>QLOH01000241.1:0-1363433 GCA_026901365.1 Sesbania bispinosa
GATACCTTTATTTTAAATTAACAATTGTCTTATTGGATAAGCATAATGAATTGGATGATGCAGATATACATACCCCTTGAAGGAGATCAATCAAATGTTGTGCAGACTGCATGGGCACTGATGGCTCTAATTCATTCTAGTCAGGTCTACTTTTGGTTTCTTGAAAATTACAATTGCAAACACACACACACACCTTAAAGGGTTTTTACTTTATTTTCTATTCTATTTTTAGTTGATAAGTTTCTATTAATAATTATAAAAAAGTCACTTTGTCTTATTTCTAATTTTGAATTCTCATTTTTTATTTTACTCTGATTAACATATAATAAAAAATGTTTAAAGTTGAATTAAAACTATATAATGAGAAATTGAAAACTTTTATAATATGCATGTATAGAAAAATATTTATTTCCTTATCCTTAAATCTTTAGATGAGTAACAAGATGTGATTAAAATTTCATCATTGTTATATTTAATATGTTTCTGATAATAAGCTTTCTTTCTTCTGATAATATGTTTCTTCGACTGCACCTTCATTCTTCTTCTTCTTCTTCTTCTTCTTATATCTTCCTCTTCTTCTGAGATGAATAAAGATGTTGAATTATATGTATTTTATTCAAACACCTTTCTTTGTTGCTTTTACTCGGTCTTCTGTTCCGTTCTGATCGATGGTAGGCGCTGGTGCAGTAGGTCTGCGCACGCAGATTCTTTTGTTGCAGGTGCAGTAGCATTGCAGAAAGTCTTTGCAATATTTCATTATTTGTGCAAGACTTTGGTCGAGGTAGAAAAGCATGTCTGGCTTTTGTATGTAATCCATCTGATGGAGTGAGCTTTACACTTTGTAACGTCTCCAAGAGTTTATTTCTGGATTCTGACATGTTTAATCTTCAGATGCATAGACTGCTTCATATTGTCTTCATTTCTTCAGATGATAGCCAAACTTCCATTACTGTCTTCAAGTCTTCAGATAGTCTTCAGATCTTCCGAGTCTTCAGAGTCTTCAGTTCTTCAGACGAAATCTGTCTTCAGTCGATTGCTTCTTCAATCTTTTCTTTACTTGGAATTGCTTCAACTTTGTTGTGGATTTCTTTTCTTCGGATTCTGCACTTTGTTCTTCTGATCCTGATCTTCAGATTCAGATTCTTCTTCTTCTGATTATGATCTTCTGATTTTGATACTTCTTCTGATATTGTTCTTCTGATCTTCTCCTTTTGATCTTCTTCTTATTCTGATCTTGTTCTTCTTCTTAGTCTGATCTTCTACTTCAAATGAATATTCCAACCTGAAACACAATCAACAAACCAATACCTTTCTCACTAGAACCTGGTTACATAATCTTATTAATCTTATTTGTTAATAATATAATCTTATTTGTTATTCATTAAAACCTAAGGATGTTAAGTCTTTGAGTCATGTTTGAATACTCAAACTGATTTATAGACTTCACAATTAGTAGTTTATTTAACTAGTTTGCAAGCGAGTTTGACCAATACCATATTTTAATACACTTTTCAATTTGCCTTCAATTTCTTTTTATCATTTTTCAATGTTTCTAATAAGACCTTCTCTTCTCTCTCCGAGCCCCTTCACACTCCTTTCTCCTTTGGCTTTTTTCACGCTCTATTCACTGTAACAAAAACGGTCTTTTAAAATATTTTTTTAAAGCATGTTAAAGCGTTTACAAACACTTTAGCTTGAGATGCTTTAGTATGTCATCAGATTTCTAAAGCGTTTTGGAAACGCTGTAGAAATAAGACATACTAAAGCGTTTACATAAACGTTGTAGAACATTAACTTTTCATTCGGAAAATAAGCTTTTCTAAAGCGTTTTAAACGTTGTAATACTTTTTTTTAAAAAACATTTATATAAATAAACGATTTAAATCTAATCATATTTTATAGTAATCTGTAGTCTATACTTAATATATATTCTTATATATAAATTTAAAAGTAATCTTGATTTATTTTAATAAAAAATAATAAATTATATTACCTTCTTCTTAAATAAAGATATGACTATTATATTATCTCTTTAAAATATTTAATACATTTCAATTAAATATAATCATATATTCATCTATTTCAATCAAATACAAAAATTTAAATCTAATCCTATTTTATAGTAATCTGTAGTCTATAAAATGATTTTTTTTTTGCCAAGCAAAGAGAATTTTATTAGGAGAGTACAAGGGGTACTCAAACCCAAAACAAAATTACACCCAACAAAGTTTTAAAAAAACAAAAGAAACAACAACGTATCTCAACCAATAAAAGCAATAGCTATCCCAATCGCTTACACATCAACAACAAGATGGAACCCCAAGGGATATGTTAAAAATGGATGTAAGAACACCAAATTGAACCAAGACAAAAGTTGGCTAGCTCCAAATACCACAAAAAAGTGACAGCAAGGCGGATGAAGAAATCAAATCCAATAAGAACAACACCAATGTAGACAAGCGAACATTTCCAACACCCAGTAAGCAAATTAGCGTGGAAAATAGGAGAAAGCCAAATCCAAAAGTTTCCTTTGCTTTCATCAGATTGTTCTAACTAACATAGTTTAGCCATAGAAAAGCAGAACATTATCTCCCCTCTAACAGATCCTTCAATAGTGTGGATATAAACTTTTGCCTACCATGAATTACATTTCCAACCAGCAATAAAGACAGGATATGCCCCCAAAGACTTAACCCAACACAACCAAAGTAAGACATCAGTCAAATGAATGGAAAAAATTCAAACAAGTAGCAGGGGACTGTCCCCAGGTAACAAAAGGATAGGAAAAAGATGAATCATTGGTCTTAATCCACCTCCAAGAGCGTAATTTGATCAGCTCCAATAAATCAGAAGAATCAGAGGATTTATTTTGGAAGATCGCCTGATTCCTGTCCAGCCACAAGGACCACAAAGTAGCCATCCAAATCACAACCCATTTCAGACGATCTTTACTGCTACAATTTGGGAGTCCAGCAAAATAAGAGAGATTAATATGACAGGTATTATGAAGAACGCCAGAAAATCCACACCAGCTCAAGCATTCCATCCAAATTTTGTGTGCAAAAAAGCACTCAAAAAATAGATGGGAAGTGTTCTCAGCAGAGTGACCGCACCAAATATTTATGGAGAGCGAAATCAGCACATAAGGACGGACCCAGAAACTTTAGTAGGCACAAGGACGGACCACAAATATTTATGGAGAGGGAAATCAGCACATAAGGCTTCAATACTCAAAATTTTATATGTTGATTTCACTGTATAAACACCTTCAGAATTTGCCTTCCAGGACCACCAATCACCAATTCCTTGTTGCAAATGTACTAATTGCAGTTCAACTAGTAGTTGTGTTAGTTGTTCAACTTCCCAATCAAATAATTGTTTGCGCCAACTCCAAGACCACATAAAACCACCTTCCCTCCAAACATCCATATCAGAGATAGAGACATTTTTATTATTAGAAACTGAATAAAGTCTACTAAACCTATTACACAAAGCATCCGAACCTCACCACAACTCTGTCCAAAATAATGTATTAGCCCCATCCCCCACCTTTTTAACACACAAACTAGTCAACCAATTTGATCGGAAATCATCACATCTATCAATAGACCACAGATCATTCCACCAAATAGAGCCACTGACCATAGCCCCATTAAGAGAACCACCATAAATAGAAGATAAAACCCTATGCCACAAACTACCCCTCTTGACTAAAAACCTCCACCTCCATTTATCTAATAAAGCAAAATTAAAGGCTCTCAAATCCCGAATACCCAACCCACCATATTTTTTATCCTTACAAACCTCTTCCCATGCCAGCCAATGAATTTTACTTTGCTCACTGTCCCCACCGCAAATAAAAGTTCTAAAAAGAGCTTCAAGTTTAGAAATAATACCTTTTGGAGCCTTGAAGAATGAAAGAAAAAAGATCGGAATGGAATGAAGGACAGATTTAAGGAGCACACCACGACCACCAAAAGAGAGAGATTTAGACTTCCACTTGGACAACCTCTTGTGCACTTTTTGAGTAACCGGTTCCCAAGTCTTTTTCCTCCTAGGATTTCCACAAATTGGCAGCCCCAAATAGCAAAAGGGGACGGAACCCACTCTGCAGTTAAGAAACTGCGACACTAACCCCAACCAATCTGCATCAACATTAACCCCGATGATCTTACTTTTATGAAAATTCACTTTGAGTCCAGCCACAACTTCAAATAGTTGAAAAATAGCTTTTATCACCCACACATTCTTCAAAGAAGCATCACCCATAATAATTGTGTCATCAGCAAACTGTAGATGAGAAATACATACTCGATCATCACCTACCACATAAGGACTAAACATCCCGGAAGAGACTGCTTTACACATCAACGAATTTAGTGCTTCAGTCACAATAATAAATAAAAACAGTGCAAGGGGATCCCCCTGACGTAGTCCACGTTCAACACCAAACTCAAAAGAAGGACTTCCATTGATCAGAACAGAAATTCTCGCACTACAAAGACATGTAGATATCCAATTCATCCATTTTAAAGGAATCCCCATCCTACCCATGACATACCTTAGAAACTCCCAACTAACTGAGTCATACGCCTTTTCAAAGTCGACTTTAAAGAGAAGACAACTTTTCTTTCTCCTCTTTGCTTCCTTAATAACTTCATTAGCCACCACAATACTGTCAAACATATACCTGCCCTTTACAAAAGCGGATTGGCTCTCAGATATGACACTACCAATCACCTTACATAATCTGTTTGCCAACACTTTTGATACAACCTTGTACATGCAGCCTATAAGAGAGACAGGCCTGAATTGCTCCACCTTCTGAGGGTTGTCCACTTTTGGAACTAATACAATAAAGGAGCTATTAGACCCTCTCACCAATTTACCATTCAAATAAAACTCATTCATAAAAGAAAAGAAATCATCTTTCAGTGTATCCCAGAATTCTTATATGAAGTTAAAGTTAAACCCATCAGGACCAGGACTTTTTGTGCCTCCACAGTCCCATACCACCTTCTTCACCTCATCCTCCGTGAAAGGTATAATCAAATTATCAGCATCTTCCCTTGACAAACACTTAAACATCACACCGTTAAGGACTATTTTGATTATACTTCAATATTATAATTGAAAATTTAATCACCTTGATCTCACTCACACTCTATTTTGCTTGTATCAATACTATTTTGATTATTTTACCATGTACTAAATCATCAAACAATTAACTATTTGAAGAAAATTCATGAGATTAATCAATCTCATTCATATAAACTCAACATTTAAGAATAAAAAATGAAAAAAAAAAACAAATATAAGAAGCATGGAAAACAAAATAGAACCTGAAAATTATGCTCTTGCTAATTTTTAAATTTTAGATCCTTCTATTTTTAACCTTATCTTTGTTTTATCTAACCGTTCTATTTTTTTCGCATCACAACCTCTTGTATGTAATTTTTTCAAAGCGTTAATTCTTGCTGCTGCAACGTCTTTTTGTTGATCTCTGCTGCAACATTTTTCTGTTGATCTTCTCAGTATTTATAAATCCTTTTTTCCTTCTATGTCTTTCTCTTAAAAATTTGAACAAAAGGATCTTAAAAATTCACGACTTAAATGATAAGGATAATATTTTAAATTTAAATTAAAAAATAGGGATTAAAATTTGAATAGGAAAAAATAAAATCAAAGAGGATTTGATTTTGAATATATTGTAAAAATAATGGGTATAATGGGAAAGCAATTGTGGACACCAAATTGAGGCATCGCCTTTATAGATAGTATAGTATAGATTATTATTATTATTATTATTATTATTATTATTATTATTATTATTATTATTATTCATTTATTCTAAAGCGTTTTTAAACGCTTTATAATTTTATTAAATTTCATTTTTTTAATTCTTCGTATAAATTTTATAAAAAATACTCAAACTATTTTTGAAAAGATTAAACCGATTTTTTAATAAATTCTTTAAGCTAACTATTTATTTATTTTTTAAGTCATAATATATATATTTATTTATTTTTAACTTTATATTTATAATTTTTTAAACAAATTAAATAATAAGCTTTTATTGCATCTCTCATAAATATTTATTCTTATTCTCTCACAAAAAGTATTAATTTATGACTGTGTTAATTTTATTAATTACATATATTAATTAAATAGGGTTACATTTTAATTTAGATATATTAATTATTTAGAGTTTAATTTTAATGATAAATAAATTAATTATACTTTTATATATATATATATATTTGTGTGACATGAATTAAAAATTTTAAAAAATTTCCTTATAAAAAATAAAAAAATTTAAATTGTATTTAATAATCATTTAATAAAGCATTTATAAAAAATGTTGTATGAAAAAAATTATTATTTTTATACTAAAGCGTTTAAAATAAATAAATGTTGTAACTTGTGTACTCTTCTAAAGCGTTTTTTGTGAATAAACATTGTAACCATATTTGAAATTTTATTATTTGAATACTAAAGTGTTTAAAAAGGAAAAACGTTATAACTATTCTTTATCTTAAAGTGTTTTGAAAAAATAAACGCTTTAGAATACTTTAGACCCTTTTCTAAAGCATTTAGTTTTTTAAACATTGTAAATCTTGTGCTTTAGTATGCATTTTTTGGCATAGTGATTCTTATTTAAAAATTTAAAAAATATTTAAATTATTATTCTCCTTTTGCTATCTAGAATTATAATTATATTACACTATTTATTTTAATTGTTAATGAAATATTTATTATTAAAAAATTAATAAGAATTTAAAATTACTAAAAAATATAATATTATCATTACCTAATAATACATTTTTATTTAGAAAAAAAATAAAATTTATATAATAAAACTTGTAAATATGTCCTTTTGTGTCATTTTACATTTACAACTAGCTTATCAGCTAGTTTTACCAAATAATTCAAATTCAATAAGCTAGTTTATCAGCTCGAAATTTAACAACTAGTTTTGTCAAACATAGGTCTCAAAATTAATATATAAAAAGAGTTGATTTATGATTATTATTTATCATTATGATTAAATAATTATTTATTTTCAATTATTTGTATGATATAATTAATATATAATGTTCAATATAATTAAATTACGCATGTTATTTATACGTTTGCAATTTAATCGGCTAATGAACTAAATTACATGAAAATTGTTAACGTAATAGTAAATGGGCCCAGTTCGCATTCGGAAATGGGAAAAGTAATAAAAACTTCACATTGGAGGTTGTCGTTTGGACAAAACGAAAACATTGGGGGTTGCCACTATATACTCTAATGTGGGACATTAATGAAAATATTATATTTTTTAAGATCCGGTGAATGAACCTGTAATCATAGGTTAAAAAGGGTGTAACGTACTATGAAACACCCTTGCCCATCAAGACTTTAAGAAGATGCTTTGGTGGGATGGTATGAAGGGTGATATAACAAACTTTGTTTCTAGGTGTGTAGTGTGTCAACAAGTTAAAATAAAACACCACAAACCATCAGGAACCCTTTTACAATTAGAAATCCCAGATTGGAAGTGGGAGAATATAGCCATGGATTTTGTGGTGGGACTACCTAGGGTCCCAGCAGGGTATGGCGCCATCTGGGTCATTGTGGACTGACTGACAAAGTCGGCCCATTTCCTACCTATTAGGAACACATATTCCCTGAGCAGATTAGCGAACTTGTATGTCAAGGAGATTGTTAAGCTCCATGGCATTCCCTCTAGCATCATTTTAGATAGAGATCCTAGGTTCACCTCTAGGTTTTAGAATGCACTTCATCAGGCCTTCGGGACTAAACTTGGGTTTAGTACCGCATACCATTCTTTAGACTGACGGTCAGTCTGAGAGGACCATCTAGACCCTAGAGGATATGCTTAGGGCTTGTGTGTTAGAGGAGCAGGGTAGTTGGGATAGGTACCTATCCCTCATAAAGTTTGCCTACAACAACCATTTCCATAGCAGTATAGGTATGGCACCCTATGAGGCACCGTATGGTAGGAAGTGTAGGTCCCCACTCTGTTGGTATGGGGTAGGTGAGAGAACCCTGTTAGGTTCGGAGTTGGTGCAGGAGACCACATATAAGATTAGGGTCGTTAGAGAAAAGTTGGTTACTGCCCAAAGCCGGCAGAAGAGCTATATTGACAAGAGGAGAAAAGACCTAGAATTTGAGGAAGGAGATCATGTATTTTTTAAAGTAACTCCTGTCACAGGCATTGGACGAACCACTAAAGTCAAGAAGCTCAACCCATACTCATTGACCCATTTCAGATCCTGCAGAGGGTTGGCCCTCTGCCCTACAGGATAGCCTTGCCACCCCACTTGTGATATCATAGCACATGAATCACCTGCTGATACAGTCAGAGACCTCAGTGGCCCTATGACTAGAGGGAGAGCTAAGAAGCTCAAGGAAGATATGGGGAAGTTTGTGACCTACATTTTTAGGGACATCACCCTGCAGAAGAACACCACTACCCTACAAAAGGACACCCTTGACCCTGGAATAGGACACATGGTCCTATGTACCACCCTAGACTAGGACATTCTTGTATTTCTTTTATTTTGTAATTTCTTTTATTTTCTTCCTAGTTGGGCGCTAATTGTATAGGTTTTATTGGTTAGTAGGTTGCTTTGCTAAAAGGCTTAGGAGTCATGGGTTCAACTCCCACCTAGGATAGTTTTCACTCATCCGTTCTTTTTCTCCCTCTCTTAGCTGCCCCCTTTCCCTATAAATAGGAAGGCCTCTCTTGCATTTGTAATTTTGATGAATTAGTAAAGGCATTCTGCCCAATTTCCTCCCCAATTGTGAGTAGAGAAGGCTTGGTGGTTCTTGCTTAAACCAACCAGAGACTTATCTGACTCTCCTTAATCAGTGGCATCTAGCACTAGGACTTATCTGTTGTGGGGGGTTGTCTGCTTCAGTGGCGTCCAATCCATCCCTTTCTCTTCCATTTTTTCTTTCAATTTCCCCTTTGAATTCTTCATTTAGGCCGCGACCTACTACACCTTTTTTTAGCATCTTGACCGAATTATTTTGCTTGTTTATAGTGCTTGGCTCCAAAACTAGATCCGGGAAACTTGGTGCTATCAACTTGTCCCGTATCCATGACGTCTTTAATGTTTCTCAGCTTAGAAAGTATGTTCATGACCCTTCACACGTCATAAACTAAAATCGCTACAATTAAGGGAAGATCTCACAGTTCCCACTAGACCTGCATGGACTATCGACCGGAGTGTCAAAACCCTAAAGAACAAGACAATCCCCTTGGTGAAGGAATTCTAGGAGGGTCAGACACCTAGGAGGAGACGTGGGAGAAGGAGGAGGATATGCGCTCCCAGTTCCCAGAGTTATTTTCTTGAGGTAAAGCAGTTTTCATTCTTTTTCATAGCTAATTTTGAGGACAAAATTGTTTAAGAGGGGTAGAATTGTAACATCCCAAATTTATAAATCTTTTGGTAAATAGCATTAATAAGGGAAGAGATTTTATAAAAGGAATTAGGGGGAAAAGGAATTAAAAGTGAACACTGGAAAAAAAGGATTCTAATGTCCTAGCTCAAGCGAGACCTCTCGCTTGAGCGAGCATATCAGTAGAAGGGGAGATTTTTGGGTACTGTAATGCTCGCTCAAGCAAGAGGGGCTCGCTTGAGCGAGCATACCAATAAAAGTTGGGGAAACTTGTTTCTGGTTTGCTCGCTCAAGCAAGGATCTCTCGCATGAGCGCAATTCTTCGGAAATTCTAGGGTTGCTCTCTGCATTCCCCCTTTCCATTTGAGATCTTTGAAGTGAGTATAACCCACACACCACCACCCAATCTTGCTTGAATCTCTCCAATGAACCCTAATCTCTTTCTTTCCCTTTCTTTGGCTTATGTGTGTGATTATTTTGTTGTTGTTTCTCTATTAAGATGTGTGGTATGTTTTGATTAGTTGTATCATGAGTTAAGGTTTCTTTCTCTAGTTAGGGTTCCTTACAAAGTTACAATGTTTAGGATAGTTACCCATTACTTCATGAATCGTGTATTATGCCCTATGTGTGAGTTGTGCATTATGGCTTCGGCCCCAGTTAATAATCAGAAAATGAATTTGGCTTCGGCCCTTGTAAAAATGGCTTCGGACCCAGTTTTGGCTTCGGCCCCAATTAACCTTAACTAATCAAGATTGGACTTCGGTCCCCTGTTAAAACACGGGTTTCGGCCCCCAATTAATGGTGGTGATTAGTACCCAAGGAAGACGTTCCCTTTAGTCTGAGCTCAGGTCTAGCCCCAGTCTAGTGATAAGACCCCGTCTGCCGGGTAATGTAGGTCATGCATGTTCATGTTTATGTTCAGTTGAGATATCATGTCACAAGTTGTTTACTTATCCTGCTGCATTTCATTTGCCTGCTTACCCATACTGCATGTTGCATGGCTATATTCATTGAGACATCTGTCTCACCACACGTTTTATGAAATATATTTAGATGCACAGGTTCCTCCTCGCACCGGGCATTGAGCATGGAGCTTGGGGAGCTGTTATTGAGTCTCCGAATTAATTAAAGTAATTAAAATTAGATTCAAGACTCATTATCCTTAGTTTTAATGATTAACAAAATAGATTGTATAAGAAACAGGTTCTACTGAGAAAGGTATCATCTTTTGTATTTCAGGAAGCAATTCTCAGAAGAAGATCAACCTGCTGAACCAAAAGAAGAACGGAGCTAGAACCAGAAGAAGAAAAATGGGACAGGAACAAAGAAGATTAGCACAGAAGAAATGAAGAAGAAAGCCATCAGAAATCAACAACCAGTGGAAGAAGACCTACTAAAGAAGAAGAAAAACTCAGAGCAAATGAAGAATGAAATTTTGTTGGAGCAAGCTACTGAAGAGAAGAAGAACAATTGGGCAAAGCCGAAATGAAGAAAAACTTGAGGCTCATGAAGAACTAAGAAGAAGAAAGAAGCAACCATCTGAAGAAAAGAAGAAGGAACTCGCTAATGTAACATCCTGAATTTTATTAAGTAAAATAAAATAAAATAAGAGAAATAAATAAATAATAATATTAGTAAGATTAGTATATTTTATGAATAAGGTTATTTAATAAATGATAAGAATAATAAATAGAATAAATGGGTTGAGAGTGGGCCTAGCCCAATTAAGTATTTATTTAAGGAGGGGTTCTCAATTCACCCTAATCCTTATTCGTATAATCGTCAGAGAGCGAAACACCAAGGAGGGGAGAAACCAAGTCTCAAGAGGAGGTTGTTGAGGAGTAATCATTGAGAATCAAGAATTGTTACGATTCGATCTTCACTTCAAGGTACGGTGGGGGAGAGGGTGCGGCTTGTATATGCATGTAGGGGTGCTTGGGTAGTAATTTAAGAGTATGAATTCGTATTGATAAGTGATATATTGAATATAGATGATGAAAACCTATGATTGATGAGTATTCTATGATTCTTGATGAGTATTGAGTGGATTGAATGAGAATAATGAGAATAGTGAAAAGGGGTTAATAAAGGGTTTGATGATTTGGGGTTTTGATTGAATAACTATGTGATCGTGTTAAAGATTGATTATTTCATTGAATTTGTTTGATAAAAACGTGTTGGATCGAAGTATAAACGATGAGGATTGAGTAGGGATTGAAGAAAGGGAGAAAAAGGGGGCAAACTTGCGCTGCAGCGCAAGTTGAGGCGCAGGCCTCTGGAATCTGCGCTGCAGCGCAGGTTGGGGCACAACTCGCAGATTCTGTTTTGACAGCTTTCTCGCCTAAGCAAGAATGTGTCGCTTCAGGGTGCAAACGGGCTCGGAACGCTATCATATAGCATATCAAACTGAAGCCCCGGATCTTAACTTTCTAATAGAGGTGGAATCATATTAATTGGACACCTAAAAATCTATATAATTCCAAATTAGTGCACTAAGGTCATTAAGCTTTAAACTTGAAGACTCCAAAATTGAGGAAACGCCTCGGGTAATCGATTACATCTGTGTGGTAATCGATTATCAGGTCAAATTGAATATGAGAATGTGGTTTATGTGATGAATGTGACCCTTGTGTTTGTTGATGATTGTTATACATTGATTGTGATGTGAGTATGATGATATGACATATCCTTGATGATAGATGTTTATACTATTGCGATGTATGATGATAATGATGAGGTATTGATGTATTGGGTGTATGAGGTATGTGGTGTGGGATGATAATATATTGATGTAATGAACGTATGAGGAAAGAGGGTATGATAATGATGATTAATGATGCTTATGTGATGATGATAATGATGATGATGATTAATGATGCTTATGTGATGATGATAACGATGATTGATGATGTGTGTTATAATGATGATGATATATTAATGCGTTGAGCATAAGAGCTATGTGAAAATGATGATGTAATGATGCATTGAGCATCTGAGGTGTGTCATGATGACGATTATGCATTGAGCATATGAGATGTAGTGTGATGATGATTATGCATTGAGCATATGAGATGTAGTGTGATGATGATTATGCATTGAGCATATGAGGTGTTGTACCAAGGAGCATAAGCCTAGAGAGAGGCGAGTGCAACTTGGGAGAGTTTGTACCAAGGGGCATAAGCCTAGAGAGAGGCGAGTGCAACTTGGGAGAGTATGTACCAAGGGGCATAAGCCTAGAGAGAGGCGAGTGCAACTTGGGAGAGTTTGTACCGAGGAGCATAAGCCTAGAGAGAGGCGAGTGCAACTTGGGAGAGTTTGTACTGAGGAGCATAAGCCTATAGAGGGGCGAGTGCGACTTGGGAGAGTTTGTACCGAGGAGCACAAGCCTAGAGTGGGGCGAAGTGCAACTCGGGAGAGTATTGATGAGGATGATGAGATTGATGATATTGATGAGTTTCGGTGTGAAAGATGATAGATGAACATGCATTGCATTTAATGATGAAATTGAATTATATTATGATGATATGAGAATTAATGATGATATGAGTATTAGGTGTTGAGAATAGAGAATGCGTCTTTTTGGTGAAGGATGATGAGTGATATATTATGATAAGGAAAATTGATGATTTGTTACATGATGAATTATTGATGATTTATATGTGATGAGTAATTGATGATTGAGTATGTGATATGATTGAATGTGATGTTTTACTATGTGTGGGTGAGGATGGGGTAGCCTTCTATGTGCATGTATGAGTGGTATTCTTTTCCTCACCGTTTCTATCTGTGGTTATTATTTACAGGTGATGACGATGGCACCTCAGGTGCCGAGTATTGAGTTGATGGGTGTCGTTCTGATACATGTGACATCAGGGCTTAGATTAGGAGTTTTATTTTATATTTCTTTTTTGGAGAGATTTATGTAAATGGTTTTAAGAGCCTTATAAGGCTAAGAATGATGTTTTACTATTAACTTTTGAGGTAGTAATATTTTATTTACTTTGGAAACCTTTTGACTTCAATTTCTATTTTGAATAAGTTGACTTTGAAAGAATTGAGGTTTTAGTTGAGTTGAAATGTGAACCTTTTTACCCAATGTGATTCGTTACTCTCCTAAGTCTTCCGCTTCGTTGATCATATAAGAGTTTGGGGTAGAAGGGTGTCACAGCTGAAGGAAGGAACTTACTAAAAGAATCTCCAAGATGAAAAGCTAAATCATGTTGGAGTCAATCAACCTTCTGAAAGTATGTGTGCACAATGAAGACAAACCTACTAAACACATACTCGCTGATGACGTGGCAATTCAAACCCTCTGAATAAGAAGAAGCCAGAAACGTCATGCTACTCTCTGAAGACTTGTGAGTTGATGGGTTTCCTGGCAAGTTTACCAGTAGTCCAGTAGTTTTAGAGTAAGTGAGTTATCGTATCCATAGGGAGCGATTGTAATTTATATATTGATAGTGATTTTACTTCCAATATACACGGTTTTCAAAAGGGTTTGATTGTGAGCAATAACAAAACAAAATAAAATAAAATAAAGATAGCGTGAGGAGAATAGTGGTTTGGACTAGGATTTGACTTCGTTTCATCTCCCCCCCTTGTGTACGCGAATCCTTTCCCTTATTTACGATCGTACTTGTAATCACCTTAGCATTGTTTATTTACAATAATTATAAGGCATGCCTGGTAATTATCGTACCCGCAAATTCCCCTATAACATTATAAATAAACGCCAAAAGCTATTCTCTACAGGCATTCAAAGTGGCATTTGGCGACCCCGAACATTCCCCGTATTTTGCAATCAGCGCTATCGATTTAGCCATACTTTCATATAAGGCACCTATGGAGGGGTGTGTCACTCACTAAACCTCCAATCGTTAGAATACAATCCTTATACTACGATATGACTAAACCGAGTATTTTTAGCAATCCGAGAATAAGCTTCATGAACAGCTCCATGCTCACCTACCTCTGATACTAGCCGGAGTTCCACTTTTTGTATCCAGAGCACTAGCCTACCACCCCGGCGCACGCGCGGAGGTGATGCATTACAAACAGCATAAAGATACCGATAAATTACAAGCATAGAATCACAAATAAAAGGGAAAAGAATTCTTATACACAAGGGGATTGAATCTACTACATCAAATCCTACTGGAGAGTTTAGCTACAAATAGTAGCCATTACAAACCACTGAGAAATCTGTCACCTTTCTCAATCCTATACTACTCTCTCTCTCTCTCTATCTCTGTGTGTTTGTGACCTATGCAAAGGGTTCTATTTATAGACTTGGAAAACCTTGAAGAGATCAGGCTGTGATGTCACTTCTGTGAAGCTCGTCCAATAAGAAGCTGCCATTTTATTAATTGACGTCACTTGTGTGAAGCTTAACCAATCAGGAGCTTCCCTTTCAGTAATTGACGTCACTCTGCGTGGCTTCATTAATCAAGAGGCGCGCTTCATGCGCGCTTAGCGTGTATGCAACCTGGTTGGTCTGCTAATGCGCTCCACGTAGGCTTAGCGTGATTGGAGCGTGTGATGCGCTCCACATGCTCTAGGCGCGTGTGGAGCGTGTTATACGCTGCAGCTTCCCGTAAATTGTGGATCTAACCTCTGGATCTCTTTCTGATTTTATCTGGTTTTCTTCTATCCCTTTATCCGAATTATTTTTGTATTTATCTGCTTTGGATTTGAATTGGACAGATTCTTTGCAGGATTCTCTGATTATCTTTTATTTATTTGAATTTGAATCTGCAATATCTTCCATTCTGATGCTATTTTCACTCTTGTCCCAAATCTGCTGTAAATCTGCATAAAATAACAGATTTCTATTTAAAATAGCATCATATTCAAATTTACATCAAATAAATACAATTATTATAATTATTAACAAAAGGGACATTTTGGGGCATAAATTACTATTTAATCCTTGATAAGTGTAATAAAAACTATATGAAATTAACGCTAATTTTATACTTATCAAATACCCCCCAACTTAATTTCTTACTTGTCCCCAAGCAAGACACCCTTGCAGTCAAAATTTCAAAACACCCTTGATAAAAATTCAAAGACAACTACAAGAAAAAAAAAATTGTTATCTCTTTATTAGGAAGGGGTCACTTTTCATTTTAGGAAAAATCAAGACCAAGTGATATTACCATGGCTCAACCAGAATTAGAATACAAACATCAATTTGAATTTTCTCAGGAGTAGTAATTAAAGCAATAAACAAATACCAAGGAACTTCAATCATGCTCACGGGTACTGTTTCCCTCAATATTTTCCCCACTGCTGAACAACTAATATTGATAGTCGTTTCTAGTTCCTAAGCTTGTTTATGGTTGATATGGATCAAAAGGTCTTTTCAAGGTTGTAATGAGGCTGGGTTATCAAGAATTTATGATTTTTCTTGGATAAACAATAAACATCTAGAATAGAGAGCATCTTTGGATGTTGCTTTTGATTTTCTCTCCTTCCACCATTTTTTCTTGATTTATTTCTTTTCCTTGCAGGCCTCTTTCCATGATTGAAGATGCACCCCCCCCAACTTATTCAATTTATTCACATTTTCTTTTTGATTTTAGGGTGAGTGCTCTTCTTTGTCTTTTTGTTTTTCTATACCTGCTCCTTGGAATTTCAACCTTTTCTTCCCATTCTTTTTCTACTTGCCACCTTGCTTTCTATCCCAAATGTGTGAGGGACAGGATATATATTTCTTTTGGCTTGGGTGAACAAGAATAAACAATTTAGGCTCAAAATGGGTATTCAAAAATTGGAAAAATTGTATCAAGGTTGGCTTTTTGGCTCTGGGCAGATATATTAAAAACAAATTTTTGCCTTTCTCATTTCCATATTTACCAAAAATTGCAAAAGATCTAAAAACTCAACCAATAAAAATTGACAGACAGCGGTGAAAAACTCTCAATTTACTGTTTGGGCTCTCAACTCACCTGTTACTTGGCTAAATTCCTTGATAAAATATTTATTGGTTTTAATTAACTACCCTGATTGATTCTCATGTGAAATACACTAATCCTAATTGATTATGGAATTAATCACACGTCCTTTTTCCTTCCTAATCTGATTAGTTAAACTGCCTAATTTTAGAAATCTTTTATTTCCTAAATCCTAAATCCTAAAAAAAAAATTAAATATAGGAATGTACTGCTGCATAAATATGTCAGTGTAAATATATACAGTACATGCCAAAATAAAAGAAAAGAGAAAAAAATAAAAAGAAAAAAAAGCGAAAAGAAAGAAAAGCACCGAATAAAAAAATAATCAGGTCCTAGTCCTGGTGGTCCTGCTCTATGTGATCATCATCATCAGCAGCTGCTGCTCCACCCCCCTCTGGAGGAATAGTCCTGTCCCCAGGCCACTGAAGATACTCTCTGAACTGCTCTGGTGGCATCCCTGGGTATGGGTCAGGTCTAATGGAGTACAAATACTCCTGTAGATGAACCTGGCCCCTATGGATGGAAGCCAGTTGGGCAAAGATATGCTGATGATGCTGATGGAGTAATGGGTCTGCTGCTGGTGCTGGTGCTGGTGCTGGTGCTGGTGGTGGCTCCTGATGCTGCTCCTCCTCAACCTCCTCATAAGGTGTGCAGTAGGTCTCAATATATGCTCTAGTCATAGGGCGGTGGATGTGAATCGTGGGGTCCACATCCACACCCCTAGATCTGCAGAGGGCAGTGATGAGTGCAGGGAAACCTAAACTGATCCTGGTAGCAGGAGTGCGGTCTGTGATGGTGGAAATGAAGCCAGTTGTCTTCTGGGTTATGACCCTGGAGATATCCACATCGCCGCCTGTGAGAATGGTATGGGTGAGGTGTGCTACTGGCATCTGGATGTCAGAGACATGGTAAGTAGGTGTGACATTAGCAAGGATCAACACAGTCCATATCCTTGCTAATGCTGTCATGTGTTGCCTGTAGATGCGAGCAGCCTGCCCTGAAGAATTCCTCTTAAAGGAATATCCTGGTAAGCAAAGAGTATGGGCAGTGGCCAGATCTAGAGGATCATATCCAGTCATCCCCACCTCTCTCATCCTAAGCTGGTACTGGCACTCCATCTGGTCTCTATCCATGGGTGCTGGGTACTGGAGTAGTGCATTGATTGCGTCGCAATCAAATCTGATCTCAATGCCCCTAACAAATGATGTCCTGTTTGGTCCAAGGGCATTGGGGTAGAACTCCCTCACCACAGTAGGATCAAAATGGTTGTCTGGGCTGCTGAGGCGCACCCAGTTCCTCCTATGAATCTCTGATCTGAACTCCTCGTACTCCCCTGGATGGAGTCTAACAGGTCTCTCCTTGATGAAGTTACAGTTTTGGATGTCACTGTAAGCTTCTGCAGCTTTTTGGTCCCGGAACCTGCGAAGATCAAAATCAGTGTCCTCTTGTGGTGGCTGGCGGGGTCTCTTGCCTTTTTGAGCACTACTCCTAGAAGTGCCTCCTCTGCTGACTATCTTTGTTCGTGCTATCTGCAATATTTGATACCAAAAATTATTTATGCAACAAAAATAGATTATTCAAAATTAATTGATTAAATGGCCAATTTAAATCAATAAATAATCTTCAAATTAATTAATTGCACAAATTTTTATTTTAGAATTTCCTCTTTATTAATTAATTAATTTATTAAGAACATGCAAAAATGATCAGTTAAAGCAAGCCCTAATTAATTATTTAATAATAAGGAGTTGGTAACAAATATTAATGCTAAAAAATCATGTTACTAAGAAACATGCATGAAAGCACAATTATTTTTATTTTGGTCGTGTAAAAATATTATTTATTTTATTTAAGCAGGCATGCACCAAAATTAAATAATTTGCGATAATTCATTGAGCATTTTAAAAGAAACCACCTAACATCCTAAATATACTCCTAGCAGCATGCATACTTAAGGCTTTCCTAACAAATATTTCTATCCTAAAGTGTCCTAAAAGCCTTAGTCTCTACCCTGACATTTAAAAAAAATAAGGACTCAAATCAAAATTCTGATCGGTGCAAAACTTTTAAAATACTAAAAACATACCTGGTGTAGTTTCAGAAATGGTAAAGGCAAGGGTATGTGAGCAGAAACAGCAAAAATGGTAGTTAGAATCTCAGAGAATCAGGGAAGGATTTTGAAATTTGAAAATTTTCGCAATCCCTCCGTTAAAATAGGCTCAGCGCGTATGTATGTTGCACCTGCGCTTAGCGTGGATGCAGCGCGCGTCTTCAGTGGAAGATGAAGCGTTACGCATACGCTGTACTATGCGCTTGGCGCATATGCAGCGCGCATGCGCTTTATGATACGCTTAGCGTATATAAAGCGCACATGCCAGTTTTCCTTTCTTCCTTTTGCTGTATTTATTCATATTATCCTTTACTATACCCTTTCCTAATCTACACAGGTAGAGACTCAATAAAAAATAAAAATAAAATAAAATAACTAAATAAATTAAAAATAAATAAATAAATAAAATGCTAGGTTGCCTCCCAGGAAGCGCTTGTTTAACGTCTCTTAGCTCGACGCCTGGTTCTTTTTATGTTTTCATGGTGGCCTTAATTGGAGGGTGATGATTGATTCTGTGCCACTCCTTCCTTTGAAATCCCATCCTCCAATCCACTTGCTCCATGTTTCTGATTCTCTGCCTTCTTCTTTAGTAGCTGAGATTGTTCTTTTCCTCTTCTTGAGACTCCCAACATGCTCTGGCTGTTTTATCCTCATCCTTGGTTTCCTCAGAAATTTGGAAACCTTATTTTTCTTTTTTGGTTCTTGATCTTTAATCAAGATCCCTTTCTTTTTGTCCTTCTACAGCCTTGCTTGGAATTGATAGATCCTATCAGGAGGATCTTCTTCAATCTATTGTGGAGTTTGAAGAATCTTGGGGCTTCCCTTATTGATATGAAAGGTGATCCTTTCATCTTGTGAATTGACCTGGTACTCCCCTTTATCTATGTCAACAATCAGCTTGGCAGACTTCATAAAAGGTCTTCCCAATATGAGGGGGACATCAGTGTCCACTTCTTCTGTCTATGCTATGATGAAATCTACTGAGTACACAAATTTATCTACTCGAACAGGCAAATCTTCTATAATCCCATAAGGGCTTTGAGTAGACTTGTTTGCGAACTGTAGTTTTACATCAACAGGCTTGAACTTCACATCACTCAACTTGTTAAAATACGTAAGCGGCATCAAATTGATGCTCGCTCCAAGATCTAGTAAAGCATGAGTGGTAGGTAAATTCTTAATTTTTACTGGGATAGTGAACTTACTTGGATCAAGCGCTTTTTCTGTGATAACTTCCTCATTGGGTGCCTTTTCTTTTTCTTCAACTTCTGTTACTGTCTCTTGACTTTCCTCTTTCTCACATGGTTCATGGACTTTTTCTTCTTGGTATGATTGTTCCTCTAGGATAAGTTCCTCATCTTCCTCACTATCTTCTGACTGATTGCCATCAGTAGCAATCAAATGACATTGTTCCTTGGGGTTGGTAAGAGTATGCGCTGAGAAGTGGCTCTTCTTGAATTCTCCCATGTCTTGTGCTAACTGGCCCACTTGATGTTCCAACGCCTTGAGTGATGCATCATTATTCTTCTTGTACCCTTCAAAGTCTGATATGAATGCATCAATCTTTTCCTTCAACCTTGAAATCTTATCATTTACTGAAGGTTGTTGCTGCTGGTAAGGAGCCTGCCTATTACCACCATTCTGACCCAATCCGGAATTGGCTTGGTTGTTCCTCCATCCTTGAGAATAATAGTTATTGTTATTGTTGGAGAAACTTCCTTGCCCTCTTTGATTTCCCATGAAATTGACTTGTTCTGTCTGTGTCTCTTGAATAGAACATTGACCATTTGCATGATCGCCTCCACAGAAGTCACAGTTCATTGGTTGGGTCTGAATTGGTTGAGCATGGATGGCCTTTAGTTGCTGAGGGAGTGCTTCCAAAGATTTTGTAAGTGCCTCTAGTTTCCTCTTGAGCAATTTCTGTTAAGTTAGGAGGGCATCATTGGAATTGAGCTCTAGCATTCACTTTGCTTGCATTTGTACTGGTTGCCTTCTATGTTGAGTTTGTTGGTCATTATGAGCCATGTTTTCAATGATCATCACAGCTCTTTCTGGTTCCACGGACAAGATAGTCCCTCCTGCTGAGGCGTCAATGAACAATTTGGAATCTGGTTTGAGTCCTTTGCAAAACATATTTAGTTGAGCAATATATTCGTAACCATGATTTGGGCATTTCCTCAGCAGGGTCTTGTATCTTTCCCAGGCTTCATAGAGTGACTCATCTGTTCCTTGCATAAAAGAGGATATTTCTGCTTTTGCTTGGATGTGCTTTCCTGTTGGAAAGAATCTATCCAAGAACTTGTCTTCCACGATATCCCAATTATGCAGGCTTTGATTTGGATGAGACTTCAACCATTCTTTTGCTTTACCTATCAAAGAGAAAGGAAAAAGACGTAAATATACAGATTCTAAGTTTCCTTCTTCAAATCCCATAGTGCCTATCAATTCATAAAAATTAGAAAGATGATTATGTGGATCTTCATGATCCAATCCTGCGAATTGATAGCGAGGGCCTTGATTTCTGACATAGTCCCCTAAAGTCCTTCTGGGCTCTGCCATATCTTTTATTATCCTCCTTCTTCTTTGGCTCCTTTTCTTCCTGGTTGTCCTCTCGATCTCTGGATCGAAAATTAGTTGCTTTGGAGATACCTGGCTTCTTAAAAGCATAAACAGAGAAGCTAAAAGAAAGATTAGATAACAGATAAATATATATATTTTAATAAATTCGAAAATAAAATAAAAATAAAAGAAAAATTTAAAAAAAACAAAATTAAAAAAAATTGAAAACAAAATTTAAAAATTAAAAACAAAATTTAACAATTTAAAAAAAATTTGAAAATTTTCTTGAAACAATTGGAAATATAATCAACTAAAATTATATAAATTGAGACACCGCTCCCCGGCAACGGCGCCAAAAACTGGATGGGTTTCCTGGCAAGTTTACCAGTAGTCCAGTAGTTTTAGAGTAAGTGAATCGTATCCACAGGGAGCGGTTGTAATTTATATATTGATAGTGATTGTACTTCCAATATACACGGTTTTCGAAAGGGTTTGATTGTGAGCAATAACAAAATAAAATAAAATAAAATAAAGATAGCGTGAGGAGAATAGTGGTTTGGACTAGGATTTGACTTCGTTTCATCTCCCCCCTTGTGTACGCGAATCCTTTCCCTTATTTACGATCGTACTTGTAATCACCTTAGCATTGTTTATTTACAATAATTATAAGGCATGCCTGGTAATTATCGTACCCGCAAATTCCCCTATAACATTATAATTAAACGCCAAAAGTTATTCTCTACAGGCATTCAAAGTGGCATTTGGCGACCCCGAACATTCCTCGTATTTTGCAATCAGCGCTATCGATGTAGCCATACTTTCACATAAGGCACCTACGAAGGGGTGTGTCACTCACTGAACCTCCAATCATTAGAATACAATCCTTATGCTATGATATGACTAAACCGAGTATATTTAGCAATCCGCGAATAAGCTTCATGAACAGCTCCATGCTCACCTACCTCTGATACTAGCCGGAGTTCCACTTTTTGTATCCAGAGCACTAGCCTACCACCCCGGCGCACGCGCGGAGGTGATGCATTACAAACAGCATAAAGATACCGATAAATTACAAGCATAGAATCATAAATAAAAGGGAAAAGAATTCTTATACACAAGGGGATTGAATTTACTACATCAAATCCTACTGGAGAGTTTAGCTACAAATAGTAGCCATTACAAACCACTGAGAAATCTGTCACCTTTCTCAATCCTATACTACTCTCTCTCTCTCTATCTCTGTGTGTTTGTGACCTATGCAAAGGGTTCTATTTATAGACTTGGAAAACCTTGAAGAGATCAGGCTGTGATGTCACTTCTGTGAAGCTCGTCCAATAAGAAGTTGCCTTTTCATTAATTGACGTCACTTGTGTGAAGCTTAACCAATCAGGAGCTTCCCTTTCAGTAATTGACGTCACTCTACGTGGCTTCATTAATCAAGAGGCGCGCTTCATGCGCGCTTAGCATGTATGCAGCCTGGTTGGTCTGCTAATGCGCTCCACGTAGGCTTAGCGTGATTGGAGCGTGTGATGCGCTCCACATGAGCTAGGCGCATGTGTAGCGTGTTATACGCTGCAGCTTCCCTTAAATTGTGGATCTAACCTCTGTATCTCTTTCTGATTTTATCTGGTTTTCTTCTATCCCTTTATCCGAATTATTTTTGTATTTATCTGCTTTGGATTTGAATTGGAGAGATTCTTTGCAGGATTCTCTAATTATCTTTTATTTATTTGAATTTGAATCTGCAATATCTTCCATTTTGATGCTATTTTCACTCTTGTCCCAAATCTGTTGTAAATCTGCATAAAATAACAGATTTCTATTTAAAATAGCATCATATTCAAATTTACATCAAATAAATACAATTATTATAATTATTAACAAAAGGGGACATTTTGGGGCATAAATTACTATTTAATCCTTGATAAGTGTAATAAAAACTATATGAAATTAACGCTAATTTTACACTTATCATGAGTCAATCTAAATAATGTATTAAAGACTCAAGTCTCAGCAAAGATTAAAGGTGAAGCTGAATTGGTGCAAAGAAAAATAAAGGCCTTTGGGCACAGCTTCAATTCCCGACATGAAAGAGAAAGCCTACTGCAGAAAAGCGAATAGAGGTCACAGATAGAGTCAGCGCTGCTGCAATACTCTATCAGAGGCGTGCACCTCAAGTGAGAAGAAAAGCAGAACTCACAACGGGACAAAGGAGAAGTCTAACGGATCGTAGCATCCTGCCTCCTTATACTCACAGAGAAGAAAGAAAGAAGAAGACAAAGAAGAGAGAGAAATGTCAACTTGCTGAAGACGAAGAAAATCTCTCAAGACTAAGAGCCTATCTGCTATGTGTCAGAACTAATCTATCTGCACACCTAATTCGCTTAAGTCAGAATCTACAGAAAGAGAAGTTATTTCACAACGTCTCTTAGAGCATTAATCATTTCTTCTGAATGGTAAAATTAGGCAATCTTCAACGGCTATATTTCCAGAACATATAAATAGCCTCAAGAAAGGATTATGAAGATAGGCGGCATTGACGCCCGAGTCGGCCAAATTCCCATTGATACATTCACAAGGTGTCGACCAAAATGGGCAGCCATGTATTCCCAAATTTCCAATGTTAAACCATGGCAGTGTTCAAGCCCACAGAAGAGATTGGCCAAGCTCAACACAGATTATATCCAACCAACCTTCTCAACATACAGAGTACATTTTGAGCTTAGATTTATACACTTGTATCTCTGTATAGCCCTGTACTTAGAATTTACCCATTGTATCCTGAGTAGTACTCAGTAACCCTTAGTACAAGAAAAACCAAAGCTTAAGTTTCTTAGAAACTTAACCTGTACTTGATGATGTAAACACTTTATGTGTCTGAGAGCCTAGAGAGGCTTGGTGGAATAAAGAATACTCATTTGAGCCTGGAGAGGCTTGACTATAAAAGAATACTCATTAAGCCTGGAGAGGTGATAAGTGAAAAATAGTTGATAAATTAGTATATATTTTATTTCACTTATCAAGGACAAAATGATAATTTTACCCCATTTTTATCCCTTTTTATTTAATATTTAATAATTTGTATTTATTAATCCTAGTTTAGAATTTGATGCTATTTTAATAGATTTATTGTTGATTTTTGCAGGATTATTGCAAAGATTTAATTTAGAGATTAAATGGCATTAAATGAGGAGGATTTATGCAAGATTGAAGATTGATTAAGGATAATTAATTGAAGATTTGAAGAAGATTTGAATCATTAATGAGGAGATCAGAGCCAATCAATCAAAGATATTGCAGACAAGCTTCCCAAATAAACAAGGATTGTACAATAAATACAAATATATAAGAGAATAAAGGGAAACAAGGAAGGACAAACGCGCGAAAACCAGTCTCGGGGAGAGATCAACAATTAAAAGAGGAAAGTTGAAGCTGCAGAACTCTAGCTGCACTTCACCCTGCGCTATAGCGCAGCTTGAAGCGCAACTCTCTGGAACCTGCGCTACAGCCTGCGCTGTAGCGCAGCTTGAAGCGCAGAACACGCAGATTGCTTCCCTGTTACTGTTTTTAAGAGGATCTCTTCCCAAATTTGCTTTGTCTTTCCTAATCTATAAATAGGAACCTCTTGCGTCAGTCCTAAGAGTTAGCGAGCTTAGTCAGTCATTGTAATTCTCTATATTTCAGTGATTATGTACCAAAGCTAAGTTTAGAGTAGGAGAGGAGGAGCGCATCACGAGGATTGAAGATGGTGACAACGTCTTCAATGGTTTGTATGGCTACTTCATGTAGTTAACTCTCCAGTAGGAATGGATGTAATTGATTCTATCCCTGAGTGTATATAAATTCTATATTATTATTTATGAGCTCCCTATCTATAATGGTGGTAGTCTTATTTTGTGCTTATTCCTAATTCCCACGCTTGCGTCTGGAGTTATAGGCTAGTCTTAACTAAAGTAGTTTTGATTAGGAACGAGAGTGGGGGAGCGGATTCTGAAGAAACTCATTCTCTGATTGAATAAGAATACTCGGTTACTACTTTGCTCCGAAAAGGGATGTTTGCTAATGAGTGAGGGGTAGTGTGAGTACTCTAAGTGAAGGAGCATCCGACCATTAGGACTTAGTAAGCGATAGCAAAGAGTTCGGGGGTTGTGAACCCAGGATCCGAACATAGGCGTGTCCTAATGAGTATAAGGTAGTGACAGTACTGAAGCGAAGGCGCGTCTACAGCATTAGGCCTCGTTTATCAACTAATTCTTTACAAACTAAATAAAAGAGAGCGAAATAAGCCGAGGGTAAATCTGTCGCCTGGGAGAGCCCGCATAGTTTATCCTTGAGTGTTTAAGGCCGCTCGCGAGGGGCCTTAGCAATAAAGTTTGTCTACATTATTATAGAGTAAACCTAATATAATAGATAGTCTTTATATGCACAATGGGTGTGATGAGATGAAATCCAATCCTGATCCAAGTAAAGTGTCTCTAACTCTACCTTTCTAATTCCAATTGATTATTTACTCTCTTTACAATTCAGCAATCACACTCTCTAAACTGTGCTTTCTCTTGATAAGTAGATCACAATCAACATAAATTATTTGTTTCCTGTGGATACGATACTTTTACTTACTATTATACTACTGGAGTTTTGGTTCGCTTACCAGAAACCCATCAAGTATATTTGGCGCCGTTTCCGGGGAACGGTTCTAATTTGTGTAGATCTTTGAGGTATATTTATCAAGTTTTATTTATCTTAGGAATTTATTTTTCTTTTTTTTAGGATTTCTATCTTAGGAATTTATTGTTTTTCTATTATTATTAAAAAAAAATCTCTTCAACACTTACCTTTTTCAAGTTTCTTGTTTATGTTTTTTAGAGGCCAGGTGTCCCCCAATAAATTACAACTTGAAGCAGAAATAGGAAGGGCATCAAGGAAGAACAAAAGTAGAAACAAGGAAAGGAGACAAGGGAGAAATCGAGAAGAAAACAAAAAAATATTTTAATTATTTTATTTTAATTATTTTCAAAAAAAAAATATTATTATTATTATTATTTTAAAAAAAAATTATTAAATATTTATTATTATAAAAAAAAGATAATAATTTTTGTTCCACTCTCCTAAGCTAACATTTGTTTGAGTTTCCTGAATAGTGCTCTGTGGAAGACAGATGTCTCAAAATTAATTGAGAGAAGGGTCTAAATAGAGAGAGAGAAAAATGGGACAAATTTCAAAGTGCCAATCTCAACACTCTCTGTTTAACCACCTCAAGTGAAGTAAATGTCACATGGCTTATGCATGGCAGAATCAACCAAGGAGAAACCCTGGAGATTATGTTAGGTGGCAAGAACCAAGTTACTCCTCTCATGCACCGATTCAAGGTAACTCCTTTAATTACAATAATTATTCTAACAATTTTTTACAGAATTGGGGAAGTTACCAAAATTAGAATTTTGGGAGATACCAAGGTGATGTTTCACTCCACATACAACCTTCTTTTCAACAGCAGCAAAGTTACTCTTCCTATCAACAAAGAGACTCCCAAATTTATAAGTGTTTGGAAGAATTCAATCAAAGCACTACACAATTTCAGAAAGAGAGCGAAGAGCGAAGATGAAGCACTGAAGCTTTGTTAAAATAGATGGCAGAACAAAGGGAATCAAGACTTCAAAAGGAAAGAGAAGAAGCAAGAAGAAACATTGACACCTTGATGGAGCAATTAGAAGAAACAGGAGCTAACCAACAGTAAGCACATATCTCAGAAGGGCATTCAGATAGTGATGACGATATGGAAGAAAAGTGGGATGAATTTATACAATTTCAGCAGTATTGCGAAAAAGAAGGACTAACTGTTAGCCTTGCACTAGAGGAGATAGAAAATATGATCAACTGTTGGGACAAGCAATCTTCAGTAAATGCATTACCCAACCCCGAAGAGCAGTGTGATGACATTGTTCAGCTGATAGGGGAGGAAATCAATGACAATCTGGCTGAAGAAGAAGAAGAAGAAGAAGAAGAAGAAGAAGAAGAAGAAGAAGAAGAAGAAGAAGAAGAAGAAAAAGATGAATCTGAAGAAACACAAGAAAGAGAAGTTGAAGAAGAAAAGGAAGAAGAAGGCGCAGCAGAAGAAGAAGAAGAACAAGGAGAGGATGAAACAACAAAGATGGTGGTTAAAGAAGAGACTGACTGTGAAAGGGAGGAAGAGAATACAACATGTGATGGGGAACAGAGAGATGGTGAATTAAAGCCTGAGGAAGGAAGGGAAATGATTTCAAGAACAGAGACCTTGCCTTATCCAACCATTCCTATAAAGGAAGATCAAGAAAGGCATGGTGCAAGTGATAATTCTTCCAAACCTCACAAAAGAAAGGCTTGCAATCACACTGACCAGGACAGGGCAAAGAGAAGAAAAATCAAGCTAGAGTTAAATTCAGAGCCCAGAGCCAGATTGAAGATCAAGTGGTCAGGTGTATTTCATATCAAAGAACCCCCCAAAGCAAAGAACTTGAGAGAATTCTTTGGTGAATCATTCAAGCTTCGGGAGAAGAAGACTCATGCACATCAAAGTAAGGAAATAAAGAAAAGGAAATATTGCTCCAAGGCAACATTATGGGGAGGTTTATAGGCCAGAAAAAGGAAAGGTGCAACTCACAGGCTCACCAAAATATTTCAGTTTCAGCCACCTTAAGAGACCAGGCGTCGAGCTATCAGACGTTAAACAAGCGCTTCCTGGGAGGCAACCCAGAGATTTTTAAAGTTTTTTTAATTAATTTTAGTTTTGTTTTATTTTCTTGTTTATTAATTTGGATTTTTCATTTTTTTGGATTTAGGAAATTTTCAAAATTGTTGGAATAAGTTTGTGGAAAATCAATTTTTTTAAAAAAAATAGGAAGTAGCAGAAAACGTGACTGAAAACTGCAAAATTACATTATGTTTTCTGCGCTTCAACCTGCGCTATAGCGCAGGTAAAGCGCAGAAATGCAATTTTAGTCCCTGTATTCTGCGCTTCACATGCGCTGTAGCGTAGGGTGAAGCACATAATACGAAATTTTAAAAATCTTTTATTTTCTCATGTACTACTTCCTAAGCTTTTCTTTTCACTCTTTCCACTCACAAACTTCCATCAATTTTGAAACTTTCAGTTATATTTTTTTATTTTTTATTTTTTATTTTTCCAATTGAAATCTTCATTTTCTCTATTTTTTATGAATTGCACAGACTGCTGCGGAGTATAAAGACTAGTTGACCTCAGACCAATAAGGAGTACTAGACCCATACCCAAGCTTGCTGCTTGAAGAATCCGGATATTCTTGCAGTGGCCTGAGGACAGGCCTATTTTCCTAGGGGAGGATGGAGCAGCAGCTGGACAAGGACTTACAGGATACAGAGGATGAAGATTGATACTGGTGTTTTATTTCTTTTAGTTTTTCTTTTATTTTCTATTATTTTATAGATTTTTTTCTAGTTAATTAGGATTTTTGTTTTGTATTTCATATTTTTTTTAAAAAATTTTAGGGCCTTAGGAAATTAGGAATTAAGGTAATTTTTTCCTTATTCTCTGTAAATAAGTAGTTTAACTAACCAATCTATGTAAGATGATAGGGTCTTGTGATTAATTCCATAATCAGTTAGGAGTAGGGTACTTCTCAAGAGAACCTATCATGGTAGTTTATTAAATCCAGTAAGTGCTTTAGCAAGAAAATTTTAGCCCAACCGGTGAGCTGAGAGCCCTAAACACTTAAACACTTATATTGAGAGCTTTTCACCACTGCTTGTCAACTGTTATTGCTTGAGTTTCTGAAACTTGTCTTGCTTGTAGAAGGTATGGAAGTGACAAAGGCACAATTTTGTGATTCTAATATTCTGCTTAGTGCCAAATAGCCAACCTTGCATTAATATTTCCAATTATTGATTGCCCATTTGATCCTTTAATGTTTCTTTTGATGCACCCAAGCCAGTATCAATGATCAATGATCATACCATGTCCCTTAACACTTGGGATAGAGAGCAAGGTGCACCACAACAAAATGGGACAAGCAATTGACAAAGAGGTTGGTCACAAGGAATCCAAGAGAAGGCACAAAGAATCACAAAGGAAGGATTCTCCCCCACCAAAAATAAGTTCTTTATGTTATGTATACAAAAAAAAAAGAAAAAAAATCTGCACAAAGTGTGGAAAATAAATAAGTTGGGGGGGAAAATTCTTCAAAGAAAAGAGGCCAAAGCTTAAAAATGGTGACCATTCAAGAATCATTAGGTGAATTGAGAGAAGTTCCAAAGCACAACCACAAGATGCTCTCTATTCAAAGTGTTCCTTGAATATCCAGAAAAAAACCATGATTTCTTGATAGCCCAGCCTCATTACAACCTAAAGAAAGACCTTTTGATCCATACTAACTGCTTGCAGGTTCAGACATTGGAAACGACTATCAATTCTAGTTGTTCAACAGTAGGTGAAAATGATTGAGGGAAACACTTACCCGTGAGAATGAGAGATTTCCTTGGTTTATCACTTATTGCTTTAATTGCTATTATTGAGAAAGTTTAATTGATGTTTGTATTTCTATCCTAACTGCTGATTGGTAATATCTCTTGATTCTGATTTTTTCTTATGTTTGGGAAGTGACTTCTGCTTAGGAAGGAGTTGTTAGAACCACAGGAAACACTAGAAAAGGGGGGTTGAATAGTGTTTCAAAAATTTATTGAATAATTTTGGAAATCTTTGATTTAATATATCATTTAGAAAGAACAACGTGTTAGAACCACCGGAAACACTAGAAGGGGGGTTGAATAGTGTTTTAAAACTTTATTGAATAATTTTGGAAATCTTTGATTTAAAAATATCATTTAAAAAGAACAACGTTCAAGGGCCAATCTTAAGATCAGAGTTTAAATAAAACATGCGGAAAATAAGAATGATAAGATTGATAAACTTTCAAAACGGTCTTAAGATTGTTTTAAATGAAAGTTTCTCAAAGTATCTTCTGAAGATTATTACAAGGAGTATCTTTTAGAATGGTTTCTAAAATACTTCATCAGACTAAAGATCGTCTGAAGTTCAATTCTGGTTCTGAACTGAGTTCTTTAGAGACTCACTTCAAACACCTATTTCAGAACTTCTTCAAGATACATTCTCTGTAATATCTCAAACGATATGAGAGAGATTTGAGTTGTAATTATCTTTGAAAACTTGTTTGATTGAAATTGTGATGATGTGGTGATTATGAAAATACTTTTCAATCCCCAAGGTAAATGCTGAATTGAAAATAAAAGAGATTAAGGGAAGGAAAACTAAGACACAACATTTATCCTGGTTCACCCACATCACCGTGAGTTACATCCAGTCCCAGTGGCAAACCACCACTGGATTTTCACTATCTGAAACCACAGATACAAGTATTCTTTCTTCACCAAGCCTCTCCAGGCTCACAAGTATTCTTTCTTTCACCAAGCCTCTCCAGGCTCAGAAGTATTCTTTCTTCTACCAAGCCTCTCCAGGCTCACAAGTATTCTTTCTTTCACCAAGCCTCTCCAAGCTCAGAAGTATTCTTTCTTCCACCAAGCCTCTCCAGGCTCTCAGACACATAAAGTGTTTACAAATAATAATCAAGTTTAAGTTTCCATGAAACATAAACTTAATTTCTTCCTGTATTAGAGGTTAAATGAGTACTACTCAGGATACAATATATGAATCTAAGTACAAGGGTAAGACAGAGACACAAGTGTTTGACTTAAGTACAATCTCGTCTCTAATAAGTGAGGTACTTCTCCCACAACTAAATTGGCCTAAGTGAGATATGAAATTAATCTCCAGCCTCATTCTCCAACCATTGGTTCCATGGGTTACATTCTCACCCGTATCATTGGAATACCAAGGTATGTTCATGGCTTCAACCTATTCTAGGTTGACTGTCATTTTGGCCAGCATAACAGCTGCATATTTGTTTACCCAAACAGTAATGACAAGCATAGCCAATGTCTCTTTTTCTCTGGTTGTGTTATTAACAACAACTGGTTGGACCGACCAACATCGACCAACATCTTCAAATTCAATCTTGAGGCTATTTATATGTTCTGCTTGAATATAGCCGTTGAAGATGATTCATAATACCGTTGAGCTGTTGATGATGTGGCTCATATAGCCGTTGTGTAATAGCTTCTCAAACGGTTGCTTCTCCTTAAGCGAATAGGTGTACAGACGATCATGTTCTGACACTTGTTATATGCTTCTTCATGAGAGATGTTTCTTGATATTATTCTGCGTATTCTCTCTCTTGAATTTCTTCTGCTTTTGTTTTCTCCTTCAGCTTTCTTTTGGATTGTATAAAGGAAATATCCGTTGAAATACTATCGTTTAGAGATAGCATTGAATCCTCTTTAATCCATTGTGAGACACGCTTCTGAGGGCTCTGACATGTCTGACATAGTACAACGTAGGTGCTGCTATAAAGCTGCCACCGTTGTTGCTGCGAATGCTGCGTTGCAGAGATTTCATCAGTGGTGTATGAAATTCAAAAGCACCAGGAAAGGTCTCTGTGTTCATTTCCATATATATGCTTGAGAAGGAAACGTGTAGCAGAGAATGACTTTTCTCAGCAATCTTCAGAGAGCAAAAGTCTTCATAGTCTTCAGCAAGTAGTGCCACGTCGGATTTTAGAAGGCCTCAATACTTCAGACGGATTGAGACTTCAGACAGATTGAAACTTCAGACAACTTCACCACTTCAGACAACTTCAATACTTCAGACGGGTTGCGTCCTTCAGACAACTTCAATCCTTCAGACTGGTTGAAACTTCAGAAGGTTTCTTCCTTATGATAAGAGGATTGTAGCTTCGTTCTTCTTTGTATCTTCTTCTTCTTCTTCTTCTTCTTCTTCTTCTTCTTCTTCTTCTTCTTCTTCTTCTTCTTCTTCTTCTTCTTCTTCTTCTTCTTCTTCTTCTTCTTATGTCTTCTTCTTCTTTTTCTTCTTCTAAGATAAAGAAGTTGAATTGTATGTACTTTATTCAACCATCTTTCTTGCTTGCTTTTGTTTAGTCTTCTAACCCATTCTGGACATTGGCAGGTGTAGATGCAGTAGGTTTACGCACACAAATCCTTTTGTTGCAGGTGCAGCAGACGTTGCAGAAAGTCTTTGCAGTATTTCCTTATTTGTGTAAGACTTTGATCGAGGTAGAAAAGCATGTCTAGCTTTATCTACTGAATGAGTGACCTTCATTTGATGAGGTGTGCTTTACGCTTTGTAATGTCTCCAAGAGATCATTTCTTGATTCTGACATCTTCAAATCTTCATATACATAGACTGCTTCATATTGTCTTCATTTCTTCAATTCTTCGTAGTCTTCAATTCTTTATATAGTCTTCAAGTCTTCATATAGTCTTCAAGTCTTCAACTTGGTTGTGGATTACTCTTCTTTGGATTCTGCATTTTGTTCTTCTGATCCTGATTTTCTGAATGCGATTCTGATTATCTTCTTCTTCAGATAATTATTCTGACCTGAAACACAATCAACAAACTAATACCTTTCTCAGTAGAACCTGTTTACGTAATCTTATTAAGTTCTTATACAAACTTATTTGTCCTTAATATAATCTTATTTGTTAATCATTAAAACTTAAGGATGTTAAGTCTTATAGTCATGTTTAAATACTTAAACTGATTTATAGACTTCACACAACGTTTAAAAACCAATCTTAAGATCAGAGTTTAAATGAAACATGCGGAAAATAAGAATGATAAGATTGATAACCTTTCAAAACGGTCTTAAGATTGTTTTAAATGAAAGTTTCTCAAAGTATCTTCTGAAGATTATTACAAGGAGTATCTTTTAGAATGGTTTCTAAAATACTTCATCAGATTGAAGATCGTTTGAAGTTTAATTCTGGTTCTGAACTGAGCTCTTTAGAGACTCACTTCAGACACCTATTTCAGAACTTCTTCAAGATGCATTCTCTGTAATATCTCAAACGATATGAAAGAGATTTGAGTTTTAATTATCTTTGAAAACTTGTTTAATTGAAATTGTTATGTTATGGTGATTATGAAAATACTTTTCAATCCCCAAAGTAAATGCAGAACTGAAAATAAAAGAGATTAAGGGCAAGGAAACTTAGACACAAAATTTATCCTGGTTCACCCACATCACCGTGAGTTACATCCAGTCCCAGTGGCAAACCACCACTGGCTTTTCCACTATCTGAAACCACAGATACAAGTATTCTTCACAGCCTCTTCAGGACAACCGAGTATTCCTCACGGCCTCTCCAGACCGACCGAGTATTCTTAGGCACACATGGTCTATCGAGTATTCCTCACGGCCTCTCCAGACCAACCGAGTATTTCTTTGTTTTCAACTACCTCTCCAGGCAACCTATGCAGTAGTCTTTTCTACCGAGCCTCTCCAAGCTCTAGACCAAGTGTACTTTGTTTCACCAAGCCTCTCCAGGCTCTCAGACACTTATTCAAGTGTAGAGTATTACTACTCAATCTAAGTTAGGTGTTCGCTAGAACCTCTCAACTCAGATTCTTCTTGTACATAGAGATTACTGAATACATACTCAGGATACAGTCATTACAAACTAAATACAAGGATAGACAGTGATACAAGTGTTTGAATTAAATACAATCCCTATCTTTTCTATGAGGAATACATCCTCTGAGAGTAGGCTAACTAAGATATGAAATCAAGCTCCAGCCTTATCCTCTAACCATTGGTTTCCATGGGTTACATTCTCACTCGTATCATTGGAATACCAAGGTATCTTCAAAGCTTCAAACCGTACCCAGTTTGATAGTCATTTGCTCAGCATGGTTGTCTTCAGACCAACAACCAACTTAATTGATCAAACAGATCAACTGAACAACATGACTAACTGACCAGCTAGTCAGTAGCCTGATTGATTCGAGAACCAACTCTCTGACCAAACTTTGTTGACATACGATGATCCACTTTAGCTCAAGTCAACTCTTGTAAACCATTTGGCACTCAGCCTAGTTAAATCTATTTGGTTGGGCAGTTAATCTAACTCCCATCACTTGTTGGGCAATCATGCCAACTTGGTTGTGTTAACAACAACAATTGGTTGGACCGACCAACTTGATTGATCCTATTGATCAACCTGATTGATCCTGTCGATCAACGTGATTGATCCTGTTAATCAACGTGATTGATCTTGTTAACCAACATCTTCAAATTCTTTCTTAAGGTTATTTATATGTTCTTCTTGAATATAGCCGTTGAAGATGATTCATAATACCGTTGAGCTGATGATGATGTGGCTCATATAGCCGTTGTGTAATAGCTTCTCAAACGGTTGCTTCTCCTTAAGCGAATAGGTGTATAGACGATCCCGTTCTGACATTTGTTATGTGCTTCTACGTCAGAGATGTTTCTTGATATTAATCGGCGTATTCTCTCTCTTGAATTTCTTCTGCTTCCTCCAGCTTTCTTCTGCTTTGTTTTGGATTGTATAAATGAGGAAATATCCGTTGAAATACTACCGTTTAGAGATAGCATTGAATCCTCTTTAATCCATTGTGAGACACGCTTCTGAGGGCTCTGACATGTCTGACAAAGTACAACGTAGGTGCTGCTATAAAGCTGCCACCGTTGTTGCTGTGAATGCTGCGTTGCAGAGATTGCCTCAGTGGTGTATGAAATTCAAAAGCACCAGGAAAGGTCTTTGTGTTCATTTCCATAAATATGCTTGAGAAGGAAACGTGTAGCAGAGAATGACTTTTTCTCAGCATTCTTCTGAGAGCAAAAGGTCTTCATAGTCTTCAGCGAGTAGTGCCACGTTGGATTTCAGAAGTCCTCAATATTTCAAATGGATAGAGACTTCAGACAGATTGAGACTTCAGACAGCTTCAACACTCCAGACGAGTTGATGCTTCAGACAGCTTCAATGCTTCAGACGGGTTGCGTCCTTCAGATGACTTCAACACTTCGGACTGGTTGAAACTTCAGAAGGCTTCTTCCTTATGATAAGAGGATTGTAGCTTCATTCTTCTTTGTATCTTCTTCTTCTTCTTGTATATTCTTCTTCTTCTTGTTGTATTCTTCTTCTTCTCTTCTTCTTCTTGTATCTTCTTCTTCTTCTTGTATCTTCTTCTTCTGAGATAAAGATGTTGAATTGTATGTATTTTATTCAGCCATCTTTCTTGCTTGCTTTTGTTTAGTCTTCTAACCCATTCTAGACAGCAACAGGTGTAGATGCAGTAGGTCTGCGCACGCAAGTCCTTTTTGTTGCAGGTGCAGCAGGCGTTGCAGAAAGTCTTTGCAGTATTTCCTTATTTGTGCAAGACTTTGATCGAGGTAGAAAAGCATGTCTAGCTTTATCTACTGAGATAAGTGTACTTCATTTGGTGGAGTGTACTTTACGCTTTGCAACGTCTCTAAGAGATCATTTCTTGATTCTGACATCTTCATCTTTCAATCTCAAGACTGCTTTAGATCATCTTCAAATCTTCAAGTCTTCGTAGTCTTCAATTCTTCAGATAGTCTTCGAGTCTTCATATAGTCTTCAGGTCTTCAACTTGGTTATAGATTCCTCTTCTTAGGATTCTGCATTTTGTTCTTCTGATCCTGATCTTCTGAATGTGATTCTGATTATCTTCTTCTTCAGATAATTATTCTGACCTGAAACACAATCAACAAACCAATACCTTTCTCAGTAGAATCTGTTTACATAATCTTATACAATTCTTATATAAACTCATTTGTCCTTAATCATTAATATAATCTTATTTGTTTAATTATTAATATAATCTTATTTGTTAATCATTAAAACTTAAGGATGCTAAGTCTTATAATCATGTTAAAATACTTAAACTGATTTATAGACTTCACAGGAGTTGAGGGATGATTACCTTGAATTAGTTTTGTTTTTGTGAAAATACACTGGGGAATTGAATTGATTGTGATTGCAAAGAGGTCTCTTGCTTGAGGACAAGCAAGAATTTAAGTTGGGGGGAATTTGATAAGTGAAAAATAGTTGATAAATTAGTATATATTTTATTTCACTTATCAAGGACAAAATGATAATTTTACCCCATTTTTATCCCTTTTTATTTAATATTTAATAATTTGTATTTATTAATCCTAGTTTAGAATTTGATGTTATTTTAATAGATTTATTGCTGATTTTTGCAGGATTATTGCAAAGATTTAATTCAGAGATTAAATGGCATTAAATGAGGAGGATTTATGCAAGATTGAAGATTGATTGAGGATAATTAATTGAAGATTTGAAGAAGATTTGAATCATTAATGAGGAGATCAGAGCCAATCAATCAAAGATATTGCAGACAGGCTTCCCAAATAAACAAGGATTGTACAATAAATACAAATATATCAGAGAATAAAGGGAAACAAGGAAGGACAAACGCGCGAAAACCAGTCTCGGGGAGAGATCAACAATTAAAAGAGGAAAGTTGAAGCTGCAGGATGCTAGCTGCGCTTCACCCTGCGCTATAACGCAGCTTGAAGCGCAACTCTCTGGAACCTGCGCTACAGCCTGCGCTGTAGCGCAGCTTGAAGCGTAGAACACGCAGATTGCTTCCCTGTTACTGTTTTTAAGAGGATCTCTTCCCAAATTTGCTTTGTCTTTCCTAATCTATAAATAGGAACCTCTTGTGTCAGTCCTAAGAGTTAGCGAGCTTAGTCAGTCATTGTAATTCTCTATATTTCAATGATTATGTACCAAAGCTAAGTTTAGAGTAGGAGAGAAGGAGCGCTTCACGGGGATTGAAGATGGTGACAGCGTCTTCAATGGTTTGTATGGCTACTTCATATAGTTAACTCTCTAGTAGGATTGGATGTAATTGATTCTATCCCTGAGTGTATATAAATTCTATATTATTATTTATGAGCTCCCTATCTATAATGGTGGTAGTCTTATTCTGTGCTTATTCCTAATTCCCACGCTTGCGTCTGGAGTTATAGGCCAGTCTTAACTAAAGTAGTTTTGATTAGGAACGAGAGTGGGGGAGCGGATTCTGAAGAAACTCATTCTCTGATTGAATAAGAATACTCGGTTACTACTTTGCTCCGAAAAGGGATGTTTGCTAATGAGTGAGGGGTAGTGTGAGTACTCTAAGTGAAGGAGCATCCGACCATTAGGACTTAGTAAGCGATAGCAAAGAGTTCGGGGGTTGTGAACCCAGGATCCGAACATAGGCGTGTCCTAATGAGTATAAGGTAGTGACAGTACTGAAGCGAAGGCGCGTCTACAGCACTAGGCCTCGTTTATCAACTAATTCTTTACAAACTGAATAAAAGAGAGCGAAATAAGCCGAGGGTAAATCTGTCGCCTGGGAGAGCCCGCATAGTTTATCCTTGAGTGTTTAAGGCCGCTGGCGAGGGGCCTTAGCAATAAAGTTTGTCTACATTATTATAGAGTAAACCTAAAATAATAGATAGTCTTTATATGCACAATGGGTGTGATGAGATGAAATCCAATCCTGATCCAAGTAAAGTGTCTCTAACTCTACCTTTCTAATTCCAATTGATTATTTACTCTCTTTACAATTCAGCAATCACACTCTCTAAACTGTGCTTTCTCTTGATAAGTAGATCACAATCTACATAAATTAACCGTTCCTTGTGGATACGATACTTTTACTTACTATTATACTGCTGGAGTTTTGGTTCGCTTTCCAGAAACCCATCAAGAGGCTGGGGTAAAAGAATACTGCATGAGTTGCCTGGAGAGGCAGCTGAACACAAAGAATACTTGTTGGTCCTGGAGAGGCCATGTGTGCAAAGAATACTCGTTGGGCCTGGAGAGGCTAGGTGTGCAAAGAATACTCATTGAGTTGCCTGGAAAGGCAGTTGAGAACAAATAATACTCGGTTGTAATCTTGATGGTTTATAAGAGAATCTAGTGGTGGTTTTCCCTGGGACTGGATGTAGCTCACTTGGTTAGTGAGTGAACCAGTATAAATCTTTGTGTTAAGTACTCTCTTCCCTTACCTCTTTACTTTTCGCTGATATCTGTTTTAACTAACAAGGAGGGTTAAAGAAAAGAGTTTTATTAATCTGAACAGAAAGTAATCTTTTCTTTAAAAAGGGAAAATTATTTTAGAAAGGTTTTTATTCAACCTTTCGAGTTACATTAGCAGGTTTCTGAACGTTCCAGTTTCGGAAGGTTGATCAAATATTTTCAAAAATGTTTTGCTTGTTTCGAAAGATTTTCAAAAATCTGTAAAGATTATTAAAACACTATTCAACCCCCCTTCTGGTGTTTCCTGTGGCCCTAACAGTCGTTTTATCATGTTTTGTTTTGGGCCCAGGATGTTATGTTCTAGTTGTTAGGCCCTGTTTGTGATTAGATTATGCTACCTGTATATTTATTCTTTTGCGGGATATGACCTGTACATGTTCAGCCTTCGGACCCTCTCTATTTTGTTCAGGGCACATGTATGTGGGTATCTGTTGAGATATTGGCAAGCGTACCAATATCGCAGCAGTATAATAGTAGAAAAGTAGGGGTTGTCATACCCACGAGGAACGGTACAACTTAAATTCTTAGTAGCCAATCTAATTGAGTAAATAAAGAGAAATTGTGGAATGATTATTGTGAAAATTAAATAAAGTGCAGTAAGAAATTTAAGCAAGAGAAACATTTGAGAAAGATTCAGTTGGAAAACTAGGATTGAATTTCGTCTATCGCGCCCTTCATGTGATTTTGAAAATCAATAACATTTAGAAATTTGAATTTAACAACACTGAAGCACAAATAAATTTCATTCACATTGATCCCTCAACTATGAAATTCTTAGAACAATTCCCTAAACACCAATCCCTTGGATGTTTAACAAATTGCCTAGCCTTAAGATCAGTTGTTAAAAGCTATCAATAAATTGAACCCTATTCCTAGGTATTCAACCTATTGAGTGTTTTTACCCAAATCAGATTTAGAAAACTGCTTCCCAGCTAATTCAATAAATCAAATCATAACTCCGTTACAAGAAGGAAGTTAAGCATTAAGAATAGAAATAAAAACACCAGTTTATTGATAAAACAGTGATTCCTAAATGTTAAAAATACAAAATCACATTCGGGGTTTGAATTGACTACATTCAATCCTAAAAAGAGGTTTAGCTACTCATGGTAGCACTTACAACCAACAGAAATAAGAGGAAAAAGATCCAGCTAAGCTTTCCAGCTTCGTTGAATTCCCCCTATCTTGTTCCGGAATGGTTTCCTCTCCTCCCTCTGTCTGTGTATCAAAAACTCCCCTCAAAACCAGCAAAAACCCCTTTAAAAAATGTCTAACGGCTCATTAAACGCTAGGTTTACAATTCATGCGCTTCACCCGCGCTCAAGTCAGGAAACAGAAACAAAAGGTCAATCCTGCGCTTCATGTTGCGCTTAGCGCAAGTGAAGCGCAGGAAACAGAAATCCTGAGCTTCATTCTGCACTGCTCCTGTCTTTGCTCACTGTTCACTTGATGCTTCAATGTGTACTTTAACTCATCTATAAAAATCAACAATTTATTCATTAAAATAGTATCAAATTCAAATTTAATTTCAATAACTGTAAGAGCCACAAATTAAGCAAAGAAGGGTGGAATTGGATTATAAATTCAACAATTCATCATCAATAAGTGTTATAATTACATAGAAATTTACTTAATTATAACACTTATTAGTATCCCATGCCATTATTATGTATTGATTGAACATGTAGCCTTAATGGCTTTTATGTATTCAGCTTGTATTTTCATATACTATTTAAGTAATCGTTTGGACGCTTAAACGATATATGATGTATGTAAATGTGATATCTAAATGACGCGAAATAATTTCAGAAATTCGGGAATTTTTCTTCCAACGGGCATAATTATTGGGTTTAGAAATTAGGACGTTACAAATAAAAACACTCATTTGATTATCAATTTATTGGTGTTCAAATTTTATGAAATTTGACACAAATAATCAAGATGATGATGAATAATATAATTCAACGGTTGGATTACTAAAAAATCATATCAAAATCTAAAGTTATGAACGATGTGAGACTTGATATAACTTACACTGGTTTAATTTGAGCCCTCCTCTAAAATAATGTGTATATAAGTTCGGTTTAAATTAAATTAGTTGTTTTCATCATAGGATTCGAAAATCAATATAATGCAATAAAAATTTCAATTTTTGTGATTTTTTATTTTGTTTTTATTTTTAATTTTCCATTTTTTAGATCGATTTTATCCGTTTGCATTGGATTTGATTACATATGAACACCCCCTTCATCCTTCTATGTGAAGCAACTGCATTTTTCTTAAATCTTTAAATTTTTCAGGTCCTTACAATTAATAATAATAATAATCTTCAAATTGTGGTAGTTGGACCAACAAGAATAATTGGTTCAAGTCGTACACATGTTTGATTCCCCTTAAATATGGTCTTGGTTTTTAGGCTTGTAGAGGGAAAATATTTCCGTTAAGAAAGTTAACCCCACCATGATACGAAGAATTGCCTCTGCTGTATATACTTCTCATGCACCAAAAAAAAATTGTGCTGGTTGGGAAAGTATGGTGCATATTTGAACAAGTATTATCCATGTACACAATTGTCAAATTGTGGTAATAAGTGGCGAGGATCAATCAACCTATCTTTCATGATAAATTTCCTCATAAAATTCAAATTTATCGAACACATCGAAATTTATGCATTGCAGAAAAAGGGACCCAACATACAGGGATAAAATTAAATTGATAAAATTCCATGCCGTCGATCGTGTCTCTTATATGTTTTATTATCTTTTAGGCTTTTTTTATGTACATATCTTTAAAAATCTAATTTTATGATGAGTCTTCTTTAAATAAATAAAACATCATTTGTAGTACACTTTCAAAGTTATTTTTGTATAAGTACAATATTTATAAGTAAACGAAACAAACAAAACTCAAGATATATTAAAATAATAAAAAATTAGAATGTTTATTAGTTATTTTAATATTATTGCATGTTTTATTAATTGTGTTATGGACACCATATTCATGTAAGAAATATTTTTACTTTATGAATATTAATTGAGTAATGACACTTTTTTTTAAAACCACTGGTATCCTGCACGAGAGACAATCCTACTCGAGTTGGGAACATCCATATCATGGTGGGGCTAGCTCTCCCAACGGGGATTTTTTCCATCCACAAGACTCAAAGCCTAGAACTTGCTTAAGGGGAATTAAGCATGTTCCACTTATATTGTCACCCTCCATTTCATGCCTCCTTATTTTTTATTTAATTTTTTTCTATCACATTACATCATTCTCACATCTATTATTTCTATTTTTGCTTTTCCTATCTTGAAGTGGAATATTTTTTTTTATACTATGTCTGTTTCTATTTAACTGTTCATTTTTTTTAGAAGAAAATTGTATTTAACTGTTTACTTACAAATCCAATACAATAATAATTAAATTTTCTTTATCCTATCCTTATGTTGATAAATGATTCACGATTGAAAACTAATGAGATCTGATAGTATTCAGAGAGATTAAAGATAAAATAAAAAGTTTAAAATTTATTTTTATAAAAAACAAAAGTAATTATTATATTTATTAAATAGGAATGAATATAATATTAATTAATAATTACGTTAGATAGTAGTTAGAATCATCTTACAGAGTAATTAAGTGTGTAAAATCATGATTTCGCGGAATTGAATTTAAATCGCTTCCATTTAATAGGTTCGTAAAATATACATAACTCATTTTAATAATTAATTTTTAAAATCAATTATACTCAATTATAAATAAAACTAGCCGTATTAGATAAAAGAACGTAACCGTGGAGGAACTGAAAAGTGGTGACATTGCACAATCATGTACAAGCTTGTTTTTTTAGAAGTTGGTTCATTGCATTAAGAAACCGGGCCCACTAGAGAAAAAAGAGTACATCAACCAATAAAAGGCTATCAACGGCTAACAGGTACTCACCAACCCGGGGGTTGCTTTTAGAACCACTTTTGCTATTTGCACACCTACCCCTAACATTTTCCTAAATTACCCCTACCCCTTCCCCACCCCATGCCCCCTTTTCCCTTACCCTCCCTGCAGCAGCCCCACGCCCTTTCCACACCTTACTCCTTCCCCTCTCCACCCCCTTCCCACTTCTCTTCCAACCTTCCCTTCCCACTCCCAGGGGCGGAACTTGGTTATCACAGGGGGAGCCATGGCTCCCCCAAACTTTTTTAAAAAAATTGTTTACATATATACATATCTTATATAATTATTAAAATTTTTTGTATATTCTTGATTATTAATAATGAGATTTATCATAATATTTCAAGTATTTTTTTCAAAGTTTTCCTACAATATCTATTCAATTGGGGATAATTTTATCTATCTAAATATTATTTTAATGGTCAATTTTGTGTTAATAATACTACGTTCGTTCTTATTTAACTGTCCATTTAGATAAAAAAAATACACGTATTAAAAATGGAATTATTTCTCTTATTTTATAGAGATAAATTTTAAACTTTATATTTTACCATTTATCTCTCTTAGTATTATTGGGTCTCATTAATTTTCAATAATGAGTCTTTTATTAGTATAATAGTAGAATGGAGAAATATGTAATTAATACCGCATTGGATTTGTAAGTGAATGATTAAATAGGAACAATTTCTTTCTAAAAGGGTACAGTTAAATAAGAACGGATGTGGTACTTAATATTTCACTTTTGGTTCTTTTAGTTTGGAATATTTTCAAATTTTGTCCCTTTTTTCAGTTGTCTTCTTTCTATAACGCTCAAACTATCACTTTCTAATTGATATCTCAACAAATTGAATTAATTAAGTTATTTTGATTCTTATTAAGTTTAAAACTCATCAATTAAAATATTAAATTTAACCTAAAATAAAAAATCTCAAAAGTATGCCCTATTTAAACCATATTTTCACTTCTACAAAAATATTCATATTTTAATAAATTTATATTCAATTTTTTACTCATGAAAATTTAAAACTAAATCATATCTATAACCTATCATAAATTAAAATATTTGAATTGAATAATTAAAATTTAAGGGTTTTAGGTATAACACAATTGAATGAGATAGCAAATTTGCTTAATTTTAAAAATTGAGGAACTTAGTGCCCATTTGGTTTACAATCAAATAAAATTTATTTTAAAATCAATGGTCGAAAACGGATTATACACGAGTTATGATACACGTTTAACGGAAGAGATTTCAAATCACTTCTTATATAGTCGATTTTCATTGTTTGGAAAAGATTGTTAATTTACAAAAAAGGCTTAAATATGTTTTTGGTCCTTCTAAAATACACATGTTTTAATTTTCGTCCCCCTAAATTTCTTTTTGTCATTTAGTCCTCCTAAAATTTTTCCTTTTCAAATTACTCCTCGCTGTTAGAGTAATAGTCCCTCTAAAATACACGTGTTTTCACTTTAGTCCCTCTAAATACATGTGTTTTCATTTTAGTCCCTCTAAAATTTCCTCTATTTCTTTGTAGTCCCCCTGTTAATTGCCACATCAGCACTCTATTAACTATTCTAACGGGGAGGACTAATTTGAAAAGAAAAAATTTTAGGGGGGACTAAATGACAAAAAAAAATTAGGGGACAAAAATGAAAACACGTGTATTTTAGAGGGACCAAAAATATATTTAAGAAAAAAAAACTTTAAAAAACCAAATTGCACATAATTTAACCTAGAGAAACTAAAAATGCAATTCAACCTATCATATTTTATATTTATTTATACATTAAAATCTTATTTTGGCTCCCCCAAAAATTTTATTCAAGATCCGCCACTGCCACTCCCCTTCCCGTCCACAACACCCCCACCCCCACTTCTCTTCTTGTCCCCTTCCTCTTTTTCCATAAATTTTTTTTTTTAAAATTTGGGATTTAGAGACGAAATTTTTCTATCTCTTTAAGCAAATTTTTCCAATAAATTTTTGAAACTTTTCAAAATTCTTTTAAAAAATTTGATTAGAGATGAATTTAGGGACAAAAAATTTTAGTCTCTAAATCTAAAAACTTAAAACAATTAATGAGAAAGGGGAAGGGGAAGGGGAAGGGGGATGGGTGGGGGGTGGGGGTGGGGGGTGGGGGTGTCAGAGACGGGAAGGGGAGTGGGATGGGGAAGGAGAAGAGGGAGTGAGACGTGAGAAGAGGGTGGGGCTGCTGCGGGGAGGGGAAAGGGAAGGGGGGCATGGGGTGGGAAAGGGATAGGGGTAAGGGTGCTAAAAGCAACCCCATCAACCCATATAAAAACAATTAATGAAAACGCCAATTTTTGTCCAAAAAAAAAGGACAATTTTATCATTGTATCAGTAACCGGATTAGAACACCTACTAACACGAGATAAACTAAAAACTGGAAACCTACTAAAAACAATTACACTCCAAAATCAAATTAAAGACATATGAGTTACTAGGCCTATGGTATTCCATTCGGTAGTCAGGAGACAATTACCATTGTAGAGTGATTTTTTAAACGATGAAAAAGCTGATATACGTGGCCAGGTGGAGGTACTAGCAAAGCCAATAAGTTAGCTATTAGCTTATTTGACTAGTTTAGTTTGACCAACACAAAAGTGTTTGGTAAGGTACTTCAAAGTAGCTTATTTTAGGAGCTTCTAGCTTATAAGCTACAAGCTACTTCACCTAGCTTGTAGCTTGTAACTTATTTAATTTTCTTCCATCATTATCCCTTATATTTTAATACATTTCATTTAACCCTGGGGTTGGTTCAGCGGAGGGGGCTGATCCAAGCTTAACCAAGGTCGGGTTCGAATCCCGCCTTGGGCATGCAGCTCCTTTAAAATCCAGGGCCAGCTGTCCCACCCATCGAGGTGCCTACAACCAGCGAGGGGATTAGTCACTGCTGTCGGCGGTGGATACCCTGGTCACGTACCAAAAAAATACATTTCATTTATTATCTTTAATTTCTTTTTACCTATTTTCAATTTTAATGATAAAAACCTTTTAATTTCTTTTTATCTATCATTACATATATAATAAGTAATTTGAAAAATTATGAATTAATTAAATTACTATTCTCTTTTTATTATTTTATGAAATTGTTTTTATATTATACTATTTATTTTATCAACTTTAATATTTATTTTAATTTTTAATTAAATGTTTTATTATTAAAAGGCTTAATAAGAATTTAATTATTTTTTTAAAAAAATCTAAAAATCTAATGACATAATAATATATTTTTGTCAAAAAAACACATAGAATTTATATAATAAAACTTATGTAATTATGTCTTTTTATGTCATTTTACATTTACCAACTAGCTTATCAGCTAGTTTTATCAAACACTTCTAATTCAATAAGCTAGCTTATCAGCTCGGAGTTTATAAACTAGGAACTTATCAGCTAGCAGCTAGCTTATCGACTAGTTTTGTCAAACACACCTAATGGTGCGATATAGGCTTGTACGACGCAACGTCCATCATAATGATGCCCGACGCGACGCTGCAAAGCTAGGAAGCCCCGTACTATGCTGGTAGATGTATTCTCTCACAACTTAAAGATAAATAAAAAATTCTAATTAAGTGATTAAAATATAAGTAAATCCCAACTAATTTTATCCTTTTTAATGACTTTATACCAAAATATCATTTAATAATTTAGATTTTATTTTTTAATGATCATATTTAATGAACATGTAGAGAGAGTTTTTTCATTTGGAACAAGCTTCAATAAAATTAAAGTATTTCATGAAGGGTAAATTAGAGAATATAATTGATTTTTAGTATCATAAAAATTAAATAAGATTAATTAATTTTCTTAATTAACGTGAGTTAATTATTTTTACTTATATTCGAGTTCAGAGTAATATCTTACTAGAATATGTAGATAATAAAAAAAATATAAATGTTATCATCCTTCAAATCTGTCGCTTTGTTTTTATATGGATGCCATTTTCCATGAAAATGTATCCATATTTACTCATTCCAAGTTTTACCCTTTCAAAGGAAACAACAATTTGATACACTTATAACACGTGTTATTGTACTATACGAATTATTGGGCCGAGCATTGTATTCGGTTATCGGCCCATATCATTTTACTCCTTACCCCATATCAAGGAACATGGGGGAAAGCAGAGCATAGTGGAGATAATGGGGATAAGGGGAACAAAGGACTAAGATAGTGGGAAGGTGGACAATTACGAAGGAGGTCTATAAAAGGTCTTAGAGGCTAAGGAGATAGAAAGGTTCACAATTACCGGCGAGGGTCCGAGTTAGCCACCTATAGATTAGCCCGGAGCGCTCTTGACCAGAACATTGGCGCCCACCGTGGGGCGAGGCGACGGTAAAACGTTTCCCCGATCACAATCCTTTCTACTTGTCGTTCACGTGCACTGTCGAGTTATACAATCAGATCCTATCAAGCAGTTTAAACGTGGCCTGCATGATCACCCCCCATCGCAGTAGTGTCAACACCCTCAATCGAAGTCATCTGCACTACACACCAAGATTACCGAGAAGGATAAGCTCATCTCGGAGCTTTAGTCTTAGTTGAGTCCCTCAACGCCTCCCTCTCTAAAATCGGAGAAGAACTCTTCCATGTAGAACAACATAAGTCCTGCAATATGAAGAGAATGTCTCAGTCAGTTCACCTAGACAAGTCACAAAATGAGTTAGAATCCAAGAAACTGCAATTGCAATTTGATTCGGGAACGATTTGGGGAATCAGCGAGCATTTCCTCCAAGTCGGAATCGGGAAACCGTCGCAGTATAGGTCCCTGGACTTCTGCAAATGCCGCGATGTGACATGTGTTCTTAGTGAGGGGTCCTATGCCTTTGGCTCCTCTGTGGGAGAAGTTCTTCAAAGGACATAAAGGGTACTATTCCATTTATGTGCATTCCAATCCATCTTACAATGAATTAGAACCAGGGAGTCCACTGTTTCGTGGCAGGAGAATTCCCAGTAAGGTCAGATTCTATATTCTTCAATTACTTTTTGACGCTTACACTCACATTAATATGAATGTCAACTATATATTATTTTGGATAAATGAAATTAGGCTATGCAAATGTCCTTAGTTCAATGTAGATATACAAATGCTTAGTAGTTAATAGAAAGAGAAAATAAAACAAGGACAAAAACTTAGATGTAGTTCTCTAATCAAATAATAACATGTGGAATTGTGGATAGTTCTTTTAAATTCAGCAACGTATTCTTAAAAATATCCATTTGTCATTATGTGATTTGAAACTTGAATAAAATAAAACAGAGCAGATGGAGACTTATAATTGCTTCATATTACTAGTTACTAGCTAAAAGGTATAAAAAATTTCTGTCTAATAATCGACCCTAATAGCAATAAGTGTCTATATTAACTAAGCTCATGTTAAGGATTAGATCGTTGTTCATTCAAAAACTTCAACTAGAGTTATATTTATCGAAGTAAATTCAAGTACTATGGGTTCGAAACTTCGAATAGGTAAAATATAAAATAACATCTAACTGGAAGTTATAAACAACAGTTGTATATTTTCTCTTGCCAGCCTCATAGCATTTAAATTGGTAGGTCGTGAGGCCCCAAATTAAGGGACCCTATTAACTGGTAATAGCTAGCTGTCACAGTGTTGGTGCAAACATTCCTAAATTCAGCATCACCCAATTTGATATTTTCACACTTGTTACTCCGTCTCATTTTTTTTTACACGTCTTGATTAAATTCCTATATAGTATATGGAAGCCATCATCATGTGCGTGTCCAGGGAAAAATTAAAGGAGCTTGAATATAGTTCTGTTTGTTAGTCATGCTTCAATTCAATTAAGGGATGCACTATTCTTTTTTGTCACACATTTCTATTTCTTTTCTTTTTAATCAACTTTTTGTCAAAAAAAAAAAAAAACTAATTCAACAATGATCTCAATACTGCGTTGTCTATTTGAATATTAACTTAATATCCGTGTCATTGTCTCAAATATCAATTGAATTTATCTATATATGAAGGGAATATGCGAAACCAACTTGCATAGTTAGCTTAGTCTTTATATTCAATTCAAATAAATTATATTTAACTTATCAATCTTGCATAATTGAATAGTATACACTAAATATGCAACGAATATTTTGGTTTAGTACTATCCAATTCAATATTTCTGTCAAATTCAATACCCAATAAATTTCAATCAAATTAAATATGTTTGCTATTCTTGTTATCCTTATTTGATCAAATAATTTTACTTTATATGATTGTTAATTACCATATTAGGGAGCATGAACATTAATTTGACTGAATTAATATTAATTATTGTCTTAATTACTAATATAGATGCTTTTTTGTAAATTATATCCTCACAACTAATATGCTGACATGGTGGAGCACTGACCAATATGAAGTCTTGCCTTTCGACAAGTTTCGTTGAATCGTCCAAGTTTCTATGGAAAAATAAAAGAAAACAAAGTCGAAGAAGAACTATGAAGCCTCCAATTAAAATGGTGGAGACCGAGCCGAAAATTAAAATGGTGGAGACCGAGCCGAAAATTAAGTTGGTGGAGACCGAGATAGTAATTCGGTTATGTCGACCCAAGAAAGGGCATCGACTTGAAGAATTTGTCGACCTAAGAAAAGGCATCGACTCAAATCATGTCGACCTTCAAAAGGCATCGACTCAAATCATGTCGATCTACAAAAGGCATCGACTCAAATTACGCCGACCTCTGAAAGGCATCGGCAAAAAGTACGTCGACCTACAAAAGGTATCGACTCAAATTACGCCGACCTCTGAAAGGCATCGGCAAAAAGTACGTCGACCTACAAAAGGCATAGACTCAAATTATGCCGACCTCTGAAAGGCATCGGCAAAAACAACGTCGACCTTCAAAAGGCATCGACTTAAACTTCGCTGACCTCGGAAAGGCATCGGCAAAAAGTACGTCGACCTACAAAAGGCATCGACTCAAATTACGCCGACCTCTGAAAGGCATCGGCAAAAAGTACGTCGACCTACAAAAAGCATCGAATCAAATTACGCCGACCTCTGAAAGGCATCGGCAAAAACAACGTCGGCCTTCAAAAGGCATCGACTTAAACTTCGCCGACCTCTGAAAGGCATCGGCAAAAAGTACGTCGATCTCCAAAAGGCATCGACTCAAATTACGCCGACCTCTGAAAGGCATCGGCAAAAAGTACGTCAACCTCCAAAAGGCATTGAATCAAATTACGCCAACCTCTGAAAGGCATCGGCAAAAACTATGTCGACCTCTAAAAGGCAACTGTAACGTCCTAATTTCTAAATTCGGAAACAATGCCTGTTTGAAGCACTATTTCCAAATTCGTGAAATTATTTCATTAATTTCGCGTATCAAAATAAAACATAATCGCTTGAGTAACCCAACAATTACTAAAGCTCCAACAATACATACATAACTCAATGAAATAATAGCATAACGTTGCCATCAAGGCACCAATACCAAAATATTAAAAATATTAGACTAACATAATGATTTCCTAAAGTAGCTTTAACAATTAACACTAGTGGTCCTAACAACATGAACATCATCAAGAAAATAAACAATAAGACTAATGGTCTTCACATGCCATCTACTACTCATCATAACTTTGCTCAGCATCCTGCACCACTGAAAATATTGTTCCCATAGAATGGGGTGAGACCAACGTCCCAGTGAGTGTAACCGTGTGTGCAGTGTGGGGGGAGAGCAAACAAGAACCATCATGGCATACATACAATTTTAATAGACATAACAGAGATAACAATACATAATTCAATACAAGGAAAATCAGTCATCAATATGCAATGCATGGCTGTGAGGTGTTATTCCCGACACCCGGGGTCTTTACACTGTAACGTGACTGTGATGAGCGCTCGGCCATGTAACCAAGGACCGTCGTCCAAGGTTACCTATGATTAAATTTTAAATGACATTTAAATAAAATTCTATGATTGGGGACCCCATCTCCCTCTTGGCCATGAGTTCGATGTGGTTACCCCGTTGTTCTTAATTAATTTGCCCGAAGGCCTGTGATGGTCAAAGACCCTGTGTTAGCCTGAAGGCTCTATGATTTCTCTTAAATTCAGAATTTCATGACTGTGATGGCCAAAGGCCCATGAATTACAGAATAATACAATCAAGAATCACCAAGCATAATCAAGAATTATCATACAGAATCATCCAATCATCTACCCTAAGGTTTTGGCAATCCAACACATACAATAAGCAGTATATTCACAATTCTTATGTTCCTACTATATATATATCACTAATCCCTAGAAGGAAAGGGGAGAAGGAATAGGGAGCATGCAATGGCAATCTTTCAGAACAAATAAGTGAAAGTCCACCCACCTGTGGGATGAGAAGACGGAGAAAGAACGAAGAACGGAGGGCCTTGAAGGGAGAAAGATTGAAGCAAGACTCGTTCTTGATGAGTAGAATTCGTTCCTGGCCTTTGCTGGGACTTTCTCTCACTAGAACCTCCCTCTCTCTCTCTGAAAATACGAAATAATTGAAGAAGGAACGGACAGGAAACCGTCCACAAACGTGTTTTAAAATGCAGAAATCGGACCTGCGCTCAAGCCTCGCTTGAGCGCAGCTCGAGCACGAGTTCTCGCTCAGGCTGCGCTCGAGCTCAGCTCGAGCGAGAAAACCAGATTGCAATTTCCCTTTTTACTGGTATCCTCGCTCAGGCTGCGCTTGAGCTCAGCTCGAGCGAGGAAACCAGAGTGAAATTTCCCCTTCTTGTTAAGGTGCAGTTTTATCCAAACCCTATCGTATGACCTATCAAACTGAAGCCCCGGAAATGAGCTTTCTAATGAGAGTGGAATCCTCTCCATCGGATATCTACAAACTCTAGATATTTTCAATTTAGTGCATCAAGGCCATTAGGCTTAGAACCAACATCAAGCACAACCTATATTTCTTGATTCTATTTTAAGTTATGATATTCCTATGGATTAAGGTATTAATTAGCGGGATGTTACAATTCTACCCCCCTTAAAACAATTTTGCCCTCAAAATTGCTAAAGAAAGTTAACTGAAAAACCCAAAGTGATCTAAAGTTCCTTACCTCAAACGAATAACTCTGGAAACTGAGAGCGGAGATCTTCCTCTTTTTCCCAAGTTGCTTCCTCGGGTGACTGACCCTCCTAAAACACCTTCACTAACGGAATCGTCTTATTTCTTAAGGTTTTGACACTGCGGTCAATGATCTGTGCAGGCCTCGAGGGAATAGTTAAATCCTCCCTTAATTGTACCGATTCTGAACTTATGACGTGAGAAGGATCATGAAGGTATTTTTTGAGCTGAGAGACATGGAATACATCATGGATGTTGGCTAAATGGGGTGGAAGGGCTATTCTATATGCAAGGGGACCAATCCTTGCAATATTTGAAAAGGACCGATAAAACGGGGATTCAACTTTTTGGCTTTAATGGACCTTCCAATGCCATTGATGGGAGTAACTTTCAAAAACACATGGTCACCTTCCTCAAACTCTAGGTCCTTCCGCCTCCTATCAGCATAGCACTTCTGGCGGCTCTGGGCAGTTACCAACTTTTCCCTAATTCTCTTAATCTTTTCTGTAGTGATTTGTACCAGCTCTGGTCCTAAAAAGCCTTTCTCTCCCACCTCACACCAACATAAGGGTGAGTTACACTTCCTACCATACAGCGCCTCATAGGGTGCCATACCTATACTACTGTGGAAACTGTTGTTATATGCAAACTCTATAAGAGGTAAGTACTTATCCCAACTACCCTTCTCTTCCAACACGCAGGATCTAAGCATGTCCTCTAAGGTCTGGATTGTTCTCTCAGACTGCCCATCAGTCTGAGGGTGGTAAGCGGTGCTAAACTTCAGTTTAGTACCGAAGGCTTGGTGTAGGGCGTTCCAAAACCTAGAGGTAAATCTGGGATCTCTATCTGACACTATGCTGGAAGGTACACCATGAAGCTTCACAATCTCCTTGATATACAATTCTGCTAATTTGGTCAAAGGGTAGGTTGCCTTGATTGGTAAGAAATGAGCTGACTTGGTCAGCCGATCCACAATCACCCAAATGGCATCAAAGCCTGTTGGAACTCTGGGAAGTCCCATCACAAAGTCCATGGATATGGCTTCCCATTTCCACTCGGGAATTTCTAATGGTTTTAGCATACCCGAGGGCTTTTGGTGTTCTATCTTAACCTGTTGGCATACAAGACACTTAGAAACGAACTCAACTATCTCTCTCTTCATTCCATCCCACCAAAACATGGTCCTCAAGTCTTGGTACATCTTGGTAATACCCGGATGTACCGTGAACTTGCTCTTATGGGCTTCCTCTAAAATCTCCTCTCTAAGACTACCCCCCTTAGGGATACAGACTCTCCCTTGGAAGAGAATCATCCCATCTCCTGATACAGAAAATCCTGTTTGTCCCTTTCGGGACTGGAGTTCTAAGTCTAAGATCTGAGTCTCTCTAATCCTTGTCCTTAACTCATTAACTACTTCTAGCCTATGGAGTCTCATACTATCTCCCTCATAGTCCCCATCAAGTTTTAAATCCCTAAACTTCTCTAACAATACTAGCTCATGCACCATCATGGATGCCGCATGCAGGGATTTCCTACTTAGGGCGTCGGCCACTACATTGGCCTTACCTGGGTGGTACTTAAGCTCAAAATCATAGTCCTTTAGAAATTCCATCCACCTCCTCTGTCTCATGTTAAGTTCCTTCTGATCAAACAGGTACTTTAAGCTCTTGTGATCACTAAAACCTCAAACTGCACACCATATAGGTAATGCCTCCACACCTTGAGAGCAAACACTACTGCAGCCAACTCTAAGTCATGGGTTGGGTAATTTTCCTCATGGGGTCTAAGCTGTCTAGAACCATAAGCCACTACCCTCTTATCCTGCATCAAAACACAACCTAATCCCTTTCCTGAAGCGTCACTATACACTTCAAAGGATTTGGACAAGTCCGGCAATACCAACACCGGGGTGGTGGTTATCCTCTCCTTGAGTTCCTTGAAACTCTTCTCACATTTCTCATCCCAAACAAAAGCATGACCCTTACGAGTCAGCCGGGTGAGAGGTAAAGCCAACTGGGAAAAACCTCTAATAAACCTGCGATAATACCCAGCTAGTCCCAAGAAACTCCTAACCTCAGTGACTGATTTGGGCCTCTCCTAATCAATCACTGCCTCTATCTTACTGGGGTCCACTGACACACCTTCACTAGATATCACATGTCCTAGGAAGTGAACTTTATCCAACCAAAACTCACATTTATCAGGGTTAGCAAACAGTTTCTTCTCTCTCAACACTTCCAAAACCACTCTAAGATGTTGCTCATGTTCTTCTAAGGTTTTAGAATAGATAAGGATGTCATCGATGAATACAACCACAAACTTATCTAAATAGGGCCTAAAGATACGGTTCATGTAGTCCATGAATACAGCTGGAGCATTGGTCAAGCCAAATGGCATCACCAAATACTCATAATGCCCATACCTAGTCCTAAAAGCAGTTTTGGGAATATCCTCACTTCTAATCTTTATCTGATGGTAACCTGATCTCAAGTCTATCTTAGAAAATACTGCTGCCCCTCTAAGTTGATCTAACAGGTCATCTATCCTAGGCAAGGGATATTTATTCTTAACTGTTACCTTGTTCAACTGCCTAAAGTCAACACACAACCTCATGCTACCATTCTTCTTCTTAACAAGGAGCACTGGAGCTCCCCAAGGGGATACACTAGGCCTAATGAACTGCTTCTCTATTAATTCCTCTAGTTGCTTCTTAAGTTCACCCATCTCCAAGGGTGACATCCTATAGGGAGCCTTAGAAATAGGCCCTGTGCCCGGCACAAGGTCTATGGAAAACTCAGTCTCTCGGTCCGGAGGTAAGGTGGTCACCTCACTAGGGAAAACATCCTGGAACTCCCTAACAATGGCTATGCTGCCTAGGTCGGGTTCCGACTCTACAGTTGAGGAAAGCAGTAATATAAAACAATAACTACCATCAGTCAGGCATTTAGAAATTTGAGTGGAACAAGATAACAAATATGATGGTCTCTCCTTCGGGGAAGGAAGAAGAGTAGGGAAAACAATTTCTTTATTGCAACAGTCAAGCATGACCTGGTTACGGGATAGCCAGTTCATACCCAAAATAACATCAAGCTTTTTCAATGACAAACAAATCAAATCAACCTTAAAGATTCTACCTTGGATTTCTAAGGGACATGCAAGACATACCAAGGAAGTGGAAATGGCTTCCTTAGCAGGGGTGTGGACATTCAAATGAAAAGGTAAGGGAGTAACTTGTAGTTTCATCCTTTCCACACAATCATAAGAAATGAAGGAGTGAGTTGCTCTAGAATCATACAGTACAATCAAAGGAGTATCATTTAAATTACATGTACCTTGCATCAGATCATCGGCCTGAGTTGCCATCTCACTGTTGAGGGTAAAGACCCTTCCGGTAGCTTGGGATTTGGGCTGGTCCTTCTTCCTCTTTGGGCAGTCCCCAATCATGTGAGTTGGATCCCGACAGTAGAAACAAACTCGTTGTCCTGCCAGGCACTCGCCCCGATGGTGTTTGCCACACTTGGGACAAGTAGGAGAAGCCATAGTGGAGGGAAGGGCGACCTACTTGCCTTTTCCTCCCTGGAACTGAGGTCGGAAATTCTTACTGACAGGTGCATCATCTCTTTTCCTCTTACTCTCAACCCAAGTCCTAGCTGTCGGCTTGGGCACCTCATCCACCAAACTTTGTTCAACGACCAGACACTTGGTCACCAAGGCTGGGAAATCCTTGAGCTGGAAGGCTGACACAATCTTCCTGATCTCGGGCTTGAGGCCCGCTTCCAAGTGAGAACATTTCCAACCCTCATTAGGATTGGCTTGCAGCAGGGAGTGATACTTGGAGAGTTCTTCAAACTTGGCCACAAACTGGCCCACGGTCATGTTGCCTTGCTTCAGATTGAGAAATTCTAGCTCTTTCTGTTTCCTGACTGGTTCAGGGAAATACTTCTCCAGGAATACATTCTGGAATGCATCCCAAGAGAGTAGAGTTTCAGGAGCGTTCAAACTGCTCTTCACATTCTTCCACCAATTCTCTGCTTCTCCTTGTAACATGTAGGTAGCAAATCTCACCTTCAGGTCGTCCGCACAAGCCATCACCTCAAAGATCTTGTTCATGGCATTAAGCCAGGAGTCAGCTGCTGCTGGGTCATAAGCCCCATTAAAGGCTGGAGGGTGGTGTTTCCTGAATTCTGTTAATCCCTGAAGAAAAGGATCTGCTACTGTCCCCGGTGGAGGAGTACCGGTGGACTGCCTGTGCAAGGCCTGAAGTACTGCGGAATTAGAGGCGGCTTGCTCCCCCATGATTTGGGTGAGCATTTGAAGGGCCACCGCCACGGGATCCTGAGGTTGATCCGGTGAGGGTGAAGGTGAATTGGCACGAAGACGTCCTCTCCTACCGTTAGCCATGACCCTATACACATCATTAAGAAATATCCAGGTGATCAGTCTATCAATTCCCTAATAATGCATATAAAAATTATGACTAACTTAAGGAGTAACACATAACCACAGTCCAACTGGAGTGAACTGCTCTAATACCAAAATGTAACGTCCTAATTTCTAAATTCGGAAACAATGCCTGTTGGAAGCACTATTACCAAATTCGTGAAATTATTTCATTAATTTCGCGTATCAAAATAAAACATAATCGCTTGAGTAACCCAACAATTACTAAAGCTCCAACAATACATACATAACTCAATGAAATAATAGCATAACGTTGCCATCAAGGCACCAATACCAAAATATTAAAAATATTAGACTAACATAATGATTTCCTAAAGTAGCTATTACAATTAACACTAGTGGTCCTAACAACATGAACATCATCAAGAAAATAAACAATAAGACTAATGGTCTTCACATGCCATCTACTACTCATCATAACTTTGCTCAGCATCCTGCACCACTGAAAATATTGTTCCCATAGAATGGGGTGAGACCAACGTCCCAGTGAGTGTAACCGTGTGTGCAGTGTGGGGGAGAGCAAACAAGAACCATCATGGCATACATACAATTTTAATAGACATAACAGAGATAACAATACATAATTCAATATAAGGAAAATCAGTCATCAATATGCAATGCATGGCTGTGAGGTGTTATTCCCGACACCCGGGGTCTTTACACTGTAACGTGACTGTGATGAGCGCTCGGCCATGTAACCAAGGACCGTCGTCCAAGGTTACCTATGATTAAATTTTAAATGACATTTAAATACAATTCTGTGATTGGGGACCCCATCTCCCTCTTGGCCATGAGTTCGATGTGGTTACCCCGTTGTTCTTAATTAATTTTCCCGAAGGCCTGTGATGGTCAAAGACCCTGTGTTAGCCTGAAGGCTCTATGATTTCTCTTAAATTCAGAATTTCATGACTGTGATGGCCAAAGGCCCATGAATTACAGAATAATACAATCAAGAATCACCAAGCATAATCAAGAATTATCATACAGAATCATCCAATCATCTACCCTAAGGTTTTGGCAATCCAACACATACAATAAGCAGTATATTCACAATTCTTATGTTCCTACTATATATATATCACTAATCCCTAGAAGGAAAGGGGAGAAGGAATAGGGAGCATGCAATGGCAATCTTTCAGAACAAATAAGTGAAAGTCCACCCACCTGTGGGATGAGAAGACGGAGAAAGAACGAAGAACGGAGGGCCTTGAAGGGAGAAAGATTGAAGCAAGACTCGTTTTTGATGAGTAGAATTCGTTCCTGGCCTTTGCTGGGACTTTCTCTCACTAGAACCTCTCTCTCTCTCTGAAAATACGAAAGAATTGAAGAAGGAACGGACAGAAACCGTCCACAAACGTGTTTTAAAATGCAGAAATCGGACCTGCGCTCAAGCCTCGCTTGAGCGCAGCTCGAGCGCGAGTTCTCGCTCAGGCTGCGCTTGAGCTCAGCTCAAGCTGAATTTCCTCGAATTGCTCTCTTTTTTCTGCGCTCAGGCTGCGCTCGAGCTCAGCTCGAGCGAGAAAACCAGATTGCAATTTCCCTTTTTACTGGTATCCTCGCTCAGGCTGCGCTTGAGCTCAGCTCGAGCGAGGAAACCAGAGTGAAATTTCCCCTTCTTGTTAAGGTGCAGTTTTTATCCAAACCCTATCGTATGACCTATCAAACTGAAGCCCCGGAAATGAGCTTTCTAATGAGAGTGGAATCCTCTCCATCGGACATCTACAACTCTAGATATTTTCAATTTAGTGCATCAAGGCCATTAGGCTTAGAACCAACATCAAGCACAACCTATATTTCTTGATTCTATTTTAAGTTATGATATTCCTATGGATTAAGGTATTAATTAGCGGGATGTTACAACAACGACTTGAAAAAATTCTCAAAGTTGCGTAAAAGTTTCAATTACTCTGTAAAGGCGACTTATCATTTTTAAGTTAGAAAAATAGTTCGGTAATTCATTACATACGAAGAAGAAGCGCATGGAAGAATAAAAAGGTAAACTCATCATTTATAGATAATATTAATAACAGTCAGAGTTTTTAAAGCATCACTTATGAAATAGATAATAACAATCGCTGCAAGCCCTGCGCAGTATCCTCCGGGTACGCTTAGGCTTGAAGGGTTGTGTATTACTCGGGATATTGGGCCGATCATTATAAGCCTTGCGCAGTATCCTCCGGGTACGCTTAGACTTGAAGGGCTATGTACTATACGAATTATTGGGCCGAGCATTGTATTCGGTTATCGGCCGATATCATTTTACTCCTTACCCCATATCAAGGAACATGGGGGAAAGCTGAGCATAGTGGAGATAATGGGGATAAGGGGAACAAAGGACTAAGATAGTGGAAGGTGGACAATTACGAAGGAGGTCTATAAAAGGTCTTAGAGGCTAAGGAGATAGAAAGGTTCACAATTACGGCAAGGGTCCGAGTTAGCCACCTACAGGTTAGCCCGGAGCGCTCTTGACCAGAACAGTTATAAAATAATTTAGACTGGTCATTGACCCAGTTGAATACTGATTTTATTATTCAATCACTTATTAAATCGGTATATATATATATAAATATATAAATTTTATATTTAAATTTATGAAATTTATAAAAAATAAAAGATACAATAATAGTAATATAAACATATTAAAATATTAATAATATATTATTTACTATATTTCATATTATTATATTATGTATAATTTAATGTTTGTAAAATTGGACCAATCATTAAATTATTTGAAAAATTGATTTATGATTTGTGTTCAATTATGTTTAAATAAATGTTAATTAAAAAAGAGTAAATCTATAAATTGGTCCTTGATTTTTTCTGTGTCAAGACAAATTAGTCCCTGACATTGATCACCGTTCATCAGTTTAGTCCAACGTCACATTTTCCATTCACGTTAAGTGACACGTATGACCCAAAACACCCGCAAAATTCGCACCTGACTTTTTCTAATATCATGCAATTTAGTCCTTAATATTTAAAATAACTTTATTGGGGATTGAATGTTGTAGAAATGTATGAATCTCTTTTAAACTCTAAAAATTCTCTCAAAATACATTAATTTCCATTTAAAAAGTAACTAATTATTTTCTCAAGGATCAAGTATGTTCATATTAAATCTCTTCCTTTTGATTTTTGGATTCATTCATTCTCTTTCTTATTTTAATTTGTGTTTTTATTTCAATTAGCACATTTATTAAAGGAAATGAATCCTCTTAAAGATTAAGTGATCTTATTCTTATATTATTCTTCCCTTGGCTTTGTGTTAATCATTTTCATATGGAGAAGCACAAATGCAAGCTTTACTTCATAAGTTTTTCCAATGAGAGAGCTTTGGGGTGCTCTTATGAGGAAAGTTCTCCAAGTGGAATTTTGTTCAATGAATTTATAATTCAAATAAAATTCTAATGAACAATTTGATGATAGAATCTAATTCTTAAAGAGGGTGCATTTCCTTTAATAAATATGTTAATTAAAAATTTGAAATTAAAACAAGGAAGAGAAGAACGAAACCAAAAGTTAAAAGAAAGAGATTTAATATGAACATATTCGATCCTTGAGAGAATAATTGGTCACTTTTTGAATGGAAATGAATGTATTTTGAGAGGTTTTCTAGAGTTCAAAAGAGAGTCACACGTTTCTACAACATTTAATCCCTAATAAAGTCATTTTTGAATGTCAATGACTAAACTGCCTGATGTTAAAAAAGTTAAGGACTATTTTGCAGGTTTTTTGTATCCTACATGTCACTTAACGTGACAACCCGGCTCTCCGTTAACGGAAAATGGGACGTTGGACTAAACTAATGGGCGGTGAAGAATGTCAAGGGCTAATGAGATCATTTTTAAATATCAGGAACTAAATTGCCTGACGCAAAAAAAAAAAGTCAGGGGCCAATTTCTGGGTTTACTCTTAAAAAAAGTATATACAAATTTATATGATATAATAAAGAATAAATAAGCATCTATATAGTAAAGTGTAAATGTATTCACAATAATAAACAAATATGATGATATTCTAGCATATAGATAAATATATAATTTATAAGTTTATAAATATTATTTATAATAAAAAAAGTTGTTAAATATCATTCATTACTTTGTTACGTTTGCTATATATATATATATATATATATATATATATAGGCACTAAAATGATAAGCACAGGTGGTATAGTGTTGCAATGCGCGCTTCATTATCCATGGGTGTGAGGGTTCCAGCCATGCCATTGCTACATTCGCCTGTCAACGTTTTTAATAAAGAGCAATTTTCTGCATGTGGTTGACTCGGTCGCCTGGTTCTTGCCATGTTGACTGGTTTACAGCCGGTTCAACCATGTAAGGGACGATTTAACAGTAAATCCGATTCAAAATCGTGACTGGACCGATTATGGGCCCGATTTTCAGTTGAACTGATCGGACCGGCCAATCCAGTCTGATTTTTATAACACTCATTGTAGCCTTTGGATCTTGCTAAACTTCATTGTGTGTTTTCTTTACTCATAGAGAGATTTTGATAGCAGCACCGTCATATGTCTTATGCTCGCATGTGATGCATATGTGTTGTACATTCTATGAGTGTAGGTGAGATAAGATCAAATTAAATAAATGGCTTCGTCTATGGTGAAAGACTAGTGCTACATATGTCTAAAGCCATTATATATTGTAGATAATCGACGATCAAGATTTTGCACATGTGACTGGTTAGCTATAATAATTATAAATAATAGTTTGGTCCCTCCATTTTTTAAGTCAGAGCTCGTAAGAAACATGAAATTGAAAACACATTCAAACTTTTTCAGAAATAGCAACCGAAACAATAAGTGATAAATCAAGGAATTCTCCCATACTCACGGGTAAGTGTTTCCCTCAATTTTTCACAGCAGTTGTACAACTAAAATTGATAGTCGTTTCTGGTTATTAGACATGCATATGGTCAACATGGATCAAAAGGTCTTTCTTGGTTGTAATGAGGCTGGGCTATCAAGAAATCATGTTTTTTTTCTGGATATGCAAAGAGAACACCGGAATAGAGAGCATCTTTGAATTTTTCTTGAACTTGAAATTTCTCTCCATTCTCCAATTTATTCTTGATTTGTATCATGCAACTGACCTCTTTCTTTGTTTGATGATTCACTTCCCCTTTTTATTCACTTTTATTCACTTTTTCTTTTTGATTTTTGAGGGAGTGATCTTCGTTTGCTTTCTTGTGCTTGCTCTTTGCATTTCTTCAACTTTCAAGTAACCAACCAATTTCTCCCATTTTATCAGATTACCCCTTTGCTCTGTATCCCAAATGGGTTACCAAAAAAAATTGGAAATTTTTTTCAAAGGTTGGCTTTTGGCACTGAGCAAATAATTTAAACCACAAAATTTTGCCTTTATCACTTCCATATTTTTCATGTGCAGAATAAAATCCAAAAACTCAAGCAAAATCAGTTGACAAGCAGCAGTGAAAGCTCTCAATTCAGTGTTTGGTCTCACAACTCACCGACTTTTGGCTAATTTCCTTGATAAAGTCACTTATTGAAATTAATTAACTATCTTGATATATTTTCCTGCATAATATCCTAATTCTAACTGATTATGGATTTAAATCACAAAATTCCTATTTCTTTCCTAATTTAGTTAGTTAGACTGCCTAGTTTTGAGATTTTAAAATTAATTCCTTAAATCCCTAAATCCTAAAAAATAAAATAAAAAGTATCCTAAATAAAGAAAAATATGAAAAAAAATGGCCCTGAAAGTGCACTGCATAAAAATGATGTGTTAGTAGAGTTATATGTACAGTACAGATCCAATAGGTAATAAAAGAAAAGAAAAAGAAAAAAAAAATGAAAAGAAAATAAAAGAAAAATAAAGGAAAAACACCAAATAAAATCCTCAGTCCTCGTCCTCCATATCATCATGCTCAGCATCAGCTCCACGAGCAGCTGCTCCTCCTCTCCCGGTGGAATAGGCTTGTCCCCAGGCCACTGTAAAAAATCTCTGAACTGCTCAGGGTACATGCCTGGGTAAGGGTCAGGCCTAGTCTGGTAATGATAGGTGAACTTCTGCTCGGTGGAGGGTGGACATCTGGGCCATCATGTGCTGAGCCTAGAATGGGATAGAAGTATCTGGTGGTGGTGGTTGCTGCTGCTGTGGTGGTGGTGGTGCCTATGGTGCTGGTGACTGCTCATCCTCCTCATCCTCATCAAGGATACAGTTAGCCTCTATGTATCCCCTAGTCATAGGGGTCTTGATGCGCTCAGTGGCAGACACATCAATTACCCTAGACCTGCAGAGTGCAGTGATAAGGGCAGGGAAGCCTAGACTGATCCTGGACCGGGCGCTTCGTAGCCCTACTAAAGATGCAAACATAAATATCTTATGAGATATCACGCTCGCTATGTCAATATCAAGCCTGCTCAGAATGATGCAGAGGAGGTGAGCTACTGGCATGACAATGTCTGACACATGGTTGGTGGGCTGAATGTTAGCCAACACCAACATTGTCCACATCCGTGCTATGTCCTTCATATCGCGCTGATAAATCCTGTAAGCATGTCCATAGGCGTTCCTCTCGAAGGTCCGCCCCCGCAAGCATAGACACTCTGCGGTCCTGATGTTAAGTGGGTCATTGCCATAGATTCCGACCTTGTTCACCAGCTCATGATACTGGCAAACCATCTGATCCTGGTCCTCTGGTCCTGGGTAGCCCCAAAATGCGTTGATCGCATCGCGATCATAAGATATCACCTGGCCCTTCACATAGGACTGTCCGCGTACATCAATGCCATGGTCTCCAATGGCGTTGGCGTAAAACTCTCTAACCAACTCCGGGTCAAAGTGACTGTCCGACTCAACAACGCGCCTCCAACCTCTCCTAATGATCTCTCCTCTGAACTCCTCAAATTCTCCAGCCTGTAAAGCAACTGGCCTCTCTAGGATAAAGTTACAGTTTAGCAATGAACTGTAAGCTTCAGCAACAGCAGAGTTCTTGAACCTAAGTGGGTCGAACTCTGGGTCCTCTCTAGGCCTCTTAGTATACTCGCCTCTTCTGGAGGTGCCACAAGTGTTGCTTACTTTTGTGCGAGCCATCTGCAAGGTAAACAAATCCAAGATTATTCTGATGTAAATGATTTCAACTCATAATCAATGCATTAAGCCATGCATAAAGAATTCACACATGGTGGCCATCTTAAATCAAAAATCAGATCAATCATTAATCAGGCCCTTTTGCACACAAAATCTTGGTTATTATATTACCCAATGCCAATTTTTTAATTTCTTAAGAGCATTCTAAAGTGATCAGTTAAAAAAGTCCTAATTAATTTCTAAATAGGGCATTAAAGAATAAATAGTATTTTGCTCAAATATCATGCTTTTCAAACATGCAATTATGCACAATTATTCATGCAATGGTCATGCAAAAATTTTAGCCAAATTAAGCATTCATATTACCAAACAGAATAATTTTCAAAATTCACTTGAGCATGTCAAAAACTACCACCAAACATACAACCACAATTAGAATCCTATACTAAGACTCTATTGACAATTAATCCTAAAGTTATATAGTCCTAAGAGCCTAAGTCTTCTATCCTAAGGTTTTGCTCAATAAAATAGAGAACTAAAAATTTAATCGGTGAAAACCTTTTAAAACAGTAAAAACATACATGGAATAGTGCAAGCAGTTGAAAGGAAGAGGCCTTTAAGTGCAAAAGGTAAAGGGAAGGTAAGAACTCAGAGAAGAAAACTTGAAAAAGGGCGGGGAAGGTGAAAAGTGACCTTCCCCGCTCTAGTTTTTTTTTTAATTTAAGCTGGAGCGGGAACACACGCTCCACTTGCGCTCAGCGTAGGTGGAGCGCATGTTGCAAAAATCCTGGAGTGAAGCGCTGTGCTTCACCTACGCTCAGCGTAGGTGAAGCGTAGAAAACAGAATGGAAATTCCTGTTCTATTTTCTGCTGCTTCCTAATTCAAAGTGTTTCTAATTCCTTACCTCATTTTAATTGATCCTTTTCCTAACAATTTTTCACATTAAACATGCATTGACTCTAACTAAGACACACAAAAATCAAAACACAAACGAAAAACAAAAACAAAAAAACAAAAACACTGGGTTGCCTACCAAGAAGCGCTTGTTTAACGTCTTCTAGCTCGACGCCTGTTTTACTCATGGTGGCCTCAATTGGAGGATGATGGTTGACTCAGCTCTTGTTATTCCTTGTGTTGCCCATCCTCCATGCCAGCTCCTTGTTTTATCATCACTCTCCTCACTGTCTTCACTATTTTTTTCATCCTCTGATGTTGATCTTTTCTCTTTTTAAATATGAACTCCATCATGAATTCATGATGCTGCTTCTTTCTCCTTGTTGGTTTCCTTAGAATGTTGGGAACCTTCTTCTTCTTGTGCTCGGAGATACTTTGATTCATGGTTTCTTTTTTTTTTTCTTACCTTTTGCAGCCTTGGTTCAGAATGAGTGATGCAGATTCCATTAGTATGATCTATCTTCAGTTGATCTGGTGGTTCAACTATAGTTGGGGAATTCCTCTGTCTAAGTGAAAAAGAATGCTCTCATCTCCAGAGCTGAGTTGGGATTTTCCCCGATCAACATCGACTATTACCTTGGCAGCTTTCATGAATGGTCTTCCTAGGATTAAGGGGACATCAGTATCCTCTTCCATTTCAGCAATAAAGAAGTCTACAGCATACACAAACTTTTCCACCCTTATTGGCAAATCATCAATTACTCCATATGGATGTTGAGTGGTCTTGTTTGCAAGCTGTAACTTCACATTGGCAGGCTTGACCTTTAAAATTCCCAGTCTTTTGAAAAATGATAGAGGCATCAAATTGATGCTCGCTCCAAGATCTAACAAAGCTTTGGTAACAGATTAATTACCAATAGAAACAAGTACAGTAAACTTACCTGGGTCAAGTGACTTACCTGTGTTGAAGACCTTTTCTGCCTCTTCTTCTTCTTCTTCTTCTTCTTCTTCTTCTTCTTCTTCTTCTTCTTCTTCTTTCAGAACTGCTTCAGGTTTCTCTTCTTCTTGAACACTCCTTTGCACAATCTCCTCCGTGAGCAACTTCTCTTCAGATATGATGTTGTCTTCTAAATCACTCTCCTCTGTTGCGTTACCATCAGTAGTAACTGATACGTGTAAAATATGCTTTATTTTCTTATATCTTTATTACACTTATCAAGGCCAAAATAGTAAATTATTCCCCAAAATAATCCCCTTTTGTAAAGAATTATAATAATTGTAATTATTTGATTTGAATTTGAATTTGATGCTATTTTAATTATAAATCTGTTATTTTGTGAAGATTTAAGGGAGATTTAAATTAGAAGAGAAAATAGCATTAAATGAGGAGATTATCTGTAGATTTGAAGTTTGAATTAGGGCAAAATAAAGATAAGATCAGAAGCCATTTAAACATAGGATCATGTGGATAAACTTTCCAATTTGAATTCAAGTTCAAATAGTCACAAGATCAAGCTAGAAAAGGGGAAGCAAAGAAAACCAATCAAGCAGATGAAAGATCAGAAAGAGTTCAAGTGGTTAAATAAAAGATTAAAAGAAGTCTGCAACGTGCTTCAGGCTTCACCCGCGCTTAGCGCAGGTGAAGCGCACATCCCACATTGCACAGGCTTCATCTGCGCTTAGCGCATGTGAAGCCTAGATCCAGATTGGTCATGATTCACTACGCGCTTAGCGCAGTTGAAGCGCACCGCGCGCAGCAACTTTTAAACCTAGATCCAGATTGATTTCTTCAAGGAGAATTAGGGTTTTCCCACTCTATAAATAGAGCCTTTTACACATATCAAAGGGCAGGTCCTCGGGACCCGACACAGAAACAGAGAGAGAAAGTAGCTCTAGGATTGAAGAAGGTGACAGATTCTTCAGTGGTTTGTAATGGCTACCATGAGTAGCTAAGCTCTCCAGTAGGATTTGATGTAGTGGATTCAATCCCCAAGTGTATAAGAATTCTCTTGTTTTTAATTACGATTCTCTATTTGTAATTTATCGGTATCTTTATGCTGTTTGTAATGCATTGCCTCCGCGCGTGCGCCGGGGTGGTAGGCTAGTGCTCTGGATACAAAAAGTGGAACTCCGGCTAGTATTAGAGTTAGGTGAGCATAGAGTTGTCTATGAAGCTTAATCTCCGATTGCTGAAGATACTCGTTTGGTTCATATCGTACTATAGTTCTTCGCTGCGATTGAAGCGTTTGGTGAGTGACACACCCCTTCATAGTTGTTCGATAGGAAGGTATGGATTAAATTGATAGCGATGATTGCAAAATACGGGGAATGTTTGGGGTCGCCAAGCCACTTTGAATGTCTGTAGAGAATAGCTTTTAGCGTTTAATTATGGTGTTATAGGGGAATTTGCGGGTACGATAATTGTCGGGCATACCTTATAATTATTATATTTAGACAATGCTAAGGTAATTACAAGTACAATCATAATTAAAAGAAGGGATTCGCATACATGAGGGGGGAGATGGAACGAAGTCAAATCCTAATCCAAAGTATCATTCTCTCATCTGGTTTATCTGTTGTTATTTATTATTCTGCATAAAACCAATTTCATTGATAAACTGTTTTCTTGAAAATTCGATCACTATTACTCTACAAATTAAAACCGCTCCCTGTGGATACGATATCTTACTTACTCTATTACTGCTGGACTTTTGGTTTACTTGCCAGGAATCCATCAAGTCTTTGGCGCCGTTGCCGGGGAGCGGTGTCTCAATTTGTATAGTTTTAGGAGGCCAAATTTTCAAGATTTTTCTTTTATTTTAATTTTCGTATTTTAATTCTTATTTTTTTATTATTTTAAAAAAAATTGAAATTTGAAATTTGAAATTCAAATTGGTCTTATCCTATGTTCAACAATTATCCTTTTCAAGTTCTTTTAGGATTTTAGGATAAGTGAATATCATATTTCAAATTCAAACTTAAATTTTAGGATTTTTTTTATTATTATTTTCGTTTTTTTTAAATTCCACCTTCCTGAGCTGACATTTGTTTGAGATTCTTGAATAGTTGTGAAGACAGGTATCTCAAATCAATTGATAGAAGGGACATCTAGAAGGAGCAAAAGGAGAGAAGGGAAAAAGGGCAAAGAGACAATCTCAACACTCTCTGTTCAACCATCCCCAAGTGAAGTAAAAGTTGAATGGCTTCTGGATGGCAAAATCCACCAAGAAGAACCCTTGGAGATTATGTTAGACAGCAAAAGCCAAAATATTTCTCCCACACATCAAATCAAGGTAACTTTTCCAATTACAATAATTATTCTAACAATTTTTCATAGGATTGGAGAAAGTACCAGACTCAAAATTTTGGGTGGCAACAAGATGCTGATTCATCCTATAAGCAAACTGTTGAAGCTTAACTCAGTGCAGATACTGCAATACATAACACATGTTCAAGAATTGAGGAGAAGCTCGATAGACTCATACAAGATATGAATGACAGTCAGAAGGAAAGAGAAGAAGCAAGAAGAAAAAATGATGCTTTGATAGCGAAGCTGGCAGAGCAAAGGGAGATAAGACTTCAGAAGGAAATTGAAGAAGCACAAGAAAGAGAAGCTGAAAAAAGAGAATCAGAAGAAGTTGATGAAGAAGAGGAAGAAGAAGAATGTGATGCAGAAGAAGAAAAGGAAGAGTTCACACATGATCTGCAAGTAAGAGATTTGCCATATCCAAAGAATCCCTCCATGAAAGATCTACACATGCTATTTGAAAGCTTCATGAATAGTATCAATTGTGTGCAAATTACCATCCCAATGTTGGAGGCCATGGAGCAAAGGCCTGTCGAGTTCATGTTGGAAATGCTCAACAAGAAGAGAGAGTTTCCTGATGCAACAGTTGAACAGATAGCAGAAGCAAGAACCAACCATCAGTCAGAACAAATTTCAGCAAATGCACTTCCCAAACCTGAAGAGCAGTGTGATGACATTGTTCAGCTAAAAGAGGAGGAAATCAATAACAATCTGACTGATGAAGAAGTAGAAGAAGAAAAAGGAGAGGATGAAACAGAAAAGATGGTGCTTGAAGAAGAGATTGACTGTGAAGGGGAGAAAGAGAACAACACATATGAGGGTGTACCTGATGAAAAAGATCAAGAAAAAGAGAAAAAGAGTGAACAGAGAGATGGTGAATCAAAGCCCGAGGAAGGAAGGGAAGTGGTATCAAGACCAAAGACCGTACCTTATGATAAGTGTAAAATTAGCGTTAATTTCATATAGTTTTTATTACACTTATCAAGGAGTAAATAGTAATTTATGCCCCAAAATATCCCTTTTTGTTAATAATTATAATATTTGTATTTATTTGGTGTAAATTTGAATATGATGCTATTTTAAATAGAAATTTGTTATTTTATGCAGATTTACAGCAGATTTGGAACAAGAGTGAAAATAGCATCAGAATGGAGGTGGTTGCAGATTCAAATTCAAATAAATAAAAGATAATCAGAGAATCCTGCAAAGAATCTCTCCAATTCAAATCCAAATCCAAAGCAGGTAAATAAAAAAATAATTCGGATAAAGGGATAAAGGAAAACCAGATAAGATCAGAAAGAGATCCAAAGGTTAGATCCACAAATTAAGGAAAGCAGCAGCGTGTTCCACGCTCCACACGCGCTAAGCGCACGTGGAGCGCGTAACCAGATCAGCCAGGCTTCATGTGCGCTAAGCGCATATGAAGCGCAACACCTGATTATTGAAAACGCGCGTAGTGACGTCAATTAACGAAAGGTGAGCTCCTGATTGGATAAGCTTCACACAAGTGACGTAAATTAATGAAGAGGCGGCCTCTGATTGGATAAGCTACACAGAAGTGACATCACAGCCTGATCTCTTCAAGGTTTTCCAACTCTATAAATAGAGCCCTTTGCATAGGTCACAAAGTAGGTCCTCGGGACCCGAAACACTGATACACAGAGAGAGTAATATAGGATTGAGAAAGGTGACAGATTTCTCAGTAGTTTGTAATGGCTACCATGAATAGCTAAGCTCTCTGGTAGGATTTGATGTAGTAGATTCAATCCCCTTGTGTATAAGAATTCTCTTTTCTTCTTTATTCATGATTCTATGCTTGTAATTTATCTGTATCCTTATGCTGTTTGTAATGCATCACCTCCGCGCATGCGCCGGGGTGGTAGGCTAGTGCTCTGGATACAAAAAGTGGAACTCCGGCTAGTATCAGAGGTAGGTGAGCATGGAGCTGTTCATGAAGCTTATTCTCGGATTGCTAAAGATACTCGGTTTAGTCATATCGTAGCAAAAGGATTGTATTATAACGATCGGAGGTTCAGTGAGTGACACACCCCTCCGTAGGTGCCTTATGTGAAAGTATAGCTAAATCGATAGCGCTGATTGCAAAATACGGGGAATGTTCAGGGTCTCCAAATGCCACTTTGAATGCCTGTAGAGAATAGCTTTTGGCGTTTAATTATAATGTTATAGGGGAATTTGCGGGTACGATAATTACCAGGCATGCCTTATAATTATTGTAGTTAAACAATGCTAAGGTAATAACAAGTACGATCATAAATAAGGGAAAAGGGATTCGAATGCACAAGGGGGGAGATGAAACGAAATCAAATCCTAGTCCTAAATCAAAGAGTTACTGATCAAGAAGAGCTACTTCTCAGCGCATACTCTTACCAATCCCAAGGAACAATGTCATTTGATTGCTACTGATGGCAATCAGTCAGAAGATAGTGAGGAAGATGAGGAACTTATCCTAGAGGAAGAGTCATACCAAGAAGAAAAAGTCCATGAACCATGTGAGAAAGAGGAAAGTCAAGAGGCAGTAACAGAAGTTGAAGAAAAAGAAAAGGCACCCAATGAGGTAGTTATCACAGAAAAAGCGCTTGATCCAGGTAAGTTCACTATCCCAGTCAATATTAAAAATTTACCTACCACTCATGCTTTACTAGATCTGGGAGCGAGCATCAATTTGATGCCGCTTACGTATTTTAACAAGTTGAGTTTTGTGAAGGTCAAGCCTGTTGATGTAGAACTACAGTTCGCAAACAAGTCTACTCAAAGCCCTTATGGGATTATAGAAGATTTGCCCGTTCGAGAAGATAAGTTTGTGTACTCAGTAGACTTCATCATAGCAAAGACAGAAGAAGTGGACACCGATGTCCCCCTCATATTGGGAAGACCTTTTATGAAGTCTGCCAAGCTGATTGTTGATATAGATAAAGGGGAGTACCAAGTGAATTCAAAGGATGAAAGGATCACCTTTCATATTGATAAGGGAAGCCCCAAGATCCTTCAACCTCCACAACAGATTGAAAAAGATCCTCTTGATAGGATCTACCAATTCCAAGCAAGGCTGCAGAAGGACAAAAAGAAAGGAATATTGATCGAAGATCAAGAAACAAAAAAGAAAAAGAAGGTTTCCAAATTTCTGAGGAAACCAAGAATGAGGGTGAAGCAGCCAGACAAAATTTGGGGGTTCAAGAAAAGGAAAAGAACAATATCAGCTACTGAAGAGGAAGGCAGAGAATCAGAAACATGGAGCAAATGGATTGGAGGATGGGATTTCACAGGAAGGAGTGGCATAGAATCAACCATCATCCTCCAATTGAGGCCACCATGACAACACAAAAAGAACCAGGCGTCAGGCTAAGAGACGTTAAACAAGCGCTTCCTGGTAGGCAACCCAGCATTTTTTAATTTTTATTTTTAATCTATTTAGTTATTTTCTTTCATTATTTTTTTATTTTGTTGAGTCTTTGCCTGTGTAGATTAGGAAATGGTAAAGTAAAGGGTAAAATGAATGAAATCAGCAAAAAGGAAGAAAAGAAAACTGGTAGGTGTGCTTTACATACGCTAAGCGTATACTAAAGCGCACGCGTGCTGCAGATGCGCCAAGCGCATAGTGCAGGGTATGCGCAACGCTTCAGTTCCCACTGAAGACACGCGCTGCATATGCGCCAAGCGCATAGTGCAGTGCACAACGCGCTGAGCCTATTTTAAACGGAGGGATTGAGAAATTTTTCAAATTTCAAAATCCTTCCCTGATTCTCTGAGATTCTATCTACCATTTTTGTTGTTTCTGCTCACATACCCTTGCTTTTACCATTTCTGAAGCTACACCAGGTATGTTTTTAATGTTTTAAAAGTTTTGCACCGATCAAATTTTTTATTTTAGTCCTTAATTTTTTTAGAAATATTAGGGTAGAAACTAAGGCTTTTAGGAAACCTTAGGATAGAAATATTTGTTAGGAAAGCCTTAAGTATGCATGCTACTAGGAATGTGTTTAGGATACTAGGTGGTAGTTCTTTTAAAATGCTCAATAAATTATTGCAAATTATTTAATTTTGGTGCATGCCTGTTTAAATAAAATAAATATTTTTTGCATAACCAAAATAAAAAAATAATTGTGCTTTCATGCATGTTTCTTAGTAACATGGTTTTTGAGCATTAATGTTGGTTACCTACTTCTTGTTATTAAATAATTAATTAAGGCTTGCTTTAACTGATCATTTTTGCATGTTCTTAATAAATTAATTAATTAATAAAGAGGTAATTTTAAAATCAAAAATTTGTGCAAATAATTGATTAGAAGATTATTTTAATTATTGACTTAAACTGGCCATTTAATCAATTAATTTTAAATAATCTATTTTCGTTGCATAAATAATTTTTGGTAACTAATATTGCAGATGGCACGCACCAAGACGGTCATAGGGAGCAGTTCTAGGAGTGGTGCCCAAAAGGGCAAGAGACCACGCCAGCCACCACAAGAGGATGCCGATTTTGATCCTCGCAGGTTTCGGGACCAAAAAGCTGAAGAAGCTTACAGTGACATCCAGGACTGTAACTTCATCAAGGAGAGACCTGTTAGACTCCATCCAGGGGAGTACAAGGAGTTCAGATCAGAGATTCAGAGGAGGAACTGGGTGCGCCTCAGCAGCCCAGACAACCATTTTGATCCTACTGTGGTGAGGGAGTTCTACGCCAATGCCCATGGACCAGACAGAACATCATTTGTTAGGGGCATTGAGATCAGATTTGATTGCGACGCAATCAATGCACTACTCCAGTACCCAGTACCCATGGATAGAGACCAGATGGAGTGCCAGTACCAGCTTAGGATGAGAGAGGTGGGGATCGCTGGATATGAACCTCTAGATCTGGCCACTACCCAGACCCTTTGCTTACCAAGATATTCCTTTGAAAGGAATTCTTCAAGGCAGGCTGCTCGCATCTACAGGCAACATATGACAGCATTAGCAAGGATGTGGACTGTGCTGATCCTTGCTAATGTCACACCTACTGACCATGTCTCTGACATCCAGATGCCAGTAGCACACCTCATCCATACCATCCTCACAGGCGGCGACGTGGATATCTCCAGGGTCATAACCCAGAAGATAGCTAGCTTCATTTCCACCATCACAGACCGCACTCCCGCTACCAGGATCAGTTTAGGTTTCCCGGCGCTCATCACCGCCCTCTGCAGATCTAGGGGTGTGGATGTGAACCCCACGATTCGCATCCACCGCCCTATGAGTAGAGCATATATTGAGACCTACTGCACACCTTATGAGGAGGTTGAGGAGGAGCAGCACCAGGAGCCACCACCAGCACCAGCAACAGCAGCAGACCCATTACTCCATCAACATCATCAGCATATCTTTGCCCAGCTGACTTCCATCCATAGGGGCCAGGTTCATCTGCAGGAGTATTTGTACTCCATTAGACCTGGCCCATACTCAGGCATGTTACCTGAGCAGTTCAGGGAGTATATTCAGTGGCCTGGGGACATGCCTATTCCGCCAGAGGGGGGTGGAGCAGTAGCTGCTGAGGATCATATGGAGCAGGACCACCAGGACCAGGACCAATGATTTTTTGTTATTTTCGGTGCTTTTCTTTTCTTTTCTTTTATTTTCTTTTTCTTTTCTTTATTTTATCTTTGGCATGTACTGTATATATTCAATTTTACATATCTTATGCAGCAGTACATTCCCGCATTTTTATAGGTTTTAGAAAATACAAGGAAAATTTTTGAAAAAATTCTGAAATTAGGCAGTTTAACTAACCAGATTAGGAAAGAAAAAGGTCATGTGATTAATCCCATAATCAATTAGGATTAGGATACTTCACATGAGAATCAATCAGGGTAGTTAATTAAAACCAATAAATATTTTTTCAAGGAATTTAGCCAAGTAACCGGTGAGTTGAGAGCCCAAACAGTTAATTGAGAATTTTTCACCGCTGTTTGTCAATTTTTATTGGTTGAGTTTTTAGTTCTTTTGCTATTATTGGAAAAATATGGAAATGACAAAGGCAAAAATTTGTTTTTAATGTATCTGCCCAGAGACAAAAAGCCAACCTTGATATAATTTTTCCAATTTTTGAATACCCATTTTGAGCCTAAATTATTTATTCTTGTTCACCCAAGCCAAAAGAAATACATATCCTGTCCCTCACACATTTGGGATAGAGAGCAAGGTGGCAAGTAGAAAAATAATGGAAAGAAAAGGTTGAAATTCCAAGGAGCAGGTATAGAAAAACAAAAAGAAAAAGAAGAGCACTCCCCCTAAAAATCAAAAATAAAAAGTGAATAAATTGAATAAGTTGGGGGGAGTGCATCTTTAAACAAGGAAAGAGGCCTGCAAAGAAGAGAAATAAATCAAGAAAAAATGGTGGACGGAGAGAAAATTGAAAGCAACATCCAAAGATGCTCTCTATTCTAAATGTTTATTGTTTACCCAAGAAAAACCATAATTTCTTGATAACCCAGCCTCATTACAACCTTGAAAAGACCTTTTGATCCATATTGACCATAAACAGGCTTAGGAACTAGAAACGACTATCAATCTTAGTTGTTCAGCAGTAGTGAAAACATTGAGGGAAACAGTAGCCGTGAGCATGAGTGAAATTCCTTGATATTGTGTTTATTGCTTTAATTGCTACTCTTGAGAAAATTCAAATTGCTGATGTGTTTTGATTTTGGTTGAAACATGGTAATATCTCCTAATCTCAATTTTTCTTAATCTGGAAAGTGACTTCTGCCTAATAAAGAGATAATAAAAAAGTTTGTCTTGTAATTGTTTTGAGAATCATTATCAAGGGTATTTTGAAAATTTTGACTGCAAAGGGTGTCTTGCTTGAGGACAAGCAAGAAATTAAGTTGGGGGGTATTTGATAAGTGTAAAATTAGCGTTAATTTCATATAGTTTTTATTACACTTATCAAGGATTAAATAGTAATTTATGCCCCCAAAATATCCCTTTTTGTTAATATTTATAATAATTTTATTTATTTGATACAAATTTGAATATGATGCTATTTTAAATAGAAATTTGCTATTTTATGCAGAATTATAGCAGATTTGGAACAAGAGTGGAAAAAGCATCAGAATGGAGGATATTGCAGATTCAGAAATTAAATAAATAAAAGAAAATCAGAAAATCCTGCAAAGAATCTTTTCAATTCAAATCCAAGGCAGATAAATACAATAATAATTCGGATAAAGGGATAAAGGAAAACCAGATAAGATCATAAAGGAATCAAGAGGTTAGATCCACAAATCAAGGAAAGCTGCAGCGTGTCACACGCTCCACATGCGCTTAGCGCACGTGGAGCGCATGAGCAGAGTGGCCAGGCTTCATGTGCGCTAAGCGCACATGAAGCGCATGACTCCTGATTGTTGAAAACGCGCGCAGTGACGTCAATTAATGAAGGGGAAGCTCCTGATTGGTCAAGCTTCACTCAAATGACGTCAATTAATGAAAAGGCCGCCTCTGATTGGATTAAACACTCACCAGTGACATCACAACCTGATCCCTTGAAGGTTTTCCAAGTCTATAAATAGAGCCCTTGGCAAAGGTCACAAACACATTGATACAAAGAGAGAGTAGTATAGGATTGAGAAAGGTGACAGATTTCTCAGTAGTTTGTAATGGCTACCATGAGTAGCTAAGCTCTCTAGTAGGATTTGATGTAGTAGATTCAATCCCCTTGTGTATAAGAATTCTCTTTTCTTCTTTATTTATGATTCTATGCTTGTAATTTATCGGTATCTTTATGTTGTTTGTAATGCATCACCTCCGCGCGTGCGCCGGGGTGGTAGGCTAGTGCTCTGGATACAAAAAGTGGAACTCCGGCTAGTATCAGAGGTAGGTGAGCATGGAGCTGTTCATGAAGCTTATTCGCGGATTGCTAAATATACTCGGTTTAGTCATATCATAGCATAAGAATTGTATTCTAATGATCGGAGGTTCAGTGAGTGACACACCCCTTCGTAGGTGCCTTATGTGAAAGTATGGCTACATCGATAGCGCTGATTGCAAAATACGAGGAATGTTCGGGGTCGCCAAATGCCACTTTGAATGCCTGTACAGAATAACTTTTGGCGTTTAATTATAATGTTATAGGGGAATTTGCGGGTACGATAATTACCAGGCATGCCTTATAATTATTATAGTTAAACAATGCTAAGGTAATTACAAGTACGATCATAAATAAGGGGAAAGAGATTCGAATGCACGAGGGGGGGAGATGAAACGAAATCAAATCCTAGTCCTAAATACTTTTCTCTCGTGTTATCTTTGTTTATTTTATTCCAACCTTTTTACGAAAACGTTTTATTGAAAATACAATTGCTTTAACTCTACAAGTTAAAACCGCTCCCTGTGGATACGATACTATACTTACTCTAAAACTACTGAACTACTGGTAAACTTGCCCAGAAACCCATCACCTGTTCTCCAAGAACTGAACCTATGGATGTTGATCCAACTGATAAAGCCAATCAGTCTCCTGCTAAAACAGAAGAGCTGCATCTACAGATGAAGAGGAAGAACCAAAGAAAGAGGCACAATCTGTTCCTTCTGTAGGAACTATTGGAACTGATCTGGTGAATCAATTCCTTGCTTCTCCAATTCTGGATTCCTCCATTCCTACTTCTATGCCTCTCAAAGACTCTATTCCTGCTGTGTCTGCCCATCTCTCATCTATGGAGACATTTCTCCAACAACTAAGTGCTGAGAAGGAAGATATGCCTTCTGATCCTCTACAGAAGGAAGAAGTTGTTGAACCTGAAGTTGCTGCAACTGAGGATATTTCCCCCACTGCCAAAATTGATACTCCTTCCTCCTCCCAAGCACTTGAGAAACAAGTGAGAAAAATAAAGGCAGACATCAAAAAATTGTTCTCCAATGTCAATACTCTACAAAACTCTGTAAATGAGATGATAGAGAGGTTCACACAGAACCAATTCTGGTTTAATAACTTTGTTCTACCTGTCATTGCTCCTCAGGCACCACAAATTCCATTCAATCAGTATCAGCCACCCCAGAACATCCTTCAACCAACTACCTCATCATCTTCTGATCATTCTTCACCCTCTAAGTAGAAGAAGATGATGATTCCGCTTCTCCTAGGACTTATTAGATTCTTTTTGATAGATGACAAAGGGGGAGAAGTAGTAGGTGTAGTAGGTTGTTTGACATTGTATTTTGCTTAAATTTTTGTATGACATCCTTGAATGTCATTATGATTATGTTTGACTATTTGTATGACATCTTTGAATATCAATCAATTAATGATCTTCTGATGCTCAATTACTTTATGCTTTCTTTTGCTGCAATGAGTGCTCAATATAATTATGGCTTCTTCTGCTGAAATGATTGCATTGATCAAAAGGACTATGAACCATGCAAGCAACAGTAAATTAAAAGTCAGAATGTTAATTAATCTATCACATCCCCAAAAAATTTACATGCATACATTCAGGGGGAGTGTTTTTCAGAATTATTACAATGTAAAACTAGATAGGTTGTCATCATCAAAAAGGGGGAGATTGTAAGGTCCAAGAATCCCTTAAAGAGTATTTTAATAATGACAACCAATCAAGGTTTACTTGGAATAATTCTGAACTTTAAGGACTAATGATTTTGTTCAAGTGAATGTTCAGAAGATACAGGTAAGCATCTGCAGAAGGTACAATTGAGCAACAAAAGAAAGAAATGAATGACACTTATTTGAGAATATAAGTCTCAGATTTGACAAGAATGACAAATCTGTGAAGAAGAGATATAATGCATACTGAGAAATCATGAGAAAGTTAATGCTACCCTCCAGAAGATAATAACAACTCTCTAAAAGAAGAAAACATAATAAAATTCTTTTAGAAGGAAATTCACTTTGAGAAAGAAAAAGAAAAGCTCATCACTGGCTGTCAAGCATCAAGATATATTTAAAACATTTTCTGTGAGGTATGAAATTGATTATTAGAAGATGGATGGCAGTCCTAAAGAAGAACTTGAGATTACTAATTCTACAGAAGGAACAAAACATGTCAGAAACCAAAGAACAAATTGGATTCTTTATCTTCTAAGGCTACAGCTGCATAATAAACATAAAAATATTCTCAATCAAGCAAATGATGAATATCAAAAAGATCTGCAAGAAGAATGAAACTCCAAAAGCCCTGCAGAAGGAATGTACTACTACAGAAGATGCAAATAAGGATAAATTCATGTTAATCTCCTTCTTCTCATCTTCTCATGATTCCAATGGGCAAGTTGACTCTAAAATAAGTGAAAATACTATACTGGAAAGTTTCATCATGTCTGCAGAAGAAAAACTTTGAGAAATAGCCCAGAAACAACCTGTAGAAGATACTCTGCAGAAGATAGAAGCTGGTCAAGCTTGACAGTTGTAAAGCCTGCACTTGCTGCAGTAGGGAAAGGGACATTTCCTGAGGCCAGCTGGATGTCCAACGGCTACTATGCTCCAGCCCTCTATAAAAGGAGAGTTCCTCCACACTTGGAACTCACCTCACTCCAGAAGAGACATATAATTGTGTTGTTTCATTGCTTCTATCTTCTGGAAAATTTCTCTCTCCTTCATAAGAGTGCTTCCAGGTCTGAAAAGCTTTGGAGAGAGTCTTGTCTCACAAATTTGCTTCTGTTGTGCAAGTATTGTAAAAGTTTGAGCCTTGTTTGTTTGTATTCTTTCTCATATTGTTTGTAAAAGTCTCAAAAGAGGTGCACAGGTGCATATCCTTCTTCTGAGCAGTAAGGGAAAGGTTTTCCTGTGAGGTTTACTGAGATTTGGTGATCTCAGTGGGGTTACAGAATCTGCAGAAGGTACTTGCAGTATTCTGGGTAGTGAATCTTCTGCAGAAGGTTCTGCAGTTGATGATCGGTTGTAAAACTGAGTTGGTTGAGTTGTTGTTGGCCTGAAGAGGCAGGTAAAGAATACTAGTGGTAAGGTTACCCAAGAAGATTGGAAGTTGTTTGAAAGAGTGAGAAAATCCTACAGGTGTAGGGACTAGAGGTAGCCTCAGGTTGGAAGAGGTGAACTAGTATAAATTTCTGTGTGTCATCTTCTTTACTCTCTCTCTCTTTATTATTATTGCACATCACCTAACTTGAGATATATCTTCTAAATAATTAAAACAAGCTAACCATTACCTTCTGGAAGTTTATTTCTTTATACTTAGCCAAGGCAAACCCTTGAGCAGAAAAAGTATACAAAGAAATTGCAGATAAAATTTATTCAATCACAATTCAACCCCCTTCTTGTGATTGAAGCCAAAACTTCATATCAATCTTAGTTGTTCAGCTGTGGTGAAAACATTGAGGGAAACAGTACCCGTGAGCATGAGTGAAATTCCTTGGTTTATTGTTTATTGCTTTAATTGCTACTCTTGAGAAAAATCAAATTGTGATTGTGTTCTAGTTTTGGTCGAGTAATGGTAACATCTCTTGACTCTAATTTTTCTGATATCTGGAAAACGACTTCTGCCTAATAAAGGGATGATGAAAATTTTTCTTGGTAGTTTTTTTATGAGAATTGTACATAAGGGTGATTTGAAATTTGATTGCAAAAGGTGTCTTGCTTGAGGACAAGCAAGAAGTTAAGTTGGGGGGGTATTTGATAAGTGTAAAATATGCGTTATTTTCCTATATCTTTATTACACTTATCAAGGCCAAAATAGTAAATTATTCCCCAAAATAATCCCTTTTTGTAAAGAATTATAATAATTGTAATTATTTGATTTGAATTTGAATTTGATGCTATTTTAATTATAAATCTGTTATTTTGTGCAGATTTAAGGGAGATTTAAATTAGAAGAGAAAATAGCATTAAATGAGGAGATTATCTGCAGATTTGAAGTTTGAATGAGGGCAAAATAAAGATAAGATCAGAAAGCCATTTAAACAGAGGATCATGTGGATAACCTTTCCAATTTGAATTCAAGTTCAAATAGTCACAAGATCAAGCTAGAAAAAGGGAAGCAAAGAAAACCAATCAAGCAGATGAAAGATCAGAAAGAGATCAAGTGGTTAAATAAAAGATTAAAAGAAGTCTGCAACGTGCTTCAGGCTTCACCCGGTGAAGCGCACATCCCAGATTGCACAGGCTTCGTCTGCGCTTAGCGCAGGTGAAGCCTAGATCCAGATTGGTCACGATTCACTACGCGCTTAGCGCAGTTGAAGCGCACCGCGCGCGAAAACTTTTAAACCTAGATCCAGATTGATTTCTTCAAGGAGAATTAGGGTTTTCCCACTCTATAAATAGATCCTTTTACACATATCAAAGGGCAGGTCCTCGGGACCCGACACAGAAACAGAGAGAGAAAGTAGCTCTAGGATTGAAGAAGGTGACAGATTCTTCAGTGGTTTGTAATGGCTACCATGAGTAGCTAAGCTCTCCAGTAGGATTTGATGTAGTGGATTCAATCCCCAAGTGTATAAGAATTCTCTTGTTTTTAATTATGATTCTCTATTTTTAATTTATCGGTATCTTTATGTTGTTTATAATGCATTGCCTCCGCGCGCGCCGGGGTGGTAGGCTAGTGCTCTGGATACAAAAAGTGGAACTCTGACTAGTATTAGAGTTAGGTGAGCATAGAGTTGTCTATGAAGCTTAAACTCCAATTGCTGAAGATACTCGTTTGGTTCATATCGTACTATAGTTCTTCGCTGCGAGTGAATCGTTTGGTGAGTGAACACACCCCTTCATAGTTGTTCGATAGGAAGGTATGGATTAAATTGATAGCGCTGATTGCAAAATACGGGGAATGTTCGGGGTCGCCAAGCCACTTTGAATGCCTGTAGAGAATAGCTTTTGGCGTTTAATTATGGTGTTATAGGGGAATTTGCGGGTACGATAATTGCTAGGCATGCCTTATAATTATTATAGTTAGACAATGCTAAGGTAATTACAAGTACAATCATAATTAAAAGAAGGGATTCACATACACGAGGGGGGGAGATGAAACGAAGTCATATCCTAATCCAAAGTATCCTTCTCTCATCTGGTTTATCTGTTGTTATTTATTATTCTGCATAAAACCAATTTCATTGATAAACTGTTTTCTTGAAAATTCGATCACTATTACTCTACAAATTAAAACTGCTCCTTGTGGATACGATATCTTACTTACTCTATTACTGCTGGACTTTTGGTACACTTGCCGGGAATCCATTAGTAACTGCATTGCAGTGCTCCTTTGGATTGGTTTGAGTGTTTGCTGTAAAGTAACCCTTTTTATGTTCTGCCATCTCATTTGCCAACTGACCAACTTGGTTCTCCAAGGATTTGATTGATGCCTCTATATTCTTCTTTAATACATCAAAATTCTGCATAAAAGCATCAATCTTTTCTTCCAATTTTGAGAGTCTATCATTTGTTGAAGGATAGCTTTGTTGCTACTGTTGATATGGCATTTGTATGTTGCTTCCATCTTGTTGTCTCCATCCAGAGTTGTTATTTTGGTTATTTCTCCATCCTTGTGAGTACTGATTATTGTTGTAGAATTACCTTGTCTTCCTTGATTTCCCATGAAGTCGACTTGCTCTGCTTGAGTCTCCTGATAAGAATAGTGACCATTGGGATGGTCACCTCCATAAAAGTCACAAATCAACTGTGGGGTTTGGCTGGGATGAGACTGTACTGCTTTCAGTTGTTGAGGAAGTGCTTCCAATTGCTTGGTGAGTGCTTTTAGTTGTCGCTTGATGAGCTTGTTTTATGCTAGTAGTGCATCATTGCTATTTAATTCTAGCACTCACTTCTTCTGAACTTGGACTGGTTGTCTCCCATATTGAGCTTGCTGGTCATTCTGTACAAAATTATCAATGATGGTGATAGCACGCTTTGCATCCATTGCCAAAATTGTCCCTCCTGCCGCAACATCTATGTATGACTTTGAATCGGGTCTGAGTCCATTGCAAAAGATGTTCAATTGGGCAATGTCTTCAAAACCATGGTTTGGTCACTTTCGCAGCAAGGACTTGAATCTCTCCCAGGCTTCACATAATGGTTCATCTGCTCCTTGCCTGAATGTGGAGATGTCTGGCTTGGCTTGAATATATCGGGATGGTGGAAAGAATATCTTCAAAAATTTATCTTCTACCACGCCCCAATTGTTCAGACTCTGATTAAGATGCGATTTCAGCCACTCCTTTGCTTTACCTATTAGAGAAAAGGAAACAATCGTAAGTAGACAAATTCCAAATCTCCTTCCTTAAATCCCATAGTACCAAATCAATTCATAGAAAGTAGAGAGATGAGTATGTGGATCTTCATGATCCAATCCTGCAAATTGATGGGCACTAATGAGGTTTAAATGCGCAGCCTTTATCTCAAGGACTTCGCTGTAACTGGTAAAACAATGCTTGAGTAATGACAAGGTCCTTGGTGCATGACATAGTCTCCTAAGACTCTTCTCCTTGGTTGTTCTTCTTCCATATTTTTGTTTTCTTCCTGACTTCTCCTTTGTCTCCTTCTCTTGTTTTTGCTCTTATTCCTTCTAGATGTCCTCTCTATTTCTGGATCAAATTTCAATTGATTTGGAGACACCTGACCTCGCAAGAGCATAAATCAAGAAACCTCGAAAAAGGGTAAGTGCGAAAGAGAATAATAAAATTAAAATTAAAATTAAAATTAAAATTAAAATTTTCCTAAAAATCCTAAAAAGTAGAAAATAAAAATCCTAAACAATAAATATATACAACTTGATAGAATAAACCTCCCAAGTCTTTAAAAATTGAAACACCGTTCCCCGGCAACGGCGCCAAAAATACTTGTTGAGAATCTGGAAAGCGTACCAAAATCCAACAGTATAATAGTAAGTAAGAGTATCGTATCCACAAGGAACGGTCCAATTTATAAAGATCAGTGGTCATAACTATCAAGTAGAGAGTATGATTGTTGATTGTTGAGAATTGCAAAAGTAAATAAAAATAGAAAATAGATTGAGATAGGTAGAGCAAGTTACTTGGACTAGGATTGAACTTCGTCTATCGCACCCCTTTCGTATGCGAACCCCAATAATATTTATGAATATGTAATTATGATACCTTAGCACAAATTAAGTTATTCCCACGTAGATTCCCCGGATCGTGAATACTCAGAAATAATTCATACGGGTTCTCTTAGTGACAAATTACCCCAGCTTTAAAGATCTGTCATCGAATTGTATAAGCTATCAATTCGCCCTGATTCCTCAGCAACTACTATGAGTATTTTTACCAATCAGAGTTCAGTTTCCTATATCTAGGCTCCCCCAAACTCACTATTCATTTTACAAAACCATTTTCCAATGCGCCCCATAAAACAACCTATAACTCCGGCACACAGGCCGAAGCTAAGCATTAAGCACAGAATAAAAATATTGATATCATAAAAAACGGGATATTCATAGATAATAAAGAGAATTCACATACAATTGGGGATTTAGTCGACTACATTCAATCCTATTGGAGAGTTTAGCTACGCATGGTAGCCATTACAAACCAACGGAGAAACTGTCACCCTTTTCTCCAGCCCTAGCTCTGATCCACCATCTCTCTCCCCCCAAAACCTTTTTTTATCTATGCAAAAGGTTCTTTAAATAGAAGTTGGAAAGCCATTTGAAATCTGAAAGGGATCTTGTTTGAAATCCATTTAAAAACTGTTTCCGTATTCCTGCGCTCAGTGCAGATGAAGCGCAGGAACCATACAGCTAATTAAATGTTGCGCTCCACTTGCGCTCAGTGTAACATCCCAAAAATTTAGAAATCTAGAATTATAATAAAAATAATAATGATAATAAAATAAAAATACTTATAACTGTATTTCGATAATATTGGTTATAAAAAGAGAATTTTATAATAATAACAGTAACTATTAATAAAATAATATTATAATATTAATGATTTAATAATAGCACGATAATATGAATACTAAAAGAGAGATATAGAATTTGATATTAGAAGATATAATAATTGTTATTAATATAACAAGATAATAATAAAATTATTAGAAGATAAATTATATTATTAATGTCTCAATTAACCTTAATTGTTATAAATATAGTAGTTATTATATTATTAATATTGATATAATAATGTCAGAACCGATTGGGATATCCTCAGGAAAGAGATATGCTTTAGCATTTTAATTTAAAGATCATGTTTCAAAATAGGAATGATGACATCACAAGAAGTAGAGATAAGGAAGTAAAATCAGTTAGGATAAGGATTAACGATAAGATTTGGATTTAAATTTGAATGTAGATGGATAAGGAAAGCTTAAGAGGCAAAAGTAAGGTTTCAGCTATCAGGAAATTCACTCAAGCGAAAAAGGGGGGTTTTAGAGTGCTCTCTGGACGAAATTCGCTCAAGCGAAAGTATTTTCGCTCAAGCGAATTTCAAAGGGAAACGTGAATTCAAACCATTCGCTCAAGCAATTAAATTCGCTTGAGCGAAAAGGACGGTTACTGCACTTTTAAATTACGATCCCAGTTAGTGTTCACTCAGTTCCTCTTTCGTTTCTTCGCACTTTCAGAGAGAGAAAGAGAGGTTTTAGTCAGAGAAAGCTTTATTGAGGATTATGGACGGATTCCAACCCCCAAGATCATGTTCTGTATCAATCTTCTCACCTTCAACACTATCTACTCTCCGTTCTTCTTTTCGTTTTCTCGACCCTCAGGTGGGTGTGACTCTCACTTGTTTGTCTTGATTGATACCATAGCATGACCCCTATTCTTATTTCCCTTTCTTCCATGGAATAATGATGTATGTATGAGATAAGTTTAGGAATTATGAATGTATTGATGATTGGATGTCTAGAATTGCAAAACCATAGGGTAGATGACTTGAGTGATTATGTGTTATGAACCTTGAACATGTTATTATGAAATCACGGGCCTTTGGCCATCACAGTCATGGATTATGAGTTGAGATAATGATGATGTATTATGAACCTTGAATATTTATTATGGAATCATGGGCCTTTGGCCATCACAGTCATGAATGATGAGTTAAGTTATCACAGGGCTTACAGCCATCACAGTGCCTTCGGGCTATCACAGGGTCATTGACCGTCACAGTCACAGGCCTTCGGGCAAATTATTTAAGAAAGACGGGGTAACCACATCGAACTCATGGCCAAGAGGGAGATGGGGTCCCCAATCACATAATGAAAATTAAACATTATTTAAGACTTAATCATAGGTAGCCCTGGACGACGGTCCTTGGTTACATGGCCGAGCGCTCATCACAGTCACGTTACAGAGAAAAGACCCCGGTTGTCGGGTAACAACAGCTCACAGTCATGAATTGCATAATAAACATTGTTTCAATGAGGATATATTATGTGTAGTTCATTTATTCATAATGTTCTAGATTGATATGTGTAATTGTGATGATTCTTGATTGATTCCCCACACCGCACACACTTGTTACGCTCACTGGGACGTTGGTCTCACCCCATTCCATGGGAACAATATTTCAGTGGTGCAGGATACTCTTCAGGATTATGACGAGCAGTAGAGGGACTTGTGGAGGATAGTAGTATAATGTTTATTACATTGATGTATTTCATACTACTTAGGACCACTATTGTTACTCGTTAGGATGTTCTTAGGAATTATCATGTTATTATAATACTTTGGACTGGAGCCTGATGGCAATCTTGTATTGGCTTTTTTTGGATTTATGTATGTAATGTTGGGAGCTTTAGTAATTGTTGGGTTACTCAAGCGATTGTGTTTTATATTGATACGCGAAATTGATGAATTAATTTCACGAGTTTGGAAATAGTGCTCCCAAAGGCATTATTCTGAAATTTAGAAATTAGGACGTTACACTCCTCGCAGGTGGTGGCGTGGGTTCTCGTTCCAAGCTTTCCTGTTTTTCTCCTTTTTCAGCTTGATCTCTTCCTGATCTTATCCTTGTTTGCTTTGCTTTCCTTATTTGCCTCTTTTTAGCTTGATCTTGTGCTGATTTGGATCTTCAAATTCAAATTGAGAATTTTATCTTCAGAATCCTTGTTTAAATGACTGCGGAATTTATCTTGATCTGCTGCCATTTGGAATCTCATCTGCAGATTTTCTCTTCAAATAGATGCTATCTTGTTTCTCCATTTAAAACTTCCCATTTATGTGCAAAATCAACAATTTTTCTAGTAAAATAACATCAAATTCAAATTTGAATTAAATAATCACAAAATATGCCTTTATTACTAAAAGAGGTAATTTGGGGAATAAATTTATCAATTTACCCTTGATAAGTGCAGTAATTATACAATAATTTATTATATATTTTGCACTTATCAAATGCCTATTGCATTGAAGATGATTTCCGGACTGAATGATTTGGAGCCATCATGGTGAAGCACAACCGGAAGAAGGAAGACTCAAAGGATGAGACAACTTCTAGCTACACTCAATGTCCATCACATGTTCCCTGATAATATAGTTGGCAGAAGATGGAGATTGATTCATATGTCCCTACTGACAGATGTTGAACCAATAAACTTTGAGGATGCAATTTCAAATAAAACATGGAGAGAAAGCAATGGAGGAGGAGCTAAAGGCATAGAAAGAAATCAGAACTTGGGAATTGGTAAAACTTTCGGCTGCCAAGAAAGCAATTGCTACTAAGTAGGTGTTTAAGGTGGGAAATATAATCAGATGGGTCATAGCCAAGCACAAAGCCAGGGTGGTTGCAAAGGGATTTTTATAGAAGGCGGGAATGAATTATACATAAGTTTTTGCACCTATAGCCATATTTGAGACCGTGAGATTGGTGGTAGCACTGGTTAGCTCAAGGAGCTGGAAATTGGTTGCAGCTTGATGTAAAATCCGCCTTCCCTCAATGGACCACTTGAGGAAGAGGTATATGTATCCCAGCCACCCGATTTTGAAGTAAAGGGAGATAAAGATAAGGTGTACAAGCTGAATAAAGCCTTATACGGCTTAAAACAAGCTCCTCGAGCTTGAATAAGATAATTTATATGGCCTTCTTTCTGCACTTGGGTTCGGTAAATGCTCAGTTGAGCATGGAATCTAGTAGATAAAAACTGATGTTGACTTGTTTTTAGTATGTTTATTTATGGATGATTTCTAATTACTGCCATTGATCAAGAGAAAATTGAAGATCTTAAAAGGAGTATGAAAGCTGAATTTGATATGACAAACCTAGGTGAAATGACTTACTTTCTTGGAATTGAGTTTGTGCAAACTAATAAAGGCATCACCATGCATCAAAGGAGGTATATCAAGGAGATTTAAGGAGATTTAATATGCTAAACTGTAATTCTGCACCTATACCAGTGGAGGCAAATTTAAAACTTGTACAAAGTGAGGAGGAGAATTCTGTCAACAACACTTTGTACAAGCAAATAGTTGGTTCTCTAAGGTTTGTGTTTACAACAGGCCTGATATTTCATATGGAGGCAAAGTTGATTAGTCGCTTCAATGGGGAATCCCTAAGCACTCACACTTGACTGTAGCTAAGAGGATTATGAGATACTTGAAAGGGACTTCAGATTATGAAGTGTTGTCTCCAAATATGAGAGTCAATGCAAAGCTAGGTTGGTTTCATACTCAGATTTTGACTGGTGTGGGGATAAAGTTGACAAAAGAAGCATGTGTTCATGTTTTCTGGTGCACCAATTTCTTGGTGTTCAAAGAAGCAAGTAGTGGTTTCCCTTTCTACTTGTGAGTTTGAGTATATGGCTGCTTGTCATGCAGCCTGTCAAGCTTTATGGCTTTTCTCTTGCTAGAAGAAATGCATTTGAGATCATATGATGTTTATAGTGTTGGTGGATAATAAATCTAGTATTACTTTGGCCAAAAATCATGTGGCGCATGGAAGAAGGAAACACATTGAACTAAATAAACTATCACTTTCTGCGTGATCAAGTCAACAAAGGAGGCTTCAACTAAGCTTCGTCAGATCATAACTTCAAATTGCTAATATAATGACTGAAACCTATGAAGATTGATAGGTTTAAGGAGTTGAGGAATGTTAAATTTTGTTTCTATAGAAACTTTGAATTAAGGAGGGTGTTGTGGTGTAATTCAAAGTCTGTTATAACTGTTATCTATTACAACTGTTCTGTTAGTTAGTGGTTAATCATTTATGTTATAAATGGTTAATCCAGTATAGTAGTTGGTTACTATGACAATCGTGTATAAATAGCTGATATATGATTCAGTAATGCAAATATCTTTTCTGCTTCTCATCTATCATTCCTCTCTCTGTGTTATTGTGTGGTTATCTCCACAATATGTCTTATAAAAAAGGACTAGAGGGAGTATTAAACCCGTATGTGATGTGACGCTTGAAATACTATATACAACCGTCCACCATGACAAAAGTCACCAAAACATTGTCGTTAGAGTTGAGTGATATTAAAATCGTCCATGGATACTCAATTGAAGGAGAAATTATTAGATGGTCCCGGACCACCACGTCATCTATGGTCCCGACCAATTAATATTTGACACATAAATAAAATTAAGACTCATAAATAATATTAACATCTAGTGATATTAATGTATAATATCCAGTGACGTTAACATTAAAAAATTATATATTATTATCTTATTTATTATATATGATATATGCAAATATAAATTTTTGTCTTATTCAAAAAGTTAAATAATGTATAACTATTTATAAATAATAAAATACCATATTTAATATGATTTTTAATAAATTCCTACAAATTATATATTTTTATTTTTATATGTATTTATATACATTTAGGTCTTCTCTGAAAAAAAAAGTAATAAATACAAAGAGACATGTCATTATATATTTATATGCTAACTGATCTCTATAAACTACCATAAGCAACTATTCATATTTAGATTCTTATCATCCATTTAGCAAATAATTATGCGTATGAGTAATGTTTGTGGCTGTGGATATCTATACAGTGGCGCCATCTATCATACATCCTTGAAGGTAGGGATGTAACTTACAACCGATTTCAGACCCTTAATACCCGGTTTGCACGGCCCCTTCTCTGTAATTTTTAACAATTAAAATCTCTTTGTTATGTTTTTGCTATTCAGTCCAAGGGCTGGGTTTGTCCAAAAAGATCAGCAATATTGCTCTTCGTATTAAGAAAAAGAAAGAAGGGAGAGCATCGGTGTTCTTGAGAGCCATGGAGTGGCCGGAGTGGCCGGCGGTGAAAGCATCTCGAGAAACCACAACTTCCTTTTGCCCTTTTTGCAGCCAGCAACATATCAGTTGCAAAGGTGAACAATACCGAAACACACCACAATCTTGAAGAGAAGGAAAATCGCATGCAACGGCCACGGCGGAACTGTGTTGCGGCCGTAACCCACCTGAAAATTTTCGTTTCAACTGCAATGGAGTCTTTCACACCCTAACCCAATTTTCTTTTAAAAATAGAATCAAAGAGATAAATAAACATTCAAAAGTGAATCTAAAAGTATAAAAATCCAACCTTTTTCCAGAGAATCATATGTACAACTCAATAATTTCACTTTACAAAGGAATCTGATAGAAATCAGGCCGCTGCTATCAAGGGGGTAACAGTTGATAAAAGGGGATTAGGGTTAAGGGGGGCTACCTACAGCTAAGGAAGAAAGCTACTATCTAAAAGAGGAATAAAATAATTAATTCTTTTCTGGATACCCTTCAACAAGTGCAAGACACCAATTAAATACACAATGTTTTTGGGCCCTAAGTACTACTGTTAGCCCATCAGCTAACTTACAGGAAATTTAAACAAACAAATAATTATAAAAGAGACTATGAATTAATTAATAACTAAATGAAATCTTTTAACCCAAGCCCAACTGGGCATTCTATCAAATCACGTACAAAGTTCTAAGCTTTTTGTTCACCGATTTGTATTTTGAACAATAATCTGGAAGAAAATCTCTGTAAGACTGTAACTACGAGCCTTAGATCCGAGCCTTCGATGCATGTATGTCGTGCATGTAGTGACAGAGCGGCCTAAGAAAGGAGAAACGAGTTTGAGTTAAAGAAGAGAACCAACTAAGGAGCTTTCATGAACCAGAGTCAGTGAGATAGGAAGAAGAAGGGACAGAGAGGGTCGATCAGGAAAAAAATTAGTAAATGCTTTGTGAAAGGAGAATTGGGTGGGGAATTGAATAATGCGCATTAACTAATTGATTGAAATTGGGTGGAATATTAATTATTTAGATGGGAATTAATTTATTGATTGGAATTGGGTAGAGTATCAATTATTTATATGGAAATTAATTCATTAATTGATAGATTGGGTGGGGGGATTAATTCATTATGCGGGCCGGGCTAAAATATCCGGCAAAAAAACGGTCCTGTGAAATTAGTGTCCGAGTCCGGCCTTATGCGGGTAGCGGGCTTGTGCGGGCCGACTTGGTTAAAAAAACTAATTTATTCAAAAATATTGTTCATTAAAAATTATAAACAATTATACTTTTAAAAAACTAAAAAAATACATTAAATAGCGTTGGCGTAGATCTTTGATTTTTAATCTACTTAACTACAATTTGCTGCTTTAAAAATGATGAAGTTATAGATCATATATCATACTTAAAATTTGATATTATACTAGTAAGAATAAATAAAAAATTATATAAGAAAATATTCCGAAACTGGTAGCACTTTCCATAATCAATCCAATTCCAAAATTGAAAGTGACCAAAACCACACTGGTAGAGAAGGTACAGAACAAACCACACTGTTGGAGAATGTATTCAAATTGAGATCATGTATTGTTTTTTAAAAAATTGTCAACGTACTGTAAAAATAAATTTCCTGTACCAAAAAAAAGTTTGATAATAAGTGCATATTTGACAAATATTCTAAAAAAAACGGGCTGCCCGTTAGCCCGATCGTGTAGCCCGGCCCGAACCCGGTTAAGATCGGCCCTTTTTATTTTATGGCCAAAAAATCCGACAAAAATATGGGTCTCTAATTTGAGTGTCCAAGCCCTCCCATATTGCGGGTTCGGGCCGACCCATTTTGCCGCCTCTAGGGAAGAAGAAGGGACAGAGAGGGTCGTTATCAGGAAAAAGAATTAGTAAATGCTTTGTGAAAGGAGAATTGGGTGGGGAATTGAATAATGCGCATTAACTAATTGATTGAAATTGGGTGGAATATCAATTATTTAGATGGGAATTAATTTATTAATTGATGGGAATTGCCGAATTGGGTAGAGTATCAATTATTTATATGGAAATTAATTCATTAAATGATAGATTGGGTGGGGGGATCCGATCCTATTTATAAGAAATCTTTTTTTAAGATGGGTCTCGGTCCTTTTTATAAGAACTTTTTCAGATTTTCTCATGCATTAATTATTCTTTGACAAAAATACCCCATTAGTGGAGGTAGGTGAGTAATTAATTAGTAGAGAGAGTATAACACAATTGAGTAGTTAATTAGAAAGAGAAAGATAATGGGTCTCAATAAATTCAAGGGTAGTTTAGGGAACATGATACACATTCATGACAAATTTATTGCAATCAACTAAATTAACCAACTTCCTTAATCCGTGTGAAGTAATTAAAAGGTTCTTATAAATAGGATCGGAGGGAGTATCATTGCTCTCCATTGTATAACTTAAAAAAAAATCCTACTAAAAAAATAGGGACCTGTCAGCAATTTTGTAAAATAAATCACTAGGTGGGCTGCTTGGAGACAATATGAAGTTCATCACCCTTGGTTGTTTTATTAGCAAATCTAACAGCCCAAAATGTAAGGTTGTAACTTACAACACAAAATATAAGGATGTATAATAGAGAGAACCCTATACAGTACTGAAGTTTCAGTAATTTTCCTCTTAATAAATATCTTATCTGTTATTCAAATTTTTTTATTTTAATTTAGTAAAAGAATAAAAAATAGGAAAAAGTAACAAATTAATCATACATGATAATTATGAAGGAGTAATTAAGACTCATCACATCACTTAAAAGGTGACAGAATTGCCCAAAAAAAAAAAGAACGTGACAGAAGAGCTAGCTAGGTACTCAACTCTGCCTATATATATAAAATCTTGGTATTTGCAATTCATAAAAGAAGTTGAAATAAGGAAAATATGTGGATATTAAAGATAGCAGATGGTGGGAATGACCCTTATATCTTCAGCACAAATAACTTTGTGGGAAGGCAAACATGGGAGTTTGATCCTCAAGCAGGAAGTCCTGAGGAGCGTGCCCAAGTTGAAGCTGCACGTCAAAATTTCTATAACAATCGCTTCCATGTCAAGGCTTGTGCTGACCTTCTATGGCGCTTTCAAGTATATTATGTTTTGTATTCTTTAATTTCTTATCCATCATTTTTTTTATTATCTAATAAATTTATATTTTTTTTAATTTAGAATAAGATAACCTTTTATTTTTTAACTATTAATCATGTAGCATTTTTATTTAAAATCATCCCCCGCCCCTTTTTAATCGTTTGCTAAATTTGTTTTCAACTTTCCTATTCATTTTCCTTATTAGTAACAAATGAAGTTTCTTCAAATAAATTTAAAAAATAGTTAATTAATCTTTTATTTTTTTATGACTAGAAGGGGCTTCTAATATTTTATTAATTCCTTATTTATCTGATTATTTGTTAATTAAATATCAAAATTTTGTAGATAAAGGAGTGTGTTTGGTAAAACTAGTTGTAAAGCTAATTGAAAGGAAGCTAAAAGTGTTTGGTAAGACTAATTGATCGATCAACTAACAAAAAGATGTAAAATGAGAAATAAGGACACCAATAATTATTGGATCAAATCTTAATATTTGGTAATTACATATTTTAAAATAATTATATAAATTTCTATATTTTAATTTATTTAAAATTATTATAATCTAACATTTTTCATATAAATTTCAAGTAATTTTTTGTAAAAAGCTGTTTATTATAATTTAAAATAGTTATCATTTCTCAATAAAAAATAAAAATAAACAATCCAATAATTAAAATTCAATATTTGAAACAATAATAAACAATTCAATGATAAACCAACCTAAAGAAATAACGAATAAAAAAATTTTGGAGTACCAATCAATGGCCATAATCAAGAAGTGACCCCCCAAGGAAAATACTAAAATAGCAATTTTTTTTTTCACTAAAAATAGCAATTGCTTATTAGTGGTGTTCAATACTCGGTCGGTCCCTTTGGCCCATCCCAACCCGTTCTATTGGGGTTGGATCTATTTTTGTCCTATGAGAAAGAATAGAACTAAATTGGGTCTCATTGTTGACCCGACATCGAGTTGAGGACGGGGTTCGAGTAACCTTGGGTTACTGACCCGTCATATTTAATATTTATTATTTATAATTTATAATTTTCTATTATGTAAGGTCCTAACCCTTATTTTTCCTTTTGGATAGAGTTTTGAGTCTATATTTCCTCTATCTACCTTTAAAATACATTATATATATAAAATTATACGATGAATAAAGTTATTCTTATTTTAGTAATGTTTCAAACTTTAAAAAAAATAAAAATATATTGCCTACAATAAGAGGAATTATATTGTATGCAATATATTTACTAATTGTATGAACTATTTTTTTAACATTGTTATATGATTGTTTCATTATTATATTTAGCTTATATCGGGTTAACCTCGTCCTGTCCCACTCAAACTTGGTCTTACTTTGACTCATACATCATCGGGATCTTCAGATCTATGGACGTGTTCAGGTCCATAGAATTGGTTAGTAGAAATTATGGTCGGATTAGGGACAAACAAAATCCGTTCTAACCCGTCTCAGGAATGACCCACGTTACATCACCCGTGCATATATATATATAGGCATTAAAACCCAATTTCAGGGGAGGGAGAGAGAGAGTAATGAGGGGTAAAATTGGTAAAATAAATTTCAACTAATATCTAAAATTGGAGCTTTTTTGAAAAAACTAACTCAATTAGCTTTTAAAGAAAGTTAGTAACTACTAAAAACAAGCTCTTTATCAAATACAGTTTAAAATGGTTTCACTCATAATTTTGACTACAAAACACACTTAAGATCTTGTGCAATGTTAGTTTATATAAATAAATTACGATATAATTTCAAATAATACATTTCTATATTTTCAACTAGACTAGTACGTATATTATTTTGGAAAATCTCTTAGTTTATTCCCTTATAAAAATTACATAGGTCTTTCTTCAATTCATTTCCTTTTAAATTTTATATTTAAATTCTTATGATAAATTAACGCAAATCTTTTATATAATTTTAAATACTTTATTTTTATCTAAATTTTCTTATATTTTTTTCAAATTAATTATACATATCATAATAATAATTTTAAATATTTACTTTCTTTAATTTATATTAAATTAAATTTTACTTAAATTTAAAACGTTTCATGTAGCACAAATAATACTTGTTAGTATTATATTACTGTTATGTCCTCTAAGAATAATAATTTACTTTCTTTTGTTTTTCGTTTTTGAGATATATATTCTTTGTCGTGATGATATATAATTTGGTGGAATGTAGCTACTAAGAGAAAAGAACTTCCAACAAACAATGGGTAAAGTGAAGATAGAAGATGGGGAGGAGATTACGTACGAAAAAGCAACAGCTGCATTAAAAAGGGCTGTCCATTTACCTATCAGCATTGCAAACTAATGATAATGGCCATTGGCCTGCTCAACTTGCCGGTCCACGTTTTTTTCTTTCCTCCATGGTTAGTACCATAAATAATTGGAGTGTAAAATATGTTTTTATTTCTTAAAAAATATATTTCAATTTGATTTCATCTCCATAAAAAAAGTTTGATTTTGCTCCTCACAAAATAAGAAAAGATGACATTTTAATTTATATATTTAATTTTTTATCCTCATAAAATACATCATTTTGAGTTTAGTTCTTGTAAAATTTTTATTTAGTCCTCATAATTAGGTGAATTTTTATAATTTTGTAAGTGTTAAGAATATTAACGACTAACCTTATAATTTCTCATCTTGTGAGAATCAAAACCAAAAATTTTATTTTGTAGAGATGAAAATAAAATCAAATATATTTTATAGAGACTGAAAATATATTTTATAAATATAAGTTAATCATTACCTACTATCATCTAAATTTATAAGAAGTGACATGGTTAGTTTTCCTAGAAAATCCTTTACTTATAACAGTGAGTTTTAGATGATTTTATACTTAAAATCATTAATTTTTGGCTAAGGTTAGTGGATTCTTAAACTTAAAATAAGGTGAACAAGTCTTAACCCTAAAAAATTCACGCGTGGTTATTAAAATTAGGTCATATCGGTTAGTTCGAATCAGTCTAACCGGAAATTAGTCTAGTGTCTGTTCTATTTAACAAATAAAATGGATTGGTTTAAGAGTAGGTGAAAAAACCAGTTGAATTAGTGAAAATCGATAAAAAAACTATGTCAGAACTGAGTTTAGTCCAAACGACACATTTTTCAATATGGGAGAACTGAGTTGTAATGTTAAGTGACACGCAGGATCTAAAACATTACAAACTAGTCCCTAACTTTTAATTAACATCATGTAATTTAGTCATTGACATTAAAAATGACTTTGTTATGGATTAAATGTTGTAGAAACACACGACTCTCTTTTGAACTCTAAAAAATCTCTCAAAATACACTGTCTATTCAGAAAGTGACCAATTATATTCTTAATGATCAAGTTTTTGTTCAGATTAAATCTCTTTCTTTTAACGCCCGACTTCATCCATTCTCTCTCTTTTATTTTAATTTATGTTTTTATTTCAATATAATTAGCATATTTAATAAAGGAAATGAACCATCTTAAGGATTGAGTTTCTTATTTTTCTTCCTCTGTCTTTGTGTTAATCATTTTCATATGGAGAAAGCACATATGCAAACTTTACTCCAGAAGCTCTTCCAATGGTAGAGTTTTGGGGTGCTCTTATGAGGAAAGTTCTCCAAGTGGAATTTTGTTCAATGTATTTATAATGCAAATAGGATTGTAATGAACAATAATAAAATCTAATCCTTAAGAGGGCTCGTTTCCTTCAATAAATATGTTAATTGAAATAAAAACACAAATTAAGATAAGGAAGAGAAAGAACAAAACCAAAAGTTAAAAGGAAGAGGTTTAATATGAACATACTTGATACTTGAGAATAATTGGACACTATATGTATATGTATTTTGAGAGCTTTTTTATAGTTCAGAAAAGTGAGTCATGTGTTTTCTACAACATTCAATCTCTAATAAAGTCATTTTTATATGTATTCCTTAATGTATATCAAACATAAATTTTAATTCTTGATCTCATCCAATGTCTAAATTCAGTTATCAAATTAGTATTTTTGGAGCACATTTTGATGTCTAAATTGATAATGGAAAATGAAATAACAAAGATTGACATTAGCAATCTGTACATAGCTATTATATAAAGGGATAATTAATCGATTACATTTATAACTCGGAAAACAAAAATAGATATTCGATTTGTGTTTATGATTAATAATCATGAAATTGAAATAAAATATTTAATTTAATTTAATTTATTACATATTTTTATTAACAATTTGATATGTATAGGAAATATGAGAAAATCCATGCACTAATGAACATAAATTTTGAACTTACTAACAAATATTGCAGGTATTTTGCCTGTATATCACAGGCCATCTTAATTCAGTGTTCTCAGAAGAGTACCGTAAAGAGATGCTTCGCTACATATACTATCACCCAGGTACACTTGTTCAATATTTGACTAATTACGATATTAGATAACATATATCCATACAACAAAAATATACAACAACTTATATAATACATTTTTCTCTTTATCTTTTCCATCACATCACCCATCATATCTGACACTTCTCTCTCTTTGATCTCTTTTATTATCTGTCTTTCTCTCTTAGGTTGTAAATGTTGTTTGTTGTAAAAACATAATTCTTTGGATTTATGCATCCATGCTCAATTCATTGATCATGATGAAAAATTATTAAAGCATGGATCATGTTGTGCATGCACATTAATTATGAATTGATCATATTGAAGAATGAAGATGGAGGGTGGGGACTACACATAGAAGGACATAAGCACAATGTTTTGTACCGCACTCAATTACATATGTATGCGTATTCTTGGAGAAGAGCCTAGTGGAGGTGAGATATATAAAATTCATACAACAAAAATCATACACAACAATTCATACAACACACTTTTTCATTTCTATCTTTTTCCATTATATCACATATCACATCTCACATTCTCTCTCTTTACTCTCTTTTCTCTCTTCCTCTCTCTATGTTGTATATCATACATCATGTACATCTAACATTTCTCAATGGAGGTGAAGACAATGCTTGTGCCAGAGCACGCAACTGGATCCGTGATCATGGTGGCATAACATATATACCTTCTTGGGGAAAAACTTGGCTTTCGGTATGATCGATTCTTTTAAATATATTCAAGTAGTGTTGGTACCCAGTAACCACCATGGCAACGCATGCATGTTGTGTGAAAAAAATTTTATATATTAAATATATAATTTATATTGGAAAACTATAAATATTTACATAATAAAAGAATTAATAATTATATTGTTATATTGGTCATTTAAGAAAGAATTATAAAAAAAAATTATACACAATCAATGAAAAAAAATTATAACACAGTGGTTTACTTAAAAAATTTAAATAAATTATAAAAACTTAAAAATATTTAATTATTTTGAACCATGTTTAATTTTATTATACATCAAATTTAGTTTTATTAATAAGTATTATGATAAATTTTTTATCAAATGAAGACATCAACATACATCATATATATATTGTATTAGAATTAGAATTAGAATTGAAATATAAATAAATATTATGATAAAATTGCAATTAAAAACACTATAAGGAAGAGGTGACTAAAATAAGTGTATAAGTGAGCCATGAGCAAGTGATATTAGAGTTTACTTAGTATACATGGATAATATAAAAAAATTTCAATTATATTTGAGCTATTCTTTATGTGTACATGGTGGAGAATTTAAAATTTGCAATTATATATTATTAATTTTATGACATAATTAATTTTATTGGAGTTTTATAAAAAATATATAGTTTAACTTTTTAGTTTTACCCTTATTTAATATCAATAAGTAACTCCATTATCATTTGATAGTTAAAAAAAACATTAAATTAAGTTAATAAGGATAAATATGAAAAATAATAATAAATGCTTCCTTAAAATCGTAAAATGACCTATAAAAAAGAATACAAAAACTTAAAAAATGTGCCTTATAAATATGAAAAATGATAATAAATGCTCCACCATGCTTCTTTGAAGTACGAGTTCTTCATTATCAGCAGCAATATTTTCCTTTTATGGTGCTTCCTTGGAAGGTTCTTCTATAGTGACAATAGCAACGATATCCTCATTACATTAGAAGCAACAAGGCTAGCATCTTTAGAGGTTTGATTGGTTTATTATCCTCTTGAGATGAAGAAGTCACATTTGCAAGACTGACTTTTATTCTTTTTCTTTCTCTTTCCTCCTGGTCCTTCCTCTCCAAATTTCTTTCCTTTCCTCTCTGTTCTTTTTTTTATTTCTACAGCAGTATAGTAGCTTGTTGTAGCTTAAGTGCATCTTCTTTTACTTGAACTAAGACTTCTTGTAATCCTCCCGAGTTTATGGTCATTTATGGGTGCAAGAACCCTCAACCTCTTCCTCTTTTGAGCAGATAGCTTCAACTTTCTTATCTTTTTTTTCTTCTTATAATTTTCTTCATGTTCCTCCCTAGCATCTTTCAGTATAATTTTCTAAACTGCAACAACAATAGCAAAATCATAATCTTCTTGGGCTTCGCGTTGTTCAGTCTCTTCTTGCTCCATTACAGAGGTGATGGGTTTCTGGCAAGCGAACCACAAATCCAGCAGTATAATAGTAAGAGAGTATCGTATCCACAGAGAACGGTTAATCTATGTAGACTGTGATCTATTTATCAAGGGAAAAACACAGTTTAGAGAGTATTGTGCGGAATTGTAAATAGAAAGTAAATATTCAATTGGAATTAGAAAGGAAGAGTTAGAGACACTTTACTTGGATTAGGATTGGACTTCATATCATCTCACCCCTTGTGCATGTAAAAACTATCTATTATTTTAGGTTTACTCTATAATACTGTAGACAAACTTTATTGCTAAGACCCCGAGTTACCAGCGGCCTCACACACTCAAAGATAATCCATGCGGGCTCTCCCAAGCGACAGACTTACCCTTGGCTTATTTTGCTCTTTCTTAGTCAGTTTGTAAAGGAACTTAGTTGATAAACGCAGCCAACTCTGTAGACGCACCTTCGCTCAAGTACTGTCACTACCCTTACTCATCAGGACACGCCTATGTTCGAATCCTGGATTCACAATCAACTAACCCTTGCTATCGATACACAGGCCTAATCCTGTGAACGCCCTTCGCTAGAGTACTCACACTACCCATCGCTCATTAGTAACGCTCATGTGTCGGTTTTCTGATATCGAGTACTCTTATTCAATCAGAGAGTGAGTTTCTTTGGAAGCCACCTCTACACTCTCAGTCCTAATCAAAACTAACCTAGTTAGTTGAGACTAGCCTATAACTCCAGACGCAAGCGTGGGAATTAGGGATTAAGTACAGAATAAGATTACCAATATTATAGACAGAGAGCTCATAAATAATAATATAGAATTTACATACACTTAGGGATAGAATCAATTACATCCAATCCTAATGGAGAGTTAACTACGCGAGGTAGCCATACAAACCACCGAAGATGCTGTCACCATCTTCAATCCTTGTGAAGCGCTCCTCCTCTCCTACTCTAAACTTAGCTGTGGTACATTATCACTGAACTATAGAATAGATTACAATGATCGTCCCCCTAGAATTGGTGCAAGAGGTTCCTATTTATAGACTAAGGAAAGACAACGCAAATTGGGAAGAGATCTATCTAAAAACGGCAACAGAGACCAAATCAGCGTAACCTGCGCTCCATGTTGCGCTATAACGCAGGATTGAGCGCAACTTCCAGAGAGTCTGCGCTTCACCCTGCGCTATAGCGCAGGTGAAGCGCAGGTAGCGTCCTGCTGCTCCAACTTACTCTTTTTAATCTTGATCTCTCCCCGAGACTGGTTTTGGCATATTTGTCTTTCCTTGTTTCCCTTTATTTGATGATATCCTTGCATTTATTGAGCAATCCTTGATTTATTTGGGAAGCTTGCCTGCAGAATCCTTGATTGATTGGCAATGATCTCCTCATTAATGATCTCAAATCTTCTTTAAAATCTTCACTAAATATCTTCAATCAATCTCAAATCTTGCAGATATCTCCCTCATTTAATGCTATCTATCCTTCAAATCAAATCTTTGCAATATCCTGCAAAAATCAGCAATATTTCTATCAAAATAGCATCAAATTCAAATCTCAGATTAATAAATACAATTTATCTAATATTTAATAAAAAGGGATTAAATTGCGGCAAAATTATCATTTTATCCTTGATAAGTGAACTAAAAAGTGCTCTAATTTATCAACTAATTTTCACTTATCAAGAGGCAAGAGCAGTAACTTAGGCAAGTTCTTGGTTAGGTAAACTTGCAGAGATTGGGACTGCTTCCATTGTTCTTTTAGAAGAAACAATTTATGTTTCTAAATCAAGGTCAAGAGTTGCAGCGCTAAGTTAATCCTATGGAATAGTTTGGAGATACTGTTTCTCAGAGATTGCGATAGTCTTTCCACTATTCATGAAGGATCCTTCAGCAACCTCTTGAGGCTCTTTAGACTGTCTGATAAGTACAGTCATCAGAAACTCCTCAGACTTTCTGAGTTCAACATCCCTCTGAATGGCTTCAAATCGTCTGATCTATGAAATGGTCTGCTCATCTTCAATGTTCCTCTGTACTGCCTTCACCACCTTTTTCTTATTTGATTTTTCTTTTTCAGCAATCTTCTTCTTCTCTTGTTCAAACTCCTCTTTCCGGAGTCTCCATTGAGATCATTCTCTAGAATCTCTATTATTGATCTTCTAGTGGTTTCAGCCTTCTGATTCACCATCTCCGCTAACAGAGGCTATTGAGGTGCAGGAGTCTCAATGTGGATTTTCATTTTACGAATGTCTGATGTACTAGTATTTTAAACTGTACCAGTACTTATGAATCAGAGTGTTATGAGGGAGGCTTCTTACATAATCATTGATCTTCTTCGCCATGGGTGACATTATAAGCTTGGGAAGATTTGCGTTTTGCTTAGATAGTAGATGGACAAGGCAAAACCTTTCCATTTCAGATACATAGTCCTTGCTCCCCACCTTAGGTATGAGTGTTCACCCTATGATTGCATGAAAGATCCTAGCTTTATCTGTCATCTTCACAGACTTCAGCTGAGGTGGTTGCCCTTCACCATATATCAAGGAATTGAACCTCTTGGGACCCCTATTATCCTTTTCTCAGTCAGAGGAGAAGACATTCCCCTCTGATTTCACTCCAGTCACTGTTGATATTACTCCATCATCTATGAACATTATAGTTCCCATCACCTTGCTTTTGATGGGCATGTAACCTTTCGCAATAGTGACAATAATTGCATTCTTCCAAAACTCATTCACACACTTTTTAGTCCATTGACAGTCTACAACACTAAGGTATGGAGTCCATCCAACTCCATCAAACTCAGGAGCGAGGTTGATAGCACCTTATTTCCTGGATCTAAAATTGAAGCAAGGGAGGACAAAAACACAATTATAATCGGTTCAAAATGCTTATAATGGGTAGAATATGCAGCAGCCAAAATTAAGGAAATATGAACAAATTAAAGAGAAAATGGAGAAGGAAAGAGGTGGAGGTGAACGCCACTATAGCAGGCAAATCCCGCATCAGATAAGTTCGGTGCTAGACAACACTAATTCAGGAGAATCAGATAAGTCTCTGGTTGGTTTGAGGAAAAACCACCAAGCATTCTCTACTCACAAAGTTGAGAGAATTTTTGGCATAATGCCTTTACTTAAAAATAAAAGTTATAAAGTGAAGAGAGACCCTTCCTATTTATAGAGAAAAGGCGCGGCCAAAAGAGAGATAAAATAAAAGAGGAAGACCCAATTCTATTCCTAATGGGTCTTGAACCCATGACCTCGTAATTAATTGGTTAAGCTAACTCTTAACCAATAAACCTCTAAAAAATAGCTCCCAATACAAGGGTGAAAATTAAGAAAATTACATACATGTCCTAATACATTTATATCCTACTTAATTCCTAATTAAATAGAGTCTTCATGTTGGGTCCATTGGTCAAAGGTCAAAGGATGACCCTGGGAGGGTTGATCAAAACATGGTTGACCAAGGCTTGACTCAGCTCCAAACATCCCAAACAGGTCCAAGCTTGACACTCACTCACTAGCTCCCAGCTCAGAAGTCCACTGATAATTGCCATCAGAGGTCCACTACTTCTTCAGCTAAGTTAGAGAGATTCATAACAAGATTTCCTCCTGCAAATTTCTTTTTAGTTGCCATTTGAGGTTAAACAAAGATTGAAGACGAGTAAGTAGAAAGCTTGGAAGCTAGAGAACTTTAAGAGAAAGCTTGGTAACGGAGGTAGACTTAGGTTGTAGAAAGTGAATGTGTAAGCCTGGTATGGTTTCTCTCTCCCATATATATAATAGCTTTAATGATGACAAGCACAAAGATGTGCACAATAATCTCGGGTAACGTGCGGAAGAGGAATGGACAATTTTTAAATTTTGAAGTGCAAACATTCAGATAACCACATCATCAGACAACAGATAAGTTCAAGTAGTTATGTGTTTCAGACAACATGCATTTCAGACAGATTATTTTTTAGACGATGTATGTATGTTTAGACAGCTTCTAATGAACTTAAACCTATCTTCTGAAAGGAGTTTTATGAATATATCTACCCATTGATGCTCTATTTCAATGAAATGAATATAAAAAACACCTTTCTGAATATAGTCTCTAATGAAATGATGCTTAATTTCTATATGTTTTGCTCTAGAATGTTGAATAGGGTTCTTGGATAGATTAACTGCACTTGTATTATCACACGGAACAAGACTGCTATGCTCATGCATGTTAAAGTCCTTAAGTACTTTACCCATAACAATTAAGAACATTGGCTTGTTGCAGTAATGTATTCAACTTCTGCTGTAGATAGGGCAATTGTTCTTTGTCTCTTGCTGGACTAGACGATCATGTTGCTAAAAATGAAATGACATCCACCACTGGTGCTTTCTCTCTCAATTTTTTCTCTAGTAAAGTCAGCATCACAGTATCCAACTAACCTGTGATCCTTATTCTTGTTATAGTGAAGACCATGATTAGTAGTTCCATATAATTATCTAAAAATCCTTTCTATAGATTTTTGATGATAGGTTCTAGGATTTGATTGAAACCTTACACATAAGCATACACCAAACATGATATCAGGTTTGCTTATTGTAAGATACAATAGAGATCCAATAATATCTCTAAAACAACTTGACCTATAGGAAACACAGGGAAACACTAGAAGGAGGGTTGAATAGTGTTTCTATAAAACTAAAGTTTTCTGGAAACCTTTTTCAGAAAACTGTGTTTTCTGAAAGATTTCAAATAACTTAGGTGTTATCTAAAGTTTTAATAACCGTCCGAAGTGATTTCAGACAACTTAAAAGGATTTTCAGAAAGTTGTTCTTAAAGTACAAACTTTTATAGGAATAGTTTCAATTCCCTTATCATTAGCGTAAAACTTAAATGAAAGAGGTAAGGGATGAGGGAACTTAGCCAAGTATTTATCCTGGTTCACTCACTACCATTGTGAGCCACGTTCAGTCCTAGTGCCAAACCTTGCACCTGGATTTTCCACTAACCATTAAAGATTACAAGTATTTTTTTCTGTCAAGCCTCTTCAGGCTCTACTACAAACAATTATTGTTTCCCAACAAGCCTCTTCAGGCTCAACAACCAAGCCTCTCCAGGCTCAACACCCAAGTGCTTAAGAATAAAAGATTGTTCAAGCTTAAGAACTACAACCAGTTCAGAGCTTAAACTGAAAGATGTACAAAGAACTGATTTTAACTGAAGATATGAAAGTTTTTGTATAGGAAAGAATTTTGATCAGAGTGTTTTACAGCGTAAAACTTTAGCAGCGTATGGGCTCGTTTGCTCTTGATAGTTCTCTATTTTGCATGAGTTTTCATGAGCTATTTATAGCACCAGGTGAGAAGTCTATTTCACACAAACATTTAGAGATAACATTAAATGCTATTAACCCCGTTGTGAGACATCTCCTGATAGCTTCTGACACAATACAAGGTTGCAGTACTGCGCTGACTCTGTGCTGACACACTGCAAAAATTGCGTAGCAGAGCTTTCCTTTTTGGTGCATGTAATTCAAACATGCTGAAAAGTCTCTGTTCTGCATGCCTTAAATGGTAAGCTGAATGCGTGTTGCAGAAGGCGTTGAAAAAGACTTGAGTCTTTATCAGAAATCTTCAGAGGGCTTCACTCTTCAGATGGCTTCAGACAGCTTCTAGCTTCAAAAGGTTTCTGGCTTCTGACACTTTGAAACTTTAGAATGCTTTACTTCTTTAGACAGAAGACCATTTCATATGGCTGCATTTCTCAGACAATATGCCTCGTTAGAAAGCTTTTTGACTTAAGAAGATCATCTTGCTGAAATCAGAATACACATTAAATAGCATAGGCATATTTGTATAAGTGTCATTTAATTAAATTTGTTATTCATTAAAATTTAGAAAGTGAGACTCAACATTCTCCCCCTTTTTAATGGTGACAAATTTGCTTAAACTTAAAATCTAAAAGAGGTTAAAATAATTAAGATAAGGTAAGAAATTCCTCCCCCCCCCCCTCAATTAGATAACTCAAGCTTAATTTTTAACTTAAGATTCTCATAAGTTTTCTAATGATGCTCCCCCTGAGTCAAATACTCCTTTTGCTTCTATAAGACCTTTACACTTCAGATTTGTTAGTTTATACTCCCCCTTTTGTCGTCAATCAAAATAGTTGACCAGAGTAGTAAACATTGATGTATTATAGCAGAAAATATGAACGCACTAAATCTTATCAGAGCGTGTAAGATAATTTAAAGTGTTTATCAGAGCATGAAAATATAACATATATATCAAAGCATACTACATAAAAATAAGTATCTCAGATAATGCATCATTAAACACTTATATTATTAAACAAAATTGTTCAAAGAAAAAGAGCAGACAACAAAAAATGTGTTGTGGCAACACATCATAGACTTATTCAACAATTTTCCCAAAAGCCTGCTTGATCAACTCCATCAATTCTGCCTTGGCCTTGTCAATTTGGGAAACGAAAGCTGCTCTAACATCAGCTTGCCCTACCTTGATCTCTTGTTCTTGTAGAATCTTATCTTGCATGGAGACTAAGACAACATTCTTCTTCTCAAGCTCTTACACTTTATCCTTCAGAATCATATTCTCTTCTTCAACATCCAACAGAGGCTAATAGAAAATTGTTGAAATGTGCTTGTAGGTGAATTTGAAGTATTCAAAACCTTATGGTAACCCATATGCAGCAACATTCTTCACAACATAGCAATACTCTCTGTTAAGGCTTGGACACCACAGAGACCATTCTACATTGAGAGGTTCAGACAGAGGGAATTGACCTCTGAACCAGTTATGTTTCTCAAATGGAGAGACTTCTGTATAGGTCAGAGAGTCTTTATCCTGTCCTGAAGTACCAGAACTGATCAAACTTGCTCTCTGATGCTCCAGTAGGATGACCAGACCCAATCCCTGTACACATGGTCCAGTCCTCCCCCTTGCCTCTTCAGATAGGCAGGTAACTTCCTCCATTGCTCAGGTGTCAGAGGTTTAACATGTGTAGCATAAGTAGGGTATACCTTGGGTTCCTTCAGCTCCTCTTCTGGTCCTTCTACAAGAGGATACCTTGGCACAATCCCGTTAGGCTGAACATAGATCACGATGGAAGCTCTCATGGAAATAGGTCTTGGTGGCTTGAAACCTCTTAGACCTTCAGAGAACATGATGTCTCTCTCAAACATCTTAGCTTCTACACACAACTTTCTCACAGTCCACCACTCTTCATTGGAAAGTCTGTGTTGATCATCAAAGAATGGATTAATAAGTCTCCATTTATGAGAAGGTGGCAACACACCTTTTCTGATCTTCTCCACCTGATCAAACGGAAGCTCTTCTTCATTCCCTTGCTTCCTCCAGGTCTTCAATCTTCTTTCTCTAGCCTCTTCAATAATTTCCAGCATCAGACCCTTATGTTTTGTAAGAGGGGGATCCTCTCTGAAATACAACAACTCTTCATAAAGGTTAGGGAATTTTGGTACCCTTATCCTTTCTTCCACAGGAACAACATACGCTTTGTGGGGAACTTCTTCAGCAACCTTCAGATGATATGAAGCAGATGGTTCAGGTGCAGGATCATAGGTAGGTTCTAAGGTGAAGACACCAACTTTGTCAGCAAAACAAATATGTTGAGGCATCATGCTTCATTTCCAGATCATCACTTCTTGTTGCTGGGTACTAGGACTTGGTTTGGGTTTTGGTTCTGGTTCAAACTCAGACGCAAATTTAGAAGATGAGTCCTTATCTTCAGAATGTTCTTTAGACAAAGGGGATACATTATAAAAAATGGCCTTACGTCTCTGAGCAGCAGGTGCAACAACTTCTTCCTTTTCTTTTTCTTTTTCCTTCTCCTTTCCTTATCCCTTCCTCTTCTGTTCATTTTGGAACTCAACATACTGATGGTATTTGATGGCTTTCTCTTTCTGGATAGAGGCACTTCTAGTGACTCTCTCAGTAGGTTCAGGAGGTGCAATCAACCATTTCATCCTTCTTACTCTCCTTTGCTTTGAGCCAAACCTTTTTCTCTTCCTAGCTTGCACCCTGTTGTATTGCTCATCTTCAAGAAAAGCTTGCTGAGATGCAACAGCAAGTGCATAGTCTTGCCTCTCTTGTTCTTTGGATTCTTCTTCTTCTTCTTTCTCTAAAACAGTAGAAAATGCAACTACTTCAGCTAATATTAGATCAGAAGGGCATGCAGCAATGGGCATTGTTTCAATAACTTTCTATGATGAACCTGGTTCAGATTCAACAATGATTGTTAGAGATGCATCATTATCTTTCTGTACTTCAACAGCCTGTCCCTCATAAATAGAGGTAGGCTCAGAAGGTAGAATGAAATATTCCTCTTCAATCTGACCCACTATTTCAGATGGTCCAGATTGGACTGTCTGAACAGGTTTAGACTGTCTGAGTTGTGCTTGCCCAACTTCAGATGGTCTTGATTAAAATGGTGTAGCTTCTAATCTTTTTATTACAAGTTTAGAACAAGGATTTTTCTGCATGGCTTTGGTAGGAGTCTTCTGAGTGACAAACTCGTCTTTTCTGTTGTCTCCCTTCAGCTCATTTTCCAGTATGTCTATTGCACTTCGTCAAGTGGACTCAGTCTTGTGCAACGCAAGAGATTCCTTCACTATAGGCTCAGGAGGAGGAGGAATAACCTTGATGCCCATATGCTTTATGTTGGCGAGAGAGAAGTAGGAAGGTGCTTTGTGATCATAATGCCTCTCAATAGGCACTTTGGAATGCAACACAATCTTCATTATGAGAGTGTTGTGGGTGTGTGATGGGTTTCTAGCAAGCGAACCAAAAATCCAGTAGTACAATAGTAAGAAGAGTTATCGTATCCACAGGGAACAGTCAATTCACGTAAAATCGTGATCTAATTATCAAGGGAAAACAACGGTTTTGAGAGTATTGTTGTGCGAAAAACGTAAATAACAGATTAATAATCAATTGAATTAGAAAGGAAGAGTTAGAGACACTTTACTTGGATTAGGATTGAACTTCATCTCATCGCACCCCTCGTGTATGTCGAGACTATCTACTACTTATAGGCTTTGAACTATAACACTGTAGACAAACTATATTGCCAAGACCCCGAGTTACCAGGCGCCACTCACACTCAAAGGTAATCCATGCGGGCTCTCCCAAGCGGCAGACTTACCCTCGGCTTATTTTGCTTTCTTTATCCTGTTTGTAAAAGAACTAATTGATAAACGCGGCCTACTCCTCTAGACGCACCTTTGCTAGAGTACTGTCACTACCCATCACTCATTAGAATACATCCACGTTTCGATTCTTGGATTCACAACCAATTAATCTTTGCTATCGAACCATTAGACCATGCCTATCCTTTAGATGCCCTTCATTAGGATACTCACACTATCCATCAATCATTAGCAACACCCGTGTTTCAGTCACTTGTTAACCGAGTATTCTCATTCACTCAGAGGTTGAGTTTCCTATGTCTAGGCTCCCCCAAATTCAATCCTAGTCGTAACGTTAATTACAAACTAGCCTATAACTTCGGCGCAAGCGCGGAAGTTAGGAATAAAGCACAGAACGAGATTACCAACATTATAGTTAGGGAACTGCATAAATAAATAGATAGAATTCAACATACACTTGGGAATGGAATCGATTACATTCAATCCTAACGGAGAGTTAACTACACAAGGTAGCCATACAAACTACCAAAGATGCTGTCACCATCTTCAATCCTTGTGAAGCGCTCCTCCTCTCCTACTCTAAATTTAGTTCTGGTGCATTATCACTCGAATATCACTGAATTACAATAATCGTGCACACCGAATTTGGTGCAAGAGGTTCCTATTTATAGACTAAGGAAAGACAAAGGAAATTGGAAAGAAATCTATCTAAAAACGGCAACAGGGAGCAAATCAGCGTAACCTGCGCTCCAAGCTGCGCTACAGCACAGGCTGGAGCGCAAGATCTAGAGAGGCTGCGCTTCACCCTGCGCTGTAGCGCAGGTGAAGCGCAGGTAGCGTCTTGCAGCTCCAACTTTCTCTTTTTAAATCTTGATCTCTCCCCGAGACTGGTTTTGGCTGATTTGTCTTTCCTTGTTTCCCTTTTCTTGATGAAATCTTTGCATTTATTGAGCATCTTTGATTTATTTGGGAAGCTTGTCTGCAGAATCCTTCTTTGATTGGCAGTGATCTCCTCATTGTTGCTTCAAATCTTCTTCAAATCTTTATTAAATGTCTTCAAACAAACTTCAAATCTTGGATATATCTCCCTCATTTAATGTTATCTTTCCTTCAAATTAAATCCTTGCAATATCCTGCAAAAATCAACAATATTTCTATCAAAATAACATCAAATTCAAATCTAAGATTAATAAATACAATTTATCTCATATTTAATAAAAAGGGATTAAACTGGGGCAAAATTACCATTTTATCCTTGATAAGTGAACTAAAAAGTGCTCTAATTTATCAACTAATTTTCACTTATCAAAATACCCCCCAACTTAACTTCTTGCTTGTCCTCAAGCAAGGGACCTCTTTACAATCAAAAATCAATTCTATTCCCAGTGTATTTCAAATAATTAAAAACAAATTCAAGGAACTATTCATCAACTCCTTGTTAAGTAGCAGTCACTTTCCAAACATAAGAAAAACTCAGGATCAAGGGATGTTACCAATCATCAATCATAATAGAACACAAACATCAATCAAACTTCTCAAAAATAGAAATTAAAGCAATAAGTGATAAACCAAGGAAATCACTCATTCTCACGGGTAAGTGTTTCCCTCAATCTTATTCACCACTGTTGAACAACTAGAATTGATAGTCGTTTCCAATATCTGAACCTGCAAGCAGTTAATATGGATCAAAAGGTCTTTCTTGGGTTGTAATGAGGCTGGGCTATCAAGAATTCATGGTTTTTCTAGGTATGCAAAGAACACTTTGAATAGAGAGCATCCTGTGATTGTGCTTGGGACTTCTCTCCATTCATCTGGTCATTCTTGAATGGTCACCCTTTTTCAGCTTGGCCTCATTGTTTGAAGAAATACTCCCCCCAACTTATTCAATTCCACACTTTTGTGCATATTTTTTTTACATAAACAATAACATAGAGAATTTATTTGTGGGGGAGTATTCTCCTTTGTGATTTCTTGTGCTTGCTCTTTAAATCTCTTTGACCTTTCACTTCACCAACCTCTTGTCCCATGTTGTTGTGGTGCACCTTGCTCTCTATCCCAAGTGTTAAGGGACATGATACATTCATTGAATATGGTTAGGGTGCATCAAAGGAAATATTCAAGGCTCAAATGGGCAAACAATAAACGGAAACATTTATCAAGGTTGGCTATTTGGCACTGAGCACAATATTAGAATCACAAAATATGCCTTTGTCACTTCCATATCTTCTACTAGCAAGACAAAATTCAGAAACTCAAGCAATAACAGTTGACAAGCAGCGGTGAAAAGCTCTCAATTTCAATGTTAGGGCTCTCAGCTCACCGGTTATTGGCTAAAATTTCCTTGATAAAGCACTTAATGGTTTTAATTAACTATCCTGATAGGTTCTCTTGAGAAGTACTCTAACCCTAACTGATTATGGAATTAATCACAAAACCCCTATCATCTTTCCTAGTCTGGTTAGTTAAACTACTTAATTACAGAGAATTTGAAAAAGTTACCTTGATTCCTAATTCCTAAGGTCCTATAAATTTTAAAAATTCTAAAAATATAAAAAATTGAAATACAAAACAAAAATTCTAATTAATAAAATAAAATTCTATAAAATAAAGGAGAATAAAAGAAAAACTAAAAGAAAGAAAACACCAGTATCAATCTTCATCCTTTGTATCCTGTGAGTCCTTGTCCTGCTGCTGCTCCACCTCCCCCTGGATGAATAGGCCTGTCCCCAGGCCACTGCAAGAATATCCGGAACTCTTCAAGCAACATGCTTGGGTATGGGTCTAGTACTCTTGATTGGTTTAAGGTCAATTGGTCTTTATACTTTGCAGCAGTCTGTGCAATTCATGAAGAACATGGAAGCCTATCATTAACCAATTTGCATGCATAATTCAAAGAATCAATATCTTCACAAAAAAAGTTCACTGCACTTGGTAATGCCTTCCTAAAAACATAATATACTCATTTGTTTTGCAAGCATTCAATCAATCCATGGGAAGTGAAAGTTTAAAATTTTTTAAAGAAACAGAGCATAACACTTTCAAATTTCATAACTCACAAAACAAAGAGCATTTCAATTCAGCAATTTGTTCTTCATGTTCCACACAGCCAAAATTACATTCAAGATAGTAATAATCAATAATATTCACAATCCTAAGGTTGCTACCCTAAAGTGCAAATAAAGTAAATGAAGATTTCAATTGGTAAAAATTAAAGAAAACATAACTGAAAGTTTCAAAATTGATGGAAGTTTGTGAGTAGAAAGAGTTAAGAAGAGCTTAGGAAGTAGAGAAACAACACATGAGAAAATAGAAGATTTGTAAAATTTTGTACTGCTGCGCTTCACCTGCGCTACAACGCAAGTGAAGCGCAGAAGACAGTGACTAAGATTGCATTCCTGCGTTGTAGGGCAGGTGAAGCGCAGAAAACATAATGTAATGTTGCAATTTTCAGTCACGTTTTCTGCTACTTCCTATTTTTAAGAATTTTATTTTCCACAAACTTATTCCAATCAATTTTGAAAATTTCCTAAATCCTAAAAAAATGAAAAATCCTAATTAACAACAAGAAAATAAAACAAAACTCAAATGAATTAAAAACTATAAAATCTCTGGGTTGCCTCCCAGAAAGCGCTTGTTTAACGTCTTTTAGCTCGACGCCTGGTTAATCAACCCTTTTATGGTGGCCTCAAGTGGAGGATGATGTCTGGCTCCATTCCAGTTCTTCCTTTAAGATCTCATCCTCCATGCCATTTCTTGATTCTTCCATCACTGTCACTATCTTCCTCAGTGTCAGATGTTGATCCTTTCCTTCTCTTGAATTTGAATTCACATATTGACTCTGGCTTCTTTATCCTCATCCTAGGCTTCCTCAGAAATTCGGAACCTGGCAGCTTTGTTTGATTTTTGAAAATGGCATCAGTTTGTTGTAATTTGGAAATACCTCTATCAATATGAAACACAATACTTTCATCTTTTGAGCTCAGTTCATATTTTCCTCGATCAACATCAATAATCATCTTAGCAGTTCTCATGAAAGGTCTTCCTAAAATTAGGGGGACATCAGTATCCTCCTCCTTTGTCTCTGCAATGTAGAAGTCTACAACATATGCAAATTTATCCACTTTGATTTGAATATCTTCTATTATCCCATAAGGGCATTGAGCGGATTTATCTGCAAGAAGAAACTTCACCCTTGAAGGCTTGACCTTCACATTACTCAACTTGTTAAAATATGATAGCGGCATCAAATTGATGCTCGCTCCAAGATCCAATAAAGCTTGAATAGGAGGTAGATTACTAATAGAGATAGGTATAGTAAACTTACCTGGGTCAATTGACTTACTTGTGATATAGACCTTTTCTTCATGATATTCTTCCTCTTGTGCTGCTTTTTCTTCATCTTGCTGAACAATCTCCTTGGATGTGTCGTCCTGGGGCGGTTGTTCTTCATAGATGATTGCACTACATCCTGCTTCCAGTTCTACAGTCTCTTCAGGGATCTTCCTCTTCTTGGTCAACACTTCTTTCATGAATTTTGCATAAGTTGGCATTTGTTTCATGGCTTCCAGTAGAGGGATATTGATCTGCAGTTTCTTCATGACATCCAGAAAGCTGAAAAATTCCCTGTCACGACTCTTTTTGGTGGGAATCTTAGGGTAAGGTAGCTCTCGGTGATGAGGCTCTGGTGAAGGTTCTTTTTCTTTATTTCTTGATTTAACCCGGTGCTCTGGTTCATCTCTCTCGTTTTCAACCTCTTGTTCCTTTCTTTCTAGGACCTCCTTTTCTGTTGTCAAGTTGTCACCAATACCCTTTCCTATTTCTTTGCCGCTTCTAGTAGATATTGATTTGCAAACTGCTTGTTGTTCATTGAACTCCCTTTTGATCTTCTCCACTTGCTTTGCTAGATGCATGAATGGTTCTTGTATTGCTTTCTGATTGGCTATCATATCTTGTGTGATCCTGTTGAGCTTTTCTTAAATCCTGGAATTGATATCAGGCACTGTGGTGCTGCTCCCTTGATTCTGATTTTGGTCATGGCTCCTTATGCTGTCTAAGAAACAAACTTGTTCCATCCGGAATTCGGGGTGAGCACAATGCCCATTGGAGTGATTTTCTTTACAAAAGTTCCATACCAAGCTTGAAGTCATTTCTGCGGAAGTTTGCGTCACTTGCTGTTGTTGGAGGATCATTTGCACTTGTTGGCTTAATTTCTTCATTTGTTGCTCAAGGAATTTGACATTATCTTGAAGAAGCTCTTCTTTTTGAATATCTTGTCCCCAACATAGATCCTGTTGACTGCGCAGAGCACAGTTGTCAATGACTGTAAGTGCCTTTTCTACATTTACTGATAGAATTGTTCCTCCTGCTGCGGCATCTATGAAGGATTTGTACTTTGGATGGAGTCCATTACAAAAAATATTGATTTGTATAGCATCATCAAAGCCATGATTAGGGCACTTATGCAGCAAGGATTTGTATCTCTCCCAAGCTTCATACAAGGGTTCGTTTGCTTCTTGCTTGAATGAGGAGATGTTGGTTTGGGCTTGAAAGTAACGTGGTAGGGGAAAGAATTTTCCCAAGAATTTCTCTTCTACCATGTTCCAATTATTCAGACCTGACTAGGTTGTGACTTCAACCACTCCTTAGCTTTCCCTGTAAGAGAAAAGGAAAATAAACGTAAGTGAGCAACCTCTTTGTCTTTTTCCTCGAAACCCATAGTTTCAACTAAATCAAAAAATGTAGACAGGTGGTCATTTGGATCTTCGTGTTCTAATCCTGCAAACTGATGAGCTTGAACAAGCTGGATATGCGATGCTTTTAATTTCAAGGAATTTGGGTAAGTTGGGAGGACAATACGTAGCCTTTGATGCCTCATGTAGTCCCCCAAGACTCTTTTTGGTTGAGTGTCCTCCATATTTTTCATTTACTTCACTTGGGGTGGTTGAACAGAGCGTGTTGAGATTGTCTCCTTAAGATCTGCCCCTTTTTTTGTTACCTGTCTTCTCAATAGAAATAATCAAGAAGCTCAAACAAAGAGAAAAACAAAATAACAAAAAATAATATTTTTTTAATTAATAATAATAATAAATATTTTTTTTCAAAATAAAAAATAATAATAATAATAAATATTTTTTTCAAAATAAAATAATTAAAAATAAAATATTTTTGTTTTCTTCTCAACTTCTCCATTGTCTCCTTTTCTTGTTTCTACTTCTGTTCGTCCTTGATATCCTTTCTATTTCTGGATCGAATTGTAATTGATTGGGGGACACCTGGCCTCTTAGAAACATAAATAAGAAACTTTGAAAAAGGTAAGTGTGGAAGAAAAATAAAATAGAAAAACTATAAATTTCCTAAAAATAATAAAAATTTCCTAAAATATGGAGAGTCTTGAATTTGTCTCCTTTGCCCTTTTTCTCTCTCTCTCTCTCTCCTTTTGGTCCCTTCTCTCAATTGATTTTGAGACACCTGTCTTTCACAAGAACACTATTCAAGAAGCTCAAACAATTGTTAGCTCAGGAAAGAGGAACAAAAATAAATTAATTTTTTTAAAAAAATAATTAATTTATTTTTTTATTTTTTTTATTTATTTATTTTTTTAAAAAAACGAATATATATATATATATTTTAAAATAATAATAATATTTTTTTAAAAAGAAAATAATTAAAATAAAATAATAAAGTATAATAATTAAAAATAGAAATAAAGTATAAATTTCCTAAACAATAATAGGCCCTAAAATAATAAGAAGAATAAATAAAGAAAAATCCTAATAAGAATAAACAAAATCCTAAAATAAATAAAAACTTGATAACTATACCTCCAAGGTTACACGAATTGGAAACCGTTCCCCGGAAACGGTGCCAAAAATACTTGATGGGTTTCTGGCAAGCGAACCAAAAATCCAGTAGTATAATAGTAAGGAGAGTTATCGTATCCACAGGGAACGGTCAATTCACGTAAACTCGTGATCTAATTATCAAGGGAAAACAACGGTTTTGAGAGTATTGTTGTGCGAAAAACGTAAATAACAAATTAATAATCAATTGAATTAGAAAGGAAGATTTAGAGACACTTGGATTAGGATTGAACTTCATCTCATCGCACCCCTTGTGTATGTCGAGACTACCTACTACTTATAGGCTTTGAACTATAACATTGTAGACAAACTATATTGCTAAGACCCCGAGTTACCAAGCGCCACTCATACTCAAAGGTAATCCATGCGGGCTCTCCCAAGCGACATACTTACCCTCGGCTTATTTTGCTCTCTTTATCTCGTTTGTAAAAGAACTAATTGATAAACGCGGCCTACTCCTCTGGATGCACCTTCGCTAGAGTACTGTCACTACCCATCACTCATTAGAATACATCCACGTTTCGATTCCTGGATTCACAACCAATTAATCTTTGCTATCGGTCCATTAGACCATGCCTATCCTTTAGATGCCCTTCATTAGGATACTCACACTATCCATCAATCATTAGCAACACTCATGTTTCAGTCACTTGTTAACCGAGTATTCTCATTCACTCAGAGGTTTACTTTCCTATGTCTAGGCTCCCCCAAACTCAATCCTAGTCGTAACGTTAATTACAAACTAGCCTATAACTTCGGCGCAAGCGCGGAAGTTAGGAATAAAGCACAGAACGAGATTACAAACATTATAGTTAGGGAACTGCATAAATAAATAGATTGAATTCAACATACACTTGGGAATGGAATCGATTACATTGAATCCTAATGGAGAGTTAACTACACAAGGTAGCCATACAAACCACCGAAGATGTTGTCACCATCTTCAATCCTTGTGAAGCGCTCCTCCTCTCCTACTCTAAATTTAGTTCCGGTGCATTATCACTGGAATATCACTGAATTACAATAATCGTGCACACCGGATTTGGTGCAAGAGGTTCCTATTTATAGAATAAGGAAAGACAAAGGAAATTGGGGAGAAATCTATCTAAAAACGGCAACAGGGAGCAAATTAGCGTAACCTGCGCTCCAAGCTGCGCTACAGCGTAGGCTGAAGCGCAGGATCCAGAGAGGCTGTGTTTCACCCTGCGCTGTAGCGCGGGTAGCGTCCTGCAGGTCCAACTTTCTCTTTTTAAATCTTGATCTCTCCCCGAGACTGGTTTTGGCCGATTTGTCTTTCCTTGTTTCCCTTTTCTTGATGAAATCTTTGCATTTATTCAGCATATTTGATTTATTTGGGAAGCTTGTCTATAGAATCCTTATTTGATTGGCAGTGATCTCCTCATTATTGCTTCAAATCTTCTTCAAATCTTTATTAAATGTCTTCAATCAAACTTCAAATCTTGCAGATATCTCCCTCATTTAATGCTATCTTTCCTTCAAATCAAATCCTTGCAATATCCTACAAAAATCAGCAATATTTCTATCAAAATAGCATCAAATTCAAACCTAAGATTAATAAATATAATTTATCTAATATTTAATAAAAAGGGATTAAACTGGGGCAAAATTACCATTTTATCCTTGATAAGTGAACTAAAAAGTGCTCTAATTTATCAACTAATTTTCACTTATTAGTGTGTCAGTTATACTCACCTCTATGAACGTAATGGTGGAGCCAAATGGCGTTACAAAAATTATTTACGGAGTTTCTCATGGTGATGGTCTTCTCCCCTTCCTTCTCCTCTTCCCTGGACTGTTAGGTCATTGCAAAGTAGGGTATAGAACCTTCAGGATATGTTAAAACTCATAAAAATAACCCCCTCGCATAAGGATTCAATTTAAAAAGAAAATGGTTACGCGCATTTTTTCTTGAGCGAGCAACTCCTCGCTCGAGTGAGAATTCGATAGTGGCCTCTGCCTTATTTTCGCATGAGCGAAATTTCTCTCGCTTGAATGGAAATAATCCAGTAGCCTTTGCCTGATTTTTGCTTAAGTGAGAGCTATCTCGCTTGAGAGAAAATCTCAGTATCCAAAACCTCGTTTTGTTGATATTTTCGCTTGAGCGAGGAATCCTTCGCTTAAGCGAAAATAAGGCAAAAAACTTTTCTGTTATGCTAATTCCTTGTGATTACCTCTCTTAATATTTTAAGTATTCATTGTGTATTCCTCAAATTAGAGTGAAAAATTGGGTTGTTACAAGCTTTTGGGGATGAGTTGATTTCCTCTTTTAGGCATGAAATCTCCATTAGTGACAATCTCTCAAAGATCTATGTTGTTGGATTCAATGATGAGCTTCATTATGTCATTCCGGTAGTGATAATCTTCACCATTGAAGGTTGGGGACCTGGTAACTGGTGCTTCTTCTGTAATGTAGTAGCTAGTGCTTGTTGATGGTTCCATCTTTAACTGGATCTTTCCTCTTCACTTGTTAAGGTGCTTAACGTACCAGAGGCCAAGCTCTGATACCAATTGTTAAAACAAATGAAAACACAAGAACTAGGGTTGAATTGTGTTTTTGAAACTTTTTGTTTTCATGTGGAATGTAATGTTGAGTCTCAAAATATTATTAAGAGATTAATAATGTTTTAAGTCTCTATAACCTGAGTTTTAATGAGCAACAAATTTGCTTCAAATAGAAAGATACTACTTATAGGTATTCTTCTGTGTTTCAGCAATTCTGTAAAGAAAGCTGAACATGCTGATAAATACGATCCCACTGAAGCATGTCAACCCTCTAAAGGTCCAACTCTCCGAAATTAAGCAACCTTCTGAAGAGGAAGAACTTGCTGAAGGATCAAGACTTGCTGAAGTTCTCGAACCCTCTGATATCAAGAAACGACGAGCCATATTTTCTGCATAAAATCAAGTTTCTTTGATTCCTTTGAAGACTCAAGTCTCGTACAACTTTCTGCAATACTATCTGCACAATACTCCTTTTGGAAAGTCAAGACAGAAGTGTTTGTACGTGTTTCAAATCATGTTCACCAAAAAGGAAATAGTCTCTGCAGAAAGTACACTTTATCAGAAAAAGTAGAGTCAGCGCTGCTGCTACCTACTTTTGTTGTACCTACTGCTACAAGCTACCTCTGTTGTATCTCACAACGGAAATAAAGCTATTAGACAACGGGACTGAGTATCTTTAACCGGTCTACAGACTCCTTCTCTCTATATATATGAGATTCATGCAATGAAGTAAAGAGTGAGACAACGTGAAAATACTTGCTAAAGTGCTGCTAAAAAATTCTCTGATATTTATTTCATTTCACTTCATTTGTACACAAATTTTTTATCCTGAGTTATACTCAGTTATCTGTACATCTTACCCAGTTTAGGCTTTAAACTTGTGTAGTTTCAAAGCTTAAGCAATATCTTTTCATACACTGTTTTCTGTGTGAGCCTGGAGAGGCTTGTTGTTTAAAAAATACTCGGTTTGAGCCTGGAGAGGCTTGTCTGCAAAAGAATACTTGTTGTATAGAGCCTGAAGAGGCTTGACTGTAAAAGAATACTTGTAACTGATCAGTTAGTGGAAAATCCTTTGCTGGTTTGGCATTGGGACTGGATCTAGCTCACGATGGATGTGAGTGAACCAGGATAAATCTCTTGGCTAAGTCTTCTCTACCCTTATCTCTCTATATCTGTTATTTAACTAACAAGAAGGGTTTGAAATATAGTGATTTATATTGTTGAAACATAATTTTAAGAAAACACATTTTAAGGAAAGTGTTTTAAACAGTTTTGTTGGACCTGCTGAAATAATTTCAGCAAGTACCATAACTCTGGTTTCAGCAAGTTTGTAAAAATCCTTGTGAAAAACTTTGCTTGTTAAAAGGTTTCTGAAAAATCTGTTTGAACTTTTAAAACACTATTCAGAAAGAGAAAAGATAGTGTTTAAAGTTTGACTCTTTTATATAAAGTTTTAGATAAAAAAATTCTAAATAAAAGGATTTTCAAAAACTTAGTTTCAGAAGCACTAATTAATCCCTTATGTTAGAATGATAAACATAATTCACAAAGTTAAGGTAAAGAGAACTTAACACAAGAATTTATCCTAGTTCACTCACTACCACTTGTGAGCTAAGTCCAGTCCCAATACGAACTCAATATTGGATCTCCACTACTTTGCAAAGTATACAAGTATTATTTTGTTCCAAGCCTTTTCAGGATCAACCACAACTTATAAGTATTGTTTTCTACCTAGCCTCTTCTGGCTCTATAATCTTCTAAGATAAGAGAGATGGTTTGAATGAGAACTTTAGAGAGTTCTTTGTTCTTATATGTACAAAGAATACCTATATAAAATACAAGATATGAAAGTTTATTTGTACAAGGTAATGAATCACTTCTATATGTTCTTCGAGCGAACTCCAGTATTTATAGGTTTCTACATTTTCTCTCTGTAGAAAAATATCTGTTTGGAGATAAAATTTAATGCATTGAAGTCATTGTGAGACATTCTGACATTTGGGTATGATGAAGCAACGCTATTTTGATTGGTTGTTGCAACACAGGTTTCTTTGTAAGTGCTTAAGAATTTGAAATAACCCAAAAAGGTCTGTTTTGTCTTTCCTTCTGCAAGTAAAGTCCTTTTCAGGTGGTAGGCAAGCTTTTTGACTTTACAGAGTCTGAAACATGAACTCTTTAGATGATCTTTATCTTCAGACACTTGAGTTCTTCAAATGCCTTTCATAGTTCAGATGGTTTGCATCTTTAGACAATCTATTTGTCTGAAAATTCCTTTCTTAATAATTCCTTTATGTTTGTTATCATCAAAATCTGAGTATGGAGAATCTTAAGATCCTCTCATCTTGAGACTTAATAAGTTGAACTATTTTGTCTAATCAAATCCAAATAATACTAGTTGATGCATGTGTATGACAACACTTTCTGTAGATCTTTATATTGGGCTTATTTGCATGGTTGGGTCTTCTTATACTACTCCAAAAGATTGAAAGAAATACTAATGTTTTCCTTAATTTTACCCTCTCTATACATTATATGAAAATCATTTGATAAGATTTTGATCACGCTGGAGATTTTTTCAATGGCATAAACTGTGTCCATAACATAAATTTTTTTCTTATACTTTTTCATGTGTGTATATGATTTATTAAAACAATGAATTTTGTGATTGCAGATACTAGGTTTATTCGAATGGTCTGGAGTTAACCCAATGCCTCCAGAGTTTTGGATCCTTCCTTCTTTTCTTCCTATGCATCCAGGTTGAACATGATATAATTAGTCTTGTACTATTATTCTCTCCATAATAAAAGAATAACATTTAAATGATTTCCAACCTATTAAATTGAGTGTTAATCATATAAAAGAAAGATAGTTTTCTACCACCTATTACACACAATGTTTTACATTGGTGAATGACATGGAAATAACTAATGAGTGTGTATTTAGTTATGAACTGTGCATATATAATTTATTCTTTTAATTCACTTTCATCTTAATTAATGCAGCTAAATGTGGTGTTACTGTCGACTAGTTTACATGCCTATGTCTTACTTATATGGGAAGAGATTTGTGGGTCCCATCACAAAACTCATTCTTCAATTGAGACAAGAACTTTTTATTGAACCTTTTCATAAAATTAATTGGAATAAAGCACGTCATGCTTGTGCAAAGGTGAGAGTAGACCAATCTAAATATGTCCCCATTAATAGACTAATATTTGATTATGGAATAAATGTTTATCTTGTATATATCACAGGAAGATCTTTACTATCATCGTCATATTATACAAGATATGATATGGGATAGTGTATACATGTTCACTGAACCACTTCTTACGCGTTGGCCCTTGAATAAGCTTTTAAGAGAAAAGGCCCTTCAAATAACAATGAAGCACATACATTACGAAGATGAGAATGGTCGATATATAGACAATGGGTGTGTGCAAAAGGTAGGCATTATCACTTATGATTATATATTCATATGTGTCGCCTAAGGTAAAATTAAATTAAAGACAAAATAATTTTAAACTTTAAACATTTAATTTATTAATATTTTTTTATATATGTGTACTATATATACAGGCTTTATTTATGCTTGCTTGTTGGGTGGAAGATCCAGATGGAGATTCTTTTAAAAAGCATCTTGCAAGGATCCCTGACTACTTATGGGTTTCGGAAGATGGAATGACCGTCCAGGTTTGGCCTATGTGTGTGATGCTTTTTCAAAACGTATTATTAATGGATATTAAATGATAAACTTCATTGTATATTTTGTAGGGTATTGGTAGCCAGTCATGGGATGCTGGATTGGCAATTCAAGCTTTGCTTTCCACAAATCTTATTGATGAAATTGGTCCTACACTTCTAAAAGGACATGATTTCATCAAGAAATCACAGGTGATCGATGTTAATATTTTTTAGTTTTAAGATTAGAAACAAAGAAAATAGTAAAAAATAAAACAAAACAAAATAGAAAAATCACTCATGTGGATTCATACAATAGCCATAAGTTGTTAGGAATATTACCCTCAATGAAAGAGTTGTAGTTACCATGTTATGTCAATAATGATCATAAGCATAATAATGTTATATAGCACCTATACAATATCCATAAGAATAATTATTGAGGTTTAATTTTCTCTCTCTCATGATCATGGGCGCTATGGTCCCCAAAATTTTTAATCTTTTTATTAATTATAAAAATTTCACATAAAATATTTTATTAACTAATAATTTAGCTAAGTATAAAAAATTATTAATCTAAACCCCCAATATTTTGTAAATTTTATAATATTAGTAAGTCTTTTTTTTAATTGTTGATATCCTTATAATAAATCAAACTCTATTTAACTAACCTAAAAAATGTTCAATAATTATAATGGGTACAGATGAACAAAAATAAATGTTTCTAAAAATGTATAGAGAAACATAAAAAATGACCATATAAATTATTAAAAGTATCATATAAAAAGGAATGGAGGGAATATTTTATTCTGCCTCCCCCAAAAATACAATTATGGCTACACTTTTTGCTCACAATGGTGTTAGGTGCAAGGAGAAGGGTGTTATATTGCTCACATCCTCCCCTCAGTTTTTATATGATAGTTATGATTTAAAAAAAAATACTTTTGAGAAAAGTATGATTTTAGTCATTGTAAAATAAATTAGTTTTGGTTTTAGTTTTTATAAAATTTAATTTTTCATTCACATCTTTTTTAAAATCTATTTTTTTTTAAAAAAAAACATCATTATTAGTGATGTCGTAAGCTAAAAAAATTTCCATGTAGAAATAAGTCTAAATTATGTGGCAATCTTTTGACTTGTCACATCACTAATAATGAAGTTTTTCAAAAATTTAAATTTTGGGAGAATGTAAGTGAGAAGAAAAACATTATGAAAATCAAAATCAAGACTCGTTCATTTTACAAGAATCAAAGAATATTTTACCCAATACTTTTCTGTTGTGTGAGTGTCACACAAACATATTCTTACATCTTAAAGTGAGTTGTACAGTAACATTAATGTTGTGACTCACTCATATTCTAGCCTATGTCAAGTGTGTGTAATCCCTCTCATATGGGTTGGTCTATATATTTAGCCTCACTTGGTTCCTAATTAAATTATGAATTTAAATTCCAATTTTTGTTCTTTTAAGTGTGTGACCTTGTAAGATCTAATTACATTGGTAATAATATTAAAATATAATTTTTAATGCCACAAATAGAGATAAAAAATTAGAAATACATTTGCTAGCAAAGTAATCAGAACATTAATGATTTTTTTTTTTGTAAATGGATGAATTAAAAGACAGCGAAACAAAAAGAAAAACAGGACTTAGCCTATTCTACCCCTAAGAACATACTCCCCATTGGCATCAGCCACCAACAAGTCATCTAAAACCCCATCTAAAGTATTACTGAAAACTATAAAACTATCTCCACCAAGAGCTCCTCTCTTAGCAAGATTGTCTGCACATCTATTACCTTCCCTGTGTATGTGAAGCATTTGGCAATCCCAATGTCTTGCCAGAACAACTTTGATATTATGAATAATACCAGCAAAAGGATGAAATCTATTAAAATTATCCTTGATCAAGACAAGGCAGATAAAGAATCAGTCCAACACTTAACTTGTCTAAATCCTTCATCCCAGACCAAGATTTTAAACCCTTCAAGATTGCTGTTAATTCTGCCAGAATAACATTATTTTGAAACCAGATGGCCATAGAAACCTTTAATCAAGCTGCCACTGCTGTCCCTTACAAAACCATCAAAGCCAGATTTTCCCAGGTTAGGGAAGTAACTACCATCCAAATTGATTGCCACAAAGTCCTGTTGGAGGAACTATCCATCTAATCCAAATTCTGGTTTGCTGTTGAAGATGAACATCCAGACTGAAAGCAGTATGAAAAGACTTGTACAGGCTGTTGACATTATGAAGAAGCTGTATGGGAGAAGTTGACACCCCTTCAAAAACTATCTTATTCCTAGCTTTCCATATCTCCCAAATTCCAGCAATAAATTTTGTACCAAACCTTCTGAAGGACCAAGACAGCCAATCATGGATGTTGTCTTGAGTTTGGAAGTCAGTAAGTTAGCATACCCTAAAACAGACCATAAGGAGGATGCTACAGAACAGATCTAAAACAATGAAGACTAGTTTCTTCTTCAAGGTGGCAGGACATACAAGTGGAAGAAGCAGTAATGTTTCTATGAAGTAGAGAGATTTTGTTGGGACTCTATCCTTTGCTGCAAGGCCAGATCAAGAAACTTAACCTGTTCACTACATTTCATTTTCAGATCCAGGACCAAGAAACATGTGAATCTGAAGGATTCTGATATTGTGATAACCATACATAACCAGCCTTAGCTGTGTACTGCCATCTGATGCAATGCTCCAAATTATCTCCTCTGATACTCCATCTGAAAATATAGGCTTCAGGTTACTCAGAGTTTCTGAAATATGATGAGGAAGAAATGTCCAAAGCATATTCAAATTCCAAGACTGTCCATCCCAAACATCTCTCAATCTAAGACCTATGTCATGAATATTAATAAAGGGCAGATCCCTGCAAATAGGACCAGCTGGCAGCCAATGATCATAAAAGAGATTTGAGTTTCCATCACCAAACCTGACATCATAACCATCTTTAAGAAATGATGCTGCTTTCTGGATGGATCTCCAAATATAAGAAACATTTCTACTGTGTTGAAAACCTGATCCCCTCCACCATACTTAGAGCAAATTAATCTAACCCAAAGCTTGGACTCATCTTTGTGTAGAACATCCCAGACCAGCTTCCCTAAGAGGGAGATATTCTGCAGTCTAGCTCTTCTGATACCAAGCCCTCCCTTATTCCTTGAAGTAGAAATAGATTCCCAGTTTACCAAATTGACTCCTGAGTTGGTGTTCCCCTTCCACAAAAAGGTTTCTGGCTGTCTTATCAAGCTCATTACAAATACCCTCAGGTATCCAGTGTAGCTGCATTGAGTATGTTGGAATTGAATTTATGACTGAATTTACTAAGGTGAGTCTCCCAGCTTTATTTAAAAGTTTTCCCTTCCAAGAAGCCAATCTGCAATTGACTTTGTCCATAATATTTTGAAAGTCTTCCTTCTTTACTCTAGAATTAAAAATCTTAAAACCAAGGTACTTCTGCAAAGAACCCGTCAATCTTATTCCTGTCAAAGATGAAATTCGTTGTTGCTTCCTCATAGGAATAGATTGAGTGCAGTAGGCTGTAGATTTCTCCATATTTATCTTGAAACCTGACATCAGACAAAACTCTTGTAATAGGGTTGGACAGATATCTAATATTTGATATTTTAGCTCTACAACAATAAGGGAATCATCAGCAAAAAACAAGTGTGATATGCTAGGAGAGTTAGGAGTAATTTTAATTGGAGAGATACATTTATTTTCCACAGCATCACTAAGCATTTCACCTAATTTTTCCATACAAAGAACAAAAGAAAAGGGGAAAGGGGATCCCCCTTGCCTAAGACCCCTTCTAGGAGTAATAGGATCACATTTATTTCCATTCCAAAGTAATGAAATTGAGTTTTCAGTAATAGCACTCATTATTAAAGAAATAACACAATCAGGAAAGAGATATTCATGAAGGATATTTTCCAAAAATTGCCAATCTACTCTATCATAAGCTTTTTCAAGATCCAACTTAAAGATTATATCACCCTTTTTACTTTAGATTTTTTCATATTATGGACTAGTTCCTGAAGAATGACAGCATTATCAGTAGTACTTCTACCTGGTATAAAGCTTGCTTGTAAGGGACTAACAATCTTAGCTAGAATTGGCCTAAGCCTATTAACCAGAACCTTTGAAACAATTTTATAAAGACTGTTACACAGACTTATGGGTCTAAATTCTTTGAAAGAGTTTTGGTCTATCAACCTTTGGGATAAGGACAAGTAGAGTCTCAACAGCCTCTTTAGGAATGGATCCTGATATAAAGGCTTGTTTAACAAAGTTCCAAACATCATCCCCTATTCTCTCCCAATACAATTTAAAAAATATAGGTTGAAATCCATCAGGCCCAGGAGCCCTTATAGGACTTCATTGAAGAGAGAGCACTAAGAACCTCATCTTTTGAGACTGGGGCCAGAAGTAAATCCTTATCAGAAGATGTTAATTTCCTTAAGTTAGGAGATGGTACATAAGAACCATTGGCTGAGGTTTCACAAAACAAATTTTGATAAAACAGAACAGCCTCCCTTTGAAGGATGTCAGCCTCACTACACCAATCACCACTAGGAAGAAAAAGACCATATATTCTATTTCTAGCCCTTCTAACCTTGGTTTGAGTATGAAAGAAAGCAGTGTTCTTACTTCCAAGCTTAACCCATTTTTTCTCTGGATTTTTGATACCAAAGTTCTTCTTGATATAAGACTGAATTATACTCTTGCTGGAGATCATCCTTAAGCTGATACAAGCTGCTAGATGGATCTATTTCTAAGGCTCTTTCTAAAACCTGCCAGTCTTCTTTCCAACTTCTTCTTTCTAGTAAAAATGGATCCAAAAACCTCTTTGTTAAACCTAACAGAAGCCTCAGAAACATCAAATAACATTGAATAACATTATTTGCAGAGATACTCCAAGTAGAATCTACCAAAGGAGCATAATCAGGATGGGTTGTCCAGGCAGCTTGAAATCTAAAAGGCCTTTGCCTCTTTAAAAGTTTTCTACACACACCTTAACATAATTGGATTATGGTCAGAATGTTGTTTACAAGATTTTCTATAGAGGCATTAGGAAGGCTAATCTCCATGATTGGTTGGCCACACCTCTATCAAGTCTCTTATGGACCCACATACTACCTCTACAATTTCTACTCCAAGTGAAACTTTAGGCCAAAACTTCCAATATCTAACAAATCACAACTATCTAGATGGGAGGCAAAATGATTGGCTCTAGACAGAGAGAAATAGCCCCCTTTTGTTCACTAGAAAGTAAAATATCATTGAAATCTCCCATCAATAACCAGGAAGAGTTATACTGTCTTTCAACATTGAAAGATGAGACCACATATGATCTCTAGAAGAAATAGAAGGACTAACATAAACTGTAGAAAAAACCAGGAAGAATTACCAGCAGAAACCTTGACTGTAATAACTTGTGAATGAATATCAGTAACAGAGTAATTAAAATTTGATCCCTGTTTGCCCATAAGCCAAATACCCCCCATGTGGCCATTAGCCTCAGCCACAGCTATAGGAAGGAACCCAACCCAGACAGAAAGTGTGTGTTTTGTTAAACAAAATATGAGTTTTCCAATATAGCTATAACATCTGGATTATAGGTGGAAATTATGTTTTTAATATGTCTCTGACATACTCTATTACCAGCACCTCTCACATTCCAAACAATTGTTTTAAAATCAGAGAAATCTATCATTAAGAAATTAATAAAGAAAAAGGATAGAAAACACCTGAAGTAAGCAAGATGGCTCCCAATCATTCTATGGTGAAGCATCAGATTCCTCATTCATATCTTCATTTTTCCAGAGCCTCATCCTTTTGAACCTTAAAAGGATTATCAGAAGATGTAGCCTCTGGAACCTCATCATCTTTGAACCTTAGCCTATTCTCTGAGATGACTTCCACATCCATAGCTGTCTTAATTCCTTGGGCTGGGATATGAGTAAATTTTTTCCTTCTATTGTGGTGGATTCTTGAAACTGTAGCATTCATTAGCAGAGGATCTGGATTGGGGGGGTCCTCTTTTAATTTTGACTCAATTCTGAGTCTTTTCTTTCTAGTACTGCTTGTGATGGGATTCAAAGAAGGTTTTGCTCTGAAAAATCACCAAGTCTGAAGTTTGATTTTCCTTTTGAGCTATCCTTCCCTGGCAGAAAAGCTGAATCTTTTGGTTGATTAACTAAGCCTCCAGCAGAAGATGAACCCTTTCCCTTTAAATAAAGGGTTATTAAAGGGCTTGACCTGTAGCAGTGAATCTGAATTCTCCTTAGATTTAGTTCCAAACTGCAGAAACTTCCTGAAGAACTCTTGAGGTCTTGTTTGGACCATCTTTATCCTGAGCATCCTTATATTGATTCTCTTTTTTACCATTAGTAGGTATCCCTTTTCCCTGTTGTTTCCCTTTATTTCTTCTTGATTTTTGTGACCACAAGCCATTCCCCATGATCAGCATCATTAGTATTAGCAGAACCCTTGTTATCAATACCATCAGGATGAAGGGTTGTCTTGTTCAGAATCCTCTTGTATCTCCTTCCATGGCATCTGGGTCTGATACAGAGATGGATCCTAAGCCCCCAGATAACGATTCTAATCAGAAGGAGAAGTTGTCTTTCAAGGATACCTTGATGAACAACAAACCTCATGCAGAACCACGGGAAGAGTTGACCTGATTGGTAACAATCTGTTTTGTATCGAACATGAGGGATGGTAATAGGCTTCGTCCAAGATGCTTTGTGGCAGATTCAGTGCTGGATAATCTTCGAAGAAATTGGTCAGATGCTGTAATAATCAAGCTTCTGGGCAAGGATATCGGTTACTTAGCTATGAATTCCAGATTGAGAAGAATGTGGAGTTTTGCAGGTAGTTTCGAACTCCTTGATGTAGGCCATGGCTATTTGTAGTGAAATTCGATGATCTTGATTATAGAAATAGGGTTATCAATGAGGGCCCCTGGATTATTTTTGACCACTACTTATCTGTGAGATCTTGGGATACCAGATTTTGACTCGTCGCAACTTAACATAGATAGTACAATGGTTTGGATCCGCTTCCCAAATTTGGGGTTAGAATACTATGATGAAAGTATCCCTTTAGCTATGGGCTCTGCTTGTAGGTAGACCAATTAAGGTGGAAAAACCACTCTGAATGTATCAAGGGGTAGGTTTGCAAGAGGGTGCATTGAAATGATCTTGATGTTTCCTCTTGTGGGCAAGGTCTGGTTACAGGATAAATGGTATAAAGTAGAGTATGAAAGTCTACATTAATATGTTCTTCTTGTGTTTCTATGGCCATAATAGTCGGTCTTGCACACATAAAGAAGAGAGGAAGCAACCAGAGGATCCAAATATGGAGACTCAACAGAGAACATTAATGATTTGATATAACCTATCTGTGATCGAAGTTCATGTAGTTTTGTCTCTTTGTCCTAAACATCTCAATTAAAACAAGGCAAGGAACATGTCACTCATGAATAGTTTCAATCCAATAATAAATACAATAATGTGTACTTGAATGAAAACTTTATAAGTCTTATACATATGACTCAAAGATATGGTAATTATCTACGCACTACTAGTCTCTATGAATTATTTTGTCATAATTAACAATAATATTATAAGGACATTAAAATAGTGTCATCTACTTAACCCAATAGAATCTCACTATCAAGTCATGCATGCATTTGATACCCACTAGCATCAATGTTATTATTCCAAGGACTTCATTATGTCTGTTTAAATGGAATAAGTAATACAATAATCAAAATTCATATATTAAATAAATAACATGAAAAAATATTAAATAAGATTAATATACAATTGGGTCTCTTGGGTACAAACAATATAATATGCTCTCTTGATCAACTAAGATACAAACCATGGCCAATATACATATTGAATTATATTATGGAGTTCTATCAATTGCTTACTTGTGGAGGAATAACAACACGAGAAGAAGAATCGACAGCGTACATTGATGAGGAAGAACAAAGTGATGTTATGGCACAATAATGGATGAATAAAGGTGGGCTAGTGGAAAAACCTAAGAACACACAACAGAGGAAGAACCGAAGCGACAAGATGGCGTAGATAGCACAGTGGAGGAAGCGATTAGGGGTCATCAAAGAGGGAAGGAGTGAAAAAAAATGAGGGTAGGGTTAAATAAGGTGTGAAAAAACATATTAAAATTTGTGCAGGTCATAAACCTTCTCAGAAGAAGAATTAAAAACCCCACTATTATCATCAGTTTTAAACATTCCTCTAAGAAACCGTAAATCATGTTAGTTTGTAGGGGTTCTCATAACCTTCCGCAAAATAACCCACAAAATAACACTTTTTTAATAGTGCTACAAAATGTAAGAATTTCAAGATTTTAAAAAAAATTCAAATAATTTCTTTAGTTAAGATAATAATGTTCTTAAGGGTACGTAATTAATATCCTAGTCAAATTCTATTTAACACGAGCTTCTTAACACTGACCAATATCCTAGACTATGAAAATAAGACAATAAGAGTAGCCTTATAAACAACTTAAACATACCTTAACTCATTTTTTATCATATATTTTTGAATGACTAATTTTTCAGCATAATTAATTATTAACATTTATGACGCATTTTGAATGATATTACGCGACAATATGAATAGAGAAACACAACATATGAGGTTGACTTACAATACAATTTTTTTGTGTATTGTTTGATGACCAATGTACAACCCTAAATTTGTGTTATCCACCAATTGATACACAAATTGTTTTTACTATAATTCCTTTTTATGTCTTGCATTTTTTATTTTGTACTTAATAGAGATAGGAAAATGGTAAAGTGTGGGTCCCTGATTTAATAGGTAATAAAAAATCAATTTTTTATATTATTCCTTGAGAAAAAAATTTTCAAATCTTCAAGATATTTTTCAAATTCAAACAAAGTGTAATTTTTTTATATATCCATTATTTTTAACAAAATCTAATGGACTCTTAATTTTTATTTGTTTACTACCTTTAGCTAGCAATAATGAATTAACATTTTTATTCACAGGTTAAGGAAAACCCTTCAGGAGACTTTAAAAGTATGTTTCGACACATTTCTAAAGGGTCATGGACCTTCTCTGATCAGGATAGTGGATGGCAAGTTTCTGATTGTACTGCAGAAGGTTTGAAGGTAACTAAATAAATTTAGTCACAAGCTTGGTTTGGTCATATATTATGACTAGATCACATTTGTTTCAGTGTTGTCTGCTTCTATCAATGTTGCCATCAAAGATAGTGGTGAAAAGATGGATGTTGAAAGGTTATTTGATTCAGTCATATTATTTTGTCACTTCAGGTGAGTATGATTACATTTTCACCCTTAATTATGTATTCACAATTTAATCAATAGCCCATCTATCTTTTGCTTACAATAAAAATCTCTTTTACAAGAAAGAAAATTGAATTGAGGGAATAATTGATTGATTTAAATTGTTTCAGGTTACTTGTATATATTTACACAATGTGTGCACCTACATCTAGTTACAATAGAGACATATTTGGGATAAGATAACAAACTTATAAGAATATAAAATTGGTACTTAGATGAGTTATAAAGTATAGATTTGATATTTGAGAATTTGTTTCCATTTTTTCTTACTTATAATTCTGGATCCTTTATTCATCTTTCCTTCATTGTCCCCTCAAGTTAAACGACAGTTTGACTACTTCTAGCTTGTTCTTAATTTAGTGAATCGTGTGTGAGTAAATCTTGGTTAGGCATTTTGTTGTTTAATCTAAACTTGGAACATAGGCTACCACAACTCTTTGTCTAAAACTTGATCCCTTATATAGTGCACATCCACTTCTATGGTTTAGATTTTCCACTTCTATGTGTTTAGATTTTGAGTGACATGTTGGATTGGAAGCAAGTGCCTTTGTACTAAGGTTGTCAAACCATATAAATTGGTGTTCTAATAAGTATGATAATCTAATTTATGTAATAGGGACTTGGTCTTTGTTACCTCAACAATAAGTTTAAAACGTGTCATGTGCTTTAATTAACTCGATGTTGGATCTATAGATACTACCTTTTCTTTCTTGATGACCAACTTACTATGGTGTCTCCAAGAAATACACATTCTAGGTTTAGAGAAAAGGATATTTTTATTGTATGTAATTACTGAAAATTACAAAAGGAATTTATAGCCAGAATTGGTTACAAAATAATAACCATTCTGCTACAAATCAGGAGAAAATAAATCTGCTACAAATCAGGAAAAATAAAAAAAGGAATATCTAGCAGAATCTGAAATTAATTCAGATTTTATTCTATTTAAAAGATCCCTAAAAATCCTCTACCAAATAATTCCTTACTAACTTCAACACCCTACCATGGATTTTATCATATAGATTTGTAGCTCAGTTTGTTTTAGAAAAATCAAATATATTAAGGTCTACTGAAGATTTAATATAGAGATAATGTCTTGGTTCCTTTTAGATATAGTGGAAAACTATTGGTGGTGGTTGCATATATTAACTGAATCGATTTACTGAAGGGATACGTTAGGCCCTTATTTGTTAAATACTACAATGCTCCTTTTGCTTTCCTATAAACTATTGGATTTTTCATGCTCTCCCTCTACTAAAATGAATTCTAGTCATCATAGGTGTGGGACAAGGTGATGAGTTGTCAATATTAATCTCTTTTAACATATTCCAATTGTATTTAGTTTATTCAAGATATATACAACCCAAATCTGTACTACTATTTTTAAAAAATATAGGTCCAAGAACTTAAGAGAAAACATAATATTTCATTTCTTTATAAAGATCTCAGAAATTAACCATGCTTCTTGTAATTATGTGGTAACCAATGTAAATTAGTAGGAAGTGAATGATGCTTACTCACAAGCACAAATAATTATGAATCAATCTTTGTGCTTTTGAAATGCCATTTAAGTAATGTTTCTTTAAGCATGTCAGGGCTTACTTCAATCCATTGATTGCTTTGGTCAATTTACATATGTTATGGCTTAGCATAATCGACAAAGCCTTTGGTTGTCTCATGAATACTATTTTCTTGAGTTCTCCATTCATAAATGCATTGTTTATGTCATCTATCTAAGCTCCAATTGAAGTGCAGAAAAATAACAAGAAATATTTGTACAATACTAGATTTAACAACTGGGCTAAAGGTTTCATCATAGTCCAGTCCAGGGATTTGTTGAAAACCTTTTTCCAACATTTGTGCTTTCCTCCATTCATTGTTTCATTTGCTTTATATTTTGTTTTAAACACCCATTTAGAGTCAATAATATTTTGCTTCTCTCGCATCAAGGTCCATGTTGTCAAGAATTAAGGCCTTCAATTCAACTTACAGGCTTTCTTCCACTCTTGTCTCTCTAATGCCTCTTGTACATTTCGGGTTCAAGTTCTTGCATTCTCCTTTTAGCAGAACTAATGTAGTTATTTTTTCAAAGCTTCTACTTTCCTTCTAGTCATTATTTGATGTTGGTTGGGGAACTACAAGAAAAATGCATATTAGCGCTACACAAAGAAAGTCATCGCTACAGGCTACATAGCGACAACTTAGAGACGACCACGTGGACGTCGCTACAGAGCTCATCGAAATGCAGAGTAGCGACGAGCAAAGTACGTCGTCGCTACGTAGAGACGGCTAGCCCGTCGCTGGAGCCATCTCTAAAAACAAGGTCGTCGCTACGTATAATTGTTTTTTAATTTTTATCTAGCGACGACCTTAGGACGACCATGGCCGTCTCTACTGGTGATTTTTTTAAATTAAATTTATTACTATTTATTTTAATATTTAGGGTTTAGAGTTTATTATTTATTATTTTAAATTATACAAACAATACTAAATACTATATCAACACATCGAGAGAAGAAAACACACACATATATATAAAATATACACACATAATTTGTTCAAACATAATAAAATAAAACTATAAAAAAAAACATAATGAAAAAAAAATGATGGCGGCGGCGACGCTGGTGTGTGGTGGGGTCTTGGTCATCCAGGGCGGCATCATAGTGGGGGGGGTGCGATGAGCCTGAGCTGCAGCATGAGCCTCAAGCAACTACTGCATTGTCGTCAGAGTCGTCCTAACTCATCCTCCAACTCTGCAGCCTTCACTAAGGCCTGACGAGACTCCTGCCTTGCTTCATTTACTTCCTGCGCAGAGTGCCAACTCAGTTGAATGTTGTGACCCGGACCCGTCAGTACTCCCGCTGGTGTGAGCCCGAGACTTCTGAGTCAAGTTGGTCACACCTGGACGAATGTTGGAGGCCAAGTCCCCGGTGCCATAACAACAGCCTCGGGTCTTGCCACCTGCAATATCTCCAGATCTCGCTTGGTGAGGCATCAGTCATGGAGGTGTCCCCCATCTGTGACACCACCTCCCTCATGCGGTCGTCGTAATTTGTCCGTGAGGTAAAAGTAAAATTAGTTATTAGTTATATATTCAATTGCATAAATATGAAATTATATAAAAAACACTTATAAAAAACACTTATATAGGTGAACCGCGCTCGGCCATCTACCGAGTCACCACCTTTTTTACATGGGTGGCAACAAAGAACTCGTCGATCTCGACTTCTGCCCAAACTGTTGAGCCTACACAGAAAAATTACACAAATTAATTATTTTAACAACAAATGAAACATAATACAAAAGAGTGTTTGTTTATACATACCATATCCAACGCCACCTCATGGTAGGCCCTACGGCCCGTGGTATGGACTGCCCCCCGCGTTGAGAAGCCTGGTTGCTCTTGTTACGAGCAGACTTTCCCTTGAATTCCGCAAAGTCCCAGTAGGCCAAAAGACCTCCTAGGCCTCCTCACACACACGTGGGCCTCTTCCCAGCTTCTGAGCCTTGTTCATCATATCTCGAAGGCGACGAGCAACCTGTGCTCGTACACCTTCTTAATTTGGGCCGCATGAGAAGAGTACCAAGTAATTGGCTCTGCAAAAAAAAATAGGGTAAGTTATGACAAATTGACATATCTTAAGAAAAAATTTAAAGTGTATAGGGTTTATAATTACCGTGAACTCTTCCACCACCTGTCCCTTACATTCTTCAGGGTGACCTCCTAGAGGTAGTGAGGACCCCATGACTAATGGTTGCGTTGGGTGGGTTGTTAGGCACCCAACTGCAAAATAAAAAATTCAATATTAACAGTTAAAACAATTAAAGATGTTATATTAAAATCAAATCTAAAGAAGGAAAAAAAGATAAACAACTCACCCCTGTCAAATGGTCTAATAATAACCTGACCTTGAGCGTCTACCTCTTGAGGTCGGCTTGAGCTGGCACCCTGGAACCGAGCTAGCTCCCCATCAGACTATGGTCAGTGTCCCCATCTATATCTCATGAGCGTCCTCAACGTCTACTCGGGCACAGCATCCTCTCTACTGGAGGCATCTGAAACTAATCCCGGTGTCGAGATGAACCTCATTCCATCGAATTGTGGAGCAGAACGTGCATGGAGGGGAGGAAGAAGAAGAAGACTGGATGGCGGCCGCCGGAGCCTCTGAAGTAGATGGATGCCAGCATCTGATCGAGTGAGGAGGTTTGGCCCTCTGCCCGCATAGCGCGAGCTGCCTATGCACGTCTATCGCGGTTGGATCTGTCTCTCCACCTCTACCATGCATCCTAGGCACTAAGGACGAGAAAAAGGAAAGAAGGAGAGAAATTAAAAGGACGAAGGACTGAAGGACGAAGAGACGAAGAAAACGAAGGACGAAGACGAGAGACAGGAGAGAAAAAAAGAAGTAGAGAAGGAAAAGGACGAAGGACGATATACTAAAAAAAACTAATAAAACTAATTACTATAATAAAAAATAACTAGATACTAATTACTAATTACTAATATACTATTAAAACTAATAAACAAGATACCTACTAAAGCAATGTTTAAAAACTACTAACCTAATTCCTATATTACATTAATAAACTAATAAAACAAAAAAACTATTTATTAAAAACAAATTAATTAAAACAAAAAACTTACTTGTTGCGATGCCGCATAAGGAACAAATTGGGAATGAACTCTAAAGTCACATACAGACAACTATTTCAAATTCTGATTGGTTAAAAATTTTCCTATAAGAGAGGGGAACATTTAATCGGTGAGTTTTTTTAGAATAACGAGAGAAAGGGACAGAAATAAAGGGTGGCAGTATGGGAGAAAAAAGGAGGAATGAGGAGGAGGATGTTGAAAATGGAGGAAGGGGGAAGGGAAGGGTTTTTGACGCACACAGGTTTTAACGTAGCGACGGCCTGGCCATCGCTACGTTAAAAATTAATCAGCGCGTGCCGAATTCAAATTTTATTTTTAATGTAGCGACGACCTACCATCTCTAAGGCCGTCGCTACATTTAATTTTGATTTTTTCATAAACAAATAAAAAATATTTTATTGTAGCGACGACGTCGCTACCGTAGCAACGTAGCGATGGTTGGGCCGTCACTAAATATTAATTGCACTGAATAGTGCAATTAATGCTCTAGCGACGCGCTAGCGGCAGCCAGGCCATCGCTAGTAGCGATGCTTGATGGTCATCTCTAAAAGGTCGTCACTAAATTACAAATTTCTTGTAGTGGGGGTTTTGTTGCGTGATTGGATCCGAATGAGTTGCTAGAGTTGTCAGGTTGTATTGTCGTTGCTAGAGTGTCGTTGTTGTTTGCTATGTGAAATTTTTTTGGTACAACAATTACTATTTGAATTATCAGAACTCCTAGTGTGTTTATTTTGAGTTTGTGGACATGGGAAAGAATCTCCATTACTTGTATTAGTACTATCGTATTATTTGTGATCCTTATATCCAAACCTTCAAGACCTACACTATTAATGAATGGATACATAAAACCAACAACATTAGTAATTAGTTTACATTTTGCTTTATGTTGAGAAGAGCATTTGGAAGGGAAAGTCTTTCTCATTGAAAATCACATGTCTAGATATAGATATTTTGTCAACAGAGCTTAGACACTTGTATCCTTGTGAATGCAACAATATCCCAAAAGACACATGTATAAGTAAGGAACTACAACTTGTGTTGATTATAGGGTATTAGGTAGGAATAACAATCACAACCAAAGGTTTCATGGCTTTATAATTTGGTGCTTTGTAAAACCATATGATAGGGAGATTCACTTCCAAACACCTAAGTTAGAAATCTGATGATAAGATATACAACCATGCAAAATGCTTCCCAGAAATAATATAAGAGTAAACCACCAAATTTCGTCCCTAACATATTCCACCAATTTCAAATTGATCCCGAACGTTACAGTAATTCATTAATAGTCTCTAAACTATATAAAATATCATCAAATTAGTTCTTATACTTACATTAATCAAACAATTTAGTCCCTTCTCCTCTAAAGGTTCAATGAACTGATTTATTCATCTCCATCCACTCGGGTGTTGAATCTAACAACCTCTGTTGTTTCCTCTTGTTACCACACTGGCGAGGGTTTAGAGTCAGGTTTTAAAGGTTATTGGTTTGCTTTGGTCTATATTCTCAAAAGTAAGAAGTTGATCTTACATCTCCACCAAAGTTTGCCTCTCCTTGTCAGACACTGAACAACAATTAGATTGTATTCATTATCTACTCTTGAGAGTGCTTGAGTTTCAATATAAATGGCTTAAATTGGGCTTCCTACAAGCGCCAAATTGTTTGCTATTTGCTTTATTTGTTGATATACTCCTTCATTTTTAGGACACTACCTTTTTAGTCTATGAAATTCAGTCTTCAAAACATGGTTTTAGGTAGATCTTGCATGGGCTCCAGGTAGGCTTTGAGTCTTTTCCCAAAGCTATTGAGGACTCTAATAGTGAAGTAGTTGGTTTGCAATTTTTGAGTCATCCATGCAATGATTGATATGTTGCAATCCATTCTTAAAATGCATGATTTGATTTCTTTCTATTTTCACTGCGAAGTATCATCGAGACATTTTTGTTTAAGAACATACCATCGAGCTTGTGACCGATCTCAGCAACAATAAAACTAATTATTTTTATAGTTGATAATTTCCTCTATATAGCTTGACAGAACACAAGGTTGAAAACACATTTTTATGTTTTGGTCAATTCCAAGTTTTCCATAATGAGGGTAAAAGAAAGGCTTTGGGTATCAATAAAGAAAATTGAATTAATTAAAGGAATAATTAATTGATTTAGATTGATATAAGTTACATGTATATATACACAATATATGCACGTAATTCTATAACAATAGAGATATATGTGGGATGGAATAATAAACTATAATAGAATGCAAAGCTTATACTTAGATAAATGATAAAGTACATATCTAATCGTATATGCTCATAATTCATACATGCTTTATTCAACTTTCCTGAACTGAACATGCTTAATTTTAGTTTCTATGTTAACATATGAAGCAATTAAATTGGTTGCTTAAAGCATATATTTTTCTAATAAAAGCTTCTTAAAACATATTAATTTTTATTTGCATTATACATGAATCACTTTGAGTCTTACAACTTGAATATGATTATTGTAGAGTAAGAAAGGCGTTTCACAGGGTGGGAGCCATCAGGAGCTCAAGAATGGTTGGAAGTATGTACTACATAACATAATACATATATAGTAATATATTTATGAGATGAATGGTGACCATGTATTATGCAATAAATACTACTATACTCTTATTATAAGCTACTTATCTCACACTTAATTAAAATATGATCGTTATTTATTTCATTCCTAAAATGTAAGTAGACATTAATTAATTAATCTTCAATGTCAATGATTTCAGCTACTTAATCCACGGAGTTTTTTGAAGACATCGTAGTTGAGCATGAATATGTTGAATGTACTGCTTCAGCAATTGAGGCATTAGTTTTGTTTAAGAAACTTTATCCAAAATATAGGAAGAAAGAAATGAGAATTCCATGTCAAAGCAAGTCAATTCATTGAGAATATACAAATCGCAGATGGTTCATGGTATGGTAACTGGGGAGTTTGCTTCATTTATGGCACCTATTTTGCCCTTAGTGGGCTTGCAGCAGCTGGGAAAAACTTACTCCAATTGCACTGCTATTCAGAAAGCAGTAAAATTTCTATCACAACACAAAGAGAGGATGGTGGTGGGGGGGAAAGCTTTCTATCATGCCCAAAAAAGGTTTGTTATTTAAATATTTACAAATTAGATAGATACCTTTACTTAAATTAATAGCGGTCTTATTAGATAAGCATAATGAATTGGATGATTCAGATATACATACCCCTTGAAGGAAATCAATCAAATGTTGTGCAGACAGCATGGGCTCTGATGGCTCTAATTCTTTCTAGCCAGGTCTACTTTTGGTTTCTTGCTAATTACAATTACTCGCACGCACACACACAATTATACTCTTATATTTTTTTTCACCCTATTCTTAATTTGGACAAAATGACTAACATATGAAGTATGTTTTTATCGTCCAAGTTACAATAAAAATCCATCATACATTCCATTTATGTTAAATTTTGAAGAATTGAACATCGAAGAACATAGTCTAATAACTTATATTTTCATATATGGGTTAAATATGTTTTTAGTCTCTACAAAATATAGTGAAATTTGGTTTTGGTCTCTCATTTAATTTTTCATTGTTTTGGTCCTTTATTTTTTAAAATCACATGATTTAGTCTTGTCGATAGTTATATTCCACTAAGTGATAACATAACAATATTTATTGTAGATTTTTCTATGGATTTTCTTTCAAATTTTCCTACAGATCTCAAAATTCAAAGGAAAATTTGTTCAAATTCTAAAATTTACAGGAAATTTACTATAGATTTTTCTAAACAAAGTAAAAAAAAGTTTATAGCAGCATTTTATGTTAAAAAAATTGTAGTTTTTTTTCGAAATTTACAACCATGAATTTTTTAGAGAAAAAATCATAAGAAATACGCACACATATGAAATATGAAACAATTTGTATTCTATTAGTTATATGCTTTTCAGTTTTATTATGCATATAGGTACTTGTGAAATAAATTTCCACTACTACCAGAATATTCACTACTCAGTACTACTTCTAATTTTGTTATTGTTTTAGCTTTTTATTTTAATTTTAACAAATTTTAAAATTGGTAATGTATCACTCATCATATCATATGTTTGATTTTAAATGGAATACTCCTAGAGTACCACGGAATACAACTAGAGTACCCTGGATTCTTTCATACTTGTGGTTAGCTACATTAATTCTTGCTAAGGATTTCATTCGGTATTACTTAGGTGATGATGAAATAATAGAGGGTAAAGCACTCTTGTGTTCACTTGGTGTGGAATAATAAAAATGTATAACTACAATAGAGAAGCACAATATGAAACAAAGACAATTACGATAGCTCCTCCTAATAATAAAAAATATATAAATACAATAGAAAAAAATATTTTATCTATACAAAAATTAATAACTAAAGGAGTTATGTGTAGACTTCATTGATCACTTTGTAGTGAAATTAATTAAATATACAGATGTAAATAGATAAATTTCAAACTTATAGGGGAAGAAGGCATATAATTCTTAATAAATGTTAAACAAATTAATTATTTTCATTTTCTAATTTCTATATATATAGGCCGAGAGAGACGCGACTCCACTTCATCATGCAGCAAAGTTGCTTATCAATTTGCAACAAGAAGATGGTGATTGGCCCCAACAGGTACCTATAACAATCCCTGATTTTATTATTAGTAAGACTTTTACGAATTTATGTCATCATGCACAAATTAGAAAACATTAATTTATACTAACTTAATAAGTTTTTTCATGATAAATTAAAATTTTTCTTTGATCTTAACAATAAGAAAATTACACCGGTCCTACATTATATGTTAAAATTCAAATATTAAATTTTTAAAGAGTTTAATATATATACACTGTCAGTGTAAAGAAGTTTTACACATACATCCAATGATGTGCTGCCACATCATTTATTGAATTTAATAAGACATGAGATGCCATATTCATTGAATGATGTGGTGGCACACAATTGGATGTCTGTGTAAAATTTCTTTACACTCACCGTGTATATTAATTAAATCCATTTTGAAAGAGTTTAATATAGAGTAAACTAGCAAATTGGTTTCAGGGTCATGCAGTTTAGTCCCTAAGAAATAGAAAATCTTAATATAGTCCCTGACTTCTTGTTTTTTTTTCACTAAGTCCAACTGTGTATTTTCAGTTAATTTTTTTATGACGTGTCACATTTAGTGGCACTATCTGCATGTCTCACTGTTTGTCACTATAGTGTCACTATATATGGCACAAAAATGATGTAGTTTTGTCAAATTTATAGCTTGAAAGACTTTAACTCTAACCGTTGTGTGTTTCCCTATTTTTCATTTTTCTCTTTCTCCTCCGTTTTCATTGAAAGGTCCCAACTCCAATGATGTTATTTTTGTGTCCCGATGGCAAATAATGTGATACAGTGTCACGAAACGTGACACATCATGAAAAAAAATTAACAAAAAATACACAGTTGGACTATAGTGAAAGAAAAAACAAGAAGTTAGGGACTATATGAGATTTTTTATTTTTTAGGGACTAAACTGCATGACCCTTAAAAAAGTCAGGGACCAATTTGTTAGTTTACTTTAGGAGTAAATTATAGTTGACCTATTATCAATTGTTTCTATATCTGATATAAAAATGAATCAGTTTTAAAGTTGAAGATTTTTTGTACTAATTACAATTCTTATTTATGATAGGAAAGCACAGGGGCAATTTTGAAGAACTGCTTGCAACATTACCCAATGTATAGAAATATTTTCCCAATGTGGGCTCTGGCAGAATATCGCAAACAAGTTGGACTGCCTTCGCCTGTAGTTTAATCCAGAAAGTGGTGAGCATTTGAAAAAGAAAAGAAAGAATCATAATAAAGAGGAAAATAAATGAAAAAAAGAAAGAAAAAAGGAACATATATATAAATGAAAAAAAACAAAGAATCAGTGTATAGATCTAATTAATTTATTATATGGATTGTATTAATGTGAAATGTGTTTATGTTATATATGAAAGTTAGGATGTATAAAAGTTTGTTTCGAAGAAGTAAGTAATAAGAGAAAACGAAAAGTTCTTAAACATATAATTTTAGTTTGGTTTAATATGTTGAATTTACGGCTCTTTTCTAATTTTTTTTGGAAATTCTTTGGGTGACTCATTTGTTGAGTTTTAACCACTACAAAAGAATAATTTGATGTGCACATTTACGGTGTGTTTGATAGAGTAGAAATAAATAGAGTGGGGAGAAATAGAGAGAAGAGAGAAATTAAGTAGAAAGAAATAGGTGAAAAATAGTGAAGTAGCCAAGCAGAACAATCATATGCAAACATTTACGTCAAACCATGAAAATAGACGCAAAAGTCGATTTTAGCATTGATCTGGTGCGCGTTTCGTTTACATTGAGTAAAATTGATTCTAGAAATCAATGGTTGAGATGAGTGATGCATGTTTTGTGACACCCTTCTACGTACCTCAAACTCTTATATAATTAATAAATCTAAATATAGAAAGAATAGTGTCCCACGACGGGTAAAAAGACTCACATTTCTCATCGTTTAAAACCTCATTTATTTAAAAGTCATCTCATATAAAATAGAAATAGAAGTCGACTGTTTTCAAAATACTTTAAGCAGCAGAATCACAAGTATCAACCTCAAAATATCCTACTAGCCATGTAAGGCACTTAAAACAGTTTACAAAATCTTTCCTAACTAGAAACATAAAGCAAAAACCCCAATACTTTGCCCTAATGTCACATGTATCAGAGCGACACTCCCTTCAATCAATACTCGACACTAGTCGTGTCATCATCATCACCTGTAAAATTAACCACAGTGTAACGGTGAGGAAAAGAATACCAACTCATACATACACACAGAAGGCTACCCTATCCTCACCCACATATAATCATCATTATCATCAAGTAATATCATACTCATATCATCTTACACCCTTTATTAGCAATTATATTATCTCATCACCAGTTTATAAATCACACTCGCAAATCACCAAGAAAACACATTCTCTATTCTCAACACATAATACTCATATCATCAATAATACTCACATCATCATAATATAATTCAATTCATCATCAAATGCAATGCATGTTCCTCTATCATCATGCACACCAAACCTCATCAACCTCATCCCAAGGATCATGACTTGGAACTCCGCACAATGGACGCACCTCATCAATCTCCCTAGTTGTTACCGATGATGGCCCTACCGTTAATCACCACACAGGCTGATAGGTTGCACAACACCCACTCTAGGCTCGTGCAAAGACATCTGCCCCACAATGATGACCCTACCATTAATCACCACACAGGCCTATAGGTTGCACTACACCCCACTCTAGGCTTGTGCAAAAATGTCCCCCATCATGGTCTCTGCACCACCCCTCAATGGGTCCGTGCAGTTCACCTCCTGAGTTGCACCCTACCGTTATCACCACAAAGGTCGATGGGTTACACAACACCCCTCTCTTGGGCTCGTGCATCTCAGGTGCCAAACCTCATATGCTCAATGCATAATCATCATCAATCACACCTCATATGCTCAAGCAATCATCAGAATAACACACCGAGATGAGCAATGCAGCGGATCAGCGCAGCAGAGCAGACCGCAGATAGACGCAAGACAGCAGAGAGCATCAGCACAGCGCAGACCGCAGAGGCGCAGGACAGCATAGAGCAGCAGCACACAGCAGACAGCGCAGCATAAACGGCAGACAGCAGCAGCAAGCCACATATAGCTCAGACAAGCACTATACTCAATACATCATCAATTCACTTATATCTCATACAATCTCTATTATTATAATCACACCACATCACATAACAATTATTATAAACATAGGATATCACATAAGATATTCACATCACAATACTCATATCACAATTAATACACTCTATGCATCCAATTTAATTTCATCAATAAAAACCCCAAATATACAGCTACAGTGCGAACTAAATATCTCTCAACCCAGACTTCGTATCAACGATCCAACCATTCAGAATGAAGAACCAGATGTTTCTAACCAGCTGTCAAAATGTCAGCCCGATCCAACGGTGAACGAATCTGCAGTTGCTGTTTTACAGTCGCAGCTCTGTATAAAAACGGGAATGACTTTCCTCTAGTGCGAACTAAATATCTCCCAACCCAGACTTCGTATCAACGATCCAACCGTTCAGAATGAAGAACCCGATGTTCCGAACCAACTGTCAAAAATGCAGACCGATCCAACGATGAACGAATCTGCAGTCGCTATTTTACAGTCACAGCTCTATGTAAAAACGAGAATGACTTTCCTCTACCCTCTTCTTCAATCCCTACTCAAATCCTCAAGTTCCTAACTCAATTAAACTCGTTTTTACCGATTAAATTCACTGAAAACATCAATTATTTCAACGATTACAGTTAATTCAACAATTGTTCAATTATGAATCTCACCCCCAAATCCTAATTTTTACCCCTTTTCGCTATGCTCGCTACCAACACCCAATTCATTAGGGTCATCATATGCATACATCAAATCAAACACATTCCAAACTCATAACACATAATTCACAGATAAGTTCTTAAATTCAGAATTCTTAGAGTTGCCCTCACTACCCAAGCACTCCCACATGCACATACAAGCAGCACCTTTCCCCCCACCATACCTTAAGTGAAGATTCGAACAACAAGGAAAATTCTTTCTTGGTTCTTGATGATCACTCCCCAGCAATCCTCCTCTTGAGACTTGGTTTCTCCCCTCCTTAGCGTTTCGCTCTCTGACGATTTGACGAATAAGGATTAGGGTGAACTGATAACCCTTCCCTACTAAAATGCCTATATGGGCTTGGACCCATCCTCAACCCCCTTATCTTCTTTTTAAATTTAAACTAGCTTTATGGATAAAACTACTCATAATATTAATTCTATTATTTATTTATTTATTTCTTCTACTTTATTAATTTTATTTTATTTTACTTAATAAAATTCAGGATGATACAACTCTCCCCTCCTAAAAGAAAATTCGTCCTCGAATTTTATCTGAAGCGAATAACTCTGGATAGGACTCCTTCATCTTCTCTTCAAGTTCCCAAGTAGCACTCTCGGGTGTAGGTCCTCCCTAGATTACCTTGACTAAAGGAATTTCTTTACCTCGAAGTTGTTTCACCCTCCGATCCTCAACTCTCACCAGCATGGTTTCCACCGTCAGGTTTTCCTTAATCTCAAGATGATCCAACTCGATCACATGCGAAGGATCATGAATATATTTCTGGAGTTGAGAAACATGGAAAACATTATGAAGGTTTGACAAGTGCGGAGGTAAGCAATCTGATAGGCAACATTGCCGACTCTTTTGAGGATTTGGTAAGGACCAATGAATTGAGGTTGTGTAAGCTTTCTAGACTTTAATGCCCTACCAACCCCAGTCCACGGAGTGACTTTCAGGAATACATGGTCTCCTTCTTTGAATTCTAACTCCTTCCTCCTCTTATCAACATAGCTCTTCTGCCTACTCTGAGTTGTCCTCATCCTCTCCCGGATTATCCTAACCTTATCAGTGGTCTGTTGCACTATCTCTGGTCCTAACGCAAGGCTCTCTCCCGGCTCACCCCAACACAAGGGTGTTCTATACCTCCTACCATACAATTCCTCATAAGGCGCCATACCTATGCTAGAGTGAAAACTATTACTGTAAGTAAACTCTATCAAAGGTAAGAAGCTATCCTAACTACCCCATTGGTCTAACACGCAAGCTCTAAGCAAATCCTTTAAGGATTGAATGGTTCTCTCGGTCTGACCATCAGTTTAAGGGTGATAAGCTGAACTAAGCCTAAGTTGGGTCCTCAAGGCCTGCTGCAAACTCTCCAAAAATCTGGATGTAAACCCGGGATCTCTATCTGAAACTATACTAGATGGTATGCCATGCAACCTCACAATCTCACTGATGTAAAGCTGAGCTAGTTTTTCTAAGGAGTACTTAATATTAATGGGAAGAAAATGCGCACTCTTAGTTAACCTATCCACAATGACCCAAATAGAGTCATGCCCCTTACAGTCTTAAGCAAAGCAACTACAAAGTCCATAGAAATGCTATCCCACTTCCACTCAGGTATACTTAAGGGTTGAAGCAATCCTGAAGGCTTTTGATGTTCTACCTTAGACTTTTGGCACACTAAACAAGCACTCACAAAATCTTCTAGTCTCTCTTCATTCCTAGGCCACCAAAACACTTTCTTCAAGTCTTGATACATTTTAGTCGATCCTGGGTGAAAACTAAGCTTACTCCTATGACCCTCTTCAAGTACTAAACGCTTAATGGTAGGTTCACTAGGCACACACACTCGGTCTCCAAATCTCACTACCCCATCTGTACCTAGGATAAACTTTCCACCATTACCCCCGTCTATAGCCTCTTGCCTAATCACCAAAAACGGATCCTCTAATTGGGCTTTGCTAATATCCTTCAGCAGATCAGTGCTTACTCTAGTCATCCCTAACCTCACACTATCAGAAGTCACCTCACAAGCTAAACTCAAATCCCTAAATTGGGTTAAAGATCCATTTCCTTAATCATCAGGGAAACTAACATGAATGGATTTCCTACTTAAAGCATCAACCACTACATTAGCCTTACCTGGGTGGTAACTCAACTCAAAATCATAGTCCTTTAGAAATTCTAACCACCTCCTTTGTCTCATGTTCAACTCTTTCTGATCAAACAAATATCTAAGGCTGTTATGGTCACTAAAACCCTCAAATTTTGACCCATACAAGTAATGCCTCCACATCTTCAATACAAACACTACACCCCCTAACTCTAGGTCATGGGTAGGGTAGTTTCTCTCATGGATTTTCAATTGCCTAGAAGCATGATAAGTGTAAAATTAGCGTTATTTTCATATAGTTTTTTATTACACTTATCAAGGTTAAAATAGTAAATTATGCCCCAAAATATCCCTTTTATTAATATTTACAATAATTGTATTTATTTGGTTCAAATTTGAATATGATGCTATTTTGAATAGAAATCTATTATTTTATGTAGATTTACAGGAGATTTGGAAAGAGAAAGAAAATAGCATCAGAAAGGAGGTTGTTGCAGATTCAAATTCAAATAAAGAGGAGATAATCAGAGAATCTTGTGGATAACCTCTTCAAATCAAATCCAAAGCAAATAAATACAAAAATAATTCGGATAAAGGGATAAAGGAAAACCAGATAAAATCAGAAAGAGATCCAGAGGACAGATCCACATTTTAAGGGATGCTGCAAGCGTGTAACACGCTCCACACGCGCTAAGCGCATGTGGAGCGCAATTCCAGGCTCCACTTGCGCTAAGCGCACGTGGAGCGCAGCCAGGCTTCACACACGCTAAGCGCGCATGAAGCGCAGCTCCAAGTGACGTCAATTTACAATAAGATAGCTCCTGATTGGATGGGATTCACGCAAGTGACGTCAATTTATGAAAAGGCAGCCCCTGATTGGATAAGCTTCACACAAGTGACATCACAGCCTGATCACTTCAAGGTTTTCCAACTCTATAAATAGAGCCCTTTGCATAGGTCACAATGCAGGTCCTCGGGACCCAACACAGGTAGGGAGAGAGAGTAGTCTAGGATTGAGAAAGGTGACAGATTTCTTAGTGGTTTGTAATGGCTACTATTTGTAGCTAAGCTCTCCAGTAGGACTTGATGTAGTAGATTCAATCCCCTTGTGTATAAGAATTCTTTCTTTTTATTTATGATTCTATGCTTGTAATTTAACGGGTATCTTTATGTTGTTTGTAATGCATCACCTCCGCGCGTGCGCCGGGGTGGTAGGCTAGTGCTCTGGATACAAAAAGTGGAACTCCGACTAGTATCAGAGGTAGGTGAGCATGGAGCTGTTTATGAAGCTTATTCTCGGATTGCTAAAGGTACTCGGTTTAGTCATATCGTAGTATAAGGATTGTATTCTAACGATTGGAGGTTCAGTGAGTGACACACCCCTCCATAGGTGCCTTATATGAAAGTATGGCTAATCGATAGCGCTGATTGCAAAATACGGGGAATGTTCGGGGTCGCCAAATGCCACTTTGAATGCCTGTTGAGAATAGCTTTCGGCGTTTATTTATGATGTTATAGGGGAATTTGCGGGTACGATAATTACCAGGCATGCCTTATAATTATTGTAATTAAACAATGCTAAGGTGATTACAAGTATGATCATAAATAGGGAAGGGATTCGCATGCACAAGGGGGGAGATGAAACGAATTCAAGTCCTAGTCCAAAACATTACTCTTCTCACGTTTATCTGTTGTTTTTATTTTATTTATTTTTATCGCGAAAACAACCAAACCATTTACAAACCGTTTCATTGAAAATACAATCGCTACTATTTTACAAGTTAAAACCGCTCCCTGTGGATACGATATCTTACTTACTCTATAACTGTTGGACTACTGGTAAACTTGCCAGGAAACCCATCAAGTTTTTGGCGTTGTTGCTGAGGAGCGGTGTCTCAATTTGTATAATTTTAGTAGATTGAATTTTCAATTTTTTCAAAAATTTTCAAAAAGTGTATTTTAAATTTTGAATTTCATATTTCTTTTTTATTTTCGTATTTTATTTTTTTAAAAAAGAAAATTGAAATTTGAAATTTGAATTGATCTTATCTTATCTTCAGTGCTTATCTTGTTCGAATTCTTTAGGATTTTAGGGTTTAGGATTTTAGGGTTTAGGGTTTAGGGTTTAGGATTTTAGGATAAGTGAATATCATCTTTCAAATTCAAATTTGTTTCTTTTAGGATTTTATTTTATTTATTATTTTCATTTTTTTATTTTTCTCTTTTTTTTAAAAAAAAATTATTATTTTGTTCCTCTTTCCTAAACTAACAATTGTTTGAGTTTCTTGGATAGTGCTCTTGTGAAGACAGGTATCTCAAATCAATTGATAGAAGGGACATCTAGAAGGAACAAAAGGAGAGAAGGGAAAAAGGTTAAAGAGACAATCTCAACACTCTCTGTTCAACCATCCCCAAGTGAAGTAAAAGTAGAATGGCTTCTGGATGGCAAAATCCAGCAAGAAGAACCCTTGGAAATTATGTTAGACAGCAAGAGCCAAAATATTTCTCCCACACATTAGATCAAGGTATCTTTTCCAATTACAATAATTATTCTAACAATTTTTCACAGGATTGGAGAAGTTACCAGAATCAAAATTTTGGGTGGCAACAAGATGGTGTTTCATCCTATAAGCAAACTGTTGAAGCTGAACTCAGGGCAGACACTGCAATACATAACACATGTTCAAGAATTGAGGAGAAGCTCGATGGACTCATACAAGATATGAATGACAGTCAGAAGGAAAGAGAAGAAGCAAGAAGAAAAATGATGCTTTGATAGCACAGCTAGCAGAGCAAAGGGAGTTAAGGCTTCAGAAGGAAATCGAAGAAGCACAAGAAAGAGAAGCTGAAAAAAGAAAATCAGAAGAAGTGGATGAAGAAGAGGGAGAAGAAGAAAAGGAAGAGTTCACACATGCACTGCAAGTCAGAGATTTGCCATATCCAAAGAATCCCTCCATGAAAGATCTACACATGCTATTTGCAAGCTTCATGAATAGTATCAACTGTGTGCAAATTACCAGCCCAATGTTGGAGGCCATGGAGCAAAGGCCTGCCGAGTTCATGTTGGAAATGCTCAACAAGAAGGGAGAGTTTCCCGATGCAACAGTTGAACATATAGCAGAAGCAAGAACCAACCATCAGTCAGAACAAATTTCAGCAAATGCATTTCCCAAACCTGAAGAGCAGTGTGATGACATTGTTCAGCTAAAAGGGGAGGAAATCAATAACAATCTGACTGATGAAGAAGTAGAAGAAGAAAAATGAGAGGATGAAACAGAAACGATTGTGCTTAAAAAAGAGATTGAATGTGAAGGGGAGAAAGAGAACAACACAGATGAGGGTGTACAAGATGAAAAAGATCAAGAAAAAGAGAAAAAGATTGAACAGGAGATGATGAATCCAAGCCCAAAGAAGGAAGGAAAGTGGTATCAAGACCAAAGACCGTGCCTTATCCAACCAGTCCTGCAAAGGAAGATCAAGAAAGGCATGGTACACGTGATAATCCTTCCAGACCTCACAAAAGAAAGGCCTGCAAGCACACTGGCCAGAACAAGGCAAAGAGAAGAAAAGTCATGCTAAAATCAAACTCAGAGCCTAGAGCCAGATTGAAGATCAAGTGGTCAGGAGTGTTTCATATCAAGGACCCCTGCAAGGCAAAGAATTTGAGAGCAACCAATGGTGAATCATCAAGGCTTCAAGAGAAAAAGACTCATGCACCTGAGAGCAAGAAAATAAAGAAAAGAAGAGTCAAGCAAAGGGAGTCAGAGGCATGGTCTAATTTCAGAAAGAAGCCCAAATGCTTAAAGTCATTTCACATTACAGGTTGCTCCAAGGCGATGTTATGGGGAGGCTTATGTGCAAAGAAAGGAAGGGTGCAGCTCACAAGCTCACCAAAAGATTTCAGTATCAACCACCCTAACAGAGCAGGCGTCGAGCTATAAGACGTTAAACAAGCGCTTCCTAGGAGGCAACCCAGAGATTTTTAAGTTTTTAGTTTGTTTTATTTTGTTTTTGTTTGTTAATTAGGATTTTTTTTATTTTTTAGGATTTAGGAAAATTTTAAAATTGATTGGAATAAGTTTGTGGAAAACAAAATATTTTTTTTATAGGAAGTAGCAGAAAACGTGACTGAAAATTGCAAAAATCTCATTCTGTTTCCTACGCTTCACCTGCGCTAAGCGTAGGTAAAGCGCAAAATTTCAATTTTAGTCACTGTTTTCTGCGCTTCACCTGCACCAAGCGTAGGTGAAGCGTAGCAGTACAAAATTTTAAAAATCTTCTATTTTCTCATGTACTGTTTCTGTACTTCCTAAGCTTTCTTTTCACTTTTTTCCACTAACAAACTTCAATAAAATTTGAAACTTTCATATTTCATGCATTTTTTTCTTTTATTTCTAACAATGGAAATCTTCATCTATTATGTTTGCACTTTAGGATAGCAACTTTAAGATTATGAATATTATTGATTATCTGCTATCTTTAATGTGTTTCTGGTTGTGTGGAACATGAAGAACAATGTGATTGATTGGAATACTCTTTGTTTTGTGAGTTATTAAATTTGAAAGTGTTGTGCTCTATCTTTTTCAAAAATTTTAAACTCTCACTTTCCATGGATTGATTGAATACTTGCAAAACAAATGAGTATATTCTGTTTTAGGAAGGCATTACCAAGTGTAGTGAAATTTTTGTGAATAGAGTAATTCTTTATGCACACAAATTGGTTAATGATAGGCTTCCATGTTCTTCATGAATTGATGTTTGCAATAAGGTATCATTGAAATTAATTTGTTTTTAGCAACTAATTGTTGTTATTTACCTTTTCAGATACCATGACTAAATTGCTAGTCTTTCCCGTGGCTTTAGCTCACGAGGAGAAGACATGAAGAAAAGGATCATAGAATATGATCCCATGAGATTCAAGAGTACGCGGGCTGCTGCAAGACCCATAACCAGACACGCTGTTTGAAGAGTTCCGGATATTCTAGCAGTGGCCTGGGGACAGGCCTATTCTTCCAGGAGGGAGGTGAAGCAGCAGCAGCTGGAGAATATGATAAGGACCCACAGGATACAGAGGATGAAGATTGACATTGGTGTTTTTCTTTCTTTTAGTTCTTTTATTTTCTATTTTCTTTTATTTTATAGGATTAATTATTTTTTTATTAATTAGGATTTTTGTTTATTTTTCATTTTTATTTTTAGGATTTTTAAAATTTTTAGGACCTCGGAATTAGAAAAATAAGGAAATTTTTTTCAAAATTTCTGAAATTGGGCAGTTTAACTAACCAGATTAGGAAAGAAAAGAGATCTTGTGATTAATCCCATAATCAATTAAGATTAGGATACTTCACGTGAGAATCTATCAGGGTAGTTAATTAAAACCAATAAATATTTTATCAAGGAATTTAGCCAAGTAACCGGTGAGTTGAGAGCCCAAACACTAAATTGAGAGTTTTTCACCGTTGTTTGTCAATTTTTATTGATTGAGTTTTTGGGGCTTATACTGTTTATGGAAAATATGGAAATGACAAAGGCAAAATTTTGTTTTTCAATATATTTGCTCAGAGCCAAAAAGCCAACCTTGGTACAATTTTTCCAATTTTTGACAACCCATTTGAGCCTTAATTATTCTTGTTCACCCAAGCCAACATAAATATATATATCTTGTCCATCACACATTTGGGATAGAGAGCAAGGTGGCAAGCAAACAATAATGGGAGAAAAAGGATGAAACTTCAAGGAGCAGGTACAGAAAAACAAAAAGAAAAAGAGATCACTCCCCCTAAAATAAAAAAAATGAATAAATTGAATTAGTTGGGGGGAGTGCATCTTCAAACAAGGAAAGAGGCATGCAAAGAGTTGAAACAAATCAAGAAAGAGATGGTGGAAGGAGAGAAAGTAAAAAAGCAACATCCGAAGATGCTCTCTATTCTAGATGTTCATTGTTTATCCAGAAAAACCATAATTTCTTGATAATCCAGCCTCATTACAACCTTAAAAAAGACCTTTTGATCCATATCAACCATAGACATGCCTAGGAACTAGAAACGACTATCAATCTTAGTTGTTCAGCTGTGGTGAAAATATTGAGCGAAACAGTACCCGTGAGCATGAGTGAAATTCCTTGGTATTTTGTTTATTGCTTTAATTGCTACTCTTGAGAAAATTCAACTTGCTGATTATGTTCTAATTTTGATTGAGTCATGGTAATATCTCTTGATCTTAAATTTTTCTTAATTTGGAAAGTGACTTCTGCCTAATAAAGAGATAATGAAAAATTTTCCTTGTAGTTATCGTGGGAATTATAATCAAGGGAGTTTTGAAATTTGACTGCAAGGGTGTCTTGCTTGAGGACAAACAAGAAATTAAGTTGGGGGGTATTTGATAAGTGTAAAATTAGCGTTATTTTCATATAGTTTTTATTACACTTATCAATGTTAAAATAGTAAATTGTGCCCCAAAATATCCCTTTTTATTAATATTTACAATAATTGTATTTATTTGGTTCAAATTTGAATATGATGCTATTTTGAATAGAAATCTGTTATTTATGCAGATTTACAGGAGATTTGGAAAGAGAAAGAAAATAGCATCAGAAAGGAGGTTGTTGCAGATTCAAATTCAAATAAAGAGGAGATAATCAGAGAATCTTGTGGATAACCTCTTCAAATAAAATCCAAAGAAAATAAATACAAAAATAATTCAAATAAAGGGATGAAGGAAAACCAGATATAATCAGAAAGAGATCCAGAAGACAGATCCACATTTTAAGGGATGCTGCAGCGTGTAACACGCTCCATACGCGCTAAGCGCATGTGGAGCGCAATTCCAGGCTCCACTTGCGCTAAGCGCACGTGGAGCGCAGCCAGGCTTCACACACGCTAAGCGCGCATGAAGCGCAGCTCCAGTGACATCAATTTACAATAAGATAGCTCCTGATTGGATGGGATTCACGCAAGTGACGTCAATTTATGAAAAGGCAGCCCCTGATTGGATAAGCTTCACACAAGTGACATCACAGTCTGATCTCTTCAAGGTTTTCCAACTCTATAAATAGAGCCCTTTGCATAGGTCACAAGGCAGGTCCTCGGGACCCAACACAGGTAGGGAGAGAGAGTAGTCTAGGATTGAGAAAGGTGACAGATTTCTCAGTGGTTTGTAATGGCTACTATTTGTAGCTAAGCTCTCCAGTAGGACTTGATGTAGTAGATTCAATCCCCTTGTGTATAAGAATTCTTTCTTTTTATTTATGATTCCATGCTTGTAATTTATCGGTATCTTTATGTTGTTTGTAATGCATCACCTTCGCGCGTGCGCCGGGGGTGGTAGGCTAGTGCTCTGGATACAAAAAGTGGAACTCCGGCTAGTATCAGAGGTAGGTGAGCATGGAGCTGTTCAAGAAGCTTATTCTCGGATTGCTAAAGGTACTCGATTTAGTCATATCGTAGTATAAGGATTGTATTCTAACGATTGGAGGTTCAGTGAGTGACACACCCCTCCATAGGTGCCTTATATCAAAGTATGGCTAAATCGATAGCGCTGATTGCAAAATACGGGGAATGTTTAGGGTCGCCAAATGCCACTTTGAATGCCTGTAGAGAATAGCTTTCGGCGTTTATTTATGATGTTATAGGGGAATTTGCGGGTACGATAATTACTAGGCATGCCTTATAATTATTGTAATTAAACAATGCTAAGGTGATTACAAGTATGATCATAAATAAGGGAAGGGATTCGCATGCACAAGGGGGGAGATGAAACGAAGTCAAGTCCTGGTCCAAAACATTACTCTTCTCACGTTTATCTGTTGTTTTTATTTTATTTATTTTTATCGCGAAAACAACCAAACCATTTACAAACTGTTTCATTGAAAATACAATCGCTACTATTTTACAAGTTAAAACTGCTCCCTGTGCATACGATATCTTACTTACTCTATAACTGCTGGACTACTGGTAAACTTGCCAGGAAACCCATTAAAGCATAAGCTACTACTTTACCCTCTTGCATTAACACCCAACCTAAACCCATCTTAGAGGCATCGCAGTACACTACAAAGGTTTTACTAAGATCAGGCAACACTAACACTGGTGCACTAGTCAACTTTTCCTTAAGGGTTACGAAGCTAAACTCGCACTTACTATTCCACACAAAAGCAACTCCCTTCCTAGTCAACTCAGTCAAAGGCAAAGCTAACTTAGAAAACCCCTCTATGAATCTCCTATAGTACCCAGCCAACCCAAGGAAACTTCTAATCTCACTCACTGACTTAGGAGCCTCCCACTTAAGCAGGGCCTCTACCTTAGAAGGATCAACACCTATACCTCGTTTAGAAATTACATGACCTAAGAAACTCACTTCTTCTAACCAGAAATCACATTTGGACATCTTAGCATATAACTATTTATCCTTAAGAATCTGAAGTACTACCTTTAAATGTTCCTCATGCTCCTCCTTAGTTTTGGAATAAATTAGTATGTCATCTATAAAGACAACTACGAATTTATCCAAATAAGGGTGAAAAATCATGTTCATGTAATTCATAAAAATTGCAGGAGCATTAGTCACACCGAAAGGCATTACCAGATACTCATAATGTCCATACCTAGTTCTAAAAGTTGTCTTAGGTATATCATCTTCCTTAACTCTAATCTGATGATAGCTCGACCTAAGATCTATCTTGCTAAACACACATGCCCCCACTAATTGATCCATTAGGTCATCAATCTTAGGCAAAGGATATCTATTCTTAATGGTTACCTTGTTCAACTGGCGGTAATCTGTACATAACCTCATGCTACCATACTTCTTCTTCACTAACAACACAGGTGCTCCCCAGGGTGATACACTAGGCCTCACAAACTTCTTCTCTAACAGGTCTTCTAATTGTTTCTTAAGCTCTGCTAATTCTATGGGTGACATCCTATAAGGTGCAGTTGAAATTGGTCCCGTACCCGGTACTAAATCTATAGAAAACTCTATCTCTCTCTCAGGTGGTAGACTAGACACATTATCTGCAAACACCTCAGGATACTCACACACTACAGGTATCTCACTAACAATAGTACTACTCTTAGATTTCAAAGAAGCTAAAAGCATGTAAACCTGGGCATGTTCCCTCAGAGACGCCTTTACTTGGTTGGCATTTAAAAGGTCCTTATTCTTACTCTCAACAGGGTGACCAAACACAACAGATTTATCAGCACAATTTAATAGGACATGATTGGAAGATAACCAGTCCATACCAAGAATAATGTCTAGTTGACTTAGAGGAAAACAAATCAAATCAACTAGGAATTCTCTATCATTATCATGAATAGAACAATTTAAGCACACATCAGAAGTAGAAACTGACCCACTAGCTGGAGTTTCCACACTCAATACAAAAGGCAAAGAAGAAACAAGCAATTTTAATTTAGACACGCATGCATGTGATATGAAAGAGTGAGTCGCACCAGAATCAAATAAGACAACTAAAGGATTACCCGCAATGAAACCAGTACCTTGGATCAAATCTTCGGATTGAGTAGCTTCAGTACCACTCAAGGCAAAGACCCTCCCAGTAGCTTTAGGTTTACTGGAACTTCCACTAGCACCTCCACTTGCCGCTGCAGTTCCATGCTTCTTTTGAGGACAATCACGAGAAATGTGTCCTTTCTCTCTACAGGTGTAGCAGGTGACCTCTTTATCTTCACATTGGTTTGCTCGATGTCCCTCCTTCCCACATCTGAAACAAATATTGGGAGCGGTAGAACCTACGCTTCCACCCTTGGACGCTTGACCAGCAGCCGGAGCATAACTCTTCTTCTGCACCGAACCCTCACTGCCACCTCTGAACTTGGAGCATACCGTTGCACGAGAATACGGTTTGCCCTTGCTAGTTGATTGGAACTTGTTCTGATTCCACAAAGGCCTTCCACTCTTGTAATGCGCCGCTCTAGCCCTGCTGTCTTCATCATAAATTCTGCATTTGTTTACTAGCTCATGAAAGCGCATCATCCCCTGGTAGTTGAACACTTGCTTGATCTCCGGACGAAGACCGCTGAGAAACTTTACACACTTTGACTCTTCATTAGCAGCTCCTTCATATGTAGGACAGAATCGTACTAGCGCTTCAAACTTGGACACGTAGTGTGATGGGTTTCTGGCAAGCGAACCAAAAATCCAGTAGTATAATAGTAAGAGAGTTATCGTATCCACAGGGAACGGTCAATTCACGTAAACTCGTGATCTAATTAGCAAGGGAAACAATGGTTTTGAGAGTATTGTTGTGCGAAAAACGTAAATAACAGATTAATAATCAATTGAATTAGAAAGGAAGAGTTAGAGACACTTTACTTGGATTAGGATTGAACTTCATCTCATCGCACCCCTCATGTATGTCGAGACTACCTACTACTTATAGGCTTTGAACTATAACACTGTAGACAAACTATATTGCTAAGACCCCGAGTTACCAGGCGCCACTCACACTCAAAGGTAATCCATGCGGGCTCTCCCAAGCGACAGACTTACCCTCGGCTTATTTTGCTCTCTTTATCCCGTTTGTTAAAGAACTAATTGATAAACGCGACCTACTCCTCTCGATGCACCTTCGCTAGAGTACTGTCGCTACCCATCACTCATTCGAATACATCCACGTTTCGCTTCCTGGATTCACAATCAATTAATCTTTGCTATCCGTCCATTAGACCATGCCTATCCTTTAGATGCCCTTCATTAGGATACTCACATTATCCATCAATCATTAGCAACACCCATGTTTTAGTCACTGGTTAACCGAGTATTCTCATTCACTCAGAGGTTGAGTTTCCTATGTCTAGGCTCCCCCAAACTCAATCCTAGTCGTAACGTTAATTAAAAATTAGCCTATAACTCCGGCGCAAGCGCGGAAGTTAGGAATAAAGCACAGAACGAGATTACCAGCATTATAATTAGGGAACTGCATAAATAAATAGATAGAGTTCAACATACACTTGGGAATGGAATCGATTACATTCAATCCTAATGGAGAGTTAACTACACAAGGTAGCCATACAAACCACCGAAGATGCTGTCACCATCTTCAATCCTTGTGAAGTGCTCTTCCTCTCCTACTCTAAATTTAGTTCTGGTGCATTATCACTGGATTATCACTGAATTACAATAATCGTGCACACCGGATTTGGTGCAAGAGGTTCTTATTTATAGACTAAGGAAAGACAAAGGAAATTGGGGAGAAATCTATCTAAAAACAGCAACAGGGAGCAAATCAGCGTAACCTGCGCTACAGCGCAGGCTGGAGCGCAGAATCCAGAGAGGCTGCGCTTCACCCTGCGCTGTAGCGCAGGTGAAGCGCATGTAGCGTCCTGCAGCTTCAACTTTCTCTTTTTAATCTTGATCTCTCCCCGAGACTGGTTTTGGCAGATTTGTCTTTCCTTGTTTCCCTTTTCTTGATGAAATCCTTGCATTTATTGAGCATCTTTGATTTATTTGGGAAGCTTGTCTGCAGAATCCTTGATTGATTGGCAGTGATCTCCTCATTAATTGCCTCAAATCTTCTTCAAATCTTTATTAAATGTCTTCAATCAAACTCAAATCTTGCAGATATCTCCCTCATTTAATGCTATCTTTCCTCCAAATCAAATCTTTGCAATATCCTCCAAAAATCAGCAATATTTCCATCAAAATAGCATCAAATTCAAATCTAAGATTAATAAATACAAATTATCTAATATTTAATAAAAAGGGATTAAACTGGGGCAAAATTACCATTTTATCCTTGATAAGTGAACTAAAAAGTTCTCTAATTTATCATATAATTTTCACTTATCAGTCTGCCACGGTGCCATCCCCTTGCTTTAACTCAAGAAACTTGATCTGCTTCTTGTTGCGAACATCATGGGGGAGTACTTCTCATGGAATACCCTCTTGAAGTTATCCCAGCTCAACGCGGTGCCCTCATCGATCATCCTCTAATAAGTGCTCTGCCACCAGAATCCAGCATCCCCTGATAGCTTGAACGCGACTAACGTCACCTTTTGTATCATCGGGCAGTCCATCGCTCTAAAGATCTTCTCGATCTCGAATATCCAGTCAGCAGCACCATCAGGGTCATAACCCCCACGAAAGGTAGGTGGATGGTTCCTCTGGAACCGAGCAAGTCAATCCACCTCATGATGTTGGTTTAGGTTGCCAACAGCCTGCACCATAGCCATTAAGGCTTCGGAAATCACACGATCATTCCTACCCCCAACCATTACTCTTCTGGAGTAAAGAAAGAATAAACAAACACACTAGGTGAATTAGAAGAGTAAAGAAATCAAACAAACAATTAAGCCAAAGCAACACAATTCACTCACTCAATCAATCAGATTAACACCGCAAAAGCATAATTGTTCTCAAAAGTCCACAAGGAGCCGAGCTCGGGTACCTAGACGGCGCCGAACACAGTCCTTGGGAGAGAAGTATCAGATGCCCTCGAGTCAGTCGTAGGTCTTATATTTATAAGGCATGGTTACTGGGCCTCACCGAGAGGCCCATGAATACCCTAGGAGGTCGCCCTAGGGATCGTAGATAAGATCGGTGCCGAGATCTTAGGCGCCCATAACGGTTAACCTAGGAGGTCGCCCTAGGGGTCATAGCCAAGATAGGCACCGAGATCTCCGGTGCCCATAACGGCACACAGCCCCCAAAGCTCGAGCGTAAGTGGCCTTAGGCGAAGAGCTTGAAGTTGTCACTTCATTACGGGCACCTGAGTGGCGAGGCCTTTAAACGATCATGGCGTTTAAATTTTCGGGCTTGGTCTCGTCGTGATTTAAGAGCTTGAGCCTTCAAACTTCCAGTTTATAGCCCACAAGGTCGCCCTAAGAACTTAGTGTTGTCTTTATGTCTTTCGAATTAATCTCGCCCCCGAACTGGTTGGTCATAATGCCCTAGGCTTTTATGTTTAGCTCCGTCTGAGGATATTTATAATGCGTAAATTTGCTTATGCCGTTCTGTTTTTAATTTTCATTCTTTATTATTTTTATTTCTAGAAAATAGAATATGCAACGTCAAACCCATCCTCTCCGTTCATTTTGAATGAAAAGATCAAGGCCATTGGTGTCTCTGTTTGCTCAGATGACGTGACCCTTCACCGTTTCCCTATGTTACTTTTTCAGATTTCCAGTAATCATTACCTTTTTTATTTTCCAAAGTTAATTTAATGCTTAAGAAAACGTGTGATGTTAAATTAATTATGCAGTGTTTGCTTTTGAAAATATCACTATCATTATTGCGCACCAAAACCATTAACCAAAACCATTATTGCGCGCTGGTGCTTATTCATTTCTACCTCTTTCTCTCCAGTCTCTGAAATGTTCCTTCTTCCATTCAGTCCTCCTTAAAAAGCTTCCCTTGGTTCTGTTTTTCTGCATCTGTGTGAACTGCCCAGTTATCTTCTCATTCCTTCTCCTTTTATTCATTATGTCTCAAAACGACAACCTCAACCCCCAAGATGCTTCAGAGGATGTTGAAAGTATAGACATTGGTGTTCCTCCTGATTTGAGTTGGCTTGATTCTCAAGTCCTTCGAAGAACATCTATCTTTATTACCCCATAGTCTTTGAATCCTCTTCGGCAACTGTTCCGCCTTCGCTTCCCAAACACCCATTCTCATATTATCTTAGAAGCGTGCGCTCCGGGGGAGTTTGTGTGTTATTCCCCTCCATCTTCTTCTTCTGCCCCCTCTTTCACTTTTGTTTATGAAACCTTTTTTACGAAAATAAATCTGTCACTTCCCCTAAATGACTTTCACTGTAAAATTCTTAAAAAATTGAATGTGGCCCCTACTCAGCTCCACCCCAATAGTTGGGGTTTTATAAAAGCTTTTGAAATACTTTGCCAATTCCATAACCTAAATCCTTCCATCAATGTTTTCTTTTATTTTTTATAGTTAAGTTAGGCCAGGGACGACCTGTGGGATGGTCTTCCCTAAATGGGGTTTCTCATCGCTCGATTTTGACAATTATCCACTCCTCTTATAAAGATTTTAAACCGAGGTATTTTAGGTTGCGGGGAGATGATACGTACCCTGATTTACTTTTTAACATAGATGGGGAAGCTAGGTTTCCCCTTTACTGGACGAAGAATCCTAACCGAGTACCGAGTATTAATTTTGAGAGCTTAACCGAACTAGAGAAATTAGATGTTACCCTTTTGCAATCTCATATCCCCTCCAGTTGCATTCAGCTTATTGAAAATGAAGGAGATACCGAAGTTCTCAAAACTTACATTGGTAAAAATTTATTTTGGCTATACTGGTTATTCCCTGGTGTATTGATTTTCTGATATTAGTTTTTGGTGGTGCAGTTAAAATGTCGAAGACAGGTGATTCTTTCGTTCCTCAGATGGATGCCAAGGCGATGAGGGCTTTCAGCAGGGCGGGCAAACGTAAGCAGAACTTGGCGGCCTTAGGAGCGACCACCAGTCAGAATGTAGCTGACGCCCGGGGAGATCATGAAGTGTCTTCCACCACTATTTCTGATAAGCCCTTTCCCAAGAGAGTTTGTCCTCCTCCTGGGCCGACTTCTGCAAGTGGTAACAAAGAAGGCAACGCGGAGAGCTCCCAACCTTTCGGGGAAAAAACGATCGTGATAACCCCTCCCCCTCCTAAGTGGTGGCATTGGTTTCAAGGCTACGAAGGGAAGGGTGGCTCAGAAGTGGCTTCTGTATTTGATCGGCGCTTCCCTACTGATCAAATCATTCAGAGCTACCTCAACAAACATGATGATCACTTGCGAGTGAACAAGGTCGGACTTGTTAACACAGCAAAAATAGCACAATCTTTTTGCCTTCAAAATGCTTTTCTAAACTACGCATTGAAGAGCGGAATAAGTACCATGGAAGGGGAGCTGGTGGAGAAGAATAAATTATTGAAGGAGCAAGCTGAAGAAATAGCCAAAGCTTGGCTCGTTAATACCGAATTAGAGAGTTTGCACAAGAAACTTCAGGATGTCAACTTGCAGAAAGATAAGTTGCAGGGCGACCTTAACAAGTGTAAAAAGGACAAAGAGAGCTGTGATGTTCTTTTGGAACAGAGGACTGCATCTCTGAAAGATGCCTCTGAAAAGTTAAAAAGTGCTGAAGAGAAACTGGCCGCAGAGCAGGTCGGTCGAAAGACTGATACCCATAATCTAAAAGTCGAGATCTTTGTTCAGTATGAAGTTGGGTTTGAAAAGGCAGTGGGACAAGTAAAGTTTTTGTACCCGGATCTGAACGTAGACGAGGTTGGTGCTTTTAAGGAGATAAAGGATGGAAAGCTAGTGGAGATTCCAGATGACGAAGAGTAGATTAGCTTATGTCTTTCTTTTTTCTTTTTATGTGTTTAAAGCTTATGCCAATTTTGTAATGTGTTGTCCCTTTAACTTATGGCTTTTATGACTACAATTTCATTTGACCTTTATAATCTGCTTCTCTCCGATCTCAATAACTCTCTTCATAAAAACTTGTCTGTCTGCAGCTTATGCTAACAGCAATTGTTCTACCTTTTTATGTTAGTGTATGCACTAGAGACCTGTATGTTTTTGGACATCCATCACTTGTATCATATTATTATTTTATAAAGGCATTTTCTTTTATTAATTCTTTTAGAATATAATTATTGTCCTTAGAATAGTAAGCTTAAACTTCATAACAAATCAAGTAGATGACTTGATCGTGAGATCTTATGAAAAACTATTCTTAAAATAGTCCCTAGTCAAATATCATCTTAGGACAAAGATGCATTTAGACTAGTATGTGAGTTCATTGATGATAACATTTCACATATCATGGATATGAGATATCATGTGCTCACATAGGTACACATTAAGAGTAATGGTTTACTGGACAGACCCACCTTAAGAACGTTGCATGGGTTGTTACATAAGTGTCATGAACGTTTCTTAAATTAATAAATGTTATATAAAGTCTTTCGACCTGAAATCACTACGATTCCTACATAAGGAATTATATGTTTTTAATTATCATCAAACGTTATCTGTAACAGGGTAATCATAAAGTTGACTTTTGGACATATAATAAATTATGTGGAGGAATGTGAGTGCCCTAGATGAGATTTGTCCCTCCTATGTAACAGGAGTTATATCTGTGGGCCTCTTGATAAAGTGAGACTGCAAAATGCATGGCCATGCTCAGGAGAATAAATATGAGATATTTATTTTCTGTACAGTCTACTTGGGGATCAAGAAAATATAAATTGAACTATACAAGGTTGACACAATTCATGCCCTTGTGTTCAATTAGATTTTTGGACAAAGGGACAGAGCATATGAATTATTATAATAAAATATGATTTATTATTTTATTAATAATCGTAATATTTGGATAGTGATGTGTTGCTAGATACCGCTCACTATTTATGATATTAAATATAAAAGGGTTTTATTTTAATATCATAACCAAATATTAAAATCCTATTGGGTCACACGCATACAACAAGCCACTAGGAAAAGGATAATAATTCTAATTTAATTTAATTAGAATTATTACATAATGGGCCAGGCCCATAAGTGTGAGGGTTAAGTGAGTGAAGGGGTAGAACCCTAGCCATCACTCTATAAATAGAGCATAAGATGCACTACCCTGAGACACACATAAGCAATCGCTTCTTACTTTCTGAGGCTTCAGAGCTGAGGAGGGTATCCTAGTACGACTGTTGGAGTGGATACCAATAGAGACGCGACTACACTTGCCTCGTTTATAATCCTAATAAGGTACGACCCTTCGTTTCAATACCTTTTTGGCCTTGATTCGTGTTTTCGCAAAACGATTATAACAAGGGAGGGAATCCATTTATTTCCGCTGCACCTTGACCACATGCTTGATTCCCTTCATTTTATGTGCTATGTCTTCCCACTTGAACAAATGTGTTAGAAAAAATAAAAACCTGATATCCTAATTAGTTTCATGATACTTGTCTTTTAAACATTCAATGTATACGCATCCTTAACTAGAATTGATCAATTTATTCAGAGAACTTAACATATTATTATTATTATTATATCTCCCTTAACCCGATTATTCTAAAGGAGCTTCATGCTTCAGCAAGTTCTAGCACTCCGAGTATTTTGTAGACTATAATTTTACATAATTTTTATCAACAACATCATCATCCTAACCTTATGATCGGTAGTTAACCACCTAGGTTACTTTATGATCAACAATAGCATATCAAGGACTCATAACAAGGCTGAATTGATTCTTAGAATAACAAATGCTCAAATAATCCTACTCATACCTTATTATAAGCATGTATTTTAAATATTTTACCTGTTATAGGTTTTTTAGCTTCCCGCCGAGTTGAAGTCGGCGACACCAGTCTACCTGGTGTTTGTAGCTTCGAAATTTCCACCACCGATTCGTTCTCGGTGACACCAGTCTACCTGGTGTTTGTAGCTTCCCGCCAAGTTGAAGTCGGCGACACCAATCTACTTGGTGTTTGTGGCTTCGAAATTTCCACCACCGATTCGTTCTCGGTGACACCAGTCTACCTGGTGTTTGTAGCTTCCCGCCGAGTTGAAGTCGGCGACACCAATCTACTTGGTGTTTGTAGCTTCATTCTATGCACCTTTTCATTTGGTTCCATGCTTAATCTTAGTGCTACACAAAAAATATATCAAGTACCTCATTAAAAACTCTCCCACCTCGGAAGAGAAAAGAGTGCACCAACTTTATTAATACTTGAATACTTGAGATAGCATGAAAGACAAAACCTTCCCTGCATAATAATTGACTTCCTATCTTGCATAAGCTTATTCATAAAAGAAAAACATAGCTGAAAAAGAAAGACATAATATCAAAAATCAACTAACTATAGTAAAAACGCAAGTTAACCAGGTTCCATGTTCTAGGCACAGGTCTTCCGCCGAGCTCCTCCAATTTGAAAGCTCCTCGCCCTATTTCTTCACGAATGCGATAAGGTCCATCCCAGTTCGGGGCAAGCTTGTTGGTTGAGCTATCTTTGATGGTTCTCCTTAATACCAGGTCTCCTGCCTTCAGCTTTCTAGGGACTACCTTTGTGTTGTACTTCTTCTCAGCTTGAAGTTTGCAAGCATATTCTCGAATGTGGGCTGATTCCCTGACTTCTAGTAATAAATCCAGTGCAACTCGCTGTTTGTTGGTGTTATCGTCTTCATCCACCACCTCGGTTCGCAAAGTAGGCTCCAGGATCTCAACTGGTATCATGGCATCCGTACCATACACCAAGTTGAATGGTGTCTCCCCAGTAGAAGAATGGATGGTAGTATGATATGACCAAAGCACCAGGGGTAAATGTTCTACCCATAGACTTTTAGCTTCTCCCAGTCTCTTTTTCAGCCCATTTAGCACCACCTTGTTAGCAGATTCAGTTTTCCCATTGGATTGCGGGTGCTCTACCGACGAGAACTTCTGCGTTATCCCATATTTTTCACAAAACTCGGCAATAGATGAGCTGGCAAACTGCGTACCATTATCAGATACTATATACCTTGGGATTCCAAATCGGCAAATGAGTCTCTTCCAATAGAACTTTTTGACCCTTTCTGCTGTGATTGTTGCTATCGGCTCTGCCTCCACCCATTTGGTGAAGTAGTCTACTGCGACGATCAGAAACTTCACTTGCCCCCGAGCAATAAGAAACGGGCCCAGTATATCTACTCCCCACATGTGGAAGGGCCATGGCGAGCTAACCGACTGCAACACTATAGGGTGAGCTCGGTGCCGATCAGAGAATCTTTGACAATTCTCGCATTTCCTCACATAATTCATGCAATCACTCCTCAAGGACGGCCAGTAGTATCCAGCTCAGAGAATTTTAGAGGCTAATGCTCCTCCTCCAATGTGACGCCCACATTGTCCTTCATGCACCTCGGCCATCACTCCTTCTGCTTGTGGTATGGTCAAGCACCTCAATAATGGTGTCGAAAACCCACGTTTGTATTTGCCTCCCCGCAATGATTGTATAGTTAGCTGCTTACCTTCTGATCTTCTTGCTTTCTCCTTGATCCGCAGGTAGCTCGTCTCTTTCAAGGTAAGCTATCATGGAGCCCATCCAGGAGGCGTTCTCTTGCTCTGAGAAGAGTATCTCCACCCTTTCTATGGTAGGCGCTGTAATGGACTCTTGGATTACCGTACGGTTATTACCCGACTTCTTAGTGCTCGCCAATTTTGACAGTAAAAGATTGAGGGAAACACTTACCCGTGAGAATGATAGATTTCCTTGGTTTATCACTTACTGCTTTAATTGCTATTTTTGAAAAGTTTGATTGATGTTTGTATTCTATTCTGATTGAGGATTGGTAACATCCCTTGATCCTGAGTTTTTCTTATGTTTGGAAAGTGACTTCTACTTAGGAAGGAGTTGATGAATAGTTCCTTGAATTTGTTTTTAATTATTTGAAATACACTGGGATTAGAATTGATCTTTGATTGCAAAGAGGTCCCTTGCTTAAGGACAAGCAAGAAGTTAAGTTGGGGGGTATTTTGATAAGTGAAAATTAGTTGATAAATTAGAGCACATTTTAGTTCACTTATCAAGGATAAAATGATAATTTTGCCCCAGTTTAATCCCTTTTTATTAAATATTAGATAAATTGTATTTATTAATCTTAGATTTGAATTTGATGCTATTTTGATAGAAATATTGCTGATTTTTGCAGGATATTGCAAGGATTTGATTTGAAGGAAAGATAGCATTAAATGAGGGAGATATCTGCAAGATTTGAGTTTGATTGAAGACATTTAATAAAGATTTGAAGAAGATTTGAGGCAATTAATGAGGAGATCACTGCCAATCAAACAAGGATTCTGCTGACAAGCTTCCCAAATAAATCAAAGATGCTCAATAAATGCAAGGATTTCATCAAGAAAAGGGAAACAAGGAAAGACAAATAAGCCAAAACCAGTCTCGGGGAGAGATCAAAATTAAAAAGAGAAAGTTGGAGCTGCGGGACGCATCCTGCGCTTCAACCTGCGCTACAGCGCAGGGTGAAGCGCAACCCTCTGGATCCTGCGCTGTAACGCAGCTTGAAGCGCAGGTTACGCTGATTTGTTCCCTGTTGCCGTTTTTAGATAGATTTCTCCCCAATTTCCTTTGTCTTTCCTTAGCCTATAAATAGGAACCTCTTGCACCAGATCAGGTGTGCACGATTATTGTAATTCAGTCATATTTCAGTGATAATGCACCAGAGCTAATTTTAGAGCAGGAGAGGAGGAGCGCTTCACAAGGATTGAAGATGGTGACAGCATCTTTGATGGTTTGTATATGGCTACCTTGTGTAGTTAACTCTCCATTAGGATTGAATGTAATCGATTCCATTCCCAGGTGTATGTTGAACTCTATCTATTTATTTTTGCAGTTCCCTAGCTATAATGTTGGTAATCTTGTTCTGTGATTTATTCCTAACTTCCGCGCTTGCGCCGGAGTTATAGGCTAGTTTGTAAGTAACGTTACGACTAGGATTGAGTTTGGGGGAGCCTAGACATAGGAAACCCAACTTCTGAGTGAATGAGAATACTCGGTTAACCACTGACTGAACCATGGGTGTTACTAATGATTGATGGATAGTGTGAGTATCATAATGAAGGGCATCTAAACATTAGGCTTGGTATTAATAAATCGATAGCAAAGAGTTAGTTGATTGTCAATCCAGGACCAAACATAGATGTATCCTGATGAGTGATGGGTAGTGACAGTACTCTAGCGAAGGTGCATCTACAGCATTAGGCCTCGTTTATCAATTAGTTCTTTACAAACGGAATAAAAGAAAGCAAAATAAGTCGAGGGTAAGTCTGTCGCCTGGGAGAGCCCGCATGGATTACCTTTGAGTGTGAGTGGCACCTGGTAACTCGGGGTCTTAGCAATATAGTTTGTCTACAGCGTTATCGTTCAAAGCCTATAAATAGTAGGTAGTCTCGACATACACGAGGGGTGTGATGAGATGAAGTTCAATCCTAATCCAAGTAAAGTGTCTCTAACTCTTCCTTCCTAAATTCAATTGATTATTAATTTGTTATTTACAATTTCCGCAACAATACTCTCAAAACCGTTGTTTTCCCTTGATAATTAGATCACGAGTTTACGTGAATTAACCATTCCCTGTGGAAACGATATCTTTCTTACTATTATACTACTGGATTTTTGGTTCGCTTGCCAGAAACCCATCAATAGGGTCATGTGATTAATTCCATAATCAATTAGGATTAGGATACTTCTTAGGAGAACCTATTAGAATAGTTAATTAAAACCAATAAGTGTTTGATCAAGGAAATTTTAGCCAATTACCGGTGAGCTGAGAGCCCAAACACTGAAATTGAGAGCTTTTCACCACTACTTGTCAATTGTTATTGCTTGAGTTTCTGAATTTTGTCTTGTTAGTAGAAGATATGGAAGTGACAAAGGCATATTTTGTGATTCTGATATTGTGCTCAGTGCCAAATAGTCAACCCTGATTAAATGTTTCCGTTTATTGCTTGCCCATTTGAGCCTTGAATATTTCCTTTGATGCACACTAACCATATTCAATGAATGTATCCTGTCCCTTAATACTTAGGATAGAGAGTAAGGTGAACCACAACAACATGGGACAAGAGGTTGGTGAAGAAAAAGGTCACAGAGAATCAATGAACAGGAACAAGAAATCAAAAAGAAGGAAGCTCGCCCAGAAATAAATTCTCTATGTTATTGTTTATGACAAAAAAAATCTGCACAAAAGTGTGGAATTGAATAAGTTGGGGGGAGTATTTCTTCAAACAATGAGGCCAAGCTGAAAAAGGGTGACCATTCAAGAATGACTAAGTGAATTGAGAGAAGTCCCAAGCACAATCACAAGATGCTCTCTATTCAAAGTGTTCCTTGCTTATCCAGAAAAACCATGATTTCTTGATAGCCCAGCCTCATTACAACCTAAGAAATACATTTTGATCCATATTAACTGCTTGCAGGTTCAGAGATTGGAAACGACTATCAATTCTAGTTGTTCAACAGTGGTGAAAAAGATTGAGGGAGACACTTACCCGTGAGAATGAGAGATTTAGTTGGTTTATCACTTACTGCTTTAATTGCTATTTTTGAGAAGTTTGATTGATGTTTGTATTTCTATTTTGATTGATGATTGGTAACATCCCTTGATCTTGAGTTTTTCTTATGTTTGGAAAGTGACTGCTACTTAGGAAGGAGTTGAGGAATAGTTCCTTGAATTTGTTTTTAATTATTTGAAATACACTGGGAATAGAATTGATCTTTGATTGCAAAGAGGTCTCTTGCTTGAGGACAAGCAAAAAGTTAAGTTGGGGGTATTTTGATAAGTGAAAATTAGTTGATAAATTACAGCACTTTTTAGTTCACTTATCAAGGATAAAATGGTAATTTTGCCGCAATTTAATCCTTTTTATTAAATATTAGATAAATTGTATTTATTAATTTGAGATTTGAATTTGATGCTATTTTGATAGAAATATTGCTGATTTTTGCAGGATATTGCAAAGATTTGATTTGAAGGAAAGATAGCATTAAATGAGGGAGATATCTGCAAGATTTGAGTTTGATTGAAGACATTTAATAAAGATTTGAAGAAGATTTAAGGAAATTAATGAGGAGATCACTGTCAATCAAACAAGGATTCTGCAGACAACCTTCCCAAATAAATCAAAGATGCTCAACAAATGCAAGGATTTCATCAAGAAAAGGGAAACAAGGAAAGACAAATCAGCCAAAACCAGTCTCGGGGAGAGATCAAAATTAAAAAGAGAAAGTCGGAGCTGCAAGACGCATCTTGCGCTTCAACCTGCGCTACAGCGCAGGGTGAAGCGCAGCCCTCTGGATCCTGCGTTGTAGCGCAGCTTGGAGCGCAGGTTACGCAGATTTGTTCCCTGTTGCCGTTTTTAGATAGATTTCTCCCCAATTTCCTTTGTCTTTCCTTAGTCTATAAATAGGAACCTCTTGCACCAGATCAGGTGTGCACGATTATTGTAATTCAGTCATATTTCAGTGATAATGCACCAGAGCTAATTTTAGAGCAGGAGAGGAGGAGCGCTTCACAAGGATTGAAGATGGTGACAACATCTTCGGTGGTTTGTATGGCTACCTTGTGTAGTTAACTCTCCATTAGGATTGGATGTAATTGATTCTATCCCCAAGTGTATGTAAACTCTATATTATTATTTCCTGAGCTCTCTGTCTATAATACTGGTAATCTTATTCTGTGTTTAATTCCTAACTTTCGCGCTTGCGCCGGAGTTATAGGCTAATTTCGACTAGGATTGAGGATGAGGGAGCGGATTCTGAAGAAACTCATTCTCTGAGTGAATAAGAATACTCGGTTAACCACTGATTGAACCATGGGTGTTACTAATGATTGATGGATAGTGTGAGTATCATAATGAAGGGCATCTAAACAATAGGCATGGTATTAATAAACTGATAGCAAAGGTTAGTTGATTGTCAATCCAGGATTCGACGCAAGGATGTATCTAATGAGTGATGGGTAGTGACAGTACTCTAATGAAGGTGTGTCTGTAGCTTTAGGCCTCGTTTATCAACTAGTTCTTTTACAAACGGAATAAAAGAAAGCAAAATAAGTCGAGGGTAAGTCTGTCGCCTGGGAGAGCCCGCATGGATTACCTTTGAGTGTGTGAGGCCGCTGGTAACTCGGGGTCTTAGCAATATAGTTTGTCTATAGTATTATAGAGTAAACCTAAAATAATAGATAGTTTTTACATGCACAAAGGGTGTGATGATATGAAGTCCAATCCTAATCCAAGTAAAGTGTCTCTAACTCTTCCTTTCTAATTCAATTGATTATTAATCTGTTATTTACGTTTTTCGCACAACAATATTCTCAAAACCCGTTGTTTCCCTTGATAATTAGATCACGAGTTTACGTGAATTGACCGTTCCCTGTGGATACGATATCTTTCTTACTATTATGCTACTGGATTTTTGGTTCGCTTACCAGAAACCCATCAAAGGGCAAGGAGTTAGAACAAGTTTCCTAGCCCCATAATGATTAATAAGTTCATTCATGTTGAGGATCCCTTCAGCAAGACAGCCAAATAAGAGATCGTCAACATGACGAATCATAGGGGTAGGAACGATTTGTGAAAGACCAAACTGCCTCGCTACCAGATTTGGTATGTAAGAGTAGATTTTCATGTCCTTCGTTGAAAATCCAAAAAAAAGGACATCATAAGTCAAGCAATCAGTCCAGTATTGAATACTTTCATATTGCTGACCTTGAATATCACAAGGAAATTTCCTAATGAACTAGGCAGGACCTCGAGGTCGAGAAACAAAGGGAGAAAGAGAAGGCTTGTATTTGTGAATGTTGTAAAAAGAAGAAAAATAATCCTTGTAAGAATTAAGAGGATTCTTCTTCGAAGACTGAGGGGTGAGGAAAGTCAATTGAAAGCCTTCACCACTATTCGAGAGATTAGCATTTTTGGGCTCGTGACTTGTGAATTCGTCTTCAAAAATGGCGTTAAGCCATAACTGAAGAAACCAAAAAGGACCCCTGAGAATTTTTATGGGTTCATGCTTTCTTAGGGCAACAACTATGATTGAGGGCGCACTCAATCAAATAAAAGGAATTAAAGTGCAGTAGGTTGATTAACCCAAAGTCGTCTCTCTCAAGGAATCCAATTACGAATTCAGAATTTCAATCTCAAAGTACTCACACACACAGGGGGTTTTGATTGTTCATGACAGTTTCCAATTTCTAAAACATAATTTAATTTGCAGAAAACAATTCAAGAAAAGTGGATTAATTCTCTACCTCATTCACAATTTGGATCTATCATTGATTCATACAAAATTCCTCAAATTCTTGACAGAGACAAATCTGGATTAAGCATCCTCATTAATTTTCACACTAGAATTAAGCAAACTAGCATGAATCCTAATTTCTAATCCCTGGAATTAAGCAAACCTTGAATTCATTTCAGATTAAGCAACCTAAAATGTGAGTTAGATTCAGATTAGAATTCGAATTTCATAAAGCATGCAAATCAATTTCAAATTCAAACCTAAACATCAAGAAAATAGGAGAAGGAGAATTCATGACTCTGTCCAAGAAATTAGAAGATGAAAATCGAAAAGAGAACCTCAATTTCCATTGTGAATTCAATAGAGAAACAATCCTTGAAGCTTAGCCTTCCATTTCCATGGAGGAGAAATTCGAAAATTGAAGAAGAGGAAGAATAAGAGCCAAAACCGTCCAAGAAGAGAAGAGAGAAAAGGAGAGGGAAAATGAAGAGCCTCTTTTTTAAATTCTAAAAAATGAGGGAAAAGTGTTTAAACTATTCAGCAACACGCCTATTTATAATTCCTAAATCACTAACAATCTGATTAGGCCTTAACTGGGCCGAAATTAATTAAAACAGACCCACAAACTAATTACAAAACTAAGCAAATTCGGATTTGCAATAGACAGCATCGGTAGGCGATTTTGAAACAGCAACTGCTCCTAATTCCTACATGGGAATATAGTCATATAGCATATCAAATTAAAGCCCTGGATGTTAGCTTTCCAATGCCACTGGAATCACCCGAAAATTCCACCTACAACTCTAGATATGATCAAAACAAGACAAGTAGGTCAGTAGGTTCAAAATTTGAATTTAAACATTTACAGTTAAAGCCCAATTAAGCCCAATTTGGTAAATTCCAATTAAAACAGTTGAATTAATCACAATTATAGTCCAAGAAAACTAAGATTAATTATGCAAAGTGTGAACAAAAATGTGATCATCAAATTGCTTCATTCAAAGCATCATATAGACTAGCCAACAAGAAACGACTAAAATCTATTTGAAACTTAGTCTGATCAAGGGCTACAACTAGGTTCAGCAAAGATTTTGGAGCTTGTAAAGATCTCGAACATAAAACAAAGGAAGACAGGCACATCATTAGAAAAGCTATATGTTTAGTTCGAGAAAATTTACCAGACTCTTTATTATTATTTTGAATGAAATGGGAATAAGTATATTTTTTCTAGCCAGGTTCAAGGTCTTTCTCGAGGGAAAATCAGAAGGTAAGAAAATCTCACCCCCTGGAGAAAGACCAGTTATAACAGCAAGATCAAAAGGAGTAGGGGTTATCATTCCATAAGGAAGATGAAAGACTGAGTGGTTCGATCCTAGAAAAAGCAGGAAGACATCGGCAAGATAAGATTGTAGCAAAGATCGAATCTGCTCAGCTGGATTAGATCGAAAATTTTGATTTGTTTCCAGTGTCTGTCAGTACTTTGTCGGACCCTATCTAACCAATTAAGATATGATCTTTTTTCGTAGGAGGAGTAGTTCGAAATATGGAAGGTAAAAAGTTTAGAAAATCAGTTTGAACTAGGTTTTTGAAAGCCAAAATACGTCCCGGCTCAATGTTGGGAAAGAAAGTGTATTTTTCTACCTTTTCAGGGGAAGTGAATGGAACCAAGAAATTGTATTTCTTGTTGGCATCAATTAGTTTTCCATTCGAAATGACCTTTGGAACTATCTCTGATTGTTCTGAAGTATTGTGAGAAGCCATGACAATTCCATGTAAAGAAATACAAAATATTTGAATAAGTGATTGAGAAAATCGAAAATCTTTGAATACAAGATTTTAAAAAGTTAAAGAATGTTAAAAGGTGCGTCCTTGACAGGACTAGAGGTGGCAATTCGGGCTGCCCGACCCGCCTTGATGCGGGTAGCGGGCTTTATCGGGATGGGCTAAAAAGCTCAGAAGTTATTCGGACTTCTAAACAAGTGCCCGAGCCCTACCCTTTTGCGAGCTTTTTTAGGGTAGCCCGATTTTTTGCGGGTTTTGCGGGCTACCCGACCTTTTTGTGGTTTTTTACAGGTAGCGGACTTTATCGGGTTGGGCTAAAAAGCCCAGAAGTTATTTGGGCTTCTAAAATAGGTGCCTGAGCCCTACATTTTTGTGGGCTTTTACGGGCCGGCCCGGTCGGGCTAGCCCATTTGCCGGCTCTAGACAAGACGATGAACAGTATTAGGGCCAACCAATCTTGGTTCAAGATTCAGTCTTTTTGACCAAAAGCTCATAGATTCAAGAAGAATAATTGGGGCTAAAGCCAAAAAATGTTTTCTTTGAGTTAATCAAAACGTTTTGGTAACCAAGATTGAAGAACAAAATCTGAAACTGTGAAAATACCAGAAAGAAAAACCATTTCTTTTCTTTGTGACAGAGCGTTGTTCTTGAAATAGAAAAAGAAAACTCAGACAAAAAAGGGACTGGGTTACCTTGGATGAAGCTCATAAACAATGAAAGATGCGTCTGAATGGAGTTTGGAGCAGGAAGAATCCTTGGGGAAGAAGCTCGGAGCAAGAATAAAGTTGTTCTTCAATGGGGTTTTGGAAGAGAGATCGGTTTGAGAGAGAAAGTGTGAAGGAGAAGTTGAAAGAAGATTTGGAAATTGATATTCATAAGTAAAGCTGGAAAGAGAAAAGTCAGGGGAATGATTGCTACCTTGATCCGAGTGTTGTATGTTTGACAGAGCTAAAAAATCGAAGATTATATGAATCTCAAAGTGGAAAGATTTCCGCAAAGAAAAAAAGTAGATTTTCAAAAGTTAAAGTCAGAAGGTTTCGAAACTCCATTTGAGAAGTTCTTGATCAAAGTAAGAGAAGATAGTCATTGAGAGTCATTACGAGAAGTTATGTTTTTCTGAATCAAGTTCAAGACACGTGGATTTTCGATCGTTGCATAGTTAGTTTCCATTATACATGTCAAATTGTAATGATTTAGCCGTTAGGACTTCCAACTCTATAAATAGGTTCATTGTTGTTAGAAAAGGGGTTGGATTTTACATTTCTGAAACTTTCATAACACCAAATACGTCAAACCTATTGTGACTACTGGATTTTTGAGAGAAAAGTATGTTATCCAATTGTTCTTATTTTCTTCCATTTACCTTTAAGCCAAATTTAATTGAAGTTTCTTTCTTTTGAAATTTTCTTTTATTTCTTTCTTTTCTTTTCTCTTTTGTTTTCTTTCAAGTTTTTTATTAGTAAATCTTTTAAGTTCGATTTCTACTTTCTTTTTATCTATTTTCTTTAGATTGCTAGTCAAAATTCGAAATATATATATATATATATATATATCTTTTAAATAAACTTATTTCTTAAAAAGATCCTTCAAAAGGATTCATATTCTATTCCCAGATTGAACATTAGAATCAAAGAGAGTAAATTTTGAAGGTATAATTGAAATTTTTCACAACAAATAGGAACATATTCCCGGGAAAATGGACTTGGGTACTTTCCCACATTGGCCATGGTGAGGGGTTGGATTTTCACAACAAAGAGAAACATATTCCCGGATAAGTTTTAAAAATTATATTCTCGGGTATTATTGGTTCCCGGAAAAGTGATTTACCCATGTTTGAGTTACATTCCCATGGTGAGGGGTGGGAGAATCTTACACTCCCATGGAAATGAAACTTATTTTTAAAATAACTTCTTACTCTCACTTCACTTTACTGTATTTTTTCTATTTTAAATTTTTTAAATTTTTGAAATAAATAAATGTTAAAAATATTTTCAGGAATATTAAATATCTACTAAACATGATTAGAAATTTTACTCGTGAACAACATTCCTGGTAATAGGATCCCCGGAAACATTATTCCCAAAAATATGATCTAAAATCTTAAAACAAACTCCACCTACGATTATTCCAATTCATGTAATATTGCATAAGATACTATAAATCAAAAATGAAAAAAATATATTAATAAATATAACATTTAATTATGATAATTATATTTTTTAAAAAATATTTTATTTTTTAATTTATTATTCTCTGTAATATTACTCGTGTTAAAAAAAATAAAATAATTAATTTTGCCCCTTGGACTATTTTCTTTTTTTTGGTTTGGTGGTCGTGTCATCATGACTCTCGGTCGTTTTTTCGAGGCAGAATCACGCTTCCTGACCACTACTTACCAACTTTACGCTTCACAACAAACACAGTGACTGAACTGAAAGAGACACTCAAAACACAAACACACCGAGAGAGAAGATGGAGAGAAAGGTTCTGATAGTGTGTTGCGTTGTGGGCTTCTTGGGGCTCTTGTCGGCTGCAACTAGCTTTGGTGCAGAAGCAACAAGGATTAAGGTTTGTGTTCCCTTTCATTCCATTCCTTCGTTGCTTAGTTTTCTTCTTGGTTTATTTATCACTGAATGTTGGGTCCTCCTGTGGTTGTGGTTGGCATAGTTAAAGGTACACTTCAATAAGTTATGAGTATGTGCAAAATTTTCAAATTTCTTATCTTTAAGCATTTATGATACATGATACACCTACGTCCCTTCCTCAGCCATCTTATTGAGAAATTACATTCAGCCCTCGCTTCTTCTTTTGCTTGATTTCACTGTTCATCTCAGAGATTTCGCTTTACCTATTGAGTTCACTACATTCTATGCTTTCATTAACCTTTCTTTCCCTTTTACTCGTGTCTACAGTGATTACTCTGATATCATTTTCATTTCTCCGATTTTGGGATAGTTACTAGTTAGGGTCTGAAAAAAAGGGGAAAAAATGGAGGTAGAAGCTAGGGTTTTTTATTTTTAATCATTCACATAAAATCTTTTGCTGATAGGTTTTAAGTATTGTAGTATTCCGGTATTTGTTGAAGAATCTCTAACAGTCTTATAGCATGTTTGGTGTGGTGTCGAAACGTCACGATTCCAACAAACTTGAAATAGTTTACCGTTGAAATGTGGTAAACTCACATTTCCAACGCTAGAAATAGTTGCGTTGGGGAATTCAAACTTGAGTTTGGCCAGTTTCAACGCTAAACCAAACTTGATTAGTGCCTTTACCTTTCATTCTTTTTTAAGTTGATTTATCTTTACTATTGTAAAGTTCTACTGTGTTTACATTCACCATGAATGAAAGCTGCTATAACAACTATTGCTCTGTAACTTTTTCAGGGTTATCAAGTTCAGTTTATCACACCAGATCAGTGCACTTATCCTCGAAGTCCAGCTCTACTTCTTGGTTTAACTGCAGCACTGGCTCTTATGATATCTCAAATAGTCATAAATGTTTCAACTGGGTGTATCTGTTGCAGAAAAAGCCCACGAATCCCCGACTCCAATTGGAGAGTGGCACTGGTCTGCTTTGTTTTATCCTGGTAATTTTCACTTGTACTTTTTTGTTTGTCATATTCCTGTTTGATTATGCTGCTGTAGTCAATCAGAGAGTTATAGTGAGGCATAACCTAGGCTGGTATCAGCTTGTGGATTTACTGTCATAAAGAGGAACTGGGTTTTAATGGGATCATTTATTTTGCACGATAATATATTTGAAGTATATTGGGGTTTGTGGACTATATGCGATTGATATTTTTAAGGAATCTGTGCATTTCTTGTGCATTTTAGCTTATATTTCTTCATGCTTAGATTTATTATTTTATTTGCAATGTTCTATATAGGCGTATGGACAGCAAGATAACAAGTGTTTTGATATTGAAGATGGATTGAATGAAAACCAATTTGAACTTTTGAGATTCTTTATAGGAGAGTAAATATAATTTTCTTGTGAATAAAATTCAACTGAAGCAAGTTGGTAGAATGAGTATTGATAATAGTAAGGTCCAATCGTCATTCATCATGTACAAGATAATGTAAATGATAATGTGTAATTTATTTGGTTTTCCTGTATTATGAGATTATGTGGCATAAATCTTATAAATTTATAGAAATGATAGCTCGTCATTTATATTTGCAAAGTGAATGTACAAAAGAGGGAGAAAAGAAAGGTTAACCTAGTGCGGTAAAGCTTCAGCCATAATGATGTCCTAGGAAGTTGCGGGTCTATGTTAGGCAGTTTTGCATTTGCAAGAGGTTGATTCCATGACCCAAACCTATGACTTCCTTCCTAGTCACATGGCAACAACACTAACTGTTGTGCCAAGGCTTTCCTTCAGAACTGCATGTACAAAAGGATTTCACAACTTTTTATTGCTTCTTTTCTAATACATTGTTCAATATTGAATATTGTCAAAATTTAGCAAGATGGTTACACTAAAAGAGAAAATGTTATTTAAAATGTAATTCTGGTTAGGTCAATATAAATTAGTGAATGACTGAATGTTGAAGTACAAGATAATAACTATTATTCTTTGATTATATGTACATGATAATAACACTGTTCATGTTATAATTTTATTCATTTTGTTTAAAATCTATATTGATGAGGTTTACACACACACACAACAGTTATTAAATTTCCAGTTCATGAACATACACGAAAGTATTCTTTATTTGACCATGGTTTGTTTATTCTTGAGTTTACAGTTTGTTGGTTGAACATGTTTATCTGATTATTGAAGAAACATAAATGAAGCTTATTCTGTATTTGAGTACATTGGTTTTGTGTCTGTTTGACTCTGGAATTGCATTTAGTCTCTGAAACATGAACCTCCGTCTCAGCCAAGACTGTGTCAAAGAGAGTGCTTCTGCTAGGTTTTATTTCCAAACAATGGGCTACATGATTTCACATATAATTATGAGGAAAATTGCTTCCTTTTATAATTTAAGTATTTGGATTCACCTTGCTTGCTATTCTTCAAGGCTGGTCATACATGTCTATCACTGGTCTTTTGTAAAACTTCACACTAGGGCTGTAAATTATACTCTCTAGCATGTATGCTGATTACATTTGTGATTGAAATCTATGTTCAAACAGGTTCACATTTGTGATCGCTTTTCTCCTGTTGCTAACTGGTGCTGCACTGAACGATCAACGCGGTGAAGAGAGTGTATATTTTGGCAACTACTACTGCTATGTTGTCAAGCCTGGAGTGTTTGCTGGGGGTGCAATTTTGTCTCTTGCAAGTGTTGCATTTGGAATTGTCTATTACATTACCTTAACTGAGGGAAAAAGAAGTAGCAGTCCTTTTGGTGATCCCTCCTCATATCCTAATCAAGGGGCCATAGCTATGGGACAACCACAGTTCCCACCTCAGACTAATCAAGCACCGGTATTTGTGCATGAAGACACATACATAAGAAGACAATTTACATGATTGGTAAGCAGCTTTCAGCCCTTACTAGAAGCTCAGTATTGCATCAATGGGACAGTGAAGTATGGGAGTTAAAACCTGGTTGGTTTCATATGTGTATTCGTAGGAAGTAGTGTTTCTTAGGATTTGTTTGTGTATAATGCTTTGTGAGGGAAATATGACGGTGTTTATGATTGGATTGGATGGTCCAGACAACATACAATTTAAGATGACATCACTTTATACCCTTGGCAGAAGATACATGCGGAAGTAGATCTGGAAATTATCTTAAAAATTTTCACAAATTATGTAAATACTAAATGATAGCTGTGAATTTGTGATCAAAAAGTATATCGAATTGGGTTTTTGAGTGTCTTTTTTGTTTATAGTTAGATAAAATTAATTTTAGAATCAATGGCTAGAAATGAAATATGTACGCCCTATGCATGTTTAATGGTGCATGTTTAATGGAACTGATTTCATTTTCATTATTTAAAACTATATTATGCACTGTACAATTGTAAGGTGCTGGAACCTCAAGGGGTTGGTCAAGTGGAGCAAGACAGGGTCTCGTACCTGACAGGTTGCAGGTTCGAACCCCCACTTGTCCCCTTGAGGCTTTCCCTGCCTTGGACTGGGGCACCATCCTCTCACCTTACATTTTTGTAACAAAAAAAAAATTTGTAAGGTGCTGGGTTTTCAATATTGAGCAACGTTTGTTTACATACTTTTGCTTTGTATCATCCATTACATTCAATTAGAAATAATGAGCAAAAATTGGAAAAAAAAAAGAGAAAATGAAATTAAAAAGATCAAAACGAATTTTGAGAAAATATTTCATATGCACAAGCCTATGTTTTGTCCACTCGCGCGGGCTTGTATCACATCGTACACATACCTTCTAATCTTAATCTTTTAATTCCTTTCCTTCCCTTATCAATTTATAAATTATTATAACATAAAGAATATGAATAAAAGTTCACTCTTCATTTTCCTTTCTTTCCTTATATTTAATTTTCCCTTGATCCCTCTCCCTTCTTTCCCTGTAAACTACTAAACATGGACAAAAGTTGATTGCATACTCTCTTCTAGTTAGTCAACCAAATAAATTCTTTGCAGGTCGGTAAATTTTATGAAGAAATTCCTTTATGCTCTCAAATTGTGGAAAAGACTTACTTTAAAAGTTTTATTTTACATTTAATTTTTTTCATTTTTAAATTACTAATGCCTTCAAGGCATTTGTTAGCATTTAACTTTGGGCTTTGTCTAGGGTGTTTCACCTTATGGGTGAAATACCGGTGTTTCACCCTTTTTTAACCATTGGATCTAAATGAATGGTCTAGATTAATTACCAGTAACTTGTTAACAAAAAACTAACAACAATTGCCAATTGATCCTTGTGAATTTTAATAATAAAATATAGAATTTATTCAAAGACCCATTTCTTTTCAAATTTTCAGTTACTTCTAGACACCAACAGCTGCCATTAACAGCTATCATTGTAACCATTTTCTTCATCAAGAATTCTACGAATAGATGAATCATCATGTTTGAGTCAACTTGACATTCACGGAAAATTCTATTGGTGCAAACGAAGCAAGCCAGACGAAAAAATTGATCACGAAAAAACATTCACGGAAAATTCCACCGTGTCCCTCCTGGATGCGTTTCAACTATACAGCATTCCATCTCTGCCTTAACCTCTCTCAAATAATTAAACACATGTATATATGTGGTATGTGCACGTGAATTATATATCACACTGCATGGATGATGAGGAAAACCTTCCGCTAAGTAAAAATGCCTTCGCCTCTTTATTTGTATGAGAACTTTCTGGCAGCCATTGAAACTGTTGCTCTGTCATGCACAACAAGAATAGGGGAAGTGACCGTTACTGGTTGAAGAGGAAGAAAAAGTGACCGTTGAAGAGGAAGATTAGGCCCATTAGCTATTTGTTTGGCCCAATAGACATTGGAAGAGCACAGTTCCCAGATTTTCATTTGTGATTTACAAAATGGAATTGTATACTTGTCAATATAAGAAAAAGAAAATTCAATTGTCTCCAACCTCTTTGTAAGTGTTCATGTTGGAACTGTGCTTTGTTTATTGAGAAAGCTTAGCAAAGTTAAAATCTGAGACTGATCTTTATTATTAGTGTAGCCAAGTTTGGGCAACTATTGCACGAGTCATGTCATCAATGGCTATGCTATTTGATTCAGTGTCATTTTCTGTAAACCGGAGGGTTCCGCCGTGACGATGATGTCTCACTGAGCTATTTGGTTCGCGCTCATAAAATAAAAGAAAGGGGCCCCTAACAGTAAATATAAAAAGTTTTGATAATAGGTAAAACTACTTATTATAACAGGTCATTTATATTAAAAAAGGTAAAACACCCTAGAACGACCCTTAACTTTGATATATTATTAAAGTTAAATAGTGGTGACAAAATTTATTGGCACTATTTATACAACATTGCACACAACTAAGTGTCCGTTTGGTTTAAATTTTGTAAAATCCAGAATCAATTCTACAGAATTGATTTTAAATCACTTCCGTCCAATGTACTTCGTAAAGTGTGCATCATCTATCTCAACCATTCATTTATAAAATCAATTTTACTCAACTGTAAACCAAACGGACCTTAAGAGTGTAGTAGAAATAAAAGCTAGAGAAGTGTGGAATACAATTAGTGGTGGTGTAATGAAAAGTGATAAAAAAAAATGTTTTGTATCGAATAAGTTTGTTGTATTAATAATATAACTATGATACTTGCATGAATTGATGGGATTCGGGCTAAAGGGAGGATCGATTGGCCCTGTTTCGGTGGTTCTTTCATATGGGAAAGCCCTGTTCTCAACGTCAGGGTAGGGTTGGTATAGAGATCCTTATACAAGCCAAATTTGACTATGACTATTACTCTGTCTTTCCATTGATTATTAAGGGGGCGTTCGGGGTGGTTGTGAGTTTTTGGTTTTTGGTTTTTAAAGATTTTCAATCAAGTTTTTACAACTCAAAACCAAAAACTGAAAACTTGATTTTGTGGTTTTCAAAACAGACATTTTGAAAACCACAAAAAGTGGTTTTCAATTTTTGATTTTGAGTTGTAAAATCTTAATTCAAAATTTTTAAAAACCAAAAACTGAAAACTCGCAACCACCCTGAACGAGCCCCTAACATTTTGAGCCTTTGATCATCAAGTCTTCCACCATAAATATTGTGGAATAAGCTTATCTTGTAGCATTTGATAGATCCACCTACCATACTGGCGGAATTGGCTAGAATTATGTTATGGCATCAAGAAAAGTTCCAGAACGGTAACAACCAGCCAATCAATTTGTCTCATCATTCTATCACACTGGTCAGAATATTCCAACAGCCAATGAAAATTAAGACATGACCTAATGCTTATTGCTCTTTTCCTGGTGAATAAGAGCATTAACCACTTGACTAACATTGAAACCAGTTCAAAGATCAAAGGTTCTAGAAGCTGTTTTTATATTTCCGTAGGGACCAAAATGAAAACTAGATGAGTGTATAAGGATTAAAAATGCATCTTAGTCTACTTAAAATCAACTAACAAAGTAATAACATAAGATTATCTAGTTACCTTACCATCCAGCTAAAGGAAACAATAATTGCGTGTTTGGATGAATTTTAGAATTCCTAAAATTGTGATAGAGAATGTCGAGTGAATTGTAAATATGAGAGAAATTGTAAATGATAATCTAAAAAATTAAACATAACAAAGAAATATTGAAATTCACTCCCAATATGTGTCATTTGAAATTCCTTCTATTTGTCATAAAAATTCATCCTATTTGTCATTTGAAATTTTTTCTTTTATTATTCTGACACATGAAATCTAGGAATTTTAAATTACACTATCCAAACACAAGATAATAGACACAAGTAAATACCAAAGTTAAAATTTTGATTTTGTCACATGAATAAATGGACCCATGTAATAGCTATCATGAGTATGTGAATGGAGTCAACCTTGGTGTTAAGCTTAGAACACCTTCAATTTTAAAAGCAACTTGATAGAGAATGGCTTCACGGACTACGCTGCCAATAGATAACTAGATGATACTGTCTGTCAAATCAAATTTTACTCGCTGACAGCAATGAAGGGTAATCCCCTAGCATCCCAAAGAAATTAAGAAAAAAATTAATACCAATTCCAATTTTCTGACTGTTGGCAAGTCAGAACTGGAATTAAAAAAAAGGCAAGAAAGAAAATGCATAAAGTTTCAGGTCAAAAGGTGAACCTTTTCTCAAGACTTTATTTACATAAACATAGTCATGTTAAACGATCCAAACAACTTACCAGCCTCCATGTCTTGAGAAGTAGTCATTATCTAGTGATATAGCAAGAGCTACAGCTACAGCTCTCTCTGCAAGGGTCAGTGGGCGTATGACTTCCAGGTCCTGAATCTGCAGAAAGAACATCACATCAATTAGTTGAGAAAATAGGAGAGTGAGTTTTCTAAAGATAGGGGACTCTACCGCAGTGGCAAGGCCAATCTTGGAGCTGGGATCAGAACTCCCAAACCGAATCACATACTGACCAGCATCAGTCAAAATCTGCACATCTCAGAAAATTTTGAAATTGTATATTGTTAATCAAGTTTGAACTTCAATACACAAGATAAAATGTCTGAAAAATACAACATGAAATTCTTCAGTTCAATTAGTTAAATGACTCCCCAATAACAGTTTGACATGTTGATGTGCAATAGGAGGCATAAGTTTAAAATTGTTGCACTCGAGAAATACAAAGGAAAAACAAAAGGCGAGGATATCCAGTACCCAGCCACTAGAGGGCTGGTCTTTTAGTTAATCAGGGAATATGGAAGAAAAACTTACATAAGAAAAATCTGAATTAACCCCTCACATTTTTGAAATCCCTTTATATAGCCCTATCTTAAAAGAAATCCTAACCCCTGGATAGTTTATCTAATCAGAGTTGTCTAAGGTGATTCGAATGAGACTGACTGAAACGACAAAAGAAAACTAAACTAAACAAGGCAGCTAAAATACTTTTGACTGTGGCATGAATGGCTACCCTCTCTCTTTTACCTTTTCCCAATATCACAAGTGCAGGGGGTAAAGACCTATCTTGAACATTGCAAACTAAACCTTGAATCCTTATTAAAACAATTATTAGATCAATCCCCCGGAAGACATTTATGTAATGAAGTTATTTAATCCTCATACTACTGAGAACTGGTAAATTTGATCAGTTAACTGTTTTCTCTCTCAGCTTTCTCCTGCTTTTACTCTTTTTTTCCCAACCTCTCTCTTTTCCCACTAGTTACTAAAGTCCTGCTCCTGCTCCTAAATCAAATATTAATACCAACTTTTTCATTTTTATTGGTCAGAAAAAGTTTAGGGGGAGGGGAGATCACCTTGTTCCATAGTCAAGACCCTTTTGTCAATGTATTTAAATCCTACCAGTTAAGTCAACCCTCATTGCCAAACCAAAAATTATTTATTATTATTTCAATTCTTTTGCTTCAATAAAGATTTAAAAACCAGAGCTTAATAACATCAGTTGTCACTTACCTAGTCCAAAGAGAAATATGGATAACTTGGCAATGTGGTTGATTACAATAAATATCAAGTTAACCAATTTGGATTTATTTTGTAAAACAAAATCTATGGAAATCCCAATCATGCAATAGGTATTTTAAAAAGAAAATTTTACTTAAAATGTTTAAAAATGGCTGACTATGAGTTTATCGTTTTTAGGGAAAAAGGTAAATGCCAAAAACTAACCTCAAAACCAAAACCCCTCCAATCACGATCTATTTGAGCAAGCACCTCACCATTAATATCTTTCAAGGTGAATGTCCAATTCCATAAGCCAGGATTCTCAACCACCGCAAATTGCTTATTCCTGCAAATCTTATTCTTTTAGACTTGCATTTCATACAAAAGACAAAATTAAGCTTCTGACAAAAAGTGAATTCCAATAAACATATGAATACATGTTCAAATAAATATCTATAAACAGCACCATCTATTCAGGAGTAGTGCACACCGTAACAAACTGCAGAATGAATTAAGCCTGAATTAAGAAGACTCAGACCATGCAATAAAAAATTTTAGGTAATTGATGGTCTCAGGGTGGACCCAAATATAAAGACACATGATCTATCTTCACTCTATGGATGCAATAAAGGATTAAAGAAAGCCTAAAATAAAAAAGCATAGATGAGGAAAAACAGCAAAAACATCAACAAGGTCTAGAATAAAACTCTTGAGGGTAATATAAATGGGAATATAAATGACATGCAATGAGCATCAAAGTCAACCTTTGGTGGTAAAAGGGTTTAGAGAGTGATAGGAGTTTGATAGATTAAACTCCTACTTCACACAAAACATTGTAAACATTTACTCTTGCACACTTAGCCAGTTCTATTATATGTTTATGATTTCAGTATTTAGGAAATAATATAAGACTTCAGCTTTTTTAAAAATTGAATAACACATTAATATCTTGGCTTGAACACAACTAAATCTTTTCCAAATAAAATATTTACTTCTAGAAGACAACTAAAGGAAGCAAAAGATGTTATGAATTTTGCCATTAATCATAATAGCTACAGCTCAAAAACATAGTATATTGACATTACCCCAGGTACAAATCATAGATTCTCCTCCAGAGATGCCACCGCCTGTGAACTACTCCAATTTCCTGAAGAGAGGACTAGACAGAATTAACAGCCAAATTGCTGATAAACAACTTAGTGTGTTTTTTAATTCACATTGGATATCCCCAAAATGTGGTTTGGGCAAAAACTACAAGAGACAAGCTTTTGGTCAAAGCATGGTTTGAGACCTTTCAACAGTAAACCAAATGTGCTATTAATAATGTAACAACAATGGACAGCATTCAACAAAAATGGCATACCTTACCATCAATTTCCGCATAAATGGAACTTGTTATCCACCAAAAGGGTCTACGAACCTAACCATGGAAAAGCACAGCCTCAACTTAAGCTAAAGGAGAAATTAATTAAAGACAGATGTTCTACTTATGTCGCAAGGGTGAATTGAAATAAAATTTTCACGTGTATAAAAAAAATGAGTACAAAAAAGTATATTTTTCTCACCCTAAAGAGCTCATTCCCCATAGCATCAGTTATGTATGCAACAAAAGGCCGCCGTAGACGAAGAAACTGCAGCAAGAAAGGATAGAATGAAATCAAATAAAATAAATATTTAAAAAAAATTCATAATACAAACCGAATAGTGCAGAGAAAGCAAACAAATCAAATGAAGAAATATAGCATAAGTCATGCATGATGCACCCATTGTAGAATTCACCAATGAATTACATACTTCAGGCCTTGGTCATTGCACAAAGTGCCCGAATCTGAACTATAATTCAATCAGAACTGAAGATTAAATGATTGAATTGAATACCTGTCTGGTAAGGACATTGCTCTGTTCACGAATAAAACCTACAGGCTGCATCATAACAACAAATAGCAAACAAAGTTAACCATCACTATTATGAGCTATGTAAGAAAAATACACGCAGGTGGTATTACTGAGTAGTGAAAAGGAGCTAAAGCATATCACTGACCGACTGGGGGTAGCACACATCTACAATGGCATAGCGATTTTCCTTCAGTCCAACCAAACAAAGTCATAAAAATTAGAATGAGGTAATGAACAAAAGTCAAGAGATAAAACAATGGCCAAAAGAAAAAAGACATTATAAAATTCTTAGAAGATGCTAGAGTAATGATCCACAAGATTCGACATATGAATTATCATATGTAATGAGAAGGGTAAATGAAATAGACTGCTAAAGAAGAAATTGCTTGTGACTAATAGCTAAAAGAACCAGCCATCAAAGAATAAAGAGGATCACCTGTTCAAAGCCAAATACAAGATTCGCCCACTCGATGTCTCTGGTAATTAGTAAGTTGGACCTGGCAAGCAGAGGTGCTACTTTGGCCTAATAAGATCAACAAAGGGCAAGTAGAACATATCCACATTAAATATGACAGAAAGGATTTAGAATTGGTATCTGTTTGTTTGTGTCTTTTTTTCTTCTTTTAAAGTGCTTCTTAGTTTACAAAAATATGTTTAAAAAAGATTAAGATAATTGGATAATCTTTTTAGTAGAAGAAATCCTAAAAAGAATAAAACTAAAAACTAAAAATACAGTTTAGTGCTTCACTCTTAAGCTAGTGAGTGTAGTTTCGGAAAAGCTCTTTTTTCAAACTTTATCCAATTACATTGTTATTTGTGAACTGTAATCTACATGACTAGAAGCATCATCATAATACAGTTCAATTCTATTCATAGCCTGAAAGTACTACAATGTTTTACATGACCATAAATGCCTACACCAATATATATCTAGCTCAATAATGCACAATGATTAACAGGAAACTAAAGCTACTTAACTATCATATCTCCTTTATTTTTACTTAAAGCCCTGATAGTAAAGCCTAAGCTAAACTTCCATATCATTCTATCAACGATGTACCAGTAAAAAAGAGCAAATAGAGGAAGCCAGAAACTAAGCACAGGAATAAGGAATTCACCTCTTGTGGAGATTCTGGTTCTAAAAATTCAGTGACAGATTGACTGATAGGAGGTTGCTTCAAGACCCTTTTTTTACCTTTCCTCAGGACTCCACCATGTCCTGCAACAGATGAACCCGAAAACCATCTGGGATCACCATCACCTCGATACTTGACCAGTTTCCTCCCTTGCTTTCCTCTGGGGTTTCTCATTTTCCTATCAGCAACCCAAAGCTTCACGAGGAAGTCCCTAGTCAATTGATGATCCACTTCGTTTCCATTGTTAATGCCGCTTCCAAATCGCCGGGATACAATCAAGGGGTTGCGGTTGGCAACAACATTTGTGTGAGAATCAACAAACCAAGAAACATGGGGCCCAGTAATCTTCTTGTATAGGCAACGGCGAGCCTCCTTTAACAAATTCATCCTTCCAGGAAAAGTCCTCAACAACAAAAGTTGCAGCTTGATGATGTGTGCAGATCCTCTCCCGCAGCGCTTTCTACAGCGCCTCTGCAGCAGCAAAATTGACCGTTGATTTAACCATTTTCCATCTTCACCGTTCATTAAATTTAGATGTGTAAAATACTAAAAAGCAAAACGAAATGTTAAATAAACACCGTCCGATATATCAAATGGCGGAGAAATAAAAGCCAGCCAATCAAAGGATGACACCAACTCCAGCAAATTTCAGACATAATGATAAACAAGTGATATGATCCGAAAATGAAATGTCATTCCCATGTTCTAACATATTGATCGCATAAATCTGCCTTGATAATCTTAAAAATAATTTGCATGTTGTTTTCTTCTAACCAGAAAATATAATCTTATTTATTACAACCATCATCAGTTACAATTGTCTTATCTATACCAGCACCTAGATGGCTAGATGTTGGGGACACAATGAATCAGGTAGAAAAGGACAATAATACATGACATAACACTTGGCATCCAATTCCAGTAGAAGAACCAAAACTGGAAACAGATTGTAATGCTAGTACATTGTTCATCGGCTTTGTTGATTGCATCAGCAGTAAGCAGACCATTTTGACAAAGACGTTGAGTTGCTCCTATTCTTGACAATAACACACTTATAAATATAAAACAGTTATAAGCAACTGCCAAGTATTAATCATATAGAAAAGATAGACGATAAACACAATTTGGGGCCATAGTACAATGGCTACTCGAATTTTGTTTATTTAGCAGTTTACTTGCAACATGTTCATTTCAAGAATTCAGCCTTCTACATCATGCAATAAGGAAGTATCTAATTTTTATGTTTTGACAAAAGGGGCAGAACCTGGTGGCATGATGGCTTCCTGCAACAATCTTAAGAGGAGCAAGTGTGTGTGTACTATTTCCTGAGATTGTATTAAAAGGATATGAATTATATTAGAATTGGAGAAAACATACATTGTTAAAAGAATCAGTGTCACCTTCCATACATGAATTATATTAGAATTGGAGAAAGCATATGAATTGTATTAAAAGCATATCTGGCTGCAACTCTAAAATTCCATACATTGTTAACCATGCAACAGAATCAGTGTCTCCTTTTTTCCCTGCATTTCTCATGTTTATGAAGGAAAATAAGTTGCAAGTCTTATATTTCCCTTTGTTCTATAGATTGGTTCAAAGTTCCTGAGACATGAATTATATTAGGCATGCAAGTGCATCTACAAACTCAATTGTCCAATTACACTGATTTCAAATTGAGTTCAACTGTGAAATCTTCAACAATGTCATCAGAATAAAGCATTTTCAAACTAAGCTACCTCCAAAGCAAGCTTGCAATATGAAAGAGGCCTGAAATAACAAAGCAGAACATTGCTTTTCACTTAACAGAGGATCTTCAGTCATTTTTCTAGTTTTTAACCCTAACTATGACTCTGCTAAATTCAAAACTATCTCCTCAAACAATCAGATAAGTAGTAGCTAAGTCCTATAATTCAGGAAAGTGGAAGGGGACTGCATTTCTGTAGGAACTCACCGATCAGAGAGAGAGGAGAAGCCCTACTGCAGGACCGGCGCGCGGCGAGCAGGGACGGCGCGCGGCGAGCAGGGACGGTGCGCGACGAGCAGGGACGGTGCGCGACCAGCAGGGACAGTGGGGACGCAGCGATGACGGACAAGGAGCGCAGCGACGATGCACAGGGGGGACGACGAAGAAGGTTCAGTGTTGAAGGAGAGGCTTCAGGTTTGACATTTCAATGAGGAAGGTTTTTCAACCATTAGATCAATCCAAGGGTCCATATTATTGTATAAATAATTTTAAAAATATTTATTAATTTATTAAGTGTTATCCGTTAGATTAATCTAAGGGTCGATTTTGTTGCTGGAGAGGCGCCGTAGCCTGTATGTAGAGAGCCTGCGGGAGAGGATCCGAACTCCTTGATGATGGAGTGCTCTGCGCTTATGATCGATGTTCGCAGATTTCAAATGCTTCACTTCTATGGAGGAACTGAAAACTTATAACCATTGATTAGAAATTTATTGGAAAAGAGCATGCAACCGCCTTTTTTACCATACTAGTACAGATTCCAAAAAAATTTACCAATAAAATGTGGGAAAAATTAAATTTACTAAGGTGGGGTAGATTTTGACACGGTGGAAGGCACATACGCTAACTGGGTTGGTGCATCTTGATGCGCCAACACAGTTACAGTTAGCGCATTAGGATGCGCTGAGTGAGTTAGCGCATCCTATATATCTTTCCCCTTAACATGATGCGCTAACTGTGTTGGCGCATCAAGATGCACCAACCCAGTTAGCGTATCACTTATATTTTTATATTGTTAATAATTTTTTAGACTTACGTGTGTCATTTCGATTCGATGAGAGAATATATTCTCTTTTACATTGATAATCAAATCAGAATATATTCTCAGCTTTTCCTACGTATAATAGTTTTTTTAACAAAAGTTTAAAGAAGTTCACGTAATTTCATTTCAATGCAGAGAATATATTCTCGAATATATTCTTGTACGGTTAATAGAATATATTCGCAGAATATATTCTTCTGTAAATATCCCTGCATGTGATGTAATGGATTAGATGGAAACAGACTTTAATGTATTGATATCTGTCCGAAAACAAGGAACATGCTAGTATAAATGAAGGCAGATTCAATTAGCCAAGAGTATAACAACTTGTTATTTTTTTGCCTTCTGGTTTACACATGTGATATTGTTATATAGTTGTGTGCAATTGCAACTTGCAGCTTATTTTTCGTGTATTAGTTTGTTTATCTGTTAGTATTTTAGTAATATAAAATGAGTCAAATTATTACTTTTATTTATTGGAATGGTAGAAAGTATGAAGATGTGCAAGGTATCATGTTTGAAGGTGATAAGAAGGCTATTCATATAAAAAGGGGAATTAGTTTTAATTTTTTGAATAGGAAGATTCACAAAAAATTAAATCTTGCATCCAATGAAATTGTGTCTAGTTTAACGTGTAGGTTTTTAATATCACAAAACCCCACCACATATACAGGTCTTCAAATATGCGATGATGAAGATGTGGAGTGCATGATCCACACTTTCGAGCAACAGTCATTGATGACTGTGCTTGAATTATATGCCGAGATTAACAATGTTGGTAGTTCATCTTCACCCGTCCAACCCGTTCAATTGGATACGCAACTGTCAATGGGGATTGAAGATCAACATGTATATCAATCAGGAGGGGTAACCGTTGAGGACACCAACATTCTTGATCATGAAGCTTATGAGAATGTAGACAGAGAATGTGACGATAGTGAGAATGAGGAAGATGAAGGCCAAGTCCCAGAGGGAGATTCATCAGATACAGATGTGGGGGGTGACTTTGATGCGGTTGTTAATCATGTAATCCCCCCACATTTATGGGGAATTCACCTGATACCGTCTCAAATCATGATCAACCTGGACCACATGAAGGTAATTGGTAATTTTAAGATTTAGCTATTTTTTTGGTTCATTAGTAATGATTTGGTCCATGTTTGTAGGTGGAACAGAAGCTCCATATTGGAATTTAACTCCTCATTATAAGGCTATAAATTGGGACCACCCTAATCAGGAGATAGAATTTCCTGGGTTGGATGTTCCAGGATCATGGAAAGTTGGAGATGAATTGTATGTTGGATTACGTTTTGATAGCAAACAGTCTTTCCAAATGGCGGTTAAGCATTACTCAATGAAGATACACCAGACCTATTTTGTAGTTGAATCAAACCCTACTTATTTGACCTTGAAGTGTCCAAATTTTTCAGAAGGTTGTCCGTGGCGGATGAGAGCAATAGTGAGGGTGTACGGCGATTGGGATGAGTCGTATGAACTATTGCCCAGATGGTTGGAAAAAATGGTATTATACTCCCCTGGTTCTACTTATAAAATTGAGACGAGGGAGTTTGTTTTTGATAATGCAGTTGACCCTCGTTTTCGTACCTTTCATAGAGTTTTTTGGACTTTTAAACAATGTGTAGATGCCTTCAATTTTTGCAAGCTAGTGTTACAAATTGATGGAACATTCTTGTATGGGAAATATCGGGGGACCCTTTTAATCGTCGTCACTCAAGATGGAAACACTTGTGTGTTGCCAATTGCATTTGCTATTGTGGAAGGAGAGACATTGGAAGCTTGGTCGTGGTTCCTGTCGAATATACGTGAACATGTGACCCAAAATCAAGGAATATGCCTTATATCTGACCGACATGTGAGCATAAAATCAGCTGTAGCAAGATCCCCTGCGTGGCAGCCTCCAAATGCGTATCATGTTTATTGCATTCGGCATATTGCAAGCAATTTCAACCACAAATTTAAAAATGCAAAACTAAAAGCAAACCTTCTAAAATTGGGCATTAGCCAGATCATTGTATGCGCCAGTTTGGTATGGTGCAACATATCCCACGCCCTCCATCACAACCAGATCACCTGCATGATGTCACTTTAAAAGGAAAGACTGTTGAGAATTGGCGTCACAAACATGCCATATATGTGACCCAATGGGATCAGCGGGTGAATTACTGTTGGACAAATGAGGAGTGTCGTGGCAAATTCAACCTCCCATCCAGTGTATACCCATCCAGGTGGATCACATTCAACACCCAATCGTTGAATTGATCAATGGCAAAATGCTCCAATGATGTCACTAATATCGGGTGGGTTCACACACCAGGGCAGCTCTTCCACACAACATGAACCACCGGGCCTTGGTTTTAACTTAAATGAATCATTTGCCCAAGAAGCACGTGCATCTCAAAACATAGTGGAAGGTGAAGAAGACGACCCAGAACCAAGAAGAAACCTACCTCGGGATGCTAGGAATCGACGACGGCATTGTATTCTCTCCTCATTCCCCCCAAATAATTAACTTGTATTAATTAACGTAATTTATTTAGTTCAAATTATTTTGATGTAAGATTTTAAGTTAAGGTTGAAATCCAACGTTGTTATTTTATGTGTTTTTTAAACAGTTATTAATATAATTTATTATTTCTAAGTAATTACATGATACGCTAACTGAGTTGGTGCCTCCTAATGCGCTAATCGAGTTAGCGCATCCTATATATCTTTCCCCTTAACATATGTGCTAACTGTGTTGGCACATCAAGATGCACCAACCCGTGTCAAAATCTACCTTATCTTGGTAAATTTAATTTTTCCCGCATTTTATTGGTAAATTTTTTTGGAATCCGTACTAGTATGGTCAAAAAGCCGCATGCAACCCCCTAAACGTTTGCCCAAATAATTAACCCTTATAATTATTACAATAAATCCTTATGTTAACCATGGTTAAATATTCCAAATTAAATCTTGACCATTGTTTAATTTAATTTTATAATTAAAATGTGAAATTTATATAAAAATATAAAATACAATTTTTGAAATGAAAAAATAGGTAAATAAAAGAAAAAGCCCTAAAACCTTGCACTGTAGAGTTCCAGAATTGCAGCAAAGCCAAAGACAAAAATCTAATCACCATTGGCAGAGTCAAATTGGAAAAATAAAATAGAGTTCCAAAATAGGTAGCCTCACCGCAATGATAACTTCAAAATTGGCTTTCAATCGCAGCTTTCGCAAACTCCGACTCGCTCTCCTTCTTGAGTTCCTCTCGCAGGTCTCCGTCCAAAGGAATTCTCATCATATAAATAGAATCATCTATTTTCTTCGTACTAAAAGGAATTCATCAACACCAAGGGATTGAGTGTGCTTACCTACCTGATTGTGCTGGCAACACTTCTTCTTAACTCTAGTGGTAGCACTATACCAAATGTCTCGAAAGAAATAGCCATTGAAGACTGACAAGGGAAAAGAAACGTGATTGGAAAGCCCAAAATGGCATGGAGCAGCACACTCCTGCAACGCCTTTCTCACTCTTTTTTTTTTTTTCCAATTTTTATATTTTATATTTTATTTATTTTGATTGGGTTAAGTTAAGTGATTACGGTTATTTTATATTTTAACATAAAATAATATATAAGAAAATAATTTATATTATCATATCTTCAAAATAATAAGAATTTTTTAAAAATTTTACAATAAAAAGTTCACAAAAACTTAATCACATGAATTATTAATAAGACAGAATAAAATGAATTCATGAAAATCAATTTTTCAATAATTTAATAATAAAGAAACAAAATCAAATTTTATTGATTCAATTATTCATAATTCATGTTATTCATTTTTTATTGGACTTTTTATTACAATAATTTTAAAAGTTGTTTCAGATCGAGAATAGAGAATGAGATTAAAGGGTTCAATTTCTAGAAATAGTTGTAAGAAGTGGAGATTTCTTATTTATGTTTTTATGCCTCTGATTTGGTTGCCCCCTTGGAGCTTATATAATTGCTCAAAACTTGGGGCCAAGCCTTACATAGGACTCTTTTGTAAGGTCCAAGACCCTTTGAGCAAAGGTTTTAATGACAACAAACTTTCACAACAATATTCTAAGTGTTCTGAATACTTTGGTACTAATGCTTTCACTTGAGAATGCTTGAAAGAATACAGGAAAATTAGAAGGAATGTGTAAAGATCAAAAACATCATTTAACATCAGAACATGTGTCCAGAAGCACGTTACATAGAGCTTTCATGTCAAAAGTGATGAAACAAGTTCAAGAAATAGCTTCTTAGCTTCAAGAAGGTCAAAACAGTTCATCTAAGATCCTAGAAATATTAAACTGAGTTGTATCAAGCTTCAGAAGCAAAGTTGAAGCTTTGAAAGGATCATTCAAGACCACTAGAAGCATGAGAAGGAGCTTTTCATGAAACCTGACACCTTCTGAATGTGAAAGATCACTTAAGCAATTCAAGCATAGTCATTCCAAGTGTTGCTGATGCAAATAAAGCAATTGGAGAAGATCAATGTCACTAGAAACACATTTTTGTCCTTAGAAGCAAAACTTACAGTTTCTGCAGAAGCATCAAATACTTATTTGAGGTTGCAAACAAGATCAAAGTATCTCTAGAAGCATTGAACAAGTTCCCACACTCCTCAAGATATTATCCTTGAATATTTCAAGTTGAAGAACACTAAAAGGAGCTTCCATAAGCATAATTACTTCTCTCACAATGCAAATAACGCAAGGACAAAAGATTGGAAGCTTTACAAGCATATTTGAAAGAAGAAACAGAATTTCTGCACATTTCCAGAAGATACAGTTTGCTTCTGCAGAAGAAACATAATTTCTGCACACTTCCAGAAGATGCAGTTTGCTTCTGCAGAAGAAACAGAATTTCTGCACACTTCCAGAAGATGCAATTTGTTACAGAAGGAATGTGCAAGTATAGACTCTGCAGAAGCAGCAAATTAAACCAGAAAGTCTAAAATGAATCTCCTGCTGATTTAGCTGAGTAACACAAGTTGAAATACACTTGAAATAATCTAGTCAGCACATTCACAGAAGCATTGGTGAAGAAATGAGCCAGTTTTGCAGTCTACAGAAGCAAGTTCTGCAGAAGCATGAAGACTAGTCAACAAGATAGTTGTACCTGTCAGCTGCTTTTGCAGCTGTACCTGAAAGGGACTTGTCAAAGCATCACAGTTGGATCATTTTGACTGCATTCCAACGGCTACAAGGCTCCTCAACTATAAAAGGAGGTGCTCTCTTCACCATGAAACACACCTCTCACTCCAGAAGCATAAAATAATCTCTGCTCTTTCACTTCCAGCTTCTGGAACCTTTTCTCTCTCCTCAAATTCTTTCTAATCTGCTTATACAAGTTGTTGAGGGGGAGTTTTGCTCACTAGGAAATTCTATTACTGCTCTAATTGTAAAATAGTGAGCTGTTTGTACTTTACCTTGCTGTTTCTGTGCTCCTGTAAGGTCACAGAGATTGGTTTATTGTAAAATCTCTTGTGACACATTAGGTGAAGTATTTGGAGAGGTTGTAAAGGCTCTGGTGTGAGCCTGTGAGTGTTTGGAGTCTGCAGAAGGAAGTTTTGCAGATTTCTGGACCTGTGCTTCTGCAGAAAGTCATGCAGTAAGCCAGGGTCTATTTCTGTGAGTTTGGATGATTCTGTAGAAAGCCTGAAGAGGCTGTGGAAAAAGAATACTAGTGGTGAGGAGCACCCAAGAAGTCATTGTATCAAGGTTGATATAGTGGAAAATCCTACAGGGAGTAGGGACTGGATGTAGACTCAAGGTTGAGAGGTGAACCAGTATAAAAATCATTTGTGCAATGTCTCTTACCCTTTCTCTCTTTAATTTTCTGCACATACATCTATTGCATTGCTAGTTATTGTTCATATTTTGAATATTTAGCAAGCTATAAACCATATTTTGATAAACTTATTTTTAAACTGATATTTTCACATAAAACACATTCATATCAGTTAATATACTGATCTCGAAAGTTTCATTACATTATGAAACTGTTTGGTGCTCCAGAAGCACATTTCTTGAAAGATGTTCATTGTTCAAACATTGGAACTTGGGGTTCAAACTACTAAATTTTGATAAACCTATTTTTGAACTAATATTTTCACATAAATCACATCCATATTAGTTAAAATATTGATCTGGAAAGTTTCATTAAATTATGAAACTGTTTGGTGCTTCAGAAGCACATTTCTTCAAATTTGTCCATTGTTCAACATTGAACTTGGAGCTCAAACTATCAGATCTTTACAAACTTTATTTTAATAAGATTTAACTTTATATTCTGGTTGTTTACTATTCAAATATTTGATCTGGAAAGTTTCATCAAGTTTCAAGTTCATTTGACCCTTCAGAAGATTTGTTTAAAGTGACAGATTCAATGTATTGCTTCTGCACAACTGCAGAAACTTTATATTATTCTTCTGAACAGTTTTTCTCACATAATCTTATTAGTTATTGGTTAAATAACTATTCTGGAAAGTTTTATTAAAATACAAAATCATTTGACCCTTCAGAAGATTGATTTAAAGTGTCAGATTCATTGTTTTGCTTCTGCATAATTGCATAAACATTGTATTATTCTTCTTAACCTTATTCTGAATTGTAACTACATTAAATACATTATATGGAAGAATAAACTTTGATGATATCAGTCCTTATGATTTGGCTTGCCTTTAAGAAGATAGTTTTAATCTACTTAGTTGGCATTATACACTAACCACTATCTTCTAGAAGGAACTTATGATAGCCAAAGCATTCCTTGAGCAAAGATCAATAAGTTGTTCAAAGTAGCAGGTTGGACCAAAAGTTTTCAAGGGTCACAATTCAACCCCCCTTTTGTGACTCTGTGATTTACTTCAATTGGTATCAGAGCTCAACCTCTATGGGTTGAGCACACTTAACCGTGTGAGAGGAAAAGATTCAGGAAGAAGTAATGGCCAACCAAAAAGCATACTCTCAAAGTGTTGATGCAGAATATTCAAGAAATGAACAACTTCAAGAAGGAGCCAATGATGCTAGAAATCAATGCAACTCTACATGTGGCTCAAATGGACCTTAAGGTATGTACTCCTAAACTTGAACATTGTCCTCCCTATGATGAGAAAGATTTTGCTTATGGATTGAATGATGGTTTGATAAACTTTGAAAATAAGAATATGAAATTCTTAAAAAGGAGATTCTTTTTTTAACTTCAAATTGAAACTTTGATGCCTGAATACGATTTTCTTGAAGAAGATATACTTGCAAATTGTGAAACCTCAGCTGTCTTAAAAAATTCTTGGTATTCACGTAAAAAAAGAAAAAAGAGATTAAAAATTATTAAAAGAGTTAATAGGATAAAAGTTTTTAATTATAATAAGGTGATATTTGAATATTTCACCAAATACATAATATAGAGAGTCTATTATAAAAGTTTAAAAAAATTAATTGATATTTTTCAGAAATTTGAAATAATAATCTTTAAATAAAATTGTTTATTAATTTAAACAAAAAAACATTTAATCAACAAATGAAATCCCAAATTTACGATTCAACCCAACCCAAGTCGTGAGGGAAAAAAAGATTGGAACAAATTTGTAAACGGAAGATCAAAATTGAAGTCCCAAAAGATGAAATTTCCCCAAATCTGAATGGGAACATTTGCCCTAACCCATTTCACACCAATCGGATCCTCCACTAACGACGGTTCCCGGATCCTCCGTTGTTCGCCGTTGGCTGACCTGAGCCACCCCCTCATTCTTCTGGAGATAGAAAGAGAGAGACAGTGGGGAAGGGAAAGCGAAAGAAAGGGAGAGTGAAAGCGGAGATGGATTGCGGCGTCGGATCCATCGTATGGGTGCGACGGAGGAACGGGTCGTGGTGGCCGGGTCAAATACTTGGCCCCGATGACCTCTCCGCTTCTCATCTCACCTCTCCTCGATCAGGAACTCCCGTCAAGCTTCTCGGCAGGGAAGACGCCAGCGTGTAAGTTTCTTTTTCTCATTCCACTTTTTAACTTAACTACTCTCATGTTAATTAATTGCGTCTTTGCAACTAAGTTAGCTACCATAACCTGTCTCTTGTGTAGAATTATTAATTTATAATCTGCTCATATTTGTGGAAAAGTTTGAAATATTGTTAAGTTCCTTTGTTGTTGTGCATATGTATATGAGATGCACACACAGAAGCATGTGTTTTATCATTCTTAACAGTTATTATTATTATTTATTAATTTATCTCTTATTTGGTGATATGTATTTGCAGGGATTGGTACAATTTGGAGAAATCCAAGCGTGTCAAGGCATTCCGATGTGGTGAGTTTGATGATTGTATTGAAAGGGCTGAATCCTCCCAGGGGATGCCATTGAAGAAAAGAGAGAAATACGCCCGCCGAGAAGATGCTATTCTTCATGCTCTTGAACTTGAGAGACAAATGTTGAAGAAGCAAGCGAAATTAGGTATTGCTAGTTCTGATCGAATCAATTGTAGATCATCTAATACTGTTAAAAAGGGCATAGTTACGACGTTGCCGCTGGAAACACTGGGAAATGATAATGAAAATTGTGCAAATTCCAAATCATATATGTCTTGTGAGAATGAAATTGCTGGAGGTTCTTTTACTTCAGAATTAGCCAAGGAGGGCAATCGACTGAGAGGGGAAGTAGATCTTTCTGAAGCAACACCTCGGATGCGAGGCTTGCAGGATTTTGGGCTCAAAATTGCCCCCTTTAAAGGGAAACCTTCGTCTTCCGTTGATCCAAATGTTTCTCCCAAACTTGCAGTTGATGAGGGTGCTCGGACTCTTGCAAGTGGTAGTCTTTGCATGGGGAGTGCACTTCACACAGATGGTAAAATTCTCTAGCAAAAGAAAATGGCCAGATGAGAGATTGAGTGAGGAATACTAAAAATAAAGAGGCATAAAAATCAATCCTATTTTATTAGTAAAAATTAGCCATATGTTTTAGGCTGTAACCTGACTAGGTTCTGTTTTCAGGAGCTGGGCAAATAGCTTGCCGAGCAAAGAGGAGCAGATGTGTGTATTTTCCAGCCGAGTATATTGATTCTCTTGATTACAAGGAAACTCTAGCCCATGTTGAGATGTCATCTCCCCAACTTGGAGGGGAGTTTCCTTATCATGGTTCTTTGGTTGGAGAGACTGAATCAACTTTTATGGATGATGTTGAATCTGATTCTTCAGAAACAGGTTCTACTGATTCTGATTCAGATTCAGATTCTTCTGAGACAGAACCAGACATGGATGAGGAAATGACTATACTTACAGGTTAGGTTTTTGCCATACTTATACTATCCTTACGTCAACAGTATGATATGATCTGTTTCTGTTGTCGATTCCAATGCTTCATATGTTCAGCCAGTATCTTTTATTTAGTGAATTTACTTCTCTTACACTTGATTATCTTTCATGGCTTCTTGCTCTGAATTTTTTTTTCGTTATTCTTGTGGCATGATTGTATATTGAAATGCACTATGTTCAAGCCATTAGCTGAGCATCTGATGTAGTAGTTCTTCCTTCTGCATTCCTGCATCATTCCTTACTTGGTTTACTGGTTTGTAACTTCAACTAGTAACTGAACCCTGGCAAATTGCTTAGAACGAGCTAGGTACAAAATGTGCGTCAAAGATCTACCTCTATGCTTTCTCTTTACATCTCTTCTAATGAGGTCAACAAAAATGATATAACTGGCCTATATTTATTGCCAAGGTAAAAAAGTCGTGATCCTATTCCTACCTTAGATTGGCCAACGTGCCATAAGAATTTAATTGTAGGATTCTAATATCTCCTACCTCTTTGGTAAACTACTTTAGTTGTTTCAACACGTGTAACAACTCAACATAAAAGAGAAAAGGTCTTGATAAAATGTATTATATGTTCAATCTGATTTGCTAAGTCCTAGGGTCTTGAATTCAGGAGAAGGGATAAGGAATTGTCAACATCATGCACATTTAGTCTTGACTGGCTTTCATGAAGTGTAATTTGGAAGTCACTTCCAATTTTTGTGGGGGAATCTAAGGTATTCATAGCTTCATTCTTGATAACCAGTGAGGATTCAATTTTGTGTTGGACTATTTGTTTCATCTTTCTTTCACATCATCCTTCATGGCTCTTTGGATGTTACCGTAACTGCAGACATGAACGGATCTACATTAAGAGCTTTGGGGCCAATTTCCCCCACAAAATTTTTTTATTACATGTATTAATTGTTCCCACAAGAATTTTTATATATGTATTTATGAATGTTGCCCCCATAAATTAAAATTTCTGGGTCTGTCACTGACTGCAGAAACTGGTCGGGATGCTGAAGAACATGAAAGCACTAGCAGTGAGGAGCCTGATGAATTAGCAATTACCAGTTACATGCCTCACCTCTATCCCCGTGAACTGATAACATCTAATGAAGCTGTGTCTAAATGGCAACTAAAAGGGAAAAGGAATAGTCGGAATCTTGCAAAGAGGTCTTTTGGTGCTCCTAATGGAAAAGGAATTATATATGGATCAGGAGCGGATTTTGAAGGAAGAAAGAGTCATTTTCATAAGAAAATGGGTTCGAATTTGCATTACTACAGAAATGATTTTAGTGATGCACTTGATGACGTTGATCAAATGTTTGGACTGGAAGATGAATATTCTCTAACACCTAGAGCTGTATCAAAAAGACGAAATAAAATTCATCATGGTTTTGATTGGAATGATTGGGCCTGGGATGATCATCTTGCTTCAAAAGGATATTGGGATATTAAAGGATATACTCCAATATATGGTGATCGTTATCGTTTTGGTGGGAGGATGAGGTCAATGCTGGTTAATGTAGATTTGAAGGTTCAAGCAAGCTATCGGAAAGAGCCTGTACCCATTGTTTCTCTCATGAGTAAATTAGATGGAAAGGCAATAATAGGGCACCCAATCCAGGTTGAAGCCCTTAAGGATGGTTCATCTGATATTCTATTTTCTGCAATTGATGACTTAAGTAATGGTGGGATCGGTATTGAGGGAAGTAGCATGCTTCCACCAGCATGGAGGACTGCAAGAAGAACAGCAAATTTTCGTGTCCCTCGCCCCCATGTATTTTCATCAAATGGTGCTGATGTTGCTGCAGAGTTTCCTTCCTTAGATCAAGATCAAAACTTTGAGTATAAAAGGTTAAACACTGGAAGTTCCAGTCATAAGGCAAGTCTTCAGAAGAAGAGTGGCCTTAAAAGTCATCGGTCTTCAGCTGACAAAAGGTCCTCAAAAAAGGTGCCAAAGAAGTTTAGCTTGTCATCTAACCAGAAAACTAGAACTCTGTCCTCATTATCTGAACATAATCTTAGTAGAAAGTCATTACATGATAGCAGTAGTTATCCAACAGATAGATTGATTAAACCAAAAATCTCTGGGCCCCCCACAGTAGCTTGCATACCAATCCAGTTAGTATTTAGTAGATTACTTGAGAAGATTAATAGGCCTCCATTGAGAAGTAATGCACCTTTACTGAATACTGGTGTGGAGAGAAATTCATAGGTTGTACATTATTGGAGCAATAATCTTACAGTGGTAGCACAATTTATTGGGGATGTTTTGTTTCCAATATAGGGAAATCCTATTCAATTTATTCTCTGCATTTTAAGGATTAATATGCAGTATAGTACCCTATTCATCCTGTATCTAATATAGATAAATAAAAAAAGGTACATGAAATTGTTTAGCTGCCTTGTAAGTACACATTTGTAGATCTTGGTTCCTAGGAAATGCCACTAGCTAGATTTTGATTTGTTCATCATAATTAATAGAATCCAGTTGTATTGTTAGTTCTATGTTACTTTATACTCTTTAGTCGAACTATGCAATGCATGTATAATAAGGCATGCAACAGTTCACAGGACGCAGTATATAGCAAGACACTGAACTGTGATTTTTCTTTTCTTTTTTTTGGGTATAATGTTGTATCGCAGAAGCTTTAAATTGTTACCATTTGCTGCTTATGTTATGTTATGTTATGTCCAACTTATGAAACGTTCACTATCTAAGCTGGAAGTTAGTAGCTGTGGTTTTGTTTACACAAATGTGGTACATGACCTATGGCTGCTGAGTCAGTGTTTCTGGCAGTTTTGGTTAAATTCTCATTAGATTTTTTTTCTTAAGCATTATTGTATAATAGATAATTAGATATATCGAGTTAGGTTTGCAGGCTTAAACGTTCCTAAATTTATATGTTCTTTAATTTTGTTTGTAAGAAACTACCTTTTTCTGCTAGTGATGGTTGTCGGTTGAGTGCCAGCATGATTAAAACCACTTCAAATGTACTACGAATGCTTATATAAAAATTCATTGAAGTGAATAAGTTTTTTTTTTTTTGTAGAAGCATTTTAGCAATTCTTGTTTTATTGTTAGTGTTACCATGGTTCATATTCCTTCTTGCTGTAGATAATTCTTGAGGGTTTTGTTGAGAAAGTCTTCTAATACTGAGGATATATATTCACCTTCAAAATTTATTTAGGAGGAAACTAAAAAAGTAAACAAAAAAAAAAGGCAAGAACACATAAATTGAATCATTTCAATATTAATTTTAATGAAACTAAATGCAACTAGTGTGACTTCAGGTTATTGTTGTATTTTGTGTAGTTGTATTTTCAATTTAGTATTAAATAATCATGTACTTTCTTTCTTCTTTTAATAGAGTTATTTATCAAAATAATTTTGAATGTGTTAGTTGCTAAGAGTATATAAAAGAGTCGAGTTTAAATTTGATTCACTGTCAATCTAAAGTTTTTACACCAATCTAATTATGTGTTTGTCAAAAAGTTAAATTCCATAGTAGTTGTGATAATCAAATTTTCTTTAATAATTTCACAATGCATGTTTAGATGATAGTGTAAAAGTATTTTACATTAATAATATATTAAGAGGAGCTGAGGAGGGATCAAATTATTTCAAGGTAATTTATACCAATTGTTACACACCATTAATAAATTTATATAGCATGTGATTTTTGTTAATTTCATTGTTGAACTATAATTGTAAATTATCTTGATTATTTGTATTAAATTTTATAAAATTTTAATACTAATAAATTGTTAATGAAATGGTTATTATTTTCATACATTTTAAAAGTATATATAATGTTAATTTAAATAAATTTCAATGATGTATTAACTAATTTTGTATCAATGTAAAATTTTATAGATGCCATTTAATAATAGTAATATTTAATGCAATGATGAATTTTGAAATACAATTATATATTAAAAACTATTCAATGGTGTAATTTACATTGATGTAATTTAAACCCTCATCATATATGAAATATAATGAGTTAATAAAATTGTATAATAAACCAATGGGGGTTGGTTAGTGGTTCAAGTGGTACATGCTTGTTTCTCCTTAAATAAGGTCTCGGGTTCGAGTCTTGTGGATGGAAAAAATCCCCGTTGGGATAGCTAGCCCCACCATGATGTGGATGTTCCCGTCTCGAACAGGATTGCCTCGAGTGGAGGATACCCGTGGTTAAACAAAAAAAAATTGTATAATAAACATAAACATTTAAATTCAACCACTAGTAAACATAAACATAAAGAGGATGAGAGGGAAGTGGAGGTGGGGATTTTTATTTTGGTTGGAAGTGGAGGTGGGGATAAATAGAGCTGTCAATTCGGGCTATCCAGCCCGCCTCGATGCGGGTAACAGGTTTTATCGGGCTGGGCTAAAATGCCTGGAAGTTATTCGAGCTTCTAAAATAGGTACCCGAGCCCTACCTTTTTGGGGGCAGCCCAGTTTTTGGGCGGGTTTTTGTGGGCTACCCGACCTTTTGCGGGTAGCGGATTTTATCGGGCTGGGTCAAAAAGTCCGAGAGTTATTCAGGTTTCTAAAATAGGTGTCTGGGCCCTACATTTTTGCGGGCCAGCCCGATCGGGGATAAAGGACTTCATTTAGAACTAGGCAAGTTTGGGCTAAAATTTTTTTTTCACTTGTTTATATTTTGGGCTTTTTTTTTCACCAGTTTGTATGTTGGCATGCAGCGTGAGCATTCAAGCCTAGTGCTCATGCTTTGACCAAAAAAAAGCCAAGTGCTCATACTTGACTCAGATATATCTAGGAGCTTGTTGACAAAAAACAAGGAGCTTTTTTATATATATAGAAAAATCTCTTTGAATACCTATGTAAGCATTCATTTTGGAATTAATGAAAGTTTGAAGAAGTTTTAGAGCTTTGCTCCTAGGGGTGTTCACGGGTCGGTTTGATTCGGTTCTTTGAGAAAAACAAATCCGAATCAAACAAAATTGTTCGGTTCGGTTCGGTTCGGATTTCATTGTTTTTTTGTAAAAGACCCGAACCAAATCGAATTCGAACCAATAAAAGACGGATTGGTTCGATTCGGTTCAATCGGATCGGAAACTAATAATTATTTATAAATAATATACCATATATAAATATTTACAAATAATTATTTTCAGTTCTGCTTGCTAAGGAAATTATTTTTACAAATAATATACCATGTATAAACCACAAACAAAGAATTATTTACAAATATTATGTGATTCACATAGTTCAAATTTATATTCATGACAGTTTAATTTAGTTTATTTGTTTTTTTAATATATTCAAGGGGTTCAGTTTGGTTCGGTTCGGGTAACGGGTTCAAATTTCCCAACCCGTTACCCGAACCAATAGACCTCAGTTCTTATTGGTTCGGTTCGGTTCGGACCCGAATGAGCAAAAAAAATCCGAACCAATTAGAATGGTTTGGGTTGGTTCGTCGGGTCGATCCGAACCAATGAACACATTGCTTCTCTTTGGTTCTTAGAGAGAATCATAACTTAGATGTTATCAAAGGTTTCCATACATTTATGACGATTTTACACCATATTTATCATTCTTCTTCCTTCAATAGGATTGAGTGTTGTGGCGTCATTCTTCATGTTTTCTTCTTCTTCCTCATTTATTTCTCTTCTTTCATATGATTTGTGTTTAATTCAAGTGAACCAACTCAATACTATCATTTTTCTTCTTTCACAGTAGTCATGTTAGAGTTATTAGTCAACATTGAGGTAATATATTTTTAATACATTTATAATATTCAATACTATAATTTCTAATAAAACATTCCCTTTTTAGTTTGATAACCACTGTCAGCATTTTCCCTATGCTTTTGGTTTGTATTTTTATTTTATTTTTGACTTTTCAATTTATTCATTTTTGTTTTTGTTCTGGAGTGGATTTACACTCAACTTCCGACATCAGCGACCTGGTTCCGACATGCACATGAACGAGATCGATACTATATATGTAACTTGGGAATCCGACATCACGTTTGTCGGGGTACGTCGACATTGGAGTTTAGATCATGCGTCCCGACACTTATGCCTATGAGAAGTATCACCGACATTACCCAAGGTCACAACGACGGGTACACGACACCTCGACCACTCGTGGTGCGTGACCTCACGACCTAACAAGCGCGTGACCTCGGAAATCACAAAAGTCCGTTATTAACCATAACGAACTTTCCCGCCTAAATTCTCTTATATATACCCCGGATTCTATGTGTCCAGGTAGGCATTCTGACCATTACTGTTACTCCGTTGGATAGATATCTTACGTTGAGCGCCGGAGTCCCTGCAGGTACACCCTGCCCCGCCGTGGAATCACCGTCATCGTTGCTACTGAAGCAACCTTTCTACACGAATTCCTCAATCGTGAAGCTTTCCGAAGATCATTGGCGCCGTCTGTGGGGACGAAGACTTGATCAAGACTTTTGTTCTTGGATCTTTGGAGATCTTTGGTTTCCAGCCTTTCACCTTTGCTTCGACGCTCTTCTTGAATGCGATCATGGTGGGAACCAGAAGCACTTCCTCGACCCTTACTCCTGCTGGAGAAGGTTCCACCCCCTTCATAACTTCAGGAACGGTCCCAGCCGTCTTCTCCGCGACCACCGGAGTCGTCTCTGTCACCGCTGGAATTCCTCCACCTCACCCAGGTACCACGCGCACCAGAGCCGTCGTTCCCCCACCACCTACGGGAACCGCCTCACCTTCCTCCCCTCTGGATCAGCTCTCACGTGGGGAACTCCTGGACGTTATTTGCCGCCAGGAGGAACTTCTTGAGCAGTATGCACACCATCTTGAGAGAGTGGAGACTGAACGCCAAGCCGAGGCCATGCATCGACGAATCTTGCGTGGGGAACTAGCATCAGAGCGTCAAGCGCCCAGCAGATTCATGAAAAACACGCTTCACCATAATGCAACCAACATCCTTCGTCTTCCTGCCATGCGCCGCCTTCACCACAGCCATCTGCCCAATCTGTACACTCGAACTCTCGTCCGAGGGACAGAGCCAATCCCGCCGGTGAAGAATCTCATCACACCACTAATGACGAAGTGATACAAGTTGTACTCCCATTTTCAGAACGGATAATGCTCTTCCCCGTCGACAAACGTTTTGAAAAAGTTCCTGTACCGGAGCTCTATGATGGAATGGGAGACCCGCTGGAACATTTAGATATCTACGAATCCGCCATGTCCATCTGCAACGCCTCTGGACCCATCATGTGTAGGGTTTTCCCGCTTTCCCTCAAGAAAACTGCCCTTAGGTGGTTTCAGACACTGCCACCCCGGTCAATAAACACATGGGCCGACTTGAGGGCCAAATTCCTCATGAGCATCACCACCAGCAAAGTTCAGCCCAAAACTGAGGCCTCACTGAAGCAGATACGACAGGGGCCCTCGGAATCCCTCTGGGACTACATCAGCAGGTTCACCAAGGAGGCGCTCCTGGTGCAAGGACTTCAACCCGGGGTCCAACTCATGCTGGCCAAAGATGGCCTCATCCCTCATTCTCCGTTTTGGATCGACCTGTCCAAAAGAAAACCCCACAACATGGAGGAGCTGCTCAGCCGCACAGAGGAGTATATAAGCCTTGAAGGTGAGGAGCTTGCCCTCAAGGCAAAAGACACGAATCCGGGACAGACGCCGAAGGATCAGGGGCAGAAAAACAAAGGTAGTCGACAAGGGCGACAAAGAGCCCCTGGGCCGCTATACTTCCTATACCCCGTTGAACCAACCCCGAGGAAAAAATACTCAACGAGATACTGAATGTGGAATTGTTTGAATCCGGCATGAGGAGACCACGGCCGCAGAAGGCAGGCCCCGAAACTGACAAGTCCAAGTATTGCAGATACCACAAGTCTCCAGGGAATGACACTGACCATTGCCAAACTTTGAAGGACGCCATCGAGGAGCTGATTCGACGTGGAAAGCTCGACAGGTTCAAGAAGGATCGAGGAGGGACAACCCGACACAACGAGGACTACAAGAGAAACTACAGGAATGATGAGTCCCGACAGGAATCTAGTCGGCATGAGCGCAACCGATCTCGTACACGATCACCACGACATGGGAGATCCACTTCCAGGAGACCTTCCCGCGATCGCTCACCCCCTCTTCGTCACGGAAAGATCGCCGAGAACAGTCGTCGTCATCTAGACATAGATCACCACAACGCGGAGAGCCCTCATCTCCCAAGCACCCCGTCATCTATGTCATCGCCGGCGGCTTTGCCGGAGGAGGAGAATCCGGAAATTCCCGGAAGAAACACATGAAGGAGGTACTGTCGGCTTCCCCCTCTTCATCCCGGAGTATCTATGCCAGACAGAAAAGAAAACTTCCCCCCTCACGTTCTCTGATGATGACTACGGCCCAGTGATCCCGTGCCATGATGATCCCCTCCTTATCACCGTGTTCATGGAGAATCATGAGGCCAGGAGGGTTTTTATTGACCAGGGGAGTTCCCCCGACGTCCTATTCCTCAAAACCTTTAGTCTCCTGCACATTCCGGAATCAGATCTCTTGCCATACAAGGGCGCCGACCTGATCGGGTTCACAGGGGACAAAATACGCCCCAATGGGTATGTGAAGCTGCTAGTGACCTTTGGCCAACCCCCTCTCCAAGACCGCGAAGGTCCGTTTTCTTGTGGTGGACTGCCCCACAACTTACAATGCCATCTTGGGCAGGCCAACTCTAAACGCTATCGGGGCAATCATTTCCACCAACCACCTAATGATGAAGTTCTGGAGCGATGAGGGCGAAGTTATCAGTCTCCGAGGTGACCAGGTGATGGCAAGATCCTGCTACAAGGAGTCCCTGAAAATCACCAAGCCGAAGAAAAGTACCGTGAACGAAGAAAAGGCAGAAGACCACCCGGCGTCAGCCGGGGTGATGCTCGCGGATCTTGATGTCCGGGAAGATTTCGCCGAAACCCGACCGATCCCGGAAGGGGATTCCCGGCCACTTCAAATAGGATCCGCCTCGGACCAAGTGGTACAGGTGGGCTGCGGGATGGCACCCCATGATGAAGAAGCTCTTTGCACACTCATCCGCCAAAATTGTGATCTTTTTGCATGGACCGCGACCGACATGCCCGGTTTGGACCCCGAAATCATTTGTCATCGTCTTTCCGTCGATCCCAGGATCAAGCCCATGGGGCAGAGACTCCGGAAGATGTCGGCAGACAGAGCGGAAGCAGCCACTCAGCAAGTCGTAGAACTACACGACGTCGGCTTTATTAGAGAGGTCAAATACAGCACCTGGTTGTCGAATGTAGTCCTTGTAAAAAAGAATAATGGAAAATGGCGTATGTGTGTAGATTATACAAATTTAAATAAAGCATGCCCGAAAGATTCCTATCCGCTGCCTAACATCGACCGTTTGGTCGACCAATCTTCTGGTTATCGCCTTTTATCTTTTATGGACGCATATTCCGGCTACAACCAAATTCCGATGTATCCTCCTAATCAAGAGAAAACAACATTTATGACCAAGGGGGCAAATTAGTGCAATCGCATGATGCCTTTCAGCTGAAGAACGCCAGCGCAGCCTATCAGAGAATGATGAATACCGTATTCCGGAATCATATCGGAAGGGTTGTCGAGGTATATGTAGATGACATAATCGCGAAGAGTACCTCGGATAGTGACCATATTCGGGACCTCGGCGAAGTCTTCAGTCAACTCCAGAAATACAACATGCGCCTCAACCCAAAGAAATGTACCTTCGGGGTCCGCGCCGGTAAATTCCTTAGCTTCATGCTCACAGAGCGCGGGGTTGAGGCCAACCCCGACAAATGCCGGGCAGTTCTGGAAATGAAGAGCCCAACGTCAGTCAAAGAAGTCCAACAACTGACTGGGAGAATGGCCGCCTTAACCAGATTCATCTCGAGATCCGCATCTCGGGCACTCCCCTTTTTCCGTCTTCTGAAGAAAGGAAAGTTGTTCGAACGGGACCAAGAGTGTGAAGAAGCATTTCAGCAAATAAAAACCATATTGGCATCTCCTCCCGTCTTGGCAAAGCCGAACCCAGGTGAGGTCTTATACCTATATCTCTCTGTGGCGGATGAGGCCGTAGCCGCCGTCCTGATCCGCGAATCAGAAGGAGCGCAATACCCAGTTTTCTTTGTGAGTAAAGCCCTGCAAGGCTCGGAACTTAGGTACCCTAAGGTGGAAAAGATTGCCTTAAGCCTCATCACGGCAGCCCTACGACTTCGGCAATACTTCCAGGCGCATCAGATTGTGGTGCGGACTAATCAACCCGTCACACAGGTGTTGCACCGAACCAGACCTAGCCGGGAGGATGGTATCTTGGGCCGTGGAACACTCCGAATTCGGGATATCTTACGAACCACGACAGGCTATCAAGGCTCAGGCCCTATCAGACTTTATCGCGGAACTGACCCCGGCGCAACCCATATCGGAGGAATGATGGGAGCTGCACGCCGACGGTTCGTCCAACCCAAAGGGAAGTGGGGCCGAGATACTCTTGGAAAGCCCACAGGGGGTCATCTTAGAACATTCCCTAAGTTTCTCATTTCCAACATCCAACAACCAAGCCGAGTATGAGGCAGTTATAGCTGGTTTGCGCATGGCCTCCAAGGTCGGAGCATCGCGGGTGAAGGTCCACGACGACTCTCAATTATTAGTCTCCCAGGTGAAAGGCGACTACCAGGTCAAGGATCCCCTGCTCCTTAAATACCTTGAGGTATTAAAGGAGTTGTTTCATTGTTTCTCGGCGATCGAGATCCACCATATCCCGCGGGAAAGGAATGCCAAAGCCGGCGTTCTGTCCAAGCTCGCAAGCACAAGATCTTCCGGGAAAAACAAATCCGTCATCCAAGAGGTCGTCCCCGCACCAACTGTGGTGTTGGCTATAGATTCTGACAAATGCTGGTATTTCGACATCCAAAATTATTTAGGCGATGGATCGCTCCCCAATGACCCCAGTGTAGCTAGGCGCGCACAAAGGCAAGCGACACGATACTGCCTAGTCGACGGGAACCTTTATAGGCGAGGACTCGCACAACCATTGATGAAGTGCATATCGGGTGATACCATCGACTACATCATAGCCGAGGTACACGAAGGTGTTTGTGGTCACCACCCCGACGGTTATTCCTTGGCCCGAAAAATCCTCCGTGCGGGCTATTATTGGCCTACCATGGAAGCGGACTCTGTCAATTACATGAGGAAGTGGCCACAATGTCAGAAGCATGCCGACGTGCATTGGGCCCCAGCTAGAGCCTTGTGGTCTATCTCGGCCCTTTGTCCCTTTTCCTGGTGGGGCATTGACATCCTCGAACCTTTTCCCCCATCCCCAGGGCAGTTCAAGTACCTTGCAGTGGTCGTCGACTACTTTACCAAGTGGATCAAGGCCCAACCACTTGCTAAGATCACAAGAAAGAACCTCACAAAGTTCATCTACCGTTTCGTGATATGCCGATTCGGGATCCCAAATACCGTTGTGACCGATAACGACACCCAGTTTACAGATAAGGGGTTTCGGGAGCTCATGGCGGACTTCCATATCACCCACAGATTCTCGTCAGCAGAACATCCCCAAACCAATGGCCAGGCCGAAGCCGCCAACAAGGTAATACTCAAAGGATTGAAGAAACGCCTCGATACTGCGAAGGGACTCTAGCCAGAGCAGCTACCCAACGTCCTGTGGGCCTATCACACAACCCCCCATTCCACTACAGGGGAAACTCTGTTCAGGTTGGCTTACGGTGTCGACGCCGTCATCCCAGTAGAAGTCGGAGAGCAAAGCCCCAGGCTCCAAGCATACGATCTGCGATTCAATGACCAAAGGCTTCGAGAAGAATAGATTTAATTGAAGAAATCCGTGAGAGGGCCTCTATCCGGGAAGTCGCGATCAAACTACAGTCAGCAAGGCACCACGATAAGGCCGTAGTATCACGGACATTTAACGACGGAGACCTGGTCTTACGAAGAGCAGATGTCGGCAACAAAAATGCTGCCCAGGGGAAGTTGGCGGAAAATTAGGAAGACCCATATCGGATCATCTCCGGGACCGGCACCAGAGCCTATCGCCTAAAAACATTACCCGGGGAAGCTATACCCCGGGCGTAGAACGCGGATAAATTTCGCAGGTACTTTAGTTGATCTTATTGTAATGAATCGATTTCAATGTAATAGATAACTTTGCAGGAATAAAATAGACTTTCTCTTCCGGATTCGCCCATACGAACACTCCGCGACCCCGCCTTCCGAGTACGAGCGGGGTACAATCCTTAACCCGGATCGAGAAAGAACCTCGAGTATAACCTATCCCACGCAAGGAATCAACCTTTATGAACGGGGTACAATCCCGAACTCGAAAACGAAGACGAGTAAAAGCGGGGTACAATCCCTAACTCGAAAACGAAGACGAGTGAAAGCGGGGTACAATCCCAAACTCAAAAACGAAGACGAGTAAAAACGGGGTACAATCTCGAGCTCGAAAATGAAGTCATGTAAAAACGGGGTACAATCTCGAAATCGAACCGCGAAGACAAATATCAATGGGGTATAACCTCGAAGCCAAACCAGTCATCTCGGAAACGGTTCGACGTCACCATCACAAAAACAACCAAAACGAAATTTGAGCCCCGACAGGGCGTGCAACACAAATACAACAATAGAAACGCAAGAATTAACCATTTTACACAAAGAAGCCGTCAAAGCACGACAGAAGTTAAAAATATAGTCAAGTTACAGCATAAATCGGCATATCGACCCTTCAATCTTGGGACCCCGTCTCAGCATTGGAGGACGGAGTACCATTTTCTGAATTTAGCGCGCCTCCAGGGCCCCCCTTCTCAATATCTGCAGTCGGATCCTCTTCATCATACAGCGGGGGAGACTTAGGCTCCACTTCCCCGGGGACACTCTCCACCTTGCCAGATACCGTTACGTCGTACCACTTTTCGTCCTCCACGGTGCAGAGTGTTGACATCCCCTTAGTGTTCAGCTCCTCACCGGGGTTCAGAAACTACATCTGCTTGATGGCAAGGTAGAAGTACATGTCGGAAGCATCCACCCAAAGAGTTTTGGTCTCCTCAAGCTTCTGCTTCAACCCCTCATTCTCGTCCCGGAGAGTCTTCACCTGCTCCTCTAACGCGATCCGAAATTCCTTAGACTTCTTCAGCTTTACCTCGGAGGCCTCCGCGACCTCTCCAGCCTTCTTCTTGGTCGTGGTAAGGGATTTTACCTTCTCCGCCAGGTCGGAGTTGCTCGTTAGCAGATCATCCCTCTCCTTAGTCACAGCACCATGTCAGCAAGGGCCTTCTGCATTTTTATTTCGTCGGCCTCTAGCTTAGCCGTCATCTTCTCCAACTCCGTCTTCATGGGAATGAAGGCGGCCAGATCCCGAGATGCCCCCATAAAGTATCTCGATATCATGGCAAACTTCATGCCCCATTTAGATGCAGTAGTAGTGAGGATTCCGTTAATTTCCTCCTCAGATTTTCCGGCAAACATGGCCCGACCCTGGGCCTCCAAGTGCTTGTTTACTTCATCGGCGCTCATATTAGAGGGTGGAAAGCAGGCGTCGTAGATCATGGGGCTTTTCCCTCTCTCACCTTGAAAGGTCACAGATGAGGACCCCCTCGTTGATCCATCGCTAACCGACTTGTTCAAAGGAGGCGGGACCGGGATTTCGACCCTTTGTCATTTCTTCTTCGGTGGGTCAGCCATATTTATGTCAGACTCCGACATCTCAGGTTTTTCGGCCTTCTTCTGAGCATCCTGGAGCGTTTTTCTTGCCAGCTTCTCGGCAAGCTTCTCCTGTTACCTAGCTGCCATCGACACTGCGAAACAGAAACGGAAATAGTTAGTAGAAGTTTGAGAAAAGGAAAGAAGTCCCTACCGTGCTGGGTGTTTACCAAGTAACTCACGGGTTGCCAAGCCGCCCTTCGCTATCACGAACTGGCTATCCAGGACACCGTGGTTCTTCACAAATTTCTTAATGGCGTCTACCACCTTCTGCTCGCCCGGGGACAACGAATCATATTCCACGGTGTAAGCTTTTGAAGACCTATGAAAGTGACCAATATTCCAGTATGGGTTGATTATCAGCCTCCCATCTTCGTGATACACTGACTCTCTCCCCACCCCCTTGGGAACAACAAAGACATACTTGTCCTTGAAGTTCATGTATGACTCTTGATAGATCTCGAAGATCTTCCCTCCAGCACCGACGCGAAGCGCGAGCCATGAATACCGGTTCGGGGGGTCTTTCACTAAGAGAGGCCGAAAAAAGTAGAAGAAAATGCTTGTGCTAAGCTCAAGATCACTTAGAGCATGACACAAGATTGTAAAACTCCTCATGAAACCCCATCCATTTGGGTGCAGTTGCGAGGGAGCTACTTCCAGATGCTGCAACACCTCGAGTTCAAACCAGGTGAACAACATCCATACTCCCAGGTTGTCGAACACCGTCTTGTACATGGGGATGAAGAAATTTTCATCCAAGTCCCCCTGGGAACAAATCATGTCATCTTCTCCAGGAACCTCCAAGTCCCACTCTTCCTCCTTGCCCGGTTCCACCCATTCTACATCACGGAAGCCCAGCTCCAGGGCCTAACTATACATACTTGATGTCCCCAGAGCTTCCGTGTCCACCCAGTCCATAGACGCCAGAGCCTCGGGCACCGGGAAGCTTGAAGCCGGCGAGGTGTGCACTTTCCGCCTACCCATCTCGGACTTATCCAAAAGTCCCGGAACAAAGTTAATTAGTTGAGATAGTGGTTCCACCCCGGGACGTTTGGGGCCAATCTCGGAGGACCCAGCGGAAAGCACCTCGTGATAACCCCATTCTTGCAGAATACAGGCAGTCTGACGCACTGATTCATACTGCAACCTCCCAAGGTCAACCAGCATAGACCTATATCTACGCCTCAAAATCAAATCTGGGATCCCCGGATCCTCAGGCTCCTCATTTACAGTGACACACTGCCTTCTACTTTCAATGGCGAGCGCTTTAGCCCCAGCCCTTGTAAGCACCATTATTTAAAAAGCAGAAAAACAAAGGGGTGAGGAGAATACCTTCGTAAACTCTTGCTGAAACCTCCTTGAACTGTTCAAAGAAATAAGCCGCTCCAAAGTTCATGCACCACTCAACACCCTAAGGTTTGAAGAATGAGGCTCTTGATTGCTTGAGGGTAAAAGAATGCTTGTCAAGGTAGCAGAAACAGTGACATACAAACTTTTGAAGAGAAGACAAAGAGAGGGAAGTGAGGAACGGTTCCCTCTCTTCCCTTATAAGTGTACTGGATCAACGACCTGGATGGAGCCATCAAACAGGGCCCATGGGCCCAATACCGTAGGATGGTGACACGTGTCAGGCAGACGGAAGGCCAAAGGATTTAAATAAATAAAATAACCGTTACGATTGGAAAATCAAATGTCATCACGGAATGCATCACGTACCCTGCGCGGGATAATCGCTCATGTCCCCTATTGGAGCACATCCCTGTAAGGTCCAAGAATCCCCTCAAAGTGGTTTTAATCATGACAACCAAATCAAATGCAACTTAGCATAATTCTGATTCCAAAAGAACTAACCATTTCATTTGAGAATGTGTCCAAAAGCAACAGGTTTCATCTTGCAGAAGGACAAATATGAGAAGCTTCATTTTAAATGGTTAACAGAAGCAATAAGATGAAGGAATGACAAATCTGTGAAGAAAACATTAAAATAAAGATGAGTAAGTTGAAAACAACTCAGTCAAACATGCAGAAGCTGTCAAGCACTTCTCACAGCTTCCAGAAGCAAGAAGAAACATCTCAAAGACTCTAAATGAGAGTGCTTTAGAAGGGAGATTCACTTTAAAGGAAATTCTAAGCAGAAAGCTAAAAACAGAACGTCATTCTTAAAGATACATCAACTGTAGAATATAAAACATGCCACAGAAGCATGAGAATCATCTACAGTTGATCAGAAGCAATTCTGCAGAAGGAATGTGAAAATACAGATTCTGCAGAAGCAGCAAATTGAACCTGAATGATTAAAATAATCTCCTGATGATTTAGCTGAGGAACACAAGTTTAAATACACTTGAAATAATCCTTAATCCATCCTCAGAACATTCACAGAAGCATAGGTGAAGAAATGAGCCAGTTTTACTGTCTGCAGAAGCAAGTTCTGCAGAAGCATGAAGGCCAGTCAACTGGACAGCTGTACCTGTCAGCTTTTGCAGGTGTACCTGAAAGGGACTTGTCAATACAACACAACTGGATCATTTTGAATGCATTCCAACGGCTACAAGGCTCCTCACCTATAAAAGGAGGTGCTCTCTTCACATTGAGACACACCTCTCCTTCCAGAAGCATAACTCAGCTGACTGCTCTATCACTTCTAGCTTCTAGAACATTTTCTCTCTCCCCAAATTCTTTCTAATCTGATTATATAAGTTGTTGAGGGGGAGCTTTGCTCACTAGGAATTTCTGCTGCTGCTCTGATTGTTATCTAGTGAAGTATTTGAGAGGTTGTAAAGGCTCTGGTGTGAGCCTGTGAGTGGTTGAAGTCTGCAGAAGCAAGCTCTGCAGATTTCTGGACCTGTGCTTCTGCAGAAAGTCTTGTAGTAAGCCAGGGTCTGTTTCTGTGAGATTGGTGATTCTGGAGAAAGCCTGAAGAGGTTGTGGAAAAAGAATACTAGTGGTAGTGTGTACCCAAAGGTTGTAACTGATTTGTTAGTGAGAAAAATCCTACAGAAGGTAGGGACTGGACATAGCCTCAGGTTGGAAGAGGTGAACCAGTATAAAAACCTTTGTGTTTTCTTCTTTCCCTTACTCTCTTAACTTCTGCATGTGCACAAAAAAATTTCAAAACTAATAATACCTAAGTAAGTGGCAACTAAATTGATTCCACCAAAGGAATCCTATTTTCAGCATAATAAGCATTAATACTTACAATTCTACTTGTGGAGATCCATCCTCTAATAAACAGCCAAGAACTTATCTTGAGCAAAATTTTATTAGAAGATAAAATTGCAGAATTTTAAAAGAATCACAATTCAACCCCCCTTCTTGTGATTCAACCATATACTTCAATCCCGACGCTGATGCCGGAATGACAAACTCGACCACTCCCATCCGGTAATGCTCGACTTGGGGGGCAACTGTTCTGGAGTTGATTTACACTCAACTTCCGACATCAGCGACCTGGTTCCGACATGCACATGAACGAGATCGATACTATATAAGTAACTTGGGAATCCGACATCACGTTTGTCGGGGTACGTCGACATTGGAGTTTAGATCATGCGTCCCGACACTTATGCCTATGAGAAGTATCATCGACATTACCCAATGTCACAACGATGGGTACACGGCACCACAACCATATGTGGCGCGTGACCTCACGACCTAACAAGCTCGTGACCCCTGAAATCACGAAAGTCCGTTATTAACCATAACAAACTTTCCCGCCTAAATTCTCTTATATATAGCCCGGATTCTATGTGTCCAGGTAGGCATTTTGATCATTACATATTGTTACTCTATTGGATAGATATCTTACGTCGAGCGTCGGAGTCCCTGCAGGAACACCCTGCCCCGCCGTGGAATTACCGTCGTCGCTGCTGCTGAAGCAACCTTTCTACACGAATTCCTCAATCGCGAAGCTTTCCGAAGATCAGTTTTGTTAATTTATGGATTATATTAAATGTTGTTCTTATGATAAATTTTCACCTAAATAATTTTGTTAAAATGAAAAATTCGATAACAGTTAATGATATTATAGTTTTAGATGAAAGAAAAATTATCAACATAATGTGTGTGAAATTATCAAAATAATTTGGGATCCACATTTTATAGGATAAAATGTGAAATTATAACATTTGGTTATATAAAATTAATGGTTGGGATTTTAATAAAATAACTTTATATCTTGTTATACATGCACATATTTTTATCACAACTTTTTAATTTCTAACTCAAAATATCCACAAAATAAATAAAAATAAAAATGAAATTTTAAAAATATTTTAAATTAAGAGGGAACATGAATAAATTATGAAAATGAAACTTTTTTTAAAAAAATTACAATACACACCGTCATGTATATTAATTAATTTTTTATGTGTCCAAATTTAAACATATAAATGTAAAAAGTTTTGATGTTGACACTAAAAATTAAGTGGTTAACTAAATTTAAACAAGAATATTTAAGAGGAAGAAAAAATATGTATAAAAATAATAAAATATAATACTACATTTAATTAATATTGAAGAAATTAAAGTCACTCACATCACATAATAAGAATTAGTAGAAGTAGTTTAGAAGAAGTCTGATTGAGAGTTTCTTAGATGTAAATACTAACCCGTCCTTCCCATATATAAAGAAACAAATTAAGAAGAGAGAATCTCTAATTAAACAACTTGAATGAGAGAACAGGTTCTAATGAATTCAGTCCAGAGGATTCTTCAGAATATGACAGTGTTGGCTCTGCACATTCACAAACTAATAATGCTGCAGGAAAGGTCTCTCTATTTTGTTATGTATAGTATATGTATGTTCTTGAAACTCATTGTGATATATATTGAAATTCTCTTTATCTGTACAGAAGAAGAAGAAGAAAAGACCAAACAAGAAGAAGAAATTGATCAATTATAAGAAGCCTGTGCATCTTCCCGTAATTTTGCTCAAGATCGGAGAATTATGATCCTCCATCGGCAAATTATGAAAGTGATGATGATGCCTCACAATCCAAATAATCTGTATTAGTTTAGGTGCTTCCATAAGTCAATAAGAGATGTTATGGAGAACACATTTTAGTAGGAAGTTAATTGGATTTTTTTTTTTTTAAATTTTTGGTAATGATGTTTGGCATGGTATTATGGAACCTGCTAATGATTAGTTTCTTTTACTTTCATTTTAATTTCCAGAATAAAAAGACTTCTTCTCTTGAGTTGTTTATAAGTATTGCTGTCAGGGGATTAGATGGGAAGGAGCCTGAAATGGTGATCAGTTTTGATGTTCCTAACCATTACAGATATTTTGTACATAATTGTCTTAGTATGGATTTCTGCAACTGTACCAAAACAGGATATATATTACACAAATTTTCCATTTAATGGGTATTTTTCCTTGTACCTGCCTTGTTTGCGGGAACTCTGAATTCTATTTTTAATGTTGCAATTAACTTTAGTTTTAACACATTTCATTTTTTAGGAGTGATTTGTGGTGTTCCTCCACTTAAATGTACCAGTTACTACTTAATATTCTGTTTAACATATAAAAAAAAACTGATTATGCTTATGTCGACTTGTAGCAGTTTGTATACAGGGAATTTGTGTTTGTTCTTGTTTTTAGTTATATATGAGTTGTAGATTGGAACAGGGAAATGCTTATAGAGAGAATCGATATATAAAACATAAATGTTTGTGCTTGATATTTTACTTACATTTAAAAGCACTATTATTTTTATTTTTTAATGATATTTTAATAATATTATTTTTAATGACATGTACCCTATCTATGAACTAACTATCCATTGGTATTTTTAATGAGATATTTGTTAATATATACAAAATTAAGAAAGGATAGCTATAAAAATTTGATATTAAGTTCTAAAGTTATTTAAGTTTAACCAAAAAGGAATATATATATATATATATATATATATATATATATATATATATAGATAGATAGATAGATAGATAGGTGTTTGCATCTCAATCTCTCCCATTAACCCAACTCGATTCGAGATATCAAATTAGGTGTGCGTTTGGTTTCCATCAAAATCACTTTACAAACATGGATCCAAACTAACATTAAGAGGAGCGTTGGTCCGGATTTACCTTTGTAACATGATTTTTTATGAAACCAAACACACTATAGATTTGTCCTAGTATTTTGATTATACTATTATTTTTATTTTTCTATCATTTATCTAAACTCATTTGTTTAATTAGGTTTTTAAGTTCAACTTTATCTATTTTTAGAAAACACATTTTACATGTAAAGTGTTGTTATTTTTTTAGTAATGTCCTAAAATTTACTCCCTCCGGTCCTATTTATAAGAACCTTTTAACTATATCACACAGATTAAGGAAGTTGGTTAATTTAGTTAATTGCAATAAATTTGTCAAGAATGTGTATGATATTTCCTAAACTACCCTTGAATTTATTGATACCCATTATCTTTCTCTTTCCACTTAACTACTTAATTGTGTCATACTCTCTACTAATTACACTACTACCAAAAAGACATTCTACGACGGGCATTCCACGACGGTTGAGGGACAACCGTCGTTGAAAGATGTGCGGTGGCATTTTTGCAATTATGTGGGTAACTTACAACGACGGTTGGCCCTTAACCGTCGTAGAAAGCACGTTTCTACGACGGTTGCCAAAGAACCGTCGTAGAAAACTACCTTAGAATAAATGTTTACAAAAATAAAGGGGGGTGTGAATAGCAAAACAAGGGTGGTGCAGGAATAATAGTGGGCTACCACGACGGGCCTAGTGGACACCCGTCGTGGAAGACCTTATGGGGGGTGTGACAAGTAAAGTGGGGTGGTGCAGGTAGCATTAGGGGTTTCAGAAAGGAAGGGGGTGTGAATAGCAAAACATCGGTAGTGCAGGAGTAATAGTGGGCTACCACGACGGGCCTAGTGGACACCCGTCGTGGAAGACCTTATGGGGGGTGTGACAAGTAAAGTGGGGCGGTGCAAGTAACATTAGGCGTTTCAGAAAGGAAGGGGGTGTGAATAGCAAAACATGGGTGGTGCAGGAGTAATAGTGGGCTACCACGACGGGCCCAGTGGACGTCCGTCGTGGAAGACCTTATGGGGGGTGTGACAAGTAAAGTGAGGTGGTGCAGGTAGCACTAAGGGTTTCAGAAAGGAAGGGGGTGTGAATAGCAACACATGGGTGGTGCAGGAGTAATAGTGGGCTACCACGACGGGCCCAGTGGACACCCGTCGTAGAATACCTTATGGGGGGTGTGACAAGTAAAGTGGGGTGGTGCAGGTAGCATTAGGGGTTTCAGAAAGGAAAGTGGTGTGAATAGCAAAACATGGGTGGTGCAGGAGTAATAGTGGGCTACCACGACGAGCCCAGTTGACACCCGTCGTGGAAGACCTTATGGGGGGTGTGACAAGTAAAGTGGGGTGGTGCAGGCAGCATTAGGGGTTTCAGAAAGGAAGGGGGTGTGAATAGCAAAACATGGGTGGTGCAGGAGTAATAGTGCGCTATCACGACGGGTCCATTTGACACCCGTCGTGGAAGACCTATGGGTGGTGTGACAAGTAAAGTGGGGTGGTGCAGGTAGCATGAGAGGTTTCAGAAAGGAAGGGGGTGTGAATAGCAAAACATGGGTGGTGCAGGAGTAATAGTGAGCTACCACAACGGGCCCAGTGGACACCCGTCGTGGAAGACCTTATGGGGGTGTGACAAGTAAAGTGGGGTGGTGCAGGTAGCAATAGAGGTTTCAGACAGGAAGGGGGTGTGAATAGCAAAACATGGGTGGTGCAGGAGTAATAGTGGGCTACCACGATGGGCCCAGTGGACACCCGTAGTGGAAGACCTTATGGGGGGTGTGACAAGTAAAGTGGGGTGGTGCAGGTAGCAATAGGGGTTTCAGAAAGGAAGGGGGTGTGAATAGCAAAACATGGGTGGTGCAGGAGTAATAGTGGGCTACCACGACGGTTGCCTAAGCAACCGTCGTGGTAGGTTGGGCTATATATTCAACTTCCTCTTCTCCCTTGCGCCGCAACAGAACCCTAATCTCTCTCTCTACCTTCAGACTCTCTCTCTAAACCCCCCTTTCCCCACCGTTTTCCCGTCTCCCACCGTCCCCCTCCCCTTCCCGTTCTCCTACTTTGGCCATCGCTCAGAGCTTCACTTCTCTCTTCGCCTCCACTCCGATTCATGTATGCGGCGGAGGTTCTCGGCATCTTCTCCGTGCACGGCGGCGATTCTTACGTTGGCAGTGGCCGCCACCACCAACAAGTGTTTCAGAAACGCAGCTTTCACGACACCCACTTCTCATAACCCACCGAACGTAAGGTTGACGCTTTGTCGCTGCACCATTGACTCCAAGGCTGTTGGCGGCGACGTCTTCTCGGTGACGCCGTCGAACAAGTCTGACGTGGACTACCTTGGCGAGGGCACTAAAGGTGATTTGAACGTCAAGTTGGAGCAGCTTGAGGCTTTTGGTAAAATTTTGAAACCTTTGGTCATTTTCATCATGTTCACTCGAGTTTCAAACTTTATTTGTTGCTTGTGCTTTTTGGTGTGTGGTGTTACTTAATTGCTGAATTGATCAAGCGATGTCTGTGAATAAATGTGAAAATTCCTTCTCGTTTTGCTCATAGTAATAGGACACTGAACCATATAGCACTGAACCATATACACTGAACAATACCAGGCGAATACTGGTCTTCTACCTTGTAGGAATTGATGGTCATGCTGCGTTTGAAGGTCCAATTGAGGAAGTAGCCAGAACAATACCCGGTGCTGTAGATCTACTCCTTTTGCTTACTTACTCCTTTTCTACTTTGTTGAATTTTTTGGCTTGAAAGAATCTGTGGTCTACATCATTGTTGGCACTTGGTATTTAATTAATGGGGCAAAGGGTAGTGCATCTGAAGGTGTAAGGAGCAGACTCCTTCATTGTAGGAGAACAAAAAAAAAAAAAGAGTCGTGATAATAATGACATATAATGGAGACATATAATTGATTTGGATCTTTCCCTCTTGGGCAAACACAGTCACACATCTCAATTTTATATTTATATTTAAAATACTAAAATCACATCTTAGCATCTCAGGACATGGGAGTACTGAGTACAATACTTCTAAACATATGGAATATTTTTATTAAAATAGAAATCATTAATTATTTTAGAATTATAAATAAATAATAAATACTTCTTATTTTAATATAAACTTTTCATTTTTAAAATTCTCATAATCCGCCCTAAATATGGATTTTATTAAAATCATTTAAAATAAAGGTTAATTCCTATTTCCTATACAACTTGAGACATGTAAACTTGTTTGAAACACAATTAATTTCATTGTTTTTCTCTCCTTCCATTCCTACTCAATTTTTTTTTCATTTTTCTTCATTTTTAAGTTCAAATTTTGATTTTTGCCAATGACAATGGTAAGGCCACTAGAGATATTTGAAGTTAATGTTTACGAAACTGTTTTTGTTATATGTTGATATGTTTACTTTGAGCAGCGATGTCAACCTAGAAACTGCCTAGTCTTTGTTGTTATTTTATTATATATTATTATTTTAATTGACAATCCAATGGGAGGGTTGATGGGTAGGTTTTGTGGAATGATTGGAATTGTTTTTTGTTTTGCTGAGATGATTGTTGCTTGTTGAATGCAAGTTTCTTTGCAAATTAAAACCTTATTCCAATTAGCTATATTTTCAAAAGAAGAGAAATAAATAATGCAATTAGATATGTACCTGAGCAGAAACTTGGCTCACATTGTCTGCTGCACTCTTTGCTCTACAGATGAATAAATGAATTAAAAAAATAGAATTAAGAAAGTGCTGATTGTATATGTTAAAAACTAAATAATGTGTTTGGAATTGGTGGTTTAAGCAAGAAGCTTACCACAGAGACAACTACACCAGTGGTTTCAGCTCCTGTGTTGAGGCCACAAACAGGAATGGATAAGTTGAAGGCAAAGGTGGAAAAAATTAATTATTTATGACCATTGACTAATTTTATTCTTGTATGTTTTTTATTGTGGCCCAGCATCTACATGGGAAATTAGAAATTTGAACACACCGATGGGATCAAATCGACCGACATGTCTAGTGACCCACACTTTAGAGATACACTCTGCATCCTGGAATCGATGGAAGAACAGCCAGTGCACTAAATTTGAGAGGAGCATCCCTTATGCATTGTTGTGCCAAGTGGCAGGTTAAGTAATTGAACTTTGGTTTTCATCTTGTATCTATGTGAACTCTAGAATCATTGGCAATTCAGACAATCCAATATATGTGATTTTAACTGCTCATATCTAGTCATTCAATTTGGCTATTCAGAAACAGCAAAGAAACTAAGTTAAATATGTACTGTTGGTGTGATGTGTGACCTTAATTCTCATATTGGACAGTGGCATTTAATACCTGTTTTTCTATGTGCTTCTATTTATTTAGACTATCCAATTCTCAAGTACATCGACTGCTTGATTCTAACTTCAAAACAACAGTTGGATTCTATATCTGTTTCCTGTAAAATTAACATTATGAGATAAAAGTGGAATGGTATATCAAACTCCTATGAAATTGAGAGTATGAGCCATGGGAACATTCTCTCATTTGTAACTAACAAGTTAAAGTCACATGGACTTCTTAATTTCTCTATTCTTTGGAATGGATAATGTTTTCCCCTATTAGCTACGAATTAACTACATAAAATGTCGTAGCTAGCTAAAAATGTCCTATGGGGTGGAGGGTTTTCCACGACGGTTAATCTGGTAACCGTCGTGGAAAATACGACATTTCACGACGGTTGAAAGGAAAACCGTCGTGGAAAGTAGGGCATTTTACGACGGTTGCCATCTTAACCGTCGTGGTTTCTCTACTTTCCACGACGGTTTTCCTTTCAACCGTCGTGAAATGCCATACTTTCCACGACGGTTACCAGATTAACCGTCGTGGTTTCTCTTTTTCTACGACGGTCCTCACGCGTCGTCAAAATTCAAATTTTCAACGACGCCTGGTTCTACGACGATTGTACAACCGTCGTAAAAGGCCATTTTCAACCGTCGTAGAAGGCCCTTTTTGCACTAGTGTTAATTATGCACCTACCTCCACTAATGGGGTATTTTTGTCAAAAAATAATTAATGCATGGGACAATCTGAAAAGGTTCTTATAAAAAGGACCAAGACCCACCTTGAAAAAGTTCTTATAAATAGGACCGGAGGGAGTAAATAGAGAAAAAAATTTATATATTGAGAGAAATATTCTAATATATGTGATATATGTATTAATTGTATAAATTATTTTTCTTTTACCACTGTTATATATATAATCTTTTCATGGTTTTAATTATTTAACTTATACATCGAGTCAATCTGATCTTATTCTATTTAAATTGGTATTAATTAGACGCATACATCACCATATTTCTTTGAGTTTTTGGTAAGGTTTAGGTAAAGAATTGGATTGTTAAAAAATTAGGATCAAATGAAGGACAAACAAACATATTTATTTAACACATCCCACGAACTAAGGATGACAATATGGACCGGTCCATCCCTGCCCGACCCGTGATCAGCCGAGATGGGCTGACTCAAATTTAAAAATGAATAAAAAATTCCAACCCAGTCCATATTTAAACGGCCAAAACGAACGGGCCCATTTAGCCCGTCCAAAAAAACAAAAGAAAAAGAATGGAAAAAAGGGGGTAAAAGAAAAATGGGCCAAAGAGGCGGACCTGACCTATATTTTCATCAGTCCATTTTTCAATGGGTTATATGGGTCGTTTAACCCACTTATTTAAACTGAAAAATAGGCTAGTCCAACCGGGCCGGCCTGCAAAAATGTAGAGCTCGGACACTTATTTTAGAAGCCAGAATAACTCCGGATAGTCTGTAAAAACCCGTAAAAAAACCGTGCTACCAGCAAAATATAGGGATTGGACACTTATTTTAAAAGTTCGAATGACTTCCAGACTTTTTAGTTCAGTCTGATAAATGACGCTACATGTATCAGGTCGGGCTGAGCAGCCCGAATTGCTAGCTCTACTCAACCCATCAGCCCGTATAACCTATTGAAAAATGGGTTGATGAAAATATGGGTCGCGCTAGCCCGTTTTCATTTTTTTCCTTTCTTTTTCTTTTGTTTTTAGATTAGCCTATTGGCCCATTTGACTATGGCATGAGTTGAAAATTTTGTTCATTTTTAAATTTGAGTTAGCCTTTTTTTTTACGGTCGGATAAAATTACACTAATCAATAAAAATTTAAACAGAGAAGAATCTAACACTCTCATTTAGGCAGTATTAATTGAATTTTAATTATTTTGAAATTAATTTTGAACATTACTCTTGGTTTGAATAACTTTGACCACGAAAAAAAAACTACTAGTTGAAAGTAATTCCCATAAATTTTTAAGTCTTGTTAAAAATAGAGTTAAAAATATCGGTAACGTGAGAGGTCAGGTATGCATGAATCATCTCAGTTACTATTACTCTGTTAGGGTTCAGATTGACTAAGAGTAAAAAATGATTGGCTAAAAGTCAAAAATAGAGTTAAAAATACTTAGAACACTGTGTATTCTTAAGTCTCGTTAATCTAAATTTTAGTATAGAGTTATTAGATCCACTAGACTTTCTTTTGGACAAAAGAGAATATATTAGACATGGCCTATTACCTCTTACAAAATAACTTAAGAACACTTGCCTATTAAACTTAGTCCAATGATCCCATATTGTTCAAGTATGGAACTCGGACTTTGATGCTCTAAGGATCTCGGACCCAGTCTCCGAAATTCTCAGACTCAGTTTTGGTTTTTGATGAATCTTTTTACTCGGTCTACAGCGGGGAGAGTACCTGCAAAGACACTCTAACGCCCAAGTCAACCTGAACCCTAACAAAATAATAGTAACTGAGACGATTCATGCGTACCTGACCTCTCACGTTACCGGCATTTATAGAGGAATATTTATGGATTTGGGTCTTGGGCCTACCCTTGGGGCGTGATCCGGTACAGGATTGTACGGACGGGCCTACGGTGCTCCAATTAGGGTTTCTGAGTAGGGTTGACTTACGTACTTGGGCCGACTTGTGTACTTAAACTGACTTGTGTACTTGGGCCGACTTGTGTGCTTTATGATTCTTGGACCTCATTGGGCTGACTTGAGTAGGACTAAATAGTGTTGGTTCATATACATATATTCATGGTGATTCTGATTAGTACCTAAAACAAATTAAAAAATTATATTTGTTGACTAAACAATATATCATGCCATTTATTCGACCCATTTTATAAAATTAAATTATAACAATAAATAGAAGAATAAGTCAAGAAAATTCAAATATAAATGTCAAATACTACTAACCATAAACAAATAAGAACATGATGTATGATTTTAGGCATATAGATGAAATGAGGGGAAAAAAAGGAAAAATATAAGCCTATATTGAATATCTATGCAAATGTTTGTATGCCAAATATATCTTGATATTTGTATGCTAAATATATCTTTTTAAATGCAAAATGATGAGAGAAGATAATATCATATACCCTGTGATATCTATAAAACATTTATTATATAACAAACATGGAAATATAATATATAATTAATTTAATTTTTTGTATTCTTAAAATCCATTTTAAAGACTGATGTTAATAAAATCAAATAATATGTAAAAAACTTTCATTAAAAAATTATAATATTAAATATAATGATAGCATTAAATACTATTCCTTCAGAAAAAAAAAACATTAAATACTATACTCTCAATAAAAAAATTTAACTTTTAAATCCTTAACCCATGAAATTGATTGCATATCTTTTCCAGGCTTGGCGATTTCAATGAGTCTAGTATAGCTGCAATGCATCAATACATGTGAGCACTATTGAATTGAATGCAATAATAATAATATTTCACCATAGGGAATTTACCAAACAGAGTCTAATTAAAATCTCACCGCCATTAATTATTAAATAATCAGAGTACAAAAATTCGAATTTCAAATTCACGCTCTAACGGTCGAATCCTCCAACGTGTCTCTGTGCTCCAAAAACCCCAACCCCAAACGCTGTAGTATAAATACCCACTCCCTTTCTTTCACTCTTCACTATTACATCCCTATATCGCCGCATCGTTTCCTCCATTCGTCAAAATCCAAAACATCTTGTTTTGATCCCTCTCTCTCTCTCATCAATGGATTTCCACAGCCTCTCAAGGAAGGAGCTTCAAACCCTCTGCAAGAAGAACAAGATTCCAGCTAATACCACCAATGTTGCCATGGCTGATGCTCTTGCAGCTCTTCCCCAAGTAAGCTTCTTTTCTTTTCGATTCTCCCCAATTTTTCGTTCATTGATTGTCTATTTCCCCCAATTTTTAATGTCGTCACTGCAAATTGACATATTTCGAATCGTCCACACATTCAATCAATGTTTGTTTACTAATTGTTGCAAGTTGTAACTAGTATCTGTTCTTTTTTTTTTTCGGTAAACAGGATCTGTTCTTTTGATTCAGAAGTTCTTCTTCCATTGTGAAATAGCACATTCAAATTGTCTTTTTTAAAAAAAGAAAAATATATAGATGTTATTTCAAATTCAGGTGTTTTGATGTCCAAGGATTAGATGAAACATCTTTTTAGTCTAAACCTGTTCTATTCATTCCATTATGCTTCTTTTGAATCTGAAAGACAGATACTCTTTGTTTTCATTCTTGCATTTCCTCAATGATTGTCCATTTCTCCCAATTTTTAATGTGGTCACTGCAAATTGTCCTGTTTCACCTCCTTCAAGCATTCAATCAATGTTTATAAACCCTAATTGTTGTAACTTGTAACTAGTAACTGTTCTTTTGATTCAAAAATCATTCTTCCATTGTAAAGATAACACATTTATCATGTAATTTTTTAAAAGAAAAGAATATAGACGTTATTTCAAGTGTATTCTGGTGGAAGGATTAGATGAACATCTTTTATTATATACTAAAACTGTTCTATTCATTCCATCATGCTTCTTTTGAATCTGAAATACAGAAACCCTTTGTTTGAAATTGTTAAAAGATTCTTTCTTAAACTGTTTCAGGTTGAAGGATTGGATGAATTTTTGAATCCAAAGGAAGAATGTGATGCTGGTGCTGGAACCCCAGATATTCATCATCGTACGGCTTGTAGAGCCTCAACTCAAAAGAAATCAGTCAAAGAACCAGAAAGCTCCAAGGTTTCTACTCGGCTTCGCCGTGGGGCAAGAACAGGAAATACTGAAGGACTAGTGGCTGAGCAAGAGAACAAAGATGGCAATGTCCCAGACACCCCTGCTGTGTTGCCAGGTAGCAGGAGAAGGGTCCCTGCTGTTTCTACTCGCAGAAAGAAGGAAATTGAAATGGTTGAAGATGATAAGAATGGGGTTCAAGGAAAGCCAATGGATGTGGCTAAAACTCCTGCTCCAGCTCCAAGAAGTAGGGCAAGAGCTACTGGCCGAACAGTTTGCACCAAAACTGAGACCCCAGGTGGTGATGCTTCGATGCAGCAAGCACATTATAGCACTAGGAGTAGGAGGTCCGTGAGATTGTTGGGGAAGGGCTTGTCTAAGATGAGCTCGATGGACACTGAAGCAGACATGGGGCTTGCCAAGATTGATGATGTTTCTGAAGAGTTGAGTATGGGTAGTGCCTCTCAGCATGTAGAGGACTTATCAGACACTGAAAATGGTAAATTGGTTCTCTCTCTTTCTCTCTATATATACCTTGTTTGTGAATTTCACTTAATGGTGTTTTAGTGTTATTTGTAAAAATCAACTAATTTGGAATTGTGTTATAATGCAGGGGCTAGTTTGGAAGTTTCTTCTCTAACCAACAATGATTCAGCTTTAGTTTCTGGGACAGAAAATGATGGGTTGCTGGATGAACAACAAGAGGAGGTTTCAGGGAAGGTCATTGATATGGTGGATGAACCACATGATGCCAAACTGGAAGAAAGTTTTGAGACATTTGACGATCCAAAGTGCAGCAATGAGGGTGATGATGATCACCAAGAGAAGGACAATGGAACTGAACATTTGAATATGGCAGGTGGCAATAACATTCAGAATTTTGAAGCAATGGATGATGTTGATGAAAAAGCAGCTGATGAAAAGGATGTTGCAAGTTCTGAAGGGATTGTTCTTGAGCACCAAACAGAAGAATTGCAAGACAAATCAGAGCTCTTGGATGATTCATCTTCTGATAAAATAGCAGAAGAGGATGCAAGTTCTGAGAACTCTGGAGCCGATATCGAAGTCTGCATTGAATCTTTTGATGACAACAAAAAAGAAAGCATGGAAGTTGAAAATGTCAGTCTTCAATTTTCATTGCTGGATGTTGGTGCACACAAAACAGAAGATCAGAAGGAAACTTCTGAGGAATTAGAAGCTGCAGCACAAGATGAAGGATCTGAAAATCTTGCACCAGGAGAATTTGAGGTATGTGAACACAAAGCAGAAGACCAGAAGAATGTTTCTGAGAAACTGGAAGCTGCAGCACAAGCTGAAGAATCTGAGGAACGTGCACCAGGAGAAAACATTGAGTTTGGTGTTGCTAATGAAACACAAGCTGAAGAATTTGAGGAATGTGCACATAAAGCAGAAGTCCAGAAAAATGCTTCTGAGAAACTGGGAGCTGCAGCACAAGCTGAAGAATCTGAGGAACGTGCACCAGGAGAAAACACTGAGTTTGGTGTTGCTAATGCATTTGCTTGTGTTCTTCAGCAGGTTTCAGTTGAGTCTACTGGAATTTCCATAGATTCCTGTTCTTCAACTGTTTTGATGCCCGTGCCCAATACACTGGTTGATGGTGACAATGATGTCAATTTTGAAGATATTGCCATTCCAAAACAGGAGCCTATGACAGTTGAGGCAATCCATGAGCAGAAGAGCAGTGAATTTCCTGTTCAATCAGTGGTTTCTGAAACAAAGGAGATTGCAAATGAAATTCAAACAGTTTCTAAGATTGAGGATGATATGCTCAATGCTAATATGATGAAGGAAAACGTGACCACCACTGACGAACTTCATAGTATGAGTATGCGGGTGCTCAGGAAGATGCTGAAGAATAAGCTAACTCTGAATGAGGATAATGTGGTGTGTAAAAATGTGCAGGAAGTGGAGAAGAAGAGAACTGCACTGCAAGCATTGCCACAAAATCTGATGACAAAGGGTGAAGCTATCTCTGAATGATTAGAAGATACTATAGTTATACTATTCCGTACCACTTGGGATGTGGGACGTTCTAAATAAGATCTTATGGTGATATTGTATGTGGAGAGGTATAAAGTCCAAACCTTTGGTTTGACACCCTCTACTTTTTTTGCTTTTTCTATGTTCACTTTGCAAATTTTGATCGTAATTTCGTTTGTTAAGAAACTACTTCATAAATCAATTTCACTTGTTTTAAGTGATGCATTACTCACATAGTCATTTTCGGAGTGCTTTTTTCTTAATGCAACTTAGTAAATTATTTATTTAATTTGATAAATTAAACCCTCCTATTTGTTACTCCTAGAAATCCCCATTTATTTTTTCATTTATACTTAAATAGTTACACAAAACTATGCACCAAAAACAATAGGTAACGCAAAAACAACACATAAACAACACCCAATACAAATCAGAGTTTTAAGGAGGGGCTGGATTACATGTGGAACTCTTCCTCCACCCAATACAAATCAGAGAAAAGCCCAATTAGCCAATCTACTAGCATAAGAAACTTCACAGGAATGTAAAAAAGATGCCCAGAATAAGCAGTCTTGGATCAAATCTGAAAACAAGGGGAATTGTCTTGTTACTTGGTTGCCCATGCTTTCTGAATATAGAGGGAATAAGTCTAAAAAATGACATGAGTAAAGCCCAATTCACCTGCTTTTTGCATTGACTTTTGGCCTATGCAATTGTAACTTCTTCATGGTGATGGTAGCAATCAATAAACAATCATGCAGACAGACTTGTAGTATGATTGCATATGCCCTGTACAACACTTGGTTTGTGCCCATTTTTATTACTTCAAAAGGCCACTTATTCCTTCGTTGCCATATAGCATATAACAGAGCAAAAAGCAAGGGAACACCCATTCTTTTAAAGCATATGAGGGTGAAGAGTCTTCTTAAAAGTATGGTGAAGTGTAAAGAAGTGATTCATGTAACCATATGTTGCAATTGGCAAGTATAAGAAAAGGCAAAAATAAACAATCATGCACGCGTTCTGATAAGAAACGCCTTTTCATCCTTGAGTGTCAAACTATTTGGGCAATATATATGAAATCAAAATATATTTTGGTATTTTATTCTTTTTTATTTGATTCTTATAAAAAAAATTAATTTAACTTCATCAAACACATGTTAAAATGATAAATATTGAAATTTATAAATTACATATATGAAGTTTTTTTAAAAAAATACTATACTTCTTTATAGTTATTTCTAATTTAGATATGAAGACAAATTTAAAAATGTAAGTTGTTTTTTCAAAGTTATATGATAAAGATTTAAATTAAAATACAAATTTTTTTGTACGAAGACAAAATTAAAAAATATTTAATTTATTTTATGGTCTGTCTAAAAGTAGGGGTGTAATCGGGTTGGGTTGGATCGGGTTTGAGGTGATATCAAGTCCGAACCGATAGAATGGTGGTGGGTTGGGTTGGTTCGGGTTTCGTATTTTTTGGATGAGTAACCCGAACCGAACCAACCCGCATATGTTCGAGTTGGGTCATCGGGTCATGAACATTTTTCCTTTTTTAAAAAACAGTGGAAGATGAAATTAAATTAAAATATAAATGAAAAAAGAAAAGAAATAGAGAAAAATAAATTGAGAGGAGCAGATGAAATAGGATTTGGGGAACCACCTCTACTTGTGTTGTCGTTGCGCCTATTTTTGTTCTCTCCTTGCATGAAAATGAAATAAGATTAGGACTTCTTTTTCTGGTTTGGTTCGGGTTGGGTCTATCGGGTTCAACATAGGCAAATCCGATACCCGAACCGAACTAGTTCGGGTTTGAAAGAAAATGTTTGAACCGAACCGAATACCCAAATTGAACCGTTAAATATCTTTGGGTTGGGTTGGATTAGTCGGGTTCGTGGGTTGGGTCGCCCAAAAGGGAACACAATACATCAGGCCAAGAGAATTTCTTTTAGAACCCTTTTTTACTTTGAACACCTCTTCTTTTCCTTATAAAAATCCCTCTCTTTCCAATCTAAATATCCCCAACCCTCCCTCCTCTCTCCACCATCAACCACTAACCTCCACCGTCAACCACCACCTACATTTCCCTTTTTATGCGCATTTGTTGCTTTCGAAAAAGCCATGTTTATTTGGCTTTCAGAAGTATTTGGAGGTCTTTTTTTTAAAAAAGTTTGGATTTTGAAAACAAGTGTATGGAAGTCAAATTAAAATATTGGCTTCCAAATAGAATCATATCAATATGAATCCATTTTGTTTTATTTATTATATCATTTAGCCAAAATCATAGAACTTTGCATGTGTTGTTGAATAGAAATAAGGAATATTGATTTTTGATAATCTTGTCATCATCTATTCATTGTCAAACCTTCTATTAATATTCTGTTTTCAATTTTTATGTGTAGTATGGCAAGTGAAGAATCACCAAATCCTTCAACAGTTGCACCTAAGACTGACCCTGGATGGAAATACTGTCATCAATCACAAGAACATCATACTAGTGGTTGCATATGCAATTTTTGTGGGAAGACCACGTGGGGTGGAATTACTAGAATGAAAGAACACTTGACATGAAAGAAGGGTAATTGCAAAGCTTGTCCTAAATGCTCAAAAAAGGTCAGAGAAGAGTTGTGCCAATATGCAAAGGATAAGAAGAAACAAGATAGTGAAGCACTTCAAAGGATGCATCATGATTTTCTTGATGATTAGGTGATAGTGATGAAGAACGTGCTCTTGATGAGGGGTTTAGAGAAATTGCACCTAAACCTGTACCTGATAATGCTAGTGGAAGGAAGAATGCTTCAAAGGGCCCTATTGATCTCTATCTTCGAAGACCTGAAACTGTAATTGAGAAAAAGAAAAAAAAAAGAGAAATTGAGGCAATCAAACATAAGGGAGGCATGTGACAAGGAGGTTACAACACGAGCTCATCAATACATAGCTCGATTTTGGTACCAAGCTGGCTTGTCTTTCAACACGATTAAGCTGCAAATTTTCATGACATGCTTACAGCCGTTGGAAGCTTTGGACCAAATTTAAAGCCTCCATCTTACCATGATATAAGAGTTCCACTCCTTAACAAGGAGTTGGCATACACATAAGATTTGTTGAAGGGCCAAAAAGAGCAATGAGAAAGATTTGGATGCTCGGTTATGTCTGATGCATGGACGGATAGAAAGCAAAGATCCTTAATCAACTTTTTGTTGAACTGTCCAGCAGGGACAATGTTCATTAAATCTATTAGTGCATCATACATTGTGAAGACCGGTGAGAAAATATTTGAGTTGCTTGACTCTGTTGTGGATGAGATAGGGGAAGAAAAGGTTGTTCAGATTATAACAGACAATGGAAGCAACTATGTCCTTGCCGATGAGTTACTAGAAGAAAAAAGGCTACATTTGTATTGGACTCCTTGTGTAGCCCACTGCATAGATTTGATGTTGGAGGACATTGGAAAACTTCCTCTTATAAAGAAGATAATTCAAGGGGCAATATTCCTTGTTGGATTCATCTACAACCATTCAAGTATCTTGAGCCTATTGAGGTACTTTACCAACAAGAGAGAATTAGTGAGGCATGCAACCACTCGATTTGCCACATCCTTCCTCACATTGGAAATGATTCATAAGGAGAAAGCAAATTTGAGAAAAATGTTTTTTCAGACGATTGGACAAATAATAAATTGTCCAAGGAGACCAAAGGGGGGAACAAAAATTGTACTCATGCCATTCTTTTGGAGTACTTTAGTGTATACACTTAAGGTGATGGCTCCTCTTGTGCATGTGCTTCGCCTCGTTGATAATGAGAAAAAAACCAACCATGGGTTATATTTATGAGGTAATGGAGAAGGCTAAAAAATTTATTATGAAATCTTTTAAGGAGAATGAAAGCAAATATAAGGAGAATGAAAGCAAATATAAGGCTAAAAAAGCTATCATGAAAGCAAATATTATGACAATAAATTTCCTCAAGCTTCTAAATCCTCGACTGGGAGTCTCAAGCTAAAAAGGGACCCTGCAAAGCTGAAAGTGGTTCCACAAACATGTGGTGAGACTAATATCCCAGTGGATGAAACCAAACATACAGTGTAAGAATAACAGGCAAATGTAATGCAAGCATTAAACAAAACAACCATAAACAATGTAACATCTGAACTTGAAATAAACATGACTTTCATGCATGGTAATTCTTCCAATTGAAACATAAACTGAACATAAAAATCTTGTTTTTCCCGAAGTGCTTAACCCAGCACCATGGGGTCTTATCACTTTCCTGAAGCTAGACCTGAGCTCAGACTACAAGGGGTATCTCCCTTGGGACATGTAGTCGCCGCCATTACCTGAAGGCCGAAGCCACATTTTAAAACAATTAATATGACGGTCCTAGACCCGTGATGAATAACTTTCACTTGACTTGAACATGATGGTCCGAAGACCCCTGAGGCCGAAACCGAACATGGTTAATTATTACATGATTACTTGAATTTCGTGCAACATGAAGTGCATATGAACATGAAGATTTATTAGTGACATGATACATGAATTTCTACTTGAAATATTAACCTTGCCTACCACATACAATGTCTCACATGAAGGCTAGACCAATCCTAGGGCGAAAGCCTAGGTTACCATGATTAATGCACATATTCATCTAAAATAAGGAAAATGCTTAATTCTACCATGCTCTACATTACATAAACTAACTCCCAATTCCAAAGGCCCCAAACCCTATCCCTAGGGTAAAACCATTTTCCAAACAATCCAAGACAATCACAACACCTAAGGTTAGGGCAAACTTGAAACATGATCATACATCTATCATATAAAGCGATATGGAAGGGGAAAGATACAGAGGAGGGGTCATACATGAGTTTTAACCGAATAAGAGTGAGTGTGTGGGTTAACACTCACCTAAAGTCAAGCAAACGGAAGGGGAAAGAGTCCCTGAGGGCGGTGGTGGAGCTCCCATATTCTCCTTCTCCTTCAAGCTCAAGCCCTAGCACAACCCTTCTCTAACTTCTCTCTCTAAAAGAAGGAAATGGGAAAAGAAATGAGGGCAAAGCCCTCAGCGCGCTGTTTTAAAAACAAATATGCGTATTCTCACTCAAGCAAGGATTTCTCGCTTGAGTGAGAATACTAAAGTCCCTTTGTTTTCGCGTTCTCACTCAAGCGAGAATCCTCTTGCTTGAGCGAGAAACGTCAAGAGAACACCCTCTCTCTGGATGATTCTCGCTTAAGAGAGACCCTCCTCACTCAAGCGAAAATCTTCCAGAGAGCAACCATTCTCACCCCTGTTTCTCGCTTGAGCTAGAGCCTTCTCGCTCAAGCGAGAATATCAAATCTCAAATTCCCCACTTTTACTGATATTCTCACTTAAGCGAACCCCTCTCGCTTGAGCGAGAACACGAGGAATTAAAGTCCAAATTCTCACTTTCAAGCCTCTCTTTTCCTAATTCTTTTTGACAAAATACCTTATAATTCTCTCCATCTCCGGGGGTGATTTCTTCTAAGTTCAATCTACAAATGTGTTTGACTTAACGCCTGGTTTCCCTTCTAAATTCTTTTAAAACTCATAGCTCTTAATACATTCCCCAAATTCTGGTCTTAATTCACACTCAACCCCCAAGTTCTCATCCTACTTTTAACCTCTCTCTCTTGCCCGGATTCACAACATAAGGCTTCCATTATATTTTCTAGGCCCTAATTTTCGGGATGTACTTTACATGCAGTTGGCCACTTTTTAAACCCATAACTTTTCTACAGTAATCCCTCAATTGAATTTGATTTTGAGGTGACTAATGGGTTGTATGCATGCATTGAGAGGTTGGTGCCTACTACAGAGGGTAGTCAAAAGATTCTAGAGGAGCTAACAATATACAAAACTGATGATGGTATTTTTGGAAATAAATTTGCAATTTCACAAAGGAAAACAATTGCACCAGGTGAGAAATAATGTAGTTTTCTTCTTTCTTCTAAATTTTAAAATCTGTTACATGTCATTGCGTGACATTTATTTGGATTTGTAGCATAATGGTGGCAGATGTATGGACCATCAACTCCAAATCTACAACAATTGGCTATAAAGATCTTGAGCTTGATATGTAGTTCTTCAGGATGTGAACACAACTAGAGTGTGTTTGATCAAGTAGATTAAAACAATTTCGTTAGTAGTTATTACTTAATAGTCAATATTTTTCTAGTTTTTAGTTCCACAACTAGTTATATAAATTGTTTAATTAGATGTCTAATTTTATTATTGCAAATCCATTCTAAAAAAAGGTATAGGCTTGAGCATAAAAGACTACACAACTTAATGTATGTCAAATATAATCAAGCACTACTCAAATGATACAATTTTAGAGATGAGATTGGTCTTAGTTCACTTAATGACATCGATGAATGTAATGAGTGGCTGGTTGGGAGGATGGATGGTGATGAAGATAATGCTGGGAATGAAATGGTCTTTGGGGATGAAAATAATGATGAGGCACTTAATTGAGAAGCTGTTTATAGGGCTTCAGAAGTTGGACAGACTAGAACTTATATTAGGCAAAAAACTAAAAAGAGAAAGGAAGCCCCTAGTAGTGCAGCTGCTACATCTAAAACAAAGAAGGGTTTGGTTAGTGCATCTTCATCCAAAAGGGGAAAAGAGACAGTGGTTGAAGTGGAAGATGATCCAGTTTTGGAAGAATTAGAAGAAGAATTAAAAGATAGTGATTTTGAGGATTCAGAAATAGAAGAAGTTGAAGGATGCCTCATTATCTGATAATGAGAATGGTGATTATATTAGGGAAGGGGAGGAGAATGAATAGTTCCTTTATCTTTTATGTTTGATCATTTTTATGTTTATGTTTTCAGTAATCACTACTTAACATTATCATTACTCTATTTAGAATTTGAACGTTTGAGATTTTGAGTTAATTTTATTTTTTATTTTTATGCAATTTATTTTTATTTGTATACAACATAATTTTTTTACATATGTAATTAATATATTTTAACCGTTACATGACTTCCATTATTTTCCCGCTACACTATTTTCTATTTCACAACAAGGACTTTTGGCTTTCTGTGATTTTTCGCGATCCACTATTTACAACACTGCTTAGGAGAGAGGAATGAGAGACATTTGGTTGAGACGACAGACGAGGGATATTTTGGGAACTGAAAGGTAGAAAAGGGGTAGTGTGAGAAGGGGGCTGCTAAAAGCAATTCCCAATAGCCAAAGCCCAACGAATTGGCCGAAGAAAAAGGCCCAACGCATAGACATAGACATAGAAACACGCTCGCTCATCACAACCACACCCCGACGCAGTTCCTCCGCTGACGGCGACGGAGGCTGCAAACCTTCTTCTCAACCCAAATCTGAACTAACACTAAACTCACTTTCTATTCTCCAAAACAACTAATGTTAGCTTCTTTGATACTTGCTCCTTTCCTTTCCTTTCCGCTGTTAGGGAAAAGTAGAAATTGACCATTTCTGTGATTTTGTGCAGTTCATGGAGACGCAATCACATGAAAATTTGCAGCATGCGCCCGTTTCTTCGAACGACACCGATAATCTCCAGAATGATGCAGTTCCTGATGCTTCTAACCACAGGTGATTTGCAAATTCACTCGTTTCCTCTTTGCAAAACCATTCATTCATTATCTCTAAATGAATTTTTGGTCTTGTCGTTTTGTAGAGACACTGAACAAAAACGCGATGTTTCAAGTGAACAAGTTATTCAGATTCTACAAGTTATTGCATCCACTGGCAAGTTCTGGTTAGTAGTACGACTTTTGTTCTTTGGCTTCTTGTTGATGTTGTAGGGATGATGTTTATTATTATTTTTCACCTGGATCTAATGATGTACACGACAGAATAAACCATGCTTTCTTGGCAGTGTGTTGATTTTGTCAACTTGTTTGGATTTTTTTTTTAAATTTTTTGTGGATAATATAAGTGATGTCTGTCTCTGGTTGTGATTTAAATCAAAGGCGAAGTGAGCCCTTGAGGTATTTGGGGGGGGGGGGGGTAATACTTTGATGTGGAAGGTGCCAAAAGGATTAAGATGCTCAATTTACATACCCTGAGTCCCTTGCAGCTAAGAGTCCCATAAACCTACAACTAATTATTCTTTCTAGTATACAGTAAGCAAGTTAGATGGCTGAGATTTATCTTTTTATACTGTTATCAATAAGATGCTAAAGTCGTGTCGTGCCTTGCTTGAACCAGAAAGGCACTCCTAAGGTGCTGATCCATTCTGGCTCCTCACAACAGTACTTTAGGTGTGCCTTTTGTGGTTCTTTTGAGTACACCATGTTTTTTTTTTTCACTAAGCGCATTACTGTGAGACTGATTTATTCTATGATACTAGGTTTAAATACATTTATGGATCATTTAATCTTATAGAAGTTTCTGTTTAGTCCTTTCGGTTCCAATTGCAGCAATTCTATCCTTTTTGAATTGATACAATTAAGTTTCATTTATTGGGAGTTTAATTGCAAATGAAAATTAACAATGTGCCAAATTCTTTGGTTGCTTCAGTGGGTATAGATTGTACCCAACGAATGCAAAGTATTTAATTATGCTGAATCGCAATGTTATAACAGAGATGCATTCTCACTGCCTCATGCTGCGAAAGGGTGTTCTTGTTGCGGCCGTGATCGCAGAAAATCAAGGCTGGAACTGTAGCCATCCTTGCTGCTCCACTGAAGAGGTGTTAAAAACCCTGTTTTTCCGTTCATTTTGGGTTTTCCTACTCATTTTTAGGGGGATTATAGGGAAGGGATAGGGATTGTCTTCTGTTTTGCATCAGAGGGTTTTTAGGGTTAGAACTTAGAAACCCTTATTCTTTCAAAGAAAGCCCCACCTCTGATTTAAACTTCTGGCAGCTGATGTGTTAATGTGTTTTCTGGCCAATCCCGGACCTTTTCTGGCAGCCCCCTGTGTTTTCAGTACGGGCACCTCTGTTTCCTGTATGAACCTCTGCATTTTCTTGCTGAATCCCCGCAACCCTTTGATTCTCTGGCCAGGTTCTTGTGTTATCCGTCACTTGCTGTTCTTTCATTGTGGTTTGATTTAATTGTCCAATCATTGTGTTTTTGTCTGTGTTTTTTTACTTATTTGACAGATTTATGTTAAGTTCATTTTTGTGCGTTATCCTCTCAGTTGCTCAGGATTTATTGCTCATAAGTCATCATGAGCCTCAACCTCTATGAAATATTCTGCCTTAGACTAATGTTGATTATGTTGTTTAGCTATGATGTTTTAGGTATTAATGATGAATGTGTCCTCTTTGAAAATTATTTGAGATTTGAGCATACATATGCATGTGTTATAAATTATATGAATGTTTATTTGCTATCTTTTGAATAGTGGCCACTCTGCAATCCACTACTCCACAATATAGCACATATTGGGATTGGCCACTCCATGTAACTGTCCAGGATTGACTACTATGGCTTAATTGAACGATAGTTTACTTGGAGAGATGGGTATGTACTTTAAATGCTAATGTGGTGAATCTTTTGAATAACAGGCATGACTGGGATAATTTAAAGAGAATGCTATCGTTTCAGCTGAAGCAGGTATGGGGAGGTATGCTAGCATGTAGGTTTTTATATTTCATCTTGTTTCATATAATAGTCAATTGGCATTTTTATTATTCATACATCATAATTTTACACTTTAGTCTGTTGCATCTTTCTTTCTATATTTGTTATACAGGTATTGTCAGAGTACCCTGAGGCAAAAATGGCAAGTGAGCAGCAATATGCTTCATTAGGAGAACCCTATTCTGAGTTAGTCAACAAACTGGAAGAAGGTACCCCACCGTTAGTTCCACTGTTTTTTATGAGTATCATTAATTTTTATAGACATTAATGGTGAGAATTTAATATTTGTTTATTTCTACATTCAACATTATATTGTCATTCTATTAATATGAAGTATGTGAAAATATTGTAAAATATTAAAAATTCTTTGACAAGAACTGATAAAATTATTTTGGGAATATCAATCTTAAAGATATTCCAACACCAAAATAGATCAATCAAATATACATAATATAAGAATATATAGAGTCAATTTGATAAATTTCTCTGGAAAAACTTATAGAAGAAGAAAATAAAATATAAATCAAGAAGGTAAAATGAATTCAACTTTCATAGGTTGAAATTAGTTTCCACAGCTCAACTTTTTATAAACTCTTTCATTTCACTTCTCAATAAACACCCATAAACTTATAAGGATTTTTTGAAAGTTTGATTTCAAACACTCATTTCAGTTGAAAAACTTCTATTAAACAAGAAGCATCAATGGTCTAATGGTTGAAATTTCCCTTCCGAAACTGCGGGATCTGTGTTTGATACTCACTCCTCCCATGGTTCATTTTATGGGAAATGAACTTTGAACCATTTCAACTTGTCAAACCAGTGTTATAAAACTTGGACCGGACTGGCCGGTTCAACCAATGAACTGGTAAACCAACAATGTAATTGGTCTGAACATGTAAATGGATCAGTTGTGCATCTAAAGTGGTACAGACCAATTTCACTTGGCTGATTTTGTGGAAAAATCTGTGAACCAGTGGCAATGATTAAACCGGCCAAGTTATTAAAAAAAATTGACTCCTTGAGTCCCTGGCGCCCATTCCATCACTGGCGTTTCCTTGGCAGCCATTCACCAGATTGCATCTCAAGTCTGAACCGTGTTGTTCACGTCGCTGCATTGTCCTGAACTGCATCCACCTCCACCACTGCCATGTCTAGGCTTTGTGCAGTTGTTTGTCCATTCCCCAATCCTCTGAGCTTTGTGGGAATAAAGAAAAGAATTTTGAAAAAGACGTCACAAATCAGGGGAAATTAGAGAGGGAGGGAGTGTCTGCACACACTGCACATGTGGGGGTGTTGCATTTTATGGGCAATGTATTGCAGAGGTCACCTTTATGCCTGAGAAAGCATACTATCATAATTTCACTGCAACACATGGCCACATTAACCTGGTGTGTGAACCCATAGTAATGGTTGTTTCAGTTATATTTCATTTTCGCATGCAGAAGCAACCCAGTTCAACAGAACAATAGTGTGTGCTATACTTTTGAGTATTTCAAATTTTAATTAAATTATTGCAACCTTGGTTTAATTGCAATGTAATATATTTATTTATTTTCTCTAATTCACTAAACATGCATATGGTACAGCAGGCCACAGGCTCCTTTTTATTTAAAAGTGACATTGAAATATCAACATTTGCAATTATCTAATTTTTATTTTTCTGGGCACACATATCTCCCTGACATGCTTTTCCCCCCTTTCCATGATTGTGACCAATTATTTTGATCCTCAGACTTTTTAGTATAGAAGTTATAAGTTTTGATATATCCGATTCAACCGGTTCAACCAGTAATCCAATAATTCTGTATGCTGACTGAGTCAATCACCTATTCGAGTTTATAACATTTTTTCAAACTGTGGCCAATTTGTACAGTTTGACCGTTTCATCTGTTCTCTGCTACTAGTTTTAGAGTCTGACCAGATCAGTTCATGATTGAACTAGACTGACCAGCTAGTCCAGTTCTCAAAACATTGGCTGTAGGCTGTAGCCACCAGTGTGTAGATTACAATATTTCTGCATATGAAGTATACATATCTATACAGTTATGTATATATAAAAACATTTAATGGTAAAAATGGCTTTTCTTTCCTTCCTATATGGAATATTATATTTTAACAAAATTTTCTTAGAGAAAGCTCTATGTTAACGAATGATGTCATTTATTTTAAAATCATAGGTTGAATTTTTTCAATAGTTTTGATGAGTAAGCCCACATGTCTCTCTGGAGATTTATTCAGACTTAAAAAGAAACCAATGGTTTAGAAGAAGAGTATCCCTGAGAAATAAACTTCCAAGGATTAGCATGAATTGTATTGATCAATTTGGATTGATATCCCACCAATTCTGGTTTCCAAATTTGCTCAAAATTATTTGATGCCATAATGAAGTAGTCTCCAAAAGAGAATGCAATAGCCATTTAGCTGCTAGAGCAATGCTTTTTGACAGAAGATTTCCTAGACCCAACTCAGAACCTGTTCATTCTTAATCTTAGGCCTGCATCAAATCTCCTTTCAAATTGCATATATCATGTTACTATATTGTTGATTAGATTCTTTAAATAGTTGTAGCTGCTTTTATTTACTTGCTTAACTAAATTATTATTAGTATAATTGGTTTTTGGGTGCAAGCTTCACTAATCACTATATTATTTTGATATGCTTTTCTTGATTCCAGCACTTACATGTTTTATTGATGGCCCACCATTTACATTGCAAAGGCTTTGTGAGGTAAGTCTGATTCTTTTGTCTGTTGTGCATTATTATATTCCAGCACCAACATCCATCAAGTTTAACATGATAATATGGAATAACGTTGTTAGTTTGTCTGACATTGCATTGAACAGATCCTATTGGACCCAAGAAGCATATACCCAAATCTTTCAAAGCTTGCTTTAGCTCTAGAAAAGGTATGCTTCATAATATGCCATGTGCACTGCTGTTCAAATTAGTTATTTTAAGAATTAATAACAGTAAAAATCCTGGATTTGTAAATGGTTAATCATTCATTTTTATTATTGGTACTTGAACTTTGTTTAAACATCTTGCTTTGTTCTGTCTGGTGTTTTCCTCTGTAGAACTTGTTAGTCACATCTACATTGACAATCTGCACTGATCCATACCCACAAGCTACAGTACAAGAGCCAGATGACCAAGAGAAGACAAGTGAAAAGCAGCAGCAGCAGCAATCTGATAGTGCACAAAATGGCATTGAGCCTCTGGCAGCCGACAAGGATGAAGTAATGGCTGAGGCTGATATGGGTGATGATATGACCATTGACATGGAAAATTTTGAAGATGTTAAATCATCTGAAACAAATTCTGAGCCAAGTGCTAATAATGCATAAGCTTCAGGGTCAGTGTCCATCTTTGAATCCATAAACCCTGTTGAACATACAGTCAGATATTTTCTCCTGTTGAGCTCCAAATGCTGAGGATACTTGTCATTCCCTAGTGCTTTAATCATTGGTTTGGTAATCCATGGAGCTAAGAATATTGTAGCACTCAAAATCAGAACGAAGTTTTAGTTTTGTATCTCTTGGGATGCTTTGCTTGTATTGGTGGGCATGAGCTTGGATATCTCGCTTGAATATCTCACTGTAGATCTTCCTTTATTTTGTACTCTTAAGCTAAATTCACAAACTTGTTCATGAAGTTGGCAATCCTTGTCATCACCCTCTGCAGTAACTAATGGTAGTCTGGTAGTCGCTACGTCTTTTATTGGTTGGTTTTAACAATTAATGAAGTTACGTCGCATCTTGCACCATAAAAAATGTTTCCTTGCTCAAATTAATGGGGTTCCTTGCTCGTCCAAGAAACAAAGGCAACTGAACAACTCACATTAATATGAAAAGACTATAGTACAGAGAAGTCTCATCTTGGTTGAAAGAGCAATGAAGCTAGGAGAGACGGGTGTGCAGGAGATTAAATGCGCAACTTCCTTTTGAAGGACGTATCTTGCCTTCTCCGGCCAACTAGCTTCAGATTGCCACATGTTTGAGTCTGACACTGACCTAGAGCCAGCGGTGAAACATGGGTGAGTCTGTGGACCTAAACATGTCTCACAAAATGTTATTATTGAAACATGGTAAATTCACATTTTCAACGTTAAAATATTATTGCTTTGAGAAATTTATACTCCAAACATAGACTGCATTTAGAAATATGAAGCTCAATATTAATGAACAATTGACTATAAATCGATCATGTTAGTTATACGTGATAGGTCCTGAACAGTTTATTATTTTCTTCACCTCAAAGGCTAAATCATCACTTGGTGTGTTATTTAATATACACATGTGAAAGCTGAAAAGGACGGCTTCTAATAAAAGTAGGAAACTTGTTGCTAACATATGTTGCGACTGAAAACGTAGTACTGTAACTTAACTGTCTTACGTCTCTCTGATACTTATTATAGAAATGTTCCTCCAAGTATTTTGGGTATGGCTTGAACTTTCTCGAGTCCATCACACTCTTAAGTGTGTGTTTGGACTAGCGTTTGTAAATTTGAACATGGATTTAGTAAATATGATTTATGATAAACTTGAGTATGAGTAAACATGATTTCATGTTTGGATATTTTGCTGCAAATGTGAGTTTAAGAAAGTAAATATTGAGGAAACTCAAGTTTCACACGCAGAAGCTACAAAAATCTGCGTTTTGCAAACTCAAGTTTCAGAACTCAAACACGCGTTTTGATCAATGGAGCCAAACAACATAAAAAATATGAAACATGAGTTTACTTTAGAGACGTGAGTTTGGGATTGGTAAACGCCAATCCAAACAAGCTCTAAATATCAATACGAAAGTTTCCCTATTTGATTAATCTTCCAAAGGGAAAAAATGGTGTTCTTTAATCATATATTTTTCTTAATCTTCTAGTTGTAATATTAAATTTTTAATTAAAAAAAGGAACAAATAATTAGTATAATCAACTGTCAAATTTTGTGGAGTGTATGCCAATGAAAGTTTTACACATTTATTATTAAAATAATTTTAGTATGATTATGGTTCCATTAAAAATGAAACTATTTTAATGATGAAGTATCAACACATAATCAAAATTTATCTGGCACGGAAAGAGAAATTTGCTTATGTCAAAATCACATATTTTACTCTTAACATTTATATACGTGTTATCCTTTTTGCTTGCAAAAGCCATGCAGATTTTTTTTTTTTTGTGGTGTAAAAAAAGCCATGAACATTACACGAGTAATAATTCACCTAATAATTAATCAATCAATCTTTAAATAAAGGGAGGCATAGTGTTTATCAAAAAGTAGAATTAACCTTCATTTGGGAAAGGTAATGAACAAGAATCGCAAAATGAGTGTTTAAAACTCTGCATCTGCAATTTGCGATCGGTGGAGATGATTGGCTCCAAATGCTTTCGTAGGAATACAACATTCGCTCAATCGTCTTCCCTTCATCCTCAAATCTTTTCTCTTCCGGCACCGATCCCTCAATGGCCTCAAGGTATTTTTGTTTTGGTTTTCCGTTAATATCAGCAAAATCTTTGGTGTTTCAATGATAGGAATGTGCATTTTGCTTCTTTTTGTTAGTGAATCTTCTGTGCTTCTTCACTGTCACAATGGCTTTCATGTGAATGGAATCTTCCTATTTTTGGTAATTAGAGCTTTTCTTTCTTTTGGTTGCATGCAAATATGTTTGTAGATTTCGTGAATTTATTATGCATCCGTTCCACAGGAAAATGAGGTTTTGTTTAGTTCTTTCTTGTTTTGCATTGTTTTGGCTTAAACTTTGGAAACACAAGTCTTGTACTATCTCCTCTCTGTTCAATTTAACCATGTTCTGTATTGACCTTGAGAATATATAGTGTGACTTACAAATTAAGATTCATCAAATCTGAATTCTTATGGTAATTTATCTTTGGTATATACTGAGTTTATGGATGAAATGAAACAACAATTTTACCATAATAGATTGGTAGGTACCTTATCCAAGAAAAAAATTTAGAAGTATTGTACTTGCATAATATTGCAGTCTCAATGCCACACATGAACTTATTTGAAACTGACATTTATAGTATGTTTGGTTTATCCCGAAACCATGTTTTGAACGTGGGTAGCGTTGGCCTGAATCCCACGTTTGAAACTTGGTTTCGAGCTAACTTAATGTTAGCTTTTCTTTTGTTAATTTTGGGGAAAGAAGATGAACTTTCCTCATGTATTCTGTGTATGTCAATACAGGACAAGGTTTTGCTTCGGGACTTATAAATCTAGGTGAAATAGAAATTTTCAAGGTCACTAGGTTTGAGTTCATTTGGAGCTGCAGTGCAATACTAGACACTAAAAATGCTGTTACATTCTATAAACCTTGTGGAATACCTGATGGTTTCCATATTCTTGGTCACTATTGCCAACCCTGTGACAAGCCTTTAAGGGGTTTTGTACTTGTTGCTAGGGAAGTGGGAACTCACTTGCCTGAAACTACAGATACTGACAACCATGAAAAGTTACCTCCTTTGAGAAATCCCCTTGATTTTAAGTTAGTTTGGAATCCAAATGGAGGAAGTCAGGAAATGTCAAGTGAATGTGGTTACTTTTGGCTACCCCAGCCTCCTGAAGGTTACAAGGCCCTTGGCTACTTGGTTACTAACAAACCAGACAAGCCTGAGTTGGATGAAATGTGCTGTGTGCGTGCTGATCTTACTGACAAATGTGAACCTCATCGCCTAATACTTGATGTTGGTTCCAAAATTCCAGAGTTTTCATTTCATGTATGGAGCTTGAGACCTTGTGACCGTGGCATGCTAGGGAAAGGGGTTTCTGTTGGGACATTTTTCTGCAGTAGTGGTGGGAGCATGGGACAACAAGACCATCCTGTTGCATGCTTGAAGAACCTAAATCCTGTGCTACCAGCAATGCCAAATTTGCAGCAAATACATGCACTTATTAAGCATTATGGCCCTACTGTTTTCTTTCATCCTGAGGAAACTTACTTGCCATCTTCTGTGGCTTGGTTTTTCAACAATGGAGCCCTGTTGTGCAGAAAGGACGTGTCTACAGGAGAGGGAATTGATGCAACTGGCTCAAATTTACCATGTGGGGGAACAAATGATGGACAGTTTTGGATAGACTTGCCAAGTGATAATAGAAAGGATTTTCTCAAACGTGGGGACTTGGAAAGTGCAAGGCTTTATGTTCATGTGAAGCCAGCTCTTGGTGGAACTTTTACAGACATTGCAATGTGGATTTTTTGCCCCTTCAATGGGCCAGCCACTCTGAAAATTGGAATTAAGAATATACCATTGGGCAAGGTTGGAGAGCATGTTGGTGACTGGGAGCATTTTACACTTCGAATATGTAATTTCACTGGAGAGCTCTATAGTATATACTTCTCACAGCACAGTGGTGGTGAATGGGTAGATCCCTATGACTTGGAATACATTGATGGAAATAAAGCTATTGTATACTCATCAAAAAATGGACATGCAAGTTACCCTCATCCTGGGACCTATATCCAAGGGTCTGCTAAACTGGGGCTTGGCATTAGGAATGATGCTGCTCGTAGTAATTTGTATGTGGATTCTAGTACTCACTATGAGATTGTTGCAGCTGAGTATCTTGAAAATGTTGTTACTGAGCCTCAATGGTTGCAGTTTATGAGAGAGTGGGGCCCCAAAATTGTTTATGATACAAAAACTGAGCTGGATAAGATTATCAATGCTCTTCCTCGCATGCTTCAATATTCAATGAGGAGCTTAATTAACAAGTTTCCAGTGGAGTTGTATGGTGAGGAAGGTCCTACTGGGCCAAAAGAAAAAAATAATTGGATACATGATGAAAGATGGTGATCTCATGGGAAATGAATCCTCTCATGCTAAGATTTCACACATGACCCTGTCATGTGAAATTTTTTTGTCTATCTCTTTTTAGGCATTAAATAAAAGTCATTGATATTTATGGAGATAGATACAAAATTTTCACATGATAAAGCCTTGTCATGTGAAACTCTAACACAGGAGGATCTTTTCCTGATTTTATGTTGGTGTTCATATCACACTGGTTGTTGGTGAACCCTGCAAATTCTAAACTATCATGTTGTAATTGTATGTATTCACATACCCACACACACATCACTGAGATGAATGTTTGGCTAATGTTTGTGCATTACTATAGAATAATTGCAAATAGAATTATTACACTTGCTCTGTCCGGTATTCAACTTGTTTTGCAGACCCAAATTTATTTGAGATATGTAATTAATACAACTAATTTATACAACAACTCATACAACATGTTTTTTCTCTTTATATCTCTCCATTACATCACCTATCACATCTCACATTCTCTATTTTCTCTCTTTCTCTCTCAATGTTGTATGTATTGTTGTACAACTTGGTTGTACAAATACTATATCTCAAATAATTTAGCATGAGTTTGTACAGCTACCATGCGTTTCAAATAACTAGGTTTAGACCTGGACAAGGTAAATAATTAAAATTAATTAAGATTTTATTTGTTTGAATAATGTATTATGATATTCTTGTATTAATATTGTTAAAACAATATTAATATCATAAGTAAGATATTATCTGTATCTTTTAGTTTTCAAAAAAATCTTTTGTTAGGTAGTACTTAATGCACTCTTCCAAGAGTTTATGATAAGGTCTATTGTATTTGAAACATGAAAGAAAAGAGTAATATAATCAGACTAAAACTAAATATAAATCTATATAATGTAAAATATATTAATTATTAACAAAATTATGGTAAAACATTTTGAGACAAAAAAATAATAGTAATAAGTCGAAAGATTGGTTATAGAGCAATTTTTATTTTATTTGGCAATCACTTATTCTTTTTCATTGATAATAATAAGTCGAAAGATTGGTTATATAGATGGTAGCATGGAATCATGTCAAAGGATCATATTACTGTAACACTAGCTAAAAATGTAATAAGGCACCCTGTTGTTTGTTCAGTTTATTTTTGTAAAAGTAGTGGTGTTTGGTAATAGTGAAAATACTTGTTGATAGCTTTAGCTAGATATAGATATGTGCAATGCGTAGGTGCTATTATAAACTTATAAATTTACTTATTAGTAAAGTATAAAAAATGAGATGATAGGAAAGAGAGTATTTTGTAATTTCATGTAATTTGGAGGTGATTTAGAGCATCTTGCTGCGTGATGGGTGCTTTGCTCCAAAGCATCACATCTGAACCAATGAAAAGCAACCGGCGATTTTTCCTAGAAATGAATCGGCTACGCACGCACCCGCAAGCGGGTTGCTGCAGGATTTTTTTTTCTTTTCTTTTTTTAAATTTTATTTAATATTTTAATATTTATTTAGTTAAAATATGTATAAGTGTGGATAGGTTGTGGGGTCTATTTAGGAATTTTTTGAGAGTTGTTGAATTAGAGATAAAAAATGAATGAGTTGCTTAAAATAAAAAAATAATATAATAATATGAAAAAATATAAAGAATTATAAAATATTAGTTTAAAAAACTTTGATAGAAAGTTAGTATAAAGATGTTCTTAAAAAGTATATGGTAGTTTGATTGTCTTTATAGTTTTTATAGTTTACATTGAGATAATGATAGATAATAATGAAGTAATGGGTAGATAATAATGAAGTAATGGGTATGGATGACACTTTTAAAATATTAAAAGAATGCAAATGATAATAAGTGGGTGTAGATGGCTAATTGGTTTGTGAGAGAGAAACCAAAGGAAAAATTGTAAACAGGTGAATGCACGCCACTTCAATAAATATAATGTTGTGGCGAAATTTGTAAACTAATATAGTAAATGAAATGGCTCAAGTGGGAGCATATTAACTCATGCTTCATAAATTATAATAGATAATAAGTCTGGGTAGCATTTAAAGCTATGATTTAAGTCTTCAATTTAAATCTATGCTAATTGTCTTTTACTTTCAAGTGTGTCATGTTCATTTGACCTTTTCTTTCTTCAACACATATAATATATAGGAGGTGTGTATTAAGTCATCTCCAACAAGGGTTGCTATTAGCACTGATAGCAACCTTAATAGTAACTGAAGTGATAGTTTCTTTACCATTGGGGAGTAATTTGTGGTCCCAACCCTAGTAACATTTGAGTTGCTATAATGAGCTTGGTAATTATAGGGTGGACACTTTTAGTTTGGGTTCATGGTAGACTTTTATTATAAATAATATAAATTTAATATTAAAAAATTAATAATATATATTATAAAATTAAAATTATTTTTTATAATAAAAAAAATTAAAGATCTATGGTGGATCCAAACTAAAAGGGTCCACCCTATAATTACCCTAATGAACAACTCCTATTTCGTGAGTCCAGGAAAGATTTATAATATAAAATTTATTTTGTATTATGAGTCAATATTGTTCATGCAGAAATAATACCATGTAGAAATTTTTATGTATTTTGTATTGTTATTGTGGGCTCCAATAAAATGTGACCAGCAACATTTCGTGCTCAAGAAATTGGGTTTCTATACTTCACTTTCTACATTTTCATGCGCACTCAATTTGTCTCATTTTCGTGCGACTGACTTCAATTATAATTTTAAAAAATAAATAAATTTAAAGGAAATTAAATTTCAGTGGCTATTGCATATTCACACGGCTACTTAACCAAAAATATTCTGGTTTATAATGGCTAAATTATTATGAATATAAATAGTATAATTTCGATAACATTTTTCATACAATAATTCTTATAAATTGAGGGGTTCATTTAAGCAACTTTTTAGAGTTGCTAAATTCGAGGAAAAAATTGATTGAATTGTTTAAGTAATAAAAATGGTATGATTTTATGAAAAAGTGTGAAAAATTATAAAGTATTGAATTTAGCAAACTCATGTGACCAGCTACACTAGAGATGCCCTTAGGTGAGGACAAATTATTAGATGGTCCCGGACCATCACATCATCCATGATCCCGACCGATTAACATTTAACACATAAGAAAAATTTATGGTCCTACCATAAATTTATTTTTAATCCTGACCAATTTTTCTTATGTGTCAAATGTTAATTGGTCGAGATCATGAATGATGTGGTGGTCCGGGACCATCTAATACTTTCTCTTTAGGTGAGAGTGTGGGAGATAGGAGAAATGAATCTTTACGATACTCAAATTATTATTTTTAAGTTTATGAAGAAGGTATAGGAAGATAAGATAAGAACAACTTATTTTAGGTAACCATGAAACCTATTAAGTGTCCCTCAATGACCTCATGTTTGTTTACAATTTTTAAAAAATATAAAATTAAAAACTTTATTTGAAAAACCATTTTAAAAAACATTTTCGAAAAGGGTGACTACTTAAAAAAACTAAAATTTTAAAACTATTCTGAAATGTTTTGAAAAACTACTTTTTAGTTCTTCTGTTTTTATGGTGGAATTACAAATAGATCATTTCTTTTATAAAAGTAGTTCTTAAAATTGTTTTGTAAAATAGTTTTAAAAAGCTAAACAAAATAAAATCAAACACATCAAGCTCTATGTCATCTCCAACATTTTTATTCCTCCATGTTTCAATTTCTAATGTTATAACTTCTATTATATTTTTAATATTCAAGCTTATATAATATCTTAAATGCAATGGTTCCTGGCTCAAAGGATTTTATGGGTCAATTACTACTACAGGATTATTACAAGCTGGGCTTCAAGGCATATTAACTGGTGTGCAACTTTCCTGGGATGCTGGTTATAGTTGTAAGATGTTGGACAGATTCTGTTCTAGCAATCCCTTTAATCAAAAGAGAGCTCCTTTATTTTCACAGATTGACTAGATTGATTCATCAAATTCAGTAGCTGATGTAAAAGGTGTTGAGAGTTAGTTAATTCAGTTACTCATTGTTAGTTGCTTGCTGTTAGAAGATTGTTGGTTTACTTACTGATTGTATAAATAGCTTGCTGTCATAAATGGAACTCTTTAAGTTTTCTTTATCAATACACATTCTGATATATGAGATTCTGTGAGTAGAGTAATACTAAGTTCCAACAGTTTGGTATCAAGAGCTTTTACGATCCGTGACCTGCACCTTCACTTTGCTGCGCACAGTGGCTTCCTCTAATGGAAATTTCCCAGCTACTTTACTGGTTCTTGAAGGTAGCAAGAACTTTGATCAGTGGTGTGCTAAGATGAGAGTGATCTTTGGCTTTCAAGAAGTGCTTGATATTGTCAAAGAAGGAGTACAAGAAGTGGGTAGTGGAGCAACAAAGGCTCAGAAGGCTGCGTACAAGGAGGCTAAGAAGAAGGAGTGCAAAGCTTTGTTTATTATCCATCAATGTGTGGACATGGGAAACTTTGAGAAAATCTCAAGTGCCACTACAACAAAGGAGGCCTGGGACATTCTTGAAAGGACACATGGAGGGAACGACAAACTTAAGAAGGTTAGACTGTAGACTTTGAAGAGACAGTATGAACTTCTGCAGATGGAAGGAAATGAAGGAGTAGGAGCTTATTTCACTCGGGTGTTGTCTTTAACAAACTTGATGAAGAGTCATGGGGAAAGAATCTCAGATCAAATGATTGTTGAGAAAGTGTTGAGATATTATCACCAAGATTCGATCACATTGTTGTTGCAATTGAAGAATCCAAGAATCTTGAAACCTTGAAGGTGGAGGACCTGCAAGGTTTGTTGGAGGCCCATGAACAAAGAATGGCTGAAAGAAGTGTCGAGAAGTCGGCAGAACAAGCTTTACAAGTTCACAGTGTGAAACATGAAGGTGAAGGGAGCAAAAACAAGAGAGGTCGAGGGAGATGGAAGAATAATAGAGGCAGAGGCAATCATAACCATGTTGGAGAAAGAGAACAATTTGATCAAAGGTCTAATAACAATGGACCAAGAAGAGGTGGTGGTGCAAGCTTTAGAGGAAGAGGTGGCAAGAAGAAGGTGGATAAGAGACACATTCAGTGCTTCAATTGTCAAAAGTGGGGTCACTATGCAGATGAATGCTACAGCAAGAAAGAATATAATAATGAAGCACAATTAGCCAAGGAAGATGACTCAAATTCAGATCAAGTCTTGCTAATGGTAACAACCAAAACTGCTGAAGATGGTGAGAATTTGTGGTACCTTGACACAGGATGTTCATCCCACATGACTGGCAGAAAAGATTGGTTTGCAAAGCTTGATGAATCTGTGAAAAGCAAAGTAAAATTTGCTGATCACAGAACTCTTGATGCTGAAGGAATTGGTGAAGTAGCAATAAGGAGCAAGGATGGGCAAAAATCTTTAATTTCAAATGTGTTGTATGTGTCTGAAATGAAGAGTAACCTCCTCAGCCTTGGACAACTATTGGAAAGAGGTTTCAAGATGGTGATGGAAAACAATGGGATGACAATATATGATAACAAAAACAGGTTGATTCTTAGAGCACCCCTATCTAAGAATAGAACTTTCAGAGTGGAAATTCAAGTTTTGGAGCATCAGTGCTTGGCATCTGCTCATGTGAATAGTGAAGAATGGCTATGGCATCACAGGTTTGGGCATCTGAATTTCAGAGATCTGAACCTCTTGAGCAGACACAACATGGTGACCGGTCTCCCTCAGATTCATCAACCCAAGGAAATATGCAGTGAATGTGTGGAGTGCAAGCAGCCAAGAAACAGTTTCAAAAAATATGTTCCTGTCAGATCGAGATGCAAACTAGAAGTGATATATTCTGATGTATGTGGCCCTCTTCAAACTGAATCACTTGGAGCTGAATTTACTAGTTTTTGTGAAGATGAGGGCATAGTGCATGAAGTAACTCCACCTTACACACCTCAACACAATGGTATAACTGAAAGGAAGAACAGAATCCTTATGAATATGGTGAGTAGCATGCTGAAAAGCAAAGGATTACCAAAGTATTTGTGGGGAGAAGCAGTTTTTACAGCTGCCTACATTTTAAACAGGAGTCCAACCAAGAGATTGCAGGGAGTAACTCCTGAAGAAGTATGGTCTGGACACAAACCAGACATCAGCCACTTGAAAAATTTTGGGTCATTATGTTACAGACATGTTCCTGATCAATTAAGAAGAAAATTGGAAGACAAAGGCCAGCATATGATATTTGTTGGCTATCAAGCTACTGGGGGCTACAAACTACTTAATCCAAAGAATAGGCAGATTGTAATCAACAGGGATGTGATAATAGATGAAGCTAGTATTTGGAAAGATGAAATTGACTCAGAATTGAAAACAACCAGGATGCTTGTTGATTTTGGAAGTGAAGCACCTCCAACAGCTACTATTGAACCAAGGAGATCACAAAGAACCAGGAAAATTCCTCAAAGACTACATGATTATGACATCTTTAATAAATCAACAGTGAACTTAGAAGATGTGCATCTTGCACTATTTTGAGAAACAGAACCAGTAAGCTTTGAAGAAGCAATGAATGATCCTAAGTGGACTCAGGCTATGAAAGATGAGTTGAATTCAATTGAAAAGAATAAAACCTAGGAGTTAGTACCTCTACCAGTCCAGAAAAGATCAATTGATGTGAAGTGGGTAGAGTGAAGGAGAATCAAAATGGAGAAGTGGTCAAGTATAAGGCCAGATTGGTGGCCAAGGGATTTCTACAGAAAGCTGGAATTGACTATGGGGATGTGTTTACACCAGTTGCAAGAATTGAGACAGTGAGATTAGTGGTTGCTCTTGCAAGTTTGAAAGGTTGGTCCATGCATCAGTTAGATGTAAAATCTGCATTTCTAAATGGAGAAATTGAGGAGGAAGTTTATGTAGATCAGCCACCAGGTTTTGAAATAAAAGGACAAGAAGAAAAGGTGTATAAATTGAAGAAAGCTCTATATGGCTTGAAACAGGCCCCTCGAGCTTGGAACAAAAGAATTGACAATTTTCTGCATCAAATGAAGTTTATTAAGTGCACTTCTGAGCATGGAGTTTATGTTAAATCTGAAACCAAATCAGATTTGATAATAGCTTGTCTTTATGTAGATGATTTACTGGTTACAGGCAGCAATGAAGGCAGCATTGGTGACTTTAAAAGAAACATGATGGAGGAATTTGAAATGACTGATTTGGGTCACTTGTCCTATTTTCTGGGAATTGAGTTCAAGAAAACAGAAAAGGGAGTTGTGATGCACCAACGTAAGTATGCTACAGATCTGTTGAAGAGGTTTAATTTGTATGACTGTAATTCCTGTGCCACACCTGCTGAAACATGTTTGATACTTAGAAAAGATGGTCCTGAAGAACATGTTGATGCTACTCAGTTAAGACAAATAGTTGGAGCTCTCAGATATTTGTGCAACACAAGACCTGGCATTGCATATAGTGTGGGATTGGTAAGCAGATTTATGAACAAGCCTCGGGTGCCTCATATGCAAGCTGCAAAAAGGATCCTCAAATATGTAAAGGGAACACTTGACTATGGAATTTTGTTTCCAAATGATAAGAGTGAAACAATTGATGAAGTTTGGGGATATACTGACTCTGGTTGGTGTGGTGACAAAGATGAAAGGAAAAACACAGCTGGATATGTTTTCATGCTTGGGAAAGCACCATTCTCTTGGTGTTCAAAAAAGGAATCAATTGTAGCACTATCCTCATGTGAAGCTGAATATGTAGCAGCCTCAATGTGTGCCTGTCAAGCAATGTGGATTGATACATTACTGCAGGAACTGAAAGTGAAAGAATCTGGTAGTATGAAGCTTATGATGGACAATAAGTCAGCAATAAACTTGGCCAAAAATACAGTAGCTCATGGAAGGAGTAACCACATAGAAACCAAGTTTCATTTCATACGGGACCAGGTGAACAAAGGAAGATTAAGGCTGGAATACTGCAGATCTGAGATGCAAATTGTAGACATTCTTACTAAACCATTGAAGGGTGATAGACTCAAGGATTTTAGAGAGAAATTATCTGTTATATCTTTGAGTGAAACTGAATTAAAGGGGGAGTGTTGAGAGTTAGTTAATTCAGTTACTCATTGTTAGTTGCTTGCTGTTAGAAGATTGTTGGTTTACTTACTGATTGTATAAATAGCTCGCTGTCATAAATGAAACTCTTAAGTTTTCTTTCATTTTCTATCAATACACATTCTGATATATGAGATTCTGTGAGTAGAGTAATACTAAGTTCCAACAAAAGGACTGGTCATTACTTATTGATCATATTCCTAGGGAAGGTAACCAATGTGCAGATGCACATCACTCAAATTCTCAAGAAATTGTGGTTTTGGATTTAACAGATGGGTTTCTTGATCTTATTTCAGCTGATGTTAGAAGGGATCTATTTCCTAGACTTAGATCAATAGTTTAGATAGTAGCTTGTTTTGTTTCTTTCCTTTCCTAATTATTAACAAAAAAAAATATAATATATAATGACGCACCGTTGATGATCTCATCCCCACCATGATCTATCATACAATAGTTGAATAGATAAATAGATCTTCAAATAATGACCTACAATAACCAGTAAAATCACTAATTTCAAATAATGACAAAATCACCACCAAAATTATTGAAATTACAAAAAAAAAAGAAAGCACGAGTCTCTTGAGATGAAACCATAGTCTCCAAGACAATGACTACACCCACTATAATGAGGATTTGAGAAGAATCACCATTCGTCCACATACCAACATTATCTTCCTTGCTCCCCAAGAGGAGGAACCTCTTCTCGTTACCTTTAATGTTGGTGATACCACCGTTGATGATCTCATCGCCACCATTGAACCCTTTCCCATTCTTGGTCCCTAAAAGTGTTCTTGTGTATAACTTAACACATGAATATGTTAAATTACTCATATTTTGGTTTTTCCATCAACTAATGTGTGATGGATTTTACCAAGGTGGTATAAATACACAAGTTGGTCCTTGAAAGGTGCAATAATCCTAAGGCGAATGTCATGTTGCTCACATGGCCAAATTATACATAACGATATTCTTGGGGACCAAAAGTAAATAGTGTTACTTTCAAGGACCAACTGTATATATTTCTTTTCTTTGTATTCTTAAACTCATGTTTTGAGATCAAGATGTCTTTTTATTCTATATTTTTTAAAGTTGAGACTTCAAACTCCCTCCGATGCGTCAATACACACAATGGTTTAAGTCAGTAGAGATTTTAGTCAGAGTTAATTTACATTTTGATCCCTCAAATGACAATTTATATTGTTTTAGTGTTCATTTAATTTACAATTAAATAAAATTAATTTTAAAATTAATGGTTAAAAACGTATTATGCATGAGTTATAATACACATTTAATAAAATTAATTTGATTTCAATTCTTATAAATTAATTATACACTATAGTGACGGGATTCCAAACGAAGCCTTATTAATAATTTGTCAAGTTTAGTGTCTTGTGTACAAATCAGTCCATGAACTTCAACTTTTTCACAAACCTGTCCTTTTATATTTACAATTTGGTTTTTTCATTAATTCTTATTAATAATGTATACCAGAATAGTTGTCGTAATAACATGTTAGCTACACATTTGTAACATAAAGTGTTAAATAGATTGTATACATGAATCATGGATGCTCATATAAATGCCATATGCCTAATTGACGGAAATACCACTTTGTAAAACAGAAGAATGAATGAGTTTGTGAACATTTCCAGGGTCTAAAACAATACAAGTTGTCACGTTCAGGAGTCAAAATGGTATATTATTATAAGCAAATGAAAAGAAGGGAAGTAATTGGAGCCACCCAAACGAATTGAATCAAAAGACATTGTGGACAAGAAAATCATGACAAGCTCCTAATGTACTACTATTTTGTTAGAATCATTATTTTTATGAATCTAGGAACCTGCCACAACCACCCAGAAATAATACATAGAATGAGATGGGGGAAATCGAGGGAGAATGAACAAATGATCCAGTATCCATGACCTTCTCAAGCACTTAATGAGGGGCATCAATATGGGAACAGAATTTACGTAGTTAATCATTCGTCATGCACAAACTTGTATAAGTGGAGCAAGTCACATATCTTAAGTACCCTGAAAGGAGTAACCACATATTTCATCGACTTCAGATGAAAACCCAAAAAACAAATTGATTACCAATCTCAGCATTTGAGAACTGGCAACAGTCTACACATTCCACACCGCTGAATCCTAAGGCCAAAATACCCCTGCAGTACAGAATACAGGTATAATCTAATGGAGTCATAAACAGGAGGGTAACTGAACTCATGACTGAAAGATGATAGTTCAAACCTGCAAAATTAAAATGATGAAGTCCCTAGTCCTATTGATGAGTATCCAGCAGCTTTCCTCTCCTTCAGAGTTGATGACAACCAGTCCAAACCCTCATAAAGACCATCCCCCTTAAGTGCACAAGTACCTTGTATGTGCCATTTTCTATTCTTGAGATCAAAGAGACCTAATCCTTCACATACTTCCCTTGGCGTCATCGCTCCTCTCTGGAAAAGAAAAGGAAAATATTCACAATTATAAGTTTATAACTACACTTGAGAATAAGGCAAAATAAGGAAGTTGTTTGTTCAGGAGGAATAGTCTGCTAGCATTACAGGATATTGATAATCGTATAGAAGTGCAGGTTGCTTTTGAATAATAGAGAAGTTCCATTGATGAAACTACTCCTAATGGGAATGGAAACTGTGCCAGCCATGCTTTTGCGGAAATCAAGTGGTATATACATGTAAGAATTTAACTTGAATGTGTAAAAATAAAAAATAAAAACAAATCCCACCAAAAAGTGAAAAACCAGAAGTCAAAAAGCCTCACTGGTATCGAATCTTTTCATGGTCAAGCAGGATGATGGACAAACAAGAAGGAAATAAAAATTAATCAATAGAAAATGTTAACCAGAAAATAGAAAAGTATTTTTGCTCAAGCACACATATTTTTGGTATTCTAGTTTTTCTTCATTCTAAACAGAAACAAAGCAAGAAAAAAGATTATAGACATTGTTGCAAGATCAAAATTGATTCGGAATGTTCATGGAATGGTATGATACATGGAGGAGCAGTATTAGTAGGTGAGCTAAATACTTAATGAGTTACGTGAACAATGATTAAGAAAATCTGAAAAGGGCTAACTATCTGTGCCAAATATCTCTTGAAAATATATTTTAGGAAATTGTTTGCAAGAACCAAACCTCCATGCAAGGTGTTTTCTTAATAAACAATACTTTTTGCTATCATACGCCAGTGTAGCATAGTTGGACCTGTGATGGGAAGTGGGAACAAATTTCACTCTGCAAATGCTTTATTCTTTTCCTGTAGGTATAAATTTGTCTAGCTTTCCTCATAAGTTGGTTCAGATTTCTCATAATGTCTCAATATATCAGCTAATCCAAGTAAATGTGCAGCGCATCATCCAGTAGTGATTACACATAAAAATAGTGAAGGCTATTGTCAACAAGTATTTTCTACTGCACTTGATTCCTGTGGGCGTGTGACCTATTGACAAGGGGAAAATCTTAAACCTTCTAACTAATTTCCAAACATTTTGACTGTTTCAATTCACATGCTTTGGCTCTAATTTTATCTTTACTCATAAACATAACCATAAATGCAAGGTCATTCAGCTGAGAGAACATGGGTCAAAAGGTAACACATACCAGGTCCTGTTTGTTGGCAAACACCAAGATAACACTGTTGATCATGAATGGGTCATTTATGATATTCTGCAAGTAATCCATAGATATATTCAAAGTCTGTTTGGAATAACAATGTGTATGTCTGTGTGTGTGTGTGTGTAAGTTTTGATTTTATCACCTGAAATTCCTGCTTTGCTTTCCCAATTCTCTCACGGTCCAGACTATCAACAACATATATCTGCATAAATGTGCACATATCTATCAACCTGGCTACTTAAAACCTGTATCTTGTCTTGTCTGTCCAATCCTATTGGATAGATGAATAATTGTAACAAAAGGACAATTTTACAAAACAACTAAATGACACAAGTTGTGTTTTTAATATGATAAAACACATAAAATCAAAGGAATTAATTCTTACCAAACCATCTGTGTTGTTAAAATAGTGCCTCCAAAGTGCCCTTAATTTCTCTTGCCCTCCGACATCCCAAACCGTGAAAATAACATTCTTATACTGAACCTTCTCTACATTGAAACCTGCAATGGATACAAATTTATAAGCCTCAAACAACAAATAGATTATTTCCAATTCTAATTTTCCTTCTGCAAAACAGAAACGTTATACATGCTTGCATCCTGTCAATCCACACATACACACTGCTAACAGATATTTGCCCTACCAATCAAGCGGGGAAAATCTCTTTTTCATCACACAAGAAATCTAGTTTCCACTAAAACCAACTCCATTAACAAAAAGTTTTGCATACCTTCAAACGGTCAAATAGGTAATGAAACAACTCTGCTTACAAGCATATTTAAACAGACAAAGCCTCTATTTGATTTGGCGTTTCAACAGTGCAAAACCATGGTAAATCGTGCATCACTCATCTTACCTCATTGATTTCTAGAATTAATTCTACTCAACTTTAACCCAAACTGACACAAAGAAACAAAAACCAAGTAGATAATTATGAAGCACCGACACCTCTTTCTGTAATCATGTCGCAGTGTTGGACACAGACGCGACACCGACACTCCTTGGACACATGTCACCAACAAACATAAGCTAAACGTTTTTTTGCTATCAAGTAGTTGGAAGATGACCAGACCAAGAACTGCTGAACAAAATTTAACTAAGAAAACAATTGATTTAGTTATGAGCTTATAACATAAAACTCACCAATTGTAGGAACAGTGGATAAAACTTCTCCAATGTGGAGCTTGTACAGTATAGTTGTTTTACCAGCAGCATCAAGACCAAGCATGACAACCTGAACCAGATAAAAATGAAACCAAAAAAGAAAAAAGAAAAATCATAACGGTTATTGATTGTAAAGCAAACTAACTATATTAACAATTAGAGATTGCGAGTTGTAAATTAAAAAGGAAAAAAAGTTGAAACAACAGAAGGATAATGCAATATAAAAATTGTAGTAATCATCATCATCATGGTACAAGTTAATAATTACGCATAAAATAAGCATTAATAGAGAAAAATGACATTTATTGTAAATTTGGTAAAAAGAAAAACGAGAAGAAAGAGGGTACCCTACCCGCATCTCGGTATTGCCGAAGAAGGTATCGAAGAGCTTTCGGAAAGTTTGACCCATGCCAACCTATGCGATCAAATCAAATCAAATCGATTTTGAGATTTGTAATCACAAAAAACACAGATAATGAAACTTGGAGTTGCAAAGGGAAGGGAAGGAAAGAGAATTCAATTTTGCTTTCTTTCCTTCTTCCTTCCCTCTTGCGTTTGATTTGGAACAATGAATTCCCAACACCTTAGAATATACAAATAAAAATAGAAATAGAATAGGATCTTCACCTTTTTTTGTTTTTATAAGTATTAACCTTAATTTCTGAATTAAAAAAAAGTACTAACCTTAATTTCTTTTGAAAAATATTACAACAGTAAAGCATTTATTTTCAATATTTTAAAAAAGTTCCCAGGAATATATCCTTCTTTCTCGTGGAAAATAAAATAATCATATAACTTAGCAAAAGATCATATTCATATACATGCTCATTATATCTCTAAATTGTAAAAAAAAAAAACGTATATTTTATTTATTTATCAAAAATTCCCACGGACATGACCTCTTTTTGTTTTGATAAGTATAAGTATTAACCTTAATTTGACGTCAAAAAAAGTATTAACCTTAATTTCTGAATTAAAAAAGTACTAACCTTAATTTCTTTTAAAAAAATATTACTTTATGCTAACAGTATAGCATTTATTTTCAATATTTAAAAAGCTTTCGGGAATATATCCTTCTTTCTCATGGAGAATAAAATTAGCAAAAGATCGTATTCAAATACATGCTCATTATATCTCTTAATTGTAAAAATAAAATATACATTTTTTTTATTTATCGGAAATCCCCACAAATAATTAATATTGGTGAATTATACGGGGGAATGAATGTATTAATATTGGTGACAAAAAAAAAACCAACGGAGGTTGGTTCAAGTGGTACATGCTTGATTCCCCTTAAGCAAGGTCTCGAGTTCGAGTCTTGTGGATGGGAAAAAGTCCCGCAGCGTGGAGGATACCTGTGGTTAAACAAAAAAAATGTTGGTGACAAAATGTATACCCCACCATGATGTGGATGTTCCCGCCTCGAACAAGATTGCCTCCCGTGGAGGATACCTGTGGTTAAACAAAAAAAAATGTTGGTGACAAAATGTATACCCCACCATGATGTGGATGTTCCCGGCTCGAACAAGATTGCCTCCCGTGGAGGATACCTGTGGTTAAACAAAAAAAAATGTTGGTGACAAAATGTATACCCCACCATGATGTGGATGTTCCCGGCTCGAACAAGATTGTCTCCCGTGGAGGATACCTTTGGTTAAACAAAAAAAAAATATTGTTGATCCTTTAAATTAGTTAATAAATATTTAGATATATTTACAGGTCTCTATGAAGAAACACAATAATAATAATAATTAAGATTTAACAAAATTAACATTAACAAATACATGTCAATATTGGCTCTTGTAAACAATAGATAACCACTCCAGACTCAAGATTTGGTTTAATTTTTTTTGGAAAACCTCCTTAAAGACTATATTTTTTGTACATCTACCAATCCCACTACTGTCATCATATATCAATATCTTTAGATCACTTTTAGACTTCACACGAGATACTGCAACATATAATTGTCCATGTGAGAATATAGGTCGTGGAAGAAACACACCAACATGCAATAACGTCTGTCCTTGACTCTTGTTTATTGTCATAGCAAATGATGCACAAAGAGGGAATTGATGTCTTTGAAATCGCAACGGATTCATTCCATCTTAGGGTATTAAATTCATCCTCGAAATATAAACTTTAGTTCCGCGTGCTTCACACGGGGAAATTGATGATACGGTTAATGTTGCATGATAAATACTTAAATTTCAAAGTAAATCAATAAAATCTTTATAGAATTCATCTCATGTAGGCAATATGAAAGATGCTGATAGAGCCAATCCTTATAAAAAATCAATATCCTCTCCTAGTTAGCATCGATGTTAATCATCTCCAAATTTTCCTTTCCCTCCAAGTTCACCCAATACGTGGGTTAATGGAGATTGTACTATTCTGTTCTAAACTGTAATAAATATTATTAATTATGGTATGGTTAGTGAAGATGTACTCGTGCGAACGACACATATAATTCACTGGTAAGTATAAAATCAAGAGTTTAGTTAGAAGCGGAAGATTATTGATTAAGAAATTACAAATTTTAAAATATTCATTTAAAATATGCAAATCACTAAAAATATTCTATTTAACACTCTTAAATTTTTAATAATGTGTGGAACTAATTTGTGATTGGAGGATATTTTAGTGCATATAGGCCTATTAGGAAACTATATATATTTTAACTATTTTTATTCAATAAATATAAATTCTTAATACTTTGAATTATTTTTTAACTAGTAGTTATTATATTTCAAAAAATCTCAATGAGTATCATAAGCATGATATTGTTGTTCAATTACACTTGTATAAATTATATCAATAGTAAAAAGTATATTAATATCTATCATGTTCTTTAACATTGCAATTTATTTAAGAAATATGATGATGAAAAACAATATTGGAATTCCTTTCAACTGTGCTTGTGCTGCTGAATGACTATCATGTTTATGCTGTACACAAATGAGAACCATAGTCTTTTTAACACAGATCAGTAAAGACCAGTAGTAAAATATCCATATAAAAGGTCATTGTCAAATAACCACCAAGACTCCCGCAAAGCTTCAGAAATTAATGATGATTGAGTAATCCAAAAACCATTGAAGCCAAATAAGACCAAGACCAACAGATCCACAAACTATCAGCAAGAGGAAAGGAAGTCCACTTGAAAAGCAAAACCATAGCTATTTCCATATTAGAAAACTTGTATAACAATAGCAGTAAAGTCAGTAGCAACAATAGCTAAACAAATTGATTAGTAAACCAATAGCAAAATGCAACCCAGACAATCAAGATACAAAAATAGGAAGTAGCATTGGAAACATCCACCAGTAGGATACTCATCACCATGATAAATGTACTCCACTAAACACAACCTCTAGAAATATGCAAGCAATACACATACAGCCATTGGACACACATAAGGCAGAAAATTTTAAATAGGCTGAAGGAGTAATATACAGAGGCCATCGAGAAAATCAAACAAAATTGTGAAAACACATTGCATTAATCCAATTCCATTACCATCTAACATAGTTTAACTTTAGCATTTTTGCCAAGTCAAGCATTCATTTTTTAGCAAAATAGCATTTTATCCTAATTGGGGGCTAATCCAAAAAGACTAAAATGAAAACTGTAAATAAAATGAATTTCTTTCTTAGTATGTGTGCTTACATTCTTGGCAATGCAACTGTTAAAATTGCTCCCTGAGGTATTGTTTGGTTTGAGGGATTTGGAGGGGAGGGGAGGGATTTTAAGAGGGTTGTTGTGTTTGGTTCAATTTTTTAGGAGGGGAGGAGTGTAGGGATGGCAATTGGACCCAGATCCAGTGGTACCCGCAAAAATTACCCACAATGAGTAGGGTAATTACCCATCAAATGGGTCCGGGTCCAGGTATGGGTAATTACCCGCACTTTTTAATGGGTACGGGTGCGGGTGCGGGTACGGGTACTATGGTACCCTACCCTACCCATACCCGCACTTATATAATATATATAATTAATGTAATTTATATACATATGATTAATTATATATATATTATTAATCAATATTTTTCCTAAAAAAAATTAATATATATTACTAATTTAATTAATTTAAATGTTATAATTTTGTCCTAAACAATAAAATAGCAAAACATGAACTAATTTTTATTTCTCCTCCCATTGTTTTAATCTTTCATCCTCTTCCTATGCCATAGTTGTTTTATAGGTTAAACCTGGATGATCTATAAATTATTTTTCATTTATTTTTTAATTAATTTTTATTTTCTAATCAATTTATTATTTTATAGTTAATAAAAGTGCGGGTAATGGGTACGGGTACGGGTACGGGTACTTGAGTACCCAGCGGGTAAGGGTACGAGTATTAGAATCACTACCCACGTGGGTATGGGTCCGGGTACGGGTACGGGTATTTTTTTAAAAACGCGGGTATGGGGACGGGTACTATAGTACCCTACCCATTGCCATCCCTAGAAGGGAGGTGAGGGGAGGGGGTCAAAATTCCTCCTGACAGCATTTTGCCTCCCCTCCAAAAGTGGGGGGATTTAGAGGGGAGGGAAGAGGATTTAAAATAAAACAATCAAAATTACTTAAATATTCCTTTTTTAAAGTTAAATGTTATAAAAACCAAAGGGTATGAAAGTAAATTAGTTTTATTTTCCCTCCCCTCCCCTTGTGAACCAAACAACAAAAGTTTCCCCTCCCCTCACCTCCCCTCCTCGAACCAAACAAGATAAAATATCATCTCATCTCACCTCCCCTCCCCTCCCCTTCATTAAAATCCCTTCCCTCCCCTCCCCTCGTTTGAACCAAACAGACCCTAAGTGACATTCTTGCATGGGCGTGCAGATCCTCTCCATTTCATTATGAAATGGAGACATCCAGTTTGTTGCAATGGATTCTTACACGTGGCCTTAAATGTATCAACGACTAAGATTTTACTTTCTAATTTAATAGCAAAACAAAACTACCCAGACAAGCCACAAACGTCTCCCAAAACAGAAAACACTCACTTGTTCTCTACTCTCTTCCCCAATCAGCACTGCCGCTCCTTCCGATCGTCGTGCCGGCGCTTTCGTTCATCGCCGATGTGCAGCCACCGCCTTTCCTCGTCAACGTGTCGCTGCCGATTTTCCTCGCACGGTGCCGTTCTTTTGATAAAGGTGGTTCACATGTCTTAGGGCATTTTCTCCTATATGCCAAGTGCATAATCCATGAAATGTTTCTGGCATAACTAAAGAAATAGCCTTAGCCATTGCTGCATCTTGATCGGTTAAAATGGTTTTAGGCTTTTCTCCACCCATTGCTTTGAGGAAAGTTTCAAATAACCATTGAAAAGAAGGGATTGTTTCATCATATAGCAATGTTGCCCCAAAAACAACTGTTTTCCTGTGATTATTAAGCCCAATAAATACTCCTAGGGGTCGATAATCCTTATTTGTCTTGTGTGTGGTGTCAAAAGTGATGACATCACCAAAGTACCCATAATCATTTATCATTTGTGCATCTGCCCAAAATATATTCGTTATTTGCTCTTCAACATCCATTTGAAAGTCATAAAAGAATGAAGGATTTTCACTTTGTTGTTTGAATTACATCAGTAATGCACCCACTTCACCATACCTCGAACATTGATTCCTTTTAGTTCGAAGGTAATTCTTATGGTCTTGTCTTGTGTAACCAACACTGTCAATTCCACCAGATTGCTTGGACATATATTCATGAAAATCTTTTGGTTTTAATCCAGATGCATCTGCCAATACAATGTGTGATGCTTGTGACTAGGAAATTTATCGATGAGAACGAATCATATAAGCATATTTTGTTTGAAAAGGGTGATTATGTTGAGCTATAAAGTCAATAACCTTGTATTTCCCTATCTTCCGATCAAGTGAAATAACCATACGGGCTTCACATCCTGTTCTGGTTTCTGCTCTAGGCTTTTTCGTCAAATGGTCTCGTTTGTCAGCGCCTCGTTTACCCTCTTTGAAGCATGAGAATCTTCTTGAAGTTAAAATTCCATCTTTTTTGCTTTTATTTCCATATTCTTGACGAATGCCAAACCCAACTCTCCTACTATACTCATTGTAAAATTCATAGGCCACTACCTCAGATTCAAATTCCATTTCCAAGTGTGGTATATAGTCAGTAACACACTCTTGGCCATGTTGCACAATATTGCCGTGAATATTGTTGACCCATTGCTCTACACCTTCAGCAATTGGAATTGAAGCTACATTCATGTTTTCTGAAAAAAAATATATATATATATAGAATCAATATGCAGTTTTCAATCATTCAATCAAACAAGGAATGGGTATTCTATCAATAAAATGAGTTCAGAAGAGTAATTTGTTTTCAGTTACATTGGACTTAAAAAAATAACAAAATTTTCATTCACGACAAGACGGTGAAGCAGAGAAACTTGTGGCAAAATTCATTTCCTCTATTTTGTACACAGAGGAGTGGCCCACTGGTGGGACGGTGGCCGGGGATGATGACCGGGGAGTGGCAACAATCCAACGAGGAGGCAAGATGCAATCAAGTATGGAAGAGTGAGTACATGTATTTCATTTGTTTCATCACTTCTCAAGTGCAAGGGTACTGGAACAACAATGGTGTGAATGTCTTCAATTTCACTCCTTTGTATGTAACTTATTTTTTAATTTAAATTAAATTAATTAAAAAGTTAAATCTCAGCCGTTGGACTTTTTGATGACGTGTCAACATCACAAATGATGAAATGGAAATCTCCATTTCATAAAGAAATGGAGAGGATCCGTTCGCCTTGCATGATCAATAAAAATATGGAAGAAAAAGAAATTGCCAAGTAAATCATTGAAAGAGCTATTTTTTACCATGTAATTTCCAATGTATGCTAAGCATTCTTTGAAGTTCATAAAAATATGTGAAATCATGCAAAGGGATGGATGAAATTAACATTCTAGTTTTTATCACTGTTTTGTTATTCTCCTTCAAGAGCTCTTGTTTCTCTAGATTATAACATATACAATCAATGACTTTTAGTTTAAGTGGTAAAGAGATTGGTTACCTTAAATAAAGTCTTACATTCAAGTCTTGTAAATGAAAATCAGAGAGCTTTGCAGCTTACATGCATCTACCCAACTTAACTTGAATTAGTGAAGGTCCAATATGACCTTGAGATAGGAGTGTCTTATATTTTATATATCCAAAGCAGTATTGTTTGATGGTTGATAGTACTCGGTGAAAATGAGTTACTCCACATGATTATTCAAATACAATATATTTTTCAAGAAATCTTTCTTATACTTTCAGCCACAAGATGAGACTGGTCTGACACACCTATCTCATTTACACAGATCAAAACGAAATAAAGCTATTACTATGGCCGCAAATAAAACAGCTTCCAATTCCTATTGACAACAAAATATACCCGCTAATTAATGTCATAGTCCTCATCAATGACACTTTGAGGTCCAGCGAAAAGTCATCGTTTCTTTGTGTTACATAATAGCTTCAAAACCACAACCTTATTGTTTATCCTGCTCACAAAATCAACAAAAAAGGTTAGTTGTCACCTACATATGTATATTATGTAATAATGTAACACTAAGTGAGTAGTAGGCTACTTTAATAACAGAAGAGCATAAAATAAGAACCATATATAAACAATAATAATCTGGTCACTTATGACTCATTGACTTTGTTTGCACGAATTTAATGCTCCTAAAATTCATATCCAACGTATTAAAGCTAGTGATGGTTTCCCCCTGTTTAGATATATGGAGCTTCTATTAATTTGTTTCAATATATAGCAAAGGCAAACAAAAATGTAGTACTTGGAATTCTCGAAGTACAAAGAAACAAACTTCATTTAGAAGGAAAGTGGAATGCACCTGTAGGAAAGGTGCCAAGAATTGCAATGGTGGCCCCAAGAGCATTTATGGGTTGAACTGGCGTGTGAAAGATAAAGATAAAAGAAACAATTACAGAATTTCTCTTCATTGTGTTCCCTATGCTAAATGTTAAGGGAGAAATCTGATTAAGGGACATGTAAGAGACTTGATTATACAAGTGGTAGATGACACTCTGGGCAGCCACCCACCTGTAAACATCAAAACCCAGACATCTGTTAGTTAAACATTTCATAAAGAAATAAGTTATTAGGGAAGTTAAGATTAATTTAGAGCAGATAGAAAATTTACAATAGAAATACATTACCACTGGTAAGACAATCTGCCACCCCCAGAGTCCATATATCCACAATTAAACAATGCTAGATGATACCTACTTGAAAATATTTAACCTATCTCTTTCTCATGCTTGAAAAAGTTAACCTAAGGATCATAGAACTTCTACCATATTCAAATTAAGTTAGCTTGTTAGCAAAAATAATGACCATCCATATATAAATGCAATTATACAAGCAAAAGATACAAATACAACATCACAAATATGACTATATGAAGAGGTAAAAAGGATAGGGAAAAAAAAGCAATACACTGAGATTTGCAGACTGTGTTGTGCTTACCATACAAAATTGGGGCCAATCTGAGACACAACTGTTTGCCATCCTGCAACCCACACCATGGGACCCTCCACAACAATGGCAAAAGGTGTGAGAATTAATAGAGACAATATGGAAAGGCAAGCATAATAGTTCATTTCACTAACTGACATCCCCTTCATCCCTTTCTTTGAGAATATATTCCGGAAGACAAATGCCATATCATAGCTCCCATAAAGCCTGAAACATGAAGTGGTCTATTTAGAGCATTGAACTACCAAAAATATTGATACATGAATAGTAAATTCTACATCCTATCAAAATTGTATGCTAGATGAGAAAATGTCAACTTAGTTTTCAAGTAAATAGTCCTCCTTCCAATCATATTGAAATTGAGCTCTGTCACAGCATCTAGTGCACAACCACCAATAATTGGCACAAGTGACATGTAAACCGACATGGGGAATGCCTCACCAAGCAAGGACCTTGATACCAGGACACTGAAAGCAGGGTCTCCACTCTTGATGATGTGAGTGAATGAAACTGCAACTTTGAACATGCTCACAGTTGCAACAACATGCCCAATTGTGTGTGCCACCGCTGCATCATTGGCTCACATTGTCCTAAGAAATACATCATTTTAAATTAAGTGCCAATACATAACAGTTACATCATCTATTCATGTTTACAACTTGAGAAGAGAGAAAAATATTAGGAATTTTTTTTCTTAATGGTCACATAGGAACATGCAAAATGTTTTCATCTTCAATAGGTGTGCATCACATCTCACATTGGATGGCTAGAAATATTTCCATGAATCAAGAAAGCATGAGGAAAAAAATGCATCTGCCTCCTGATTCCTGATCACGATCCATCTACTATTATACTTTACTGAAATAAAAAGTTGAAAATTATTTCTGGTTTCCCACAAAACAAAGTATTGATTGCCTAAATACTTCAACAAACAGAGAGCCAATTCATGAAAGAAATTTTGAGGTCTTTGATTCTGTGCTTTCTACAAAAGGCATTCTTTTGGTTAGGAAGATAGCTAACTGACTGACTAACTGAAATCCTTAAGCACAATTGATTAACTGATAGATTTAGGGTTTAAAGGTATAATTTAAACAAAAGGGAATATATTTAATGAATTTAAAGTAAACTCACAGTATTCATGCTACTAAATTTTTCCTCCCGAGATGAAGGAACCCCCTAAACATGTTGATCACCATCCGCATCAGCTTCACAATCAAGAGAAGAATCTGCCTTGCTAGATATTTCCCCAGTTTGTTCAACTTTTTACCTTCGCCTTCAATGCTATCATTGTCTTTGAAACAACAAGCTCTTATTATCTTGACTGTTTTGGTCATTTGTCAACCTATATATTAATTCAAAAAATCAATAAATGACAAAAGCAACCAAAAGTTATTCAGTATTAATGCAAATAATTCATTTCGCATTAATAGGGAAATGAAGATTTGAAATTATGAATAGTCCTTCCATTCACTGCCTATTGCAGTGACCACTATATTAGGAAATGATCCATTCATTCAAAAAAAAAAAAAAATCAATTGGAAAACGGGGCACACAAATAAATTCAATCTAACAAACCTATTAATATCAATAACAAATCATAAAAGCCAAAAACTTTTGAATAAAAAATAGAAAAAAAACAAAAGCACGGATGAAACAGATTGAGTAAATTTATCAAAGGACAAGGTTTCCTCAAATATCAATCCCGATTCAGCACGTCGAAGAACTTAGCCTGGGTTTACTTGCCCATTTCCCAAAATTGAATGTCAGCAAAAATTCTCAAACACACAACATTCCATGAGTTGCACAAAAAAATAAATCATTATCCGAATCCCAAAAGAATAAATGTTATCTTGATATTTTTAAATTCCTCAAAAAATATAATGCCCAGTAACCACTTTTGAGTAAAGACCTTGGCTTTGGGTCAAAATCGGGAATCCCCCCACACTCAAATCATCACCGAAAAATCCTACACCCCTCTCCGGAAAAAACCGGACCTTTCTAACGACTATACTATGGGAAACAAAATCAAGGGAGATTGGAGCAAGATTTTTCTCCGGCGAAAGCAAAAACCGGCGACACGATGCATAGAAGACTCAGTGAGCTCACGATGGAGAAGATGAAGAAGCAAAGATGTTAAAGCTATAGTTGTGAATAGTCCGGTTGCTTGGGAAGGAAAGGAGAAAGAGAGGGAAATGAACATTTGAAATTTGAAAAGGGAATGAAGAAAATGAAGGTGAGGGAATGACGAGGAGGGAAAAATAAAGGGATAACGGGGACAAAACCTGACCTTAACAGAGACGTATTCACTGCAACATTGTACGTGCTAATGAACGTAGGCATAGAACATTCCGAAATTGCCACGGTACTCATGGTCCTTCTGCTGTGGCTGGGATCTCGCACCCACGAATGAAGTCAAAGTAGACGGGAGGGAGATATTTGTCTTTTGAGGGAGACAACTTCAGCAGTGCAATGCAACCCTAGGCTAATGGGCCTTAACATACTCATTAAACCAAGCCCAAATGAAAATTAGTTACACAAAAAAAAACACGCATGTGAATAGTGAAAACAGTGTTGAAAAAATTCTTTTTGTGTAGTGGAATAGATGTCACCGATATTAATATTTTCATCCCCGCATTACCCCCCATTATCATTGTGTTATTTTAAATTATAATATAATAAAATCATAATTAATAAATTAAAAATCTTTTTATTATTATAAAAATTAAAATTTTGTCATGTCCTTCAAATTTTTTATTTAACTATCTAAGCTATATTAGAAATGTCAACAAAATAGGAATGCTATCACATTATCACATGTATTGTAAGGACTAAAATATCGGTTAAAAATAAATAAATCCTCATTTACTTTAATATAAACTCAACATTACCTAATCATAAATATAAATATGCCCTCATAATATTCATAAATTTTGAATTTATTTTAATTTGAAATAAATTAACTTTTATCCAAAACATGAATATAATGTTTCATAATTTCATTTACTATTCTTAAAAACCACATTAAAGAAGTACTATCAATATAAACAGAAATTTACTATCTAAGAATTACTTCCCGACAACTCTCAAAATTAAAAACCCTAGTAGTGAAGAGAAAACACGGTTACGGTGGAAGTGTTGTCTCCCCCCAGGGCCTCTCTCCCCCATGTGTAGGGGATTTTATACCTACTTTAGGTGAGTTAACATCTCTTTTTCCCTTCCATTGCTTTTGTTTCCTCCTTCCCCATCGTCACTTCCATCTCCTTTCACCGTCACCTTCTCCATTTCCTTTTCGTTTTTTTAATTCACCTTTTATCATCTCGTTTAACCCCTTTGCCTTTTTCCCCTCCTCTTCCTATAGATATCAATTGATAAATAGGTCCGCCTTGGTTAGTTAAAACACAACAGTTCGAATCTAAAATAGAAAAAAAAGGATTTGAATGAATTTGTATGAATATGTATGTTGTACGAATTTTACCTGGGATTGTAGATCAATTGGTCAGAGCACCGCCCTGTCAAGGCGGAAGCTGCAGGTTCGAGCCCTGTCAGTCCCGATGGATACAAATCCAATAAAAGAAAATACATCAATTCATTTTCGTGCATAAAAGGAAAGGGAATAAAAATAACAAAAAAAATCTCATTTCTAATAGCGTGTTTGGTTTATCACAAAATCACGTTTCAAACGTGGATCCTGAACAACGCTACTCTCAATAGCATCTGTCTGGATCCAGGTTTAAAACGTGATTTTAGAGTAAACCAAACGCGCACTAACTCAAGGTTCTGACATCATCATCGCCCATCTATAACACGAGTCTGATAATAGAGATCAGGTCCCTAAAGTCTGATGGTCATTCTCATTACATTCTTATAACGCTGACAGCTAACTAGCCTAAAAAGTTGAAGGGAGAAAATGAAAAATTTACTTTTCACTTAGTTATGAGTAAATTGATCAAACAATAAAGATAGACACAACAGAGGATTAGTTCATTTTCCATATTGAGATTAGTTTATTTTTTTTATTGGTTTATTGTATAGGTGGAGATCAAGTTACTCCACAGTAACTCTTGGTAAAGGTACTCCGCTTAATAACATTTTATGAATGTTGATTTTCATCAATCCAACTGATGAGTTGATAGTTCTTATAAGGTAGACCAAGTCCACAAAGTTTCATAAAATTTAAAAATAATTTGATACTTCATCAAATAACTTCAATTTAACGTATAATGTACTTTTCAAAATATAAGTAAATACTAACTATAAAATTACATACTTATAAATATCCAATTTATCTAAAATTTGGCATACAAGATCATTATATAAATAGCACATTAATCAACGGTTAGATTTATGAAATTCTTATTCTATAAAACGTTATTAAGCGGAGTAATTCATCAAGAGTTACTCATGGAATACATGATCCCCACCTTCAGTTTTATGTATTTTAAACAAGCATGTTATGTTATATAATATAAATCTTTGGGGTGTTGTTCTCATTTTCCTTTGCAAGTATCATCTAGAAATCTTTTAATCAAATGATATTTGACAAAAAATAAATCAAATAATCAAATAATTTTCCAAATGACTACAAATTTTTCTCAACTAAACTAACACATTGGTCCCTGACTCTTTGGAGACCATGCAATTTCGTTCCTAACTTTTCTAAAATAGCACGTTAGTCTATGATTTTATTAAAAACATGCACTTTAGTCCTTACTTTATTAAAAAATATGCATTTTAGTCCTCTATTTTATTAAAAAACATGCACTTTAGGGACTAAAGTGCATACTTTTAATAAAGTCAGGGACTAAAATGCTATTTAAAAAGTTAGAGATGAAATTGCATGGTCTCCAAAGAGTCCGGGATCGATGTACTAGTTTAGTCAATTTTTCTCTCCAAGATCCTACTCTTACTAAATTAATTACAAATTAAGAACATCTGCCAAAAAAAATTACAAATTAAAGAACGAGGAAGTTAAAAATACGCTATATACGTTCCACACTAAAAATTAGGGGTGTAAGCGAGTCCGACCCAACTCGCAAGCCCGACGAATCCAACCCAACCCGAAGATATTTAACGGTTCGATTCGGGTATTCGGTTCGGTTCTGACATTTTTTTCAAACCTGATCTGGTTCGGTTCAAGTCTCGTGTTTGCCTATGTTGAACCCGATAGACCCAACCCGAACCAAACCAAAAAAAGAAATTCTAATCTTATTTCATTTTCATGCAAGGAGAGAACAAAAATAGACGTAGCAGCAACACAAGCAGATGTGGTTCCCCAAATCCTATTTCATTTGTTCCTCTCAATTTATTTTTCTCTATTTCTTTTCTTTATTTCATTTTATATTTAAATTTAATTTCATCTTCCACATTTTTTAAAAAACAAAAGAAAAATGTTCATGACCCGATAACCCAAATTCGGGTTGGTTCGATTCGGGTTACTCACCCAAAAAATACAAAACCCAAACCAACCCAACCCACCACCATTAAAGATAAAGTAAGTATCTCTGACTAAAAAAAAGTAACAATATCTCTAAAGTGACAAAAAAATCCATCAACTTTATTGTACATATCAAATAGTGCACTTTTAAGATAAACCCTTTTAACTTTTGATCTACCGTACACCACAAACTTTATTATAAAAAATAAATTTAAATTAATAAAATATATTATTATTTTTTAATATTAAAAGTATATATTTATTGTAAAGGTCTCCCGCAAAATATAGGGGGTCGATTTTAAAATTCTCCTATTAAATATAGGATTTAAGCTTTTTCTTTTTTTTACAAATGTTTACATTCCTTTCACCCTTCCGAATTTTGGCCGTAGTAAAGTATAAACACGGGTAACTCATGTTCACACGATTACGAAGGATTAAATTGAATCCTCTGTTGACATAGACAGATGGTCTGATTAATAGCCTCTCTTATATTAGATTTTCCTCTTGATTTCAACAATGAATACAAAAATTGCAAGTGATTTGAAATTATAAAGCAAGACATTAAAAATATAAATAAATTAATCTCTCTCTATAACACTAATAATACTCATGAAACCATATATTAAGTGCACTCACCGTACATCAATATCCCTAAAAATTAATTGGTGGAGAAAAAATACAAAATATAAAACCACAAGGGTTTTCTGCACATACCGCCCGAGGTTAGGAGGTCACACCTAAGGAGTCATCAATATTCACAGAATGAGTCTTCCATCCTGCGATTCTATATAAAGATACCTTCATGAATCCCTTACAAATGACTCAATATTATCATCCTCAATTAGTAACTGAATAATCTACACTCACCCAATGGACAAGGCAGTATCCCCGGCCAGCTAAAACTCTGAAATCAGGAACCTTCGCCAAACCAGTCCCAACATAAAATATTGGGAAGAGGGGAAAAACTAAATTTGGAGAAAAAAGCTGCATCCGTTCTCAAAGTCTCTGGTAATTGATTGAATCAAGGAGCCTGTAAAACAAGTTAAAATGACCATGGTAATACTATTAACTCCCATGCTATTTAGCCTATCTATGAATCCACCATCTCGTCTTGCAACTCGCTCGGGGCAATAAGCCCTGGAATTGAAAGCATTCTTTGTCGTTCCCTCTCTCTCTGAGCTGCAGCCTCTTCAGCGTAGAGATCTTTGTTATCCTGCAGTAGACAGGGAAATCGACAAACCTCAGATTTATACTGAACTACCAGTAATATAATTAAATTGCGAACTTCATGCTACATTGTATTTGTATGGAGGGAAGAGGAGCAAGACAAAAAAACAATTTCCAGAGTGAACATAAGCAAAACCAAAACACTAGCACTTTCACCAATGAAATGAGCTAGCAAAGTGCTAATAAAAAAATACTATACGAACCAATTTAAATGGTAGGATGTACAGGTCAACATTCTAGGTGCACAAGTAAAAGCTTTCCCAAGTCTTATTTCGGTCAAAAGAAAGCAACTGACTTTAGTACAAGAAAAAGTAGCACTACTGCATACAGCATTACCTGAGCAGAAAATTCTTTGGACTGCACAAGAAAATCTCTTATGTGAGTTTTAAATGTGGAGAGATCATTTGTGGACTCAAAGAGTCCATTAACAAATTGGGTAACCTGCAAAATTCATTAAATTAATCATTTGTTGGCAAGGGAGGCGTATGAGTATTATTTATTTCTCTTCAATTACCTCAGCTGTTGTCATGTTGGGGAAAGAAGTGCTTAGAAGCTTTATGGTAAACTCACGTACAAACACTGCATTACTTGTGTATGGATATGGATTTGTAGCAACATCCCAAAGAGGCTCAGTTAGGGCACCGGTTTCCAGCTGAAAATGTCAAACTCATTACTTTTGCTATTTCTTACTGGTTAGTAAACAAAAAAAAAACAAAAAAAAAAGCATGATTATGATTCTGTACCAGACAGAATAAATGCTGAAGCACCAACACATGTAATTTGAACCCAGGCTTATGAAACGTGTCAGTCAAGACTGCAAATATCTCTTGTTCAATTGTCAAAAAATATGTCCGATAAAACTGATTGCAGAATTCTGAGCCCTGTTAGACATTCAGCCAAAAGAATAAAACAAAATGAAGTTATATACCACTATAGTAAGGACCAGAGAGGCAAGATAAACTTTGTTCTAGATGGAAGAATAAATTTTATTACAGAGAAAAAAAATGTAAAGCGCAACTAGGGAGAGGGGTAAGAAATCCTCAACAACAACCAAAGCCTTTTCCCACTAGGGAGAGGGGCAAGAATTCATCCAAAACAGGAAAACCTATATACAATAGGATAATAAAAGCTATCTATGTATACAGAAAACCTCGTGTTAGGAATTATTAAAATATATATAATATACAAAGACCACACCTGAAACTTCTTTAACATCTCCAATAACAGGTTTAGCCCAGTTTCAGCAATATTCCTTTCCGTGTGCCGAAATGCCCATATAATTGAATCCATAACAAGCTTTAGTTGCTGACATATATAACAAAAAATATCAGGCAGAGACTAAAGTGATTGCAGATTTTGAAAAGCAGTCATAGTCAACATAATAAACTGATGTGTCATTGATTCATTGTGGAAAGAGGGAGCAAGAGACCAACCTGACTTGACAAGCAGATTAATGCAGGAAAACAATGAGTGGCTATGGCACGGAGTAGAGAGAAGAACTTAAGCCTATGCTCTGGGTAATCTTCAAAATTTTTTGTAATCATCTGTGAAACAGAAAAGAAAAATATAACTCAGTTTATATTAACCTGTGGATACCCAATAATTATTTGTCATCACTCATCACCGTTATTAAAAATTAAAACTTAAACAATGCACCATTAGCAAAACTTCTAAATTATGCACTTCAGAACAATTACTGTAAATTTACATTTCAATTAATGATAAAACACAATGTTAAACTAAAACCAAGACCATAATATTTTGTTGCAAAAGTAAAAATATTAAAACTAAGAGAAAAATGGAATAATAGGCGGCAGGATCAATATCAAATACATGGGCCACAATCACAGATTAATAATAAACTACACAATTACCTCTAGTGTGCACTGAAAAACAGCTTCAAATATGCGAGGTACATCTTCAATCATTGCAGCTTTATATCTGGAAAAGAAGAGAGAGAAATGACTGACAAATATTGTATGTAATTAAATAGCAAATTACCTATCACACTCAACCCTAAGCAACAGAACATATACATGCAGAATTTGACTGTCAAAGCACCATATGGCAATCAATAAAACAAAGGAAACAGGAAAAAAGAAAGAAGTATACTTGTTTACAATTGTGGCAAAAAGTGACAAAACCTCCGATTCCCTTGCATCAGGAACATTCCTAGCATAATCTCCCAGAACAGGATCCATCATTGGTGGCACAAATTGTTTTCCAATTTGCGGTTGATCCTCAGCTTTATCCAAGAATGTCTCAATCAGTTTAAGTGTCTCCCTCTTAACCGAACTGCATCAAGAAGAACATGTATAAAAAGGGACTGAAAAGTAATCTCCTTTGTACAAAACCAATAAAATCTTAATTAATCTTACCGTAGAAGTTTCACATAGGATGTTCTAGATGCAAAAGGTCCCCCTTCGGTAATACTTTTTGAAATAAGCTCACTGTACATTCTGTTGGAAAAGGAAAAATCTGATTTAGCATTTGGCAATAATAAATAATCAAATCATACTATTTATTGCTGAGTATCAATTTTGTTATTAGCATCCCAGACTAAAAAATCTAATCAGTTAACAGATCATACCTGTACACATTCAACATGTCCAAAAAGATCAATGAGATTTGGGGCAGAAAATATGTCCCTAAAGAAGATGCAACACTTGTATTCGTCTGCAATTAGGAGGGATTCAAACACAGTTAATCAAGTTTGGCACCAAGGTTGTGTAGTAATGGTTAAACTTTCAAAGAAAAAAATCAGAAAACAAAATGCATAAACCATTTCTATTTTGTTCATTACTACTGATGAATAACATCAATGCCATGAAGACTTGGGACCAAATATGTAACCAAACATAGGAAGAGCTCTAATAGGAATAACATACCCCCCAAAAACAAAATCCCTAGACAAGACAAGGGACAAGGAAAATATTTAGCCTTTAGCTGAGTGAACATTAGCAACCAATTAATCAAAAGCTTTCACCATGAATGATCATGGTTTTAGAAACCAACTATCTCAAAAGCTTAAGTTGTTAGGTGAAAGCACAATAATGGTTTTATATCAAACAAGCCTCCTCAAGCAAGATCCCTTTGGGCTTTAAGCGTGGACAATGCACATGCTTAGAGGAATGAGGGCACCAATGAATGAACTCTAGACAACTTGATTATAAAAGTTGTGATAGCATGTTATGAACCAACTATCTCAAAAGCTTAAGTTGTTAGATGGAAGTGCATGAATGGTTTTATATCTAATGCATGCCATAAAATATTAAATAAAATTTTATATTCAAATGGTCACCTAGCATGCAGTGAAAAATATCAAAGAACATAGAACAGAATATACACTAAAACTACATGAAAGATCACAAAGCTATACCTGCAATATATTAAGCACAGTCCGGATTACATCTTGATCCTTCAAAAAGTCAACATTTTGATGTGCCTGCCCTATAATTTCCATCCATTTCTGCAGAAGTGGAAAATACCAGGCATTATAATACTTGGCTTCCAAAATAATTACATAAGAGATTTAGCAAAAAATATGGCTTCTTAAGCAAGCAAAGGACCTGATTTGGGAGCTCCATCAACCGCTGAAGATATTCATCTCTCTTCTGTGCATCTGATTCTGCTTGAATCATGTGACCAACCTACAGTTCAAGAATATAACTTAAATATGTGCAAACACAAGTATAAATATAGAACATTGGAAAAAAAATTATGAACAATGAACTGAAGTGAAAGACATCTAAAAGACATACAGATTCATAGAAGGAGTGTATCTGATGGGGTTCAAGATCCGCAATGGTGATAGGAAGGCCTGATAGAAGTTCAGATACAAATGGCTCATTTTCCCCAACCTGAAATAGCAATTATTGTGACTGTCATGGATTATACCACATACTGAGCACATGGAAAATTTGGGAGACAAACACTAGGTACTATTCTTTTTTTGGAGTCCTTTTTACCTGGGTGATCACAAATTTACGCTTGCACTTCTGGACAATTTTCAGAAATGTGTCACAGGCCATATCCTGAAATATCGAATACGTGAAACATGATTAATAATTCAATATTTACATATTAATGCATTTCTAGCAGCAAATATATAGATCATCAAACAATTTTTAAAGTGTATTACAGATAATTTTAGCAATACTTGACACAAAAAAATGCATATATTACAAGGTAGCTATAGATTAGCATAATCCTGCACCAAACCATAACTTAGACTTTTAGTGTTTATGCACTGCACATACTGCCCATTTGAAAAAGAAAAAAGAGAATTGAAGACTAAAAGGGAAATAAGAAAACAAATTAAGTGGATGCTCATTTTTCAGCAGACTGAGTTTGCTAATTAAGATGCTTAAACAAGTTACAATGATACAATGAAGGAAGTGACATATCTTGTCAAAATTAAAATATATTTTGAAAAATAAAAAGTTAGAAGTCTTAAGGAATTTTAGAAGACAGTGCAGGAGGCTCCAAGATATTAGAAACACTTGAAAATTGTTATAATATGTATGAGAAAATTAAAAAGATGTAACAAACTAATACTTCTTCAACAAAGACTTAAAAAAAGGAAGCAGGGAATTTGGAGTTCTATATTACTCATTTAAATCATTTCAGATAAGAAAAGGTCCTGCCTATAAAGAGAAACAAAAAATCAGAGCCTGGGTTTGTTTCAACAAGTAATCATATCACCAACTTATGAGAAATAACAGAATTGTAGAAACTGAAAGTAAGCTTCAAAAGGAAAAATAATAATAACCTGAACTCCAGGATGTGTTTCATGCATAAACTCGAACAACTTATTCACAACAGTTTTAAGAAACTTCCAATGAGCTCTTAAAAATCGTGGATACTGCCCAACAACATACCTGCCAACAGACGGAAGCTATTATATATTATATCTTATTAAAATGCAATATTTAAAGCACAGGGACACATGCAAACAATTCTTACATGATATTACTTGCAATAACTGCTTTGTTATCTTTTCCCTTTGTGATTTCACATAGGTTTAATAAATCACGAATGACCATAACCAAAAATCTGTTTTCCTGCCACAAATTCAAGAAGCTTAACTATTATAAATGAAGGGAAAAAACGAAAACTGATAAAATAATGCCATAAAAGAAATATGGAGACAGTTGACAAATTTAACCAGTTAAAAAAGGGATGTCAGATATGCATCAGTCCTGGACACGACAATAAACCAATATGCAGTCATGCATGTGAGAGAGAAACAGACAGACAGACACACACCCACACAGAGATTAACGATTCAATAAAGAGTAGTTAAGACTCGTAAGTTCAAAATTGATGTTTGATGATAACTAAGATACTCAATGGCATCCAAGGTACACCCAACTCCTTTGATATATCACCAAAGTCAACAGAGTTGTCCTCAAAATTTATATGTAAAAAAAAAACTCATAAAACCAGAAGGATACCACATAAAAGGAAACACCTCAAAAGATTAGCATAGCTCTGCATATTCTTAATTTTGAAATTGACCCACACATATTGGGATATAATGTCAAATAAGCAGTATCATGAAGTTCACAGTACCTGTTCTTCCATCATGGATCCAGATATAGATCCTATTGCCCAGCAGAGTGTGTTCAAATTGTTCCATGTCCAATCCTCACCACTTAGTTGTTTACTTAATTTCCTCAGCATCTGCATATTACACAATAAGAGGCAATTAAATAAAGATGCAACAATTATAAATAAGTAGCTTTTATTATAAATAGGTAGCTTTTACACCATATCACTCTAAACTATAATGTTAGGGACCGTTTACTTTAAGAAAACATTTTTGGTTTTCATTTCCTCTTTTTCAGTTTTAATTACCAAAATATTTTCAGTTTTGATTATAAAAACATCATTCTAATTCCCGTTTTCAAAGTTTAGTAAAGGAAAGAGTGTAAACAACTTTGTATTGGTTGCTCTATTTCCTGTACAAAACTCTGAAACATGAAATAAAATGAAAAAAAAAGTAACATTGTTTGTCATTAAAACTAAAAAACAAGAAATGAAAACAGAAAATATTTTCCGAAAGTAAACTAAACGGGCCCTTACATTTTAAGATTATTCAATCCAACTTTAGGTAATTAATACTGCAAAGCAAGGAAACTAATATCCTGGTTTCACAGTGACACAAAAAATCAGCTCATATTTGAAATAATATAACTTAAACTTTCCTACAATAACGATGAAAACAGATAAGAAAGAAGCCACCAAATAATATGATTGTCTTTGCCAGCAAAACAATGAAAGGACCAGTGCTTTCTGATTCACATACCTGCTTTTCAGTATCATCATGGTCAAGGTGTGATAAGTAAATCAGAGTCTCCCTCATAATCTGTATAGTTAAACATTAACAGTATAAGTCTAAAATTTATCAATATTTTGTATAAGAAATCTATCAAAACAATATTCAGATGAAAATAACTTTTGAGACAGATTTATATATATATATATATATTTATATATTAGACACTAAACTCTGACAAAATTCAGATGTCAGCTTTTAACCTTATATTGAACGAGAACATCATTGTCCTTCAAGGTTTCGCGAACAATATTCCCATTTTCATCCTCAACTATGAGAACCTCTTCAGGCTTAGCCATACGGCAGATCATAAGCATTCTCAACTTTGACATGGGACCAGAATAAAGCTGTCGGCGCTGAAGAAGCTGCGAACCATGCCCATCAACCATACCAGGGAGCATTGTCGGTACCTTCTTATTCCATTGAGAAAAATACATCAGTAACACAAATGTACAGGACACAGCCACCATTCTTAGAAAGAAAATAATATATCAGAAACACATAAGACACCAAGATGAGAATAATAATACAAAACACAGCCTATTTATTCATTGTTTGTCTCAAAACAATGATTTTCAGTTTAAGACCTCCTGGTCCAAACTATCTTTCGATACATATCGTAAGTTTAAAATGGACCCTTTACTTAACATGAAGATTAGTGGTAGGAATACCATCTAACTGAAAGCTTTAAAATTGTTCAAATAAACAAAAACCAAACAAGGAGAAAGTCACCAAAAACATGAGTAAAATAAGCAAAAGGGAGAGATTAAGTAGGATGGATGTGAACTTGTGATTACTCATCTAATTAATTACTTCCACAACAATATATCTCTTCTTAATCTAATAACAAATATGCTAATATATGTACTTTCTATGAACATTGAGAACAAAAGAGAACTATAAAATGAGATATTCTATTAATTAATAGTAGAAATATGCACAAATTTTCTAGTACCTAATTTAGTAACCATCAACAAAATAATCACACACAGATTTGTTAAACATGGTGTTTTACTGAGAGTAAAGAGAATTGTCAATTCTTTATTTTAAAGTTACATCATTACAGAGACAGCACCTGAAGTCCCATCATGGTTGCAGCAGCTGCAGGATTATCCAGACTACGGTTTGGCTCAAACAGTTCTGACACCAAGGAATTCCAGTAGTCTAAACAGACCTGTTATTTTTAACAAACCAGGTACAACATAAGTTTGGGTGTTCGATACAGGGGGCAGTAGCACAATTACTTATGCAGTATGCATATGCAGACTAACAGACACATTGTAGAAGGGAGAGCATGCAGAAGACATCCATCAGGTAAATGCAAGATAAAACACGCTAGCTTGAGCATTCATAATAGAAGAAATATGCACACATGGAAGAAAACATTTCAATACCAAGACATATATACCTTAAAAACCTCAGTATCATCCACATATGAAATGTTGATAAGATATTCAAGGCCCAATAGCAAAGCAGATATATTCTCTTGAGTGGATTCCAGGGTGCGAATGTGAACCTGCAAAAATAGAAGGGTACCAGAAAACTGTTAATCTCAACACCCAACAAGCAACTGAAAAACAATATGTTGAAGAAAAATAGAGGAAGAGGATAAAGATTAAAGAGGAAGGGTTTTTTCAACATCATAAGGGTTTAATCATGCTGTTTCATAATTTATAATTCACAAAAAATCACAAATACACATAAAACTCAAAAAATAAACATTACCTTGAAAAATGAGGTGAAGAACAGTGCCAGGTTTTGTATAAATGCCTAAAGGGGGGGGGGGAGGAACAATGGTCAGACAAATACTCAACAATTAATTAAGCAAATTAGGCATCTTGTTCCAGCAGAGACTCACTTGTTCCTCACTTGAGCCATGTGCATATGCCTCAGGTATATTTGTAGTAGGTGGGAGTATGCTCTACATTAAACATAACATTATATCTAAGTCAACTATAGAAATTATATTATATACTCAAGATAAAATCAAATGAATGAGAAAGCAGCACATGTTAAAGAAAGGAGACCAATCCAAACACACCTGCAATTGGCCCATGAATATACTGTACATCTTGACATACTGCACATCATAATAATTCCCAAATTGAAGGGCTGCCACCTACAAACATAAAAAGTAAATATTGATGTTGAAATTTCAGGTAAAAACATCAGAACTTAAAGGATGTAACATACCTCTGTTAAACATTGCAATGTTAAGTTCCGATATGCTGGAACCGGGAAAAACTTCAGGAGTGTCTCAAGCTGTGATTACACAAATATTAAAAGATTTCAGTTTGAGTTCCTCCATAAAAAGATCATTTTAAGCAGAAAATTGCACCTACCAATGGTGATTCAAATATATAACCCAAGGGAATCCATGATAAGAAGGCATGCAATGTAGACAATGTTGCACGTATGAGCTCGGTTCTTTGGGACGCCGATAACACATATAGGCATAACTCATGTATAAGTTGAAATTCACTGCAAACAACCAAGTATAATTCTTAGAAACAATAAAACACTTCATAGAAAGTGTAGATTAATCACATCCAATCACAGAACACATAACTAGCCAAAGCATGTATGATGAGGGGAAGCAATTACAGATATCCAAGAAACAAGTATGTATGTCAAGTAGGGATGGCAAATCAATCCAATTATCCATAATCCAACCTAGCCATCCAAGTATAAATTCAATCCAATCCATCCAATTAAAAAAAAGAAAATAAATGAATAGGATGGATTGGATTATTTTAAATAAATCCATCCTTTTTACAGTGCACGGTCCATTGGGTTCTGAATCTCAGGAGAACAACAGAACAAAAGCAGCACACAATCCATTGGATTTTGGGCAAACCACGCAAGCAGCACACGCCTTGCAGCGCACAATCCATTGGATTTTGGGCAAACCATGCAATAGAAGCAGCACACACCTTATTACTATCGAATGCTTCCCTGCTACTGTTGTTACTTGATATAAATTTTTAAGAGGTTGAAAAGAGAATTGACCCAGTGCATGAAAATAAGAGTTCGGACTTGTGCCACTAAGCCAAATGTTTCACTCTTTATCTTATTGTTAACTTTTATATATATAACTAATAAAATAAACAAAATATAGTAGTTGATGAATATAACAAACCACTGCAGAACGTCATTTCTTCGACTTTCAATTTTTGTTTTTTCATTTTGTAATATTTTAAAAAATTTTAAATAGTTATATTTAATCTTATAAAATATAATAGGTAATATTTTCTTTTTAATTTTTCTCTAACTTTCTAAATTTATCTTTCATGTATAAAATATTTTCTTGTTGCTAGATAAAATATTTTAACTTCATTTTATTATTATGTCCTTTATGGCTGCAGTAAAACCATTTGGGAGAGAGAGGAGAGAGAAAGAGGGAGGGAATAATAGGGAGATAGAGGAGAAAGAGGAAAAAATCTTAGTTAAAGAAAATTGTAAAGCGAGAAAATTGTGAGAGAAAAAAAAATTGAGTGAAGGTGAGAGTATTTTAAAAAATAATAAAAAAATGGATGGATTGGATATTCATCCATAATAAGAAATATTGGGGAGACAAATAGAGGAGAGAGGAGAGAGGGAGAGAGAAATAGAGGAGAGAGGGAGAGAGGAATAGAGGCGATGGGGGAGAGAGAATCTTAACGAAAGAAAAATGTAGAGAGAGAAATACTTTTTAGTTAGAATTTTTTTAAATTAGAGAAAGAAAATATATTAAAAGAATAATAAAAAATATTTTTTTTTAAAAAATATGGATGGATTGAATATCCATCTATAAAATAGTTGTTAATGGATGGATTGGATGATTTTTATTTAATGGGTCATGGATGGATTTGATTTTTATAATATATTTTTCACGGATCATAAATGGATTAATGGATTATTTCAATTCATCCATTATAATCCTGATCCAAATCCATCCAATCCATCCATTTGCCACATCTAATATTGTCAAGCCAGTTTATATAGTGACTCTACCACAGCACCAAAAATGCCTGTTTTGAGGATTCATTTGTCTGGGAAAGGAACATATCCATTCTGCTCCAAACTAAGGGAAGCTTTATGGTAAATTTATAACAAAAGAATTTCAGGTAAAAATATTTCCAGTTTAGAAACAAATAAGTAATTCAGCCAATGAGTGTTTATTAAGCATTTGAGCAGTAAATTATTCCTAAGCTAGAAAATATTTGTATCAAGAATTCCCGCCTGTATTTCTGTTTTAAAATGAACAAGCAATTGTCAATCAACAACTAAAGCATTTTATGTCAATCATCCCACCTTCCAGCTCATAAGTGCAGTTACCAATTAACAACTAAAGCAATACAAATCACAATCTATTTTCCCACATACTAGCTATCATCAATTGCTCAACCTAGCCACTGATATAAGCAGTTATCATCTCTTGTCTTTCAATCAATAAAACATTATCAAAAGTGAACCAAAAACATTATATAGCATCACAGCTGAGGTTTCTAAGAATGCAACCTTATAAATCCATTTGCATACACAAAAGAAAGAAAAATGAAATGGCAAGCATGAAAGAAGATACTGAAGTTGAGCTATCAACAGCTACCTATTCAATGATTGTTTGAGCTCTTTTATCTTCTGCTGAGTCATCTCTCCTCTTGAAAAATCGAAAACCTCTTCACTCAAAAGCTGAACGGACATTTTTATGTTAATCATTATCATAAGGAGCATAACCAAAAGAAAAGCAGGATAAACTTACTTTCAATATAGCCATGCAATTCTCACAAATTGTTTCACTAGTTTTAGCTGCTGAGACAAGGTCAGGAATAAAGCTTCGCCATCTTGCTGGCCACTCATGCTTCAAAATCTGCGTATGAGACATACCCACCATAGACCCTTTAGCAGCGCGCAAATTCATACATAGATACCAAAAATTCCCAAAGAATGCAAACAATGATACATAGCGAAGGAGATTTTGAATCCAGATTCATGAAGTGTAAAAATTCACAAACTTATATAGAAAATTTTAAGCAAAGTGAAGAAAAGATCATTTTCAATTTTTCATCTTGTCTTCATAAATAAATTTGTTTATTAACCATCCCACCAAAAAAGACTTATTTGGGAAAAAAGAGAAAATAAAAACTCTAAGCAAATTGAATTTACAAATGGAAAATGAAAGGATAAGCAATATGCATCAAATAACCGATTTTGAGACTAAACGGAATAATTCAAATAAATTTTGTCAGCATTAGGCACCCCGAAAAGAAATTACATTAGAAGAAAAATAAGATAAAATATCCCTAAGCAGCTCGAATTTATATACAGCAAAGGAAGGGATAGAACATGTGCACTGAACAATGGGTTGTGAGACAAACAGGAATAATTAGTAGAAGTAATGCTAGGAAACTGTGGGTTTTACCTGAACTAATATAATATTGAGTTTGTTGACATACAACCTTTCCATTCGAAATGAGGCCTCATTGCTAGAAAGCTATACAAGAAAAGCCAAAACAGGGATCAATGATGCAGAAAAACCAAGTATTAACATAAGAAGATCTAATGTAAGTCGGACTAGCTCAAAATTCTGCTGTCTCCTAATACAGCTGATACCTGTACAATAACGTCAGAGATGAAATTTTTCATCCCATCTCGCTGCTCAACAGGTAATGCATTCCATCTGTATTTAATTACACCTTCTAGAACCTGAATGTACAAACATAAAAAAACATATACTAAGAAACGCGCCTAAAATAACATTCTTATAACAAGTGTTGGTTCCAAGGACACTGCTCAGATAGTCAAAACTAAGTAATCTATGTAGACAAATATGAAAACATAAAACACAACAAACAAATGAGTCAATAGCTCTAACCAACAAATTAGCGTGGAAGGATCATTTTTGCAGTAACTCTCTTGGCAACTAAAGGATGCATGTTAAGATTTCAGGAAATATTGGCAATATATTCAAGACAAGACCTCTGACAAAGCAATTTTGCCTACAAGTACTTCCACTCAAATCTCACATAATTGCAACTGAAGTGTCTCAATTAAAGTTCTTTGAAGTAAGCATTTCTTCAAGTATGGCGCGTTACTAATATGATCAACCTAGCACATATATCTTGATTCATCCCCCAAATCAATAAAATACTTTGTATAATAGAACCAATCCCAATTAAAAATTTCTAGATTTTTTTGGACAACAGATTGCCATTTGCATTGGCCATATATACAGTTGTTGATCCATGTCTAGACATAATTATAGCATTATGACTGAATACCCTAATCTTTTTCAGAAACCCTAAATGCATAACCCTAACCCATATTTTTTATTTCAAATGAGCTAGAAAACCTCTCGCAGCTAGAAAACCTCTCCTAACAGAAACAATGGGTCAGGTTATCAAACAAACCAACCTGCAAGGCAAAGAACTTGGTATTCAGATTTTGAGTGTTTTGCAAGATATGCATGACTTGGAGCCACATATCGGGATTATTTTGCAAGTCTCGCAAAATCTGATCAGCAGCACTTCTCTGCATGATTAAAACGTACAAAAATTGTCAGGCTTCAAAAGACAAAAGAGCAAAACGACCAAAAACAGTAGCACATTCTCTTTAAACAAGATCAATGTCCTAGTATTACTAATTAATTAATCACATTAATAAAAAAACATCAGAACTAGTTAATAAACATTCCACATAGTCCCAAACGAGACCAATTATAAATAACTTCAAACAAACAGCATATATCAACGACAAGAGAAATCGTACAGAAAAGCCGTTCAATTCAATTGAGTGCGAAAATTTTGAAGAGTGGCAACATGCCCCCTACTTTCCTCGAACGAGAAGAACCGGTCTAATGAAAAAGTGAAAGGTTCGAGAAACTAAACTAAACCCTAAGGGCGTGAGTATCAAATCATCGCAGTGTTAGGGACATTGTGGAACAGCAGAGAGAGAGAGAGAGAGAATTGGCTGACCTCTTCCTTAGATCCGGTGCCATAGAAGGCAGCGACGGTGGCATCGAGCAAAGGCACATCAATTGGTTGGCTCAAATCTCGGAGCTTCTCGGCGGCCATGGTGGGAAGAATGAGAGTGATAAAACCCTAGAGAGAGTGAGAGTAGTACGGCCACCACCAGCAACCAAAACCCTAGAAAAGGCAGATTCTAGAGAGAGATTTCAGGGACAAAGAACAGGTTTACACTTTTTATTTTTATTTTTATTGTTGTTCAAATAAATAGTAAATAAATAGAGAGAGAGAGGGGAAAAAGACAGCTTGAATTTGAAGCAGAGGGAGAGTTTGAAAGAAAGAAAGGAAAGAAGAGAAAGGGGCACACGTAAGGGTATATGTGTGTGTGCCAATTTGATTTGATGCTAAGTTATGGACTCTGGTCTGTGACTGTGAGTGAGAGTGAGTGACCTATAGGAAGGACTAGGAATGGGTTGAATCCAAATTTGTGAAGAGACATTTTGGGGCCCTATAGATTTTGGGGAAAACGGAACGGGTGGGTGGAATGGAATTTCGTTGGTCAATTTCGGTAAATGAGCTATTTTTCAAAATGAATTGTCAATTTGGTCCCTGAAAGTGTTGCTTGCTGTTAAGAAAAACAAATATTTCAGGGACTACTTTGACAGTGGTTTGTTAGTTTTAGGGACTTATTTGAATTTACATACTAAAATTTGAAGGATTAAAATGACAATAAGTATCAACTTTTAAGGACTAAATTATACTTCTGTAAATAGATGGACTATTTTGATGGATGAAATACAGTTTCAGGACTAATTTTTAGTTTATGCCATTTCAGGGACTAACTTGACAGCGAGCAACACTTTCAGGGATCAAATTGACGATTTACTCTTTTCAAAACTTCTTAACATGTAGTTTTTGAATGGAAAAAAAAAATCAAACCTGCTTCAAAATATAAGATTAATTAAAAACAAATATCAATCCCATAATTGCAAGCGACTTTAATTGGATTTAATGTATATATACCATTATAAAAAAATTTACACAAACATTTAATAATATGTTATCACATCATTTAATAAATATAACACCTCATGAATTATTAAACTTAATAAATAATGTAGCAGCATATCTTTAAAAAGTGGTTCTAAGCTACACAAGTTAAAAACTTGTGTAGCTGTGCACAAGTTATTTTGACCGGCTATTTCAAGTTGTACCATTATTTTCTTTATTTTATTTATAATTTTAACTTATTACTATATTGAAAATTCCCTGTGATTGTTCACAACACATGATTTTGTCTATATTTGGTTGAGTTTTTGCAAAAAAAAAAAAAGAAGAAGAAGAAAGCTCCCAGCATGACTCGATAATTAGAAATTAGTTCAGCTGGATAATGCTATATGGGGAAGTGTCATGGACTATTTATGGAGCCAATTCCATTGTAAGGAAAGAGAAAAATATAACTTGTCTTGCATGGGTTGATGGAGGGACGAATTATCCAGTGGTGAATAATGATCATTCTATCTTTCAATCCAGTACGTGATTATATATCAAAACACAAGATGATCCTAATATCTCAAGCTCTTTTAAATTAATACAACAAACAGTACAAAAACAACATTAGAAAACTTAGATAAAAGCTTAGTTCTTACAAAATTAATTGAGAAAGACCTCGCCCACAGCCTTCTCTCCGGCACAATCCCGAAGACCTCTCAACCTCCCTCCAGTTCCTCGATTTGTTCTCAAACGTATTCTCTAGCGATATTCCAACGAACTTCTCATCCAAATCTCAGTTACTGCTCATCAATTTGTCTTACAACGACTTCCCCGGTGCAATACCGGTCATTGGAGCATTGTTATATTACTTGATTTGTATGGTTTACACTATATGTTCTGTCCTGAACCGAGAGGAGGAATAGGAAGATTTTGCGCACATGGTTGGGTGGAGGAGGATAGTCATTGTTCAGTGTGGGAGAGCAAACATGGACCATATTGCAATAAAGTAGAATCAATAGACCAAAAACTGGAAACCGATTCTCACATTTTGATCTCAATCGTTACTTAAAAATATTATTATATCAATTGGTTCAAATAACTTGTGCATAGCTACACAAGTCTTAGAATGCACCATCTTTAAATGTCTGTGTAAAAAAATTTTACACTGATAATGTATATCAATTAAACTCATTGGATATAGTTAAAAATCAATCTATTTGTCTATAAAATGCTTATTCACATAATCTTGATTCACTCATTTGTAAAAAAAAATAATAAAAAGTATTTCATATATTGTATCATATTTTAAATTTAGATAAAATATAAAAATTTGTTTAAGAGGTAAAATATTTATAAATATAAGGGAAGTATGAATTTTGAGATGAATTATTTTTAGACTACAAATAACTAAAATTTTTAGGACGGTAAATAGAAATTTAATGTAAAAATAAATGAAATTTTAATGTAATAGTGATAGTTTTGAGAGAGTTGAACATAGGAAAAAATAATGTAAAATGAAAATATTTAAAATAATTAATTACTAGTATTTTAGCATGTGCATGAAATAAATATTTTTATACCATTATTTAATTATAATTTAAATAATGGTTTATTATAATTAAAAATAAGAAATATTTGATTTCAATTTAATGATAATATCATAATTATACCAATAATATTTTAAATTTGACTTAAACTAAAACAATATCGAAATTTAAAGTGCTATAATAATAAGATTTTCCAAATCAAATAGGATATAGGATTTCTTAAGACAATAACATAAATACAACAACGTAGAGAGGTGCGTAGTGCCGAATAGCCGTTTCATCGTGATCACCTCGCTTTGTGCCGTTCCCCTTCTTGATTTTTGATGGAGAACCAACAAACATCTAAAGATCCACCACCAATAATCATATATGATGATGAAGATGTATCAAAGGGAATTCGATCTTGCTCTAAAAGTTTGGTAGGAAAGATTTTGACAAAAAAACCGATCCATACAAATAGTCTTCTAAGTGCCTTAGCGGGTATATGGTGCAACCCTAAGGGACTCAGAATAGAGGAATGTGGTTCCAAAACCTTTCAATTTTTCTTTGAGGAAGAATCAGATGTTGATCGTATCCTCTCTAATAATCCATGGCTATTTAGAAACTCTTGGCTGGTCTTGAAAAAGTGGCATCGTGGTATTGAGATCGAGAAGCTGAATTTCACAAAGATTCCAGTGAGAATGCAGTTGTGGGGTTTGCCAACCCACTGCCGCACACCGAAGATGGGGATGAAAATCGGATCTAGTATGGGTAAGGTTCTTGAATCCGATATCTATGAAACGAAGGAAGCTGGGGCATATATAAGAACCTTGGTTGAAATTGATTCTCTTAAACCTTTATTGCCTGGTATCACAGTTGGAAGTAAGAAAGATGGACTCTCGTGGGTTGATTTCAAGTATGAGCGATTACCACAATTCTGTTACAAATGTGGTTTAATTGGCCATGAAGAGGATCATTGCTCTATTGAGACCATAATTGTCTCGGTTGATGATCAGGATGTTCAAGAGTTTGGACCGTGGATGAGAGCAAGTCAAGTTGGTAGGAAACTATCTATTCATTCCCACCAGAAAAAGAAGATGATATGGGGATTAAGAAAAAGAAGCAATTTCCTATTGATGTCACTGCCTTGCTGTCAGGACTGTCAGTGTCAAAGCCACATGCTTCTTTGGTGATGGATAATGCCTCGGAAATTGAAGCTGATCCTGTCCCTCTCGAAGTGAGTAAGTCACATGCGATGCTGTCCAAGGAAAATACGTGTGAAGAATTAGAAAAAAAGAGAGGAATTAGCCAAGCTTTCCCCTGTTCCTACCAAAGATGTGCCCAACTCTCCAAAACCTGATGGCCCCCCCTCCAGAATATTATTAATCTTCCACCTAAAGTCAAAAGCTCCAACCAGAAAACGTGGAAGAGGGTCCACCAAGAGAATAGACCATCACCATTGAATGCCCAAGATCATCACACGTGAAAGGAAGTTTCAAAGAGGAAAATGGATATTGACCATGATGAGTTTTCTTCCCTTACAGAGACAGTAACAAAACGTGCTCATGTTTCCCTTGCACAAGCGGCGAGCCTGTCTTCACAGGCTTGCCGATCACAATGAAACTCTTGAGTTGGAACTGTCGTGGGCTTGGGAACCCACAGACAGTGCGAGCATTGAAAAAGCTCGTTTCCTCTAAGTGTCCCAAAGTTTTCTTCCTCGTGGAGACAAGAAAGAAAGATAGTGAGATGATGAAGCTGAGATATATGGGAGGACTGAATAATGCTTTTGCAATTGGTTGTAGAGGTAATGGGAGAGACAGGGGCGGTGGTCTAGCTTTGCTTTGGGGGAAGGGTGTCCAAATTGAAATTTTGTCCTCATCCTCTAATCATATTGATTTCCTGATTGCTTTGGAAGAAGGAAGCCCGATTTGGAGAGCTATTGGTGTGTATGGTTACCCTGAAACCAATAACAAACAAAAAACTTGTGAATTACTTAGCCATTTGTCTCAGCAATCTCAATACCCCAATTGGTTATGTTTGGTGACTTTAACTTAATTCTGGGTTCGCATGAAAAAAGGGGGGGCTCTCCTCCCTCTCGCACTTTGCTGGACATGTTTAGGAACACCCTTCAAGACTGTGGATTGAATGATTTGGGATGGGCTGGAGACATATTCACATGGTGTAATGGTGCGCAAGGGGACTTTATGATTCATGAACGTCTAGATAGGATGGTTGCTACTCATGAATGGTGCTTACAATATCCAGACAGCAAAGTTTATCATCTACTCAATTTTAAATCTGATCACTCCCCTCTCTTGCTGGACCTTTTTCCTAAAAAGCCAAATAGAAGAAAGCTAGAACGAGTACTGAGGTTTGAAGAAGTGTGGACACAAGAAGACTCTCTACAAGAGAAAATTAACCAGTCTTGGAGATCTCAATCAGGTAATATTACCTCAACTATTCAAGGCTGCTTGCAATCTCTAGACAGATGGGGTGAAGATATTTATGGTGATATTCCTTTGAAGATTAAAAAATGCCAGTCAAAGATAATGGAGCTGAGGAAAGAAATGCATATGCCAGGAGCCTTAGCAAATATCAAAACTCTTGAGGATGAACTTGACCGTCTTTTAATATCAGAGGAAATCTTTTGGGGGCAACGCAACAGAGTTAATTGGCTCAGACATGGAGATAAAAATTCTAAATTTTTTCATAAGAAAGCCAGTCAAAGAAAAGATACCAACTGGATCTCTTCCATTTTGGATGATGATGGCCAAAAGTATGAAGAAGAAGAGGAGATTACTAAGGTGATGTCTCAATACTTCATTAATTTGTTTACATCCAGTAACCCGTCCCGCATTAATGAAGCTGTTCAAGTGGTAAAAGACAGAATCAAGCCGCACATGACAAACATCCTGGTTGCACCTTTCACCAAAGCAGAAGTGGAATCTACCTTGCACCAGCTCAAACCTTGGTCTGCTCCTGGCCCGGATGGCTTACCTGCATACTTCTTCCAAAAATTTTGGCACATAGTGGGGCCCCAGTGTAGTGAAACTGTTCTGAATATTCTGAATAATAATGAGAGTCCTGGCCCTTTAAATTCTACTCACATCTGTATGATCCCAAAAGTAAAAAAGCCCAAACACACCAAGGATTTTCGACCTATTTCATTATGCAATGTCATCCTCAAGCTAGTAACCAAAACCATTGCTAACCGAATCAAATTGGTCCTGCCAGATATAGTGAGCCCTCATCAGAGTGCATTTGTGCCAGGTAGATTGATTACTGATAATGCCCTCATTGCTTTTGATACTTTTCATTATATGAGGAAAAAGAGAAGTGGCAGGAAGAGTTTTATAGGCCTCAAATTGGATATGGCAAAAGCTTATGACATAATTGAATGGAGTTTCCTAGAAGAAACCTTAATCTCCATGGGCTTCCCGGTGTGTATGGTCTCTTTAATCATTATATGTGTTTCTTCGGTGTCGTTTGCAGTGCTACTCAATGGTTACCCCTGTGACTATTTTATTCCACACCGAGGTTTAAGGCAAGGTGATCCCCTCTCCCCATACTTATTCATTCTGTGTGCAGAGGTTTTCTCTGGGCTCATTCTGAAAGCTCAAGAGAATAAATCCCTTCATGGTATCCGTATTGCTAGGAGAGCTCCAGAGATCACGCACCTTTTCTTTGCAGATGATAGCATAATTTTCTTTCGGAGCTCAGATCAGGAGGTTCAATCAGTTCTTAATATTCTTGATCTCTATCAAGCTGCTTCAGGTCAGTTAATTAATCTGGATAAGTCTGAGTTGTCTTTTAGCTGAAATATGCCTTTAGATAGACAAATTATGCTCCAAGGATGGATTCAGATTAAGGCGGTTGACAGTCATTCAAAGTATTTGGGCATTCCAACCTTTGTTGGTCGCTCAAAAATTCAGATTTTTAATTTTGTCCGTGATAGAGTTTGGAAGAAGCTCAAAGGATGGAAGGAACGGTTTTTATCCTCTGCAGGTCGTGAGGTCCTTATCAAGTCAATTGCTCAATCAATTCCTGGCTATATTATGGGATGTTTTCTTTTACCCCAAAGTTTATGTGATTCGATTGAAAAAATGATCAATAAATTTTGGTGGGGGAGTAAAGGCAATGAAAGGAAACTTCACTGGATGTCTTGGGAAAGATTGTCTATTCCTAAATCACACGGAGGTATGGGGTTCAGAAGGTTTCAAGCATTTAATCTTGCATTACTGGCAAAACAAGGATGGAGGCTATGCACCAATAAGGATTCTCTAATGTTCCAATGCTTTCAAGCTAAATATTTCCCCCGGTCAGATTTTGTTCATTCCTCAGTGGGCCATAACCCCAGTTACACGTGGCGTAGTATCCATTCTGCGCAGTGGGTTCTTACTGATGGGGCATATTGGAATGTTGGGAATGGAAGATCTATTAATATATGGATGGATGGTTGGCTCCCTCACCAACCTAAACACCATATTTGGTCCCCTCAACCGGTACAAGCTGAATACAAATTTGTTGATTCCCTCATTGACCCGGTCTCAAACAGTTGGAGAGAAGAGGTAATTCAAAATATTTTTCTTCCTTTCGAAGCGGAGCAGATTATTTCAATCCCTCTTCCGCGGCATAACAGAAATGACCAATTCTGTTGGGAGGGGACAAAAAATGGGATCTATTCTGTCCGGTCTGGGTATCATTTTATTGTTAATTCTCTTGAAGCAGATTCTTCCTCATCTAGTCATGTTCCGGTTGAAGTGCAGAACCTGTGGAAGAGGATGTGGCAAGCTAAACCACTCCCCCGTCATAGACACCTTCTCTGGCGCATAAAGAGGAATATCCTCCCAGTCAGAGTTGTTCTCATCAACAGGGGAATGCAGATTCTGCCCCTCTGCCCTCGGTGCAACAACTGTGAAGAAACGTTGAATCATGCATTCTTGGAGTGTAGGTGGTCTCAGGAATTATGGTCAAATTCCCCACTTCGGAACCGAATCAAAGGAGACGAAAATCCTTCAATCAGCTATTGGATTGATTGGATTTTGATGCAGAATCAGGAAGGAGAGATTGGCTTATTTGCAGCTACCCTATATGGGATTTGGCATAGTAGAAACAAATTGATTTTTGATGAATTGGACACTCCAATAACTCGGGTTCTGCAGGAAGCAAGCAAATTGGTGTCTCAATTTTCTCAAGCTTCCCATCAACCTATCGCTTCTCCTCAATCTGGACAGCAAAACCGAAGCATCAAATGGCATCCTCCTCCAGCTGACAGCTTCAAATTGAATTCGGACATAGCCAATATATCTCCTTCTCGATGGGGCGCTGCAGCAGTGGTTAGAGATAATGAAGGAATTGTGCTAGGTGCAGCAACTTGGATCTTGAGTGGTGTCACGGATGCATCGACAATAGAGGCTTTGGGTTTGAAGAATGGACTACAATTCAACTTGGAAATGAGGTTCAGAAGGATTATAGCAGAATCAGATTGTCTCCCTCTTATCACAGCAATCCAGAGACAAGTTCGTGGCCCTTCCCTATTTGATTCAATTGCTGAAGACTGCTCTTTGTTTCTCAATGATTTTGAAATTTTATCCTTTTCTCATGTTTTGAGAGCTGGCAATGAAGCTGCTCACACATTAGCTAAGTTTGCCTGCTTAAACCCAAATATGACTTGGGTGGAAGAAACACCTTCTTGTATTGATTTGATTACTGCTCAGGACATTCTGCTTGAGTTTTCTGGTTAATAAATACCACTTCCGTAAAAAAAAAAACAACAATATTTTAAATTTGATTAAAAATAAAACAATACTAAAATCCAATTTCTTCTAGCAATAAGATTTGCAAAATTGGGAATGATTTGATGCGTTTAATGAATACATTGTCCATATAAAAAAAATTCTATCCAATTATATATTTCCATATCATTTAATAAATATGATATTAAAATCAATAAATGATTTTTTTTATTGATTATGAAAACACATTATTAAATCTTATTTATATTCACAATTCAAACCCATTAAATCCTTAATTTAAATTTAAAAATAAAAGCAATTATTATAATTTAAGGAAAATTGTACTCATGCCCCTGGAGTTTTCTTGTGTGAAATTCACATCCCTCTAATATGTAAATGTTACTAGCCTCCCCTTTTCACCAAATGGTGTTTAAACGTAGTTAAAATAACATCAAATTTTAAAATAACCCTAAAAAATTTAAAAGCATCATGACATGTATATCTCATTCTTGTTATTCTTTCACTCATGCTTTTTTTCTCATGCGCACATAATATTTTAAACCATTTCCTCATTCTTCCTCAATTCTCACATTTCTTTCAATTTTGCCCTTCTTCTTTTGTGCACAAACAAAAGTCGTTCCCCTTCCTTCATTCTTCTCTCATTCTCCTCTCACGAAATAGCACAAGTTTACCTTAAATGACATGTTTCTCTTTGTTTTCTCGTCTTTCACAACATTGAATGTCCCTCACATATTTTTTTAGATGGATATGTTTTAAGCGGAGAGGTCACGAACAGAGATTTATGGGTATGTGTTTATGATGAAAATTCTTTGGAAAGAAACACTTCACTTTTGATTCCAAGATCAATCTGAGACTTAGAATCCAACTCTCAAAAAGGGACTTTTTAGAAGTAGGTTTACAATGTCCTTATTGATTTCAAAAGTTTCTTTATGTGAAAGATTATTTTTAAAAGAATTTGATTTGTAACTTCACGTTTTAATTCAACATAAAGATAATCGAACTGGAAAAGAAAAGAAAGAAAGAAATGAAACAAGAATGAAGAAAATAAAAGAAAGATGAAGAAGAAAGAACATAAATAATAATAACCTAAACAATTAAAAGAACGTAAACACAAGAAGCTAAAGAACATAAAGAACAATAAATTTACATTAATTAAACGTGGTGGAGTCACACACTAGTCTTCTCTAATCACCAAATAGTCACTTGTAGAATGGACGTCGTCGTCTAGACTTTGAGAGATTCTTAGTAAATGAAAATTCAACCCTTCTTACATTGTACAAACCTCCTATTTATAGGTTTTCACCCTAACGTATAACTAATACAAATAGGACACATAAGCAATTATATTTGTGTTGGCATAATACAAGAATGACACGTATTCTAACTGACAAAAGTGACTTTAACTTCCCAAAACTACTTGTAACTATTTTGTTAAAATAAGCCTTCAAAGGAACTTCTTCAAATCTTTATTAATTTCTTCTGAGTCATTTTCTTTTGTTAACTTCTTTCTCCTTTGATTTTTCTCTTGATTTTCTCGAAATGATCCTTACTCTTCAAACACTTAAAGTTCATTTTTTCAACTTATTTCTTATTAATCGAAAAAAGTACTCAAGAATGAAAGAACCCTTCATTTCGATTAACAATAACACTTCACAATGTGAAATATCCATTCAATCAAAAATCAATTCCAAAACATATAAATCGAACATATTCATTTGTCAAATTCCATTTGTAAATTATCAAGGCTTCTCGAATTACAAGACATTGGGATCTCTCTTAATAATTAATAAAAAATGTATTCACTTTACCAACAATATGATAAACCTGACCCAATATGTGTTCATAGCTTGATAAATTTTGTTAAGAAATGGAGAGGAATTGAACCACTAGTGAATGTTGACCTTGACTTGTACTCATATTTTGATTTCATTGACGATGTTTGCATGTTAACCATGGTTAGTGTGGAGATTTACCTTTTAGCCTCTTTTACTCTAGGTAGCCAATAAAATATTTCCATTGATATTCTTGAAATGTTCAAGCTAAATACTAAGTGCATGTGCATCCACTTGTATGCCACCTTACTGGATCATAAACAAAGATGTTGAAGTAGGTATTTTTTTATAAGGTTTTAAATACTAATAATTGTTCTTGAAATAGTAATTAGTGAGTCAAATAGTGAATGTAGAATAAGTGATGAACTTTAATAAGACGAGGCTAGAGAAACTAACTCAGATGCTAATTATATTGATAGGGAAGAAAGGAAGAGTGGGAATAGTAATGATGAGTTGAGTGATGTAACGTCCTAATTTCTAAATTCGGAAACAATGCCTGTTGGAAGCACTATTTCCAAATTCGTGAAATTATTTCATTAATTTCGCGTATCAAAATAAAACATAATCGCTTGAGTAACCCAACAATTTCTAAAGCTCCAACAATACATACATAACTCAATGAAATAATAGCATAACGTTGCCATCAAGGCACCAATACCAAAATATTAAAAATATTAGACTAACATAATGATTTCCTAAAGTAGCTTTAACAATTAACACTAGTGGTCCTAACAACATGAACATCATCAAGAAAATAAGCAATAAGACTAATGGTCTTCACATGCCATCTACTACTCATCATAACTTTGCTCAGCATCCTGCACCACTGAAAATATTGTTCCTATAGAATGGGGTGAGACCAACGTCCCAGTGAGTGTAACCGTGTGTGCAGTGTGGGGGAGAGCAAACAAGAACCATCATGGCATACATACAATTTTAATAGACATAACAGAGATAACAATACATAATTCAATACAAGGAAAATCAGTCATCAATATGCAATGCATGGCTGTGAGGTGTTATTCCCGACACCCGGGGTCTTTACACTGTAACGTGACTGTGATGAGCGCTCGGCCATGTAACCAAGGACCGTCGTCCAAGGTTACCTATGATTAAATTTTAAATGACATTTAAATACAATTCTGTGATTGGGGACCCCATCTCCCTCTTGGCCATGAGTTCGATGTGGTTACCCCGTTGTTCTTAATTAATTTGCCCGAAGGCCTGTGATGGTCAAAGACCCTGTGTTAGCCTGAAGGCTCTATGATTTCTCTTAAATTCAGAATTTCATGACTGTGATGGCCAAAGGCCCATGAATTACAGAATAATACAATCAAGAATCACCAAGCATAATCAAGAATTATCATACAGAATCATCCAATCATCTACCCTAAGGTTTTGGCAATCCAACACATACAATAAGCAGTATATTCACAATTCTTATGTTCCTACTATATATATATCACTAATCCCTAGAAGGAAAGGGGAGAAGGAATAGGGAGCATGCAATGGCAATCTTTCAGAACAAATAAGTGAAAGTCCACCCACCTGTGGGATGAGAATACGGAGAAAGAACGAAGAACGGAGGGCCTTGAAGGGAGAAAGATTGAAGCAAGACTCGTTCTTGATGAGTAGAATTCGTTCCTGGCCTTTGCTGGGACTTTCTCTCACTAGAACCTCTCTCTCTCTCTCTGAAAATACGAAAGAATTGAAGAAGGAACGGACAGAAACCGTCCACAAACGTGTTTTAAAATGCAGAAATCGGACCTGCGCTCAAGCCTCGCTTGAGCGCAGCTCGAGCGCGAGTTCTCGATCAGGCTGCGCTTGAGCTCAGCTTAAGCTGAATTTCCTCGAATTGCTCTCTGTTTTTCTGCGCTCAGGCTGCGCTCGAGCTCAGCTCGAGCGAGAAAACCAGATTGCAATTTCCCTTTTTACTGGTATCCTCGCTCAGGCTGCGCTTGAGCTCAGCTCGAGCGAGGAAACCAGAGTGAAATTTCCCCTTCTTGTTAAGGTGCAGTTTTATCCAAACCCTATCGTATGACCTATCAAACTGAAGCCCCGGAAATGAGCTTTCTAATGAGAGTGGAATCCTCTCCATCGGACATCTACAACTCTAGATATTTTCAATTTAGTGCATCAAGGCCATTAGGCTTAGAACCAACATCAAGCACAACCTATATTTCTTGATTCTATTTTAAGTTATGATATTCCTATGGATTAAGGTATTAATTAGCGGGATGTTACAATTCTACCCCCTTAAAACAATTTTGCCCTCAAAATTGGCTAAAGAAAGTTAACTGAAAAACCCAAAAGTGATCTAAAGTTCCTTACCTCAAACGAATAACTCTGGAAACTGAGAGCGGAGATCTTCCTCTTTTTCCCAAGTTGCTTCCTCGGGTGACTGACCCTCCCAAAACACCTTCACTAACGGAATCGTCTTATTTCTCAAGGTTTTGACACTGCGGTCAATGATCTGTGCAGGCCTCGAGGGAATAGTTAAATCCTCCCTTAATTGTACCGATTCTGAACTTATGACGTGAGAAGGATCATGAAGGTATTTTCTGAGCTGAGAGACATGGAATACATCATGGATGTTGGCTAAATGGGGTGGAAGGGCTATTCTGTATGCAAGGGGACCAATCCTTTGCAATATTTGAAAAGGACCGATAAAACGGGGATTCAACTTTTTGGCTTTAATGGACCTTCCAATGCCATTGATGGGAGTAACTTTCAAAAACACATGGTCACCTTCCTCAAACTCTAGGTCCTTCCGCCTCCTATCAGCATAGCACTTCTGGCGGCTCTGGGCAGTTACCAACTTTTCCCTAATTCTCTTAATCTTTTCTGTAGTGATTTGTACCAGCTCTGGTCCTAAAAAGCCTTTCTCTCCCACCTCACACCAACATAAGGGTGAGTTACACTTCCTACCATACAGCGCCTCATAGGGTGCCATACCTATACTACTGTGGAAACTGTTGTTATATGCAAACTCTATAAGAGGTAAGTACTTATCCCAACTACCCTTCTCTTCCAACACGCAGGATCTAAGCATGTCCTCTAAGGTCTGGATTGTTCTCTCAGACTGCCCCATCAGTCTGAGGGTGGTAAGCGGTGCTAAACTTCAGTTTAGTACCGAAGGCTTGGTGTAGGGCATTCCAAAACCTAGAGGTAAATCTGGGATCTCTATCTGACACTATGCTGGAAGGTACACCATGAAGCTTCACAATCTCCTTGATATACAATTCTGCTAATTTGGTCAAAGGGTAGGTTGCCTTGATTGGTAAGAAATGAGCTGACTTGGTCAGCCGATCCACAATCACCCAAATGGCATCAAAGCCTGCTGGAACTTTGGGAAGTCCCATCACAAAGTCCATGGATATGGCTTCCCATTTCCACTCGGGAATTTCTAATGGTTTTAGCATACCCGAGGGCTTTTGGTGTTCTATCTTAACCTGTTGGCATACAAGACACTTAGAAACGAACTCAACTATCTCTCTCTTCATTCCATCCCACCAAAACATGGTCCTCAAGTCTTGGTACATCTTGATAATACCCGGATGTACCGTGAACTTGCTCTTATGGGCTTCCTCTAAAATCTCCTCTCTAAGACTACCCCCCTTAGGGATACAGACTCTCCCTTGGAAGAGAATCATCCCATCTCCTGATACAGAAAATCCTGTTTGTCCCTTTCGGGACTGGAGTTCTAAGTCTAAGATCTGAGTCTCTCTAATCCTTGTCCTTAACTCATTAACTACTTCTAGCCTATGGAGTCTCATACTATCTCCCTCATAGTCCCCATCAAGTTTTAAATCCCTAAACTTCTCTAACAATACTAGCTCATGCACCATCATGGATGCCGCATGCAGGGATTTCCTACTTAGGGCGTCGGCCACTACATTGGCCTTACCTGGGTGGTACTTAAGCTCAAAATCATAGTCCTTTAGAAGTTCCATCCACCTCCTCTGTCTCATGTTAAGTTCCTTCTTATCAAACAGGTACTTTAAGCTCTTGTGATCACTAAAAACCTCAAACTGCACACCATATAGGTAATGCCTCCACACCTTGAGAGCAAACACTACTGCAGCCAACTCTAAGTCATGGGTTGGGTAATTTTCCTCATGGGGTCTAAGCTGTCTAGAACCATAAGCCACTACCCTCTTATCCTCCATCAAAACACAACCTAATCCCTTTCCTGAAGCGTCACTATACACTTCAAAGGATTTGGACAAGTCCGGCAATACCAACACCAGGGTGGTGGTTAACCTCTCCTTAAGTTCCTTGAAACTCTTCTCACATTTCTCATCCCAAACAAAAGCATGACCCTTACGAGTCAGCCGGGTGAGAGGTAAAGCCAACTGGGAAAAACCTCTAATAAACCTGCGATAATACCCAGCTAGTCCCAAGAAACTCCTAACCTCAGTGACTGATTTGGGCCTCTCCCAATCAATCACTGCCTCTATCTTACTGGGGTCCACTGACACACCTTCACTAGATATCACATGTCCTAGGAAGTGAACTTTATCCAACCAAAACTCACATTTATCAGGGTTAGCAAACAGTTTCTTCTCTCTCAACACTTCCAAAACCACTCTAAGATGTTGCTCATGTTCTTCTAAGGTTTTAGAATAGATAAGGATGTCATCGATGAATACAACCACAAACTTATCTAAATAGGGCCTAAAGATACGGTTCATGTAGTCCATGAATACAACTGGAGCATTGGTCAAGCCAAATGGCATCACCAAATACTCATAATGCCCATACCTAGTCCTAAAAGCAGTTTTGGGAATATCCTCACTTCTAATCTTTATCTGATGGTAACCTGATCTCAAGTCTATCTTAGAAAATACTGCTGCCCCTCTAAGTTGATCTAACAGGTCATCTATCCTAGGCAAGGGATATTTATTCTTAACTGTTACCTTGTTCAACTGCCTAAAGTCAACACACAACCTCATGCTACCATTCTTCTTCTTAACAAGGAGCACTGGAGCTCCCCAAGGGGATACACTAGGCCTAATGAACTGCTTCTCTATTAATTCCTCTAGTTGCTTTTTAAGTTCACCCATCTCCAAGGGTGACATCCTATAGGGAGCCTTAGAAATAGGCCCTATGCCCGGCACAAGGTCTATGGAAAACTCAGTCTCTCGGTCCGGAGGTAAGGTGGTCACCTCACTAGGGAAAACATCCTGGAACTCCCTAACAATGGCTATGCTGCCTAGGTCGGGTTCCGACTCTACAGTTGAGGAAAGCAGTAATATAAAACAATAACTACCATCAGTCAGGCATTTAGAAATTTGAGTGGAACAAGATAACAAATATGATGGTCTCTCCTTCGGGGAAGGAAGAAGAGTAGGGAAAACAATTTCTTTATTGCAACAGTCAAGCATGACCTGGTTACGGGATAGCCAGTTCATACCCAAAATAACATCAAGCTTTTTCAATGACAAACAAATCAAATCAACCTTAAAGATTCTACCTTGGATTTCTAAGGGACATGCAAGACATACCAAGGAAGTGGAAATGGCTTCCTTAGCAGGGGTGTGGACATTCAAATGAAAAGGTAAGGGAGTAACTTGTAGTTTCATCCTTTCCACACAATCATAAGAAATGAAGGAGTGAGTTGCTCCAGAATCATACAGTACAATCAAAGGAGTATCATTTAAATTACATGTACCTTGCATCAGATCATCGGCCTGAGTTGCCATCTCACCGTTGAGGGTAAAGACCCTTCCGGTAGCTTGGGATTTGGGCTGGTCCTTCTTCCTCTTTGGGCAGTCCCCAATCATGTGAGTTGGATCCCGACAGTAGAAACAAACTCGTTGTCCTGCCAGGCACTCGCCCCGATGGTGTTTGCCACACTTGGGACAAGTAGGAGAAGCCATAGTGGAGGGAAGGGCGACCTGCTTGCCCTTTCCTCCCTGGAACTGAGGTCGGAAATTCTTACTGACAGGTGCATCATCTCTTTTCCTCTTACTCTCAACCCAAGTCCTAGCTGTCGGCTTGGGCGCCTCATCCACCAAACTTTGTTCAACGACCAGACACTTGGTCACCAAGGCTGGGAAATCCTTGAGCTGGAAGGCTGACACAATCTTCCTGATCTCGGGCTTGAGGCCCGCTTCCAAGTGAGAACATTTCCAACCCTCATTAGGATTGGCTTGCAGCAGGGAGTGATACTTAGAGAGTTCTTCAAACTTGGCCACAAACTGGCCCACGGTCATGTTGCCTTGCTTCAGATTGAGAAATTCTAGCTCTTTCTGTTTCCTGACTGGTTCAGGGAAATACTTCTCCAGGAATACATTCTGGAATGCATCCCAAGAGAGTAGAGTTTCAGGAGCGTTCAAACTGCTCTTCGCATTCTTCCACCAATTCTCTGCTTCTCCTTGTAACATGTAGGTAGCAAATCTCACCTTCAGGTCGTCCGCACAAGCCATCACCTCAAAGATCTAGTTCATGGCATTAAGCCAGGAGTCAGCTGCTGCTGGGTCATAAGCCCCATTAAAGGCTGGAGGGTGGTGTTTCCTGAATTCTGTTAATCCCTGAAGAAAAGGATCTGCTACTGTCCCCGGTGGAGGAGTACCGGTGGACTGCCTGTGCAAGGCCTGAAGTACTGCGACATTAGAGGCGGCTTGCTCCCCCATGATTTGGGTGAGCATTTGAAGGGCCACCGCCACGGGATCCTTAGGTTGATCCGGTGAGGGTGAAGGTGAATTGGCACGAAGACGTCCCCTCCTACCGTTAGCCATGACCCTATACACATCATTAAGAAATATCCAGGTGATCAGTCTATCAATTCCCTAATAATGCATATAAAAATTATGACTAACTTAAGGAGTAACACATAACCACAGTCCAACTGGAGTGAACTGCTCTGATACCAAAATGTAACGTCCTAATTTCTAAATTCGGAAACAATGCCTGTTGGAAGCACTATTTCCAAATTCGTGAAATTATTTCATTAATTTCGCGTATCAAAATAAAACATAATCGCTTGAGTAACCCAACAATTACTAAAGCTCCAACAATACATACATAACTCAATGAAATAATAGCATAACGTTGCCATCAAGGCACCAATACCAAAATATTAAAAATATTAGACTAACATAATGATTTCCTAAAGTAGCTTTAACAATTAACACTAGTGGTCCTAACAACATGAACATCATCAAGAAAATAAGCAATAAGACTAATGGTCTTCACATGCCATCTACTACTCATCATAACTTTGCTCAGCATCCTGCACCACTGAAAATATTGTTCCCATAGAATGGGGTGAGACCAACGTCCCAGTGAGTGTAGCCGTGTGTGCAGTGTGAGGGAGAGCAAACAAGAACCATCATGGCATACATACAATTTTAATAGATATAACAGAGATAACAATACATAATTCAATACAAGGAAAATCAGTCATCAATATGCAATGCATGGCTGTGAGGTGTTATTCCCGACACCCGGGGTCTTTACACTGTAACGTGACTGTGATGAGCGCTCGACCATGTAACCAAGGACCGTCGTCCAAGGTTACCTATGATTAAATTTTAAATGACATTTAAATACAATTCTGTGATTGGGGACCCCATCTCCCTCTTGGCCATGAGTTCGATGTGGTTACCCCGTTGTTCTTAATTAATTTGCCCGAAGGCCTATGATGGTCAAAGACCCTGTGTTAGCCTGAAGGCTCTATGATTTCTCTTAAATTCAGAATTTCATGACTGTGATGGCCAAAGGCCCATGAATTACAGAATAATACAATCAAGAATCACCAAGCATAATCAAGAATTATCATACAAAATCATCCAATCATCTACCCTAAGGTTTTGGCAATCCAACACATACAATAAGCAGTATATTCACAATTCTTATGTTCCTACTATATATATATCACTAATCCCTAGAAGGAAAGGGGAGAAGGAATAGGGAGCATGCAATGGCAATCTTTCAGAACAAATAAGTGAAAGTCCACCCACCTGTGGGATGAGAAGACGGAGAAAGAACGAAGAACGGAGGGCCTTGAAGGGAGAAAGATTGAAGCAAGACTCGTTCTTGATGAGTAGAATTCGTTCCTGGCCTTTGCTGGGACTTTCTCTCACTAGAACCTCTCTCTCTCTCTGAAAATACGAAAGAATTGAAGAAGGAACGGACAGAAACCGTCCACAAACGTGTTTTAAAATGCAGAAATCGGACCTGCGCTCAAGCCTCGCTTGAGCGCAGCTCGAGCGCAAGTTCTCGCTCAGGCTGCGCTTGAGCTCAGCTTAAGCTGAATTTCCTCGAATTGCTCTCTGTTTTTCTGCGCTCAGGCTGCGCTCGAGCTCAGCTCGAGCGAGAAAACCAGATTGCAATTTCCCTTTTTACTGGTATCCTCGCTCAGGCTGCGCTTGAGCTCAGCTCGAGCGAGGAAACCAGAGTGAAATTTCCCCTTCTTGTTAAGGTGCAGTTTTTATCCAAACCCTATCGTATGACCTATAAAACTGAAGCCCCGGAAATGAGCTTTCTAATGAGAGTGGAATCCTCTCCATCGGACATCTACAACTCTAGATATTTTCAATTTAGTGCATCAAGGCCATTAGGCTTAGAACCAACATCAAGCACAACCTATATTTCTTGATTCTATTTTAAGTTATGATATTCCTATGGATTAAGGTATTAATTAGCGGGATGTTACAAGTGATTATGAAGAAAAGTATGAGGTTATTACTTTTGAGAATTCTGATGAATATGAGGTGTCCATTTATTTTGACAGAGGTATGAAAGGGAAATTATCTGTTCATGAACCAGATGGAAAGGTAAAATTAGAAGTTAGTTTATATTTTGTTGATGTGAATGAGTTTAGAACAATCCTTAGAGACTTTGTTATACAAAAGGGATTTGAGATTAAGGTGATTAAAAATAAAAAATTGTGGCCTCCTCAAGAGATTGATCTACCCAAATCAACTTTACTAACGAAATTGTGTTGTTCCTCATGGTTTTGACGCTTCGGTTAATAATTTGCGCAGGTCTTGTGGGGACCGTCAGATCCTCCCTTATCTGTACTAATTCTGAACTTATGATGTGGGAAGGGTCATGAACATACTTTTTGAGTTGTGAGACATGGAAGACATCAAGAATATTGGCTAAGTGAGGTGGAAGAGCTATCCTATATGCAAAAGGACCAATCCTCTGCTGGATTTGGAATGGACCGACAAATCGGGGATTTAACTTTTTGGCTTTGATATCTCTACCAATGCCTGTGATGGGAGTAACCTTCAAAAATACATGTTCTCCTTCCTCAAACTCTAGGTCTCTCCTCCTCTTATCAGCACAACTCTTCTTCCGGCTTTGGGCAGTTACCGGTTTCTCCCTAATTTTCTTGATCTTATCTATAGTTTCCTGAACCAACTCTGGACCCAACAACCCTCTCTCCCCCACCTCACACCAACACAGTGGCGATCTACACCTCCTACCATAAAGTGCCTCATAGGGTGCCATGCCTATATTGCTATGAAAATTGTTGTTGTAGGAAAACTCTATGAGTGGCAGATACCTATCCCAATTGCCCTTCTCCTCTAAAATATAAAACCTAAGCATGTCCTCTAAGGTCTCGATGGTTCGCTTAGACTGTCCGTCAGCCTGAGGATGGTAAGCAGTACTAAACTTCAATTTAGTACCGAAAACCCGGTGCAAGGCATTCCAAAACCTAGAGGTGAACCTAGGATCTCTATCTAACACAATACTAGAGGGTACACCATGGAGTTTCACAATCTCCTTGATGTACAGGTCTGGTAGCTTACTTAGAGGATAGGTTGCCCTGATAGGTAGGAAATGGGTCGACTTCGTCAGCCGGTCCACGATAACCCAAATGGCATCAAAACCTGCTGGACCTCTAGGTATCCCCATCACAAAATCTATAGCTATGGCCTCCCACTTCCACTCGGGAATCTCCAGGGGTCTGAGTGTACCTGAGGGTTTTCGGTGTTCTATTTTAACCTACTGGCACACAAGACATTTAGAAACATACTCAGCTACCTCCCTCTTCATACCATCCCACCAAACACATGCCCTTCAAGTCTTGGTACATCTTGGTGATACCAGGGTATACCGAGAACTTGCTTCTGTGAGCCTCCTCTAAAATCTCCTGCCTCAGACTACCCCCGCCCCTTAGGCATGCAGACTCTCCCTTAGAAGAGAGTCATCCCATCTCCTGACTTGGAAAAACCTGGTTGCCCTTTTTAGGCTTGGAGATCTAAGTCTAAGACCTGAGCCTCCCTAATCTGGACTCTCAACTCATTGGTGACCTCAACCCTAGAAAGCTTCATACTATTCCCCTCAACACTAACATCAAGCCTCAGATTCCTGAACTCCTCTTACAACTCCAACTTATGCACCATCATTGTAACACCCACAATTTCCTCTACCAGTATATATAAATAAGATAGAGAAAGTTTGGAAAAAAATTATGAGGTATTTAGGAACTATTGATAAACAATCAAAAAGATTCGATTGGCTTTTCCGGTAAGGGGTGTGTGTTGTGAAAGCATTGAATGTATGCCATGCATCATTGCAGCATTGGTGATGTCTAAGGTTGTGTACCTTATGACTAAACGTGGAAGTGACACTTGGTGCAATGTGAAGCTGGTTGGGACTGGTGCACTGGGTCTTGCAAAGGACTCCAGCGGGTCTTGAAAAGGACGCCAACCCTGAGGATAGTGGAGTTCCAGACTCAATATCAGGGGACGTAGGCTAGCTACCTACTATCGAGTTCAGGGGATTAAACTTGACTATGGTTGTCGCTCTCAAGGTTTCAGGATCAATAGAGATTGTCTGAAAGTATCACAAAAGAAAGATCGGTCGAAAAAACAAAATATATGAGTAAGGCTCTTAGTACCGGGACTAGTACAGACTCTAACTCCTGATTACTTCCATATGATTTTGTAATTGTTGTGTGCACTGTGCCCTCATGCATTGCATGGTACATGGTAGTCGTTTGTATTCCTTGGTGAATGACGTGGTTGCTTACATTGTATGAGCATATCACACAATTTTATGATCTTGTGATCTTCTATGTGAATGATTGGGTTTATTGTTGTATGAATTGTGTGAATTCCCGTATCTGTTTACTTTAGTCATCATATCCTGTGTTAAGTGAGTTCATGTAAAGTGTTCTCACCCCCTTGTCTTTCTTTTTCGTTGTCTGTCATTCTTTTGACACCTAAAAGAGGCATGGACTTTGGAAGGATGCACGTGTTCTGAAGATAGGCGTGGTGTTCAGGTTGAACCGGATCTTGATAAGTCAAGTGGTTGTGTTTAGGGATATATATAAGTAGCAATATACAGTAAAGATAGGTCGTAGGCGGATAGAAAGTCCACTTTCTTTTTGTAATGTATTGTGCTATAATCCCAACTTAGATGCATGTTATTTCCGTTGTAATTTTGAATAGTAATGGAATGATATTTTTAGTACTAATATGTTTCTTCTTGTTTTATCCCAATTATAATTCATTAATAAAAGATAATGCTTTTAAAAAAATCACCGATTTTCTTCACTTCCTCAAAAGAGTAATTAACAAATCGCAACTTATTCAGTCGAGTAATACCCGTCACGGAATGAGGGTGTTACAATCATGGATGATTGATGGAATCCTGACAAGTGTACCAAAAGTCCAACAGTTATAGAGTAAGTAAGATATCGTATCCACAGGGAGCGGTTTTAACTTGTAGAGTGATAGTGATTGTATTTCCAATAAAAACGGTTCAAAAAGGTTTGGTTGTATGCGTGATAATAAAATAATAAAATAAAAACAAACAGATAAACACGAGGAGAATAATATTTCGGACTGGGATTTGATTTCGTTTCATCTCCCCCCTTGTGCATGCGAATCCCTTCCCTTATTTATGATCATACTTGTAACCACCTTAGCATTGTTTAATTACAATAATTATAAGGCATGCCTGGTAATATTCGTACCCGCAAATTCCCCTATAACATCATAATTAAACGCCAAAGCTATTCTTTACAGGCATTCAAAGTGGCTTGGCGACTCCGAACATTCCCCGTATTTTGCAATCAGCGCTATCAATTTAGCCATACTTTCATATAAGGCACCTATGAAGGGGTGTGTCACTCACTGAACCTTCAATCGTTAGAATACAATCCTTATACTACGATATGACTAAACTGAGTATCTTCAGCAATCCTCATGCTGTGTCACTTGCGCGAAGCCTATCCAATCAGGAGCTGCGCTTCATGTGCGCTAAGTGCACATGCAGCGTGGCAGATCTGGGGGTTGCGCTCCAAGTGCGCTAGGCGCACATGCAGCGTGGCACACGTTGCAGGCTTTTTAAATTCTTCATCTAACGGCTTTTAAATTCTTCATCTAACGGCTTTATCTCTTTCTGTTCTATCCCTTGCTCGATTGGTTTCCCTTATCTCCCTTTATCTGATTTGTTTTTGTATTTATTTGACTTGTATTTGAATTGAAGAGGTTATCCACAAGATTCTCTAATTATCTCCTTTTTATTTGAATTCTGAATATGCAACAACCTCCTTTCTAATGCTATTTTCTCTTTCATTCCAAATCTCCTGTAAATCTGCATAAAATAACAGATTTCTATTTAAAATAGCATCATATTCAAATTTAAACCAAATAATTACAAATATTGTAAACATTAATAAAAAGGGATATTTTGGGGGCATAAATTACTATTTTAACCTTGATAAGTGTAATAAAAACTATAGGAAAATAACGCTAATTTTACACTTATCAATGATGCATGCAAGGACTTCCTACTTAAGGTGTCAGCCACTATATTAGCCTTGCCTAGGTGGTACTTAAGCTCAAAATCGTAATCCTTCAAAAACTCCATCCATCTTCTTTGACTCATGTTGAGTTCCTTCTAATCAAAGAGGTATTTCAAACTCTTGTGATCACTAAAGACCTCAAACCTCACACCATAAAGGTAATGCCTCCAAATTTTGAGGGCAAAGACCACAACTGCCAATTCTAGGTCATGGGTTGGATAGTTTTCCTCATGGGGTCTAAGCTGCCTAGAGGCATAAGTCACTACTCTCATGTCCTACATCAAAACATAACCTAAACCCTTCTCTAAAGCATCACTGTACACCTCAAAGGATTTGGTCAAATCCGACAATACCAATACCGGGGTGGTGGTCATCCACTCCTTAAGTTCCGAAAAACTCTTCTCACATTTCTCGTCCCACACAAAAAGCATGACCCTTACAGGTCAACCGGGTGAGAGGTAGGTCCAGTTGGGAGAACCCCTTCATAAATCTCCGATAATAACCGGCTAAGCCCAGAAAACTCCTAGGTGTTGAGTCTTAAGAAATTATTAAGAATTTCTAAATAGAACTAATTCATCTTCCATGTTTTAATGACTACAAATTTAGTTATTAACAACTATGCAAAACTGCTTATGCTACTAATAGTTTATTCTGATTTCAGTAAAGTTGGCCTTCTGAAGTTATAAAGCTTTCTGAAGTGGAAAACTATCTGAAGAAGTGAAGCCATCTGATGTGGAAAGACTGTCTAAAGAAGTGAAGCCATCTGAAGGGTCAAGCTTTCTGAAGTAGGAACTATCTGAAGACATCAAATTTTATGAAGTCTGAAGCTATCTGAAGAGTGAAGTCCTCTAAAGATATCTGACGTGGACTTAAGACCTTTTCTGCTCCTTCTCTAGCACGCTTAGAATACCATTTTGAGTCAAGCAGAATCAAAGCTTTCAAGCATGTTTGAATTACATACATAAATGAGGAAAGTTTTGCAGTGCAGTTTTTGCAGAGATCAACGCAGTACTGCAACTTTGTACTGTGTCAGAAGACATTTCACAACGGATTTAATAGCATTTAATGCTATCTCACAATGGATGTCTTTCAATGGACCTCACATGATGCTTATAAATAGAGTTTTCGTTGAAGATTCAAGACTGACGAGTGTATACAAGAGAAGAATTCTTTTCGCGCAAAATTCTGAAGCTCATACGCTGCCAAGTTTTTCTTAGAAAAACAAAACTCTGATTATTTCACTGATTTGTACACAACTTTCATATCCTGAGTTCTACTCAGTTATCTTGTACAAACTTTGAGTTTAAGCTAAGAACTGGATTGTAGTTCATAAGCTTAAACCTTTTCCTTTTAAACACTGGGTTGTGTTTGATCCTGGAGAGGCTTGTCTGTAAAACAATACTTGGTTTTGAGCTTAGAGAGGCTTGTCTGTAAAACAATACTTGGGTTTTAGCCTGGAGAGGCTTGTTTGAAAAATAATACTTAGGTTTTGAGCCTGAAGAGGCTTGTCTATAAAAGAATACTTGTAATCTATTGATATTAGTGGAGAAATCCAACTACTAGTTGGCACTGGGACTGGACGTAGCTCACTGAGGTTGTGAGTGAACCAGGATAAATTCTGACTGAGTATTTTTATCCCTTAACTTGTTCATTTCAGTTTTAAACTAACATTAAAGGGTATTGAATCTGTCTTTATAAAAACTGAACGTAAAATATCTTTCAGAGAACTTATTTTTTACACTGTCTGAAAATACTTCAGATAGCAGCCAAACTTCATATAACACCCCATCTATTTGAAATTTTCAGAAAACTCAGTTTTCTAGAAAAAGGCTTCCAGAAAACGTTAAAGGTTTTATAAAAACACTATTCAACCCCTCTTCTAGTGTTTTCATGTGTTTCTATAGTTGGTATCAGAGCTCAAGCTCGAGTTGAGCACTTGATCGTGTAAGGAAGAAGATCCAAATGGAAACCTCTATCTTTCAATGGTGTTGACTACCATTACTGGAGAGATCGTATAAAACTGTTCATTGAGAGCACCAACATAGATCTTTGGCACATAGTCAGTGATGGTGATTATATACCCATGCATGGTGGCGTGCCTATACCTAAGTCTGAATGGACTGGTGAGTAGAAGGCTAGAGTTTAGTTAAATGCCAAGGCTAAACTCTGCTTAGTTTGTTCTCTAAACAAGCCTGAGTATGAGAAAGTTCATGGATGTAATTCTGCCAAGGAAATTTGGGACATATTGGCTTCAACCCGTGATGAGACTGAAAATGTCAAATAGTCTAAGATTAGCATGCTTGTTCATCAATATGAGATGTTCAAGATGCATGAGTTTGAAACCATAAACCAGATGTTTGGTAGGTTTCAGACAATAATGAATGGACTAAAGTCTCTGGGGAGACCTTATGAATCTGGAGATAACATTCGGAAGATTCTGAGAAGTCTGCCCAAGGCATAGAGACCCAAAGTGACAGCTATTCAAGAGGCTAAAAATCTCAATACTTTGATAATAGAAGAACTTTTGGGATTTTTTAAGTTCCATGAGTTAGAACTTGGCGAGGTTGAATCCAAGAAAAAGTCTTTGGCACTGAACATGATAGCAGGATGGTTACGGATCTAGAATTGAGCAAAAACAACCGATTAGAACTCAAAATCAAACAATTAATCACGATTAGGCAGAAGTATGTTGCACAAGAAAATAAAGGAAAAAGAGGGAAAGTGAAAGAAAAAGTGGAGAGAAAAGAGATGGATGATCGCCACTGGTGCAGGCAACCCCCACAACAGATAAGTTGAGGTGTAACGTCCTAATTTCTCAATTCAAGAATAATGTCCGTTGGAAACATTATTCCCAATTTCTGAAATTATTTCGCGCATTTCATGTATCGACATACAAATCACTCAATGCTTAAGCAATCCAACGTTTGCTTAGGCTTCCACAAAATTCATACATCATTATTTTCCATATTAATTCCTAATTAAGAACCTAGAGGATGAACCTACACCTTGAGTGTATAGCTCATAAAAATACAACCGGAAATCCGGCAGAGTTTCCCCTGAAAATTGGACATTTCCCAATTTTGCAACTTAGCCTGAAACTCAAAAAATTACCAGTACAGTTTAAAGTATCACCATATAGTAACGGACTACAATAAGGCCTCCATGGCCAAAACAAAATCATTACATTAATACATAACTAATATTCTAATTTACAAATACAATTCTTGACATTTATTTCAATTTAGTTCTCTATTCTTCCGCCATCAGCCTGTATAAAAACCTGCACAACTGAAAGTAATTTCCACAACTTGGGATGAGACTACGCCCCAGTGAGTGAGGTAATAGTGTGTGTGGTGTGGGGGAAACAAGTAGATGAGATGCAACACCCAACACAATTCATTAAATCATACTTGAATACTCTAATCGTTTCCTTCATATCTTAAATCATTGGAAACTAGCATATACTTACATAATGATCATCCAAGCCATTCAATACTCAATTAGACTTATATGCACAGAAACTGAACATGAATGCGCATGAATGGCATAACCCAACCGTCGGGTTCTTATCACTTAAATCTGGAATAACTATGTGGTTAGACCTGAGCTCAGACTACAAGGAACGTCTTCCTTTGACACTAATCACCCTGGGCACTAATCACCCCTTAAATCTCTGGGCACTAATCGCCCAAGTCTTAAATCAATTTATGAAAACAATCTTTGCACTTTAGATTAACTTGGGCCGAAGCCAAAACTGGGCCGAAGCCATAAACCATTTTCTTAGTCTTAACTGGGCCATAGACCAAAAACATGCAATGACTCAAACTTTACAAACAATACATGTCTCATAGCATACATATCACTAACACATGTACATAGAACAAATGTCATATAATACATTTAAGTTTCTCAAATTAATCATTCAACATCTACCATATGTACCTCAAAATACTCTTTATACATCCCAATCACCATGAAACATGAATATTCTCTAAGAAAATCACCAATCAATAGTCATTCCCACAAAATCCCCAATTTCCACACCTTAGGGTTCCATCCCAAAACAAGCAATCCAAAGCAATACACACATAAATCCCATTTTTAACTTGAAATGATCACATAATCAAGGTTCCATCATCAATCATACAAGAAAATCCTCAAATCCCCAATTTCCTAACCTAGGGTTTAGGCAACAAAATCACACATACAATTAATCCAAGATTTCACCCTAATTTTCCATAAAAACCAACTCTAATCATTAATAATAGAAAGTGGGAGAAGAATGGGGAGCATATAATGAGATTACAATCAAGATACAAGTGGGAGAAAACCCCACTCACCTAGAGCATGACTTAATGAGATTCCACATGAGCAAGCCCCTCACTCCCTCTTGTTGCTACTTTTCTCCTATCTTAATTTCTCCCCTCTTTTCCCTTCTTCCTTTCCTATTGGCGTTTCGTTTCTTCTTCCACGGCAATGAGCCTCAAGGCAGCGCTCTTCATTTCAAAAGGGGAGGGGCCACGCCTAATCAATTAAAGGGGGAGGGGTTAATTGACATACAGGTTGTAGAAACCAATTTTGGTTTCTCGGCCTTTTTTTTTATTTATATACAATAATATATATATATATATAAATACTTTGTCTATATATATATATATAATTCTAAGGTAAAAACGTAGCTGTATTAGAATATATATTAGAATTAGGTTAATTTTAATCCTAATTAAATATGGAATATTTATTTTATTTTATTATCTTTAGAGATCAACTTATGTTTGTTATGATAAAGTTAAACTTAATTTTACTCTATTAAAATTAAGTTTTAGATACCTATTATTATAAATACATTATCTTACTTTATAACTCATTATTTAATCTCTTTATATTTATTATCATATTATTATAACTTTTATGATCATTATTACTCATAGTAATTAAAACCGGACTGGATCGGTCGGTTCAACCGGTCCAACCGGGAACCGGTCCGGTATTCGGTACATTCACTCTAAAAAATCGACCGCATCCAGAACTGGTGAAAACCGGTAAAAACCGGTGTCACAGAACCGGTCGAACTGATCAGTTTGAATTTTTTTTTTGTTTTTTTTGTATTTTTTATTTAATCTAAAATATTTTTGGGATAAATAAGAATAAAGTTTTAAGAATTATACATAAATATTTATTATTTAGTCAATTATTATTAATTTTTCATCTTATAATACATATAATAAGGTCCTTTATATTAATTTATAGTCTAATATATATTGATTTCTTTATAATTTTATATTATTTCATTACTTAAAATGTTATATAATATTAAAAATATATATTTAATTATTACCGGTTCGATCACGGTTGAACCATTGAACCGTGAACCAGTGCCTCCACCGGTTCAATTACCGGTCCGATTTTAAAAACATTGTTATTACTATTATTTAAACTTATTTAATTTCCTAAATTTATTTATATTCAATTATCTAAAATTCATGATGTTGTACTCTCTTTATTTATAGGATCCCTATTCACCTAAACTCAACTTCAAATCTTATAACTAAACGTTCCTAAAACTATTATTATTATTTTTATTACTTAAATTAAAATATATTATAAGTGTTTTAAATTATAAGTTTTAGATTCTTAAATTTTTGGGATGTTACATGAGGTGCTAAACGCCACTGATTCAGGAGAATCAGGTAAATCTCTGGTTGGTTTGAGCAAGAACCACCAAGCCTTCTCTACCCACAATGAAGAGGAAATTTGGCATAATACCTTTACTAATCAAAATCAAAGGTGAAATACAAGGGGGGTGGTCTCCTATTTATAGGAAAAAAGAGGTGGCTAGGTGGTGGGAAGGAAAATACAAGATGAGTGAAAAACTATCATAATGGGGTATTGAACCCATGACCTCCTACCCACTTAGCTAAGCTATCTCCTAACCAATAAAGCTCACTAAATTAGCGCCCAAACTAGTCTAATCCTAATTAGGAAAATTACAATTAAGCAAATTACAAGGAAATCCTAATTACAATGAAAATTAACTAAAATTAATTTTAATTATGATGATGGGCTTCATGTTGACTTGACTAAGGTTGATCAAAAGGATAGTTGACCAAGACGTGGTCCAACTCCATGCGCCGAAGTCTGGCCCAGGTTCCCCTTCAGCTCAGAATCTCTGCTGCCAGCTCAGAGTTCTACTGGCAATTGCCATCATTCCCTCCCCCTTAGAGAGGATTTGACCTCAAATCTGAAAATTCAGAAAGAAGCCATAAGAAAAAAAATGAACTGGGTAGAAGAAGGAGATGGATGACAAAATAGCAAGTAAGAAGATACTTCCCTTAGCCCTTGGAGAGTAGAGCTAGAGGTCAACAAGTTGAACATCTTCCTTGAGCCTAGATAACAAAAGAAGACCCATGAGTATTATTCCCAAGCAAGCAAAGTGAAGGCTCATAACAAAAATACTTAGGAATCATATAAAGATAGGAAGTAGAAAGACATATGTGATGAACAAGTGGTGGTTAAAGTAGGAAATAGAAAACTCCCTCTTTGAGGTTGGAACCATCTTTGTCCATGTACTCTATAGAATGGGATCCTGGATCAAATACCAATCTCTCAAAGCCCTCCTTTGTAAGTAAAAGAAACAAGTAGTCATAAAGAAGGCTTAAGAACTGATTTCCAAAAAGGTTCCAAGGAATTGCAATTTCATCAAAATATTCTATAGTATGCTTCCAGATGAATGCACAAATCAAACTATGTGGCATATATGATTTATTCTTTCTCAACAAAGCCTTAACATTCCTATAAGCATTGTTATAATTTGTAGTAAAAGGCATGTCTACATAAATGCATTTACTCAAGCATGGAGTTTGTAACACCTTACGCATATCAAAATCATCATATGTTGACATGTAAGGTGATATACTTAAGGGTTCAAATTAAGCATGCATATCAAGAAGCATATCATCATGTGAAATAGATGTAAAACAAGTTTTCCCATATGTGATACCTTCATCCAAATTTTTATCCTTTTTACTAACTAGTTCAAGAGTATAATACACATCTTTAAGTGATTACCTCATTAGTTTGGAAGTTATTCGTAAGGTAGTATTATAATTTCGAATCTTATGGTATGAATGACTCTTCGATTGACTTAGTTTTTATTAATGTGCTTATTAGAATAAACTTACTTCCTATGACAAGAGTGAACCAATGTATCATTAGCATCATTAGCTCATAGCTCTCGATTTAGTGATTTAGGGTCTCAATCACAAGGTCAGGACTTAGATGGGGAATTGAGTCATAATTATGAACTGTTTGGGAACTTTTAAATTAGAGTAGATGGAAATTCATTGGAGATTTGGTAGCTTGGATAGAATTGGATGAAGGAATGTAACTCCTTTGGAATACTCTGGTCGAGTTGATAACCTCCATGGTGTTGGTATTTAGTGTGGTATTGGAACCATTTACCTGCCCATGTTATTTACTGATGTTTGGATATTAACGTGATTGCATGCTTAGGTTTGAGTGGTCCTAGGTGAGGAAGTTGTTAGTCTTGCTCCCATGTCTTGGAGTTAGTGGATGATCATGGGTAAGTTTTGATTACATTCTTCAACCTCTCATCTTTCACCTTGTGGCATAACTGTGTAAATAGGTATTAACTCTCAATAAGTCTAGCGACCTCTAATCACTTATCACCCCAAATGATGAACCCTTGAGGACCTAAATATGACAAAACTGACTTTGTTCCCTGTTGGCATAAGAGAAGGTTCAACACATAAGTCAATTGCCTAGATTTTTGTAGGTTAAGGAGTTACATACTCCAAATTTTGAGGACAAAATTTATTTAAGGGGGTAGAATTGTAACATCCCAAAGATCAAGACCTAGAGAATACAACAGAAGTCTTAGGTTGTGAATTGATAAGTGAAAATTAGTTGATAATTTAGAGTACTTTTCAGTTCACTTATCAAGGATAAAATGATAATTTTACCCCAATTTAATCCCTTTTTATTAAATCTTAGATAAATTGTATTTATTAATCCTAGATTTGAATTTGATGCTATTTTGATAGAAATATTGCTGATTTTTGCAGGATATTGCAAAGATTTAATTTGAAGGATAGATGACATCAAATGAGGAAGATATCTGCAAGATTTGAGATTGATTGAAGATATTTAATGAAGATTTAAAGAAGATTTGAAGCCATTGATGAGGAGATTATTGCCAATCAATCAAGGATTCTGCAGACAAGCTTCCCAAATAAATCAAGGATTGCTCAATAAATGCAAGGATATCATCAAATAAAGGGAAACAAGGGAAGACAAATATGCGAAAACCAGTCTCGGGGAGAGATCAAGATTAAAAAGAGAAAGTTGGAGCAGCAGGACGCTAGCTGCGCTTCACCTGCACTATAGCGCAGGGTGAAGCGCAGACTCTCTGGAAGTTGCGCTCACTCCTGCCCTGGAGCGTAGGTTACGCTGATTTTGTCCTTGTGGCCGTTTTTAGATGGATCTCTTCCCAATTTGCGTTGTCTTTCCTTAGTCTATAAATAGGAACCTCTTGCACCCTTTCAAGGAGTCAGAGCTTAGTCAGTCATTGTAATTCAGTCTATATTTCAGTGATTATGTACCAAAGCTAAGTTTAGAGTAGGAGAGGAGGAGCGCTTCACGAGGATTGAAGATGGTGACAACGTCTTCAGTGGTTTGTATGGCTACTTCATGTAGTTAACTCTCTAGTAGGATTGGATGTAATTGATTCTATCCCTGAGTGTATATAAATTCTATATTATTATTTCTGAGCTCCCTATCTATAATAGTGGTATTTCTTATTCTGTGCTTATTCCTAATTCCCACGCTTGCGTTTGGAGTTATAGGTTAGTCTTAACTAAAGTAGTTATTACTAGGAGTGAGGATGGGGGAGCCTAGACATAGGAAACCCAAACTCTGATTGAATAAGAATACTCGGTTACTACTTTGCTCCGAAAAGGGGTGTTTGCTAATGAGCGAGGGGTAGTGTGAGTACTCTAAGTGAAGGGGCATCCGACCATTAGGCTTAGTAATCGGTAGCAAAGAGTTAGGGGGTTGTGAATCCAGGATCCGAACATAGGCGTGTCCTAATGAGTACAATGTAGTGACAGTACTGGAGCGAAGACGCGTCTACAGCACTAGGCCTCGTTTATCAACTAATTCTTTACAAACTGAATAAAAGAGAGCGAGATAAGCCGAGGGTAAGTCTGTCGCTTGGGAGAGCCCGTATAGTTTATCCTTGAGTGTTTAAGGTCGCTAGCGAGGGGCCTTAGCAATAAAGTTTGTCTACATTATTATAGAGTAAACCTAAAATAATAGATAGTATTTATATGCATAATGGGTGTGATGAGATGAAATCCAATACCGATCCAAGTAAAGTGTCTCTAACTCTACCTTTCTAATTCCAATTGATTATTTACTCTCTTTACAATTCCGCAACCATAATCTCCAAATCGTGCTTTCTCTTAATAAGTAGATCACAGTCTGCATAAATTAACCGTTCCCTGTGGATACGATACTTTACTTACTATTATACTGCTGGAGTTTTGGTTCGCTTGCCAGAAACCCATCAAGTATTTTTGGCGCCGTTGCCGGGGAACGGTTCTTAATTTGTGTAGACCTTGGCGGTCTAATTATCAAGTTTTTCTTTTTATTATTATTATTATCTTAGGAATTTATTTTTCTTTTTTTAGGATTAGTATTATAATAATTTAATTATCAAAATTATAAAAATTTCTTCAACACTTACCCTTTTCCAAGTTTCTTGTTTATGCTTCTGAGAGGTCAGGCGACTCCTAATCAACTGCTATTCGACCCGGAAATCGAAAGGACGTCGCGCAGAAACAGAGGTAGAAACTCGAGGAGGAGAAGAAGGAGGCTATTTGTTGAAGAACCAAAAACAATGGCAGAAGAGGGAACTCCAAGAAGGAGGACCTTAGGAGACTACATCTCCCATCAAGGACCTCGTCACTTCTCTAGCATTTTATTGCCACCTAATGCAAGAACTTTGGAGTTGAAGCCTGCACATCTTAATCTCATTAGCGCCCATCAATTCGCTGGATTGGATCACGAAAATCCAAACTCTCATCTTTCTAACTTTTATGAATTGATCGGTACTATGGGTTTTGATGAAGGTAGTTTGGAATCTGTGTACTTACGCTTGTTTCCTTTCTCTTTGTTAGGAAAAGCTAAGGAATGGCTGCAATCACACACAAATCAAAGTCTGACCAGTTGGGGTGTGGTTGAGGAGATGTTCTTGACAAGATTCTTCCCATGAGGGAAGCAAATAGAAGCCAAAGCAGATATTTCCACCTTCCAACAAGGGGAGGATGAACCACTTTGTGAGGCTTGGGATAGATTTAAATCCTTGCTGCGCAAGTGTCCCAACCATGGGTTTGAAGACATAGTCCAACTGAACATGTTCTGCAAGGGGCTGCGTCCAGATTCCAAGTCATTTATAGATGCTGCAGCAGAAGGGACAATCTTATCCGCAGATGTTGATCAAGCACTTCAAATCATAAACAACCTTGCTCAGAATGATCAACAAGCTCGAAGTGGAAGACAACCTGCACAATTGAAAAAAAGGGATGCTTGAACTCAATCAGAGTGATGCTCTATTAGCAGAGAATAAGCTCATCAAACGTCAAATAGAAGCACTCACCGAGACATTGAAGACGCTCCCTCAACAACTCAAAGCTGTCTACTCACAACCCATCCAAACCCAACCACTGATTTGCGATTTCTGTGGAGGAGACCATCAGAATGGTCATTGTGATGTCCAAGAAATACAACAAGAGCAAGTCAACTACATGGGTAATCAGGGGAGGCAAGGGAATTTCTCCAACAACAACAACAATCAATACTCTCAAGATTGGAGAAATAAGCAAACCAACTCTGGTTGGAATCAGAATGGAGGAAGGCAACCACCCTACCAACAGCAGCCCTCAACATATGATAGGTTGAATTCTATAGAGGGAAAGCTTGATGAATTAGTGCAAGGATTTGGAGGATTCAAGAAAACCACTGAGGCATCAATCAAAACTCTAGAGAATCAAGTGGGTCAATTAGCTAATGAAATGGCAAAGCACAGACAACAACACTTCTCTGCAGTGACCCAAACCAACCCAAAGGAACAATGCAACTTGATTGCTACTGATGGCAACAAGTCAGAGGAGGAGGAGCCTGATGAGGAGGAAGACATCATCTTTGAAGAACAAATTCCTCAAGAGGAAGTTGTTCATCAAGATGAAGAAAAAGCAGCCCAACAAAAGGAACATCATGAAGAGAAGGTCTTAGTAACAATTAAGTCACTTGACCCAGGTAAGTTTACTATACCCATCTCTATTAGTAATCTACCATCTACTCATGCTTTATTGGATCTTGGAGCGAGCATCAATTTGATGCCGCTATCTTACTTTAATAAGCTGAGTAATGTGAAGGTCAAGCCTTCTAATGTGAGATTGCTTCTTGCAAACAAGTCTGCTCAAAGCCTATATGGAATAATAGAGGATATTGAAATAAGAGTAGACAAACTTGCATATGTAGTAAATTTTTACATTGCAGAGACAGAAGAGGAGGATACTGAAGTCCCCCTGATTTTAGGAAGACCATTCATGAAGGCTGCAAAGATGATAATAGATGTTGATAAAGGGAAATATGCATTAAGCTCAAAGGATGAAACCATTGTGTTTCATATTGACAGGGGTATACCCCAGTTACAACAAACTGATGCTATTTCCAAAAGTTCTCCACAATCGCCAGGCTCTGGATTTCTGAGGAAGCCTAGGATGGGGGTAAAGCACCCTGAGACAACTTGGGAGTTCAAGCTCAAAAGGAGAAAAAGATCAACATCTGATACTGAGGAGGATAGTGACAATGAAGGATGAGTCACAGGTTGGCATGGAGGATGGGAACTTAGAGGTATGACTGGTATGGAGTCCAACATCATCAATAAATGCAAGGATATCATCAAATAAAGGGAAACAAGGGAAGACAAATATGCGAAAACCAATCTCGGGGAGAGATCAAGATTAAAAAGAGAAAGTTGGAGCAGCAGGACGCTAGCTGCGCTTCACCTGCACTATAGCGCAGGGTGAAGCGCAGACTCTCTGGAAGTTGGGCTCACTCTTGCGCTATAGCGCAGCCTGGAGTGCAGGTTACGCTGATTTTGTCCTTGTTGCCGTTTTTAGATGGATCTCTTCCCAATTTGCATTGTCTTTCCTTAGTCTATAAATAGGAACCTCTTGCACCCTTTCAAGGAGTCAGAGCTTAGTCAGTCATTGTAATTCAGTCTATATTTCAGTGATTATGTACCAAAGCTAAGTTTAGAGTAGGAGAGGAGGAGCGCTTCACGAGGATTGAAGATGGTGACAACGTCTTCAGTGGTTTGTATGGCTACTTCATGTAGTTATCTCTCTAGTAGGATTGGATGTAATTGATTCTATCCCTGAGTGTATATAAATTCTATATTATTATTTCTGAGCTCCCTATCTATAATAGTGGTATTTCTTATTCTGTGCTTATTCCTAATTCCCACGCTTGCGTCTGGAGTTATAGGTTAGTCTTAACTAAAGTAGTTATTACTAGGAGTGAGGATGAGGGAGCCTAGACATAGGAAACCCAAACTCTGATTGAATAAGAATACTCGGTTACTACTTTGCTCAGAAAAGGGGTGTTTGCTAATGAGCGAGGGGTAGTGTGAGTACTCTAAGTGAAGGGGCATCCGACCATTAGGCTTAGTAATCGGTAGCAAAGAGTTAGGGGGTTGTGAATCCAGGATCCGAACATAGGCGTGTCCTAATGAGTACAAGGTAGCGACAGTACTGGAGCGAAGGTGCGTCTACAGCACTAGGCCTCGTTTATCAACTAATTCTTTACAAACTGAATAAAAGAGAGCGAAATAAGCCGAGGGTAAGTCTATCGCTTGGGAGAGCCCGCATAGTTTATCCTTGAGTGTTTAAGGCCGCTGGCGAGGGGCCTTAGCAATAAAGTTCGTCTACATTATTATAGAGTAAACCTAAAATAATAGATAGTCTTTATATGCATAATGGGTGTGATGAGATGAAATCCAATCCTGATCCTAGTAAAGTGTCTCTAACTCTACCTTTCTAATTCCAATTGATTATTTACTCTCTTTACAATTCCACAATCATAATCTCTAAACCGTGCTTTCTCTTGATAAGTAGATCACAGTCTGCATAAATTAACCGTTCCCTGTGGATACGATACTTTTACTTACTATTATACTGCTGGAGTTTTGGTTCGCTTGCTAGAAACCCATCATGAATCCCACTGCAAGAAGAAAGTTGGAAGTAAAATAAGGACTTAGGGGTTTGAGGGGAAAATAAGACAAGGGTTAGGGGATTGGTTAATAGTTGAGAGTTTTAATATAATTAAGAAAGGAAAAACCAAGTATCAAGTCCCACGGGATCGTAGAGTTAACTTAGGAGGAGTCACACTTGATGGTGGAAAGGATAGCATGGTGAGGAGGTGAGGAAAGAATTAGACACATTGAAACTAGGGAATTAGATTGAGATGGAAGGAACTAAGCTTAAACGAATTAGCGGGAAGAAAGAGGGGAGACGTAGACTCAATGAATCGGGATAAAAAAGCGATTGTATAGAAAGGAACAAGGAATTGGAGGAGCTTAATCTAATGGACACTCAAAACCTTTTAACCTTAGCATTATTGAATTGAATTGATGATTTACATCATGGTTCATGTGATGTATGCCCCGTGGGGTTCAACCAAGGTTGTTGCTTAATTTTGGGTTTTAAGCCTAATGACCTTTGTGCACTAATTCAATAATATCTAGAGTTTTTGGTGTCCAATTTAGGTGATTCCACTCGCATTAGAAAGCTAAGATCTGGAGCTTCAGTTTGATATGCTATACGATAGTATTCCGATCTTATTTGCACCTCCAAACAGGCTTATTCTCGCTCAAGCGAGCAAGAAAATGAATTATGGGGTTTTGGCAGAAAGTTTGCTCGCTCAAGTGAGTTGATGCTCGCTCGAGCGAGCGCGCGCATTTTTGTGAGCCCAACTCAGAGTGTTTGCTCGGTCGAGCGAGCAAACGCGTTTATGGTTTTTAAAAACGCTTAGAAGCCTCACTTCTCCCTCATTTTTACATTCCATTAGGGTTTTTAGAGAGAGGGGAGCTTACAGAGAGAAGGAGAAAGAAGAAGGAAGACTTGATTAAAGGTTTCCCCCACCATACCTAAGGCTTGGAGTCATCTTATCTTCCTCCCTCTTCTCCATTTTCTTCCATTCAAGGTGAGTGTGTTCACCACCCACCTCCATATTGTGTGAAACCCTTGAATGCTCCCTCTTTCCTCTTTCCCTTGCTTGCATTAAATGTCTTTGCTTGATTATAAATTATTATTGAGTTATTGGTTGGATTCGTTGTTGAAATGGTTAATTTACTCAAACCCTAGGGGTAGAGAAATTTGGGATTTTTCTATTCTTGAATGTTGATGATGGAATTTGAGTAGGACTATGTAATCATGTTTTAATATGCTTTGGAAGGACATAAGATGACTCTTATGAAAATAACTCGCTTATGTTTTGGAAGAACTTGATTTGGGTCTTTGAGACCTCATGGTATAATATATATATTGACTGTTGAATCCTTGGCCTTCATGTTTAAAAGAAGTATTTGGGGCCTTGGATTTCATGTGTAAAAGAGGAAAATGATTGTTTGATTCTATCACAATAATTGGGTAAGGTCCCTGCGGCCTTCAAGGATGACGGTCCCTGTTAGCCTGAGCTTAGCCTAGCCTTCACAGATAAGCGAAAAATACCCCTTGGGTGCTGGGTTAAACACTTCATGTTAATTATGCATTGAATCATTGAGGTTGTTCATGTTTGATGTATTCCTTAATTCTCATGGTTTGTTGTACTTCATTTGCTTGCTATTTCCTACACTACATGTTTTATCACACTCACTGGGACATTAGTCTCACCCCACTCCATGGGAAATATCTTCAAATGTGTAGGATCCCCGTTCAGAGCCTTGATGGATGGTAGGAGCTGTTGTTGGGCCTTTGGGGGTGGCTCAACTCTTTTGAGATCATGTTTGATTATCTTGTATAGGCATAGGGTTATTTATCTTGATGGGATAGAACTGAACATGTGGGGCCTTTGGGGTTTATTTTATATTCCAGTACACATGTATAGTTATATCCCATTGTGCCTATTGATTGAATATTGTAATTTGAGCAATTGATGGCAACTACTATGTTATCTCATTGATGTATTTGGAATTCTTGCCTAAGTAACAGTTGGATTACCTAAGCCTCAAGTTATGCTGTATGTTGATATTAATAATGAGCGAAATAATTTCACGAATTTGGAAATAGTGGACCCAACAGGCAACATTTTCGAATTTAGAAATTAGGACCTTACAGTTGGTGGGAGCTTTTAAGAATGGGTGTCAAGTCTAAGACTCTAATATTGGTTTCTACTTTCTAGCTACAAAAATGTTTTTTCATAGGTTTCAATCTAAGAGAATAGTAAGACAAAATTCGAGGACGAATTTTCTTTTTAGGGGGGTAGAGTTGTAACATCCCAAAATTTAAAAATTTAGAAATATAATTTAAATACGTATAATTATATTTCGATGACGTTAGCCGTAAAAATAGAAGTTACGTAATAATAATAGTAAATATTAATATAATTGTATTTATGAGATAATAATAATATAATATTATAAATATTATGAGAGACGTCACATTATTAGGATCTTAATCAAATATGTTTATATTGAATATAATAATAATATTATTAAGGGATAAATCATAAGATTGCAATTAACATTAATTGTTATAAATATAGTAATTGTTATATTAATAAAATAATATCAGAATTAGTAAGGACAATCTTAGGAGAGAGATATGGTTTAGTATTTTAAATCAAGATCAGATTTTAAAATAGGGATAAGGAGATCAATACAAATTTAAATTTAGGATTAAAGATAAGAATCAATACAAATTTAGGATAAGACTTAATTACAAGATTTGAATTTAAATTTGAATGTAGATGGATAAGGACCCTATAATATCCTAATAATTCATAATGAATAAATAAAATAAAATGAGATTTATGAAGGAAATAATAATAATATCATTATATTATTATGTTTCAGAAAAAGATTATATTTATTGGGTGGGAAGGAGTAGGCCCAACTTAGTTAGATATTTAAATAGGGGGGTTATCTATTTCACCGGGTTAGCTTTCAAACGTCAAATAACCAAACCTTAGGAGGAAAGAAGCAACTTCACAAGAGGAAAGTGTAGCAGAATAGATCACCAAGGGAGTGAAGTGCTACTATTTGTTTTCTAATCGTCAACTCTAAGGTACGGTGGGGGAAATGGTGCCGCTTGTATGTGCATGTGTGGGTGCTTGGGTAGTAATTAAGACTTTAAAATTCGACTGATATATGTTTATACTGAGTATAACTGATGAAAACTGTTGATTGATGTTTGATGTTATGAATCTTGACGAATTCTTGGATGAAATTGAATAGGATATTGAGAATAATAAAAAAGGGGTAAATATGGGTTTGATGATTTGGGGTTTTGATGGATTAACTGTATAATCTATGAAAAGATTAGTGTTTTTACTGAATTTTGTTGATATAAACATTTGTGATTGTTGTTATAACAAAGAGGAATGATTAGAGGATGAATAAAAGGGATTAAGAGGGTTAAAAGTCGTAAGAACTGCAATCTGTGTCGTGGGTAATCGATTACAGAACTCTGTAATAGATTACCAGGTCTTTCTGGGCAGCCTGGAGTGCTATTTGCTTGCGGGTAATCGATTACAGAGATGCTGTAATCGATTACCAGGGTGATTGCTTGCAGGTAATCAATTACAGAGATGCTATAATCGATTACCAATGTGTTTGCTTGCAGGTAATCGATTACAGAGGGGGTTGTAATCGATTGCCAGAGGCTTTGCTTGCAGGTAATCGATTACTGGAGGCTGGTAATCAATTACCAGTGTGGATTTTGAGATCTAGGTGCTTGATGATGATTGTTATTCTTTGATTTTGGTGTGACTTTGATGTTATGATTATATCTTTGATAAATAGATGTTTATTATGATAATGATGATGATGTGTGTGACCTTATGAGGGGTGTGTTTGGATGTTTATATAATGATGCTTATGGTGATTTATATGATGATAATTGATGATGTTTATGATGATTAATGATGAATGCTGATAATGATATGATGATAATAATGATGATGATGATGAGGTATTTATTCTTATGATGATGATGATGTTTCCTTGAAAATATATAATGTTGTACTTGAGGTGCATTAGCCTAAAAAGGGGCGAAGTGTAACTTAGGGAGGTGTTGTACTCGAGGTGCACTAACCTAGTGTGGGGTGATGTGCAACTCGGGGAGGTGTTGTAGTCGGGGTGCACTAACCTAGTGTGGGGTGATGTGCAACTCGGGGAGGTGTTGTACTCGGGGTGCACTAGCCCAAAAGAGGGGTGATGTGCAACTCGGGGAGGTGTTGTACTCGAGGTGCACTAGCCCAAGAGAGGGGTGATATGCAACTCCGGGAGGTGTTGTACTCGAGGGGCACTAACCCAAGAGAGGGGTGGTGTGAAACTCGGGGAGGTGTTGTACTCGAGGTGCATAAGCCTAGAGAGGGGTGATGTGCAACTCGGGGAGGTGAACTGCGCGGACCCATTAGAGGGGGTGCAGAGACCATGATGGGATCCATCATTGGTGACAACTGAGGAGATTGATGAGGGACGCCCATTGTGCGGAGTTCCAAGTCATGATCCTTAGGATGATGTTGACGATGATTTGGTGTGCATAATGATAGATGAATATGCAATGTGATTAATGATGATATTGAATAATATGATGATATTGATGATGATTTGGTGTGCATAATGATAGATGAATATGCAATATGATTAATGAGGATATTGAATAATATGATGATATTGATGATGTTTTGGTGTGCATAATATGTAATGTGATTAATGATGATGATGAATGTTATGATAATGTTGATGATGTTTTGGTGTACATGATGATAGTTGAACATGCAGTATATTTAATGATGATGTTGATTATGATGTGATGAGGATTATTGATGAGATGAGTATTATGTATTGAATATAGAGAATGTGCTTGATGATTTGTAAAGTGTGATTAATATAACTATGATGAGGTAAATAACTTGATGATAAAAGAGTATAAGATGATATGTGTACGTGAACATTTGATGATTATGAGGGTTGTATGTGGGTGAGGGTAGGGTAGCCTCCTATGTGTATGTATGAGTAGTATTCTTTTCCTCACCGTTACACTGTGGTTAATTTTACAGGTGATGATGATGACACAACTGATGTTGAGTATTGATTGAAGGGAGAGTCGCTCTGGTACATGTGACATCAAGGCATATTATTAGGGGTTTTACTTCATGTTTCTAGATTAGGAAAAGATTTTGTAAACCGCTTTGAGTGCCTTACATGGCCAATAGTTTAGGTTGATGTTGACTTCTTGAGATTCCGCTGCTTAAGTATTTTGAAAACCGTTGACTGCTATTTCTATTTTATATGAGTTTACTTTTGAAATAAATGACGTTTGTTACGATGAGAAATGTGAACCCTTTTACCCGTTGTGGTGATGTTACCTTTCATATATTTCGATTTAATTAATGGTATAAGTGTTGGGGGTAGAAAGGTGTCACAACCTGCATTACCCGGCAGACGGGGTCTTATCACTATCTGGGGCTAGACCTGAGCTCAGACTACAAGGAACGTCTTCCTTGGGCATAACACCACCAATTAACTGGGGGCCAAAACCCGTGTTTTAACTGGGGACAAAAGTCCAATTAACTGGGGAGCTAAGTCCAATCTTGGTTAATTAAGGTGAACTGGGGCCGAAGCCAAAACTGGGGCTGAAACCAAATTCATTTTTATTTGGGAGTCGAGGTTCAAAAATCATTTTCCAATTATCTGGGGCCAAAGGCCTGAATGCAATGCACAAACATCACAAATATCACAAGTCTCATAATAGATCTAAACATTCTCATAGCCATTATGAAACCCCATCATATGAATATCACAACCCAACCCCCTTAATCAACATTAGCATGTTCCTCAAGCATAAATCATAGACAATAAGACAATAATAAAAGGGGATGTGTGAAACCCTAACATACAAGCCCTAAATCATGCCTCTAATCATAACATTCATTTCAAAATCAAGCATAAAACATCAACAATTATTCATGGACATACATGACTAAAGGAAGAGGGTTCATTCAAGAGATTCAAGCAAGAATGAGAGTAGGTGTGTGAGTTATACTCACTTGAGTGGAGAAAAGAAAGGAGAAATGGAGATGTTGGAGGAAGGGGAGATAATCCCAAGCTTTTGATGTACTGAAGGCTCTAATCCAGGCTCCTCCTCCTCCTTCCCCTTCTTTCTCGAATAGAGAACAAAAAAGATGAAAAGCATAAAAAACGCAGCTATTGTTTGGGCTGGATATCTTCCAACCCAGATCTCATCTCGACGATCCGACCGTTCAGAATGAAGAATCATGTGTTCCTAACCAATTTCCTAATTTGCAGCCCGATCCAATGGTGAACGAATCTGCAGTGGTGATTTTTCCACAACAGCGCTGTGGAAATACGAGAATGTTTGTCTCTCCTTTTCTCTCTCAAAGTGTTTGTTTTCCTCTTCTTTCTTTTCTTTACTCTATTGTTTCTCTCTCTAACTTAGGAGCCCACTCCAAGTATTTAAGTGACACCTTAAGTGGGCTTCTCAATTTTGGGCCTTTTCTCCCATCCTCTTTTCCTAGTTACTTCTATGAAATTATTCTCTAGTTTTACTTTGAATTATGAGAGTGATTTATTTTAATTTGTTATCTCTTAAAGATAAACTATATTTATTATGATAAAATGAAATTCGTTTCACTTGACTAAAATTAAGGTTTAGACATCATATCTTTATAAAATATATATACCTTATTTATATGATCCATATCCATACTCAAATTCAAATCTTATAATCGTCCTAGAATTGTTATTATCTTCCCTTTAATCTTTATAATCTCACCATTCCTATTTTATGATCTTATCTTAAATTAAAATACTAAAACATATCCCTCTAACTAATCCCTTCCTCCTATATCTATTTCTCTTGTTCAATGCCCCTACTTTCGGTCTCATCCCTATACCTATAATCATCTCCATCCTAAGGTGTGATTTCTTCTAAGTTAGTTCTACAGTTGTGTTTGGCTTAACACCTAGTTCCCCTTCTAAATTCTCTTAAAACGCCTAGCTCCTAATACATTCCCTACCTATTTATCAAGATTCACACTCAAGCACCCAAGTTTTCATACTACTCCTAACCTCCCCTTCCTTGGCCGAATTCCCAACCTGGGGCTTCCATTATATTTTTCTAGATTCTAATTTTGGGATGTTATACGTCCAGTCTCCACCTCAGTGAGATTTTCCACTAACATCTTCAAAGTTACAAGTGTTATCCTTCAAGAGCCTTTTTAGGCTTCTAAGTATTCTCCATCAAGGACCTCTTCATGCTTCTAAATATTTTCCTTCATGGGCCTCTTTAGGCTCCTGAGTATTCTTGTCCAAGCTTCTCAACACAACACCACAGTCCAGAAAACACGTATGACTGAAGGGGAGATAATCCCAAGCTTTTGATGTACTGAAGGCTCTAATCCAGGCTCCTCCTCCTCCTTCCCCTTCTTTCTCGAATAGAGAACAAAAAAGATGAAAAGCATAAAAAAACGCAGCTATTGTTTGGGCTGGATATCTTCCAACCCAGATCTCATCTCGACGATCCGACCGTTCAGAATGAAGAATCATGTGTTCCTAACCAATTTCCTAATTTGCAGCCCGATCCAATGGTGAACGAATCTGCAGTGGTGATTTTTCCACAACAGCGCTGTGGAAATACGAGAATGTTTGTCTCTCCTTTTCTCTCTCAAAGTGTTTGTTTTCCTCTTTCTTTTTCTTTACTCTATTGTTTCTCTCTCTAACTTAGGAGCCCACTCCAAGTATTTAAGTGACACCTTAAGTGGGCTTCTCAATTTTGGGCCTTTTCTCCCATCCTCTTTTCCTAGTTACTTCTATGAAATTATTCTCTAGTTTTACTTTGAATTATGAGAGTGATTTATTTTAATTTGTTATCTCTTAAAGATAAACTATATTTATTATGATAAAATGAAATTCGTTTCACTTGACTAAAATTAAGGTTTAGACATCATATCTTTATAAAATATATATACCTTATTTATATGATCCATATCCATACTCAAATTCAAATCTTATAATCGTCCTAGAATTGTTATTATCTTCCCTTTAATCTTTATAATCTCACCATTCCTATTTTATGATCTTATCTTAAATTAAAATACTAAAACATATCCCTCTAACTAATCCCTTCCTCCTATATCTATTTCTCTTGTTCAATGCCCCTACTTTCGGTCTCATCCCTATACCTATAATCATCTCCATCCTAAGGTGTGATTTCTTCTAAGTTAGTTCTACAGTTGTGTTTGGCTTAACACCTAGTTCCCCTTCTAAATTCTCTTAAAACGCCTAGCTCCTAATACATTCCCTACCTATTTATCAAGATTCACACTCAAGCACCCAAGTTTTCATACTACTCCTAACCTCCCCTTCCTTGGCCGAATTCCCAACCTGGGGCTTCCATTATATTTTTCTAGATCCTAATTTTGGGATGTTATACGTCCAGTCTCCACCTCAGTGAGATTTTCCACTAACATCTTCAAAGTTACAAGTGTTATCCTTCAAGAGCCTTTTTAGGCTTCTAAGTATTCTCCATCAAGGACCTCTTCATGCTTCTAAATATTTTCCTTCATGGGCCTCTTTAGGCTCCTGAGTATTCTTGTCCAAGCTTCTCAACACAACACCACAGTCCAGAAAACACGTATGACTTGGTGGAGGAGGTACAACCGAAATGGATAAAAAAAAGTTGTTTTAGCTTGATGTTTTAAACACATAGAGTGTGAATCAACAGTTGAATCCTCATGCTAAACTACAAATGAATTTACAAACAATAAACCCCACAAATAAACTCAGAGAGTTTGATAAACAACAAAGTATGTGTGGGTCATAAGAAATTAGATAGATGAAACAGTGATAGAAAACTCTTGGGCAGCGCTTCAGCTTTTTGCTTATTGTTCTCTCATCTTGCTTCTGAGTTCCAAGCACCTATTTCTAGGTTGGGATAAGAATATAGCCATTGGGAATCTTCAACAACTCTTTCCCTTGTTTTAGGAACTTTTTACACATCAACATGCTTGACTTGCTTTTGTCTGATGCATTATGCTTATGCGTCTGAGTTACTTTTCTGCTTCTGATTTGAAATTTTGCTTGAGTTCTATATCTGATGATTTACTTCTAGCTTGAAGCAGATATTCTTCAAATCACTTTGTGTGAGACTTCAGATTCTACGTCTAAGTATGATTTCAAATGTATCCGAGTCTAATTTCGATCTGACCTTCAAATGTGTCTGAGTCTAATTTGGATGTGACCTTCAGATGTGTCTGAGTCTAATCTAATTGCATCTGTATCTGAGTCTGGTCTGAATACGTGCATACGTTTCTGATATTTTACTTTTGTCTTTTGTTAAGGCTTCTTGTATTTGCTTTTGTGTGCTTGCATCTATGTACTTGGTTCTTGTTTTTTGCTTCTGCTTTTTTATTCTCTCTTTATCCAAGCATGAGTTGATACAATTCAAAACCTCTCTGATTTAAGATCTGACTAGGCTTAAGAACCTTTCTGTTGTTACTTCTCTGATGACAATATTTTCTGATTTTGCTAAGAAGCTTTGAGGTAAGTGGTGTTCTGATCAAGGATGCTTCTTAAGTCTTCTGTTTCTGATACAACCATTTTGGTTCTATCATCTTTCTGATCTTAGGTTATTTTCTGAAGTTCTCATCAGCATAAGTGATAAGTGAAAAATAGTTGATAAATTAGTATATATTTTATTTCACTTATCAAGGACAAAATGATAATTTTACCCCATTTTTATCCCTTTTTATTTAATATTTAATAATTTGTATTTATTAATCCTAGTTTTGAATTTGATGCTATTTTAATGGATTTATTGCTGATTTTTGCAGGATTATTGCAAAGATTTAATTCAGAGATTAAATGACATTAAATAAGGAGGATTTATGCAAGATTGTAGATTGATTGAAGATAATTAATTAAAGATTTGAAGCAGATTTGAATCATTAATAAGGAGATCAGAGCCAATCAATCAAAGATATTGCAGACAAGCTTCCCAAATAAACAAAGATTGCACAATAAATACAAATATATCAGAAAATAAAGGGAAACAAGGAAGGACAAACGCGCGAAAACCAGTCTCGTGGAGAGATCGACAATTAAAAGAGGAAAGTTGAAGCTGCAGGACGCTAGCTGCGCTTCACCCCGCGTTATAGGGTAAGTGAAGCGCAACTCTCTGGAACCTGCGCTACAGCCTGCGCTGTAGCGTAACTTGAAGCGCAGAACACGTAGATTGCTTCCCTGTTGCTGTTTTTAAGAGGATCTCTTTCCAAATTTGCTTTGTCTTTCCTAACCTATAAATAGGAACCTCTTGCATCAGTCCAAGGAGTTAGACAGTGTGGAGAATAGTATTGTAATCTCGTCTAGTGAATATGTGCTGTAACTAAGTTTAGATTAGGAGAGGAGGAGTGCTTCATGAGGATTGAAGATGGTGACAACATCTTTGATGGTTTGTATGGCTACCTCGCGTAGTTAACTCTCCAGTAGGATTGAATGTAATCGATTCTATCTCCAAGTGTATGTAAATTCTATTTTATTATTTCTGAGCTCTCTGTCTATAATATTGGTAATCTTATTCCGTGTTTATTCCTAATTCCCGCGGTTTACGCCTGGAGTTATAGGCTAGTCTTAACTGGGTCAGTTCTGGCCAGGAGCGAGAGTGGGGGAGCGGATTCTGAAGAAACTCACTCTCTGATTGAATAAGAGGACTCGGTTACCACTTGTACCGAAAATGGGTGTTTTGCTAATGATTGAGGGGTAGTGTGAGTACTTTAATTGAAGGGGCATCCAACCAATAGGCTTGGTAATCCGGTAGCAAAGGGTTAGTTGATTGTCAATCCTTGAAGCGAGAGATGGGTATACCTAATGAGCGATGGGTAGTGACAGTATTCTAGCGAAGGTATACATTCAATTGGTAGGCCACGTATTTCAATTAATTCTTTACAAACTGAAAAAAATAGAGCGAAATAAGCCAAGGGTAAGTCTGTCGCCTGGGAGAGCCCGCATAGTTTACCTTTGAGTGTGTGAGGCTGCTGGTAACTCGGGGTCTTAGCAATAGAGTTTGTCTACAGTATTATAGATTAAACCGAAAATAATAGATAGTCTTTACATACATGAAGGGTGCGATGAGATGAAGTTCAATCCTAATCCATGTAAAGTATCTCTAACTCTACCTTTCTAATTCCCATTGATCTTTCCTGCTATCTATATTTTCACAACCATATTCACTCTAAACTGTTAATTCTCTTGATAAATACGATTTCGGTTTACAAAATTGTCGTTCCCTGTGGAGACGATATCTTACTTACTATTATACTGCTGGATTTATGGTTCGCTTGCCAGAAACCCATCAATAAGTCAACTTTCTTCTGAGATTTGCTTCTTGATACACTGCCAATCTTGGTTCTTAGATTCGTTTATGCTTCAAAGTCTTGTCAAAAGTGTCTGCTTCTGAGTTCAACTTGCTTCTTACCTAAATTTGCGTTTGACCTTAGCTTGCGTATGACCTCGTTTCTACTTCTTTAATTTCTTCTTAGCTTTACTCAAGTCTTCTTGACCGATGATAATTTCTTTTTATTTCTTGAGACTTGACCCTTGAATCTGAGATGCTTCTTAAGACGATGAATCTTCGTGCATGGTTGATCTTGTTACCTATCTTAGCGTATTTGTACACACTTAAGCATCTCAAATCTCACGAAACACATTAGTAACTTAAGAACATAAAATCTTAACTTTGATCTGAAGATTTGTTATCATTAAAACCATTTCATAGAGGGTTTTGACTCTCCCACTTATTTTATTTTATTTTTAAACGATATCTATACTTGAAGAATACCGCTTCCCTATTTTTTTTATTTTGATAATAGGAAGTTTTATTAACAATAATAATTATAAATGCATCATAATGTTTTTTCTTAAAATGTTTCATGAATATATTAGACTTGTAACGCCCTAATTTCTGGACTCAGAAATAATGACCGTTGGAGACACTATTCCTGAACTCCTTGAAATCATTTCGTTAAATTTCCGATATCGTCATACATTTGCTTAAAACTTTCCAACGATTAGCTTAAGCCAAAACAAGACAAACGTTAAAGATCTTAAATAAGTATGAAACCTACTTAAGTTCAGGGAAGAATCCACACTTGGAGAAGTGTGATTCAATGAACTCATACCAGAAATCCGGCAGAGTCTCCCCTTAATACTGGACAATTACCAAATTCAGCTTAACTTGGAGATCAGCAAAAGCCAGTACAGTTTAATAGCATACATATTATAACATTAAAACTAGACCTCAGTGGTCAATTCAGAAATATTTACACTTATACAATCTACATCAATACAATTCAGTAATAGCCAATTAACAAATACAATATTCCAATAACTACTCGTAATAAACTAATCCCCCTGCTGAAATAAGACTCAGCTCCACCTACACCTGAACTGCCTCAACCTCACCGGAGATACCTGCACCACTAAAATATGTCCCCGAAACGTGGGGTGAGATAATAATCTCAGTGAATACAACCGTATGCATGAATGCAGGGAACATATATCAATGACAGCTTCACAACTCAACGAACTTCATATATTTTACTCATTCATAAATCCAATTACATAAAGCATGGTTACCAATGATTAATAACAAACTAGGAGCAATAAGTAATTCACTTAACATGATTTGCTAAGTAATGCAAGATATGATGCTCATGATGCACTCATTGTTGTGCCCAGCAGGCATGATCCTATCACTTTCTAGAGTTAGACCTGAGCTCAGACTACGGGAACCGGCTTTCCTGGGGACGAATCCCACCCAAACTGGACCAAAGTCGTGTTTTACTTAATTACTTGATTTTTAACTCACGGCGCAAGGCCGACTTAATTAACTCACGGTCGAATCCGGCTTACATTATTCAAATTCACCTAATAACACTTTTCGTAAGTTTGCACATATCATAAACTTTGACATTCATAGGTTTTTCAAGCAAATCCTAACCTCAATCACTCAATTTCATACAAACATTACCAATTCAATCAAATTAACTCTATAGAAAGGGAATTAAAGGAATGGGGTTCATACAAAGAGCATTTCGACAGTTTTGCTAATCTCGAGTGTTTTGAAAGTTCGTTTCTACAAACATACATCTCAACTTCCAATCCAAACATCGAATTAGACATTTCAATCCATAAGTAGTATTATACGAAGGGTTATAATCGAATAGAATACTCATATGAGTTACAATCGAGGGGTTTCGATAGTTTCGATAGTTTCGATAGTTTCGTTAGTTTCGATAGTTTCGAAACTAAAGATTTCGACGCTCGATTTTATACTCATATGCTCAATCTATCGATAATCAGTCCAAACATCAAGAAATTAACAATTCAATCATCAAATATCCAGCATCAAGAAAGGGAAAGAGAGGAGGGTGGGAACATGCATTGAGACCAATAGTTTCTACTCTAAAAGTGAGTTATACTCACCAATTTCTTGAAATTCTCAAGAGGAATTGATGGATTGGAAGTTCCTTTGGTGAATCCAAGCTTGATTCTCCTCAACCACTTCAAATTTCTACTTTCTCTCTCTAGGAACACTCTTTCTCTCTCTAGGGTTCGAAGGGGAGAAGAAGAAACAAGTGAAATTCTGATTTTGCATGTCCGGGTATTTATACTGGACAGCTGGTAATCGATTACAGTAATGCTGTAATCGATTACCAGAGGTAGAATTTACACTAGGACACGTTTCTGGGAATCTGGTAATCGATTACAACCTCTCATAATCGATTACCAAGAACTCAGTCCTCAGGTAATCGATTACAACCCTATGAGTAATCGATTACCTAAAAACTAGCTCTCGGGTAATCGATTACAGACTCCCTGTAATCGATTACCAGAGCCCAATATTTCTTAAATTCACTTAAGTTAAAGCCTAAACTTGGTTTGTAATAGGGTTTTAACCTATAGCTCCTTAATTTTACCCTTCCTTACTTACTAATACCTAATTCTTTTGTTTGCAACCTAATAAATTATTTAAGCTCCTAATTTGCGGGATGTTACAAGACTAATATAATATAATTTTAAAAATAAAATATATTTAATTAAAATAGCATTTAATAGTAGTATGAAGTCAAATTTACTAACATGTGACATAAAACTAATATAATCAATTACAAGCTTTTGACATATAAAATTTAATGAATTTAAATATAATATTTTTTTTGGAACATTTAATCTATTACATGTAATAAATGTTAAATTTAATAATAAATATTAGATGCATCATATTAAACATTTCTTATAGTATTTAGTAAATGTAGCATTAATTCAATTTAACAAATAATTTTGTTTTCCTTAAAAATAAGAGAAATGTTAACGAGTGTTTTTTATGTATTGGCTAAGGAACAAAAAAATAGAATGTTTTTATTGTATGATATATCATTTAATGTTATAAATGTAGTCAATATCGTAATTTCTAATAAATGAAATTTTATTTATCAACTAGATTTGATCAAAGTTAGATTTTGGAATTTGATTTTAACTAGGACTGTTCGTGGGTTTCGCTAACCCGACCCAAACCCAGTGGATCGGTTTACCCGGGTTCTTGGGTAGACCCGGTCCAAAGAATATAAAAATTGTCATGTATAGGTTGGGCAACGGGTTGGGTGTTTGTCAACCCATGGAACCCAACCCGACCCGATGCCTAAATACTATATGAATAAAAATTTACTTTCCCTATCTAATTTTGCTTCCTTGCGCTTTTCATTTCATTTGTGTCTTCAATTTCATTTCCCACAGCCATAGAAACTTAAAATGAGCCCTACTTACTGCCCTAGCCTCCTCTTCAGCCTCCCCCTCAAGCTCGCCGCTGCGTCTGCCTCCGGCCGCCCCCTCAAGCTCGTCATGCGTCTGGCATTTGCCTCCTGCCTACCGCCACTCTGCCTTCGACCTCCCCCTCTCCTGCGTGTGTCTGCCTCCAGCCTCCCCTAAGCTCGTTGTGTGTCTGTGTCCTGCCTAGTCCACTTGCCTTGCGTCGTGTCGTCCGCTCGCCAGTTCAAAAACTCTCGGTTCTCGCTCAGTCGCTCATCTGTGCCGGTAAGTTGTCATCGCCACTTTCTGCTTGATCTGTTGTCTTCGAAATTGCTGTGCTTGATTTAATGATTGATAAACCAAATTACCTTAAAGAAGTGTGGTGATTGTGAGCTTGTGTCTCCATGAAATTCATGTTTATTAATTGTTATGCTTAAACAAAGAAGTTTGGTGATTGAAAAAATGCATACTTGAACTGCTCTAAAATGGTGATTAAATGTGCAAATCTGATTTCTGAAGATCATGGACCGTTAAAAGCAACATAAGCCATTTTTTCATTTTTTGTAACAGCCCAACTGACCCAAAAGAGTAGGCCCAACCCAAGAACCCATCCTGAACCGACCCAACCATATTGATAAGTGTTAAATTAATGTAAAAATCATATTTAATTTCAATACTTATTAAGGGCAAAATGGTAAATTTATACCCCAATTTATCCCTTTTTGGCTAAAAGTGTGATTCTTGTAATTATTTAAATCAAATTTGAATTTGATGCTATTTTGATAAAGATTCTGTTGATTTTTGCAGATAAAAGGCTTAAATTCAAATACAACATCAAGATAGCAGTAGATAAGGATAGGATCAGCACAAGATAAGCTCAAAAAGGAAGAAAATCAGGAAAGCAGATACGGAGATCTGCGCTCCACCTGCGGTGAGCGCAAGTGGAGCGCAAAATTAGAATTTCAACACTGTTTCCTGTGCTTCATCTGCGCTGAGCGCAGATCTAAGCGCAGGAACACGAAAACCTAATTTCTTATGGGCTAAAGCAAGGTTTCAACGGACTTTCCAAAGTTCTATTTAAAGGACCTTTAGCAAGATTGAAGAGCAGGAGACGACGTAGCAGATCTGGGGCTAGAGAAAAGTGTGACGGTCTCTCTATTGGTTTGTAATGGCTACCATGAGTAGCTAAACTCTCCCTTAGGATTGAATGTAGTCGATTCAATCCCCAGTTGTATTTGAATTCTCTTTGTTATCTAAGGATCTCTATTTTATAATATATTGGTGTTTTTACTTTGATCTTAATGCTTAGCTTCCGCCTTTGTGCCGGAGTTATGATATGATTTTATGGGGCGCGTTGGGAGGTAGTTTTGTGAAATCATTAGCGAGTTCTTGGGAGCCTAGGAATAGGGATCTTGAATTCTGATTTGGGTAAGCTCACTCTGTAGGTTGAATGCCTAGGAATAAGGTTTAATTTATGGATAGCTATTAACAACTGTTCTTAATGCTAGGTTAATTTGTTAAATTTCTAAGGAATTGGGATTTAGGGAATTAATTTTAAGGATTTCATAGTTGAGGGATCTTTATGAATGATATTTATTTGGGCTTCAATAATTATAATTATAAATTCTTAGACTTCATTGGTTTCCAAATACAAGAAGGGTACGATAGACGATGTTCAATCCTAGTTCCAGTAATTTGCTCAACCTCATCTCATTCTTTTATTTACTATTGCAATCTACACAAACAACCATCTTCCCATACTTGATAAGTGTGATCACTAGAATTTATATTGTACCGTTCCCTGTGGATACGATAACTCTCTTTACTACTATTATACTGCTGTGATATTGGTACGCTTGCCAAGATCTCAACACATACTCGGTTCGGTTCAACCCATGAAATTATATTGCCCGAATCGACCCAACCCGTGTAACATGCTCGGTTCGGTTCCAAAAAACCCACAAACCCGATTGATGGGATTCTGGCAAGCGAACCAAAACTCCAGCAATATAATAGTAAGTAAAAGTATCGTATCCACAGGGAACGGTTAATTTATGTAGATTGTGATCTACTTATCAAGATAAAGCACAGTTTAGAGAATATGGTTGCAGAATTGTAAATAGAGAGTAGATATCAATTGGAATTAGAAAGGTAGAGTTATAGACACTTTACTTGGATTAGGATTGGATTTCATCTCATCACACCCATTGTGCATATAAAGACTATATATTATTTTAGGTTTACTCTATAATACTGTAGACAAACTTTATTGCTAAGACCCCGAGTTACCAGCAGCCTCACACACTCAAAGATAATCCATGCGAGCTCTCCCAAGCGACAGACTTATCCTCGGCTTATTTTGCTCTTTTTTAATCAGTTTGTAAAGGAACTTAGTTAATAAACGAGGCCTGTGGTAGACGCATCTTCTCTCAAGTACTGTCACTACCGTCACTCATCAGAATACGCCTATGTTCGAATCCTGGATTGACAATCAACTAACTCCTTGCTATCGATTACTAAGCCTAATGGTTGGATGCCCCTTCACTTAGAGTACTCACACTACCCCTCGCTCATTAGCAAACACCCCTTTTCGGAACAAAGTAGTAACTGAGTAATCTTATTCAATCAGAGTTTGGGTTTCCTATGTCTAGGCTCCCCCATCCTCGCTCCTAGTAATAACTACTTTAGGTAAGACTAGCCTATAACTCTAGACGCAAGTGAGGGAATTAGGAATAAACACAGAATAAGACTACCACCATTATAGACAGAGAGCACAGGAAATAATAATATAGAATTTATATACACTCAAGGATAGAATCAATTACATCCAATCCAAATGGAGAGTTAACTAGTCGAGGTAGCCATACAAACCACTGAAGACGCTGTCACCATCTTCAATCCTCATGAAGAGCTCCTCCTCTCCTACTCTAAACTTAGCTTTGGTACATAATCACTGAACTAAGATTACAATGATTGACGACCGAAGACCTAGCCTCCTGAAAAGGTTGCAAGAGGTTCCTATTTATAGTCTAAGGAAAGACAACGCAAATTGGGAAGAGTTCCATCTAAAAACGGAAACTTGGACAAAATCAGCGTAATCTGCGCTCCAGGCTGCGCTATAGCGCAGGTGTGAGCGCAACATCCAGAGAGTCTGCGCTTCACCCTGCGCTATAGCGCAGGTGAAGCGCAACTTGCGTCCTGTTGCTCCAACTTTCTCTTTTAAATCTTGATCTCTCCCGAGACTGGTTTTCGTATGATTGTCCTTCCTCGTTTTCCTTTATTTGATGATTTCCTTGCATTTATTGAGCAATCCTTGATTTATTTGGGAAGTTTGTCTGCAGAATCATTGATTGATTGGCACTAGTCTCCTCATTAATGGTTTCAAATCTTCTTTAAATCTTCATTAAATATCTTCAATCAATCTCAAATCTTGTAGATATCTTCCTCATTTGATGCTATCTATCCTTCAAATTAAATCTTTGCAATATCCTGCAAAAATCAACAATATTTCTATCAAAATAGCATGAAATTCAAATCTAGGATTAATAAATACAATTTATCTAATATAAAATAAAAAGGGGTTAAATTGGGACAAAATTATCATTTTATCCTTGATAAGTGAACTGAAAAGTACTCTAAATTATCAACTAATTTTCACTTATCAAATTCCCCCTAACTTAACTTCTTGCTTGTCCTCAAGCAAGAGACCTCCTTGCAATCATGAATCAATTCTATTCCCAGTGTATTCCTAATAACTAAAACAAATTCAAGGAACTATTCCTCAAACTCTTTCCTAAGTAGAAGTCACTTTCCAATCATAAGAAAACTAAGGATCAAGAGATATTACCATACATCAGTCAGAATAGAAATACAAACATCAATTAAACTTTCTCAATAATAGCAATTAAAGCAGTAAGTGATAAACCAAGGAAATCTCTCATTCTCACGGTTAAGTGTTTCCCTTAATCTTTGTCACTACTGTTGAACAACTAGAATTGATAGTCGTTTCCAAGATATGAACCTGGAAGCAGTTAGTATGAATCAAAAGGTCTTTATTAGGTTGTAATGAGGCTGGGCTATAAAGAAATCATGGTTTTTCTGGATATTCAAGTAACACTTTGAATAGAGAGCATCTTATGATTGTGCTTGGGACTTCTCTCAATTCACCTCGTCATTCTTGAATGGTCACCCTATTTCAGCTTGGCCTCATTGTTTTGAAGAAATTCTCCCCCCAACTTATTCAATTCCACACTTTTGCGCAGAATTTTTGTTTGAGTACAGAAACATAACATAGAAATATTTTTTTGTGGGGGAGGATCCTTCTTTTTTGTTGTCTTGTGCCTTCTCTTGAGTCTCTTGTGACCAAACTTTTGTCCCATTTTGTTGTGGTGCACCTTGCTCTCTATCCCAAGTGTTAAGGGACATGGTATGATCATTAATCATTGCTGGGGTGCATCAAAGGAAATATTCAAGCTCAAATGGGCAATCAAGAAATGGAAATATTAAATCAGGGTTGGCTTTTTGGCACTGAGCACAATAACATAATCACAAAATATGCCTTTATCACTTTCATACCTTCTACTACAAGACAAAATTCAGAAACTCAATCAATAACAGTTGACAAGCAGCGGTGAAAAGCTCTCAATATAAGTGTTTAGGCTCTCATCTCACCGGTTATGGCTAAAATTTCCTTGATAAAGCACTTAATGAATTTAATTAACTACCATGATAGGTTCTCTTGAGAAGTACCATAATCCTAACTGATTATGGAATTAATCACAAGACTCTATTATCTTTCCTAGATTGGTTAGTTAAACTACTTATTTATAGAGAATACAGAAATAATTACCTTGATTCCTAATCCTAAAGTCCTAAAAATTTTAAAAATTCTAAAAATTTAAGAAAAATTGAAAATACGAAACAAAAATCCTAATTAACTAGAAAATATCTATAAAATAATAGAAAATAAAGAAAAACTAAAAGAGAGAAAACACCAGTATAAATCTTCATCCTCAGTATCCTCTAAGTCCTTGTCCTGCTGCTGCTTCCATCCCCCTCCTGGGAAAATAGGCCTGTCCTCAAGCCACTGCAAGAATATCCGGAATCTTCAAGTAGCAAGCCTGAGTATGGGTCTAGTACTCCTGATTGGTTTGGGGTCAACTAGTCTTTATACTTTGCAGCAGTCTGTGCAATTCATGAAGAACATGGAAGCCTGCCAATAACATGCATAAATAATTATTCTCTTCACAACAAAATTTCACTGCACTTGGTAATGCTTTCCTAAAAACAGAACATACTCAATTGTTTTGTAAGCATTCAATCAATCCATGGAAAGTGAAAGTTTAAATTTTTTTTGAAAGAAACAAAGCATAACACTTTCAACTTTAATAACTCACAAAACAAAGAGCATTTCAATTCAGCAAATTGTTCTTCATGTTCCACACAGCCAAGACCACATTCAAGATAGCAATAATCAATAATATTCACAATCTTAAGGTTGCTACCCTAAAGTTCAAATAGAGTAAATGAAGATTTCAATTGGTAAAAATTAAAAATAACTGAAAGTTTCAAAATTGATGGAAGTTTGTGAGTGGAAAGAGTAAAAAGAAGAGCTTAGGAAGTAGTACATGAGAAAATAAAAGATTTTTTTTTGTTTTTTAAAATTTCGTATCCTGCGCTTCACCCTGCGCTATAGCGCTGGTGAAGCGCAGAATACAGTGACTAAAATTGCATTTCTGCGCTTTATCTGCGCTACAGCGCATAAAACAAAATGCAATTTGCAATTTTCAGTCACGTTTTCTGCTACTTCCTATTTTTTTTAAAAAAAATTTATTTTCCACAAACTTATTCCAATCAATTTGAAAATTTCCTGAATCCTAAAAAAAATAAAAAAAGTCCTAATTAAGAAAATAAAACAAAACTAAAAACTTTAAAAATCTATGGGTTGCCTCCCAGAAAGCGCTTGTTTAACGTCTGATAGCTCGACGCCTGTTCTCTCAAGGTGGCTGAAACTGAAATATTCTGATGAGCTTGTGAGCTGCACCCTTTCTTTCTTTGGCCCTTAAACCTCCCCATAATCTTGCCTTGGAACAACCTGTGATGTAAAGCTTTGATGATTCCCAATTGATTGCTCTCAATTTCTTTGCTTCGGGGGGGGGGGGGGGGTCCTTGATATGGAACATACTTGACCACTTGATCTTCAATCTGGCTCTAGGCTCTGAGTTTGATTCTAGTTTGACTTTTCTTCTCTTTGCCTTGTCCTGGTCAGTGTGGTCGCAGGCCTTTCTTTTGTGAGGTCTGGAAGGTTGATCACTTGCACCATGTCTTTCTTGATCTTCCTTTAGAGGGGTGGTTGGATAAGGCAAGGTCTCTGTTCTTGAAATCATTTCCCTTCCTTCCTCGGGCTTTGATTCATCATCTCTCTGTTCACCATCATATGTTGTATTCTCTAACTCCCTTTCACAGTCAGTCTCTTCTTCAAGCACCATCTTTTCTGTTTCCTCTCCTCCTCCTCCTCCTCCTCCTCCTCCTCCTTCTTCTTCTTCTTCTTCTTCTTCTGCTTCTCCTGCACCTTCTTCTTCTTCTTCTTCCTTTCTTCTTCAGCTCCTCTTTCTTGTGTTTCTTCAGATTCATCTTCTTTTCTTCTTCTTCATCAGCCAGACTGTCATTGATTTCCTCCCCTATTAGCTGAACAATGTCATCACACTGCTCTTCGGGTTGGGTAATGCATTTGCTGAAGATTGCTTGGTCCAAACGGTTGATCATATTTTCTATCTCTTCTAGTATGAGGCCAACGATTAGTCCTTCTCTTTCACAACATAGCTGAAATGGCATGAATTCATCCCCCTTATCTTCAATATCATCATCACTATCTGAGTGCCCTTCTGAGATTTGTTCTGACTGTTGGTTAGCTCCTGTTTCTTCTATCTCTTCAATTGTTGCATCAGGAGATTCTCTCTTCTTGTTGAGCAGTTCCAACATGGTGTCAGTGTTTCTTCTTTTTTCTTCTGAAGTCTTGACTCCCTTTGTTCTGCCATCTGTTTCAACAAAGCGTCAATGCTTCATCTTCTCTCTTCGCTCTCTTTCTGGAATTGTATATTGCTTTGATTGAATTCTTTCAAAAACTCATAAAATTGGGAGTCTCTTTGTTGATAGGAAGAGTAACTTTGTTGCTGTTGAAAAGAAGGTTGCATGTGGAGTGAAACATCATCTTGGTATCTCCCAAAATTCTGATTCTGGTAACTTCCCCAATCTTGTGAAAAATTGTTAGAATAATTGTTGTAATTAGAGAAGTTACCTTGAATCGGTGCATGAGAGGAGTACTTGGTTCTTGCCACCTAACGTAATCTCCAGGGGTTCTCCTTGGTTGATTCTGCCATGCATAAGCCATTTAACATTTATTTCACTTGAGGTGGTTGAGCAGAGATTGTTGAGATTGTCTCCTTGAAATTTGTCCCCTTCTTCTTCTTGGGTGACCAGAGAGTGTTGAAGTTGTCTCCTTGAGCTCTGCCCCTTTTTCTGTTACCTCTTTTCTCAAGAGAAATAAGATGCTCAAACAAAGAGAAAAACAGAATAACAAAGAATACTATTTTTTTTATAATAATAAATATTTATTTTATTTTTCATTTATTTATTTATTAAAAATAATAAAAATTAAAATTATTTCTTTTGAAAAAAATAATAATATAATTTTTTTTAAGAAAATAATTAAGATAAAATAATAAAAAAAATAAAATATTTTTGTTTTCTTCTTGACTTCTCCCTTGTCTCCTTTCCTTGTTTCTACTTTTGTTCTTCCTTGATGTCCTTCCTATTTCTGCTTCAAATTGTAATAGATTGGGGGACACCTGGCCTCTCAAAAACATAAATAAGAAACTTGAAAAAGGTAAGTGTGGAAGAAAAATTTATAATAATGGAAAAACTATAAATTTCCTAAAATAATAAAAATTTCCTAAAATAATAAGAAGAATAAATAAAATAAATCCTAAGATAGATATCCTAGATAATTAGACCGCCAACATCTACATAAATTGAAAATCGTTCCCCGACAACGGCGCCAAAAATACTTGATGGGATTATGGCAAGCGAACCAAAACTCCAGCAGTATAATAGTAAGTAAAAGTATCGTATCCACATGGAACAGTTAATTTATGTAGATTGTGATCTACTTATCAAGATAAAGCACAGTTTAGAGAATATGGTTGCAGAATTGTAAATAGAGAGTAGATATCAATTGGAATTAGAAAGGTAGAGTTAGAGACACTTTACTTGGATTAGGATTGGATTTCATCTCATCACACCCATTGTGCATATAAAGACTATCTATTATTTTAGGTTTACTCTATAATACTGTAGACAAACTTTATTGCTAAGACCCCGGGTTACCAACAGCCTCACACACTCAAAGATAATCCATGCGGGCTCTCCCAAGCGACAAACTTATCCTCGGCTTATTTTGCTCTTTTTTAATCAGTTTGTAAAGGAACTTAGTTAATAAACGAGGGCTATGGTAGACGCATCTTCGCTCAAGTACTGTCACTACCGTCACTCATCAGAATACGCCTATGTTCGAATCCTGGATTGACAATCAACTAATTCCTTGCTATCGATTACTAAGCCTAATGGTCGGATGCCCCTTCACTTAGAGTACTCACACTACCCCTCGCTCATTAGCAAACACCCCTTTTCGGAAAAAAATAGTAACCGAGTAATCTTATTCAATCAGAGTTTGGGTTTCCTATGTCTAGGCTCCCCCATCCTCGCTCCTAGTAATAACTACTTTAGTTAAGACTAGCCTATAACTCCAGACGCAAGCGCGGGAATTAGGAATAAACACAGAATAAGACTACCACCATTATAGACAGAGAGCATAGGAAATAATAATATAGAATTTATATACACTCAAGGATAGAATCAATTACATCCAATCCAAATGGAGAGTTAACTACTCGAGGTAGCCATACAAACCACTGAAGACGCTGTCACCATCTTCAATCCTCGTGAAGAGCTCCTCCTCTCCTACTCGAAACTTAGCTTTGGTACATAATCACTGAACTAAGATTACAATGATTGGCGACCGAAGACCTAGCCTCCTGAAAAGGTTGCAAGAGGTTCCTATTTATAGACTAAGGAAAGACAACGCAAATTGGGAAGAGATCCATCTAAAAACGGCAACTTGGAAAAAATCAGCATAATCTGTGCTCCAGGCTGCGCTATAGCGCAGGTGTGAGCGCAACTTCCAGAGAGTGTGTGAGCGCAACTTCCAGAGAGTCTACGCTTCACCCTGCGCTACAACGCAGGTGAAGCGTAGCTTGCGTCCTGCTGCTCCAACTTTCTCTTTTAAATCTTGATCTCTCCCCGAGACTGGTTTTCGTATGATTGTCCTTCCTTGTTTCCCTTTATTTGATGATTTCCTTGCATTTATTGAGCAATCCTTGATTTATTTGGGAAGCTTGTCTGCAGAATCCTTGATTGATTGGCACTAATCTCCTCATTAATGATTTCAAATCTTCTTTAAATCTTCATTAAATATCTTCAATCAATCTCAAATCTTGCAGATATCTTCCTCATTTGATGCTATCTATCCTTCAAATTAAATCTTTGCAATATCCTGCAAAAATCAACAATATTTCTATCAAAATAGCATCAAATTCAAATCTAGGATTAATAAATACAATTTATCTAATATTAAATAAAAATGGGTTAAATTGGGGCAAAATTATCATTTTATCCTTGATAAGTGAACTGAAAAGTACTCTAAATTATCAACTAATTTTCACTTATCACCGACAAAACCAAGCGCGAGAACAACCCTCATTTTAACTAAAGTTCAGAGAGTTCCTTTTTTGTTTTCAAATTGGAGTGTTAATCTCCTAGCCTCTTTTGACTAGTTTAGTTTTCATGTTAATATATATCCGTTAGAGGATTTGTTGTATTCTACTTAAAGAATTTGGCTTATAAAAAAGTTTTTGATATACACCAATTAAGTTGCAATATATGGTACTAATTGAAGAATCCCTCTGAAGATAAAACATTTGCCAAAACGCAGATCATATTTTGTCTGTTTATGAACCACCGAAGATACCCTCGTGTTGATGACATTAAATAAGAATTAAGAACTATCTTTTTGAAACTCATACACATATTCATTATTTAATTTCTTAAATTAAATCTTTACTCAATTCACCAAATAATAGATTATAAAATCTTTACTCATAGAAATGTTGAAAATTATGAATATATAACCATTAGTCTCTAAAATGTAGTCGAGATTTGGTTTTAGTCCCTGCAATTTAAAACCAGTTGTTTTGGTCCTTCAAAAATTCGTAGCTAATCAGTAGCAAAAAATATAGCAAAACTATGCAATAAAGACTAAATTGGTGTATTTTCAATTTTTGAAGGACCAAAACATCTGATTTTAAATTATAGGGACTAGAACCAAATCTGGATTATATTTTAGGGATTAAAAACATACCTAACACTAAAATAATTGACTTTGAAAAGAAATATTGAAAAGTGAAAATATATAATTATTAATCAATTTCTTAAGTTAACTCTTTGACAGAATTCACCAAATAATTAAAAATGATTAACTCATAAAGAAAGATAGAAAATAGTGGATAAGTAATTATTAATTAATTTCATAAGTTAAATTTTATTTCTATTTAAAAAATAAAATAAATAAATCCTGATGGCTTTGGAAAAACAATTGACTAAAAAATAAATGACGATAAGTATGAATATAACGTTATTTTAGAGAAGAAAAGGGATGTAAATTTGTGTTACGTGTGTGCTACAACAAAGCAAACGTATGAACTTCACTAATTTTGTAACGCCTTAATTTCTAAATTCAAGACTTAGTCCGTTGGAAACTAAATCCTAAATTTTCGAAACCAAAACGCGCAATTCCGGATATCATACATCACAATTCGATAAGTAACCAACGATAACTTATACAATTTGTGAATAACTCAAACTTTATATACATAAATACAATCTGTAAAATTATATACAACTGGCCCGAAGGCTACAAACTAAACATCCCTAACATAAAACAAGATTATACATAAGTGTCCTATACAATCCAAAAAGATTATAAACATCAAAACATGGAAGGCTCCTGTTCTAATCTCACTGATTCCTGCCAGGAGGTACCTGCACACCTAGATTCTGTCCACAAAACGTGTGGTGAGACTAATGTCTCAGTGAAGCATAACTATGCATATGCAGTGTAGGGAAAAATCAATCACTAACTATTATGCAACAATAATCATATTCATAACTGAGTCAAATAAAGGCACTAATGATGCAACTCACTGCTGTGCCCAGCAGGTGTGACACCCTTCTACCCCAACACTTATATAATAACGTAGCGGAAGACTTTCGAAAATATAACAAGTTCACATTGGGTAAAAAGGTTCACATAACTCTTTATTCGAAAACCTCATTATTTCGAAAGAATAAAAGAATAAAAATAGAATTCAAATGTACTCAAATACTCAAGCAGCGGAATCTCTAAAATAAAATAATTAAACTTCCTACTTGCCGTGCAAGGCATCCAAAAGGGTTTATAAAAATATTCCTAACAAAAAAACATAAAGAACACCCCAACAATATGCCCTGATGTCACATGTACCAGAGCAACACTCCCTTTAATTAAACTCGACACCAAAGGTGTCATCATCATCACCTGAAACAACAACAGTAACAGTGAGGAAAGAGCTCTAACTCATATATACACATAGGAGGCCACCCTATCCTCACACACATATAATTAATATCATCATTAACCACACCACATACCCAAACAACAAGTAATCCATCAAATAACAATCATCTATGAACTCACTTAACAGCTCATCAATATCATCATATAAATCTCACAACGTCATTCACCAAAGAAAGCACATACTCTATTCTCAACACAATATACTCATTTCATCATTATACTCATAACATCATCATATAACTCAATTACATCATCATATATAACACAGATTCATCCATCATCATATAACTCATTTCATCATCATTTATAACACATATTCATCCATCATCACATACACCAAAACTCATCAACATCGTCAATCTCATCATCCTCATCAATACTTTCCCGAGTTGCACTCGCCCCTCTCTAGGCTTATGCTCCTCGGTACCAACTCTCCCAAGTCGCACTCGCTCCTCTCTAGGCTTATGCTCCTTGGTACAAACTCTCCCAAGTCGCACTCGCCTCTCTCTAGGCTCATGCTCCTTGGTACAAACTCTCCCCGAGTTACACTCGCCTCTCACTAGGCTCATGCATCCTGAGTACAAACTCTCCCAAGTCGCACTCGCCTCTCTCTAGGCTTATGCTCCTTGGTACAAACTCTCCCCGAGTTACACTCGCCTCTCACTAGGCTCATGCATCCCGAGTACAAACTCTCCCCGAGTTACACTCGCCTCTCTCTAGGCTCATGCATCCCGAGTACAAACTCTCCCCGAGTTACACTCGCCTCTCTCTAGGCTCATGTAACCGAGTACAACAACAAATTCACCACAATTATATGCAACATGTCATTTTTCATCATTAGCAACTCCCCGAATTACACTCGCCTCTCTCTATGCTCATGCAATCCGAGTATAACAACTCACATGCTCAATGCATGATCAATCAACATAAGATTAAATGCATCATCCTCAACAACATAACATTATCATCAACAACATTAATCATCACACATCTCATACATCATCATCATAAACTTCAATACATCAATACATCATCATCAATCCACATATATCTCATACAATCACTATACTCAATACATCATCATCAATTCACATATATCTCATACAATCTCTATTATATTAATCACACCACATCACATAAAAATTATTATAAACATGGGATATCACATAAGATATTCACATCACAATACTCATACCACAATTAATACACACTATGCATCCAATTTAATTTCATCAATAAAAACCCCAAATATACAGCTACAATGCGAACTAAATATCTCCCAACCCAGACTTCGTATCCACGATCCAACCGTTCAAAATAAAGAACTAGGTGTTCCGATCCAGCTGTTAAAATTTCAGCCCGATCCAACAGTGAACGAATCTGCAGACTCTATTTTACATTCGCAGCTCTGTGTAAAAACGGGAAGGATTTTCCTCTAGTGCGAACTAAATATATCCTAACCTAAACCTCGTATCGACGATCCAACCGTTCAGAAAGTAGAACTAGGTGTCCCGAACCCGCTCTTAAAATTTCAGTCCGATCCAACGGTTAACGAATTCGCAGTTGCTATTTTACATTCGCAGCTCTGTGTAAAAACGGAAATGACTTTCCTCTACCCTCTCCTTCAATCCCTACTTAATTCCTCAAGTTCCTAACTCAATTAAACTCGTTTTTACCGATTAAATTCACTAAAATCAACAATCATTCCTATGATTTCCAATAAATTTAACATCTAATCAATTATGGTTCCTCATCTCTAAACCCCTATTTAACCCCTTTTCACGGTTCTCATTATTCTCATTCAATCCACTCGAGATTCATTAAGAATCATACAACAATCAACAATCCACAGTTTTCATCATCATTAATCAACATCTACACAAATTCCATCAAATTTAAATCCTCAGGTGGGTCTTATGGTCGCCCACCACTACCCAACAACCCCCTACATGCACATACAAGGAACACCCTTTTCCCCCTGTTACCTTGTAGTGGAGATCAAACAGGAAGATTCTTTCTTAGTTCTTGATGATCACTCTCTAGAAATCTCCTCTTGAGACTTGGTTTCTCCCCTCCTTAGCGTTTCGCTCTCTGACGATTTGACGAATAAGGATTAAGGTGAACTGAGAACCCCTCCTTAAATAAATACTTAATTGGGCTAGGCCCACTCTCAACCCACTTATTTTATTTATTATTCTTATTATTTATTAAATATCCTTGTTCATAAAATATGCTAATCTTACTAATATTATTATTTATTTATTTCTCTTATTTTATTAATTATTTCCTCTACTTATTTATTTAATTTAATTAATATTTATCCTAATAAAATTTAGGATGTTACAGCAGGCATGATCTTATCACTTAAACTAGAGTTAGAACTGAGCTCAGACTACGGGAAACGTCTTTCCCGGGGACGTATCCCGCCCATTACTAGACCGAAGTCAAGTTTTCACATAATTATTCAATTTTCTTAACTCACAGCACGAAGGCCAGATTATTAAACTCACGGTCGAAACTGGCATACATGAATCAATGACTAATAACTGAGAATTTAAGCATTTTGACAGTTTCGTAAGTTTCGCAAGTTTCATAAATTTCGCTATCCTAAGGTTTTCAATGCCAAACCTAACAACAATTACTCAATCTCATGCAAACATCACCAATCCATCCACAATAACCATACAGGAAGGGAATTAGAGAGTAGGGTTCATACTTAGAGAAATTCAACAACAAGGTGAACATGTGTGTGAGCTATACTCACCAAATTTTGAAGCTCAAGAGAAGAATAATGAGTAGAGATGGCCCACTTGATGATTCTTAGCTTCAATTCCCTTCTCAAACCTCAAACCAAGCTTTCTCTCTCTAGGACTCTCCCTCTCTCTAGGTCGAAGAAGAAGAAGAAAAGAAACATGCAAATCTGATTTTTTAGCACCAGCTTTTATATATATAAGTGACGGTAATCAATTACAGACCCACTGTAGTCGATTACCAACAGCAAAAATGACACTAGAAAGCCCTTCTGAAAATCTGGTAATCGATTACAACACCTCGTAATCGATTACCAAAAACTCAGCTCTCGGGTAATAGATTACATAATCGATTACCAAAAACTCAGCTCTCGGGTAATCGATTACATAATCGATTACCAAAAACTCAGCTCTCTGGTAATCGATTACATAATCGATTACCAAAAACTCAGTTCTCTGGTAATCGATTACGGACCCACTGTAATCGATTACCAGCAACTCAAACTCCCTATATTCACTTAAGCGAAATCCTGAAACTTGGTTTTATAACTAAGTTTTAACCCCTAATACCTCAACTTTCCTTTCCTTAGTTACTAACACATAATTCTCTGTTTTCAGTCTAATGAATTATTAGAATTTCTATTTTGCGGGATGTTACATTTTACCCCTTCAAGCAAATTTAACCTCAAAATTGTTTAAGAAAACAGGAATTAAAGACTACCTCAACTAAAAAGTTCCGGAAATTGTTCTCGAATGACATCTTCTTTCTCCCATGTTGCCTCTTCTGGAGATTGACCTTCCCAATACACCTTCACCAAAGGAATTGTCTTGCTCCTTAAGGTTTTGACGCTCATGTCGATAATCTATGCAGGTCTAGAAGGAATGGTGAGATCTTCTCTTAATTGTATTGATTCAGGGCCAATGACATGTGATGGATCATGAACATATTTTCTTAACTGAGATACATGGAAAACATCATGTATCATGGATAACTGAGGTGGTAAAGCTATCCTGTAAGCCAGAGGGCCAACCCTCTGTAGGATCTGAAATGGACCAACAAATCTAGGATTGAGCTTTTTTGTCTTGATGGATCGTCCTATGCCTGTGACAGGAGTTACTTTCAAAATTACATGGTCCCCTTCCTCAAACTCTAAGTCTTTTCTTCTTTTGTCAGCATAACTCTTTTGTTGACTTTGGGCAGTTGCAAGTTTTTCCCTAATGACCCTGATCTTATCTGAGGTTTCCTGTACTAACTCTGGGCCTAATAAGGTTCTCTCACCTACCTCACACCAACACAAAGGAGATCTGCATTTCCTACCATACAGTGCCTCATAAGGTGCCATGCCTATACTGCTATGAAAACTGTTATTGTAGGCAAACTCAATGAGAGGAAGAAACCTATCCCAACTACCTGACTCCTCTAAAACACAAGCCCTGAGCATATCTTCTAAGGTCTGGATGGTTCTTTCAGACTGACCGTCAGTCTGAGGATGGTAAGCAGTGCTAAACCAAAGTTTGGTCCCGAAAGCCTGGTGAAGTGCATTCCAGAACCTAGAAGTGGACCTAGGGTCCCTATCTGATATGATGTTAGAGGGAATGCCATGGAGTCTGACAAGCTCCCTAACATACAAATTTGCTAACTTGCTAAGGGAATAGGTACTCCTAATTGGTATGAAGTGGGCTGACTTGGTCAGTCGGTCCACAATCACCCAGATGGCATCAAAACCAGCTTGGACTCGAGGCAATCCTACCACAAAGTCCATAGCTATACTCTCCCACTTCCACATAGGGACTTCTAATGGTAAAAGGGTTCCTGATGGTTTCTGATGTTCTATTTTGAACTGTTGACACATTAAACACTTAGAAACATAATCTGCTATATCTCTCTTCATACCATCCCACCAAAACATCCTCTTCAAATCTTGATACATCTTGGTAGAGCCAAGATGTACAGAAAACTTACCTCTATGAGCTTCCTCTAAAACCTGCTGCCTGAGGCTACCCCCCTTAGGAACACAGACTCTCCCTTGGAAGAGAATTGCCCCATTTTCTGACTCTAAAAACCCTAATTGTTGCTTTCTCTCTTGGAGGCTTGAGTCCAAACTCTGAGCCTCCCTGATTAGAGTTCTTAGCTCACTGGTGATCTCAATTCTTTGAAGTCTGACACTATGTTCTCCAACTGTAACACCTAAACTTAGGTTCATGAACTCCTCTAACAAATTCATTTCATGTATCATCATGAAGGACACATGAAGAGACTTTCTACTGAGAGCATCAGCCACCACATTGGCCTTGCCAGGATGGTATTTCAATTCAAAATCATAGTCTTTGAGAAATTCCATCCACCTCCTTTGCCTCATATTGAGTTCCTTCTGATCAAAGAGATATTTCAAACTCTTGTGATCACTAAAGACCTCAAATCTCACTCCAAAAAGGTAATGCCTCCAAATCTTGAGGGCAAAGACCACTGCTGCTAACTCCAGGTCATAAGTAGGATAATTCTCCTCATGAGGCTTCAACTGTCTAGATACATAAGCCACTACTCTCCTATCCTGCATCAGAACACAACCTAAACCCTTTCCCGAAGCATCACAGTATACCTCAAAGGCCTCAGACAAATCCGTTAGCGCCAATACCGGAGCGGTGGTTAACCTTTCCTTAAGCTCCAAGAAGCTCCGCTCACAGTCCTCGTCCCACACAAAGGCTTGACCCTTTCGAGTTAATCTTGTGAGAGGCAAGGCTAGCTGGGAGAATCCTTTAATGAATCTCCGATAGTAGCCGGCCAATCCTAGGAAACTCCTAATCTCCGTGACTGTATTAGGCCTTTCCCATTCAAGGACAACTACTACCTTTCTAGGGTCAACAGATACACCCTCACTAGTAATTACATGCCATAGAAATTGAACTCTATCGCTCCAAAACTCACACTTCTCCGGGTTAGCAAATAACTTCTTTTCTCTCAGAACTTCTAACACAATCCTAAGGTGTCGCTCATGCTCTTCTAAATTATGGGAGTAGATCAGAATATCATCGATAAACACAACGACAAACTGATCCAGATAGGGCCTAAAAATCCGATTCATGTAGTCCATGAATACAGCAGGAGCATTGGTTACTCCAAATGGCATCACCAAATACTCATAATGCCCATACCTAGTCCTGAAGGCTGTCTTAGGTATATCCTCCCCTTTAATCCTGATCTGATGGTAACCGGACCTTAAATCTATCTTAGAGAAAACTGAGGCTCCCCTAAGTTGATCTAAAAGGTCATCTATTCTGGGTAAAGGATATTTGTTCTTAATGGTAACTTTGTTCAACTGCCTATAGTCTACACACAACCTCATACTCCCATTCTTCTTTTTGACTAAAAGTATGGAGCCCCCCAGGGTGACACACTAGGCCTAATGAACCATTTAGACATAAGATCTTCTAACTGAGCCTTAAGTTCACCAAGTTCTAGTGGAGTCATCCTATATGGTGCTTTTGAAATGGGTCCTGTACCTGGTAGTAGGTCTATGGCAAACTCTATCTCTCGGTCCAGAGGTAAGGTAGTTACCTCACTAGGGAAAACATCTTGAAACTCCCTAACTGTAGCTATATTGCTTATGTCTACCTTAGACTCTAGAGTTGAGGAAAGTAATAAGACAAAACATTCACTCCCACCACTAAGGCATTCAGACACTTTGGTGACACTGGATAAAAGGATTGATGGTTTCTCCCTCGAAGGAGGCGGAAGAAGTGGAAAAACAACCTTCTTATTGAAACAGTCAAACATGACTCGATTTGAAGAAAACCAATTCATGCCAAGAAAGATATCTATGCCCTTAATTGCAAACAAACTAGGTCAACCTCGAAGGCCTTCCCTTGTATCACAATGGGGCACTGAATACATACAAGGGAAGTGGAAATGGCCTCCTTGGAGGGAGTGGTAACACTGAGAACATAAGGCAAGGATATAACATGCAAGTTCAACTGTTTAACACAATCATGAGAAATGAAAGAATGAGTAGCTCCTGAATCAAACAACACAATTAAGGTTCGATCTCCTAGGGTGCACATACCTCGCATCAGATTATCTGCAGAAGCTGCCACTTCCCCGCTGAGAGTGAAGACACTTCCAGTGGTTTGAGGTTTTGGTAAATCTTTTCTCTTTGGACATTCATTCCTCATGTGACCAGGCTACTTGCAAAAGTAGCATACATTCTTCCCCGTCAAGCATTCTCCAGAGTGTTCCTTTCCGCTCTTGGGGCAAGTAGGTACCCCTTGGCGTTGGGTCGGTCTAGTAGTCAAGGTTGAGGTGCCTTTCCACTTAGGCCTCGGGCCCTTAAACTGATTTGTCGCATCTATCTTCATTTTTCCCTTGTTGTCTGCAGGTGGTGTCAAAGTGGTAGTTCCTTTGATATTTTTCTCCATAATGTAACATTTATTGATTAAGGTGGGGAAGTCCTTGATCTCGAGTGTTCCAACCCGGTCCAGCAATTCAGGTCGGAGGCCTCCTTCAAACTGAGTACACCTCCACTCCTCATCAGCTACCGTCTGAAGATATCTTGAATATTTAGCTAATTCTTCAAACTTGGCCACATACTGGCCCATAGTCAAACTCCCTTGCTTTAGTTGTAGAAATTCTGCTTCCTTTTGTCTTCGGACAGTAGCAGGAAAATACTTGTCTAAAAGTAGAGTCTGAAAGATGCCCCAGGTAATCGGAGTCTCCATCACAGCAGTCCTAGTACTAGTGGTCTTCCACCAGTCCTCAGCTTCACCCCTCAGCATGTAAATAGCAAAACCAACCTAGGAATCATCAGCACATTTCATCACATCAAAAATCCTATTGAGATCTCTAAGCCAATTGGATGCCACATCTGGATCATAGACTCCATTGAATTGAGGAGGGTTGTGCTTCCGAAATTCCGCCAACCCATGAACAAACGGATCCACCATAGGAGTATGAGGTGTCCCCGTAGTCCTTCGGGTCAAATCCTGAAGTAATGTTGCATTGGCATCCTCCTGTTCTCGAGCCACCTCAGATTGAACCCGGTTAGCATTCATCTGTTCCCCCATCATTTGTATGAATGCTTGTAAAGCTGCTGCCACTTGGGTCCGATGTGGATTCTGAGAAGAAGAGTTAACTATGGGACGACCCCTCCTGCCACTTGCCATAATTCTCTACACATCATTAAGTAAACATCGAGGTGATCAGTCTCTCAATTCACAAATAATGCATAAATCATAATAACAAGTCACAGAAAATCCTATTACCACAGTTCAATTGGATTGAACTGCTCTGCTACCAAAATGTAATGCCCTAATTTCAAAATTCAAGACTTTGTCCGTTGGAAACTAAATCCTAAATTTTCGAAACCAAAACGCGCAATTCCGGATATCATACATCACAATTCGATAAGTAACCAACGATAACTTATACAATTTGTGAATAACTCAAACTTTATATACATAAATACAATCTGTAAAATTATATACAACTGGCCTGAAGGCTACAAACTAAACATCCCTAACATAAAACCAGATTATACATAAGTGTCCTATACAATCCAAAAAGATTATAAACATCAAAACATGGAAGGCTCATGCTCTAATCTCACTGATTCCTGCCAGGAGGTACCTGCACACCTAGATTGTGTCCACAAAACGTGTGGTGAGACTAAGTCTCAGTGAAGCATAACTATGCATAAGCAGTGTAGGGAAAAATCAATCACTAACTATTATGCAACAATAATCATATTCATAACTGAGTCAAATAAATGCACTAATGATGCAACTCACTGCTGTGCCTAGCAGGCATGATCTTATCACTTAAACTAGAGTTAGAACTGTGCTTAGACTACGGGAAACGTCTTTCCCGGGGACGTATCCCACCCATTACTGGACCGAAGTCAAGTTTTCACATAATTATTCAATTTTCTTAACTCACGGTCGAAACTGGCATACATGAATCAATGACTAATAACTGAGAATTTAAGCATTTCGACAGTTTCGTAAGTTTCGCAAGTTTCGTAAATTTCGCTATCCTAAGGTTTTCAACGCCAAACCTAAGAACAATTACTCAATCTCATGCAAACATCACCAATCCATCCACAATAACCATACAAAAATGGAATTAGAGAGTAGGGTTCATACTTAGAGAAATTCAACAGGTGAGCATGTGTGTGAGCTATACTCACTAGAAAGCCCTTTTGGAAATCTGGGAATCGATTATAACACCTGGTAATCGATTACCAAAAACTCAGCTCTCGGGTAATCGATTACATAATCGATTACCAAAAACTCAGCTCTCTGGTAATCGATTACGGACCCACTATAATTGATTACCAGCAACTCAAACTCCCTATATTCACTTAAGCAAAATCCTGAAACTTGGTTTTATAACTAAGTTTTAACCCCTAATATCTCAACTTTCCTTTCCTTAACTACTAACACATAATTCTCTGTTTTCAGTCTAATGAATTATTAGAACTTCTATTTTGCGGGATGTTACAAATTTCATGTTGTTGTACTAGTGGTTATCATTACCATTTGTTGTAAAGGCGTAAAAGCTAATACGAGTCACCAATTTAACAGTTTTGTAACTTTGTTGCAGGCTAGGATCATATTGAGGGTATTTAAAAAAGATTAAAGAAAAAGGCGAAGAATGAAAGAAGGAAAAGAGAGAAATTAAGGGTTATGGAAGGAGTAGATTTGATCAGCAAACTTCCCGATGCACTTCTTGCAGATATCGTGTCTCTACTTCCGGAAGCTGAAGGTGTGAGGACCAGTGTCCTTTCTCAACGATGGAAAACCGTGTGGAAGCACTCTTCCCGTCTCAACTTCGACCAAAAACAAACGTTGAAGCCTTTGATTGAACATTACATCCAATATACACATCCAACAAGCGTTTTGCTTCTGCGTTGCGTCGTAAGGTAATGTTAGAGATATAGTGTAAATCGAATCATGTATCTTTATCTAAAAGCTTAATAACCAGTTTCTTAGAGTTTGATTTTCGTTACCCCCCTTTTTTCAAAGAAGTTAAATTTTAGCACCATGTAGATTAATCAATGCATTGTCTATGTCTCAGTCCAAATGGGATTTGTGGTGAGGTGACATGTTAGAGATATAGCATAAAATTATCATTTTTGTTTGCCTAATAAGTCTTTGAATTGATTCATCACAGGTAGCTTCTAGAGGGTGAAAATCCATGGATGCAATTGCTAAAGCATCCTAGATGATTAACTCAGTCATAAATTCTCATTCTAGTCCTTGAAAAGCTGTAGGATTCGACATTTGACTGAGAGTTGAACAAGTGGAGAAGCTGTGGGATGGATGAAGAAGCTATTGGGGAAAGGGGTGAGAGAGATTTCTATGGAGTGAGAAAATCATTATGATTTAAATCCTTATTATCAAGACATGGAATACGCTTTGAAAGATCTTGGACAAACTCTTGATTTGCCTTTGAGGTTTTCTCAGTTTTGAGGCTGTTGAGTTGAAAAAATTATCTTCTTAAAATTTCACCTTTTATTGATACTCCTCAGATTCCTGAAATGTCTAACCTTTAACAATGTGGACATGTCTACTGATGATTACAAAAGATGCTCTCTTAGTGTTCATCTCTGGAATCCAACCCTTAGGAATGTAATCTCATACAAAAAGTTGAAATCGATAGCCCAAATCTCTGAGTTTTTAATATTTGTAGAATGTCTGTTAGTGGGATTGTGGTTTCTGCTACTAACATTGAGGTCGTAGAGATTGATACTGTTACTTGTTATCGTGGGAAGGTTGGTTTTAAAGACCCCAAAACTTCAGGTGATCTTTTCTTACCATGATCTGAAAAATGCTCCATTTGTAAATGAGCTATTGAAAACAAGGAGATTATAGAAACTTCCAGTGGCTTGCTGTGTGTTTTTTTTCTAATATACTTTTCATTGGTCAATTGGTTTTTCAATATAAATGTTTCTCATTGCATGCATATGTCCAATTACTTTGGTATTAGAAGGATTGTACTCAAAGGTTATAAATTTCAAATTATGGTTACATTCTAGTTGTTTTTAACCAACTACAACATATACAATCTATGCTTGGAGTTGAGATTTTGTAGCCGAATCAAGTATTACAATTTATTCTTTGCAGAAATTTCTTTAAGACACCAACTTTATATCTCCATTTGAAGTTTATTAATTGTTTAGAAAATTTTCTATATCCCAGAGGAAATTGTCATACTCTTAGACATAATGAGTTTATTTACTTATTATCTCTTAATTAGATTGATGAGTGACCTTAAATAATACTTTCAAACAAAAGCCCTTGGATTTATTGAAATTCTACCAAAACTCTAGTTATGACTCTTAGAATGTAAAATATTACTTTATTTGTTAATTTTCTGTTTTCTTCTTATATATCTATATTTCCTTGTTGTCTCAGAGTCCTCAAGGTTCAAATATTGGCAATATATTTAAGAATCTAGTTACTCTTCGCATCGATTTAGATTTAAAAAATGTCAGAAATCTCATTACTCTATCTTTCGCCCACAAATCATTCTATCATTTCAAGAATCTTGAAATTAATAATCAGGTACGTGATAAGTGAAAAATATATGATAAATTAGAGTACTTTTTAGTTCATTTATCAAGGATAAAATGGTATTTTGCCCCAAATTAATCCCTTTTTATTAAATATTAGATAAATTGTAATTATTAGTCTTGAATTTGAATTTGATGCTATTTTAATATAAATTGTGCTGATTTGTGCAGATTATTGCAAAGATTTGATATGGAGAGAATATAGCATTAAATAAGGGAGATGCCTGCAGATTTAAAGTTCAATTGAAGACAATTAATGAAGATTTGAAGTTTATTTGAGACCAATTAATGAAGATATCATTGCCAATTAAACAAGGATTCTGCAGACAACCTTCCCAATTAAATTCAAGATGCTCAATAAATGCAAGATTTCATCAAGAAAAGGGAAACAAGAAAAGACAATAAACCAAAACTAGTCTCGGGGAGAAATCAAGTTAAAAAGAGAAAGATTGAAGTCGTGCAACTCGCGTTGTGCGCTTCAACCTGCGCTGTAGCGCAGGGTGAAGCGCAGCACTCTGACTTCTTTGCTGCAAGATGCGCTGTAGCGCAGGGTGAAGCGCAGAACACGTAACTCTTGCCCTGTTGCCCATTTTTAGATGGATTTCTCCACAATTTTCTTTGTCTTTCGTTAGCCTATAGTGCACGTGTAACACCCTAATTTCTCAAGCCAGAATTTAGTCCGTTGGAAACCAAATTCAGAACTTAGAATTTAGGATCTTTCATTTTTAATATCGACCAGTTCTATAAATTATCACAAATCCAACACATCCGGATAATTTAAAACAAACATTTAGAACTAATTCTTTTGCTTAATAATTAACTACCCATAATCTTTATATGAAAGTCCTTGTTACAAAATTAATTCTAAAAGGATTAATTACATACTCCAAACTTAACTTTAAAACTTCATACATACATTCACATCATAACCAATTCAGAACAAAAGGGATATATATATACATAAACACATCCATGTTCCAAAATACACGATAAGGTTCAATAGGAATCTTCTGCATCCCACACATCATTCCCTTGGCTGAGTACTCCGAGGGGGAGGCACCTGGACATCTAAAACCCACATATCGCGTGGTGAGATAAAAATCTCAGTGAATAATCTCGATGCATGGATGCAGGCATAATTATCAATGACAGTTCATACAATTCATACATATTCCATGACTCACCATTCACATTATTCATATAATGCACGATGCTCTAAATGTTTTCCTGAAGGCCATGTACACATCACATAAAGAGTTAGACTCGAGCTTGACCTACAGGGGATATCTCCCCAGGGGAACGAATCCCACTCCACATAATTGACCGAAGTCCATAAGCGACCAAAGTCCATAATTCTTTCGAATACTTAGTCGGATAATCAAAATAGACATTCGAAATTGATAAATATCGTAGTCTCGACTGTTTCGACAATTTCGATAGTTTGAACCTTTCGAAACCAATGAGATTCAATGTTTAAACAACACCCATTCCGTATATTCATCAATTCCTATATCGAAATCAATTATCGACTCTTAGTTTGCCATTTCGGAACAATCTTAATCGAAGAAAACGAAGCGTTTCGACGTTTCGATAGTTTCGAAACTTTTCGAGAGTTTCGAAAGTTTCAAAACTAACGAACGTCAAGAATTGATCCGTTCTAACCGATTAATATCGTTGCCCATTGATCATACATTCACCACACAATCAAACATCATTATTCACAATATAATCAGAGAAAGGGGAAGAAAGAAGGGGGTTCAAGGGTATGGAGACCAATCCCTAAAATCTATCAATCAAGTGAGAATTACTCACCACAATGTAGCAATTCAAGTTTAGATGAAAGAATTGTGATTCCTAGCTCCGTTCCGACGTTTCTACTTCGTTCCGGCACTTCCTCTCTCTAGACCCACTTTCTCTCTCTAAAGTTAGGTTTCTCTCAAAATTCTGATGAATTTCGCGTCCTGGGTATATATATTTTCGCTCAGTAATCGATTACCAAACCCTGGTAATCGATTACTGAAGGCAAAATTAGCCTAAGAACCCATTCTGGGAACCTGGTAATCGATTACCACCTTTGGTAATCGATTACTAAGAACCCAGGTTGCTGGTAATCGATTACAAGGGTTTAGTAATCGATTACTAGGGGCCAGACCTTCTGGTAATCGATTACTAAGCTCCTGTAATCGATTACCATGATCCAAACTCTCTGGTAATCGATTACCAGCTCTCAGTAATTGATTACCAGTGGCCCAAACTTAAAGGTTTAGTTCAAAATGAGTTACTTGACTTAACCTTACCCATCCTTACTCTTTTCACTTAGTCCCTAATGTTCTAACTACAAATTAACCTATAAATCTCACAATTAACCTATCAAAAGATTGGGATGTTACATTCTACCCCCTTAAAGAAATTTTGCCCCCAAAATTTCGCAATACAAAGTACTAAATCTTACCACAAATCAAAGAGATTAGGGAAGTGATGCTTGACAACATCTTCTTTCTCCCAAGTAGCTTCATCTATAGATAAACCTTCCCAAACTACCTTAACCAAAGGAATGTTTCTATTCCTCAGAGTCTTGGCACTTCTGTCAATAATCTGAATTGGTTTGGCAGGTAGGGTGAGGTTGTCCTTCAATTGTATTGGTTCAGAAGACAAGACATGAGAAGGATCAAATACATATTTTCTTAGTTTAGACACATGAAACACTTATGTATTTTGGAGAGATGGGGTGGAAGAGCCAATTTGTATGCAAGAGGACCAATTCTTTGCAAGATTTGAAAGGGACCGATGTACCTGGGACTTAACTTTTTAGATTTCACAGACTTCCCTAAGCCAATGACAGGAGTTATTTTCAGAAACACATGTTCCCCTTCCTCAAACTCTAGTTCTTTTCTTCTCTGATCAACATAACTTTTCTGACGGCTCTGGGCGGTTACAAGTTTTTCCCTAATCATCATAATCTTATCAGAAGTTTCCTGAACTAAATCTGGACCCATCAAAGCTTTCTCACCCACCTCAAACCAACACACAGGGGACCTACACTTCCTACCATAAAGGCTTCATATGGAGCCATGCCTATACTACTGTGATAACTGTTATTGTAGGCAAACTCTACCAATGGCAGGTACTTATCCCAACTACCCGACTCTTCTAGTGAACAAGCCCTCAACATGTCTTCTAAAGTTTGGATGGTTCTCTCTGATTGACCATCAGTCTGAGGATGGTAGGCGGTGCTAAATCTAAGCTTAGTCCCGAATGACTGGTGTAGTGCATTCCAGAACCTTGAGGTGAATCTAGGATCTCTATCAGAGATGATACTAACAGGAATACCATGTAATCTAACAATCTCCTAACATAGATCTCAGCCAGTTTGCTTAAGGGAAAAGTATTCTTAACCGGAAGAAAATGAGCTGACTTGGTTAAATGGTCCACTATAACACAAATGGTGTCAAAACCAGTTTGGACTCGTGGTAATCCCACCACAAAGTCCATGGCTATACTCTCCCATTTCCATTCAGGAATCTCTAAAGGTAGCAAGGCACCTGATGGCTTCTGGTGTTCTATTTTCACTTGTTGACAAGTTAGGCACCTAGATACAAACTCAGCTATCTCCCTCTTCATACCTTCCCACCAAAACTTCTCCCTCAAATCATGATACATCTTGGTGGAACCAGGATGTATAGACATTTTACCTTTATGGGCCTCTTCTAACACTAACTGTTTTACCCTATCCCCCTTAGGAACACAGATCCTACCTTGGAAAAGTATCAACCCTTCTCCTGACTCAGAAAATCCTAATTGTCCCTTCTTGTTTTGGAGATCAGGGTCCAAACCCTGAGCTTCCCTTATTAGAGTCTGAAACTCACTACAAATTTCTAATCTATACATGTAAATGCTACCAACTCCCACTTCTACTTCCAGGTTTAAATCTCTAAACTTTTCTAAGAGATTCATCTCATGTACCATCAAGGATGATACATACAGGGATTTCCTGCTGAGAGCATCAGCCACTACATTGGCTTTTCCGGGATGGTATTTCAACTCAAAGTCATAATCCTTAAGAAATTCCATCCATCTTTGCCTCATGTTGAGTTCTCTTTGATCAAAAAGATATTTCAAACTCTTGTGATCACTAAATACCTCAAACCTCACACCAAATAAGTAATGCCTCCAAATTTTGAGGGCAAATATACCGCAGCTAACTCCAGGTCATGGGTAGGATAATTTTCCTCATGAGGCCTCAACTGCCTAGATGCATAAGCTACTACCCTTCTTTCCTGCATAAGAACACTTCCTAATCCCTTTCCTGAAGCGTCACAAAACACTTCAAAAGTCTTAGACACATCCGGTAATGCCAATACCGGGGCACTGGTTAACCTATTCTTCAACTCCACAAAACTCTGCTCACATGCATCGTCCCAAACAAAGGCTTGACCCTTTCGAGTCAATCTAGTGAGGGGCAATGCCAAACGGGAGAACCCTTTGATGAATCTCCTGTAATAGCCAGCTAAACCAGGAAACTTCTAATCTAGTGACATTTCTAGGTCTTTCCCACTCAAGAACTGATTCTACCTTATTGGGATCTACTGATACTCCTTCCCCTGAAATTACGTGACCTAAGAAATGGACTCTATTCATCCAAAACTCACACTTTCCCGGATTAGCAAATAATTCTTTTCTCTCAACACCTCTAGCACCAGCCTTAAGTGTTGCTCATGGTCTTCCAAGCTAGAAGAATAAATCAAAATGTCATCAATAAACACAAAAAAATTTGTCTAGGAAAGGCCGGAAGATGCGATTCATATAGTCCATGAACACTGCCGGCGCATTAGTGACACCAAATGGCATCACCAAATACTCGTAGTGTCCATACCGAGTTCTAAAGGCTGTTTTATGTACATTCCTTCCTTATCCTAATTGATGATACCCTGACTTTAAATCTATCTTGGAAAACACTAAGGCACCTTAAGCTGATCCAACAGGTCATCTATACGGGGCAAGGGGTATTTATTCTTAATGGTAACCTTGTTCAATTGCCTAAAGTCTACACACAACCTCATGCTCCCATCCTTCTTTTTCACTAGCAACATGGAGCTCCCAAGGAGAAACACTAGGCATAATGACCCTTTTTCTAGCAAGTCTTCTAATTGTTTCTTAAGTTCACTAAGCTCTAAAGGAGACATCCGGTAAGGGGCCTTAGAAATGGGTCCTGATCCTGGTAACAGGTCTATGCTAAACTCTATTTCCCGCTCAGGTGGTAAGTTTAGAATCTCACTAGGAAAAACATCTTGATATTCCCTAACCGTCGCCACATTATTCAAATCAAATTTGATTCCAAGTTTGAGGAAAGTAACAAAACAAAACATTCTCCCCGTCATGCATACTTTGGGAAATCTGTGAAACACTAGTAAAAAGGACAGGTGGTTTTTCTTTGGATGAAGAAGAAAGGTCCAGAAAAATAACTTGTTTATTAGGACAATCCAATAACACCTGATTGAAAATAACCAGTCCATTCCCAGAATAACATCAATACCAACTAAAGGCAAACAGATCAAATCAATCAAGGATACTTTCTCTTGAACAGTCAAAGAGCAATTTAAACACACAAGAGAGGTGGAAATAACTTCTTTAGCTGGGGTTTTAACATGAAGGACATATGGTAAGGAAGCAGTAGGTAACTCAACTTATCTACACAATCAAGAGAAATAAAAGAATGAGACGCTCCTGAATCAAACAATACAATTAAAGTCTTCTCCCCTAAGGTGCAAATACCTTTTAACAGATTATCTGACGAAGCTGGCTACTTGACCACTGAGGGTAAAAACCCTTCCTGTTGATTGCGGTTTCTGACGTTCCTTGAGTTTGGGACAATCTTCAAGTAATGACCAGCGTGCTGCAGTAGTAGCAAACATTTTTCCCGGTTAGACACTCTCCTGGATGCTCCCTCCCACAAACATAACACTTTTAACATCCTTGCGCTGAGAAGGTTGGGTTGCTACAATTTGTTTTCCTTGCCCACTTGGGTTTGAAATGTTTACCCGGATTACCAATATCCATTTTCCTTTTTCCTTTGCATTTGGTGCCGGAAGTAGATAATTCAGCTCCCTTGCAATTCTTCTCAATTATATAACACTTACCCACCAGTGTAGAAAAATTCCTGATTTCCATAGCTGCCACTCGATCAATTATTTCAGGTCTCAAACCTCCTTCGAACTGAGTACACCTCCATTCCTCATCATTGACTGCCCTAAGATATCTTGAATATTTGGGACAATTCTTCAAATTTGGACACATAATGTCCTACCGTCATGTCTCCCTGTTTAAGTTGCAAGAACTCCGTCTCTTTCTGCCTCTTAATGGTGGCTGGGAATATTTCTCCAGAAACAAACTCTGAAATACCTCCCAAGTGAGTGGAGCCTCCGACTCTGCAGCCTGAACCTTCGCGGTCTTCCACCAATCCTCCGCTTCTCCCCTCATCATGTAGACAGCCAAACCCACCTTAGATTCATCCGAACACTTCATCACATCAAAAATGCGATTCAAATCCTTGAGCCAACCCGCTGCCACATCAGGATCATATATTCCGTTGAATTGGGGAGGGTGATGCTTCCGGAATTCAGACAATCCAGTTGCAAAGATATCCACTGTAGGTGTAGAGGTTGATCCTGTCGTTGTCTTGCCAATTCTTGTAATAATGCGGTGTTGGTGGTCGCCTGATTGCTCATCATTTGTGTGAGGGCCTGAAGAGCTGTCACCATAGGATCTTGAGCTGGTTCAGGTGAAGGTGAAGATGAAGTAGGTGGTTGTCTAACCCCTGACCTACCCCTCCTGTTGCCTGACATAACTTCCTACATATCATAAAGCAAATCTCGAGGTGATCAGTCTCTCAATTCACAAATAATACATAAGAAATTATAAACAGACCACAGAATATCCTAAACTCACAGTCCAATTGGATTGAAACTGCTCTGATACCAAAATGTAACACCCTAATTTCTCAAGCCAGAATTTAGTCCGTTGGAAACCAAATTCAGAACTTAGAATTTAGGATCTTTCATTTTTAATATCGACCAGTTCTATAAATTATCACAAATCCAACACATCCGGATAATTTAAAACAAACATTTAGAACTAATTCTTTTGCTTAATAATCTTAACTACCCATAATCTTATATGAAAGTCCTTGTTACAAAATTAATTCTAAAAGGATTAATTACATACTCCAAACTTAACTTTAAAACTTCATACATACATTCACATCATAACCAATTCAGAACAAAAGGGATATATATATATACATAAACACATCCATGTTCCAAAATACACGATAAGGTTCAATAGGAATCTTCTGCATCCCACACATCATTCCCTTGGCTGAGTACTCCGAGGGGGAGGCACCTGGACATCTAAAACCCACATATCGCGTGGTGAGATAAAAATCTCAGTGAATAATCTCGATGCATGGATGCAGGCATAATTATCAATGACAGTTCATACAATTCATACATATTCCATGACTCACCATTCACATTATTCATATAGTGCACGATGCTCTAAATGTTTGCCTGAAGGCCATGTACACATCACATAAAGAGTTAGACTCGAGCTCGACCTACAGGGGATATCTCCCCAGGGGAACGAATCCCACTCCACATAATTGACCGAAGTCCATAAGCGACCAAAGTCCATAATTCTTTCGAATACTTAGTCGGATAATCAAATAGACATTCGAAATTTATAAATATCGTAGTCTCGTCGGTTTCGACAATTTCGATAGTTCGAACCTTTCGAAACCAATGAGATTCAATGTTTAAACAACACCCATTCCGTATATTCATCAATTCCTATATCGAAATCAATTATCGACTCTTAGTTTGCCATTTCGGAACAATCTTAATCGAAGAAAACGAAGCGTTTCGACGTTTCGATAGTTTCGAAAGTTTCGAAACTAACGAACGTCAAGAATTGATCCGTTCTAACCGATTAATATCATTGCCCATTGATCATACAACATTCACCACACAATCAAACATCATTATTCACAATATAATCAGAGAAAGGGGAAGAAAGAAGGGGGTTCAAGGGTATGGAGACCAATCCCTAAAATCTATCAATCAAGTGAGAATTACTCACCACAATGTTGCAATTCAAGTAGTTTAGATGAAAGAATTGTGATTCCTAGCTCCGTTCCGACGTTTCTACTTCGTTCCGGCACTTCCTCTCTCTAGACCCACTCTTTCTCTCTCTAAAGTTAGGTTTTCTCTCAAAATTCTGATGAATTTCGCGTCCTGGGTATATATATTTTCGCTCAGTAATCGATTACCAAACCCTGGTAATCGATTACTGAAGGCAAAATTAGCCTAAGAACCCATTCTGGGAACCTGGTAATCGATTACCACCTTTGCTAATCGATTACTAAGAACCCAGGTTGCTGGTAATCGATTACAAGGGTTTAGTAATCGATTACTAGGGGCCAGACCTTCTGGTAATCGATTACTAAGCTCCTGTAATCGATTAACATGATCCAAACTCTGGTAATCGATTACCAGCTCTCAGTAATCGATTACCAGTGGTCCAAACTTAAAGGTTTAGTTCAAAATGAGTTACTTGACTTAACCTTACCCATCCTTACTCTTTTCACTTAGTCCCTAATGTTCTAACTACACAATTAACCTATAAATCTCACAATTAACCTATCAAAAGATTGGGATGTTACAGCACGATTATTGTAATTCAAAAATATTCCAGTGATAATGCACCACTTTTAATTTTAGAATAGGAGAGGCAGAGCACTGTACAAGGATTGAAGAAGGTGACAGATTCTTCAGTGGTTTGTATGGCTACCATGAGTAGTTAACTCTCCAATAGGGTTGAATGTAGTTGATTCTATCCCCAAGTGTATGTAAATTCTATCTTATTATTTATGAGTTCCCTATCTACAATATTGGTAATCTTATTTGTGCTTAATTCCTAACTTCCGCGATTGTGACGGAGGTATAGGCTAGTGTCTATGATACAATGTTCCGACTAGGATTAAGAATGAGGGAGCCTAGGAATAGGAAACTCAAACTCTGAGTGAATAAGAGTACTCGGTAACCAGTGCCTGAAACATAGGCGTGGCTAATGATTGATGGGTAGTGTGAGTATCCTAATGAAGGGCGTCTAAAGGATAGGCATGGTTTATCGATAATAAAGGTTTGTTGATAGTAATACCAGTGCCTGAAACATGGGCGTAGCTAGTGATTGATGGGTAGTGTGAGTATCCTAATGAAGGTTGTCTAAAGGATAAGCATGGTTTATCAATAGTCCTTTAACAAACGGAATAATAAGAGCAAAATAAGCCGAGGGAATTTGTCGCTTGGGAGAGCCCGCATGGATTATCTTTGAGTGGTAAGGCTGCTGGTGACTCGGGTTCTTCATCAATCTAGTTTGTCTACAGTATTATAGATCAAAGCCATAAATAATAAATAGTTTTTACATACACGAAGGGTGCGATGTTACGAAGTTCAATCCTAATCCAAGTAAAGTGTTTCCAACTCCTCCTTTCTATTATCTTTTGATTAATTATTTTGCAATTTATATTTTCCACACAAAATACTCTCACAAATCCGTTGTTTTCCCTTGATAAATAGATCACGAGTATACGTGAGTTGACCGTTCCTGATGGGTTTCTGGCAAGCGAACCAAAACTCCAGCAATATAATAGTAAGTAAAAGTATCGTATCCACAGGGAACGGTTAATTTATGTAGATTGTGATCTACTTTTCAAGAGAAAGCACAGTTTAGAGAGTATGATTGCAGAATTGTAAAGAGAATAATCAATTGGAATTAGAAAGGTAGAGTTAGAGACACTTTACTTGGATTAGGATTGGATTTCATCTCATCACACCCATTGTGCATATAAAGACTATCTATTATTTTAGGTTTACTCTATAATAATGTAGACAAACTTTATTGCTAAGACCCCGAGTTACCAGCAGCCTCACACACTCAAAGGTAATCCATGCGGGCTCTCCCAAGCGACAAACTTACCCTTGGCTTATTTTGCTCTTTTTTAGTCAGTTTGTAAAGGAACTTAGTTAATAAACGAGGCCTATGGTAGACGCAACCCTTCGCTCAAGTACTGTCACTACCGTCACTCATCAGAATACGCCTATGTTCGAATCCTGGATTGACAATCAACTAACTCCTTGCTATCGATTACTAAGCCTAATGGTCGGATGCCCCTTCACTTAGAGTACTCACACTACCCCTCGTTCATTAGCAAACACCCCTTTTTCGGAACAAAGTAGTAACCGAGTAATCTTATTCAATCAGAGTTTGGGTTTCCTATGTCTAGGCTCCCCCATCTTCTCTCCTAGTAATAACCACTTTAGTTAAGACTAGCCTATAACTCCAGACGCAAGCGTGAGAATTAGGAATAAACACAGAATAAGACTACCACCATTATAGACAGAGAGCACAGGAAATAATAATATAGAATTTATATACACTCAAGGATAGAATCAATTACATCCAATCCAAATGGAGAGTTAACTACTCGAGGTAGCCATACAACCACTGAAGACGTTGTCACCATCTTCAATCCTCGTGAAGAGCTCCTCCTCTCATACTCTAAACTTAGCTTTGGTACATAATCAGTGAACTAAGATTGCAATGCTTGACGACCGAAGACAACCGACCTTTGAAAAGGTTGCAAGAGGTTCCTATTTATAGACTAAGGAAAGAGAACGCAAATTGGGAAGAGATCCATCTAAAAATGGCAACTTGGACAAAATCAGCGTAACCTGCGCTCCAGGCTGCGCTATAACGCAGGTGTGAGTGCAACTTCCAGAGAGTCTGCGCTTCACCCTGCGCTATAGCGCAGGTGAAGCGCAGCTAGCGTCCTGCTGCTTCAACTTTCTTTTTTAAATCTTGATCTCTCCTCGAGACTGGTTTTTGCATGATTGTCCTTCCTTGTTTCCCTTTATTTGATGATTTCCTTGCATTTATTGAGCAATCCTTGATTTATTTGGGAAGCTTGTTTGCAGAATCCTTGATTGATTGGCACTAATATCCTCATTAATTTCTTTAAATCTTCATTAAATATCTTCAATCAATCTCAAATCTTGCAGATATCTTCCTCATTTGATGCCATCTATCTTTCAAATTAAATCTTTGCAATATCCTGCAAAAAATCAACAATATTTCTATCAAAATAGCATCAAATTCAAATCTAGGATTAATAAATACAATTTATCTAATATTAAATAAAAAGGGATTAAATTGGGGCAAAATTATCATTTTATCCTTGATAAGTGAACTGAAAAGTACTCTAAATTATCAACTAATTTTCACTTATCAGTTCCCTGTGGATACGATATCTTACTTACTATTATACTGGTGGATTTTTGGTTTGCTTGCTAGAAACCCATCAGTACGCTTATGATTACTTCAACCATATGTTTGTATCTTTCCTTTTATATTACATGTGTGCAAACATACATTTTATAGGATTAAGTGAATTTCACAACATAATTTTTTTCCTACCTTAGGTCAATGATGATTTTGCAAATCATAATGATGGAATGTATGATGAAAATGAAGATGATTGTCTGCATTTCCCCAAAATGTTATTTTGGCAAAGAAGGGAGCTTTGTGAGTGTATCTATCACCAACTGAAGACTCTTTACATAAAGGGATTTAGAGGTAAAGAGTTTGAAGTGGAATTTGTTAAATACATAATAACAGATGAAGGAGCGATTCAAAGGATTACCATTTGGTTTGTTGATGTCTGCTTATAGGATGAAGTTATTGCAACTGTGTGTTTGCTATCATATCCAAAGGCCTCTACCAAATTGTCCATCATTCTCAAGCCTGGGAAGAAGTACATGGAAAGAGTTGGTGGGAGCTTTGAAGAATGGGTGTCAAGTCTAAGACTCTGATATTGGTTTCTACTTTCTAGCTACAAAAATGTATTTTCTCTACCATTCCTAAGTTTTGAATCTTACATGTTATCAGCCGTGTGTTTTATTGGATGTGATTTTCTTTGATTTGATGAATACATACTAGTTATTCATAATAATGGGTTTTTTACTCCAATGGTGTAATTTACTTTCCAAATGACCTAATTGAGGCGGGTTTTTTAAGAATTTCTAAAACAGTCCAAGTTGTGTATGAAAAGAACAACTAATCACATAAAGAGATATGGAATTTTATTCTTTGATGTACAATGGTGGAAATGAAGTTTAAACTTACTGTCTCATATAAAATATTCTTTAATGTTATTTTAAACAAAGTCATATTTCACAAATATAACTTAAATAATTAATAACATAAGATTTGTTTAATTTATTTTAAAATTAATTATGTCATATTCCCTAAATACAAGTTATCTTACTGTAGATAGCAAAATCTCAAGAAGGGGGTTCAATTGAGACACGTCTATGCCTTCCTTAAAAAAATGAAAACTCTTTTCTGACTTCAAATCTCAGGTTTTACAACTAGGATGTCAAAGTTTTAGTTACGATCAGAAGCAACAGAGTCTAAGCGTGTTTACTTAAATACGTAAGTTGCAAATCTTTAATGAATATTCTCCAGACGTGTAACTTTGTTTTTGAGTTAGTTTTAATAAAAAGTTTCAGTTAGAAGACTCAAACAATTTTGCAGTGTGTCTAACAGTAATGCATATAAATAGAGACATGATCAGAAGAGAATAACACAACAAGATTTATCGTGGTTCACTCTTATCGACAAGAGCTACGTCCAGTCCCCACCTCAGTGAGATTTTCCACTAACTTCTTCAAAGTTACAATTATTATCCTTCAAGAGCCTTTTTAGGCTTCTAAGTATTCTCCATCAAGGGTCTCTTCGTGCTTCTAAATATTTTCCTTCACGGATCTCTTCAGGCTCCTAAGTATTCTCCTTCACAGGCCTCTTCAGGTTCCTGAGTATTCTTGTCCAAGCTTCTCAACTCAACACCACAGTCCAGAAACAACCCCTGACTCGGTGGAGGATATATAACAGAAATGGATAAAGAAAAAATTGTTTTAGCTTGATGTTTTAAACACATAGAGTGTGAATAAATATTTGACTCCCCATGCTAAACTACAAATGAATTTACAAACAATAAACCCCACAAATAAACTCAGAGAGTTTGATAAACAATAAAGTATGTGTGGGTTATAAGCAATTAGATAGATGAAACAGTGATAGAAAAATCTTGGGCAGTGCTTTGGCTTTTGCTAAATGTTCTCTCATCTTGCTTATGAGTTCCAAGCACCTATTTATAGGTTGGGATAAGAATATAGTCGTTTATAGCCGTTGGGAATCCTCAACAACTCTTTCCCTTGTGTCTGGAACTTTTTACACATCAGCACACTTGACTTGCTTTTGTCTGATGCATTATGCTTATGCGTCTGAGTTACTTTTCGTCTTCTGACTTAAAATTTTACTTGAGTTCTGTATCTGATGTTTTGCTTCTAGCTTGAAGCAGATATTCTTCAAATCGCTTTATGTGAGACTTCAGTTTCTACGCCAAAGTATGATTTCAAATGTGTCCAAGTCTAATTTCGATCTGACCTTCTAATGTGTTTGAGTCTAATTTAGATCTGACCTTCAGATGCGTCTGAGACTAATCTTATTGCATCTCCATCTGAGTCTGGTCTGATTATGCGCATACGTTTTTTATATTTTACTTCTGTCTTTTGTCAAGGCTTCTTGCATTTTATTTTTGTGTGCTTGCTTCTGTGTACTTTGTTCTTGTTTTTTGCTTCTGCTTTTATATTCTCTCTTTATCCAAGCATGAGTTTATACAGTTCAAAACCTCTCTGATTTAAGAACTGATTCGGCTTAAGAACCTTTCTGCTGTTAGTTCTCTGATGACAATATTTTCTGATTTTGCTGAGAAGCTTCAGATATAAGTGATGTTCTGATCAAGGATGCTTCTTAAGTCTTCTGTTTCTGATACAACCATTTTGGTTCTATCATCTTTCTGATCTTAGGTTATTTTCTGAAGTTCCCATCAGCATGAGTCAACTTTCTTCTGAGATTTGCTTCTTGATACACTGTCAGTCTTGCTTCTTTGATCCGTTTATGCTTCTAAGTCTTGTCAGACGTGTTTGCTTCTTAGTTCAACTTGCTTCTTACATCAATTTTCGTTTGACCTCAGCTTGCGTATGACCTTGTTTATACTTCTTTAATTTTCTTCTTAACTTTACTCAAGTCTTCATGACCGACGATAAATTTCTTTTTATGTATGAATTGACCCTTGAATGTGAGATGCTTCTTAAGATGACGAATATTGGTGCATGGTTGATCTTGTTACCTGTCTTAGTGTATTTCTGCACACTTAAGCATCTCAAATCTAATGAAACTCATTAATAACTTAAGAACGGAAAATCTTAACTTTAATCTAAAGATTTGTTTTCATTAAAACATTTTACAGAGGGTTTTTACTCTTACACTTATTTTATTTTATTTTTAAAAGATATCTATACTTGGAGAGTACCACTTCTCTAATTTTTTTATTTTTATAATAGGAAGTTTTATTAACAATAATAATAATAAATGTATTATAATATTTTTTCTTAAAATGTTTCATGAATGTATTAGACTAATATAATATAATTTTAAAAATAAAATATATTTAATTAAAATAGCAGTTAATAGTAGTATGGAGTCAAATTTACTAACATGTGACATAAAACTAAAATAATCAATTACAAGTTTTTGACATTTAAAATTTAATGAATTTAAATGTAATACATTTTTTTGGAACATTTAATGTATTACATGCAACAAATGTAAAATTTAATAATAAATATTAGATGCATCATATTAAACATTTCTTATAGTATTTAGCAAATGTAGCATTAAAAAGTAGCATTAATTCAATTTAACAAATAATTTATTTTTCCATAAAAATAACAGAAATGTTAACGAGTGTTATTAATGTACTGGTTAAGGAACATAAAAATAGAATGCTTTTATTGTATGATATATCATTTAATGTTATAAATGTAGTCAATACCGTAATTTCCAATAAATGTAATTTTGTTTATCTACTAGATTTAATCAAAGTTAGTTTCTGGAATTTGATTTTAACTAGGGTTGTTCATGGGTTTCCCTAACCTAACCCGAACCCAGTGGATCGGTTTACCCGGGTTCTAGGGTAGACCTGGTCCAAAGAAAATATAAATTGTTATGAATGGGTTGGGCAACGAGTTGGGTGTTTGTGAATCCATGGAACCCAACATGACCCGATGCCTTAATATTATATGCATAAAAAGTTACTTTCCCTATCTAATTTTGCTCCCTTGCGCGATTCATTTCATTTGTGTCTTCAATTTAATTTCCCACAGCCACAGAAACTTAAAACGATCCCTACTTACTGCCCTAGCCTCCTCTTTTGCCACCCCCTCAAGCTCGTGGCGGCGTCTGCCTCCGGCCTCCCTCTCAAGCTCATCGTGCGTTTTCCATTTGCCTCCTGCCTACCGCCACTTTGCCTTCGACCTCCCCCTCTCCTGCGTGTGTTTGCCTCAAGCCTCCCCCTAAGCTCGGCGTGCGTCTGCGTCCTACCTACCCCGCTTGCCTTGCGTCGTGTCGTCCGTTCGTCAGTTCAACAACTCTCGGTTCTCGCTCAGTCGATCATCTGTGCTGGTAAGTTGTTTTTGCCACTTTCAGCTTGATCTGTTGTCTTCGCCATTGATGTGCTTGATCTGATGATTGATAAACCAAAATACCTTAGAGAAGTGTGGTGAATGTGAGCTTGTGTCTCCATGAAATTCTTGCTTTGTTAATTGTTATGCTTAAACAGAAAAGTTTGGTGATTGAAAAAATGCCTACTTGAACTGCTCTAAAATGATGATTAAATTTGCAAATCTGATTTCTGGAGATCATGGACCGTTAAAAGCAACATAAGCCATTTTTTTCTCGTTTTTTTTGTAACAGCCCAATTGGCCCAAAAGAGTAGGCCCAACCCGAGAACCCAACCTGAACCGACCCAACCATACTCGGTTCGGTTCAACCCACTAAATTTTATTGCCCGAACCAACCCAACCCGTGTAACATGCTCAGTCCGGTTCCAAAAAACCTGACCAAACCCGGCCTGAGAACAGTCCTCATTTTAACTACAGTTTAGAGAGTTCCTTTTTGGTTTTCAAATTGGGGTTAATCCCCTAGCCTATTTTGACTAGTTTAGTTTTCATGTAAATATATATCTGTTAGAGGATTTGTTGTATTCTACTTAATGAATTTGGCTTAAAAAAAGTTTTTCATATATACCAATTAGGGTTAAATATGTTTTTGGTCCCTAAATTTTCACCCGAATTTGGTTTTGGTCCCTAATCTTTTTTTTCTCGTTGGTTTTGGTCCCTAACGTTTTCAAATCATTGAAATTAGTCCCTGCCGTCACCCTTATATTTAACAGAGTTGACGACAGGAACTAATTTCAATGATTTGTAAATGTTAGGGACCAAAAACAACGAAAAATAAAGATTAGGGACCAAACCCAGATTCGGGTTTTGATCCCTAAACTTTCACCCAATTTTGGTTTTGGTCCCTAAAGTTTTCAAATCATTGAAATTAGTCCCTGCCGTCACCCCTATATTTAATAGAGTTGACGACAGGGATTAATTTCAATGATTTGAAAACTTTAGGGACCAAAACCAATGAAAAAAAAGATTATGGACCAATACCAAATTCGGGTGAAAGTTAAGGGACTAAAAACATATTTAACCCTACGTATTAAGTTGCAATATATGGTACTAATTGAAAAATCTCTCCAAAGATAAAACATTTTCCAAAAAACAGATCAAACTTTGTCTGTTTATGAACCACAGACTATACCCTCGTGTTGATGACATTAAATGCCAATTAAGAACTATCTTTTTGAAACTCATACACTTATTCCTTAAGTAATTTCTTAAGTTAACTCTTTACTCAATTCACCAAATAATAGTAAAAAAAACTTTACTCATAGAAATGTTGAAAAATATGAATATATAACCATTAATCATTTTCTTAAATTTTCTTTTGACCCATTTTACAAATAATAAAATAATTGACTTTGAAAGAAATGTTGAAAAGTGAAAATATATAATTATTAATTAATTCCTTAAGTTAACTCTTTGACTCAATTCACCAAATAATTAAAAATGATTAACTCATAAAGAAAGGTAGAAAATAGTCTATACGTAATTATTAATTAATTTCATAAATTAAATTTTATTTCTATTTAAAAAATAAAAGAAATAAATCCTGATGGCTTTGGAAAAACACTTGACTAAAAAATAAATGACGATATGTATGAATATAACGTTTCTTTAGAGAAGAAAATGGATGTAAATTCATGCTACGTGTGTGCTTCAGCAAAGCAAACATGTGAATTTCAACAATTTCATGTTGTTGTACTAGTGGTTATCATTATCATTTGTTGTAAAGGCCTAAAAGCCAGTACGAGTCACCAATTTAACTCTTTTGTAACTTTGTTGCAGGCTAGGATCACATTGAGGGTATTTAAAAAAGATTAAAAGAAAAAGGCGAAGAATGAAAGAAGGAAAAGAGAGAAAATTAAGGGTTATGGAAGGAGCATATTTGATCAGCAAACTTCCCGATGCACTTCTTGCAGATATCGTGTCTCTACTTCTGGGAGCTGAAGGTGTGAGGACTAGTGTCCTTTCTCAACGATGGAAAACCGTGTGGAAGCACTCTTCCCGTCTCAACTTCGACCAAAAACAAATGTTGAAGCCTTTGTTAGAACCACAGGCAACACTAGAAGGGGGGGTTGAATAGTGTTTTAGACATTTTAAGACAGTTTTGGAAATCTTTTAAAATAAACAATCACGCTAAGTAATCATTGTACAAACCCAATCTTAAGATCAGAGTTATTTTAAGAATATGCGGAATATATGAAAGATTTAGATTAAAAAAAAACTTTCTCTTACACTTAAGATTGTTTTGATTTTAAACAAACTTCTCTTAGTGTCTTCTGAAGAATATTACTAAGAGTAGCTTCAGAACTGTTTCTGAAATACTTTAGATGTTCAGAGACCATCTATATCATGCGTCTGAACTGAGTTCCTGTTGGGCTCACTTCAGACAGGTATTTCAGACATCCCTCTGAATATATTCTTCTATAATACTTCAATCTACACTAGAGACGTTTTAACGTTGTGTTTGTATGAAAACTTGTTTTATTGAAATCGTTTTGTTAAGATTATTATGAAAAGTACTTTTCAATCCCCAACGTAAATATGAAAACTGTAAGTAAAAGAGATTAAGGGAAAGAAGACTTAGACACAGAATTTATCCTGGTTAACCCACAAACCCTGTGAGCTACATCCAGTCCTACTGGCAAACCACCACTAGCTTTTTAATAACAACAACACATATGTGCCACTCCGAATCCCCCAGACCCTTGCAGCCACATATATGTCACACTATCTGAAACCACAGATACACATGTTAACCTCTCCAGGCCAACACAACAAGTATTCTTTTCTATCAAGCCTCTCCAGGCTCTACCACAAGTATTCTTTCCTCCACCAAGCCTCTCCAGGCTCTACCACGAGTATTCTTTCTTCCACCAAGCCTCTCCAGGCTCTCAGACACTTAACTAAGTGTTGAGTATTACTACTCAATCTAAGCTAGATGTTCGCTAGAACCTCTCAACTCAGATTCTTCTTGTACATAGAGATTACTGAGTACATACTCAGGATACAGTCATTACAAACTAAATACAAGGATAGACAGTGATACAAGTGTTTGAATTTAAGTACAATCCCTGTCTTTTCTATGAGGAATACATCCTCTGAGAGTAGGCTTACTAAGAATGTGAAATTAAGCTCAGCCTTATTCTCCAACCATTGGTTTCCATGGGCTACATTCTCACCCGTATCATTGGAATACCAAGGTATCTTCAGAGCTTCAAACCGTACCCGGTTTGATAGTCATTTGTACAACATGATTGCCTTCCTGACAATCAACTTACTTGATCAACAAACCAACTGTACAATCTAACTAACTGACCAGCTGATCAGTAGCCCGATTGAGAATTCACTCTCTGATCAATCGTTGTTGACATTTTCATGATGTATTTTAGCTCGAGTCAACTCTTGTTAACTGTAAGACACTCAGCCTAGTTAACAATTTTTCATCCTGATTGATTTCAAGAACCTTCTTGAAAAGCAATCCCAATTGATCTATCTTGGTTGCAACAACAGGTGCATGGTTGTTTTCAACAACAACATCTTCAACTTCTTTCTTGAGGCTATTTATATGTTCTTCTTGAATATAGCCGTTGAAGATAATTCATAATACCGTTGAGCTTCTGATGATGTGGCTCATATAGCCGTTATGTAATAGCTTCTCAAACGGTTGCTTCTCCTTAAGCGTATTGAGTGTTCAGAATACTCCCGTTCTGACACTTCTGTTGATGAGCTCTGTTTTGAGAGATGTGATGATTATGTGTATTCTCTCTATTGAATTCTTCTGCTTTCTTGCATCTGCTTTATCCAGCTTTCATCTGCTTGCTCCAGCTTGCATTATCTTGCATCTGCTTGTATCTGCTTGCATCTGCTTGTATCTGCTTTATCCAGCTTGCATCTTCTTTCTTCAGAGTTCCTCTGATTTTCTTGAGAGTATGTATCCGTTGAATTTGCCCTTTTTGCTTATTCTGCATATACTCCTTTTTCATTTGCTCCTGACACCATTACTTCTTTGAATGAGATGTCTTGATCAATAGTCGTTGTTTGCAGATTCCTCTTTTGATATTTAGATAAAGATGTTGAATTGAATATATTTTATTCAAACATCTTCCTTGTTGCTTCTGCTTAGTCTTCTGAGCTTTTCTTCTGCTTTGTTCCAGATTGCGCAAATGAAGAAATATCTCGTTGAGATGCTATCGTTTAGAGATAGCAAATAGTCTTCTTTTAATCCGTTGTGAGACACGCTTCTTGAAAGTTCTGACATAGTACAACGTTGGTGCTGCTGTAAAGCTGCTACTGTTGTTGCTGCGAATGCTGCGTTGCAGAGATTTCCTCAGTGGTGTATGAAGTTCAAATGCACCGGGAAAGGTCTCTGTGATTGTTGCCACAAATGTGTTTCAAAACGTACGAACATCAGAGACTTAGAAAAGTCTTCACGCAAGGTTTCAGCAAAGATGCCACGTCATTACTAAAGCTTCAGACAGCTTCCAACCTTCAGACGGGTTCCAGTCTTCAGACAGGTTCCAGTCTTCAGACGGGTTCGAGTCTTCAGACGGGCTTGGCTCTTCAGACGTCTTCAACACTTAAGACAGGTTGATGACTTCAGACAGCTCAAGTCTTTCAGACGGGTTGCGTCCTTCAGACAACTTTAATTCTTCATACTGGTTGAAACTTTAGACGCCTTCTTCCTTATGATAATAGAACTGTAGCTTCATTCTTCTTTGTATCTTCTTCTTCTTGTATCTCTTCTTCTTCGTTTCTTCAGTTCATTGTTGTTCTTCAGACAGACGTATATTTGAATCTGTACTTCTTCATATCTTTTGCCTTCAGTTCTTTAGATAGTCTTCTAATCTTCACTTCTTCAGATAGTCTTCAAGTCTTCACTTCTTCAGACAGTATTCAAGTCTTCACTTCTTCAGACAGTCTTCAAATCTTCGATTCTTCAGATAGTCTTCAAGTCTTCACTTCTATTCTTCAGTTGCTTCAACTCTGTTAAGGATTAATCTTCTTCAGATTCTGCACTCTCGTTCTTCTGATTCTGATCTTCTGATTCTGATTCTGTTCACAAAATCTTCTTCTTCTAAAGAGTATTTCATCCTAAAACATAATTAACAAACAAATACCTTTCTCAGTAGAACCTGTTTATATAATCTAATTGGTTCTTTATATAATTTTATTTGTTCTTTATATAATCTTATTTGTTAATCATTAAAACTATCGGATGTTAAGTCTTATAATCATGTTTAATTACTTAAACAGATTTATAGACTTCACAATCTCCCCCTTTTTAATGATGACAAATAAATTATATATTACTGACAAAATGGGTGTAAAAAGAAATGAGATAATAAAATAAGATAATAGATTTTATTACTCCCCCTATCTATATTACTCCCCCTGAGACAGGCATTGATTCTTTTAGATATCCTCTGAAACAATTAAGTCTTTAATTAATCAATTTCAATTGTTAAATCTTTTATTAACCAACTGTTACAAGTTTATTGTTAATATTTCAGATATTTTAGATAACCGATTGTTAAAATTTTTCTTGTTAAAATTTCAGATACCTATTGTTATTTTCTTGATAAAATTTCAGACACCTATTGTTATTAGAACCCTTCAGATACCTATTGTTATATAATACTTCAGAAATTTTAGATAGACGATTGTTAAAATTTTCTTGTTAAGATTTCAGATACCTATTGTTATGACTTATTGTTATTCTTACTTATTATTAGAACTCTTAGTTTGTTATCCTTCCTTACTGTAATTTATATTTCTTTGCTATTTATTTCTTCTTCCTATAATCTCCCTATATATTTCCCTTTTTGTTACATTCTTTTTAGTATTTGTTAGTTTATATTTCTCCCCCTTTTGTCATTAATTGAAAAGGTTTATATTATAAGTTAATGTAATCCTATACCAAATGTTAAATAATGTATCGTTTTGACAGATATATTTCTCCTGTTAAGTTGGTTACACTTAAAGATCTACTTCTTAATACTGAGGTTTCTCCCCCTAAGTTGATTAGTTTTCTACAGTCTTTTAAGAGTTTCTCGTTACAGTTAAGATTTTGTTAAGCAATTATCAAGAAGTTATGAAGCATAAATGAAATTAAACAAAGAGGATTTTTATTAAAAGAGAACAATCTAGATTCACAGAAAAGAACACATTAGATAATGGAGACAAAAGAACAAAGACACTTAAACTGACATCAGATAAGTTTTAAAGACGATAGAGGGAACTAATTTCCATAAGATTGCTCATTAGACACTAGATATTATTAGAGATCTTGAGCACATTCTTCCTTATCTTCTTTATCTTGTGACGCAGTTGAGCATTCTCCATCCTTAGTCTTTGAATCTCAGGAATGTCATCGGTTTCCTCTGTGTTCCGATGATTTACCTTAAGAAAACCAGGATGTCTATGATCGTACAGGTGGCTAATGAACACATTGTTTACCATAAGAATCTTCATGATCACAGTATTGTGAGGTAGGATAGTAGAATATTCCAATTTTCTTCTTGCCATATCGAAAAGAATGATCCACGGAAGATTAATCTTCTTCTTTTGCAAAAGATTGATAACACAGAACCTTTCCATTTCAAGGTTATGGTTATCCTTAATACGTGGGATCACACAATATTTCAGAATATTGAAGAGAACTTTGGGAATGACTCTCATTCCTTGCCTATTGAAGATTAGATGGTTAAACTGTTCCTCAAACAGATCTTTCCAAGCTGTGGAGAATAATTCTCCTTCAGCTTTTACTCCTAGAGCTTTTTCAAGGATATTGGTAGTTACAACCACCTTTTGATTCATAACATGGGCTTTGAGGCAGGTCTCTTCCCCTGAGTTTTCCAGACAAAGCGTGTTCCAGAATTGGTACACACTTTCTTCATGCCATTGACTGTCAATGGCTTCAAAGAAAGGTAACCATCCGGCAGCTTTGAAGAAGGCAGTTACATTATAACCAACCTTAGAGAGTTTCTGAAAGTCTAACAATTTGAGTTTGAAAGATAGAGGAAGACATTTCGAGAAATGGGAGTGAGAAATCTTTTGGAGGTTTCCTAGAGAGATTTGGAGGTTGAGATGAAGAGAGCAAATAGAAGTTTGAGAATATATACAAGAGCAATTAATTATGGCACTGACAGCGCGTTCTTGGGAAGAGTGCGTTGATTGATAGATAAGTGAAACGCCGCGACCTTTAAAGATATTAGCCGATATGGTTCCAAGAGACCCCCTTATTAAAACAACACGTCTTTTCAGAGGACAATGCATTGAATATAGGATCATGAAAGTTTAGATTAGGTAAAGAAGAGATGTTACCACATAATCCATTTATTGTTATCTGGGTGAAGTGGTGTTAACTGACATTGCTTTTTGCCTTGAAGACTTTTTCTTCATCTGAGGTTGCTTGATGTCTGCATATTTCAGTATGCTTTTGTCTTTTGCTCCAGAGAATCTTTGAACAATCATCTTAACCTATCTCTTTACAATTAAGTTGGATTCTAATGACTTGAGTAACTATCCTTTAACATTTCAGACCCACAATTTCAGACAGTCCATAAGGAGCCTTCTGAACGGGTTAGATGAATAGAGATATTACTAAGTTAGTATAATCCACTCAGAGATTGAGTTAGGTTTGGTCCATAGAGTGTTAATCATCTTTAATATTGATAACCCACGCTTTCAGAGAGTTCATTTTGAACTTCCTGAACAGGTTCAGACAATCGAGATGTTATCACACTACCCATCCTTTTAGATGATGTTTCTTAGATGGTCTTCTTAAAACCTGTTTCCTGAAACATTCAAACTAGAAGTACCTTTCAGTAGCACCTGATTGTAATTTGTCTAATTATTTAAATTAAGTATTTTAAAATTACAGATAACATTTTATCAAATTTAAAAATTATCTTATTAGGTTAATTAAATTTATCTTTTAGAAATATAATTTGTTAATCAATTAAGGATAGAGTTATGTTATTGATAGACTTAAATGTGCGTAAAAGGAAACACATATAAACAAATAGAACACATAGAATGTTAATATTAAGAGAAACACATAAACAGAGATAGAAAGTGAAATGGACTCAAAACAGAAAGACATAGATACAAAAAAAAAATCAAAACACAAGTGTATCATTGATCTTCAACAGGTTTGTTCTTATTGGCACTGACTTTCTCCTTTTGTGCTTTCAGCATCTGCAGTTCACGTTGATAGAATCTGAGTGTTTCTTCCAGCCGTCCGATGCGTTCATTCAACTTTCTTATATTACATCTTCTGAAAATTTCTCTTAAATCTCCATGATTTCTTAGAGAATCAGATGACTCCATATGATTCTGAGTTGATGACGGAGAATTGTGTTCTTCTTTTGCTTCTGCCGGTATCCCCTTAGAATGTTCATATTCCTTTATAGTGAACAAGGGTGATGGCTCCTGGTCAAAGAATCTTTCAATAGGAAATCCTTTATATTGAAGGATTTTCATAATTAGTGTAGTATGGGGAAAGACTTTGACTTCTTCTAATTTTCTTCTCATCATATGGTAGAGGATGATTCTGGGAAGATTTAATCTTTTCCTTTGAAGGAGATGTATCAGCACGAATCTTTCCATATCAGAGATGATGATTGTATCCTTCCTTTTGGGTAGAATACAACAGTTAATGATTGCCAGCAGAATTCTGGGATTTTCCAGTAAGTTTGAGCAAACTGGTGGTTCAAGAGTTCTGCGACCAAATAACATTTGATCATGCATCTCTTTCTCTCTATCATTGATTTCCCAATCTGAAGAGAATTGTTTTCCGGTTGCTTCAACCCCAATGATTTCCTTCAGATCCTTGAAGTCCACTCTGATAGGCATTCCCATTACTGAAGTGTTTATACCACTTGTCTCTTTAAGAAACACTTCCGAGTTGTTCCAGAAATCTAGAACACTTTGCTCATGCCAGGGAACGATGCCTCTTCAAGATAGGAAATCCAGCCAGCATCCTTGAAATACTCAGAGATTTTTAGTTCTTCTTTGTCAAAGTCACTTAAATTTACTCCCCTTGTGGGAATAATTCTTTCATCATACTTGCGTAGACTTTGAGCACATGAGATTGCTGATCTTGATGCCATTTGAGATAGATTAAGATGAATTGGAAGGAAATAACTGTGAGGTTCTTCTGATGATCTTCCAATCCTTTAAATAGGCAATCAAGCGTCGCTTCATTTTATGAAAGGAGCGGTTTCATCCACTAAGCAGTTGTGGAGAGATGTGCATCATGTCCATTGAGAGAAACCGGTTGATGATTCAATGATTCACATCGTGCCGTTTCATATTTTCAAAAACAGTTATGACTAACACACACAACTCTTCATTTACTTAATTTAAAAACACAGTTATTACTATACTAAGCATGTGTGACTCTTCAACATATATATATTTAAATAAGTAAAGCATACATAAAATGAATCATACATTTCACATAGTAAACATAGTAAAACACATAACACGCAGTAATTTCTTTTAACACAATTTAACAGCATGAAACAATTATATCATGTAATCATATTTTTCACAATTTCAATAAAACAAATCATGCAATAGATTAATAGCTATATTAAAATTATAACTTAAATATAGATAGGAAAGGTGTTACTAGTTTGTGATCTAGAGATAGATTCACTTTCCTTTTCTGTTGCGTCCTGTGCTTTAGCCTTATGAATAATGAGTATTGGAAAAATGATTTTCCTATTCTCATTGTCATTCTTCAGAGTTGCTTCAGCCTGGTGAGATTTCCATCTTCTGAGGATCTACTCCTTCTGCATTTGTTAGATGCTCAACCCGAAGGTGAGCTCTGATACCAATTGTTAGAACCACAGGCAACACTAGAAGGGGGGGTTGAATAGTGTTTTAGACATTTTAAGACAGTTTTGGAAATCTTTTAAAATAAACAATCACGCTAAGTAATCATTGTACAAACCCAATCTTAAGATCAGAGTTATTTTAAGAATATGCGGAATATATGAAAGATTTAGATTAAAAAAAAACTTTCTCTTACACTTAAGATTGTTTTGATTTTAAACAAACTTCTCTTAGTGTCTTCTGAAGAATATTACTAAGAGTACCTTCAGAACTGTTTCTGAAATACTTTAGATGTTCAGAGACCATTTATATCATGCGTCTGAACTGAGTTCCTGTTGGGCTCACTTCAGACAGGTATTTCAGACATCCCTCTGAATATATTCTTCTATAATACTTCAATCTACACTAGAGACGTTTTAACGTTATGTTTGTATGAAAACTTGTTTTATTGAAATCGTTGTGTTAAGATTATTATGAAAAGTACTTTTCAATCCCCAACGTAAATATGAAAACTGTAAGTAAAAGAGATTAAGGGAAAGAAGACTTAGACACAGAATTTATCCTGGTTCACCCACAAACCCTGTGAGCTACATCCAGTCCTAGTGGCAAACCACCACTAGCTTTTTAATAACAACAACACATATGTGCCACTCCGAATCCCCCAGACCCTTGCAGCCACATATATGTCACACTATCTGAAACCACAGATACACATGTTAACCTCTCCAGGCCAACACAACAAGTATTCTTTTCTATGAAGCCTCTCCAGGCTCTACCACAAGTATTCTTTCTTCCACCAAGCCTCTCCAGGCTCTACCACGAGTATTCTTTCTTCCACCAAGCCTCTCCAGGCTCTTAGACACTTAACTAAGTGTTGAGTATTACTACTCAATCTAAGCTAGATGTTCGCTAGAACCTCTCAACTCAGATTCTTCTTGTACATAGAGATTACTGAGTACATACTCAGGATACAATCATTACAAACTAAATACAAGGATAGACAGTGATACAAGTGTTTGAATTTAAGTATAATCCCTGTCTTTTCTATGAGGAATACATCCTCTGAGAGTAGGCTAACTAAGAATGTGAAATTGAGCTCAGCCTTATTCTCCAACCATTGGTTTCCATGGGCTACATTCTCACCCGTCTCATTGGAATACCAAGGTATCTTCAGAGCTTCAAAACCGTACCCGGTTTGATAGTCATTTGTACAGCATGATTGCCTTCCTGACAATCAACTTACTTGATCAACAGACCAACTGTACAATCTAACTAACTGACCAGCTGATCAGTAGCCCGATTGAGAATTCACTCTCTGATCAATCGTTGTTGACATTTTCATGATGTATTTTAGCTCGAGTCAACTCTTGTTAACTGTAAGACACTCAGCCTAGTTAACAATTTTTCATCCTGATTGATTTCAGGAACCTTCTTGAAAAGCAATCCCGATTGATCTATCTTGGTTGCAACAGCAGCTACATGGTTGTTTTCAACAACAACATCTTCAACTTCTTTCTTGAGGCTATTTATATGTTCTTCTTGAATATAGCCGTTGAAGATAATTCGTAATACCATTGAGCTTCTGATGATGTGGCTCATATAGCCGTTGTGTAATAGCTTCTCAAACGGTTGCTTCTCCTTAAGCATATTGAGTGTTCAGAATACTCCCGTTCTGACACTTCTGTTGATGAGCTCTATTTTGAGAGATGTGATGATTATGTGTATTCTCTCTCTTGAATTCTTCTGCTTTCTTGCATCTGCTTTATCCAGCTTTCATCTGCTTGCTCCAGCTTGCATTATCTTGCATCTGCTTGTATCTGCTTGCATCTGCTTTTATTTGCTTTATCCAGCTTGCATCTGCTTTCTTCAGAGTTCCTCTGATTTTCTTGAGAGTATGTATCCGTTGAATTTTCCCTTTTTGCTTATTCTGCATATACTCCTTTTTCATTTGCTCCTGACACCATTACTTCTTTGAATGAGATGTCTTGATCAATAGTCGTTGTTTGCAGATTCCTCTTTTGATATTTAGATAAAGATGTTGAATTGAATATATTTTATTCAAACATCTTCCTTGTTGCTTCTACTTAGTCTTCTGAGCTTTTCTTCTGCTTTGTTCCAGATTGCACAAATGAAGAAATATCTCGTTGAGATGCTATCGTTTAGAGATAACAAATAGTCTTCTTTTAATCCGTTGTGAGACACGCTTCTTGAAAGTTCTGACATAGTACAACGTTGTTGCTGCTGTAAAGCCGCTACTGTTGTTGCTGCGAATGCTGCGTTGCAGAGATTTCCTCAGTGGTGTATGAAGTTCAAATGCACCGGGAAAGGTCTCTGTGATTGTTGCCACAAATGTGTTTCAAAACGTACGAACATCAGAGACTTAGAAAAGTCTTCACGCAAGGTTTCAACAAAGATGCCACGTCATTACTAAAGCTTCAGACAGCTTCCAACCTTCAGACGGGTTCTAGTCTTCAGACGGGTTCGAGTCTTCAGACGGGTTCGAGTCTTCAGACGGGCTTGGCTCTTCAGACGTCTTCAACACTTAAGACAGGTTGATGACTTCAGACAGCTCAAGTCTTTCAGACGGGTTGCGTCCTTCAGACAACTTTAATTCTTCATACTGGTTGAAACTTCAGACTCCTTCTTCCTTATGATAATAGAATTGTAGCTTCATTCTTCTTTGTATCTTCTTCTTCTTGTATCTCTTCTTCTTCGTTTCTTCAGTTCATTGTTGTTCTTCAGACAGACGTATATTTGAATCTGTACTTCTTCATATCTTTTGCCTTCAGTTCTTTAGATAGTCTTCTAATCTTCACTTCTTTAGATAGTCTTCAAGTCTTCACTTCTTCAGACAGTCTTCAAGTCTTCACTTCTTCAGACAATCTTCAAGTCTTCACTTCTTCAGACAGTCTTCAAATCTTCGATTCTTCAGATAGTCTTCAAGTCTTCACTTCTATTCTTTAGTTGCTTCAACTCTGTTAAGGATTAATCTTCTTCAGATTCTGCACTCTCGTTCTTCTGATTCTGATCTTCTGATTCTGATTCTGTTCACAAAATCTTCTTCTTCTAAAGAGTATTTCATCCTGAAACATAATTAACAAACAAATACCTTTCTCAGTAGAACCTGTTTATATAATCTAATTGGTTCTTTATATAATTTTATTTGTTCTTTATATAATCTTATTTGTTAATCATTAAAACTAACGGATGTTAAGTCTTATAATCATGTTTAATTACTTAAACAGATTTATAGACTTCACAGCCTTTGATTGAACATTACCTCCAATATACACATCCAAACAAGCGTTTTGCCTCTGCGTTGCGTCGTAAGGTAATGTTAGAGATATAGTGTTAATCGAATCATGTATCTTTATCTAAAAGCTTAATTACCAAGTTTCTTAGAGTTTGATTTTCGTTACCCCCATTTTTCAAAGAAGTTAAATTTTAGCACCATGTAGATTAATCTATGCATTGTATATGTCTCAAGTCCAAAGGGGCTTTTGTGTGAGGTGACATATTAGAGATATAGCATAAAATTAATCATTTTTGCTTGCCTAATAAGTCTTTGAATTGATTCATCACAGGTAGCTTCTAGAGGGCGAAAATCCATGGATGCAATTGCTAAAGCATCCAAAATGATTAACTCAGTCATAGATTCTCATTCTAGTCCTTTGAAAAGCTGTAGAATTCGACATTTGACTGAGAGTTGCGCATGTGGAGAAGCTGTGGGATGGATGAAGAAGCTCTTGGGGAAAGGGGTGAGAGAGATTTCTATGGAGCAAGAAAATCATTATGATTTACATCCTTATTATCAAGACATGGAATACGCTTTGAAAGATCTTGGACAAACTCTTGATTTGCCTTTTGAGGTTTTCTCAGGTTTTGAGGTTCTTGAGTTGAAAAATTATCTTCTTAAAATTTCACCTTTTATTGATACTCCTCAGATTCTGAAATGCCTAACCTTTAACAATGTGGACATGTCTACTGATGATTTACGAAAGATGCTCTCTTATTGTTCATCTCTTGGAAACCTAACCCTTAAGGAGTGTAATCCCATACAAAAAGTTGAAATCGATAGCCCAAGTCTCAAAGTTCTTAAAATTTGTAGAATGTTTGTGTGTGGGATTGTGGTTTCTGCTGCTAACATTGAGGTCGTAGAGATTGATAATGTTACTTGTTATCGTGGAAGATTAGTTTTAAAGACCCCAAAACTTCAGGTGCTCTGTTCTTACCATGATTTAAAAAATTCTCCATTTGTAAATGAGCTATTGAAAACAAAGGAGATTATAGAAACTTCCAGTGGCATTGCGGTGAGTTTTTTTTTCTAATATACTTTTCATTGGTCAATTGGTTTTTCAAATATAAATGTTTCTCATTGCATGCATATGTCCAATTACTTTGGTATTAGAAGGATTGTACTCAAAGGTTATAAATTTCAAATTATGGTTACATCCTAGTTGATTTTAGCCAACTACAACAAATACAATCTATGCTTGGAGTTGAGATTTTGCAGCCGAATCAAGTATTACAATTTATTCTTTTCAGAAATTTCTTTAAGACACCAACTTTATATCTCCATTTGAAGTTTATTAATTGTTTAGAAAATTTTCTATATCCCAGAGGAAATTGTCATACTTTTAGACATAATGAGTTTATTTACTTATTATCTCTTAATTAGATTGATGAGTGACCTTAATTAATACTTTCAAACAAAAGCCCTTGGCTTTATTGAAATTCTACCAAAACTCTAGTTATGACTCTTGGAATGTAAAATATTACTTTATTTGTTAATATTTCTGTTTTCTTCTTATATATCTATTTTCCCTTGTTGTCTCAGAGTCCTCAAGGTTCAAATATTGGCAATATATTTGAGAATCTAGTTACTCTTCGCATCGATTTAGATTTAGGAAATGTCAGAAATCTCATTGCTCTATCTTTCGCCCTCAAATCATTCTATCATTTGAAGAATCTTGAAATTAGTAACCAGGTACACTTATGATTACTTCAACCATATGTTTGTATCTTTCCTTTTATATTACATGTGTGCAAAAATACATTTCTATGGGATTAAGTGAATTTCACAACACAATTTTTTTCCTACCTTAGGTCAATGATGATTTAGCAAATCATAATGATGGAGTGTATGATGAAAATGAAGATGAATGTCTGCCTTTCCCCAAAATGTTATTTTGGCAAAGAAGGGAGCTTTGTGAGTGTATCAATCACCAACTGAAGACCCTTTACATAAAGGGATTTACAGGTAAAGAGTTTGAAGTGGAATTTGTTAAATACATAATAACAAATGCAGGAGCGATGGAAAGGATTACCATTTGGTTTGCTGATGTCTGCTTATGGGATGAAGTTATTGCAACTGTGTGTTTGCTATCATATCCAAACGCCTCTACCAAATTGTCCATCATTCTCAAGCCTGGGAAGAAGTACATGGAAAGAATTGGTGGGAGCTTTGAAGAATGGGTGTCAAGTCTAAGACTCTGATAATGGTTTCTACTTTCTAGCTACAAAAATGTATTTTCCCTACCATTCCTAAGTTTTGAATCTTACATGTTTTCAGCCCTGTGTTTTATTGGATGTGATTTTCTTTGATTTGATGAATACATACCAGTTATTCATAATAATGGGTTTTTTACTCCAATGGTGTAATTTACTTTCCAAATGACCTAAATGAGGCGAGTTTTTTAAGAATTTCTAAAACAATCCAAGTTGTGTATGAAAAGAACAACTAATCACATAAAGAGATGTGAAATTTTATTCTTTGATGTACAATGGTGGAAATGAAGTTTAAACTCACTGTCTCGTATAAAATATTCTTTGATATTATTTTAAACAAAGTCATATTTCACAAATATAACTTAAATAATTAATAACATAAGATTTGGTTAATTTATTTTAAAATTAATTATGTCATATTCCCTAAATACAAGTTATCTTACTGTAGTTAGCAAAATCTCAAGAAGGGGGTTGAATTGAGACACGTGTATGCCTTCCTTAAAAAAATGAAAACTCTTTTCTAACTTCAAATCTCAGGTTTTACAACTAGGATGTCAAAGTTTTAGTTACGGTCAGAAGCAACAGAGTCTAAGCGTGTTTACTTAAATACGTAAGTTGCGAATCTTTAATGAATATTCTCCAGACGTGTAACTTTGTTTTTGAGTTAGTTTTAATAAATAGTTTCAGTTAGAAGACTCAAAAAAATTTGCAGTGTGTCTAACAGTAATGCAAACAAACAGAGACATGATAAGAAGAGAATAACACAACAAGATTTATCGTGGTTCATTCTTATCGACAAGACCTACGTCCAGTCCCCACCTCAGTGAGATTTTCCACTAACTTCTTCAAAGTTACAAGTATTATCCTTCCTCTTCATGCTTCTAAATATTTTCCTTCACGGACCTCTTCAGGCTCCTAAATATTCTCCTTCACAGGCCTCTTCAAGTTCCTGAGTATTCTTGTCCAAGCTTCTCAACTCAACACCACAGTCCAGAAACAACCTCTGACTCCCTGGAGGAGATATAATAGAAATGGATAAAGAAAAAGTTGTTTTAGCTTAATGTTTTAAATACATAGAGCGTGAATAAATAGTTGAATCCATATGCTAAACTACAAATGAATTTACAAACAATAAACCCCACAAATAAACTCAGAGAGTTTGATAAACAGTAAAGTATGTGTGGGTCATAAGCAATTAGATAGATGAAATAGTGATAGAAAACTCTTGGGCAGTGCTTTGGCTTTTGCTAAATGTTCTCTCATCTTGCTTATGAGTTCCAAGCACCTATTTATAGGTTGGGATAAGAATATAGTCGTTTATAGCCGTTGGGAATCCTCAACAACTCTTTCCCTTGTGTCTGGAACTTTTTACACATCAGCACACTTGACTTGCTTTTGTCTGATGCATTATTCTTATGCGTCTGAGTTACTTTTCTGCTTCTGACTTAAAAGTTTGCTTGAGTTATGTATCTGATGTTTTGCTTCTAGCTTGAAGCAGATATTCTTCAAATCACTTTGTGTGAGACTTCAGTTTCTACGTCTAAGTATGATTTCAAATGTGTCCAAGTCTAATTTCGATCTGACCTTCAAATGTGTCTGAGTCTAATTTGAATCTGACCTTCAGATGTGTCTGAGTCTAATCTTATTGCATCTGAATATGAGTCTGGTCTGTTTATGTGCATACGTTTTTTATATTTTACTTCTGTCTTTTGTCAAGGCTTCTTGCATTTGATTTTTGTGTGCTTGCTTCTGTGTACTTTGTTCTTGTTTTTTGCTTCTGCTTTTTTATTCTCTCTTTATCCAAGCATGAGTTTATACAGTTCAAAACCTCTCTGATTTAAGAACTGACCGGGCTTAAGAACCTTTTTGCTATTACTTCTCTGATGACAATATTTTCTGATTTTGCTAAGAAGCTTCTGATGTAAGTGATGTTCTGATCAAGGATGCTTCTTAAGTCTTCTGTTTCTGATACAACCATTTTGGTTCTATCATCTTTCTGATCTTAGGTTATTTTCTGAAGTTCCCATCAGCATGAGTCAACTTTCTTCTGAGATTTTCTTCTTGATACACTGTCAGTCTTGCTTCTTAGATCCGTTTATGCTTCTAAGGCTTGTCGGACGTGTTTTCTTCTTAGTTCAACTTGCTTCTTACCTCAATTTTCGTTTGACCTCAGCTTGCGTATGACCTTGTTTATACTTCTTTAATTTTCTTCTTAACTTTACTCAAGTCTTCATGACCGACGATAAATTTCTTTTTATGTCTTATGACTTGACCCTTCAATGTGAGATGCTTCTTAAGATGACAAATCTTGGTGCATGGTTGATCTTGTTACCTGACTTAGTGTATTTCTGCACACTTAAGCATCTCAAATCTAATGAAGCTCATTAATAACTTAAGAACAGAAAATCTTAACTTTAATCTAAAGGTTTGTTTTCATTAAAACATTTCACAGAGGGTTTTGACTCTTACACTTATTTTATTTTATTTTTAAAATATATCTATACTTGGAGAATACCACTTCTCTACTATTTTTATTTTGATAATAGGAAGTTTTATTAACAATAATATTAATAAATGTATTATAATATTTTTTCTTAAAATGTTTCATGAATATATCAGACTAATATAATATAAATTTAAAAATAAAATATATTTAATTAAAATAGCAGTTAATAGTAGTATGAAGTCAAATTTACTAACATGTGACATAAAACTAATATAATCAATTACAAGTTTTTGACATTTAAAATTTAATGAATTTAAATGTAATACTTTTTTTTGGAACATTTAATGCATTACATGCAATAAATGTAAAATTTAATAATAAATATTAGATGCATCATATTAAACATTTCTTATAGTATTTAGCAAATGTAGCATTAAATAGTAGCATTAATTCAATTTAACAAATAATTTATTTTTCCATAAAAATAAGAGAAATGTTAACGAGTGTTATTAATGTATTGGTTAAGGAACAAAAAAATAGAATGTTTTTATTGTATGATATATCATTTAATGTTATAAATGTAGTCAATACCGTAATTTCCAATAAATGTAATTTTATTTATCTACTAGATTTGATCAAAGTTAGATTCTGGAATTTGATTTTAACTAGGGTTGTTCATGGGTTTCCCTAACCTGACCCGAACCCAGTGGATCGGTTTACCCGGGTTCTAGGGTAGACCCGGTCAAAAGAAAATAAAAACTGTTATGTATGGGTTGGGCAACGAATTGTGTGTTTGTGAACCCATGGAACCCAACATGACCCGATGCCTTAATATTATATGCATAAAAAGTTACTTTCCCTATCTAATTTTGCTCCCTTGCGCGATTCATTTCATTTGTGTCTTCAATTTAATTTCCCACAGCCACAGAAACTTAAAACGATCCCTACTTACTGCCCTAGCCTCCTCTTCGGCCACCCCCTCAATCTCGTCACTACGTCTGCCTCCGGCCGCCATCTCAAGCTCATCGTGCGTTTGCCATTTGCCTCCTGCCTACCGCCACTTTTCCCTCGACCTCCCCCTCTCCTGCGTGTGTCTGCCTCAAGCCTCCCCCTAAGCTGTGCGTGCGTCTGCGTCCTACCTACCCCGCTTGCCTTGCGTCGTGTCGTCCGTTCGTCAGTTCAACAACTCTCGGTTCTCGCTCAATCGATCATCTGTGCCGGTAAGTTGTTTTTGCCTCTTTCAGCTTGATCTGTTGTCTTCGCCATTGATTTGCTTGATCTCATGATTGATAAAACAAAATACCTTAAAGAAGTGCGGTGATTGTGAGCTTGTGTCTCCATGAAATTCATGTCTTGTTAATTGTTATGCTTAAACAGAAAAGTTTGGTGATTGAAAAAATGCCTACTTGAACTGCTCTAAAATGATGATTAAATGTGCAAATATGATTTCTGGAGATCATGCATTGTTAAAAGCAACATAAGACATTTTTTCTCGTTTTTTTTTGTAACAGCCCAATTGTCCCAAAAGAGTAGGCCCAACCCAAGAACCCAACCTGAACCGACCCAACCATACTCGGTTTGGTTCAACCCACGAAATTTTATTGCCCGAACCGACCCAACCCGTGTAACATGCTCAGTCTGGTTCAAAAAAACCCGACCAAACCCGGCCCGAGAACAGCCCTCATTTTAAATAAAGTTCAGAGAATTCCTTTTTGGTTTTCAAATTGGTGTTAATCCCCTAGCCTATTTTGACCAGTTTAGTTTTCATGTAAATATATATCTGTTAGAGGATTTGTTGTATTCTACTTAATGATTTTGGCTTATAAAAAAGTTTTTCATATATACCAATTAGGGTTAAATATGTTTTTGGTCCCTAAATTTTCACCCGAATTTGGTTTTGGTCCCTAATCTTTTTTTTCGTTGGTTTTGGTCCCTAATGTTTTCAAATCATTGAAATTAGTCCCTGCCGTCACCCTTATATTTAAAAGAGTTGACGACAGGGTCTAATTTCAATGATTTGAAAGTGTTAGGGACCAAAAACAACGAAAAATAAAGATTAGGGACCAAACCCAGATTCGAGTTTGATCCCTAAACTTTAACCCAAATTTGGTTTTTCTCCCTAAAGTTTTCAAATCATTGAAATTAGTCCCTGCCGTCACCCCTATATTTAACAGAGTTGACGGCAGGGATTAATTTCAATGATTTGAAAACGTTAGGGACCAAAACCAACGAAAAAAAAGATTATGGACCAATACCAAATTCGGGTGAAAGTTTAGGGACGAAAAACATATTTAACCTACCAATTAAGTTGCAATATATGGTACTAATTGAAGAATCTCTCCAAAGATAAAACATTTTCCAAAAAACAGATCAAACTATGTCTGTTTATGAACCACCGACTATATCCTCGTTTTGATGACATTAAATGCCAATTAAGAACTATCTTTTTGAAACTCATATACTTATTCATTAAGTAATTTCTTAAGTTAACTCTTTACTCAATTCACCAAATAAAAGTAAAAAAAATCTTTACTCATAGAAATGTTGAAAAATATGAATATATAACTATTAATCATTTTCTTAAATTAGCTTTTGACCCATTTTACAAATAATAAAATAATTGACTTTGAAAGAAATGTTGAAAAGTGAAAATATATAATTATTAATTAATTCCTTAAGTTAACTCTTTGATTCAATTCACCAAATAATTAAAAATGATTAACTCATAAAGAAAGGTAGAAAATAGTCTATACGCAATTATTAAGTAACTTCATAAATTAAATTTTATTTCTATTTAAAAAATAAAATAAATAAATCCTGGTGGCTTTGGAAAAACACTTGACTAAAAAATAAATGACGATATGTATGAATATAACGTTGCTTTAGAGAAGAAAAGGGATGTAAATTCATGCTACGTGTGTGCTTCATCAAAAGCAAACATGTGAACTTCAACAATTTCATGTTGTTGTACTAGTGGTTATCATTACCATTTGTTGTAAAGGCCTAAAAGCCAGTACGAGTCACCAATTTAACTCTTTTGTAACTTTGTTGCAGGCTAGGATCACATTGAGGGTATTTAAAAAAGATTAAAAGAAAAAGGCGAAGAATGAAAGAAGGAAAAGAGAGAAAATTAAGGGTTATGGAAGAAGCAGATTTGATCAGCAAACTTCCCGATGCACTTCTTGCAGATATCGTGTCTCTACTTCCGGGAGCTGAAGGTGTGAGGACTAGTGTCCTTTCTCAACGATGGAAAACCGTGTGGAAGCACTCTTCCCGTCTCAACTTCGACCAAAAACAAATGTTGAAGCCTATGATTGAACATTACCTCCAATATACACATCCAAACAAGCGTTTTGCCTCTGCTTTGCGTCGTAAGGTAATGTTAGAGATATGGTGTAAATCGAATCATGTATCTTTATCTACAAGCTTAATTACCAAGTTTCTTAGAGTTTGATTTTCGTTACCCCCATTTTTCAAAGAAAGTAAATTTTAGCACCATGTAGATTAATCTATGCATTGTCTATGTCTCAAGTCCAAAGGGGCTTTTGTGTGAGGTGACATGTTAGAGATACAACATAAAATTAATCATTTTTGTTTTCCTAATAAGTCTTTGAATTGATTCATCACAGGTAGCTTCTAGAGGGAGAAAATCCATGGATGCAATTGCTAAAGCATCCAAGATGATTAACTCAGTCATAGATTCTCATTCTAGTCCTTTGAAAAGCTGTAGGATTCGACATTTGACTGAGAGTTGCGCAAGTGGAGAAGTTTTGGGATGGATGCAAAAGCTCTTGGGGAAAGGGGTGAGAGAGATTTCTATGGAGCGAGAAAATCATTATGATTTACATCCTTATTATCAAGACATGGAATACGCTTTGAAAGATCTTGGACAAACTCTTGATTTGCCTTTTGAGGTTTTCTCAGGTTTTGAGGTTCTTGAGTTGAAAAATTATCTTCTTAAAGTTTCACCTTTTATTGATACTCCTCAGATTCTGAAATGCCTAACCTTTAACAATGTGGACATGTCTACTGATGATTTACAAAAGATGCTCTCTTATTGTTCATCTCTTGGAAACCTAACCCTTAAGGAGTGTAATCTCATACAAAAAGTTGAAATCGATAGCCCAAGTCTCAAAGTTTTAAAAATTTGTAGAATGTCTGTGAGTGGGATTGTGGTTTCTGCTGCTAACATTGAGGTCGTAGAGATTGATAATGTTACTTGTTATCGTGGAAGGTTGGTTTTAAAGACCCCAAAACTTCAGGTGCTCTGTTCTTACCATGATTTGAAAAATGCTCCATTTGTAAATGAGCTATTGAAAACAAAGGAGATTATAGAAACTTCCAGTGGCATTGCGGTGAGTTTTTTTTTTCTAATATACTTTTCATTGGTCAATTGGTTTTTCAAATATAAATGTTTCTCATTGCATGCATATGTCCAATTACTTTGGTATTAAGAATTGTACTCAAAGGTTATAAATTTCAAATTATGGTTACATCCTAGTTATTTTTAGCCAACTACAACATATACAATCTATGCTTGGAGTTGAGATTTTGCAGCCGAATCAAGTATTACAATTTATTCTTTTCAGAAATTTCTTTAAGACACCAACTTTATATCTCCATTTGAAGTTTATTAATTGTTTAGAAAATTTTCTATATCCCAGAGGAAATTGTCATACTTTTAGACATAATGAGTTTATTTACTTATTATCTCTTAATTAGATTGATGAGTGACCTTAAATAATACTTTCAAACAAAAGCCCTTGGATTTATTGAAATTCTACCAAAACTCTAGTTTTGACTCTTAGAATGTAAAATATTACTTTATTTGTTAATATTTCTGTTTTCTTCTTATATATCTATATTCCCTTGTTGTCTCAGAGTCCTCAAGGTTCAAATATTGGCAATATATTTGAGAATCTAGTTACTCTTCGCATCGATTTAGATTTAGGAAATGTCAGAAATCTCATTGCTCTATCTTTCGCCCTCAAATCATTCTATCATTTGAAGAATCTTGAAATTAGTAACCAGGTACGCTTATGATTACTTCAACCATATGTTTGTATCTTTCCTTTTATATTACATGTGTGCAAACATACATTTCTATGGGATTAAGTGAATTTCACAACACAATTTTTTTCCTACCTTAGGTCAATGATGATTTAGCAAATCATAATGATGGAGTGTATGATGAAAATGAAGATGAATGTCTGCCTTTCCCCAAAATGTTATTTTGGAAAAGAAGGGAGCTTTGTGAGTGTATCAATCACCATTTGAAGACCCTTTACATAAAGGGATTTACAGGTAAAGAGTTTGAAGTGGAATTTGTTAAATACATAATAACAAATGCAGGAGGGATGGAAAGGATTACCATTTGGTTTGCTGATGTCTGCTTATGGGATGAAGTTATTGCAACTGTGTGTTTGCTATCATATCCAAAGGCCTCTACCAAATTGTCCATCATTCTCAAGCCTGGGAAGAAGTACATGGAAAGAGTTGGTGGGAGCTTTGAAGAATGGGTGTCAAGTCTAAGACTCTGATATTGGTTTCTACTTTCTAGCTACAAAAATGTATTTTCCCTACCATTCCTAAGTTTTGAATCTTACATGTTATCAGCCGTGTGTTTTATTGGATGTGATTTTCTTTGATTTGATGAATACATACCAGTTATTCATAATAATGGGTTTTTTACTCCAATGTTGTAATTTACTTTCCAAATGACCTAAATGAGGCGAGTTTTTTAAGAATTTCTAAAACAGTCCAAGTTGTGTATGAAAAGAACAACTAATCACATAAAGAGATGTGAAATTTTATTCTTTGATGTACAATGGTGGACATGAAGTTTAAACTTACTGTCTCATATAAAATATTCTTTAATATTATTTTAAACAAAGTCATATTTCACAAATATAACTTAAATAATTAATAACATAAGATTTGTTTAATTTATTTTAAAATTAATTATGTCATATTCCCTAAATACAAGTTATCTTACTGTAGTTAGAAAAATCTCAAGAAGGGGGTTGAATTGAGACACGTCTATGCCTTCCTTAAAAAAATGAAAACTCTTTTCTAACTTCAAATCTCAGGTTTTACAACTAGGATGTCAAAGTTTTAGTTACGGTCAGAAGCAACAGAGTCTAAGCGTGTTTACTTAAATACGTAAGTTGCGAATCTTTAATGAATATTCTCCAGACGTGTAACTTTGTTTTTGAGTTAGTTTTAATAAATAGTTTCAGTTAGAAGACTCAAACAATTTTGCAGTGTGTCTAACAGTAATGCAAACAAACAAAGACATGATCAGAAGAGAATAACACAACAAGATTTATCGTGGTTCACTCTTATCGACAAGACCTACGTCCAGTCCCCACCTCAGTGAGATTTTCCACTAACTTCTTCAAAGTTACAAGTATTATCCTTCCTCTTCATGCTTCTAATTATTTTCCTTCACGGACCTCTTCAGGCTCCTAAATATTCTCCTTCATAGGCCTCTTCAAGTTCCTGAGTATTCTTGTCCAAGCTTCTCAACTCAACACCACAGTCCAGAAACAACCTCTGACTCCCTGGAGGAGATATAATAGAAATGGATAAAGAAAAAGTTGTTTTAGCTTAATGTTTTAAATACATAGAGCGTGAATAAATAGTTGAATCCATATGCTAAACTACAAATGAATTTACAAACAATAAACCCCACAAATAAACTCAGAGAGTTTGATAAACAGTAAAGTATGTGTGGGTCATAAGCAATTAGATAGATGAAATAGTGATAGAAAACTCTTGGGCAGTGCTTTGGCTTTTTCTAAATGTTCTCTCATCTTGCTTATGAGTTCCAAGCACCTATTTATAGGTTGGGATAAGAATATAGTCGTTTATAGCCGTTGGGAATCCTCAACAACTCTTTCCCTTGTGTCTGGAACTTTTTACACATCAGCACACTTGACTTGCTTTTGTCTGATGCATTATGCTTATGCGTCTGAGTTACTTTTCTGCTTCTGACTTAAAATTTTGCTTGAGTTTTGTATCTGATGTTTTGCTTCTAGCTTGAAGCAGATATTCTTCAAATCACTTTGTGTGAGACTTCAGTTTCTACGTCTAAGTATGATTTCAAATGTGTCCAAGTCTAATTTCGATCTGACCTTCAAATGTGTCTGAGTCTAATTTGAATCTGACCTTCAGATGCGTCTGAGTCTAATCTTATTGCATCTGAATATGAGTCTGGTCTATTTATGTGCATACGTTTTTTATATTTTACTTCTGTCTTTTGTCAAGGCTTCTTGCATTTGATTTTTGTGTGCTTGCTTCTGTGTACTTTGTTCTTGTTTCTTGCTTCTGCTTTTTTATTCTCTCTTTATCCAAGCATGAGTTTATACAGTTCAAAACCTCTCTGATTTAAGAACTGACCGGGCTTAAGAACCTTTTTGCTGTTACTTCTCTGATGACAATATTTTCTGATTTTGCTAAGAAGCTTCTGATGTAAGTGATGTTCTGATCAAGGATGCTTCTTAAGTCTTCTGTTTCTGATACAACCATTTTGGTTCTATCATCTTTCTGATCTTAGGTTATTTTCTGAAGTTCCCATCAACATGAGTCAACTTTCTTCTGAGATTTTCTTCTTGATACACTGTCAGTCTTGCTTCTTAGATCCGTTTATGCTTCTAAGTCTTGTCGGACGTGTTTTCTTCTTAGTTCAACTTGCTTCTTACCTCAATTTTCGTTTGACCTCAGCTTGCGTATGACCTTGTTTATACTTCTTTAATTTTCTTCTTAACTTTACTCAAGTCTTCATGACCGACGATAAATTTCTTTTTATGTCTTATGACTTGACCCTTCAATGTGAGATGCTTCTTAAGATGACAAATCTTGGTGCATGGTTGATCTTGTTACCTGACTTAGTTTATTTCTGCACACTGAAGCATCTCAAATCTAATGAAGCTCATTAATAACTTAAGAACAGAAAATCTTAACTTTAATCTAAAGGTTTGTTTTCATTAAAACATTTCATAGAGGGTTTTGACTCTTACACTTATTTTATTTTATTTTTAAAATATATCTATACTTGGAGAATACCACTTCTCTACTATTTTTATTTTGATAATAGGAAGTTTTATTAACGATAATAATAATAAATGTATTATAATATTTTTTCTTAAAATGTTTCATGAATATATCAGACTAATATAATATAAATTTAAAAATAAAATATATTTAATTAAAATAGCAGTTAATAGTAGTATGAAGTCAAATTTACTAACATGTGACATAAAACTAATATAATCAATTACAAGTTTTTGACATTTAAAATTTAATGAATTTAAATGTAATAATTTTTTTTGGAACATTTAATGTATTACATGCAATAAATGTAAAATTTAATAATAAATATTAGATGCATCATATTAAACATTTCTTATAGTATTTAGCAAATGTAGCATTAAATAGTAGCATTAATTCAATTTAACAAATAATTTATTTTTCCATAAAAATAAGAGAAATGTTAACGAGTGTTATTAATGTATTGGTTAAGGAGCAAAAAAAGAGAATGTTTTTATTGTATGATATACCATTTAATGTTATAAATGTAGTCAATACCGTAATTTCCAATAAATGTAATTTTATTTATCTACTAGATTTGATCAAAGTTAGATTCTGGAATTTGATTTTAACTAGGGTTGGTCATGGGTTTCCCTAACCTGACCCGAACCCAATGGATCGGTTTACCCGGGTTCTAGGGTAGACCCGGTCCAAAGAAAATAAAAACTGTTATGTATGGGTTGGGCAACGAGTTGAGTGTTTGTGAACCCATGGAACCCAACATGACCAGATGCCTTAATATTATATGCATAAAAAGTTACTTTCCCTATCTAATTTTGCTCCCTTGCGCGATTCATTTCATTTGTGTCTTCAATTTAATTTCCCACAGCCACAGAAACTTAAAACGATCCCTACTTACTGCCCTAGGCTCCTATTCGGCCACCTGATAAGTGTAAAATTAGCGTTATTTTCCTATAGTTTTTATTACACTTATCAAGGTCAAAATAGTAATTTATGCCCAAAATTATCCCTTTTTGCTAATATTTATAATAATTGTAATTATTTGGTTTAAATTTGAATATGATGCTATTTTAAATAGAAATATGTTATTTTATGCAGATTTACAGAAGATTTGGAATGAGAGAGAAAATAACATCAGAAAGGAGGTTGTTTGCAGATTCAGATATTAAATAAAGACCAAATAAAGAGGAGATTAGAGAATCTTGTGGATAACCTCTCCAAATTCAAATCCAAGCCAATTAAATACAAAATCATTCAAAAAAAGGGAAATAGGAAAACCAGTCAAGCAAAGGCAAGATCAGAAAGAGATTCAGAAGTTAGATCAAGATCTGAAGGAATTCTGTAACGCGTGACACGCTCCACTTGCGCATCCTCAGATTTATCAGGCTCCGTACGCGCTAATTGCATTTAAAGCGCAGCAACAGATTGGTTGCGCTTCATACGCGCTAAGCGCATATGAAGCGCAGGACGCGCAACAACATTTTAACCTAGATCCAGATTGACTTCTTGGATGAAAATTAGGGTTTTCCCACTCTATAAATAGGTTCTTCTGCATAGATCAGAGATACACAGAAATGGAGAGAGTAGTTCTAGGATTGAGAAAGATGACAGATTTCTCAGTGGTTTGTAATGGCTACCATGAGTAGCTAAGCTTTCCAGTAGGATTTGATGTAGTGGATTCAATCCCCAAGTGTATAAGAATTATTTTCTTTTTAATTATGATTCTCTATTTGTAATTTATCGGTATCTTTATGTTGTTTTTAATGCATCGCCTCCGCGCGTGCGCCGGGGTGGTAGGCTAGTGCTCTGGATACAAAAAGTGGAACTCCGGCTAGTATTAGAGTTAGGTGAGCATAGAGCTGTCTATGAAGCTTAATCTCCGATTGCTGAAGATACTCGTTTGGTTCATATCGTACTATCGTTCTTCGCTGCGATTGAAGCGTTTGGTGAGTGACACACCCCTTCATAGTTGTTCGATGGGAAGATATGGATTAAATTGATAGCGCTGATTGTAAAATACGGGGAATGTTCGGGGTCGCCAAGCCACTTTGAATGCCTGTAGAGAATAGCTTTTGGCGTTTAATTATGGTGTTATAGGGGAATTTGCGGGTATAATAATTGCCAAGCATGCCTTATAATTATTGTAATTAAACAATGCTAAGGTAATTACAAGTATAATCATAACTAAAAGAAGGGATTCACATACACGAGGGGGGAGATGAAACGAAGTCAAATCCTAATCCAAAGTATCCTTCTCTCATCTCGTTTATCTGTTATTATTATTATTCTGCATACAACCAAATCCTTTTATAAATTGTTTTCATTGAAAATACGATCGCTATTACTTTACAAATTAAAACCGCTCACTGTGGATATGATATCTTACTTACTCTATAACTGCTGGACTTTTGGTACACTTGCCAGGAATCCATCAAGTTTTTGGCGCCGTTGCCGGGGAACGGTGTCTCAATTTGTATAGTTTTAGGAGGTCATATTTTCAAAATTTTATTTTTAATTTTAATTTTTGTATTTTTTATTATTTTTATTATTTTCGTATTTTAATTTATTATTTTCGGAAAAAAATATTTATCTGTTATCTTATCCTATTTCTAGCTTCTTTGTTTATGTTTTTAAGAAGCCATGTGTCTCCAAAGCAATTGAATTTTGATACAGAAATCGAGAGGACAACCAGGAAGAATAGAAGAAGGAGGAGGAGGATAATAGCAGACGAACCTCAAGACATGGCAGGAATACAACCCAAAAGAACTTTGGGAGAATATATCATGTGTCAAGGGACACATCGCTACTCCAGTATTACTCTCCCAAGTTCTGCAAAAGCAGTAAAGTTGAAAAGTTCACACATCAATCTCATCAGTGGTAAAAAATTCACAGGATTAGAAAGCGAAAATCCTCATCTTCATCTTTCAACTTTCTATGATTCAATTGATACCATGGGATTTGAGGAAACTAATTTAGAAGTTGTATACTTACGATTGTTTCCCTTTTCTCTTGCAGGAAAAGCTAAGGAATGGCTTATATCACATCCCAGTCAAAGCCTAGACAGCTGGAAGAAAGTCGAAGAAATATTTCTCAGAAGATTTTACTCAGTTTCACGTTTCTTGCAGGCATAAATGAAGATATCTACATTCAAGCAAGAAACTGATGAACCACTTCGAGAAGCCTGGTAAAGATACAGGTTATTGCTGCACAATTATCCAAACCATGGTTATGATGACTTAACCCAAGTGAACATCTTTTGCAATAGACTCAGATTGTAACGCCCTAATTTCTAAATCCAAGACTTAGTCCGTTGGAAACTAAATCTTAAATTTTCAAAATCAAAACGCGCGATTCTGGATATCAAACATCACAATTACATAAGTAGCCAACGAAAACTTATACAATTTGTGAATAACTTAAACTTTATTTACATAATCAAAGTCCATAATATATATACACCTGGCCCGAAGGCTACAAACTAAACAATCCTAACATAAAGGTCAAGATATACATAATATCCTATACAATCCAAAAAGTAAAAACATCAAGACAAGACCGGCTCCTGCTCTAATCTCACTGATTCCTACCAGGAGGTACCTGCACACCTAGATTATATCCACAGAACGCGTGGTGAGACTAGCGTCTCAGTGAAGTATAACCATGCATATACAGTGAATAAGAAAACAAGCACTAATCAATATGCATCCATTCAATATACATTAATAATTATTATGCATCAACATTCAACATCATATCTGAATTAATTAAAGGCAATAAAGATGCAACTCACTGCTGTACTCAGCAGGCATGATATTTTCACTTAAACTAGAGTTAGAAATGAGCTCATACTACGAGAAACGTCTTTCTCGGGGACGTATCGCACCCATTACTGGACCGAAGTCAATTTTCACATAATTGTTCAATTTTCTTAACTCACAGAACAAGGCCGACTTATTTAACTCACGGTCGAAACCGGTATATATGAATCAATAACGAAAACTGAAATTTCAAGCATTTCGAAAACTCCGTACTATCGTAAGTTCGTAAATTCGACATTCAAAGATTTTTCAAGCAAACTCTAACATTAATTACTCAATTCCAGTGTAAACATCATAAATCCAATCAATTTAACCATATAGAAAGGGAATCAAGAGGTAGGGTTCATACATTGAGCATTTCGACAATTTCGTAAATCTCGCTAGTTTTGTAAATCTCGCTACCCTAAGGTTTTCAATGAAAAAATCCTACAAAAGTACTCAATCTCATACAAACATTACTAATCTAACCACAATAATCATATAGAAAGGGAATTAAAGAGCAGGGTTCAAACATTGGGGAGAAATCAAAATCAAAGGGGAGTGTGAGTGTGTGAGTTATACTCACCCAATCTTGAAAATCAAGAGAAGAATGGGGAATAGGAGTGATCCACTTGATGATTCTTGCTTCAATCTCCTTCCTAAGCTCCAAATCGAACTTTCTCTCTCTAGGACTCTCTCTCTAGGTTGAAGAAGAGGAAGAAAGAAAAATGAGAAATCTGATTTTGCATGTTCTCGACCTTATATACTGGAGCGACGGTAATCGATTACAAGCCTATTGTAATCGATTACCAGCGGCAAAATAACACTAGAAACCCTTCAGGTAATCGATTAAAACTCCAGGTAATCGATTACTACCAACCCAGATTTCCTGGTAATCGATTACAACACCTTGTAATCGATTACCAAAAACTACGCTCTCGGGTAATCGATTACAACCTGTGAGTAATCGATTACCAAAAACTGAGCTCTCGGGTAATCGATTACCAAAAACTCAGCTCTCAGGTAATCGATTACAACCTGTGAGTAATCGATTACCTAAAAACCAACTCTCGGGTAATCGATTACGAACCCACTGTAATCGATTACCAGAACCCAAATTCCCTAAATTCACTTAAGTTAAAGCTTAAAACTTGGTTTTATACTTGAGCTCTAACCCATAGTTCCTCAATTTACCTTTCTTTAATTACTAATACATAATCCTCTTGTTTGCAACCTAATGAATTATTAAAACTCTTAATTTGCGGGATGTTACATTCTACCCCCCTTCAATAAATTTTGACCTCAAAATTGTTCAAGAAATAGGGTTTAAAAACTACCTTAACAAAAAGTTCCGGAAATTGCTCCCGAATGACATCTTCCTTCTCCCATGTTGCCTCTTCTGAAGATTGACCTTCCCAATACACCTTCACCAAAGGGATTGTCTTGCTCCTTAAGGTTTTGACACTCTTGTCGATAATCTGTGCAGGTCTAGAAGGAATAATGAGATCTTCTCTTAATTGTATTGATTCAGAGCTAATGATATGAGATTGATCATGAACATATTTTCTTAACTGAGATACATGGAAAACATTATGTATCCTGGACAACTGAGGTGGTAAAGCTATCCTGTAAGCCAAAGGGCCAATCCTCTGCAGGATCTGAAATGGACCGATGAATCTAGGGTTGAGCTTTTTGGTTTTGATGGATCGTCCTATTCCTGTGACAGGAGTTACTTTCAAAAACACATGGTCCCCTTCCTCAAACTCTAAGTCTTTTCTTCTTTTGTCAGCATAACTCTTTTGACGACTTTGGGCAGTTACAAGTTTTTCCCTAATGACCCTGATCTTATCTGAGCTTTCCTGCACTAATTCTGGGCCTAATAGGGTTCTTTCACCTACCTCACACCAACACAAAGAAGACCTGCATTTCCTACCATATAGTGCCTCAAAGGGTGCCATGCCTATACTGCTATGAAAACTATTATTGTAGGCAAACTCAATGAGAGGTAGAAATCTATCCCAACTACCTGACTCCTCTAAAACACAAGCCCTGAGCATATCTTCTAAGGTCTGGATGGTTCTTTCAGACTAACCGTCAGTCTGAGGGTGGTAAGCAGTGCTAAACCGAAGTTTGGTCCCGAAAGCCTGATGAAGTGCATTCCAGAACCTGGGAGTGAATCTAGGATCCCTATCTGATATGATGTTAGAGGGAATACCATGGAGTCTGACAATCTCTCTAACATACAGATTTGCTAACTTGCTAAGGGAATAAGTACTCTTAATTGGTAGGAAGTGGGCTGACTTGGTCAGTCGGTCCACAATCATCCAAATGGCATCAAAGCCAGCTTGGACTCGAGGAAATCCTACCACAAAGTCCATAGCTACACTCTCCCACTTCCATTCAGGGATTTCCAAAGGTAAAAGGGTTCCTGATGGTTTCTGATGTTCTATTTTGACCTGCTGACATACTAAGCACTTAAAAACATATTCAGCTATATCTCTCTTCATACCATCCCACCAAAACATTCTCCTCAAATCCCGATACATCTTGCTAGACCCAGGATGTACAGAAAACTTACCTCTATGAGCTTCCTCCAAAACCTGCTGCCTAAGGCTACCCCCCTTAGGGACACAGACTCTCCCATGGAAGAGAATCACCCCATCTTCTGACTCTGAAAACCCTAACTGTTGTTTTCTCTCTTGGAGGCTTGAGTCCAAACTCTGAGCCTCCTTGATTAGAGCTCCCAGCTCGCTAGTGATCTCAATCCTATGAAGTATGACTCTATGCTCTCCAACTATAACACCTAGACTTAGGTTCCTGAACTCTTCCAACAAACTCATTTCATGAATCATCATGGAAGACACATGAAGGGATTTCCTACTGAGGGCATCAACCACCAGATTGTCCTTGTCAGGATGATACTTAAATTCAAAATCATAATCTTTGAGAAATTCCATCCACCTCCTCTGCCTCATATTAAGTTCTTTCTGATCAAAGAGATATTTTAAACTCTTGTGATCACTAAAGACCTCAAATCTCACTCCGAACAGGTAATGTCTCCAAATCTTGAGGGCAAAGACCACTGCTGCTAACTCCAGGTCATGAGTAGGATCGTACTCCTCATGTGGTTTTCAACTGTTTAGATGCATAAGCCACTACTTTCCTATCCTGCATTAAAGCACAACCTAAACCCTTCCCTGAAGCATCACAATACACCTCAAAGGCTTTAGACAAATCCGGTAGAGCCAGTACCGGAGCGGTGGTTAACCTTTTCTTGAGCTCCAAGAAGCTCCGCTCACAGATCTCATCCACACAAAGGCTTGCCCCATTCGAGTCAACCTTGTGAGAGGTAAGGCTAGCTAGGAGAATCCCTTAATGAATCTCCGGTAGTAGTCGGCCAATTGATAAGTGAAAATTAGTTGATAAATTAGAGCACTTTTCAGTTCACTTATCAAGGATAAATTGGTAATTTATGTAACACCCACAATTTCCCCTACCGGTATATATAAATAGAATAGAGAAAGTTTTAAAATATTAATAATATAGAATTAATTATGAAGTATTTAGGAACTATTGATAAACAATCAAATTTATATTTTTGGAATTTTCCAACCATAATTATAAATAATTTATTTTTAGAGAGGTGTTTGAGAAAATGACCTAAGATACCCTTAGTAATTATACGGTTAAGGAAAATATAGATTTAATTATGAAAAATAGCTAAAACTTAAAGGGATCTATATTTTTAGTCAAAATAGTCTTTTAATATAATTAATAATGAATTTTAGAAAATTATTTAGAATTTTCTGGCACTTTTGGGCAAAAAGACCAGAATGCCCCTGGTTAGCAGAGTAACCCTAACCAACATATGAAAATTTGTAGAATAATATAAAAAATATACTTTGGACCTTAAAAGTGGATAAAAAAATGATATTTATAACTTTATAGAATTTTTGTGTGTAAAACCATAATTTTCTATCTGCTTACTTGTATTAAAGATTGACTATTGTGTGCAAAATCTGAGAAAACTGGGAAATAAGAAAGTTTAAGTGATAAGTTAGTTCTAATCACAATTTTAGGCTTAAAATAGGTTAGACCAATTATAAGAATTTTTCTAGATTTTTTGGAAATTTTTGGGAATTTTGGTGCAAAATGACCTTTTACCCCTACACTTTTTGGAACCGGACCAAAATGCCATTTATTTGAATCACCAAAATCTGCAACATTTAGCAAAAATATCTCATTTTTGCCTTCCCAAAACCGTGCATATGATGGCATGGCACTTAACTTGTTTTACACTTTTTCCAAGTCAAAGATGTAAGAAAAGCCATCATTCTTTCTTACACTTGCACCTTACCTTCTCATTTGCACGCAAACCACTTCTCACTCTTCATTTCCTCTCCTCCAAACCGTGAGCTTTCTTCCTCTTTCTCTCCATCTACTTCATTTTTCTTTCCTACATACACTTGGTGAAAGGTTCCATTTTTGAACCTTAAACTTCAAAATCTAGCCTACACCCTTTGAGAAAGATTGTTTGGGAGATCAAGAGGAGCTCAAAGAGTGAAAAATATTTGGAGTTGCTGCACTTTTTCAAGAGTGATTTTCCTTAGGTAAAGGGGGGGAGAACCTTGAACTCTAGTAGGATTGGTGACTAGAGTTAAGGATTACCCTTGATCCTTGTCCCTATCCCTTTTTCTTTTGTAAAAATGAATTTTTGGAACCTATTTCCTTGAGGAAATGGTTCGGATATTTGCATGTGGTTTGTATGTGTGTTTTAGAAATTGTTATGATGCTTGAAATGTGCTTGTTTGATGATTTTGGATGCATGCAAATTGTGAAATTTGTTGGAAAGAAATATTTCACGTTTTTACATAGAGCCACGGCCGTAAAGTGGCGACTGCAGATTCGTTCATCGTTGGATCAGGCTGAAATTTTGGTGGCTGGTTCATAACATCTGAATCTTCATTGTGAACGGTCGGATAGTTGATACGAAGTCTGCGTTGGGAGATATTGGATCTGCACAGTGGCTGTATATTTGGGGTTTTATTAATAAACTTGCTTGTTAATGTGCTTGAGGATGATTGTGTTTGGAATTGGTGAATTTTGAGGTTGCTGGAAATTTTTGGTGTTTTGATGGATACTCATAGTGTTCATCCTTGTTCTTGATGTTCTTAAGTTTGTTCATAAGAAATTCATGAAAAACTTGGTTTGATCTTGATTTTTGTAAAGAGAAAGTGTTAAAGTGTTTATGGGCCCTAGTGGCCCAGTAGGCTAAAAAGCATAACCATCTAAAGTGGTAACTAAATTAAATGGAAACAAATTTTTGGTAAACCCTATAAACTAAATTCGGGTACAAAAATAAACCCAACTAAAAGTCACCCTAAAACCCATAATATTGGATGGTAATGTGAAAAATTGGGCTCCTATGAGTTACCTAACCATTGGGCCTTTAGTTTAGGTCCAATGCCATCAAAAAAGGGTCAAAAGACTCATCAAAAGTCAACCAAAAACATTTCATGGATTTGGGCTTAGATTAGAGTTGGACTTCAACTCTAATCCAACCTATCAAGACTAAAACTTAGAAATTAATTAGTGGGCTTAGCTAATTCAATTTGTCTAAGTTAATTAATTAAATCCAATTAAGTTAATTAAGTGAAGAGTAATTAATAAAGACTAAAGTTAATTAACCTTAATGAAGATTTACTTTAACCTTAGTCATTAATTACTAATGAAGTATTAATTAAGTAATTAAGACTTAATGACGATTAAGAACCAATTAATTATGATTAACCCTAATCAAGAGTAATTAAAAGCTTAATCCAAGATTAAGGAGATTAAGGAATCATTAAGAATTAATTAGGATCTTAAGTAAGGATTAAGACTTAGTTAAGGATATTTAAGATTAATTATAGTTTAATTAGTGAAGACTAGTCATAGTTAAGGGTTAGACCTAATCTTAATTAGACATACAAGACGAATTAGGGTAGGTAATGCTATCCATAAGATACAATCATAAGTCTTAGTAAATTATAGGACTCAAGTGGAAATGATTATTGATTCAAAGAAGAACGTTAGTACAAACTACCTTAAAAGATTATAACCAACACACTCTTTCTAGATAAGACTTAAGAAGCTTAGTGAGAGAGTGCGGTTTCAACCCGAGATAGGGTTTGGTTTTCCTTGCGAAGGAAAGACATTGAATCGGGCCGTGCCACGGGAAGTGGTGACGTAGAATGATTCAATGGGCTTTGCCTGTAAGGACTGTGTATGCTGAGAAAGCATTGTTTGGTTTTCCTTGTGAAGGAAAGACATTGAATCGGGCCGTGCCACGGGAAGTGGTGACGTAAAATGATTCAATGGGCTTTACCTGTAAGGATGTGTATGCTAGGAAGCATTGTTTATGTGACATGCATCATAAAGCATTAATGATGTTCAAGGTTGAAAACCTTACGACCTATATGGCAGTGACACTTGGTACGGTGTGAAATCGGCTAGGAAGGGTGCACTGGGTTTTGCAAAGAACGCCAGCGGGTCCTCAAAAGGGACGCCAGCCCTGAGGATAGCCTAGCTCCTGGAAGATCTTAGAGGATGTAGGTTAGCTCCCTATTGTCGAGATCGTGGAACCCAACTTAGCTATCCCTGTCGCTCTCATGATTTTCGGGCTCAGTTGAGATTGTCTGGAAGAACGCATAAAATGATTTGGCCAAAATAAATAAGCAATGCTCTTTGTACCAATGCTAGTACAGACTCTAACTCCTGATACGTTGTACATATATGGTCGGGCAGTTGCTGTTGTGCTCTACGGATGGTGATGTTTCCCCGGGCCCTCATGCATTGCATGGTACATGGTAGTTGCTTGAAATCCTTGGTAAATGACGTGGTTGTTTGCATTGCATGAGCATATCACATCATTCTATGACGTTGTGACCTTCTACGTGAATGATTGGATTTATTGCTATGTGAATTGTGTGAATTCCCGTGTCTGTCTACTTTAGTTATCATATCTTGCGTTAAGTGAGTTCATGTAAAGTGTTCTCACCCCCTTGTCTTTCTTTTGTTGTCTGTTATTATTTGGCACCTAAAAGGGCATGGACTCTGGAAGGATGCACGTTGTTCTGAAGAAGGGCGTGGTGTTCAGGTCGAACCGGATCTCGTTTAAGTCAAATGGTAGTGTTTAAGGTTGTAGTCAAATAGAGGATTCACTGCTTATGTGATGTAGTATGTTAAAATCCCATCCTAGATGTACGTCATGTCCATTGTAATTTTGAATAGTAACAAAATGATATGTTTAATACCAATGTACTTCTTCTTGTTTTATCCCAAACATAATTTAATAATATGCCAAAAAAAAAAAACAATCACCAACTTTCCTCATTTTTATTACGAGATAATTTAACCAAATCGCAACCGAGTTAGTCGAGTAATACTCGTCATAGGATGAGGGTGTTACACTTAGTGGTATCAGAGCAGTTCGGTCCAACCAGACTGTGAAGTTTGGGTCTGATGGTCGTATCGAGTCTAGTTTGATCCGATTTAGGCGTTTTGGAGTCTTGCAAGGTTGATGTGCTTTTGACTACTCTGGTGCAGGACAATGGGACTGGCCACCTCAATGGCCTGTTCAGGTTAGGAGGAAGTGTGACAACTTGCAGTTGTGACTTTTGGGGACACAAGGCTGATAATCTCAGCTTGAGTAATTGTGGAGGTAAGAAAGGATGTCTTGGTCATATGTATGATGAACGTGAGTAAACAAAGAGATGGAGTCATGTCGTCTATTGGGTTTTGTCTTCTTGTTGATGTCTTGAGCAGAACCCCATGTGTTTGAATTGAGTAATTCTTTTCATGATTTTGTTTGGATTGATGAACTAGTGTGTAAGTGATTACTTTATGTTGTTTTGTGTGACTTTGGCATGTAAAACTTTACTTCCTACTTGTATGCAATAGTTTGCAGCATAATTGTTGATTGGAATTGAATTGAGTTTTGAGTTTGATAGAAGTTGTATTTGAGAATTAATTATTTAAAAATCTTAGATATATAGGTATGCATATATGTAAGGCACTTAGATATGCCTATGTTTCTTCCTTGTGAGCCGAATTACCCTAATCCTTATCCCTAGATCTCTCTTCTTTCCCTCATGAGAGTTCTACCATTAAAAGTTAGTTGAATTAAATAATGAACCAAGTAGTCAACCTTCTAAGAAGGGTTTGCTAAGACCTCTAGGTCCTGAGATTGTACGCCAGTATAACCAATAATTGACTTGACTTGTGATTTGAGGTGATGAGTGAAATATCAAAAGTTAGAATAGGATGACCACTAAGGTTAGGTTTCCATTCCTTTAGATGAATGACCCAAGGGATCGATGATGGATTTGAGGTTGTGAATTCAAGGTTTAAGATGATTGATCATTGAGGTTTAATCATTAAGGTTCTGATATTGGGGATTAATGTTAATAGCTCTTGAGGATTTGTTTATTGAAAAAAAATTGATTTGATAAAGTGAGTTAGAAGTGATTGATGACTTAGGGTATACTCAGGATAAATAATGATGGAGTTAAGGATAGGAATGTCAAATATGTGATTTGAGATTGGATCTTAGCAGTTAAAGTATATTTGGATACCTTATTGGTTGACTTGAAGTCTGAAAGGGTTTGACTGCGGAATAGGTGCCATGCTTGAATTTTAATAGATACAATAGAGTATGATTGCTATCTCTAAAGGATTGATAACATAAGGGTTTCCAGAAATAAGTGGAAAACACGATTTAAGACGAAGGAAGTCAAAGTGTTGAGACCAATAACACAAGATGTGATTCTTAAGAAATTTTAGTCGAATAATAGGATATGACTAGGCAAATATAAGAATGTTTCTAGAATTTTTGGGAATTTTTGGAAATTTTGGTGCAAAATGACCTTTTACCCCTACACTTTTTGGAACCGGACCAAAATTCCCTTGATTTGAATCACCAAAATCTGCAACATTTAGCAAAAATATCTCATTTTTGCCTTCCCAAAACCGTGCATGTGATGACATGACACTTAACTTGTTTTACACTTTTTCCAAGTCAAATATGTAAGAAAAGCCATCATTCTTTCTTACACTTGCACCTTACCTTCTCATTTGCACGCAAACCACTTCTCACTCTTCATTTCCTCTCCTCCAAACTGTGAGCTTTCTTCCTCTTTCTCTCCATCTACTTCATTTTTCTTTCCTACACACACTTGGTGAAAGGTTCCATTTTTGAACCTTAAACTTCAAAATCTAGCCTACACCCTTTGAGAAAGATTGTTTGGGAGATCAAGAGGAGCTTAAAGAGTGAAAAATATTTGGAATTGCTGCACTTTTTCAAGAGTGATTTTCCTTAGGTAAGGGGGGGGGGGAGAACCTTGAACTCTAGTAGGATTGGTGACTAGAGTTAAGGATTACCCTTGATCCTTGTCCCTATCCCTTTTTCTTTTGTAAAAATGAATTTTTGGAACCTATTTCCTTGAGGAAATGGTTCGGATATTTGCATGTGGTTTGTATGTGTGTTTTAGAAATTGTTATGATGCTTGAAATGTGCTTGTTTGATGATTTTGGATGCATGCAAATTGTGAAATTTGTTGGAAAGAAATATTTCCCGTTTTTACACAGAGTTGCGGCCGTAAAGTGGCGACTGCAGATTTGTCGGAAAGAAATATTTCCCGTTTGATGATTTTGGATGCATGCAAATTGTGAAATTGTGTATGCTGAGAAAACATTGTTTGGTTTTCCTTGTGAAGGGTGAGATGATATGAAGTCCAGTCCTAATCCAAGTAAAGTGTCCCTAACTCTTCCTTTCTAATTCCAATTGATTATTTACTTTCTATTTACAATTTCGCAGCAATACTCTCTAAATCGTGTTTTCTCTTGATAAATAGATCACAGTCTACGTGAATTGACCGTTCCCTGTGGATACGATACTCTTCTTACTATTATACTGCTGGATTTGTGGTTCGCTTGCCAGAAACCCATCAAGTATTTTTGGCGCCGTTGCCGGGGAGCGATTTTCAATTTGTGTAGACCTTGGCAGGTCCATTTATCAAGTGTACATATTTTTGTTTTGTTTTCACACTTAAATTTTTTCTAGTCTATTGTCTCAAGCCAGGCGATAAGCAAGTATGGAAGGAACTCGAAGAACCTTGGGAGACTATACATCACAGCAAGGAATGCGATATCACACTAGCATCGCTATTCCTAAGACCACAAAGGCTTTAGAAATCAAAGCCTCACACCTTCAGCTTGTTGAAAGTCGCCAGTTCTCAGGCTTAGAACATGAAAATCCAAATACTCATATTTCTGCATTCTATGAAGTAGTTGATGTGATGGGATTTGATGAAGAAGACAAAGAGGTTGCATACTTACGTTTGTTTCCCTTTACCACAAAAGACAAAAGATCCAGGAAGCTTCACCATACCTGTAACAATTGGCTCTAAACCAGTAGGCAAAGCATTGCTTGATCTAGGAGCTAGTATCAACCTAATGCCCCTGTCAATGATGAAAAGAATTGGGAATATGGAAATAAAACCCACAAGAATGACTCTACAACTAGCTGACAGATCAATGAAGTTTCCAAGTGGAGTTGCAGAGGATGTATTGGTACAAGTGGACAAGTTCATATTCCCAGTAGATTTTGTCATTATGGATATAGAAGAAGATGCTGAGGTACCTATCATACTTGGCAGGCCATTCATGAAAACTGCAAGGGTGATCATTGATGTGGATGATAGCAACCTAACGGTAAGGATGCAAGATGATGAGGTGACCTTTAATGTAATTGAAGCAATGAAACACCCAAAGGATGTGCATTGATTATAGGAAATTAAACCAAGCAACTAGGAAAGATCATTTTCCTTTACCTTTCATGGATTAAATGTTAGAAAGATTAGCAGGACAGGCTTTTTATTGTTTCTTAGATGGATATTTTGTATACAAGCAAAGAGCGGTAAAACCAGAAGATCAAGAAAAGACTGCTTTCACTTGTCCTTTTGGTGTTTTTGCTTACAGGAAAATGTCGTTTGGACTATGCAATGCTCCTACAACCTTTCGAAGATGCATGCTTTCAATATTCTCAGATCTGGTGGAGAAATGCATAGAGGTTTTTTTGGACGACTTCTCAGTATTCGGAAGTTCCTTTGATCACTGCCTGAAGAATCTAGACATTGTATTAAAGCGGTGTGTAGAGACTAACCTTGTGCTAAACTGGGAAAAATGCCAATTCATGGTGACAGAAGGTGTAGTCCCGGGGCATAAAATTTCAGCAAAAGGGATTGAGGTAGATAAATCAAAGATTGAAGTTATTGAAAAACTACCTCCTCTAGTGAATGTGAAAGGCATCAAAAGTTTCCTTGGACATGCAGGATTTTATAGGCGTTTAATCAAAGACTTCTCAAAGATAGCCAAACCTCTCAGCAATCTGCTGAACAAGGATGTATCCTTTAAATTTGATGATGAATGTTTGGCTGCCTTTAATTTGATGAAACATAAACTTGTATTTGCACCTGTTATTGTTGGTCCTGATTGGAACCATGGCTTTGAATTAATGTGTGATGCTTGTAACACCCGTGTTTTTCCGATTTACCCGTTTTTCCCGTTTTTGCTGTTTTAAGCGTTTTAATGGATTTTAAATGATTAAAATTATTTTTTTTTATTTTCAAAATTTATATTTTTGGACTCAGTATTAAAATTCCTATTTTTAGGAATTTTCTGGGAATTTTTGAGATTTTTTTTCTGCAAAAATTGACCTTTTTGCCCTCCGGTACCCTGACCCGGGCCCGAATACTCTTGATCCGGGCCAGAAAAATTGCACAAACCTTCTTTTCTCCCCTGAAAAATGCACTGAACAGCATGGTGCATGTATGCCACTTGTCCATGTCTTCCTTCACACCATTAACTCTATATAAGGGAGATGGCTTCACTTTATGGCCATTTTTCACACTTAGCCATCTTCTCCACCTACCCATTTTCTCTCTTCTTCTTCTTCTTCTTCTTTCTCCCTTGCTGGCCGCGCACCACCACCCCCTTTCTCCCCAAAATTTCTCCATCTCCACCCAAATCACCAGCCAAGCTTAAGTCCCATTCTTGGATTTAAGCTCAAAAATACATACTTTCTACCAAAATTCACTTGTTGGAGGCTTGAAGGAGGAGCTTGAAGGGGCTGTTGGAGGAGGAAAAATCTGCACTTATTCCATTGAAGATCTAAGGTAAAGGGGGGGGGGAGAACTTGAACTCTAGTAGGCCATGTAACTAGAGTCAAGGATTTGCCCTTGAATCCTTGCTTTTTCTCTTGTTTTTCTCTTGAAAAATCAAACCTTTGAGCTTGTTTTTAAGAAAATATTTTCAGTCTTGATGAGCTGGGTTATTGTTGTTGTTTGCATGTCTTTGATCTTGCTTGGATTGTTGTTGATGGTTGGATTGTGTTGCATGCAAGCCAAGGAAGGATTTTTGTTGAAAAACCCCTCTTTTTTCCCCTTAAGCTCTCGGCCAAGAGAGGAAGAGGTGGCTGCATGTGTGCAAAAATTATTTTGATGGTTTGGATGTGATTATGTGATGGATCTATGTACATGCATGTGGTTGATCTTAAGTGGAAAATTGATTTGGTGATTTATCTTGAAATAATGATGTTTTGAGCTTGAAAAATGCAAGTTTGAGCCTTGAGCATGTGCATGTGTGATTTGGATGGTTTGAAATATCCTATTTGATGCTTAAAATACATGGATGAGATTATGTGTGATTTTGGCAAAGATTGGAGAAAGAAAGAAAAAAATGAAATTTGGATGAACATTCAAGCTTGTTCTTGAAGTTCATGAGAATTCTTGATGAGATTCATCAAGGGAGACCTTTTTGATCTTGAAAAGATCAAAAAGAGGTTTAAAACATGTTTTAAGTGTAAGGGACTAAAAGTTAAAATTTTTACAAAAAGGGGCCAAAGTGCAATTAAGTTAAGTTTTTAAAATACTTAGTTAAATTCAGATTTCTAATTTAATTAATAAAAAAGTCTATATAAAAGTCATGCTTTTAAATTACTAAGAGTAAAAATGGGCTCTCATGGGTCCAATAACACTTAGGCTTTTTATTTTAGTCTAAAGTATTTAAAAAAAAAACCTAGTTTTAAATTAATTAAATAGGAATAATCTAAATTAAGCCTGAAATTATTGATAACAATAATTAATTTAATTACTTAGGTTGATTAACCTAAAATTATCTAATATAATTATAATTTATTAATTAAGTAATTAATCACTAAGGATGATTAAGAGCAAATTAATTATAATTAATCTTAATTAAGCATATTTAGAGATTAATCGGGATATTAAATAAGGATTAAGCCTTAATTAAGGAAGGCCAAGGTTAATCTAATTATTGAAGATAAATTATAATTCAAAGTTAAAATTTAACCTTAATTAATTGTATAAAGAGGGAAAAGAAATTAGTAAAAACCTCTCATAAGACATTCCATAAATCTTAGTAAGTATAGGAATTAAGTGGACATAATTATCAAGGGATATTAGTATAAACTACCATAAAAGAATACAACCAACACTCCCTCTGCATAAGACTTGAGAAGCTTAGAGAGGGAGAGAGTGTGTCTTCGATTCAAGAAAGGGTTGATGCTCCCAAAAGAAAAGCAATGAAGTTATGAAGTGGTACTGTGATATGTGTTGATGATGATGAGGAAAAAGATTCGATCAAAAGTATCAGTAGTGATTTTATGACATGCATCATAAGGCATAACGTGATGATCAAGGTTGAAAAGCCTTATGACCTATATGGCAATAACGCCCTAGTACAGCGTGAAACTGGATGGGACGGGTGCACTGGGTTTGGCAAGGAACACCAGCGGCTGCAGGGGGCCACGCGCCTGAGGATAAGTCGAGTCCCGAAATGGCACAAGTGGCATAGGCTCGCCTCCTATAGTCGTGCAAGCGGAGATCAAGCTTGACTATCCTGTCGCTCTCAAGTTTTCGTGATCAGTGTGAGTTTGTCTGGAAGTCGGGAAAAATTCAAATCGTCCTGGCCGGAGATTTTGAGCAATGCTCTTCGTACCAAATTACTAGTACAGACAATACTCCTGACTAATTGCATATATGGTCGAGCAGTGGCTGGGTGCCCTGCTATTGGTTTTGCTTTCCCCGGGCCCTCATGCATTGGTTATCTGCATCCTGGCAAGCATAAATTGCATACTTGTGATAGTGATTGTGATTGTGTTTGTGTTGTGATTGTGATTGATATTTTGTGAAATGATGTAACGCTTTAGTTACGTTGTCCTACTTGCTAGAGAGTTCATGCGATGTTCTCACCCTTCCTTTCTCTTCTATTCTCCGTTATTGTATTTTCTTGCGACTGCCAGTTGGATTTGAAGAGGATCAGAATGTCGGCAATGAGGGTAATCTTGAGGTGGGAGCCACGGGGGCAGTGGCGGATCACCGACGTTCCTAGGAGATGCGTGTTTACGGGGGACGTCCGCGTCACCATATCTTATCCTGGTCGTTTCCCCCTCATCCCAGAGATCGTCTTCACAGTGCCTGTAGGTTTGGAGTTTGAGACTCCACCGAGACTTCGTCGAGTCAATACATTTCTCAACCGCCGTCATCACCGTCCAGTTCCATCGACTTCTTCCCAGCCATCTAGGATGCCTACCATGGAGGAACCTGAGTCCCCACGATACACTCCCGGCCCGGAGGCTTCGACTTCACCACCTGTTCGTTTTAGTGGGTTTGGTCGTTCCCCTACTGCTGAGCCTGATCTGATTGTCATCGACGACTCCTCATCTGAGGAGGAGGAGGATCCGGAGGAGGATCCAGAGGAGGACCCTGAGGAAGACCCCGAGGAGGAGGAGTCGTAGGTCTGCCCCTACTGGGTCAGACGACGACGAGTAGAGATTTGTAGTAAGGATGGTTTTGAGTCTAGTGGTAGCAGCTCTGATCAGAGTCCTCTTATTTTGTATGTACTTGTAGAGGTCACATGTATTCTACTACTAGAACTCTCCTTTTGTATGGTGGTGTTATATTTTGAGGATTTCCAGACATTTATGGTTATGATGATATGTACATGTATATACTTACCACGTTCTGCTTATGCTTCATTCTGTAAATATATATGTGTGTATGTTAATCTGGTATGAAAGATGATTTGGTCGACTAGTGTTTTTAGAAAATGAATTTCAGATTAAGGTAAGACTATTTTATGAATACTTAAAATGAATTTAGAAAGAGTTAGGTTGATAATGATTAAAGCTCTTTTCAAAAAAAAAAAATCCCATATTTTCCAAGTATTATAAATGATAGTTAACGGTAACGTGTCGTAATGCGATATTCTTAGTTGTGTAACTAAGGGTGTCACATTTTAGTGGTATCAGAGCTGTTCTTTCCTTTTGGCCTTGGGTATGGCCTATGATACTCTTTCCTCTGTGTTTGCTCTGTGTGAATTGCTTGTTGTGTGGATTGATTGACTTGTGTGGATTGTTTGCTCTTATATTACTACTTTGTAATGTAAGAAATTGTGTGTAGGATTAATTGTTCTTGCTTGAGTGGTCCTGCGTAAAACAGAAGAGCTAACGTACCCTGTGAATGTAGGACTCGATGGCAGGAAGGAATAATCATGTAATGAACGACATCTTGGGCAGGATTGCTGATGTCCTGGAAAACCAACAGCAAACTATAAATGAGATGCACCAAGCCCGTCAACAGCCCAATGTCCCCGATGCCTATCGCGGATTATCAACCTTTAAGAAGAATAACCCACCACAGTACAAGGGGGGCCACGATCCCGATGGATCTCAGTTGTGGTTAGAGGAACTAGAGAAGATTTTCTTAGCTATGGGATGCCCGGATGAACAGAAGGTGACTTTCGCTACGTTCATGATGGTAGGAGAGGCGCAACATTGGTGGGAGTACGCAAGGCGTCAGCTGGAGGCTTCAGGGAGATTGATCACCTGGGTGCTATTCAAGGAGACTTTCCTCCAAAAGTACTTTCCCACTGATCTGAGGAAAAGAAAGGAAATAGAATTCTTGAGGTTAGAACAAGGAAACATGACCGTAGGCGAGTATGCGGCGAAATTTGAGGAGCTGTCCAAGTTTTGCCCATATTTCCAGAACACCCTAGATGACGAATCCAAGTGCGCTAAATTCGAAAGTGGACTGAGACCAGAAATCAAACAAGCTATAGGGTACCAACAAGTTACTGAGTTCTCAAAGATGGTAAACATGTGTCGGATTTTTGAAGATGACACGAAGGCGAAGCAAGCCCAATGGAAGAGTCCTGGCCCACAGAGGAATAAGCCCAAATTCCAACAAGACAGAAGGAAGCTCTATTATGTTCCAAGGAACAATTCAGGTTCATCATCAGGAAGTGCCGCAAGACCTCAATCCGTAGTGGCAAGCAGGACAAATTCAACGAGCAGTACTGGCAACAACTCTGGCAATTGCCCTCGCTGCAAGAAGAATCATCTCTTGAAGGATTGCCCATACAAAAACCAACCTGTCAATCTGCCAAATGAAAGGATTTGTTTCCAGTGCAACCAAAGTGGCCATATTAGGAGAGACTGCCCAGTTTTGAAAGGACGCGGTAATGGTAGTGGTAGTAGTGCTGCAAGTGCCCCTGTCTCGAACCTGAATGCACAAGCTAGGAGACCCAGGACCAGAGGCAGAGTATTCACAATGAACGGTGCTGAGGCTGCGAGATCCGAGGATCTGATCCAAGGTAAGTGCTTCATAAGTGGAATTCCTTTAATTGTATTGTATGACTCGGGTGCGACGCATTCTTTTATTTCTCTGGAGTGTGTGAAACGATTAAATTTGCTTGTGGTTAGATTACCTTATGATTTGATTGTCTCTACTCCTACTGTTGAACCCGTTATTACTTCGACGGCTTGTTTGAATTGTCCAATCATTGTTGATGATAGAGCCTTTTCTGCTGATTTGATTTGTTTACCTTTTTCTCAACTTGATATTGTTTTGGGGATGGACTGGTTATCTTCCAACCGAGTCCAACTTGATTGCTATAACAAAACTGTTGTGTTTAATTCTTCTTCTCCTTCTACTCCTACTCTTGTAAGTACGAGATTCTTGTCCGCCAACCAAGTGAATGCTTCTTTGAGAGAAGGAGCTCAGATCTACATGATACATTCTTCTTTGGAGGAAGAGAGGGAATCTGACATTAACAAACTGCCTGTGGTGAGAGATTTTCCTGAAGTGTTTCCTAACGATATCCCTGGTTTGCCGCCAGAACGAGAAGTGGAGTTTAGTATAGAGCTGGTACCTGGAACCGGACCTATCTCTATAGCTCCATATAGAATGTCTCCTTTAGAGTTGGCTGAGTTGAAGAAATAGTTGGAAGAGTTGTTAGGGAAACAGTTTGTTAGACCTAGCGTATCCCCTTGGGGAGCACCAGTATTGTTAGTGAGAAAGAAAGATGGTAGCATGAGGCTATGTGTGGACTATCGTCAGCTCAATAAGGTGACGATAAAGAATAGGTATCCTTTACCTAGGATAGATGACTTGATGGATCAATTGAGGGGAGCAACTGTGTTCTCGAAAATTGACCTTAAGTCAGGTTATCACCAGATACGTGTTAAGTCTGAGGATATTTCGAAGACAGCCTTCAGAACACGCTACGGGCATTACGAATACTTAGTGATGTCGTTTGGTGTAACCAATCCACCTGCAGTCTTCATGGATTATATGAACCGAGTTTTCCATCCTTATTTGGACAAATTCGTTGTGGTCTTCATAGACGACATTCTCATATATTCCAAAGATGAGGAAGAACACGCAGAGCACCTTAGAATAGCTTTACAAACCCTGAGAGATAAGAAGTTATATGCTAAGTTATCTAAGTGTGAGTTCTGGTTGAAGGAAGTGAACTTCCTAGGTCACGTGATCTCTAGTGGGGGAGTTAGCGTTGATCCAGCTAAAGTAGAGACTGTGCTACAATGGGAAGCACCAAGGTCTGTAACAGAGATAAGAAACTTTTTGGGATTAGCTGGTTATTACCGAAAGTTCATTGAGAACTTTTCTAGGATAGCAACCCCTTTGACCCGCTTGATCAGAAAGGACCAACCTTTCATCTGGAACCAGAAGTGTGAGGATAGCTTCCAAGAGTTAAAAAGGAGATTAACCTCTGCACCAGTTTTGGTTTTACCTGACCCACAGGAAGGTTTTGAGGCGTATTGTGATGCTTCAAAGTAGGGATTAGGCTGTGTGTTGACGCAAAAAGGGAAAGTAGTGGCTTATGCCTCTAGACAACTAAGGACACACGAAGTAAACTATCCCACACATGATCTAGAGTTGGCAGCTATAGTTTTTGCCCTAAAGATTTGGAGACACCATCTGTATGGCTCAAGGTTTAAGGTTTTTAGTGATCATAAGAGCTTGAAATACCTGTTTGATCAAAAAGAGTTGAACATGAGACAAAGGAGATGGATGGAATTTTTAAAGGATTATGATTTTAACCTGCAATATCACCCTGGGAAGGCCAATGTGGTGGCCGATGCCTTGAGTAGGAAATCCTTACATATAGCGACAATGATGATTAAGGAGTTAGAGCTGATAGAAGGATTTAGGAACCTGAACCTGGAAGTTGGGTTTAGCCCTAAGAGTGTAATTCTAGGAACCTTGAGGATTTCGAGTGATTTCCTGGAACAAGTTCGAGTAGCACAGGAAAAGGATCAACCTTTGCAAGCCTTGAAGGATTTAGTTCCTAAGAAAGGAAAATCAGAGTTCTATAAAGGTACCGATGGCATTATTAGATTCAAAGATAGGATATGTGTACCTAATGATAGAGAGTTGAGGAAGCTGGTCTTGGAAGAAGCTCATAAAAGTAGATTGAGTATTCATCCTGGAGCGATTAAGATGTACCGAGATCTGAAAAAGATGTTTTGGTGGTCTGGTATGAAAAGGGAAGTAGCTGAGTACGTGGCATCTTGTTTAGTTTGTCAAAAAGCTAAGATTGAACACCAACGACCATCAGGAGAGTTGCAACCTTTGGATATCCCTGAATGGAAATGGGATAGCATCTCTATGGATTTTGTGGTAGGTTTGCCTAGAACCCCGGCAGGTTTTGATGCTATATGGGTGATTGTTGATAGATTGACAAAATCTGCCCATTTTCTACCCATCAATATCAAATCCCCTTTAGAAAAGTTGACCCAATTATACATTAGGGAAGTAGTGAGATTACATGGGGTCCCATCCAGCATTGTGTCAGATAGAGACCCTAGGTTTACTTCTAGATTTTGGGGAAGTTTGCAACAAGCTCTAGGATCTAAGATGAGGTTTAGTTCAGCCTATCACCCACAAACCAATGGTCAGTCTGAACGGACCATCCAAACATTAGAGGATTTGCTGAGAGCGTGCGTACTGGAACACCAAGGAAGTTGGGATCAGTTGTTGGCACTGATCGAGTTCACCTACAATAACAGCTTCCATTCTAGTATTGGGATGGCACCTTACGAAGCCCTGTACGGCAGAAAGTGTAGGACACCCCTGTGTTGGTTCGAGTCTGGCGATGGCCTAGTTTTGGGGCCTGAGGTGATCCAGCAAACCACGGAAAAGATTAAGATGATTCAGGAAAAGATGAGAATCTCGCAGAGCAGGCAGAAGAGTTATTATGATCAGAGGAGGAAACCCTGGAATTCAAAGAAGGAGATCACGTATTTTTGAGAGTTACACCAACGACTGGGGTTGGCTGGGCAATGCGATCTCGAAAGCTTACACCTAAATTCATTGGTCCTTATCAAATTTTGAAAAAAATTGGTCTTGTTGCCTACCAGATAGCCCTACCACCTTTCCTTTCAAACCTGCATAATGTGTTTCATGTGTCACAACTCCGAAAATATGTTCCTGACCCTTCACATGTCATAGAACCCGATATAATACAATTAAAAGAAAACCTAACTTATGAGGCGTTACCTGTGAGAATCGGAGACCGAAGGGTAAAGCAGCTGAGAGGGAAGGAGATTTCGTTTGTAAAAGTCATCTGGAGTGCGACCGACGAGGGTAACGCGACTTGGGAAGTAGAAGAGCAGATGAGAAAGTCTCACCCTCAATTATTTCAAGAAGGTACGCAAATTTCGAGGACAAAATTTCTTTTAGTGGGGGAGGATTGTAACACCCGTGTTTTTTCCGATTTACCCGTTTTTCCCGTTTTTGCTGTTTTAAGCGTTTTAATGGATTTTAAATGATTAAAATTATTTTTTTATTTTCAAAATTTATATTTTTGGACTCAGTATTAAAATTCCTATTTTTAGGAATTTTCTGGGAATTTTTGAGATTTTTTTTCTGCAAAAATTGACCTTTTTGCCCTCCGGTACCCTGACCCGGGCCCGAATACTCTTGATTCGGGCCAGAAAAATTGCACAAACCTTCTTTTCTCCCCTGAAAAATGCGCTGAACAGCATGGTGCATGTATGCCACTTGTCCATGTCTTCCTTCACACCATTAACTCTATATAAGGGAGATGGCTTCACTTTATGGCCATTTTTCACACTTAGCCATCTTCTCCACCTACCCATTTTCTCTCTTCTTCTTCTTCTTCTTCTTTCTCCCTTGCTGGCCGCGCACCACCACCCCCTTTCTCCCCAAAATTTCTCCATCTCCACCCAAATCACCAACCAAGCTTAAGTCCCATTCTTGGATTTAAGCTCAAAAATACATACTTTCTACCAAAATTCACTTGTTGGAGGCTTGAAGGAGGAGCTTGAAGGGGCTGTTGGAGGAGGAAAAATCTGCACTTATTCCATTGAAGATCTAAGGTAAAGGGGGGGGGGAGAACTTGAACTCTAGTAGGCCATGTAACTAGAGTCAAGGATTTGCCCTTGAATCCTTGCTTTTTCTCTTGTTTTTCTCTTGAAAAATCAAACCTTTGAGCTTGTTTTTAAGAAAATATTTTCAGTCTTGATGAGCTGGGTTATTGTTGTTGTTTGCATGTCTTTGATCTTGCTTGGATTGTTGTTGATGGTTGGATTGTGTTGCATGCAAGCCAAGGAAGGATTTTTGTTGAAAAATCCCTCCTTTTTCCCCTTAAGCTCTCGGCCAAGAGAGGAAGAGGTGGCTGCATGTGTGCAAAAATTATTTTGATGGTTTGGATGTGATTATGTGATGGATCTATGTACATGCATGTGGTTGATCTTAAGTGGAAAATTGATTTGGTGATTTATCTTGAAATAATGATGTTTTGAGCTTGAAAAATGCAAGTTTGAGCCTTGAGCATGTGCATGTGTGATTTGGATGGTTTGAAATATCCTATTTGATGTTTAAAATACATGATTGAGATTATGTGTGATTTTGGCAAAGATTGGAGAAAGAAAGAAAAAAATGAAATTTGGATGAACATTCAAGCTTGTTCTTGAAGTTCATGAGAATTCTTGATGAGATTCATCAAGGGAGACCTTTTTGATCTTGAAAAGATCAAAAAGAGGTTTAAAACATGTTTTAAGTGTAAGGGACTAAAAGTTAAAATTTTTACAAAAAGGGGCCAAAGTGCAATTAAGTTAAGTTTTTAAAATAATTAGTTAAATTCGGATTTCTAATTTAATTAATAAAAAAGTCTATATAAAAGTCATGCTTTTAAATTACTAAGAGTAAAAATGGGCTCTCATGGGTTCAATAACACTTAGGCTTTTTATTTTAGTCTAAAGTATTTAAAAAAAAAACCTAGTTTTAAATTAATTAAATAGGAATAATCTAAATTAAGCCTGAAATTGTTGATAACAATAATTAATTTAATTACTTAGGTTGATTAACCTAAAATTATCTAATATAATTATAATTTATTAATTAAGTAATTAATCACTAAGGATGATTAAGAGCAAATTAATTATGATTAATCTTAATTAAGCATATTTAGAGATTAATCGGGATATTAAATAAGGATTAAGCCTTAATTAAGGAAGACCAAGGTTAATCTAATTATTGAAGATAAATTATAATTCAAAGTTAAAATTTAACCTTAATTAATTGTATAAAGAGGGAAAAGAAATTAGTAAAAGTCTCTCATAAGACATTCCATAAATCTTAGTAAGTATAGGAATTAAGTGGACATAATTATCAAGGGATATTAGTATAAACTACCATAAAAGAATACAACCAACACTCTCTCTGCATAAGACTTGAGAAGCTTAGAGAGGGAGAGAGTGTGTCTTCGATTCAAGAAAGGGTTGATACTCCCAAAAGAAAAGCAATGAAGTTATGAAGTGGTACTGTGATATGTGTTGATGATGATGAGGAAAAAGATTCGATCAAAAGTATCAGTATTGATTTTATGACATGCATCATAAGGCATAACGTGATGATCAAGGTTGAAAAGCCTTACGACCTATATGGCAATAACGCCCTAGTACAGCGTGAAACTGGATGGGACGGGTGCACTGGGTTTGGCAAGGAACACCAGCGGCTGTAGGGGGCCACGCACCTGAGGATAAGTCGAGTCCCGAAATGGCACAAGTGGCATAGGCTCGCCTCCTATAGTCGTGCAAGCGGAGATCAGGCTTGACTATCCTGTCGCTCTCAAGTTTTCGTGATCAGTGTGAGTTTGTCTGGAAGTCGGGAAAAATTCAAATCGTACTGGCCGGAGATTTTGAGCAATGCTCTTCGTACCAAATTACTAGTACAGACAATACTCCTGACTAATTGCATATATGGTCGAGCAGTGGCTGGGTGCCCTGCTATTGGTTCTGCTTTCCCCGGGCCCTCATGCATTGGTTATCTGCATCCTGGCAAGCATAAATTGCATACTTGTGATAGTGATTGTGATTGTGTTTGTGTTGTGATTGTGATTGATATTTTGTGAAATAATGTAACGCTTTAGTTACGTTGTCCTACTTGCTAGAGAGTTCATGCGATGTTCTCACCCTTCCTTTCTCTTCTATTCTCCGTTATTGTATTTTCTTGCGACTGCCAGTTGGATTTGAAGAGGATCAGAATGTCGGCAATGAGGGTAATCTTGAGGTGGGAGCCACGGGGGCAGTGGCGGATCACCGACGTTCCTAGGAGATGCGTGTTTACGGGGGACGTCCGCGTCACCATATCTCATCCTGGTCGTTTCCCCCCTCATCCCAGAGATCGTCTTCACAGTGCCTGTAGTTTTGGAGTTTGAGACGCCACCGAAACTTCGTCGAGTCAATACATTTCTCAACCGCCGTCGTCACCGTCCAGTTCCATCGACTTCTTCCCAGTCATCTAGGATGGCTACCATGGAGGAACCTGAGTCCCCACGATACACTCCCGGCCCGGAGGCTTCGACTTCACCACCTGTTCGTTTTAGTGGGTTTGGTCGTTCCCCTACTGCTGAGCCTGATCTGATTGTCATCGACGACTCCTCATCTGAGGAGGAGGAGGATCCGGAGGAGGATCCAGAGGAGGACCCTGAGGAAGACCCCGAGGAGGAGGAGTCGTAGGTCTTCCCCTACTGGGTCAGACGACGACGAGTAGAGATTTGTAGTAAGGTTGGTTTTGAGTCTAGTGGTAGCAGCTCTGATCAGAGTCCTCTTATTTTGTATGTACTTGTAGAGGTCACATGTATTCTACTACTAGAACTCTCCTTTTGTATGGTGGTGTTATATTTTGAGGATTTCCAGACATTTATGGTTATGATGATATGTACATGTATATATTTACCACGTTCTGCTTATGCTTCATTCTGTAAATATATCTGTGTGTATGTTAATCTGGTATGAAAGATGATTTTGTCGACTAGTGTTTTTAGAAAATGAATTTCAGATTAAGGTAAGACTATTTTATGAATACTTAAAATGAATTTAGAAAGAGTTAGGTTGATAATGATTAAAGCTCTTTTCAAAAAAAAAATCCCATATTTTCCAAGTATTATAAACGATAGTTAACGGTAACGTGTCGTAATGCGATATTCTTAGTTGCGTAACTAAGGGTGTCACAATGCTAGTTATTATGCTGTAGGAGCAGTTTTAGGACAAAGAAAATCTAAAATTTTCCATGTTATACACTATGCTAGTAATGTTTTAAATGAAGCACCGATAAATTATGCTACCACGGTGAAAGAATTGCTACCAATGGTGTATGCATTAGAAAAGTTTAGACCATACCTTATAAGCTCCACGATTACTATCTATACTGACCATGCAGCAATAAAATATCTTTTAACTAAACCATATTCTAAGGCAAGACTAATAAGATGGATTTTGCTTTTGCAGGAATTTGATTTAGTCATAAAGGATAAAAAAGGAAGTGAAAATGTCATAGCAGATCACCTATCAAGATTAGTGAACAAAGAAGTGACTGACACTCAAGTAGAAGTACGAGAAACTTTTCCATATGAACAACTCATGATGATCAAGGAAAGACCATGGTTTGCTGACATTGCAAATTTTAAGGCAGCAGGAGTACTTCCAGAAGAGATGACATGGAATGAAAAGAAACAGTTTTTGCATTCTGCAAAGGAATACATGTGGGATGATCCACACCTTTTCAAGATAGGAACTGATGGGTTGCTAAGAAGATGTGTGTCAAGAGAAGAAGTTCAGAACATTTTGTGGCATTATCATAGTTCACCATATGGAGGGCACTTTAACAAGGATAGAATTGCTGCAAAGGTATTGCAATAAGGATTTTATTGGCCAACTCTGTTCAAAGATGCACATGACTATGTTCTACACTGTGATAATTGCCAAAGAACTGGAGGAATATCAAAAACAAATGAGATGCCCTGGAACTATATTTTAGAGGTTGAAGTGTTTGATTGCTGGGGGATAGACTTTGTGGGACCTTTTCCTCCTTCAAATGGAAAAGAATATATTCTGGTAGTTGTAGATTATGTTTCAAAATGGGTAGAGGCTGAAGCTACTGTGAAAGCTGACTCAAAGACAGTGGAGCAATTCTTGAAGAAACATATATTCTCCAGGTTTGGCACACCAAGAGTATTGATCAGTGATGGTGGTTCCCATTTCTGCAATGAACGCCTGCAGAATGTTCTAAGGAATTATGGGTTAAAGCACAAAGTGGCATCTCCTTATCATCCTCAGACAAATGGACAAGCTGAAGTATCCAACAAAGAATTGAAAAGAATACTTGAAAAGCCAGTAAATTCATCAAGAAAGGACTGGTCCTACAAGCTTGATGATGCACTGTGGGCATACAGGACAGCTTTCAAGACAGCTACAGGGCTCTCTCCTTTCAAGATGGTATATGGAAAGGCTTGTCATCTACCAGTTGAATTGGAGCATAAAGCATATTGGGCCCTCAAAGTTCTGAACATGGATGAAAAAGCAGCAGGAAAAAAGAGACTTTTATAGCTAAATGAACTGGAAGAAATGCGACTAAATGCTTATGAGTCTTCTAAGATTTATAAAGAAAAGACAAAGGCATATCATGATAAGAAGCTCTTGAACAGAAAATTCTTCCCAGGACAATCGGTGTTGTTGTTCAACTCCAGATTAAATTTTTTTCCTGGAAAACTGAGATCCAAATGGACAGGACCCTTCATTATAAAGGAAGTAAGATCATATGGAGCTGTGGAATTGGAGGATCCTGATACAGGGAATTTTTGGGTGGTAAATGGGCAGAGACTGAAGCCCTATCTGAGAGGAGAAATTAACAGATCCAAATCTGTCATTCAGTTAAAGGACACATAATGAATCAGGCGTCGAGCTATCAGACGTTAAACAAGCGTTTTCTGGGAGGTAACCCAGCATATTTTTCTTTTATTTTATTTTTAGAGTAGGAGTAAATTTTTTTAGAAAAACATAAAAAGAAAAGAAAATATAAATTTTTCAAAATTTTTTGTGCTTTAAAGCCCGCTGAGCGCACTTAAAGCGCAGAAGAAGCGTAAGCCTCTGACTTTTACGCTTTACTCGCGCTAAGCGTAAAGTAAAGTGTGAAAATGCGCTTCATGATACGCTGCAGCGTGATCACAGTGTGCGGGACAATTCAGATCAACAGAAGCACGCGCTCCATGTGCACTAAGCGCAAATGGAGCGCAGGTCCTTGTACGCCGATAAATAGCGTCCGAAACCAAGAAATCACCACTTTTGGTGACTTTCAAAGGTTTTTGGGCGGGAAGTTTTTCAAAGATTTTCTGTTTTAGTCTCTCTGAAGAAGCTACCCATCAAGGTATGAATTTTAACTTTGATTCTTTGATTAATCTTGATGGAACTTCAAGTAAGATGGTTCTCCTTCTTGACTTTTGGTATGTGATTCTTGATTCTTGCTTCTTACTGCATTGTTAATTTTTTTTAGATGGTTTGCACCTTGACAACTACAAGGAAGAGCACCTCTGCACCAATAAAGAAAAGAAAGACAGAAGATCCTTTTATAAGAGAAGGGAGATTTAAAGACCTTGAAGCCGCAATGAATTACAATATTTATATCAAAAATTGTGAATTCTTGCTGGAACGACGAGTGCTACTCAGAGAAGGAGAATATAAGGAGTTTAAATATGAAATTGAAAGAAGACAATGGAGGGTGCTGGCAGAACCTTACAAACATTTTGACCCAGAAATTGTCAAACAATTTTATAGTAATGCCCTATGGAGTAGAGATGGTACTGGTGAAAGAAAGAGTTTTGTACAAGGATGTTGGGTGTCTTATGATAGGGATGCAATTAATGAAATCTTGGATTGCCCTGCACCAGAGGTTATTGATGATACTTATTACAAGTATATTATGAGGATGCAAGAGGTTGGACCTTATGGGAATGATATACTTGATGCACAAACAGCTCAGCGCTTGTGTTTAGATGGTCGAACTTATGAGACAAATGTGTACGGTGAAGCAGAGAAGATACCCAGAGAGCATTTGAAAGGTTTGTCCAGAATTTGGATGGATATTATAATTTCCAATATTAGACCTTCACCATGTTTTTCTACTTTAGATATGCCTACAACACATTTGATACATTGCATAATGAAGGAGGAGCAGGTTGACATTGCTTTAGTCATATCTGACTATTTGGAATGTTTAATTCAAGCATCTCGTGATGAAAGGAGATCACAATCTCGAATGAAATTGGGATTCCCAGCTTTAATTACAGCTTTATGCCAATACAAAGGTGTTGGGGTCCACCCAAACACACCTATTGGGAAAACCATTGATAAGCAATACATAGAATCTCAGTGCATCCCATTAGTAGAAACAATCCTTGACATTCATGAGGTTCCTGCACCACCACACCATCAGATAGATCGGGCCAATATTTTTCATGGAACATTTATCGGACCAGGTCAAATCAATCCATTCCAGTATGATGCATCTTCAAGAATTTCTCTACTATAATGCTCAAGGACAACATCCGGGCATGAGTCCGGAACGCTTTCGAGAAGAAGTAGAATGGCCTGGGGACATGCCTAATTTTTACAGGAGGGGAGGAAATTCGGAGGATGAAGACTGAAATTAGGTGTTTTCTTTTTCTTTTTATCAGTTTTTAGTTTTTCATTTATTTATTTTATTTTAGTTTTCTCTTTCTATTTTTTTTAGCATGTACTGTAGGTTATTTTAATTAGGAAATAAAAGGAAAATTTTCAAAATTTCTAAAACTAGGCAGTTTAACTAACCAGACTAGAAAAAAAGAAAGAGTCTTGTGATTAATTCCATAATCAATTAAAATTAGGATGATTCACATGAGAATCTATCAGGGTAGTTAATTAAAATCAATAAATGTTTTATCAAGGAATTTAGCCAAGTAACCGGTGAGTTGAGAGCCCAAACACTGAATTGAGAGTTTTTCACCGCTGTTTGTCAACTTTTATTGATTGAGTTTTTAGATCTTAAACTGTTTATGGAAAATATGGAAATGACAAAGACAATTTTTGTTTTTCAATACATTTGCTCAGTGCCAAAAAGCCAACCTTTGATATAATTTTTCCAATTTTTGATAACCCATTTGAGCCTTTATTGAATATTCTTGTTCACCCAAGCCAAGATAAATATCTATATCCTGTCCCTTACACATTTGGGATAGAGAGCAAGGTGGCAAGCAAAAATAATGGGAAGAAAAGGTTGAAAATCCAAAGAGCAGGTACAGAGAAACAAAAAGAAAAAGAAGATCACTCCCCCTAAAATCAAAAAGAAAAAGTGAATAAATTGAATAAGTTGGGGGGAGTGCATCTTCAAACAAGGAAAGAGGCCTGCAAAAGAAGTGAAATAAATCAAGAAAGAGATGGTGGAAAGAGTGAAATCCAAGAAAAGTAACATCCAAAGATGCTCTCTATTCTAGATGTTTATTGTAAATCCAGAAAAACCATAAATTCTTGATAGCCCAACCTCATTACAACCTTGAAAAGACCTTTTGATCCATATCAACCATGAACATGCTTAGGAACTAGAAACGACTATCAATCTTAGTTGTTCAGCTGTGGTGAAAATATTGAGGGAAACAATACCCGTGAGCATGAGTGAATTTCCTTGGTTTATTGTTTATTGCTTTAATTGCTTCTCTTGAGAAAGTTCAAACTTGTTGATTCTGTTCTAGTTTTGGTTGAGTAATGGTAATATCTCTTGATTTTAATTTTTTCTGGTATTTGGAAAGTGACTTCTGCCTAATAAAGAGATAATGAAATTTTTTCCTTGTAGTGTTTTGAGAATTGTACACTAGGGAGATTTGAAATTTGATTGCAAAAGGTGTCTTGCATGAGGACAAGCAAGAAATTAAGTTGGGGGGTATTTGATAAGTGTAAAATTAGCGTTATTTTCCTATAGTTTTTATTACACTTATCAAGGTCAAAATAGTAATTTATGCCCAAATTATCCCTTTTTGCTAATATTTATAATAATTGTAATTATTTGGTTTAAATTTGAATATGATGTTATTTTAAATAGAAATATGTTATTTTATGCAGATTTACAGAAGATTTGGAATGAGAGAGAAAATAGCATGAAAAAGGAGGTTGTTTGCAGATTCAGAATTTAAATAAAGACCAAATAAAGAGGAGATCAGAGAATCTTGTGGATAACCTCTCCAATTTCAAATCCAAGCCAATTAAATACAAAATCATTCAGAAAAAGGGAAATAGGAAAATCAGTCAAGCAAAGGAAAGATCAGAAAGAGATCCAGATGTTAGATCAAGATTTGAAGGAAATCTGTAACGCGTGACACGCTCCACTTGCGCTAAGCGCAGGTGGAGCACATCCTCAGATTTATCAGGCTCCATACGTGCTAAGCGCATTCAAAGCGCAACAACAAATTGGTTGCGCTTCATACGCTCTAAGCGCATATGAAGCGCAGGACGCGCAACAACTTTTTAACCTAGATCCAGATTGACATCTTGGATGAAAATTAGGGTTTTCCCACTCTATAAATAGGGTCTTTTGCATAGATTAGAGATACACAGAAATAGAGAGATTAGTTCTAGGATTGAGAAAGGTGACAGATTTCTCAGTGGTTTGTAATGGCTACCATGAGTAGCTAAGCTGTCCAGTAGGATTTGATGTAGTGGATTCAATCCCCAAGTGTATAAGAATTCTCATCTTTTTAATTATGATTCTCTATTTGTAATTTATCGGTATCTTTATGTTGTTTTTAATGCATCGCCTCTGCGCGTGCGCCGGGGTGGTAGGCTAGTGCTCTGGATACAAAAAGTGGAACTCCGGCTAGTATTAGAGTTAGGTGAGCATAGAGCTGTCTATGAAGCTTAATCTCCGATTGCTGAAGATACTCGTTTGGTTCATATCGTACTATCGTTCTTCGCTGCGATTGAAGCGTTTGGTGAGTGACACACCCCTTCATAGTTGTTCGATGGGAAGGTATGGATTAAATTGATAGCGCTGATTGCAAAATACGGGGAATGTTCGGGGTCGCCAAGCCACTTTGAATGCCTGTAGAGAATAGCTTTTGGCATTTAATTATGGTGTTATAGGGGAATTTGCGGGTACAATAATTGCCAGGCATGCCTTATAATTATTGTAATTAAACAATGCTAAGGTAATTACAAGTATAATCACAATTAAAAGAAGGGATTCGCATACACGAGGGGGGAGATGAAACGAAGTCAAATCCTAATCGAAAGTATCCTTCTCTCATCTCGTTTATCTGTTATTATTATTATTCTGCATACAACCAAATCCTTTTATAAATTATTTTCATTGAAAATACGATCTCTATTACTTTATAAATTAAAACCGCTCCTTGTGGATACGATATCTTACTTACTCTATAACTGCTGGACTTTTGGTACACTTACCAGGAATCCATCACCACCCCCTCAAGCTCGTCGCGGCGTCTCCCTCCGACCGCCATCTCAAGCTCATCGTGTGTTTGCCATTTGCCTCCTGCCTACCGCCACTTTGCCTTCGACCTCCCCTTCTCCTGCGTGTGTTTGCCTCAAGCCTCCCCCTAAGCTCGGAGTGCGTCTGCGTCCTACCTACCCCGCTTGCCTTGCTTCGTGTTGTCCGTTCGTCAGTTCAACAACTCTCGGTTCTCGCTCAGTCGATCATCCGTGCCGGTAAGTTGTTTTTGCCACTTTCAGCTTGATCCGTTGTCTTCGCCATTGATTTGCTTGATCTGATGATTGATAAACCAAAATACCTTAAAGAAGTGTGGTGATCGTGATCTTGTGTCTCCATGAAATTCATGTTTTATTAATTGTTATGCTTAAACAGAAAAGTTTGGTGATTGAAAAAATGCTACTTGAACTGCTCTAAAATGAAGATTAAATGTGCAAATCTGATTTCTGGAGATCATGGACCGTTTAAAGAAACATAAGCCATTTTTTCTCGTTTTTTTGTAACAGCCCAATTGGCCCAAAAGAGTAGGCCCAACCCAAGAACCCAACCTGAACCGACCCAACCATACTCAATTCGGTTCAACCCACGAATTTTTATTGCCCGAACCGACCCAACCCGTGTAACATGCTCAGTTCAGTTCCAAAAAACCCGACCAAACCCGGCCTGAGAACAACCCTCATTTTAACTAAAGTTCAGAGAGTTCCTTTTTGGTTTTCAAATTGGTGTTAATCCCCTAGCCTATTTTGACTAGTTTAGTTTTCATGTAAATATATATCCGTTAGAGGATTTGTTGTATTCTACTTAATGAATGTGGCTTATAAAAAAGTTTTTCATATATACCGATTAGGGTTAAATATGTTTTTGGTCCCTAAATTTTCACCCGAATTTGGTTTTGGCCCCTAATCTTTTTTTTTTCGTTGGTTTTGGTCCCTAACGTTTTCAAATCATTGAAATTAGTCCCTGCCGTCACCCTTATATTTTACAGAGTTGACGACAGGGACTAATTTCAATGATTTGAAAATGTTAGGGACCAAAAACAACAAAAAATAAAGATTAGGGACCAAACCCAGATTCGGGTTTGATCCCTAAACTTTCACCCAAATTTGGTTTTCGTCCCTAAAGTTTTCAAATTAATGAAATTAGTCCCTGCTGTCACCCCTATATTTAACAGAGTTGACGGAAGGGACTAATTTCAATGATTTGAAAACGTTAGGGACCAAAACCAACGAAAAAAAGATTATGGACCAATACCAAATTCGGGTGAAAGTTTAGGGACCATAAACATATTTTGCGACACCCCTAGTTTTACTATTAAGAATATCACATATGTTACACGTGACCAACGAAATTACTGATTTTAGAAACGTTAAAAATGCGAAGTTAATTTTTTTATTAGGGTTTAGTCGTTATCAACCTACTGCATCTCTAATTTCATTTTAAGTATTTATGAAATATCCTTTCCTTAATTTCGAAATTTATTTTCCGAAAACGTCTAGACGATTATTACCTCGCGCACATACACAACATACACGCATTTATAAAATCAACATATGGAAATGGAAATATCATGAAATATATACATACATGCATAACAGTAGTGTACCTCTCGAGTCACCTGAATATCTACATCAAAATATGAGTTCTAGTAGTAAGCCAAAATAAACAAAACCTCAAAGAAATACAAAAGAAGAGGTCGCTAAATCAGAGCTGCTACTACCTAGACTCAAACCATACTAATCCTACTCGTCACTAGAAGAATCCTCTCCGGATCCTCCTCTCCGGATCCCCCTCCTCCTCCGATGTATCATCAATAGCAATCAGCTCTAACTCACTTGAGAAAGAGCGGCCTTGCGCGTCAGGATGCATAGGCTAAGAATCAGATGCCTCGGAAGAGGGTGAGTACCTGGAGGATTTTGGCCCAACCATATCCGCCATCCGCGATGACGACGATGACGATGAAGAAGCAGGACGACGACGTGAAGGACGGTAAGTAGTATGGCGCATCAAGTTAGGTGGCGTTGGAAACTCAAGGGTCACTGGCACAATAAAATCTATCTCTGGTACGAGCGGGAGGCCGGGATGAGTGATGATGACGCGGACCTCCCCATTAAACTCACATCTACGAGGGATGTCCGTCACCCACCAAGTTCCTCTGGGCATCGACCGCAGCTGCACTCTCATCGATGTCATAGTGGAAGTCTCTGATGTCGGCTATCGACGTAACGAGAAGAACACAACAACCAAATACAGAAAGGAAGGTTGAGAACATATCGCATGAACTCACAACATGTAGGATATAGTGAACTAGAGCACACACACAGAATTTCCACACAATTCAATCAACAATGAAAACAATTTATATTATCATGATGCATACAGATTAATGCATGAGGGCCCGGGGAAACATCACCATCCACAGTGCACACAACAACTGCCCGACCATATATGTACAACGTATCAGGAGTTAGAGTCTGTACTAGCGCTGGTACAAAGAGCATTGGTCAATTTTGGCCAAATCATTTATCCGACTTCCAGACAATCTCTACTGACCCCGAAAATCATGAGACCGACAAGAATAGCTAAGCTGGGTTCCACGATCTCGACAGTAGGGAGCTAACCTACGTCACCTGAGATCTTCCAAGAGCTAGGCTATCCTCAAGGCTGGCGTCCCTTTTGAGGACCCGCTGTCGTTCTTTTCAAAACCCAGTGCACCTTTCCCAGCCGATTTCACACTGTACCAAGTGTCACTGCCATATAGGTCGTAAGGTTTTCAACCTTGAACATCATTAATGCTTTATGATGCATGTCACATAAACAATGCTTCCTAGCATACACATCCTTACATGTAAAGCCCATTGAATCATTCTACGTCACCACTTACCCGTGGTACGGCCCGATTCAATGTCTTCCCTTCAAGGAAAACCAAACCCCATCTCGGGTTGGAACCGCACTCTCTCACTAAACTTCTCAAATTTTTATGCAAGAAGAATGTATTGATTATAATCTTTTAAAGTAGTTTGTACTAACGTTCTTCTTGAATCAATAGTCATTTCCACTTGAGTCCTATAATTTACTAAGACTTATGATTGTGTCTTATGGATAGTATTACCTACCCTAATTCGTCTTGTATGTCTAATTAAAATTGGGTTTAACCCTTAACTATGATTAGCTTTCATTAACTAAATTATAATTAATCTTAATTCTTACTTAAGATCCTAATTAATTCCTAACTATCCCTTAATCTCTTCCTTAATCTTGGATTAAGCTTTTAATTATATCTGATTAAGGTTAATCATAATTAATTAGTTCTTAATCGTCATTAAGACTTAATTACCTAATTAATACCTCATTAGTGATTAGTGATTAAGATTAAGATTAATATTTATTAAGGTTATTTAACTTTAGCCTTAATTAATTATTCTTCACTTAATTAAATTAAGAATATTAGATTAATTAACTTAGACAATTGAATTAGCTAAGCCCACTAATTAATTTCTAAGTTTTAGTTTTGATAGGTTGGATTAGAGTTAAAGTCCAACTCTAATCTAAGACCAAATCCATAAATTATTTTTGGTTGACTTTTGATGAGTCCTTTGACTCTTTTTTTAAGGTTTTGGGCCTAAACCAAGGGCCAAAAGGTTAAGTGACTCTTAGGAGTCCATTTTTACACAAGACTACTCAAAATGATGACTTTTATGGTGACTTTTATTTGGGTGAAGCTTGAAATCCGAATTTAGCCCTTTTGGTATTTTTAAAATTTTATTGCTATTTGAATTAAAACCTTTTTAGTTAATTTAGTTTCTTGGCCTATTGGACTACTAAGACCCAAAAACACTTTTTTCAACTTCCCTTGATCAATTCAAGATCAAAACAACTTCTTGATGAGTTTTCTTATGAACAATTCAAGAACAAAGATGAACACTTTGAATGTTCATCAAAATACCAAAATTTCAACAACTTCCAAACTTCACCAAATTTTAACACAATCACCGAAGCGCATTCTAACCAACCAATATCATGCTAATTCATCCAAATTCATCCATAAACATTTTCAAGTTCACACCTTTATTCCTAAGCTCATAAACACCATTTTTTTCAAGAATCAAGCATCCAAACAATTTTATAATTTCAATCAACTACATGCATGTTCTTAAATCACTCATCCAAACACATTTCAACCATCAAATAAAATTTTGAGACATGCAGCCCCATTAAGGAAAAACAGCCGAACCATTGTGAGGAAAAAGGGAGAATTTTTTTTCAATCAAAATCATGGTTTGCATGTATTCCAAAACATCATCCAAGCACATTTTAAGCAACAACAACAATTTAAAACAAGCACACAAGGCCACCATCAAATTGCCGAACCAAATCTCTCAAGAGATAGGTTCCAACAACTCATTTTTTCAAGGGAAAAGAGGATCAAAGACAAGGATCAAGGGTAATCCTTGACTCTAGTCACCAATCTTACTAGAGTTCAAGTTCCCCCCCCCCCCTTTACCTAAAGAAATTCCTCAAGAATATGGTGCAGCAACAGCTCCAAAAACAGCCCCAAAAATCCCTCCTTTGATCACCAAACAAGAGCTCACAATGCTTGAAGGCTAGGTGTTTAAGCTTTGGTTCAAAAATGGAACCTTGGCTTGAATGTGTTTGATGGAGAAATGAAAAATTTTGGGAGAAAAGAGAGAGAGACTCACGACCTTGTCTTGGAGAGAAAGAGAGAAATGAGAGAAAAACTAAAGGCTTGCATGTGTGGAAGAAAAGGAAGAATAAGTGGTTTTGGTGTTTAAATGCCATAAATGCCTACACTTGACACATGTCTTGGAAGAAAAGGGAAGGTTTGTGCAATGTTTCTGGCCCGGATCAAGAGTATTTGGGCCCGGTTCAAGAGACAGTAGGGGCAAAAAAGGTCATTTTTCAAGGAAAAATTCAAAAAATCCCCAGAAATTCTAGAAAAATAGGAGTTCATTCCTAAACCCATAAATATAAATTTTGATGATTAAAAATAATTTTAATCACTCAAAATTCAATAAATCACACAATACGGCAAAACGGTAAAAACGCGGGTGTTACACATGCACGACTTGCATGAGAAGCAAAAGGAAGGTTTGTGCAATGTTTCTGGCCCGGATCAAGAGTATTCGGGCCCGGTTCAAGAGACAGTAGGGGCAAAAAGGTCATTTTTCAAGGAAAAATTCAAAAAATCCCTAGAAATTCTAGAAAAATAGGAATTCATTCCTAAACCCATAAATATAAATTTTGATGATTAAAAATAATTTTAAACACTCAAAATTCAATAAATCACACAATACGGAAAAACGGTAAAAATGTGGGTGTTACACATGCACGGCTTGCATGAGAAGCAAAGGGAAGGTTTGTGCAATGTTTCTGGCCCGGATCAAGAGTATCCGGGCCCGGTTCAAGAGACAGTAGGGGCAAAAAGGTCATTTTTCAAGGAAAAATTCAAAAAATCCCCAGAAATTCTAGAAAAATAGGAATTCATTCCTAAACCCATAAATATAAATTTTGATGATTAAAAATAATTTTAATCACTCAAAATTCAATAAATCCACACAATACGGCAAAACGGTAAAAACGCGGGTGTTGCATCTCTCCCCTCCTAAAAAGAAATTTCGTCCTCGAAATTTGTGTGTACCTTCTTGAAATAAATGTGGATGGGGCTTCTTCATTTGTTCCTCCAACTCCCAGGTTGCATTCCCTTCATCAGTTGCACTCCAAATAACCTTAACCAACGGAATTTTTTTCCTGTTAACTGCTTAATCCTTCGGTCTCCGATTCGCACAGGTAATACTTCATAAGTTAAATTTTCTTTTAATTGTATTACGTCGGGTTCTATGACGTGCGAAGGTTCAGGAATATATTTTCGGAGTTGTGACACGTGGAATACATTATTAAGATTAGAAAGAATAGGTGGTAAAGCAATTTGGTAAGCAACAAAACCGATCTTTTTCAAGATTTGGTAGGGACCAATGAATTTAGGTGTAAGCTTTCGGGATCACATTGCCCTACCAACCCCAGTCATTAGTGTAACTCTCAAAAAGACATGGTCTCCTTCTTTAATTCAAGGGGTTTCCTCCTCCGATCATAGTAACTTTTCTGCCTGCTCTGTGATATTCTCATCCTTTCCTGAATCATCTTGATCTTCTCTGTGGTTTGTTGAATCATCTCAGGCCCCAACACTAGGCCATCGCCAGATTCAAACCAACACAAAGGTGTCCTACACTTTCTACCATACAAGGCTTCGTACGGTGCCATTCAAATACTAGAATGAAAACTATTGTTGTAGGTGAACTCGATGAGTGCCAACAACTGATCCCAACTTCCCTTATGTTCTAACACACATGCTCTCAGCAAATCTTCTAGAGACTGGATAGTCCGCTCAGACTGACCATCTGTCTGAGGGTGATAGGCTGAACTAAGTCTTAACTTGGTTCCTAAAGCTTGTTGCAGACTACCCCAAAATCTGGATGTAAATCTAGGGTCTCTATCTGACACTTGTAGGAAACACAGGGAAACACTAGAAGGGGGGTTGAATAGTGTTTCTATGGAAACTTTTTATCTTTTAGAAAAGTAAGCGTAACTACTCCTTTAAAAATTATCAACAGACAAGTTTTATCGTCTGAGGTTTTTCAGATCGTCTGAAAACAGGTTTAGATACAGCGGAAGTTTAAATAACTTGAAAAATATTTTCGCAAGTGGTTAGTTTTCAGAAATACTTTTCAATCCCTTCGATGCGGTTAGTGAGAACTAAAATATCCGAGAGTAAGGGATAGAAGAAACTTAGCCAAGATTTATCCTGGTTCACCCACAATCTCGTGAGCTATGTCCAGTCCCAGAGGCAAACCACCACTGGATTTCCACTAAACAAAAACACCCACAAGTACCGTCTCTTCAGACAAACACGAGTACAGTCTCTCCAGACACAACACGAGTATAGTCTCTCCAGAAAAAACACGAGTACAGTCTCTCCACACAAAAACACAAGTACCGTCTCTTCAGACAAACACGAGTACAGTCTCTCCAGACACAACCACAAGTATCGTCTCTTCAGACACAAGGTCACCTAGACCCAACCAAGTAGTCTTTTCTATCAAGCCTCTTCAAGCTCTACCACCCATACTGTTTTAAAAACAGAAAAATGTTCACTCAACTATCACACACGATAGGATGAACACTCAAATGTACAAATAACTGAGATAGTACTCAGAATTTGAAAATGAATCGTGTACAAAGAATTTCAATGAGAGTTTTTGCTTGTGTGAGAGTTCAGATGATTCTTGATATATTCTTTTTACTTTCTCTTCACTTCTGTGTGCTCTTTTTTTTTGTTTTTTTTCTTCACTTTGCATGGAGATATTAATAGAGTGAGAAGTTTTAATCCGTTGTCTCACAGCATTAAATGCGTCCCAAAAGACGTTGTGACTCCTTTATTTTTAACGAGTGTTGAGCGTCTTTTTAGCAGCATTCGCAGACATAGTCAGGAGAGCAGCTGCAACATTTCCTTAAATGTGCAAATCATTTGAACGAGGTAGGAAAGCTCTTCTGACGCCAATGCTGAAATTGGTTCGATCAGAAAAGGAACGTCCTTCAATCACAATAACGTCTCCTAGCATGGTCAACTTTGATAACGATAGGTTCAACCTCCAACGCAAAGCTTCAGATGATACATAACTCTTTAGCTGCATAAGCACCTTTCAGATGATGTGCAACCTTCAGTCGCAGACATATGCTTCAGACAATCTGAAATAGAACAAAAGATACATAACAGTTTATTTGTTCATTTTAAAACGATCTTCTGACTTTTATATTTGTTATCCATTAAAACAAGTGAGATTATGAGACTTTAGAAAGTATTCATTCACTGACATACTTTATTTGAGACTCAACAATCTCCCCATTTTTAATGATGACAAATATAATTGTGTGAGAGAATCTGAAAAAGTATTGGGTTAGAAGATAACTCCCCCTCAACCAAAGACTCCCCCTGAGTTCTGCATCGTAATATGAAGATGTGAATCTGAAGTGTGCTCATCTCTGTATTCTTTATTAGCTCTTTTCAAGTGTGCTCATCCTGCATTCTTTGTTAGCTCACAGATAATCTCACAGATAATACTCCCCCTTTTGTCATCAATGAAAAAAGGTAGTAGAGTAACAACATGACAGGGAGCAACAACACAAGATATAGCAAAATGATATAGCATTGTTCTAAACGATATCATGGTAACACCGAAAATAATGCAGTCTAAAGCAAGTCAAATGACATGAGCATCGTGAACTAGGCTTCAGACTCTGAACAATTTGCTCTATCATCTATTGCATGGCAATCCTGTGTTCTTCTAATGCCATAGTCACTGCATTCTTTAGATCAGACTGACCAGTCCGTAGTTGATGTTGAACCTCAAGAATGTGCTCTGTCTTCTGAATTAATTCTGTATTTTGAGCTTTTAGAACAAAGATTTCTTCTGTCAACGCGCACAATTCAGCTTCCAAGTTTTCTTCATAGAACACCAAGGTGCTATGCTTGCCATGGTATTTGAAAAAATTGAATCTAGGAGGAAGATTGAACTTCCTGGCATCAGTCACCTTTACAAACCTTGGTTGATCAAGAACATACTTTATAACCTCCCAGTCATAATGGAAGTTATGATGATCCCAGTTATATGAAGGGAATCTTCCCCTGAAGAATGTGGGAGTCTCAAGAGTAGTGTTCTTTCCAGCCTTTATCATGGAATCATTGTCATCCCATTTTGTGCCTGAGCAGCTGCCTTCTTTCCCTACAAGTTTCTAGTGATAGTCCCACATGGAATTATATAAAGAATGATCCATACCCCCTGCTACAGCAACTTCTTCAGCTAAGAACTTCCAGTCCTCATTAGATAGGACCCTTGGTCCTTCAACTGATGTTGAAGCTACAATTTTCTGCTTCTTCTTCTGTTTCAATTCATCAGCATAAGGTAACCTTGGTATAATTCCGTCTAGGCATACCTTAATTTCAGTATGAGGCTTGATATGGATCTTGGAAGGTGGGATGAATCCGCTTTGACCAAAATACTTCTGACATAGACAGTCCACTAATTCAGATTCCAGACACAGTATTTTCACAACAGCCCAGTCTTCAAAACAAACTCTGTCATCTGTGAATGGATCCAACAGACGCCACTTGTGTTTAGCTGTAACTGCTCTACTTCTAATCTTTTCAAGAGCATCAGCTACACATCCTTTCTGTTTCAGCTGAAACTTGGATAGATCATGAAACTGAAGAGGTGGATGATCTCTGAGGTAAATGATCTCTTCAAAGAGATTAGGAAAACTAGGCACTCTGGGCCTTTCCGCTACATGAACATTATAATATATGTGAGGCACCTCAGCAGCCCACATCATTTGCTGATCAGTCTGAACACTTAATGCAAGATCCTGAGTAGGTTTTCTGCTGTAATATCTAGTCTTGGCTTTCAGAAAAAATCCCTTAGAGAGATTTCCTCTGAACCATATGCATTCAGTGCTCTCATCATTCTCTACCTGAAAATCTTCTGAAGTGTGAGATGGTGAGATTTCAGGTACATGTTCAGGCTCAGGTAAAAGTGAGAAAAGGGACTCAGAAATCTGAGTATCCTACTGAGTGGGTGGAGCTTCATCTTCAGCAACAACTTTCTTCTTTTGCTCCAGTGCTTCCAATGCTTCTTATTTCGTTTTTCAGCTATCTCCTGGAAATGGACAGCTTCAAATTGTTGTATGCTCCTTCTTGTTCTGAGTGGTGTAGCCTGATGAACAGGGTCAAGCAGCCTAATTTTCTTAGCTTGTTTTCTTTTATGAGCACTTGCTCAATCCTTTCATTCTCAAGAATAGCTTGCTGTGTTGCAACAGCAATGGCATAATCTTGTTTCTCCTGCTCATCCTTCTTTCTTCTTTCCTCTTGTTCAATTTCTTCAGCAATTCTTGTGAGATCAGCTTCAGACATACTTACAGCTAAAGGTATAGCTTGAATGGGTTCAGTAGCCTCAAGTGTCAACACATTGCTATCCTTTGCATGTCCTTCTGATTTAGAAGTAGGCTTAGTAGCAATGGTTGTCTCTTCAGATGGCCTGATGATAGTTTCATCTTCAGACGCATGACTTTTCATTTGAGATCTTGACCTTTTCTTCTTCTGAATCTTCATAGGTGTGACAGACTCAGAATGATGTACATCTCCCTGCATTTCTTCTTGCACAATCTCCAGTATTTTTTCTTCTAGTTCTCGCTGCCTTATCAGATACTGCTTCCTCCAGTATGGTCTTTTCTGGTGACGACTTCTTTACAGGAATTCCCATCCTCTTAATGTTGTAGGCAGAGAAAAGAGCAGGCCTCTCGTGATCATAGAGCCTCTCAATAGGAACATTTAGCTTCAAAAGAATTTTAGTGATTAGGGTTGCATGAGTATAACTGGTTGCAGAATCACTAACCCGTTTTAGCATGTTGTATAGAACAATCCTAGACAAGTTCAAAGCTTTCTTGTCCAGTAGATGAATCAGACAAAATCTTTCAAGTTCAGAGACATGGTTGCTACTTCCAGACTTTGGTAGCACACAGCAATGAAGTATAGCATGGAGAATCCTCGCTTTGGGGTGCATGAGTGACCTTTTCAGGTCATCCATATCTTTCATACCATAGAGCTTCTTAGTGTACTTGGGAATGCCACCGTTTCTTCCTTCCCACCCAGGTGAGAACATTTCCCCTTCATTTGGGACATGAGTTGCATTAGCGATCACATTTGCATCCACCAAGATTTTCTTTCCCAGCACAGTGGTTTCTAGGGCTTGGAAGGAACCATCTTCGGCTGAGATATCCCTAGAATTTCTCCAGAAATCAGTAACACTCTGTTCATGCCAAGCACATTCAATCGCTGTGAAGAAGTTGGTCCATCCAGCTGCTTCAAAAATACCATGGAGGTTGATACCCCATGCACTGAGTTCATCTAGGTCAATAGTTCTAGGTGAAACGATTTGACCTCCTGCAGATTTGGTTGCTTTCTTTGGTGCCATCGAAGAGCTTGAGATGAAGACGATGAAAACACAGAGAGAAAAACTTTGAGACTTAGTGCACAAGGAACACTTGAACAGCTGCAGAGAAGAGAGAGAAATTTTGTTTGCAAAAAGATTTAGCCTTCTCCTGGAATAGTCGTAAGACACCTTTATGATAGCAAGAGCAGTCTTGAAAGTCGTGTAATCATGCAGAGAGCAGTTTCTCAGAGAGAGGGAAAACCAAACATTTCAGCTTGCCACGTCATCAGACTTATTACTTTAGACACACATTATTAATCAGATGATACATGTTTAGATGCATGTTCAGACGAAGCATATTCAGATGCTCATGCTATTCAGACAAAGCCAAGATATTTAGATTATCTCTAATAAACTTAAATCTATCTTCAACTAGAGGCTTTGTGAATATATCAGCCCATTGATGATTAGTATCAATGAACTTTATTTCAAAAACTCCTTTTTGAACATAGTCTCTAATAAAATGATGCTTGATTTCTATATGCTTTGCTCTAGAATGTTGAATGGGATTCTTAGAGAGATTTATGGCACTAGTGTTATCACACATTAATGCAGGATATATTAATATTAAAATCTTCTAATTGATACTTCACCCATAGCAGTTATGAACAACAACTGGCTACTGCAATATATTCAGCTTCTGCTGTTGAGAGTGCTATGGTGCTTTGCCTTTTGCTGGACCAGCTTATCATATTATCACCAATGAAGTGACATCCTCCACCGGTTGATTTTCTTTCAATTCTATCTCCGGCAAAGTCAGCATCACAGAATCCAACTAACCTGCAATCCTTACTCTTCTTATAGCAAAGACCAAGATTAGTAGTACCATTTAAATATCTAAAGATTCTCTTTACAGCTTTGTAGTGAGTAATTCGTGGATCTGATTGAAATCTAGCACAGATACAAAAACTGAACATGATATCAGGTCTACTGGCTGTTAGATACAATAAAGAGCCAATCATTCCTCTGTACAAAGTTTGATTTACTAGTTCTTCCCCTTCATCCTTGTTTAGCACAATTGAAGGATGCATAGGAGTTGTCATGGGCTTGCAATCATGCATGTTAAACTTCTTAAGCATTTCTTTTGTATATTTTTCCTGATGGATCCATATACAATCAGATTGTTGCTTGATCCGAAGACCTAGAAAGAACTTAAGTTCTCCTATCATGCTCATTTCAAATTCAGATTGCGTGAGCTCATAAATTCCTTGCATAATGAAGAATCAGTAGAACTAAAAATAATACCATCCACATATATCTGAACATGAATGAAATATTTGTTGGACATTTTTATGAAAAGAGTTGTATCTACTTTTCCTCTTTCAAAATCATTTTTAATCAAGAAATTGCTCAGTCTGTCATACCAAGCTCTTGGGGCTTGTTTCAGACCATAGAGAGCCTTTTTCAGTTTGTAAACATGTTCAAGAAAAGTAGTATCTTCAAAACCTGGTGGTTGTCTAACATAGACCTCCTCCTCAATAACACAATTGAGAAAGGCACTCTTGACATCCATCTGATATAGTGTGATACCATTATTTACTGCACAAGAGAGTAAAATTCTAATTGCTTCTAGTCTAGCTACTGGAGCAAAGGTTTCAGTGAAATCAATACCTTCTTGCTTATTATATCCTTGAGCAACAAGTCTTGCTTTGTTTCTGAAAACTTTCCCTTCTTCTGACAACTTGTTCCTGTACACCCATTTGGTTCCAATAATAGTTTTCCCATGGGGCTTAGGCACAAGTGTCCAGACATCACTCCTGGAAAATTGATTGAGTTCTTCTTGCATGGCTAGGATCCATCCTTCATCATGCAGAGCATCCTCGATATTTTTGGGTTCAATCTCAGAAATAAAAGCAAGATTATTCACGCTTCTGAATTTTGACCTTGTTCTCACTCCTTCTGAGGTATCTCCTATAATTTGCTCTTTTGGGTGATGAGACTTGTATCTCCAGTCACGACTGTGGGGAAACACATTCTCAGTCTGAGACTCAACTATGTTGGTCCGAGAAGATTCAGGTTCAGACATAGATATAGACTTGTGCTCAGGCGATCCTTCAGATTTTGCTTCTGAATTTAGCTTCATTCCTGCAAAATCGTCCTCCAGATCTGATAGTTCCCTATCAGTCTCTTTATAGTCATTGAATTTTACATGGATTGATTCTTCTATTGTTAAGGCTCTGGAGTTATAAACTCTGTACGCCTTAGAAGTTTCAGAATATCCAATGAAAAGTCTTTTATCTGACTTAGCATCAAATTTTCCAGGTCATCTTTAGTATTGAGTATAAAACACTCACATCCAAAGATATGGAAGTAGGAAATATTGGGTTTTCTTCCTTTCCACAATTCATATGGAGTTCTATTGAGAATTGGTCTTATCAAAATCCTATTCTGAAGGTAACATGTTGTGTTAACAGCTTCTGCCCAGAAAGATCCTGGTAGACTGCTTGAAATGAGCATGGTTCTACCCATCTCTTGCAAGCTTCTGTTCTTTCTCTCAACTACCCCATTTTGCTGAGGAGTTCTTGCCACTGAGAAATTGTGTGAGATCCCATTCTCATCACAGAACATTTTGAAGCTTGAGTTTTCAAACTCACCACCATGATCACTTTTGATTGCAGATATGCAGAATCCTTTTTCATTCTGCACCTTCTTACAGAACCTTGTGAAATTCTCAAAAGTTTCCTCTTTGCTTCTGAGGAATATAACCCATGTAAATCTTGTATAGTCATCAACAATGACCAACCCATACTTTTTCTTGCTGAGACTTTCAGTTCTAGTAGGGCCAAACAAGTCCATGTGAAGTAGTTCCAATGGTCTGCTAGTGGAAACAATGTTTTTGCTTTTAAAAGAATTTTTGGTTTGTTTCCCTTTCAGACAATGTTCACATAAAATATCAGATTTGTATGAGAGCTTTGGTAAGCCTTTAACCAGATTGTGTTTGGTTAGCTTTGAGATTAATCTCAAGCTGGCATGACCAAGTTTCTTATGCCAAATCTGTTTTTCATCTTCCATGGAGATAAAACACTTCACATTTTGACTCACAAGTTCCTCTAGATTAATCTTATACACATTATTGTGTCTCTTAGCAAAAAAGAGGATTTGATCTGAAGAGTCTTTGACTACACATCCTTCTTTTGTGAAAGACACAACATATCCACTATCACATAGTTGACTTATGCTTAGAAGATTGTGTTGCAACCCTTCAACAAGAAGAACATTTTTGATAAGGGATAGAGGGGTCATACCTACTGTCCCTATGCCAGTGATCCTCCCTTGCTGATTTCCACCAAAGGTGACCACTCCTCCAGCTTTGGGTTAAGGCTTTGGAACAAACACCTTTCTCCCGTCATGTGTCGCGAGCACCCATTGTTCAGGTACCATTTGTGGTGTTTCTTTTGTCCTGTTAAACATATCTGCAACATGAACAATTAAATTTTTAGGTACCCATACTTTCTTGGGTCCTCTTTTGTTAGCATTGGGTTTATCTTTCCTTCTGTGTCTACATTTAGACTTAACATGTCCAGGTTTACCACAGTTGGAACACCCATTTCCTTTCCTGAAATCATCATTTGGCACTTTAAATATTAATGGTTCAGAAGAAGTTGAATCTGAATAACCTAGACCACTTTTGTCTAAGGCATGTTTCTGAGATCCTAATAATCTGTTTAGATTGTCAGTGCCTTTAACAAATCTGGCTAGATCCTGAGTTAGTTTTTTGATCTTGTTTTGGACTTTTTTGTTTTCCTTAACAGGATTTTCATAACCTCTTGGATCTTGTTGAAGTAGTTTTTCTTTCAGAGAAAAATTTTCAATTTGTAATTTTTCATTTTCTGAAGATATTTTAGAAAAATTTCTTGAAAGTTCATTGAACTCATTAAAGAGTTCTCTACTACTTTCAACAAGGTCATCATACTGATCTTGCAAGGTTTGTGGAATTACCTCAGAATCTGAGCTGTCTGAAGATGGTAGACTTGCCATCAGGCATAGATTGGCTTCTTCTGAAGTGTCCTCTTCTTCTTCTGAAGTGGAGTTATCCAGATCTTCCCATGTAGCCATCAACCCTTTCTTCTTTTTGAAAAATTTCTTCTTTTGAAAAGTTGGTCTACTTAACTTTGGGCAGTCAGCCTTCACGTGTCCTGGCTGTTTACATTCAAAACAAGTGATTTTGTCAGTATTAAAAGAGTCCTTTCCTGACTTACCTTGTCTAGATGTGGAAGGTTGATATTTTCTGGATCTCTCTTTCTTTTGCAACATCTTCTTGATTTTCTTGCTAAGAAGGGCAAGATCATCATCTTCTGAACTCTCTTCAGACGCAGTATCACTATCTGAAGTGTCCTGTGCTTGCATAGCTTTCATGCTGCCATGCCTAGGCTGTTTGGCCTTGGAGTTTAATTCCAGTGATTTCTTCTTGGTGTCATCTTCCCCAAGCTCAAGCTCATGAACTTTGAGAGATCCCAACAGTTCCTCCATTCTAAGAGAGTTTAAATCTCTGGCTTCTTGAATGGTTGTAACTTTGGGTCTCCAAAACTTTGGCAAACTTCTCAGAATCTTTCTATTATTGTCTCCAGATTCGAAAGTTGTACCTAAAGACCTGAGTCCATTAGTTATAGTCTGAAACCTCCCAAACATTTGATCTATAGTTTCAGATTCTTCCATCTTGAACATCTCATATTGATGTAGAAGCATGCTGATTTTGGATTGCTTGACAGTCTCAGTCCCTTCATGGGCAGCTGCAAGTGTATCCCAAATCTCCTTGGCAGATGAACATCCATGAACCTTCTCGTATTCTGATTTATTCAGAGAACATATTAGATAGAGTTTGGCTTTGGCATTTAACTGAACTCTAGCCTTCTGCTCTAAGGTCCATATAGCCTTAGGTATTGGTGCTCCGTTATGCATAGGCACAAAGTCTCCATTAGTGACTACATCCCAAACATCAATGTTGTTGCTCTCAATGAACAACTTCATACGATCCCTCCAATAGTGGTAGTGCACTCCATTGAATGTTGGGGGCCTTGTGATAGAGGTTCCTTCAGTGATGTACTGTCTGTTGTTGGAAGCTTCCATCAAGATCTTTGTCCTTAACACTGTTTAGGTGTTAACCCCAAGGATAAGCTTTGGTACCAACTGTAAGAAACACAGGGAAACACTAGAAGGGGGTTGAATAGTGTTTCTATGGAAACTTTTTATCTTTTAGAAAATAAGCGTAACTAGTCCTTTAAAATTATCAACAGACAAGTTTTATCGTCTGAGGTTTTTCAGATCGTCTGAAAACAGGTTTAGATAAGCGGAAGTTTAAATAACTTAAAAAATATTTTCGCAAGTGGTTAGTTTTCAGAAATACTTTTCAATCCCTTCGATGCGGTTAGTGAGAACTAAAGTATCAGAGAGTAAGGGATAGAAGAAACTTAGCCAAGATTTATCCTGGTTCACCCACAATCTCGTGAGCTACGTCCAGTCCCAGAGGCAAACCACCACTGGATTTCCACTAAACAAAAACACCCAAAAGTACCGTCTCTTCAGACAAACACGAGTACAGTCTCTCCAGACACAACACGAGTACAGTCTCTCCAAACAAACACGAGTACAGTCTCTCCAGACAAAACACAAGTACCGTCTCTTCAGACAAACACGAGTACAGTCTCTCCAGACACAACCACAAGTACCGTCTCTTCAGACACAAGGTCACCCAGACCCAACCAAGTAGTCTTTCTATCAAGCCTCTTCAAGCTCTACCCAAGTAGTCTTTTCTATCAAGCCTCTTCAAGCTCCACCACCCAGACTGTTTTAAAAACAGAAAAATGTTCACTCAACTATCACACACGATAGGATGAACACTCAAATGTACAAATAACTGAGATAATACTCAGAATTTGAAAAATGAATCGTGTACAAAGAATTTCAATGAGAGTTTTTGCTTGTGTGAGAGTTCAGATGATTCTTGATATATTCTTTTCACTTTCTCTTCACTTCTGTGTGCTCTTTTTTTGTTTTTTTTCTTCACTTTGCATGGAGATATTTATAGAGTGAGAAGTTTTAATCCGTTGTCTCACAGCTTTAAATGCGTCCTAGAAGACGTTGTGACTCCTTTATTTTTAACGAGTGCTGAGCGTCGTTTCAGCAGCATTCGCAGACATAGTCAGGAGAGCAGACCAGCAGCATTTCCTTAAATGTGCAAATCATTTGAACGAGGTAGAAAGCTCTTCTGACGCCAATGCGGAAATTGGTTCGATCAGAAAAGGAACGTCCTTCAATCACAATAACGTCTCCTAGCATGGTCAACTTTGATAACGATAGGTTCAGCCTCCAACGCAAAGCTTCAGATGATACATAACTCTTTAGTTGCATAACCACCTTTCAGACGATGTGCAACCTTCAGTCGCAGACATATGCTTCAGGACAATCTAAAATAGAACAAAAGATACATAACAGTTTATTTGTTCATTTTAAACGATCTTCTGACTTTTATATTTGTTATCCATTAAAACAAGTGAGAGTATGAGACTTTAGAAAGTATTCATTCACTGACATACTTTATTTGAGACTCAACAACACTATGCTAGACGGAACCCCATGTAACCTTATTACTTCCTTAATGTACAACTTGGTCAACTTTTCTAGGGAAAACTTAATGTTGATGGGTAGAAAATGAGCAGATTTTGTTAACCTATCAACGATTACCCATATAGCATCAAAACCTGCAGGAGTTCTAGGTAAACCTACCACGAAATCCATTGATATGCTATCCCACTTCCACTCAAGGACATCTAAAGGTTGTAACTCTCCCGATGGTCTCTGATGTTCAATCTTAGCTTTCTGACAAACCCAAACAAGAAGCTACATACCCAGCTACTTCCTTTGTCATTCCTGACCACCAAAACATCTTCTTCAGATCTTGATACATCTTAGTTGCTCCAGGGTGAATACTCAATCCACTCTTATGAGCCTCCTCTAGGATCAGTCTTCTTATTTCCTTATCACTAGGTACACATATCCTACCCTTGAATCTAATAATTCCATCAGTGCCCTTACAAAACTCAGATTCTCCTTTCTTAGGGACTAGATCCTTCAAAACTTGCAAAGGTTGATCTACTTCCTGTGCTAAACGAACTTGATCTGTGTGTGTGTGTGTGTGTGAATGAAGTCTAGGGGTATTTTTTCCCGCCTAAATGGGGTTAATAATGTAATTAGAAATTGTTATAAATGTGGAGCCTATTATGGAGAGAAAGAAAGCCAATTAAAACTTAGATTTATGCCAACATTTATTCACCTACTTTAAAAATTCATGACTTAAATGAGAAGGATAATATTTTAAATTTAAATTAAGAAATAGGGATAAAATTAGAATTGGAAAAATGCAATCAATCAGAATTTGCATTTGAATTGAAAAAATCTATCTATCTATATATCTATATCTATATCTATCTATCTATCTATCTATCTATCTATCTATCTATCTATATATATATATATATAAAGGAATGAAGTCTAGGGGTATTCTTTTCCCGCCTAAATGGGGTTAGTAATGTAATTATTAATTGTTATAAATGTTGAGCCTATTATGGAGAGAAAGAATGCCAATTAAAATTTAGATTTATGCTATCATTTATTCACCTACTTATTCTTTTTCCTGTAATTTGTCATTCTAATTATTGTGCAGCATATTATGAAGAGAGAGAGTGTGTCATCCACCCCACTTATTCTCTTTCTATGATTAATCATATGAGCATATTATGGAGAGAGAATGCCAATTATAATTCAGAATTTTCACTCCCAAAATATCTCTTTTCTAAAATTAAACAATATTTTATAGATAGATTTTTTTAAAAAAATTATAATGTTTTTCAATATATTAATCAAAGTTGAATAAATATTGCATGAAATTTATTAATTAATAAATAAACAATTATCTATAATATTACACAAAATTTATTAATTTATAAATAAACAATTATATATATCCATATCTATAGTATAAATAAAGATGAAGTGAAAACAAGAAAGTTTATTGATGTAGCACTCTCATATGCATTCTCTCCTTAGTCAATCTTCTTAGACACCTTCTATTTTTAGTAATAAATTTAAAATATATATATAAAATAAAAATGCATAAAGTGGGATTTAAATGCATACATAGTGAGTTTTAATTGTTCTTTTTGACTACCCATTCTGCTTCCAATAATATGGTCGTTTACCAAAAAAATTGTAGTTTCCCATATTTATTTTCTTTTCTTTTTCCCATGTATTTTTATTCAGATTCAAATTCAAATTTTCCCACTTAATTTCCATTTCACATGCTTAGAAATTTAGCCAGAACATTGGAAGCACAAACTTCTCTAAGCAGTTGCCAGTTGTAGCAATGGGTTATATCCTCTCTCCCTTCTCTATTTTTTTCTCTGTTTTTTGTTATTTCAAAAAACAAGCTTCTTTCTCTTCATTTATATGGTGCAATGGGGTGCAGATATAGAGAAGCAATGTCATAGTGGTGCGACGATCGTGTGGTCGCCATCGGCGATGGTCGTGACTGGTAGGTGAGGTCCTCCATTCTGTCTTTATTTTTTTTTCATGTGTCTCTTTATTTATGTTATTTTAGTGAGTTCTGAAATCTGTTTTCTTTTTATTGTTTTTGTTGTCTCTCCTATGCTTTTGAGGTTAAATTAAAGACTCAAACATATTCAAAATATATAGATGTTTCCTTTTCTTAATACAAATGAGAAGTTATTTACAGATCCTTTCTTTTGAATATGTGATGGTTGTGATACTTAAGTGACAATGCACTTCCTGTGGTTTAAGCACTTAGTGCCAGTTTGATCTTTCTCTGTGACAGGGAAATGGTGTGGGAACACAGTACAGATCGGAAATATACTACTATATCCCAAGACAAGAGAAGGTAGCTAGAGAGTCTTTGGAACAATAATAGAAGAATCAGGAAGATTGTTACTGAGATCATTCCTACCAATAAGTTCTACTGGGCAGACAAGTATCATCAACAATACCTTCAAAAATGGGATCGATTTGGTTTCAAGCAATATGCTACTAAAGGACGCAATGATCAAATTTAATGTTATAGTTAAGTCAGTTTTTTTTGTGTGTGAACCACATGTATCCTCCACGGGGGCAATCCTATTCGATCCTGGTGGGGCTAACTCTCCCAGCGGAAATTTTTTCCATCCACAAGATCGAATCCGAGACCTTGCTTAAGAGGAATTAAGTATGTACCACTTGAACCAATCCCGTTGCTATATGAAAAGTCTTTATTTTAGAACTTGTTTGTGGTGATAAATGTGAATTCGAAAATTAACTTTATCACTTTGATTCTAAGAACAATCTAGGGATTAGAATCAGAGATCCTCTTATGGGACTCGTTTTAAAAAGTAGATTTATGGGTGTTTTTGATTTGTAAAATTAGTGATAAAAAACTTGATTTTTCCAGAAACTTTCAAAGGACTTGACTTTCTCAGAAATTATAATGATTTTTTCCAAAATTTGACTTCTAGAAATGAAAGAATTAGAGTTAATTGATTCAGAATTTTATCAAAGAACTTATCTTTCAAAAAGTTTAGAACTACTTGATTCAGAATTCTACCAAACAAAGTTCTAAATTGAAATTTCAGAAATCAACTAAGAAACCAAACTTTCAAGAAAGTAAGAAGAAGTTCAAAAGAAAGAAAAGCGTACTGAACGTAAATTGCAGAAAATGAATTGCAGAAAGTAAATTGCAAAAAGTAAACAAGTGAAGAAAAATTGAATTGTAAGAACAATTGCTTTAAAGAAAAGTGGATGGGTTCATCACATACTGTTGCTCCTTGTAACCTGTTTGGTCGCTGTGTGAGTTCGGACGTGTAAGGTGTTTCAGAGTTTGAGTATGAGTGATTTTCCCACCTTTATTACATTAAGAGTTTACCTATTTATAGATTCCTAATTCTAACGTCTAACTAATGTAAATTTGACACATCATCTAGCCCTATGTGTTGGCAGCATGCATGCTTGCCACGTTTTCTGCTAACCAGAAAACTGCTTCTGATCTTTGCATTTTTATTAAAATGCTTCCATTGAGATATTGCCACCTGTCTTTCTTCAGCAACTTCTTTGGTCTTCAATAATTGTTTTCTTCTATCTTCTGACTTTTCGAACTTTCCTTTCTTCCTTCAGAAATCTTTTAAGTCTTCAAATATTCTGTTTTCGAGTTTTTTGTTTCCGTATCTCGAATTCCTGCTTTTTGGCTTCTCGAAATCTTCTTTCTGGAATTTTCAAGTTTTCTTCTTTTCTGGAATTTTTAACTTCATGTACTCGAAAACGTCTTCACCTTTGACACTTAGTCTTTCTTTGATGCTTGAACTCAATAAGTCTTTTCCATTTCGAGGTTTGACTACACTCTTCCCTGTGCCATATGTCAAACTCCATTTGGCCAATCCAAAGGCCATGAAGACCACCGGCCACCGTCCATTTAACTTCATTATGAGAATTCTTCTTATTGGACGTTAAAATGGGCTTATTAATGATCAATGGCTCTTTGTACTCCTATAAATAGGAGTATTTTTGTACGTTCTTTCATAACTTCTCATTCTCTCCTTTCTTTTAAATTCTTCAAAGAAATTCTTCAAAGAATATGAAGAAGTATATTATTTTGGTTGTTGCGTCTAACCTAATCTGGAATGATGTCATTTTTTATAAGGTTAACGCAATAGCCAAAGCTATAAGCTTTTTCAATCTTTCTTCTTGAAGGATGTTAGGTTAAACGTAACAGCCAAATACAAATTCATTTAGAAATAAATGAACTTGTTTGTTCGTTCCCCAAGTCTACCTTGATTTCTTCCCCAAGTCGAGAAAAAAATTCTCCTTTGCCTTGGCTCTATCAAAGCTTGTGGGGGAGGAAAAAGAGGAAGAGGTGTGGAAGACATGAGTCAAGGACTCATTTTAGCTTAGGATAGTTTTCTTTCTAATGTATTGAGTACTTAGGATAGTTTCCTTTCTAATATATTTCCAATGTATTCGAACTAATGTAATTCGAATTTGGATTATGATTAAAAAGAACTATCATTTACCTTTTGGAATACCTGCAATGTATTATTTCTCGAATCTACATTTATCTTCTTTTCGAATTTCTTAAGTCTTCTTTGTGTTAACTTCAATCAAGAATTTTCTAAGTTAACAAACTCATTATCAAAATTTGAGATAAAGTAACTTAACTTCTTCAGTAAATTCGAAACAATACCAAACTTTCACCATTTGTGGAATTCAAAATAACTAGAAATCAAATCCCAACAGATTGCCCCCCCAAAAATAGTCTCTTTTCAAGAATTAATCTATTTTTTTGCAGAAAGAGATATTTTTGGAACTAACTTTTGGTATTCCTTATAACAGTTATTCAAAATTTTAAAAAGGGAAATTTAAATATCTTTTTCAGATACACCTTTCATTTTCCAATTTAAATTAATATTTCAGTTACTTTATTAAAACGTAACTGACTTTCCCACGTTTTTGCGTTATTAACTCACGTTCCAAGAAACGTGTAATCATGATAATTTTTAAATTTCTTTGTAATCATGTTAAAGTCTCTCATATAAATACCAAGTAAAAACTTTTCATTTTCACTTTTCACTCTCCACTTCATCTTCAACCTCAAGAACCCTTGTTTTCTCTCCTTGCTCGGCGTCTTTTGCTTACCATTCAAGGTATGATCTTTCATCCTTTTTTATCACTTTTTCTTGCTTTTAATTTGATTTTCACCGATTAATCACTTCAAAGGTTCTGATTTTACTTTCTTGATGAATTTCCAGCTCATTGTCATTGTTACATTGTTTCTTTTCTCTCTCAAGAAACTTCAAGAAACTCCATGGCTTCTGAAGGTTCTACTCCAGTGCCTCTGTTGTCAACAAAGGTGATTTCCCTGCCAGGGATGATAGATTTTATGTCCCTGATCCTGAAAACGTTGAAGAAAAAGTAGCTATCTGGAATTCCCAGGTACTTATTCCTTATTCTATTAGGAAAAAGCAATATTGTTTCTTAGGTCCATACACTCCTTCATCTTCCCTTGATCAATATGATGAGTTTTTCCAAGTTCGAAAGAAGAGAAAATTTGAATTTTCAAATCTTTAATTCGAACAGACCATCTCGAAAACACCACTGATGTTTTTCGAGCAACTCCTCCAGCTCGAAAAGATCCTATATCATGTGGTTGAATAGGATTGAAGGTACTATGGGAGCTTTATGGAAGCAACTTGGTATATTTGATCTTATTCATTAAGCAAGTATGATCTTAGTTTGACCCTGCTCTAATTCTTTCCTCTCTTCTTTTCTGGGAAAGATCTTCCAATTCCTTCCATTTACCCTATGGCATGATTACACCAACTCTTTTTGATGTTGCTTCCATCACTGGCCTTCGACCTGAAGGCCAATTAATTCTTCCTTTCATGAAAGTACCCCAAACCACATGTTGAACCAAATTGGGATAAACTGACTTATTCCAACTTCATTCAAAACAATGCCAAGTCTGGCAAGTTTCTGAAGTGAACATGTTGCTTTTCTTATATTTTGGTATCTGCTTTTGTTTTCTGTTCTACATCTAACCAAGTACCAAAGTCTTATCTTCCTTTAGCTCAAATGTTAGCAAAAGGAATTCGAGTAGATCTAAACAGGTGTCTTTTAGCCAATGTCTATGATATGCTTTCTGAAGTTGTTTTTGCTCTTAAACTCAAGGATCCTGTTCGGAAACCTTTGTGGTCCCTTTTGGTTCCTTCACCTTTGGGTTGAAATCCATTTTTTCAGGATAAATTCGAGAGTTCTGAACCTCCAAATACAAAATTTCCTACTTCCATTGAGGGTTATAAGTTGTCTTTCTTCACTCCTTCCTCGAAAAGAACCGTCTCGAATTCTTCAAATCTTACACTTCCTCTTTTCTGAAAATCAAAATCATTCTCCCAGTCTTGCACCTTTTTCTTCTCGACTCAAGGACCTGAATGGTTTACTCGAAAGTTCCTTGTGATTCTCCGAGTGAAGAATTCTGAGAGTTTGGAAATATGGAAGCAGTTTTTATCTTATGATCTTTTATATTGTGGTTTTTCAACTTAAAGACTTTAAAGTTTTTCATTACCAACCACAGTTGGTAGCTTGTCAATTTGGACTCAGTCAACTTCGTCCTACACCTTTCTGCACATCAAAAGACCAAATCTTGATTGAAGACTTAGTTATGGGGGAAAAGGGGTTTCAATGAACTACAACTCACAAAGGCCCAAAAGCCTTTATCTATCTGCCCAGTCCCCTTCGAGCTTTCATACTACTGCACTTTATCTTTTGAAGAATGGTAGTCTAAATACTATGCTAGTATTCAAGTTGATGAAGCTACCTGCTTTTCGAGACTAACCAAAGACATTGCTCCTTCGCAGAAATCCAACAAGAAATCAAAAGGTACACATATCAAAGAAATGAAGCTTTCGAGAATATTTTCATGTGTTCTATATTCCTAATAAAATTCATAGAACTAAATCCCAAAGGTAATACTATTTTTGAAAAGTATTGTCCAAAATTTCCCCCTTTACCAACAGCAAAATTTGGTTTAGCAAAAAGTTTTAATATGGTCCTTGAATGGACTAGGCCTGTAACTCTTGATCTTCTTTTAACAATCTAAAACCTCTTCCGAAAGAGTTACTTAACAAAATATACTTTGGACAATTACCCTTTCCATACCTCAGGTGGATATAGAACATGTGAGAATAGTTTCTAAAGAACTTTATTGTTCAAGGTAATAACATAAACATTTCATCTTGTTTCTTTTACTTATCCCAATTTATACTTAACAATTTTTCTTCGTCTGTCAAGCGCAAGAATGTAAACTCCTCAAAAGTCGTTGAATGAGAATTGGTGGAAAGTGAAGAAGAAGAAGAAAATACAGAAAAGAAATCTAAGAAAAGAAAGGCTTCTCTTCTTCTCAAAAACCTTCTGTAGGTTCCATTTCGAATCTCAAATTGTGTTTTAAACTTGGACTTCGAAATTTTGATATCTCTTTTCTTTTATTTCTTCCTTCGGACTACTGCTTCTAAATCCAGGAAACAGGCTACACTCTAGCACTGGTTCGAAAGAGAATAACGAACCTTTTGACAAGAAGCCATCTGTCTTCAGTGGGAAAGAAGAATAAACGCAGATGATTCCCAACTCTTCAAAGAAAGAAAGCAGTAAAGGGTCAAGAGAAGAGTAAATCCAATGAGTCTAATGAAGAATCTCTCTCAAAGGTATATTCGAACCTTTCTTCTTAATTTCAGAAATTTCATAAATTTCAAGAGTTCCAATTGATCTTTTTCTTTTAATGGGAAGCTACTCCCGAAAAAAAAATTGTTCCTTTAAGAGAAAAAAATACATAGAAAGAGAAAAAGGCTCCAAAGCAGAAAATTCTTTCTGTGATTCCTCCAGGAAAAACTATTGGAGCTGTAAGTTTCATTCTTTCTTATCTCTTTATTACCGTTCAAAACTTTTCTTTTTTCTTTTTTATTTTGTAAAATCTTTTCTTTATGCAAAACTCAGAGATTTGGTCAAAGGTTTAAGGTTAAGGCCTATAAAAAACAAATCCCAAGTGGGATTGTGGAACAAGTAAATTTTTTACTCTTTTTTTTCAAGGAAAAATATTGACTTCTTATCTTATGTTTTCCATTTATCTAACTTAGATTCTCATAATTTCAGATAAACATTTCTTCAAGTTCCCAAGCTGAGAGTGGTGCTAAGGAAGATAAAACAATTGAAAGTCCACTCAAGTTACCTCTTCGAAAAAATTCTTTGCCAAAAATAAAATCTTTAGACAATATCGAAGAGAGTGATGAGGAACAAGAAGAAAAAGAAGAAGAAGAAGTCTAATCCCCTTCTGATCCAGTCAATGAGGATTCTCAAGTGGAAGAAGAAAAAGATGATCCAACACCTTCTCCTGATCCAGATGAATTCTCGAAGAACCAAGAATCCCCTTCGAAGGAAATCCAAACCACTCAAACTGAATCAGGCAATCCCCGAAAAAAGCTCCAGGTTTTTCGAGGGATTCATACTAGGTCTACCCCTGTATATAATGCCATGGACTTAGATGATTGCCTCAAGGGTTTGGACGAAATCCTTTCTTGGTTTTAGAAGTGCTTTCAGGGGAAGTTTCATTGCTCATCAACTCATTCTGAAGCAACAATTGAAAATCCATTGAATAAAGAGGATCCAATGACAAAGCTCCTCAAAATTTCAAGAAACTGGTTTTCGAGAAATCCATGATGAAGGAAATTCCAAAGGATCCTCATTATAGAGAAGAAATTGAAAGTTATTTAGCCTTCTTCGAAAAGAAGCATGCTGATTTTCTGAGTCTCAACAACAATGGATCAAAAGCTTCTCAGAGTTATATCATAATATTGTTGGGACTGTTGACCAAATAAAATAGACTACATCAAAATTGGTCATCCAGAAAAATGAGAAGGCTGAATTGATGGATAAGATGCAAGATAGCAAGATCAAAGTGACTAAATATGAGCAATCCATAAATCAAAATACCCCTGAAAATCGAAGAGCTGCAAAAAGAAAATCTCAGGCTTGAAGGACTTATTAAAAAATATCAAGAAGAAGCAGAAAGAACGAAGTTAGCAAAAGGTGAACTCGAAACTACATTGTCAAGGCAGAAGTCTACTCGAATTGATATTCTCATTCTGTACGAGGTATTTCGAGAGATGTTGTTAGGATTTCAAAGGATATTGACAACCTAGAAAGAAATAACAAAATCCTGAAGTTTACTATGAAGACCTCATGCATAACTTTGCCAAGTTGAAGAGCGAGTCTCCTTTCTAATTTGCTTCTTTATTTTTTCTTGTTTCTTCTATAACTTTCAATTTCTTGTTTCGAGCATGGGCTCGAATTTATAACACCATTGAACAATTTTTATTTTCCTTTATGCACAATCTTTATTTCCTGCAAGTTTGGTTTATACTCCTTCAAATATTTTCCATTTATTGACATTATGTGCAAATCACCAATTAATTCTCGAATTGAATACGCATTATTGGAAAATAATTTCTCAATTTCGAAAGGTCCTTCATAATTAGGTGACCATTTACCAAACCTCTTAGACTTTTTATCAATTGGTAAAATTAACTTCCAAACATAATCACCAATTTGGAATTCTTTTTCTTAACTATTCGATTATAACAACGAGTAATTTGGCTCTTTTTGTCTAATTATGTTTTTCAAGAGCAATTATCCTTTCTTCATCAAGTTCATTCAACTCATCAAAACATCAAATTCCAATAATCTTGAGAAGGTAACTCGAACTGCCTTTGAACTCTTATTGATTGTAAATTCACTTCTACTGGTAATATAGCATCATGACCATATACCAATTTATAGGAGTTGTTCGAGTAGCTTCGCTTGGAGAATTTCTATAAGCCCAAAGAATTGATGTCAAAGTTTCATGCCAATTTCTGGGACATTGCCCAATATGTATTTTAATTAAAGCAATAATAGTTTTATTAACTGCTTAACTTGACCATTGGCTTGCGCATAGTAAGGTGTAGAAGAAAGTAACTTTATTCCTTTTGATTCAGCAAACCTAACCATTTTCCTTACCAGTAAACACCGTTCCTTGATTGTGGTAATGGGTCTCTGGTAAGCCAAATCGAAATATGATATTTCCTTTCAATAAAACGAATGATATCTTCGAGAAACTTCTCTTAAAGGGAATTGCTTCTACCCATTTGGTAAATAATCAACTCCAACTAGAATACACTTATGGTTTCTCGAAGAAGCTGGCTGTATCATCCCAATTAAGTCCACAGCCCATCCTCTAAAAGGCCAAGATTTATTATTGAATGTAATTCACTTGCTGGAACTTGTTGCACATTTCCATGCTTTTGACATTCTTCACAAGACTTAGCAAATTGTGTTAATCTTCGGCCATTGATGGCCAAAAGAACATTTTCTTTTCAAAATCCATTCCATTTTCCTTTCCTGCTTGGTGAGCTCCACAAGCTCCTCCATGTACTTTCAACCAAAAGCCAAGTAAGCTTCAGTTTTCCCCAAGCATCTAAGTAAATTCCCATCAACAGTTTTTTATAAAGTTCTTCCCCCAAAATACAGTAATTAAGAATTCTATATTTCAAGTGTTTATTTCAGCCTGGGAAGGATTTTGTATAAGTTTCACAATTTTCTTCTCCAATCATTTTGATCTAGAAGATTTATATTATGGATGTCAAATTCCTTCATTGGAAGTCTCTTCTGAATATCACTGATTTTCCTCAGAGTTCCAATCGAAATCCTATATCCTGAAGCTATTTGAGCCAATTCATTGGCTTCGAAATTTTGATCTCTTGGAATATGTTCAATCTTTACTTCATCAAACATTTCCAGAATCTTATTGACTTGAACCAAGTACTTAGCCAATTTCGGATCTAAACACTTATACTCTTTAGTTACCTGTTTGATAACTAATTGAGAATCTCCTTTAATATGTACATTTCTAAATTCATGGAAACCAATATTTCGAGACCAGCAATAAGAGCTTCATACTCTACTGCATTATTCTAACAATGATGTTTTATTTCAAACATCATTCGAGTAGGAAATCCCTTGGGTGAAATTATTAAAATTCCAACTCTGATCCATTCTTATGTTTGGATCCATCAAAATATAATTTCCAAGGCTCTAAGCCTACATATACTGACTCTTCAATTGGAATTGGGGGATGATCAACTAAGAAATCTGCAACTACTTGTCCTTTCATTGATTTCAATGGGACAAATTTTAACGAAAACGCAGTCAACGCTAATGCCCATTTTCCAATCTACTGTGCAATATAGATTTTAACAACATGTGCTTTATTACATCAAAGTGAGAAATTACAAATACATCATGAGGTTTGCATAATACTTAAGTTTAGTACAACAAAAGTACAAACATAAACACAGTTTTTCTATAGCACAATATCTAGTTTCTGCATCATTAAGGACTCTACTTAAATAATAAACAGCTCTTTCAACGCCATTTTCGTCCTCTTGAGCCAACATGCTTCCTATTGTGGCTTCTGACGCAGAAATATAAACTTCAAAGGTTTCCTGGCAAAGGAGGAGTCATAATCGGAGGAGTTGTCAAATACTTTTTGATTTCCTCAAAGACTTGTTGATGTTCATTTTCCCACTTGAAATTTTTTCTTTCTTCAATTTCAGTGACAGGGAAAACACCCTCGTCTTTCCTGATAAGTTCGAAATGAACCTTCGAAGAAAATTGAATTTTCCCAGAAAAGATTGTAATTGTTTCTTGGTGGTAGGTGGAGATGCTTCAAGAATTGCCTTAGCTTTGTTCTTATCAATCTCAAACATTTTTTATGCACAAGAAATCCTAAAAAATTCCCTGCAGATACACTAAAAGCACATTTAATAGGATTCATTTTTAAACCATGCTTTTTCATTCTTTCGAAAGCTTGTCTTAAATGACCTAATGGAAGTCTTTTGAATCAGACTTAACCACAACATCATCTATATAGACTTGCATAAATTTTCCTATTAAATCATAAAAATCGAATTCATGGCTCTTTGATAAGTTGCACCAGCATTTTTTAAGCCAAAGGGCATCATTACCCATTCATAAGTACCTATTGCACTAGGACATCGAAAATCTGTTTTCGAAATATCCTTTCGGCAATGAAAATTTGATTATAACCAGAATACCCATCTAACATACTTAAAAGCTCATTTCTGCCGCCGAATCTATTAACATATCAGCAACCGGCATTGGAATCTTTAGGGGTTGCATTATTAAGATCTCGAAAATCAATACATACCCTTAAAGATACATTTTTCTTAATAACAGGTACAATATTAGAAATCCAGTTAACATACCTGGCAGTTCGAATGAACTTAGCCTTCAGAAGACGCTCAATCTCTTCTTTGATCTTTGAAACTATTTCTGGAGCAAATCTTCTAGGAGCCTGTTTCACTGGTCGCTTTTCTGGAAAAGTTGGAAGTTTATGCTCAACCAGTTCTCGACTCAAACCAGGCATTTCATGATAGTCCCATGCAAAACAATCTTTATACTCTTTCAACAAGTCAATGATTTTCTTTTGAATTCTCCTTCAAGATTCTGACTTATAAACGTGGGTCTTTTCTCATTATCAGTTCCCAAGTTTACTTCTCAAAAGGATCCTGAGCTTCCATTTCTTAATGCCTTGAGACAAAATTCCCTCAAAACCCAAAGGAGAGTCATCATAAATACAATCTAACCTTTCGAACTCAAACCCTTGTGTCTCTTGAACATATGTCTCAACCTTTTTGATCATTTTCTCAAGATCTTCTTTTCAGAATCTCTACTTTCTTCAAAACTTCTTCAGAATCTTCACTTTTATTCTGATGAGGCTTCTTCTTCTATTATTTCCTCAATGACTATTCTTCCTTCTTGCCATTCGGCCTTAGGGGCCGTTACTTCTTTATTCTATTCATTTTGCTTAGATTTGGCTTCGAGAGCCGCTTCTACCTCTTTTCGGCCACATAGGCCAAAATTCGAGCCCAAAAGCTCGAATCTATTCTGGATCTGACCATTCAGAGATTCCTGCGGCCTCGAAAGGGCCGACATCACACTGTAACATAAATCCAAAATTTGGATTTATCTCAAAGAATATGGAACTTTGGTAGGGGTTAACATATACTTGTCATTTACCTCATAAGGTCTAATCTTCATGACCTTCTTTTCTGTACTCCTTACATCAACGGCATCTTCTTCGACTTTAAACATAATTCTTGTCCCCATCAACATAAATCGGTACACCCTCTTTAGTCCACATGCAAAGCCTCTAATGCATTGAAGATGGCACAACACCTACACCATGGATCCATTCCCTTTCAAGTAACAAATTGTAGTTTGCTTTTGAATCAACCACAACAAACATAGTGGGTCTCATAATAGTTCCCACTGTTAGCTCTAAACACAACACTCCCTCAGACTTCGAAGTTTTCCCACTAAAGTCTGTGATAATCATTTGATGAGGCATCAAATCAAAGTTAGTCTTCATCAATTTCTTCATCGTGAATTTCGAAATCAAATTACTGCCGCTTCAGAATCCACAAGTACCTTTCCTATACTTACATCTCCAACTAAAGCCCTATAAACAAAGGCTTCATGTGAAGTTGCATATCCTCAGTAGGCTTTTCGAATACTGCAGAAGTATTTTGACAAATTTGTTGCCAATGTAAGTATAGCAAATAGGATCTTCACCTATATCATCTCTTCGTAATCTTCCTCTTCCAAGCCTTTCTCAAGTTCTTCAGCATATTCAGCAGGCAAAACAGAAACTACTGCACAAATGTCATCAAGACCGTCTGCGAAGCTTGTCTCAAAATTTTCAGTCAATAAATCATCTTCATTTTCGTTGAAACCTCCAGTGACTTGGAAACATGGTTTCTTCTTCACCACTTGTGCATATGAAGGATGATTCGAGTTTGCCTGAACTTGAATCACTTGTGCGTTCTTTGCTTGAACTGGCTTAGGTTGAGTTTTCTTTTTCAGTTATCATGTTACGTTGTCCTTGTTCCTCAAAAGCAGTCCCATTCTTTGTACCCATCTCAGAGTCTTCGTCATAGGGGCCTATTTCCATAATAAGGCCTTTGCTGGAATCCTTGATAATTGTATTGAGGTTTAGGATATCCAGGACGAATCCACTTATTTGGAGGAACAGTTGAAGGTGGCACAAAAGTTGAGGTTTCCCAGAAACTTGGAAGTTTGGGTGCATAGGTTGCTTACCTTTATTCATAACCTTCTCTTTTGGAGGCATTTTTTCTCCTGAAATCGAACTTGTGTTCGAAATCCAACCTCCATAAGCAGGTTTCACTTTTTTCTGCTTTTTCATTCTTTTGGCTTTTGCAGCCGCTTCCTGATTAATGCTTCTTCATTCCAGAATCACGAAATGCCTTTGCAGCAGATCTATCGAATACTGCATGACATCTTGGACAAAATCTATCGAAGCATCCTCAACTTTCTTCCTATTCAGGAACTCAAGTAAAGACTCTCCCCCTTTGGGAAAAATGTCTTGAAATTCCTGATCTTCATCAACAGCCATCTCAGTGGCTTGCTGGATAGAGTTCGAATCTTCCACCTCAACCATGTTGATGCTCACAGGCTGCGTAGTTAGCATTCACCTGAAGTGGATCAGAATCGATCTTCATTGCCATTGGAGTTTTTTCTTCAAATTTCAACCTCCCTTGTTTAATGGCTTCTTGGATAATATCCCTGAAACGAACACAGCTATTAGTCCAGTGTCCATAAGTATGGTGATACTTACAATATTTTCGACCTCTTCTCTGTTCTTGAGAAGGGATTTTATGGTCATCACTTAGAATTATTTGTTTGTCTTTTACTAATATATCGAAAATTTGATCAGCTTTCGAAATATCGAAACCATAATTTTTCTTAGGAAATCTATCTTTTATATCATTGTTAACATTTCCATTGGGTTTCAAAGATTGACAAACATAAGGAGGTCCCGGCTTAAGTTTGCCACATGAACATCATTATCTTCTAAGTCATATTCGAAATCACTATCATCAGAAACTTCTAAATATGCTATTTTATCTTTTCGAAAGATTTTTTCAGGTTTCCTGAACCTTTTTTTCTTTCTTAAGATGTTCAATTTGCCTAACTTTATCAGCCAATTGGGCCATATCTCTAAGTTGTTGATTAATCAATTTCTTTCGAATTGAATAATCCAACCCTCCTGCAGCCATTTGGACTAACTCATACAGGAATCGAGTAAAACATCTTGCTTTCATTTGTCTAAATCTATTCAAATAGTCATCTATTGACTCATTTGAAGATCTCTTAATGTTAACTAAATCCATAAGAGTAACCTTTGTTTCCCCTCTAAAGAACTGTTCATGAAAACTTCTTTCTAATTGATTCCATGAGTGAATGAATTCGGGGAAGAGTTGTAAACCAAGTGAAAGCATTTTTGGTTAAAGAACTAGGAAAATATTTCATTTTCAATTCTTCATTATTTGCCAAATCACCTGCTTCGATTTGATATCGAGCAATGTGTTCGACAGTAGATTCTCCTACTTCTCCAGAAAACTTGGTAAATTTGGGAACTTTCCATCCCCTTGGTAATTCAGTTTGTAAAACCATCTGGGTAAAAGGAGATACTACATAAGGATGATTCAATCCTACATTAAATCCATGTCTATTTAGGACTTGTTCAACAATTCCAACAACATTTTGTTGCCCCCTAAGTTATTTGCTCTTATCCTTTCGAGAATTTCATCAGCATTCTGATTTCTATTCAGGATAACTCTAGGAGCATTTCTTCCCTATTTTCGACTGGATTAACAGGATTTGGTACTTGATTATTTTGATCCCCTGATTTACAGGAGGATTCATATTAGCCACTTGTCTCACTATAGGATCTGCGGGTGCTCCAAACACATCTGCAATCCTCTCCATTTGCCTAGCCAACAAATTATAATTGGTATTTGTTGTTTGTACCAATGGATCAAACACTTGGCCATTTGTTGTGTCAACATATTTATCATTTCATGATTACTTTCATCCATCTGTTGCCTTAAAGTTGCAAGTAGAATTTGTAATGGATGAAGAAGAACTTCCCACGAAGGGATTAAAAATGGGTCCACGATTTATTGTAGGACCTACTGTTGACATTGTTGGTGGAGCCGTCCCAGAATTTGGGACGAACCCATATGGCAACCCATACATTGGTTGTCCATTTTGAGACATAGAAACAAAATTAGGTATAGGGATAGTAGAACCTATTTGACTTATACAGGTGTTCTGGCAAGGTGGTAGTTGTTGTCTGATCTCTATTAACACTACTATTTCCATTTACCCCAATATTCTCATTATTATTGACAGATTCATTTCCTTGGGGTGGTGGACTACCAGAATTTGTAGTATTAGTAGTTGTATCCCTATTATTGTTTCCAGTTCCTGTTTGTCTTGCACTATTAGCCATTTGAACAGATATTGTTCTTCCACTTCTCAAACGCATGCAAGATGAATAATCAGGAAATCATAACACACTACTTTTGGCAATTTGTCCCACCGGGCGTGCCAATTTGTTTGTGGTGATAAAATGTAATTCGAAAATTAACTTTATCACTTTGATTCTAAGAACAATCTGGGGATTAGAATCAGATCCTCTTACGGGACTCGTTTTAAAAAGTAGATTTATGGTGTTTCTGATTTGTAAAATTAGTGATAAAAAACATGATTTTCCAAAAACTTTCAAAGGACTTGACTTTCCCTAAATTATAATGATTTTTCCAGAATTTGACTTCTAGAAATGAAATAATTAGAGATAATTGATTCAGAATTTTATCAAAGAACTTATCTTTCAAAAAGTTTAGAACTACTTGATTCAGAATTCCACCAAACAAAGTTCTAAATTGAATTTTCATAAATCAACTAAGAATCAAACTTTCAAAGAAAGTAAGAAGAGTTCAAAAGAAAGAAAGCGTACTGAACGTAAATTGCAAAAGTAAACAAAGTGAAGAAAAATTGAATTGTAAGAACAATTGCATTAAAGAAAATGGATGGGTTCATCACATACTGTTGCTCCTTGTAACCTGTTTGTCGCTGTGAGTTCGGACGTGTAAGGTGTTTCAGAGTTTGAGTATGAGTGATTTGCCCATCTTTATTACATTAAGAGTCTACCTATTTATAGATTCTAATTCTAACGGCTAACTAATGTACATTTGACACATCATCTAGCCCTATGTGTTGGCAGCATGCATCCTTGCCACATTTTCTACTAACCAGAAAACTGCTTATGATCTTTGCATTTTTTTTAAAATGCTTCCATTGAGATATTCCCACTTGTCTTTCTTCAGCAACTTCTTTGATCTTCAATAATTGTTTCTTCTTCTGTCTTCTGACTTTTCGAACTTTCCTTTCTTCCTTCAGAAATCTTTTAAGTCTTCAAATATTCTGTTTTCGAGTTTTCTGTTTCTGTATCTCGAATTCCTGCTTTTTGGCTTCTCGAAATCTTCTTTCTGGAATTATCAAGTTTTCTTCTTTTCTGGAATTTTAACTTCATGTACTCGAAAACATCTTCACCTTTGACACTTAGTCTTTCTTAATGCTTGAACTCAATAAGTCTTTTCCATTTCGAGGTTTGACAACACTCTTCCCTGTGCCACATGTCAAACTCCATTTGGCCAATCCAAAGGCCATGAAGACCACCGGCCACCGTCCATTTAACTTTATATGAGAATTCTTCTTATTGGACATTAAAATGGGCTCATTAATGATCATTGGCTCTTTGTACTCCTATAAATAGGAGTATTTTGTACGTTTCTTCATAACTTCTCATTCTCTCCTTTCTTTTAAATTCTTCAAAGAAATTCTTCAAAGAATATGAAGAAGTATATTACTTTGGCTGTTGCGTCTAACCTAATCTGGAATGATTCATTTTTTATAAGGTTAACGCAATAGCAAAGCTATAAGCTTTTTCAATCTTTTTTCTTGAAGGATGTTAGGTTAAATGTAACAGCCAAATACAAATTCATTTAGAAATAAATGAACTTGTTTGTTCGTTCCCCAAGTCTACCTTGATTTCTTCCCCAAGTCGAGAAAAAATTCTCCTTTGCCTTGGCTCTATCATAGCTTGTGGGGGAGGAAGAAGAGGAAGAGGTGTGGAAGATATGAGTCAAGGACTCATTTAGCTTAGGATAGTTTTCTTTCTAATGTATTGAGTACTTAGGATAGTTTCCTTTCTAATATATTTCCAATGTATTCGAACTAATGTAATTCGAATTTGGATTATGAATAAAAGAACTATCATTTACCTTTGGAATACCCGCAATGTATTATTTCTCGAATCTACATTTATCTTCTTTTCGAATTTCTTAAGTCTTCTTTATGTTAACTTCAATCATGAATTTTCTAAGTTAACAGACTCATTCAAAATTCGAGATAAAGTAACTTTAACTTCTTCTGTAAATTCGAAACAATAACAAACTTTCACCATTTGTCGAATTCGAAATAACTAGAAATCAAATCCCAACAGAACTATAATTAAGTCCATTTAATAAAAGGATATTGTTTAAATTGTGAATCTAATGGAATACAGAGGTTATGGTGAGAGTCCGCAGGTGTGGCGAATTTGGTGCCTATTCATCATCTCGGTCTAAGTTGGTAGAAGTTGATTCAGAAAAAGGTGGAATTCATGTATGAGCAAGAATCTCAGTTTGTGACTAATGATTTGAGATTGTCAAAGAAAAAGTTAATTATACGAAAAGTGAATTTCTATTAATTTATCTTAATTTCTAAATAACATGAGATACCTTTGTATGTGCGTGTTATGTTTAATCTAAATGTTTTTATACTATTGATTAATATATTTTATATCTATGATTTTTTAGTAAGTAATACGTGGATAATCACATTTCATGTGTTTTTGTAAGGTTTTATAATGGTACAAGGATAACAGTTAATGAATTAGGAAAATAATATTGGTGTGAAAGTTATCAGTGGAACCAATATTGGAGACAAGATATATTTTCCAAGAATGAATATGGTTCCTTCTAATCAAAAATTTCCATTCAGATTTGAAAGAAGGCAATTTCCAATATCCTTGTGTTTTGGAATGACCATTAATAAAAGTCAAGGACAGTCTTTGTCACATGTTGGCCTTCTTCTTCCAAAACCATTGTTTACACATTGGCAGTTATATGTTACAGTCTCTAGAGTGAGTGAAGAAAAAATTAAAAATATTAATCCTAGATGAAGATGGAAATACTTGCTCTTCTACAAAAAAAAATGTTGTTTATAAGATATTTTTTGTGATGTTTAATTTATTTCAAGCAGTATTGTATTTTTGTAGGCAATGATAGAATTTTAAATGATTATAAATTGGTTGGTTTCAATTTTGAGGTTTTTACTTTTCAAATTTGGGACTTTATTTTCACTAATTTGCATTCATTTCTTAAAATGTTATTGTAAATATAAAATTGATTCTTCAATATTTTAACTATAATTTTACAATTTATTTTTTATATAAACCCAAAAGACCAAACTTTTCCCGTGCGAACGCACAGGTCACCATGCTAGTATTTATAAAACTCAGTTCAAAGACCCTCTTTGTTAGTTGAAATCAAACGTAAAGAGTTGAGAGTAAGAGAGCACTCAGTCAGATTTATCCTGGTTCACCCACTCTACTTATCAGCTACGTTCAGTCCTAGTGCCAACACACTACTGGATTTTCCACTAATCTTAACGTATTACAAGTATTCTTTTCCACCAAGCCTCTTTAGGCTCTACACCATGTATTCTTTTTCAACCAAGGCTCTCCAGGCTCTAACCAACAAATATTCTTTCTTACCAAGCTTCTTCAAGCTCTTACAACAAGTATTCTTTCTTACCAAACCTCTTCAGGCTCTTACAACAAGATTTCTTTCTACCAAGTCTCTTCATGCTCTTACTGAAGTTGGTTGAACGTCTCAGAAGGGGGGGTTGAATAGAGACCTTCCAAGTCTGTTCCTGCAGTTCCACACCAGAATTGATAGTTGAGACTTGCTCTCAAGTTAATTAACTTGGAGTCTCTGTTAAGACAAGAGAGAGCTTATACAATTTAGTGGTGAGCTTAGTCTGATCTAGTGATTATTACTTATATTGATTACCAATTAAGTTATCTCTTTAATTATCAAGATATCTTACTGATTTCAGTATAGTTGATGTGTAAGCAAGGTAAGAACAAGAGACAGAGATCTTATCCTGGTTCACCCACACCTTGGGCTATGTCCAGTCCCCACAACCTGTGAGATTTTCCACTATTGACAACCAGCCAATACAAGTATTCTTACAGCCTCTTCAGGATGATCCACTCACACTAAGCCTAGGCACACTCCTATTAGCTGAGTCACAAGTATTCTTACAGACAAAATCAGGATGCACACCCTCACTCTAAGACTAGGCACACTCCTATCTTAGATGAGACAAGATACTGATGAGTGTTTATGATAAGTCTAGCCTAAGCTCATACACAGTATGAATATAGAAGTTAATGAGCTAGACTGAGTCTCAACTCTGATTACAGTAATTGAATGATACACACAGAGATGAGATGGAAGAGATAGATGAACAATCTCAAGATGAGATGAGTCTGATCTTCAGACAGCTGATGGATGTACTTGAGATGTCTGTTGAGATGTGATAGCTGCTTGATGATTTACAGATGTATAGGTAGTCTCTCTCACTTCTCAGTTTCCAACAATGTCTTTTATACCAGGACTTGAGAAACTAGTCGTTTATGGCCGTTGGAGTCCGAGTGAGCTTGCAGCATCAGTCACAGTCTTTTCAGTAGGTTCTGAGCAGCTTTTTCAGTCTAAAGTACTGTGTCAGTGTCCTTGCATGCTTCTTAGTTGACTTGACTTGCTGTCCTGATACTGAGAATGCTTTCTGTCTTAGTCCAGATCCTGTTGTGCTCTTGTTGCATCTCTAGTGAGATCTCTTCTTGCTGCGTCTGTTCTTGAGACGACGTCAAGCTGTTCTTGCATCTCAAGCTGAACTAGCATCTGTTCATAGCTTGCATCTCAAGGTGTCCTTGAGTCTCTTTAAAGCTTCATGCTGAGATCTCTTTTATCCTTGGAATGACATTTGAACGATAGACATGTGCATCTCATGCTGCGATATTTTCTGAATTGTTTCTCTTAGTCTTAGATGTGTCTGATTGCTTCTGCATCTGTTTATTGATTCTGATTGTGCCTTATAAGCTTATGCTTCTGCATGGTTTCTGATCTTGTGTTGCCTTGCATGTAATCTGGTTCTTTCAAGTGAATTGGCAATCTTTTCAGTCTCAATGGTTTCCTGAAATAACTCAAGATGTACAAGGTCTCTGCCATACTTGAACACACAGTTAGTAATACAAGATGCATATCATCTGAATATTTGAACTTACTTAGTTTGACATATAAAAACTTCTTTAGGGTGAGCTTGTCTCAACAATCTCCCCCTTTTTTATGATGGCAAACTATAAGTTATATATCTGATGAGATTTTGGAGAAAGATGCATGGGGATATGATTTTCATTTCTCTTTTAAAAAGTGCAATCTCACAATTAAACAGAGGTAACAATATGGGAAGAACTCCCCTGAATCATAGCTTCCTTTTCTGTTTATTGATTAGAGCTTTGATTAATGTATTAAGATATCAGACAAAATTTGTACTGCATAATTAGAGAGTCAATTTTCATTAATCACAAGATAATGAGGATGATTACAAAATAAAAGATGCCACTGCATCTTATCAAAATACTGAAAAGATGCTGACTGCATCTCTAGCATCAATCAGATCAATCCTCACAAACATATAGCTGAAATAAAATAAATCCTAAAAGACTCTCATTTGATATCTAACCTACTCCCCCTTTTGACATTATCAAAACATGAAAAGCTAGCTAAGCTAGGATGAGTGGGAAGAGGATGAGTCAGAGTCAGGTCCTGATGGCCTCAGCACAGTTTGTGGGAACTCAGGTAATGGAGGCAGGTGAGTAATATGACTGTTGAGCTGCTTGTGAAATTCATTTGTTGCATGCATGGCTTGAAGATTAGTATCAAAACCAGCAAATAGAGCATCTGCCTCTTCTTGTGTTGATGCAGCTTCTTCAAGATTTCTTCTGATTTTCCTCCAACCTGGTGTTGAGGTTTTTCTGATACTGTTGTTGCTCCTCTTGAAGTTGATTCAGAAAGGTATTAGTTGAATTGGAGAGATGTGTAGGGATGGATGGTTCAGAGGAGGGTGGATCAGCTGGTTGAGGTCTTGCAGCAGATGGTGCAGATTGGTCATATTTTGGCAGAGGTGAAGTATTGAATATGGTCTCAACAAAGAACTTTCCAGGAGTAGGGAATGAAGTAGAGCAAGTTGGCGCAGGTCTTACAGGGGAAACTGGTTGAGGATGTGTGACTTCCACTGTCTCTGGCTCAGATTGCTGTTCTGGAATTGTGTTATGACTTGATGCAGTTGCATCCTTTTCTAAGCTGACCAGTGTCTCAGCAACAATCTTACTTACTGGGGAAACTTCTCCAGTGATTGTTCTGGTGCAGGAGACTGTGGAGTTGACAGATGTTGGGGGTGAGAGGATCAGGGTCTCATCTATATTCTGATGTTCATTTTCACCAGCAACATTTACTTCACCAATGGCCACATCTTCTTCATTTCTGGCCACTTCTTCTGCATGTCTTACTTCCTTCTTCTGCCACTTGCTCCAGCTGTGGCTCATTTACTCCAGGAGTTTCTTGTGTTTGGGGAGTGGGTTCAGTCTTGATTTTCTTTTCTTTCTTCTTTTATCTATTTCTGTAGAGGAGGAAGGTTGAACTTTTCTCTTTTTCTCTTTGACAGGAATCTCAGATCCTTCTTGAGATCCCTCAGCAGCTTCTTTGATGCCTTCTTCTTTTTTCTTTTTAGCCTCAGACATCTTGAAGAAGGAGAGCCTGTGTGGTAGTAGGCACAATAGGTGTGGAGTTAGTCAAAGGAAAAGTAGGGGGGGAATGGTCTTACCATCTAGACTCAGGGATTTGAGGTTCTTGGTTCCAATATACCTAGGTCTCTCATCAGACCTGTCACAGTTGCTGAAGTCCACCTTAAAGTGCTTCATAATGATGGTAGTGAGCATGCCAAATGGGAGAGAGGCGTGATTTTGGAGTTGTGGAAGGCGTGTTCCATGTGTCTCAGATGAGGAAAGGCAGATTGAGGGGGATTCCATGTTGAGATGGTACATCACCATCAAGTTTGTGATAGACTTTGTTGAAAGTGCCCGCCCTTGGCATGATGCACTTTGCAACCAGATGAAAAAGGAATTTGAAAAGGATTAAGGGATGATGAAGCATCTGAGATGAGTCCTCCTTTGAACAGAGAGGTACCCACACTTGCAGAAGGAATTCCAATGTTGTTCCACCATTGATCTTCATGATACAACCTGTTTCCAGTCACAGGTGCTTGGATGATTGCTCCTAGAGACTCCTCAGTGAGCTCAATATGAACTCCTTTGATGTCAGAGATGATGTGGGGCTGTTCCTCAGATGATCCTTGGCTTTGTAGCAGGCGGCATAGAAAGCTCTGGTCAACTTTGGAAAGACGTAGTCAGTCATGGTCAAGTAGTTCTGCCATCCTTGCTTTTCCAGATAAGGGGTCAGATCCCATCCTTCGTCCTTCAGTTCTTGAGTGGGAGACTCTGCCAATAATGATTGTCTTCTCAGAAAATCTCTTTGAAACTTTTCTTCAACTTCTTCGTTTGAGAAAGGTCAGACTGAAACGAAATCTTCTTTCCTTCAGTAACTTTCTCCTTTCTTTTCTTTGAAGATCAGATTGTGTGAGGTCAATGTGAACAGGGGATCTGGTGCAGCAGACTGAGTCACTGGCCAGCAATCCTCTGTGATTTCATACGAGGAGGCAGTGGGGTACTCTTCTTGGATGATGTGGATTTAGAGGATGGTGAGGGTTGTGAAGGTTGGGTGGTTTGCGAAGGCTCTGTTTCAGTTCTAGGTTGTGGAGATGAAGAGCGAGATAGGGTTTCTTAGCTTGAGTGAACACTCAGAGATTGTGATTTCTCAAAGGAAGACATCTTATCTGGAGAAGATAGGAAGATGATTCAGAATAAGGAAGTTTTAGAGCTGTGATCTTGATGCGCATTTGAGGGAAGAGAGAACGTGAGAGTTTGAGTGTGAGGTGAGACTTATATAGTCTGATTACTGGGAAGAGAGAGAGAGAGAGAGAAAGAGCCAGTAACTGCTCGTTAGTGGGGAGTTAAATGTGACAGTTGTGTGTAGTGGTTCAGCCTTTTATAGGATAACGGCTAGTTTGTCAGGTAGTGGGCAGTTACTAGCCGTTAAGCAACGGCTCAAACCCTTCATTTTTTGCACATGGATACGTCTCACAAAATATCATGGGACGCAAGCTGTGTAGCAGTATGATTGACTTGTCGCATAGTGTCTTTGGTGACAGAGGTTGTCTGAGCTTCACACCTCTCTGAACAATGACCACTGAGCTCATGCTGGTGAGACTAGCTAGTCATAGAGCTCATGGTAGAGCTTGTCTCAACTACTTACTTTTATTCAAGAGAACATATATTTAGCAATTTTAGGTTCTCATTGAATCTTTCCTCAACTAAAGGTTTTGTAAAGATGTCAGCCAGCTGACTCTTTGTATCTACAAAAATTAGCTCAATATTTTCTTTTTGCACATGATCCCTTATAAAATGATGCTTTATATCAATATGTTTGGATCTAGAATGATGAACAGGGTTCTTTGCAAGATTTATGGCACTTGTATTATCACAATAGATAGGAATTTTAGAGTACCTGACTGCATAATCTTGCAACTGAGATTTGATCCATAGAACTTGAGTACAACATGCAGCTGCTGAGACATACTCAGCCTCTGTTGTAGATAGGGCAATAGTGTTTTGCTTTTTGCATGACCAGGATATGAGACACTTTCCTAGGAATTGACAAGATCCACTGGTGCTCTTTCTGTCAGTCTTGTCTCCAGCAAAATCAGCATCACTATAACCTATGAGATCAAAGCTCTTTCCCTTCTCATACCATAGGCCAAGATTAGTAGTCCCAGTCAAGTATCTAAATATTCTTTTTACAGCAGTAAGATGAGACTCTTTGGGATTAGATTGGAATCTTGCACACATACCTACAGCAAACTGTATGTCTGGTCTGCTGGCAGTTAAATACATAAGAGAACCAATCATACCTCTGTATAGTTTATCAGATACAGCTTTACCTCCCTCATCCTGATCTATTTGAGTTGATGGATGCATGGGAGTTTTCATTGGTCTGGCCTCACTCATTTTAAACTTGCTGAGAAGATCTCTTGTATATTTTTCTTGACTGATGAAGATCCCATCAGCTAGTTGTTTAACTTGTAGTCCCAAGAAGAATCTCAGCTCACCCATCATACTCATCTCAAACTCTCCCTGCATAAGACTTGAGAATTCTTGACATAGAGACTCATTAGTTGATCCAAAAATAATGTCATCAACATAAATTTGAACAATTAATAAATCTTTGCTAATTTCTTTCTTAAATAAGGTAGTATCAATCTTACCCCTTGTAAAATTATTCTTAATTAAAAAAGAACTTAACCTGTCATACCAAGCTCTTGGAGCTTGCTTGAGCCCATACAGAGCTTTAGATAGCTTAAGCACATGTTCTGGATGATTAGGATCTTCAAACCCAGGGGGCTGCCTTACATAAACTTCTTCCTCTATGATTCCATTTAGGAATGCACTTTTCACATCCATCTGGTATAATTTGAAGTTTCTGAAGGCTGCAAAGGCTAGCAGAATCCTGATTGCTTCAAGTCTTGCTACTGGTGCAAAGGTCTCATCATAATCTATTCCTTCTTGTTGGTTGAAACCTTGAGCCACCAGTCTGGCTTTATTTCTCATGACTTGACCTTTCTCATTTAGCTTGTTTCTGAAGACCCATCTGGTTCCAATTATGGTTTGATGAGATGGTGGGGGAACCAGATTCCAGACCCTGCTTTTCTCAAACTGAGTTAGCTCTTCTTCCATGGCCTTGATCCAGGATTCATCATTTAAGGCTTCATGTATATCTTTTGGCTCTATGTCAGATAGAAGAGCCATTAGATTCTCTGTGTCTCTGAAGGAAGATCTGGTTCTGACTCTGTCTGATGTTTCTCCAAGTATCTGATCTCTTGGATGAGATCTTGCCAGTCTCCAGCTTCTGGGTAGTTGAGATGCATGCTCATTTTGTATCTCAACATTTTCTTGTCTCTTGAGATCTGGTTTGATTATCTGATTTATCTTCCTCTTGAAGATCATGAGGGGTTCAGATTGACTGCTTCTGAGAGGTACTCCTTCAGACTGGCCTTCTCTTCTGTGTTCAGACAGAGGTGATCTTATCATTTTTTGTTCAGATGAGAGTCTTTCTTTAGCTTCCTGAGTTGAGATCTTCAGATCTTTTATCAGTTCTTCTATCTCCTCATCAACTTCTTTCTGAGTATTTCCCTGTACTTCATTGAATACTACATGCATAGATTCTTCAGTAGTTTTGGTTCTTAGGTTGTATACTCTGTAAGCTTTAGAAGTTAGTGAATATCCTAGAAAGATTCCTTTATCTGATTTGGTTTCAAATTTTCCCAACTGATCTTTTGTATTTAGAATATAGCAATCACATCCAAACACATGAAAATATGAAACTGAAGGTTTCCTACCTTTCCATAGCTCATATGGAGTCTTATTCAAGATCTTTCTTATGGTGACTCTGTTCAAAATGTAGCAAGAAGTATTTACAGCTTCAGCCCAGAAATACATTTCAATTCCAGAGTCACATAACAAAGTTCTAGCCATTTCTTGAAGACTTCTATTTTTCCTCTCAACTACACCATTCTGTTGAGGAGTCCTTGGACAAGAGAAGTTATGAGTTATGCCATTTTTATCAAAGAATTTTTTAAACTTAGCATTCTCAAATTCTCCTCCATGGTCACTCCTAACAGATCCAATTGTATCCTTTCTCAGATTGAATCTTTTTGCAAAAGGTTTTAAATGAATCATATGATTCATCTTTCTGAGATAGGAACAGAACCCAGGTGAATCTTGAGAAATCATCCACAATGACAAAACCATACTTTTTACCACTGAGACTTGCTGTCTTAGTTGGTCCAAATAGGTCAATGTGGAGGATCTCAAGAGGTCTGAGTTGAGACACAGTCTTTTGGTTGAAACTTGATTTGCTGTGCTTGTTTTATGCAAGGATCACACTTCAGGTCTTTGTCAAATTTTACCTTAGGTAATCCTTTGACAAGAGACTGGCTAGCAAGCTGACTCATAGTTCTCATGTTAATGTGTCCAACCCTTTTGTGCCAAAGCCATCTCTCATGATCATGAGACATGAGACAGGTGAGATCTGACAGACTCTCAAGTGTGACTGAGTAAAGATTTTTCTTTCTTGTTCCAGAGAAAATGATTTTTCCAGTTTTAGAGTCTATGATCTCACAAAAGGTAGGCTGGAAATTAACATGATAACCATTGTCACACAGCTGGCTAATACTCAGCAAATTATGTTTCAGACCTTCAACATAATATACATTCTCAATTTGAGCTGTGTTGGCCTTACCAATTTTACCTATGCCCTTGATCTGGGCTTTGCTGTTGTCCCCAAAGGAGACAACTCCAGAAGACTTTTCTTCAAGTGATAGGAACTTGCTTTTGTCTCCTGTCATGTGCCTTGAACATCCACTGTCTAGTACCCACTCTTTCTTGGTCTTTGCTGCTGCCAGGCACATCTGTTCAACAAGAGATTTAGCTTTGGGTACCCACTTGTATTTGGGTCCTGCATGGTTAGTTGCCTTTCTCTCAGATGCTACTTGTCTCATGTAACAGTCTGTGACTTTATGGCCATATTTACTACAACAAGAGCATCTTTCTTTCTTTTTCTTTCTTGCAGGTATGAAGAAATCTTTGTACCAAACTTCATTTGAAGATCTCTCATAACCAAGCCCAGCTTTATCAAAAATTCCCTTTTGAGATCCAATGAGTCTCTCAAGGTTTTTTGTTCCATTAACAAATTTTGCTAGGTCATTTATGAGAGTTCTGTTTTGGAGTTTAAGCTGTAGATTTTCTTCTTGTAAACCCTTTAGATTATGCCCATTGAGAACTTGAGTCTTGGCTTTTACTTGTTCAGATAATTTCATGTGAGACAACATGAGACTGCTGTTTTTATGATTCAGATCTTCATTTTCTTTTTCAAGAAATTTTACCTTCTCAAGAGCTGTATTTAAATCAGATTTAAGTAAAGAGCTCTTAGATGCAAGAAGATTTGAATCATACAGAAGATTCTCAAAAGCAGACTTAAGTTCATCAACAGAATATTCAGAGTCAGATTCATTTACCTCTTCATCTGATGAGTCTCCTTTTGCCATGAGACATAGGTTAGCTGATTGTCCATCTTGACTTTCCTCTTCCTCATCTGTGTCATCCCAGGTGGCCATCATTGCCTTCTTCCTAGAACTTTTCTTCATTTCTTTTCTGAGTTGAGGACATTCAGACCTAATATGCCCAGGCTTCTTGCATTCAAAGCATATAACTTGTCCCTTCTTGTCAGTCTTTATTTCTCCTCTTCTTGAGGGAAACTCTTTCTTCCAGTCCCTCTGGCCCTCCACATACGTCTGATCTTCCTTGAGATGTAGGCTAGCTCATCATCCATCTCACTATCATCTTCATCCTCATCATCCTCTTCTGTTTCTGAGTCTTGAGATGAGTTGAGTGAGGTTTGTTGAGAAGAGCTAATCTTTTTGCCTTTTGAGTTACTGGAAGCTGCTTTCAGTGCTATAGACTTGGGACGTCTGATGAGATCTTCTTCCATTAACTCTTGCTCATGTACTTTTAGAGATCCAAGAAGCTCATCCAGCCTGAGGATGCTCAAGTCTTTAGCTTCCTGGATGGCTGTTACCTTTGGTCTCCAAGGTTTGGGCAGACTTCTCAGGATTTTCCTTACCATGTCCTGATTTGAATATGTTCTTCCTAGAGATTTCAGGTCATTTGTTATGACAGTGAATCTCCTTACCATGTCTTCAATACCTTCATCTTCAATCATCTTGAAAAGCTCATACTGTCTGACCAGTATGTTGATCTTGGCTTCTTTGACTTGGTTTGTTCCCTCATGTTCGATCTCAAGAGCATCCCATATTTCTTTTGCAGAGACACATCCTGCTACCTTGTCATATTCACTGCGGCTAAGAGCACAGGTTAGCAGATATTTAGCTCTTGAGTTTAGAACATACCTTGCTTTCTCAGCATCTGTCCATTGATCTCTGGGTTTGGCTGCCCTGAGTCCCAGTTCATCTGTGATGTATGGCATATAGGGGCCCATCTCAATGATTTCCCATAGATCAGCATGCTGAGATTCAATGAACAGTCTCATCCTGTCTTTCCAGTAGTAGTAATCAGTTCCATCAAAGGCAGGAGGTCTGTTTGTTGAAGCTCCTTCAGGAATGAACAGACTTGTGCTAGGACCAGCCATGGATCTTTATCCTCTTCACACAAAGGTGTGCTCAACCCCTAGAGGCCGAGCTCTGATACCAACTGAAGTTGGCTGAACGTCTCTAGAAGGGGGGGTTGAATAGAGACCTTCCAAGTCTGTTCCTGCAGTTCCACACTAAATTGATAGTTGAGACTTGCTCTCAAGTTGATTAACTTGGAGTCTCTGTTAAGACAAGAGAGAGCTTATACAATTTTAGTGGTGAGCTTAGTCTGATCTAGTGATTATACTTATATTGATTACCAATTAAGTTATCTCTTTAATTATCAAGATGTCTTACTGATTTCAGTATAGTTAGATGTGTAAGCAAGGTAAGAGACAAGAGACAGAGATCTTATCCTGGTTCACCCACACCTTGGGCTACGTCCAGTCCCCACAACCTGTGAGATTTTCCACTATTGACAACCAGCCAATACAAGTATTCTTACAGCCTCTTCAGGACGATCCACTCACACTAAGCCTAGGCACACTCCTATCTTAGCTGAGTCACAAGTATTCTTACAGCCTCTTCAGGACGCACACCCTCACTCTAAGACTAGGCACACTCCTATCTTAGGTGAGACAAGATACTGATGAGTGTTTATGATAAGTCTAGCCTAAGCTCATACACAGTATGGATATAGAAGTTAATGAGCTAGACTGAGTCTCAACTCTGATTACAGTAATTGAATGATACACACAGAGATGAGATGAAAGAGACAGATAAACAATCTCAAGATGAGATGAGTCTGATCTTCAGACAGCTGATGGATGTACTTGAGATGTCTGTTGAGATGTGATAAGCTGCTTGATGATTTCACAGATGTATAGGCAGTCTCTCTCACTTCTCAGTTTCCAACAATGCCTCTTTTATACCAGGACTTGAGAAACTAGCCGTTTATGGCCGTTGGAGTCCGTTGGAGCTTGCAGCATCAGTCACAGTCTTTTCAGTAGGTTCTGAGCAGCTTTTCAGTCTAAAGTACTGTGTCAGTGTCCTTGCATGCTTCTTAGTTGACTTGACTTGCTGTCTCCTGATACTGAGAATGCTTTCTGTCTTAAGTCCAGATCCTGTTGTGCTCTTGTTGCATCTCTAGTGAGATCTCTTCTTGCTGCGTCTGTTCTTGAGACGACGTCTCAAGCTGTTCTTGCATCTCAAGCTGAACTAGCATCTGTTCATAGCTTGCATCTCAAGGTGTCCTTGAGTCTCTTTAAAGCTTCATGCTGAGATCTCTTTTATTCTTGGAATGACATCTGAACATAAAGACATGTGCATCTCATGCTGCGTTATTTTCTGAATTGTTTCTCTTAGTCTTACTGATGTGTCTGATTGCTTCTGCATCTGTTTATTGATTCTGATTGTGCCTTATAAGCTTATGCTTCTGCATGGTTTCTGATCTTGTGTTGCCTTGCATGTAATCTGGTTCTTTCAAGTGAATTGGCAATCTTTTCAGTCTCAATGGTTTCCTGAAATAACTCAAGATGTACAAGGTCTTTCGCAGAGATCTAAGGTTTTTAGAGATTTGAATGTTGAGAAGACCGTTGACAAATACTATTGAGAGATAGAATTTAATGTTGTTCATCCTGTTGTGAGATACAGTTCTTGTGAAGTCTATAAATCAGTTTGAGTATTCAAACATGACTCAAAGACTTGACATCCTTAGGTTTTAATGATTAACAAATAAGATTATATTAAGAACTTAAACACGTTCTACTGAGAAAGATATTGGTTTGTTGATTGTGTTTCAGGTTGGAATATCTAATTGAAGATCAAATCAGAAGAAGATTAGAAGAACAAAATCAGAATAAGAAGATCAGAAGAAGAAGATAGATAGAGAAGAACAGAATCAAAATCAGAAGATCAGGATCAGAAGAACAAAGTGCAGAATCCGAAGAAAAGAAATCCACAACAAGGTTGAAGCAATTCTAAGTAAAGAAGAGATTGAAGAAGCAATCGACTGAAGACAGATTTCGTCTGAAGCATTGAAGAACTCTAAAGACTCTGAAGACTATGAAGACTCTGAAGACTCGGAAGACTCTGAAGACTATTTAAAGACTTGAAGACAGAAATAAAAGCTTGACTATCGTCTGAAGAACATTTTGAAGAAAAGAAATAAGGAAGCTCATCTATCTGAAGGAAGCGTATCGTCTGAAGACGTGACCAAAGTTAAAGAACAGTTATCATCTGAAGAAATGAAGAAAATTTGAAGCAGTTATTATCTGAAGAGAGAACGTGTCAGAATCAAAGAAATAATCTCTTGAAGACGTTATTAAGTGTAAAGAAAACTCCATCAAATGGATTATACTTAATTCAGCTCAAAAGTTAGACATGTTTTTCTACCTCGACCAAAGTCTTGCACAAATAAGGAAATGCTGCAAAGACTTTCTGCAATACTGTTGCACCTGCAACAAAGGGATTTGCGTGCGCAGACCTACTGCACTTGCACCTGCTGCTGACCAAAACGCAACAAAGACTAAGTAAAAGCGACAAGAGAGATGTTTGAATAAAATACATTAATTCAACATCTTTATTCATCTCAGAAGAAGAAGAAGATACAAGAAGAATGAAGCTGCAATCGTCTGAAGTAAAGAAGAAGCATATTATCAAAAGAAAGAAAGCTTATTAAAAGCATCTCAAGCTGAAGAATTGAAATAAGCTTGAAACAATTATATTTGAGCACATGTTGAAGCTGATGAAATTACAATGTAATAAAAGCAAGCATCAGAGTATATGTGAAGATTGAATAGATCAATCATCTGAACATATAAACTCTCTGAACGCATGAAACAGTTGTCAACACAGAAGCCAACACTATATGATTCAACGAATATGATATCATATGTCTTTATTCAAAGGAGAAACTGCAACAACAGCTATTGGACAAGACACCTCACTCAAAGAGGAAACAAGAAATGGTGTCAGAAAGCAAATGAAAAAGGAGCATACACAGAATAAGCAAAGGAACAAATCCAACGGATATTTCCTCATATACACTCCAAAAGAAATCAGAAGAAAGCAAAGAAAGAAAAGAAAGTTGATGAAATAGAAGAAAATCAAGAGAGAGAATAAGCAGAATAATATCAAGAATATCTCTCAAAAGGAGCTCAAAACAGAAGTGTCAGAACGGGATCGTCTGAACACTCATTCGCTTAAGGAGAAGCAACCGTTTGAGGAACTATTACAGAACGGCTATATGAGCCACATCATCAACATCAACGGTATTATGAATCATCTTCAATGGATATATTTCAACAGAACATATAAATAGCCTCAAGATCGAATTTGAAGATGTTGTTGATAAGAAAACCATAGTGAAAGAGACATTGGTTGTGCTTATCATTGTTGTTCGGGTGAACAATTAGGCAGTGTTATGCTGGCCAAAATGACAATCAACCTAGAATAGGTTGAAGCCAAAAATATACCTTGGTTATTCCAATGATACGGGTGAGAATGTAACCCATGGAAACCAATGGTTGGAGAAGAAGGTTGAAGCTTATATTTAGTATCTACTTAGCCAATTCTCAGAGGATGGTATTCCTCATATTAGAGACAGGGATTGTACTTCAATTTAAACACTTGTATCACTGTCTATCCTTGTACTTAGATTGTAATGTTTGTATCCTAAGTGTGTACTCAATAATCTCTATGTACGAGAAGAATCTGAGTTGATGGTTCTAGCGAACATCAAACTTAGGTTGAGTAGTAAAATACTCTACACTTGGATAACTGTCTGAGAGCCTGGAGAGGCTTGGTGGAAGAAAGAATACTCGGGTAGAGCTTGGAGAGGCTTGATAGAAAAGACTACTCGGGTAGAGCTTAAAGAGGCTTGATAGAAAAGACTACTTGGTTGGGTCTGTGTGACCTTGTGTATTGGGTCTGTGTGACCTTGTGTGTGGGTCTGTGTGACCATGGGTCTGTGTGACCTTGTATGTTGGGTCTGGGTGACCCTGTGTGACACCTGTGTGTGTTGGTTTTGTTTATTGGAAAATCCAGTGGTGGTTTGCCTCTGGGACTGGATGTAGCTCACGGGGTTAGTGGGTAAACCAGGATAAATTATGTGCCTAAGTTTTCCTTTCCCTTAACCTCTTTTATTTACAGTCTTTATATTTATGTTGAGGATTGAAGAGTATTTTTCATAATAACTTAACACCACGATTTCAATAAAATGATCTTTCATAAGAACAAAACATGAAATGTTTCTCATATCGTTGAAGCGTTACAAAGAATGTACTTTGAAGAACGTCTGAAACAACTGTCTGAAGTGAGTCTGAAAAGAACTCAGTTCAGATACCAGAAATAGATTTCAGACGAACCTTGATCATCTGAAGTATTTCAGAAACAGTTCTGAAGATACTCTTTGTAGTAATCTTCAGAAGATACTTTGAGAAGCTTCTGTTTAAAACAATCTTAAGCTTTTAGAAGAAAGATTATTTATTTTATCTTTCTTATCTTCCGCACGTTTTATAAACTCTGATCTTAAGATTCGTTTTGAACATTGCTCATCTTCATGATTAAATCAAAGATTTCCAAAATTACTCAAAAAGATTAAAACACTATTCACCCCCCTTCTAGTGTTCTTGTGGTTCTAACAATTGGTATCAGAGCTCACCTTCGGGTTGAGCATCTAACAAATGCAGAAGGAGTAGATCCTCAAAAGATGGAAATCTCACCAAGCTGAAGCAACTCTGAAGATGATAATGAGAATAGGAAAATCATTTTCCAAAGGCTCATTATTCATGGAATTAAAGCACAGTTCAAAAGGACGTGATGATAAAGGAAAATGCATCTATCTCTAGATCACAAACGGGTAGCATCCTTCCTATCTTAGTCTTAATATAATGTGCTTCATGTTTTGATTATTATTGAAATTGTTAATACATGCGTTGTATGAAAATTAAATGCTCCATGCTTTGCATGCTAATTGAAATTGTTAATGCATGTGTATGTGTATATTTGTGTGAAAATAAATCGTTGTATGCTAAGTGTCCTATATGCATATGTATATAAAAATTATTTGATATTAATTATTTGTTTTGTGTGTATATGTGTTGCATATTATCTGCATCATTTGTATGAATATATGTGTACTTCATTTAAGTAGATGAAGAGTCATGTATGTTAATCATGTTGTTGAAATGTGAAACGGCTCAATAGGAATCATTGAATCATTAACCGGTTTCTCTCAATCGGCACGATGCACTACTCCCCACACCGGTTCAGTGCACTTAACCGCCTCTCATCAATACTTGAAGCATTTCTGGCTCTCTATTTAAAAGGATTGGATTTCAACATGGAAATTACACTTCATTCAAATCCTTTCTCTAAAAGGCCAAGGTTCTTCAAGCATTCTCATCTCAGAAAGATCAACTATCCTATAGTATTCATGGCAAATACTTCAGCATCGTCAAGTAACTCTGCTCCCTCAGCTTTGATGAAAAATCATCCATGTAAGATGGTAAATCTCTCAAAATTTGACGAGGCAGATTACAAGATTTCTGAGTATTTTGATGCTGTTGGATGGACTCTATACTTCAACAACATTTCCTCCTCCTGGCATAAGGAAAGTGTAATGGAGTTTTGGGACAACATCAAGATCATATCTGAACCCAACAGAACTGGGATTGAAACGAAGGTGATGAGAAGATCACTGTTTGTGGAACCAAACTTATGCTAAAGTTATAGGTGTTCCTAACAGCGGGGAACAATACTTCCAAAGATGGGAATCTCTTCATGGTGGAACATTTGTTCTTGACCAACATCTTTTTGGAAGAAGAAGGATTGCCCCTTTCAAACCTACTCAACTTCTGAGCACACCCAGAGCCCTCCTTGTTGTACTAAACTGCTGCATTCTTCCTAGAGGAAGAAACAATTTGACAATAAGCATGATGGAGAGGTTTGTATTGGGACTCTTGCTGTCAAAGAAGAAAATCAATGATGGAGAGAGGTTTGTATAGGGACTCTCCCATGGGTACTGTTGTATCAGATGTGTTTTGGAGATAAGATGGGAAATGAGGACCTCTACCTTCACAACACCTTAATTATGAAAATTCTATTGCACAAGAGATTTCCTATGGAAATTCTCTATGACCAACTGTCTCCTGACTTCTTCACTTCGGCTGAATATGCTGAGTTAGACCGAACTCTTGTTGAAACAGAAGAAGCCCTGAGAATCAAGTGGTCATTCTCCTCTTTTTGCTCCACGCATTGAAGAAGGAAAACTGAAGATACCAACTTGAAGTCTCGTAAAAGGAAAAGGATGACATGGGTTGCAAATAATCTGAAGAAGGTGAATGATTAGAGTGACTCGGCTTGCAAAAAGATTGAGCGCTGCAGAAAAAAGAGCTTCAAAAGCTTAGGGCTGAAAAGGAAAAGGATGATGAGAACCAATCTAAGGATCAATGATATAGTGTCCTATTTCTGAGTCTTTGGTTTATCTTTTTAATGATATTGATGTTCTATTTTGTGTTTGAAGTCTCTCTGTTTTGATTTCTATGTGGTTCTATCTGCTCATGTTTTAATTGAATCATTAACATAATTCTTTCTTAAACCAATTAACAAATGGTATTCCTAAAAGATAAATTTAATTAACTTAATAAGATAAAAACAAAATTAAAACTCATAATATTTAATAATTAAAAACTCTATCAGGTGCTATTGAAAGGTATTCCTAGTTTGTGTATGTTTCAGAAAACAGGATTTTGAAGATAATCTTAAGAAGACCTTCAGAATGAAACATCATCTAAAAGGATGGGTAGTGTGATAACTCTTCATTGTCTGAACCTGTTCAGAAAGTTCGAAATGAACTCATTGAAATTGTGGGTCAACAATGTTAAGATGATTACACTCTATGCACCAAACCTAACTCAACTCTTGAGAAGATAATATTGACTTAGTACATCCCCATTCTCTGAACCTGTTCAGAAGATTCTCTATGAACTTGCTGAAATTGTGGGTCAAGAATGCTAAGGTGGTTGATCTTAAGCCATTAAAGTCTATCTAAATCCTTGAGGATAGGTTAAGATGATTGTTCAAAGATTCTCTGGGGCACAAAAGACAAAAGACAAAAGTGGAACCTGCAGACATCAAGTGACCTCAAAAGGAGAAAAAGTCTTCAAGAAAGGATTAATGTCAGAAATGCTTCCTCCATCCAGAGAGAACAATAACCGGATTATGTGGTAAACATCACTTCATCTTAAAGCTTAGATATCTGTGAAAATTATCCTTTAGTAAAAACTTTAAATCTGATAATAAACCAACTTATTAATAAGTAAAAACTTAAAAGAATCAAACCTTAAAAGTTTCTCAGATACTTGTTTCTTTAAAAAAAAATTCTTTTTTCTTTCTTTCTGAGACGTTTCTCTTTATTCTTTTTTCTCAAAAATATTTGAAAGTATTTTTAAAATGTTTTTGTATCTGTTTTTTTTTTCTGTTTCTTTTAAAAATGCATTCCGAAACTTTCTCCATCAATGCATGACTCAGTTTCTATGGTGCTTCATCAATGACAATCAATGATGAATGTTTCAACTACTCCCAAGGTCTGAAACTATATCATTAAAAGCTACCCGATCCTATATATATCTGTAAACAACAATCCAATGGATTCATTTCCTTTACTTCTCTATTTTACCCTGCTTCAAAGTCTATAAATTCACATGAGCTCTTTACAAAAACCACATCCAAAGCTCTTCTATAGCTTTGTCTAAGTGTTCTGAGTGTGTTGCTCTCAGAAGGATGATGAAAAGGCAAAGGAAGTAGCAGAAGGACTTCTGGAGCACGTTGAGGCCAAAGATCAAGTCATCAAGGATGATGTATGGAATGAAGAGTAAGGGAAGGAAAGGGTCATCTGAAAACCCATTTCTCTATACTTGGTCTATGGTATCTTACTGCATCACAGACAGACTGGAAGACCACTGGGAGATCCCAGTATAGCCAATCTTATGATGGGAACCACTTCAAATGTGGTCCTTAGGATTGAGGTTGTGGCTGGTGGTCGAAATACAGCCTTAAAGGATGCACCTCCACTGTCCTAGCGGTTTGAAGGAAAATGCGTCCAGCAAAGCACGGTTGGGATGAAAGTATAGGGATCCGAGGCAACTCCTAAGGCTTTGCAGCCGAAGGAGTGGTGAAGCTTTGAAAGAGATGAAGTCTCTAAGGCTATGCCTCAGGCTTCCATAGGAATCAGAAGAAGGAAGCAATGGATGGATACATTCTATCATTTTTGGAATGTAACTTGTTTTCGGAATGTAACCTCCTTTCCTTCTTTTTTCAAAATTTCTTTTGTATATATCAAATGTTTTAAGAAAATGTATTTCTTTATCTTTTGTTTCTTGTATGGTTTATTTTTAAAAAAAAAAAACCTTGAGAGATCCCAGAAGTTCCTCCATTCTAAGAGAGTTTAAGTCTCTTGCCTCTTGAATGGCAGTAACTTTGGGTCTCCAGGTCTTAGGCAAGCTTCTTAGAATCCTTCTGTTATTATCTCCAGATTCATAAGTTCTGCCCAAGGACCTGAGTCCATTTGTAATGGTCTGAAACCTCCCAAACATCTGATCAATGGTTTCTGTTTCTTCCATTTTGAACATCTCATATTGGTGTATAAGCATACTAATCTTGGATTGCTTGACAGTTTCAGTCCCTTCATGGGCTGCTGCAAGAGTATCCCAGATTTCCTTGGCAGATGTACAACCGTGCACCTTCTCATATTCTGATTTGTTCAATGAGCATATCAGATAGAGTTTGGCTTTGGCATTCATCTGAACTCTTGCCTTCTGCTCCAAGGTCCAGTCAGCCTTAGGTATAGGCACATTGTTTAGCATGGGCACATAGTCTCCATCAGTAACTACATCCCAGACATCAATGTTGTTGCTTTCAATCAACAGCTTCATACGATCTCTCCAGTAGTGATAGTCTACTCCATTGAATGCTGGGGGTCTTGTGATAGATGCACCCTCAGAGATGTATTTCCTGTTGTTGTTTGCAGCTTCCATCTGGATCTTTTAGTCCTCAACACTTGTTAGGTGCTCAACCCTGAGTTAAGCTCTGATACCAACTGTAGGAACACAGGGAAACACTAAAAGGGGGGTTGAATAGTGTTTCTTAGTATTTTTAAAGCTTTTTAAAACAACAAGTTATAAACAGTTTCAGACAGGTTTATCGAGGCTGTCTGAAGTATTTGAATGATTCCTGAAAATATATTTTAAAAGGTTTCTTTGCTTTTAAAATATTTAGAATAGCTTTTCAACACCCTTGATATTAATATAAACGAATTGACAAGAGATAAGGGATAGAAAAACTTAGCCAAGGATTTATCCTGGTTCACTCACCACCACTGTGAGCTACCTCCAGTCCCAATGCCAACAAGCACTTGGATTTTCTCTTAATCTTTCACAAAGATTACAAGTATTCTTTTCTATCAAGCCTCTTCAGGCTCTACAACCAAAACAAGCCTCTCTAGGCTCAACAACACAAGTATTCTTTTCCAGACAAGCCTCTCCAGGCTCAACAACACAAGTATTCTTTTCCAGACAGGCCTCTCCAGGCTCAAACAACACAAGTATTCTTTTCCAGACAAGCCTCTCCAGGCTCAACAACACAAGTATTCTTTTCCAGACAAGCCTCTCCAGGCTCAACAACACAAGTATTCTTTTCCAGACAAGCCTCTCCAGGCTCAACACACAAGTATTCTTTTCCAGACAAGCCTCTCAAGGCTCAACACAATTACAGTTAAAAGGAGTTTAAGCTTTTAAACTACACAAGTTTAAAGCTCAAACCTATTACGATGTACAGCTTAAAACTGAGGTATACTCAGGATATGAAAATATAAAGTGTACAAAGAAGTTTATCAGAGTGATTTTCTTGAAGAAAATTTGCAGCGATGATTCTCTTTTTCTATATACTCTTCTCTGTTCCTTTTTTCCTAGCACAATGATGGTCTTCATAAGGGGTATTTATACCCAGACTTTAATCCGTTGAAAAACCACCGTTTAGAGATAGCATTAAATGCTATTCAATCCGTTGTGAGACATACTTCTGAGCATCCTGACATTTCTGACACAGTACAAGGTTGCATCTGCCAAAAGGCTGCTTCAGGAATTGCTGCGTTGCTGCGTTTACAGAGATTTCCTCAGTGGTGTATGAAATTCAAATGCACCAGGAAAGGCCTCTGTGTTTGTTTCCATAAATGTGTTCCAAAACGTACGAGCAGCAGAGACTCAGAAAAGTCTTCACACAAGGTTTCAGCAAGGTTGCCACGTCATAGCTTCAGACGGCTTCCGAACTTCAGACGGGTTCCAGTCTTCAGACGGGCTTGGCTCTTCAGACAGCTTCAACACATAAGACAGGTTGACCACTTCAGAAGGCCTGTTTCCCTCAGATGACTTGAAGCATTTCTTAAAGACTTATAAAGCGTATTGTGGCTTGCTGAAATCACAGATAGATAATTAAACACTTAAGAGTATCTGTGAAAATAAATACTGTAAATTTGTTAATCATTAAAACTTGGAAATATTGCTGTCTTAAAACATCATAAAATCTCTTATGATATTTTTGAGACTCAACATTCTCCCCCTTTTTAATGATGACAAATTTATCTTAAAACTGTAAAATCTGAAGGGAGTATGTGAGAGTAAAGTAGCTTTTAATAATAACTCCCCCTCAGATAATGAACTTAATAGTTCTTCTTTGCGCCCCCTGAGTCCTGTAGCACTTCACATTTGAATCAGATTTTTGTTAGTTTTAGTACTCCCCCTTTTGTCATCAATCAAAAGGGAATCCATAGCATAACAACAACAGAAATCAAAAGGATAATCATGAAGTATAAACTCAGAAAAATCATGCAGGGAACAGCGATATATAATAAAAAGTTTCAGATAAGCATAGAAATTGCCAGAGATAAAAACAACATGGTTGCATCACAGACTAGCCAGATTTCTTCAACAAAGCATCCTTCAGTAAGGACATGAGATCATCCCTTGTCTTGTCCAATTGAGAAAGAAGGGCAGACTTCATATCTTTTGAGCATTCTTGATGTCTTGTTGTTCATGAAGAATATGATCTTGCTTAGCTATGAGTTCAGTCTTGTGAAAATCCAGAGTCTGTTCTTGTTTGGCAAGAAGCTCAGCATTGGCTTTCTCTAGCTTCTGTATCTTGAACCTCAGTCTTCTATTCTCTTCTTCATAGTCAGGTGCTGATTCATAAAAATAATTTTAATGTATCTGCACACAAACTCAGCGCATCAAATCCTGGAAGTAGTCCATATTTCTGAGGATGATAGACTGGATGAAAGAATGTTCCAATGGGGTTGATCATCTCCCATTCTTCATGAAAAGGTGCAGTCAAAAGTGGGAAGTGTTGTCTGATAAACATATACTGCACATTCATGGATCTCCCATAGCCAATGAGAGAGTCTTCATCAGGTCCAGTTGACCTAGATGAGGATCCAGCAGCCTCTCTGATTTTCCAGTAAGAGTTCCAAACTCTGTCCCTGAGACTGTGGTCCATGCCTCCACCTTGCTTTCTGACATTGGCTGGTAGATGCTTCCATTCTCTTGGTGACAACTTTGAAGGGGCGGTGTAAACCTTGGGTTCTTTCTTCTCAAACCTTCCTTCCTTAGTTCCTCCTGTCAGGTTGCACCAGAATTTTAGTGCTTGGCCTGATAGAAGCACTTCTAGGTGGCCTATAACCTCTCATGCCAACCCAGTTTCAGATGAGCTCTTTGAAACAATTCTCCTTCTGTGCACAGCTTTCTGACAAAACACCACTCATCAGTACTCATCTTCAGACAATCATCTTCAGATTGGGGATCAAGTGGAGCCCACTTGTGTTCAGGAACTACTACTCCCTTTCTGATCTTCTCAGCTGTCCAGAGTATTGACCATCAAACTTTCAGTATACTTGTTCCGTTCAGCTTCAGCAGTGTGCAAGATAAGTCCTTGATGCATGTAGATGGGGGGTGTATCCTTTAAAAACAGCATTCTTCATAAAGGTTGGGAATTTTGGAACTCTTTCCCTCTCAAAGAGGGTCCCTCATACCTTTTGGTGGGGCACTTCAACTTCTTCTGCAACTGAGAGTCAGTAAAAGGATAGGCATAAGGATCAAAAGTGGGTTCTGTGAAGAAATCCCTACTTTTGGGTCCAAGCCTAAGATGTGCGGGTAGCATGCTTCCTTTCCACCACATTGCTGGGTCTCCTCAGCAGAGTTTTCGGATCTGTATGATTCTGATGATGATGATGAAGATGGTGATGTGATGGTGCTTCCTGTTCTTCAGACAAGATAGGTTGTCCATCAGCCTTGTCTGAAACTTCCTCCTCTCTGAAACCGCTTCACTATGAACTTCTTCCATTTCTTCTTCTTCATTCTCTCTCTGGCAATCCTTTTCTGGTGATGAAGGTGGTGAAGGTGTAACATTGTCAACACCCTCACCCTTATTGGTTTGTAGGATTCCTTTGAAGGTTTCCTCTTTCTGAATTTTGCTTTTCTTGACTTCCCTTGCTGCCCCTCCTTTTCAGTTTGCTTTTCTTCTCTTCTTATTTTGAAATAAAGATTGGCTGTGACGAGCTTCTGATATTTATCTGCCATGTCTATAGCATCTTGTTTACTAGAGATACTCCTAGTGATTCTTGTGGGAACTTCAGAGCACTAGTAAGGAACTTGCTTATTCTTTTCTTCCTCATGGCAGCACTGGATCTCTTTCTTTTCTTTGGTCCTTCAGCCAAGGCAGCTAGCCTTTCTTTTCACTAAGGCAATCTGTGTAGATACTGCATAAGCATGATCAGCCTTCTCTTGTTCTAACTTCTTCTCCAATTCTTGATTTTCAATCATAGTAGCAATTGCAGCTACCTTGATCATTCAGGATCAAGGGACAGGCAGCAACAGGTTGTGCAACCATAACAACACACAGCACAGGTTCCTCATGTGCCTTTCCTTCTAGATTAGAAGTAGGCCTCAAGAGATTTTTTGCTCCTTCAGACTTTTGACCCATAATTTCAGACGACTTTGTCAAAGTCTTCTGAACAGGTTCAGCAGTCTTAGGTGCAACTTAGGGTTTGCTGGTGCTACTTTTGCACCACTCCTAACCGGTAGCTTCGGCAGCTTAGGTTGAGGAGGGCTTGGATGCAACAAACTCATCCTTCCTTATGTCCCCTTGAAGTTCAAGTTCCAGAACTTCAAAGCAGCTCCACTTCTAGATGCCCTTCTCTAACAGTAGACTCTCCTTCATAGTAGAGAAGAATGTCTTGGAATGAGAGGGTTCTTCACTTTATACTGGTAATATTGACCTCACCAAAAAGAGCAGGTGCTTTGTGATCAAATTTAAGAGGTACTCTGAAATGCATCAGTACCTTGGTGATAAGTAGATTGTGAGTAAGGCTTCCAGCAGAATCCCTAATCTTCTTCTGAATGTTGAACATAAGCATCTTTGGGAGATCATCTTCTTCTCTCACAATAGGTTGATCAAGCAGAATCTCTCAAGTTCAGAGACATGATTTTCTGCTTCCACTCTTAGGGAAATGCATTGCCCTAGAATGGCAATGAAGAACTCTGACTTTATCCAGCATGTTCTTTGAGTCAGCGCTCTGAAGGCTTCGCTTCCATACAGCATCTTGGTGAACTTCTCAGAACCACCATTTCTTCCTTCCCATCCTGGAGTGAAGACCTCTCCTTCAGCTTGTACACCAGTCACCTTGGAAAGAATATCAGCATCTATGAAGATGGACTCTCCAAGAACTTCAGCTCGGATGCTTTCATATTCACCTTTGTTGTTTGGAATTCCTCTTGCTGAAAACCAGAAATCAATGATGCTCTGTTCATTCCAAGAGCAATCAGTTTTCTCAAAGAATGAAGTCCAACCAGCAGCATCAAATTCCTCAAAAAGGTCCATGCCAATCACTGAGACCCTGAAGATCAACACCTTTGGACTTGACAATCTTCCTCCAGTGCTTGTCTTCTTTGGTGCCATTGCAGTTGCAGACAAAAGCTTTGAGCAGAAAACTGTTGTGAGAGAGAAGATGAAGTTGAAGAGTGAGCAGAGAGAAAATGTGAGCCTTCTTCAATATGTAACCTCCTTTATTATATAGAACCCACGATGCAATGATGGTATGTACTGGCTGCGCAGACGTTGGGAACGTGCAGAGTGGAAGAGACAAAATAAATGGCATTCAACCGTCTCAGATAGCCACGTCATCATTTTATTTCAGACAAGTGAATAATTTCAGACAACTAATGAAATTTCAGAAACCCTAAAATTTCAGACATGTCACAATTTCAGACATACTGAGATTTCAATGTTCATTTCAGACAACATACAAATCAGTTAGAAAATGCATGTATGTTCAATTATACGTATGAACTTAAATCTGACTTCAGTCAGAGGTTTTGTGAATATATCTGCCCATTGAAGCTCTGTTTCAATGAACTTTATATCAAAAACACCTTTCTGAACATAGTCTCTAATGAAATGATGCTTGATTTCTATATGCTTTGCTCTAGAATGTTGAATGGGGTTTTTAGACAGATTAATGGCACTTGTATTATCACACAAAACAGGTATAACAGATATAGGAATATTAAAATCCTCAAGCTGATACTTCACCCAAAGAGTTGTGAACAACAACTTGCTGCTGAGATATATTCAGCTTCAGCTGTTGATAATGCAATGGTGCTTTGCCTTTTACTTGACCAGCTGATCATGTTGCCTCCAAAGAAGTGACAACCTCCACTGGTGCTTTTCTTTCAATTCTGTCTCCAGCAAAGTCAGCATCACAGTATCCTATTATCCTGCATTCTTTGTCTTTCTTATAGCAAAGACCAAGATTAGTAGTACCTTTAAGATATCTAAAAATCCTCTTAACAGCTTTATAATGAGTAATTCTTGGATCTGATTGAAATCTAGCACAAAGACACACACTGAACATAATGTCAGGTCTGCTTGCTGTTAGATACAATAAAGAACCAATCATTCCTCTATACAAAGTCTGATTCACTGGTTCTTCATTCTCATCTTTGCTTAAATATGTGAAGGATGCATAGGAGTTGACATGGGCTTGCAATCATTTAAATTAAACTTCTTAAGCATTTCTTTTGTATATTTCTCTTGATGAATCCATATACAATTAGAATCTTGCTTAATTTGAAGTCCTAAGAAAAATTTTAATTCACCCATTAGGCTCATTTCAAATTCAGATTGCATTAACTCAGAAAACTCCTTGCAAAGAGAAGAATCAGTGGAACCAAATATAATGTCATCAACATATATCTGGACTAGCATGAGACCTTTGTTAGACTGTTTTCTAAAAAGAGTTGTGTCAACTTTTCCTCTTTCAAAACCATTTTTGATAAGAAAATTGCTCAATCTGTCATACCAAGCTCTTGGGGCTTGTTTTAGACCATAGAGAGCCTTTTTCAATTTGAAAACATAATCTGGGAAAGTGACATCCTCAAAACCAGGGGGTTGTCTAACAAAGACTTCTTCTTCAATGAAACCATTGAGAAAAGCACTTTTAACGTCCATTTGATATAGCTTGATGCCATTATTTATAGCATAAGACAATAAAATTCTAATTGCTTCTAACCTGGCCACTGGGGCAAAGGTTTCTGTGAAATCAATTCCTTCTTGCTGATTGTATCCTTGAGCCACAAGCCTTGCCTTGTTTCTGACTACTTTGCCTTCTTCAGACAGCTTGTTTCTGAACACCCATTTGGTTCCAATAATAGTTTTCCCATGGGGTTTAGGAACAAGGGTCCAGACATCACTCCTAGCAAATTGATTTAACTCTTCTTGCATGGCTAGGATCCACCCTTCATCATGCAGAGCTTCATCAATATCTTTGGGTTCAACTTCAGACAGGAGAGCCAGTGAATTCAGATTCCTGAACTTTGATCTTGTCTTCACTCCTTCTGAAGTGCTCCAATAATTTGCTCTTTAGGGTGATGTGACTTGTATCTCCAATCAGTTCTGTGAATGGGTACAGCATCTGTCTGAGACTCAACATCTGTCTGAAGAGGTTCAGTAACAGTAGGCACTTCAGACAACTGCTCATCTTTCAAGTTGTTGTCATTTAGCTCCATTCCTGCAAAATCATCCTCTAGATCTGATAGTTCCCTATCAGTCTCTTTCTTGTCATTGAATTTAACATGGATTGATTCTTCTACAACTAGAGTTCTAGAGTTATAAACTCTGTAAGCCTTAGATGTTTCAGAATAACCTATGAAAAATCCTTTGTCAGATTTTGCATCAAACTTTCCAAGATCATCCTTTGTGTTAAGTATAAAACACTCACAGCCAAAGGGATGAAAGTAAGATATGTTGGGTTTTCTTCCTTTCCACAATTCATAAGGAGTTCTTTTAAGAATTGGTCTTACCAATATTCTGTTTTGAAGGTAGCAAGCTGTGTTAATAGCTTCTGCCCAGAAGGATCTTGGTAGATTGCATGAGTTGAGCATGGTTCTTCCCATCTCTTGCAGACTTCTGTTCTTTCTCTCAACAACCCCATTTTGTTGAGGTGTTCTAGCCACAGAGAAATTGTGTGAGATCCCATTCTCATCACAGAACATTTCAAAGTTTGCATTTTCAAACTCTCCACCATGATCACTTCTGATGACAGATATACAGAATCCTTTTTCATTCTGTACCTTCTTACAGAATATTGTGAAATTCTTAAAAGTTTCATCCTTGCTTCTAAGGAATATAACCCATGTGTATCTAGAATAGTCATCAACAATGACCAAACCATATTTCTTACCACTAATGCTTTCTGTTCTAATAGGACCAAACAAGTCAATATGCAATAGTTCTAGAGGTCTGCTAGTAGAAACAACATCTTTACTCTTAAATGAGTGTCTTGTTTGTTTCCCTTTCAGACAGCTTTCACATAAAATGTCAGATTTGTATGAAAGCTTGGGTAAGCCTTTAACCAGATTGTATTTTGCTAATCTTGAGATTAATCTCAAGCTGGCATGCCCAAGTCTTTGATGCCAAATCTGTTTTCATCTTCAACAGAAATAAAACATTTAACATTTTGACTTGCTAGTTCCTCTAGATCAATTTTGTACACATTGTTGTGCCTTTTAGCAGTAAAAAGGATTTGATCAGAAGAGTCTTTGACTATACAACCTTCCTTAGTGAAAGAGACCACATATCCACTGTCACATAATTGACTTATGCTCAGTAGGTTGTGTTGAAGTCCTTCCACTAGGAGAACATTTTTAATAAGGGATAAAGGTGACATACCTACAGTCCCTATTCCTGTGATCTTCCCTTGCTGGTTTCCACCAAAGGTGACCACACCTCCATTTCTTGGTCTAAGGTTTTGGAACAAAGACCTTTCTCCTGTCATGTGTCGCGAGCATCCACTGTCCAGGTACCATTTGTGGTGTCTCTTTTGTCCTGTTAAACACATCTGCAACAGGAATAATCAAGTTTTTAGGTACCCATATTCTTTTGGGTCCTCTTTTGTTAGACCTGGGTGTTGGTCTCTTTTGTGTTTACACTGAGTCACATTGTGTCCAGCTTTTCCACAGTGAGAACACCCAGTAACCTTTCCCTTGCCTTTTTCAACATTAAAAATATGAGGTTCAGGCATGTTATGATCCCAAAAGCCTAAGCCACTTTTGTCAATGGAATGTCTTTGATCACCAAGTAATCTGTTCAAATTATCAGTTCCTTTGACAAACTTAGCTAAGTCTTTTGTCAGTTGCTCAACTTGCTTCTGAAGTTTTATATTTTCTTCAGACACATGTTGAGAACTACTGATGTCAGACACAAGGATCTTTTCCTTGAGCATAATATTTTCTATTTCAAGGGCTTCATATTTATTACACATTTCTGTGTGAGCCTTGGATAGATTCTTATACTCTTGAAATAGTTCTTTGGAGCTTTCCATCAGATCATCATACATTTCTTGAAGGGGTCCGTTTGTTTTTTTTTTTTTGTTTTTTTGGTTCTGTTGTTTTTTAAAGGAAAATACCTCTTCTTCAGAGCTGAGCGTTGATGATGGCAGACTGGCCATAAGACATAAGTTGGCCTCTCTAGGTACCTTTTCTTCTTCAGAAGTAGATTCATCAAGATCTTCCCATGTTGCCATTAGTCCCTTCTTCGTTTTGAAGACTTCTTTTTTGAATGTGTTTTCTTCACTTAGGAACTCAGTTTCATGTGACCTGGTTGTTTGCATTCAAAACAAGTAATTTTGTCATTTTGAAAATCTTTACCTGCTTACCTCCTTTAGAGGTTGAAGGTTGATTCCTTCTGAACTTCCTCTGTTTTGGAGTATTCTTTTGATCTTCCTACTTAAAAGAGCAAGATCATCATCTCTGAGCTATCTTCAGAATCCTCATCTGTTCTGAAGTTTTCCTCAGCTTGCATTCTTCATTGCCATGCCTAGACTGATTGGTATTGGAGTTTAGAGCCAGAGTTTCTTCTTGTTGTCATCTTCTTCAAGCTCAAGCTCATGAACCTTGAGAGATCCCAGAAGTTCCTCCATTCTAAGAGAGTTTAAGTCTCTTGCCTCTTGAATGGCAGTAATTTGGGTCTCCAGGTCTTAGGCAAGCTTCTTAGAATCCTCTGTTATTATCTCCAGATTCATAAGTTCTGCCCAAGGACCTGAGTCCATTGTAATGGTCTGAAACCTCCAAACATCTGATCAATGGTTTCTGTTTTTCCCATTTTGAACATCTCATATTGTGTATAAGCATACTAATCTTGGATTGCTTGACAGTTTCAGTCCCTTCATGGGCTTGCAAGAGTATCCCAGATTCTTGGCAATGTAAACGTGCACCTTCTCATATTCTGATTTGTTCAATGAGCATATCAGATAGAGTTTGGCTTGGCATTCATCTGAACTCTTGCCTTCTGCTCCAAGGTCCAGTCAGCCTTAGGTATAGGCACATGTTGCATGGGCACATAGTCTCCATCAGTAACTACATCCCAGACATCAATGTTGTTGCTTTCAATCAACAGCTTCATACGATCTCTCCAGTAGTGATAGTCTACTCCATTGAATGCTGGGGGTCTTGTGATAGATGCACCCTCAGAGATGTATTTCCTGTTGTTGTTTGCAGCTTCCATCTGGATCTTTTAGTCCTCAACACTTGTTAGGTGCTCAACCCTGAGTTAAGCTCTGATACCAACTGTAGAACACAGGGGGAAACACTAAAGGGGGGGTTGAAATGTGTTTCTTAGTATTTTTAAGCTTTTAAAAACACAAGTTATAAACAGTTTAGACAGGTTTATCGAGGCTGTCTGAAGTATTTGAATGATTCCTGAAAATATATTTTAAAAGGTTCTTGCTTTTAAAATATTTAGATAGATTTTCAACACCCTTGATATTAATATAACGAATTGACAAGAGATAAGGGATAGAAAAACTTAGCCAAGGATTTATCCTGGTTCACTCACCACCACTGTGAGCTACCTCCAGTCCCAATGCCAACAAGCACTGGATTTTCTCTTAATCTTTCACAAAGATTACAAGTATTCTTTTCTATCAAGCCTCTTCAGGCTCTACAACCAAAAAAGCCTCTCTAGGCTCAACAACAAAGTATTCTTTTCCAGACAAGCCTCTCCAGGCTCAACAACACAAAGTATTCTTTTCCAGACAGGCCTCTCCAGGCTCAAACAACACAGTATTCTTTTCCAGACAAGCCTCTCCAGGCTCAACAACAAAAGTATTCTTTTCCAGACAAGCCTCTCCAGGCTCAACAACACAAGTATTCTTTTCCAGACAAGCCTCTCAAGGCTCACACAATTACAGTTAAAAGGAGTTTAAGCTTTTAAACTACACAAGTTTAAAGCTCAAACCTATTACGATGTACAGCTTAAAAACTGAGGTATACTCAGGATATGAAATATAAAGTGTACAAAGAAGTTATCAGAGTGATTTTCTTGAAGAAAATTTGCAGCGATGATTCTCTTTTTCTATATACTCTTCTCTGTTCCTTTTTTCCTAGCACAATGATGGTCTTCATAAGGGGGTATTTATACCCAGACTTTAATCCGTTGAAAAACCACCGTTTAGAGATAGCATTAAATGCTATTCAATCCGTTGTGAGACTACTTCTGAGCATCCTGACATTTCTGACACAGTACAAGGTTGCATCTGCCAAAAGGCTGCTTCAGGAATTGCTGCGTTGCTGCGTTTACAGAGATTTCCTCAGTGGTGTATGAAATTCAAATGCACCAGGAAAGGCCTCTGTGTTTGTTTCCATAAATGTGTTCCAAAACGTACGAGCAGCAGAGATCAGAAAAGTCTTCACACAAGGTTTCAGCAAGGTTTGCCACGTCATAGCTTCAGACGGCTTCCGAACTTCAGACGGGTTCCAGTCTTCAGACGGGCTTGGCTCTTCAGACAGCTTCAACACATAAGACAGGTTGACCACTTCAGAAGGCCTGTTTCCCTCAGATGACTTGAGCATTTCTTAAAGACTTATAAAGCGTATTGTGGCTTGCTGAAATCACAGATAGATAATTAAACACTTAAGAGTATCTGTGAAAATAAATACTGTAAATTTGTTAATCATTAAAACTTGGAAATATTGCTGTCTTAAAACATATAAAATCTCTTACGATATTTTTGAGACTCAACAGTAAGTAATCTCAGAAGATAACAAGCTATATAATAACAGTAAGAATAACAATGTGGTATCATTAGTAGTAACAATTGGTTTTCTTAATAACAATTGGTAGTTCTCATGATTAACAAACTGATAATTGGTATACAACTAATAATTTGTCTCTAAAAGATTAGCAGTTGGTATCTAAAAGATTTAATTAGTATCTAAAGGATTAACATCTGATATTTAAGAAGATAACAATTAATCATACTTGTCTAAGGGGGTAGTAATATAAATAGGGGGAGTAATAAAATTAAAATAATTTGTTTATCATCTCTGTATCTTTTCCTCTGACATTTTGTCAGTAATATATAACTTATTTGAATCATTAAAAAGGGAGATTATGAAGTCTACAAATCAGTTTGAGTATTCAAACATGACTCAAAGACTTAGCATCCTTAGGTTTAATGATTAACAAATAAGATTATTTAAGAACTTAACAGGTTCTATGAGAAAGGTAATGGTTGTTGATTGTGATTTGTTCAGGTTGGAATATCTATTTGAAGATCAGATCAGAAGAAGAAGATTAGAAGAACAAAATCAGAAATAAGAAGATCAGAAGAAGAAGAGAATAAGATAGAGAAGAACAGAATCAAATCAGAAGATAGGATCAGAAGAACAAAGTGCAGAATCCGAAGAAAAGAAATCCACAACAAGGTTGAGCAATTCTAAGTAAAGAAGAGATTGAAGAAGCAATCGACTGAAGACAGATTTCGTCTAAAGCATTGAAGAACTCTAAAGACTCTGAAGACTATGAAGACTCTGAAGACTCGGAAGACTCTGAAGACTATTTAAAGACTTGAAGACAGAAAAAAAAGCTTGACTATCGTCTGAAGAACATCTTTTGAAGAAAAGAAATAAGGAAGCTCATCTATCTGAAGGAAGCGTATCGTCTGAAGACGGACCAAAGTTGAAGAACAGTTATCATCTGAAGAAATGAAGAAAATTTGAAGCAGTTATTATCTGCTGAAGAGAGAACGTGTCAGAATCAAATAAATAATCTCTTGAAGACGTTATTAAGTGTAAAGAAAACTCCATCAATGGATTACACTTAATTCAGCTTAAAAGCTAGACTGCTTTCTACCTCGACCAAAGTCTTGCACAAATAAGGAAATTCTGCAAAACTTTCTGCAATACTGTTGCACCTGCAACAAAAGGGATTTGCGTGCACAGACCTACTGCACCTGCACCTTGCTGCTGACCAGAACGCAACAGAAGACTAAGTAAAAGCGACAAGAGAGATGTTTGAATAAAATACATATAATTCAACATCTTTATTCATCTCAGAAAGAAGAACAAGATACAAGAAGAATGAAGCTGCAATCGTCTGAAGTAAAGAAGAAGCATATTATCAAAAAGAAAGAAAGTTATTAAAAGCATCTCAAAGCTGAAGAATTGAAATAAGCTTGAAACAATTATATTTGAGCACATGCTGAAGCTGATGAAATTACAATGTGTGATAAAAGCAAGCATCAGAGTATATGTTGAAGATTGAAGAGATCAATCATCTGAACATATAAACTCTCTGAATGCATGAAACAGTTTTCAACACAGAAGCCAAGACTATATGATTCAACGAATATGATATCATATGTCTTTATTCAAAGGAGAAACTAGCAACAACAGCTATTGGACAAGACCCTCACTAAAGAAGAAAGAAGAAATGGTGTCAGGAAGCAAATGAAAAAGAAGCATACACGGAATAAGCAAAGGAACAAATCCAATGGATATTTCCTCATATACACTCCTAAAGAAATCAGAAGAAAGCTAAAGAAAGCAGAAGAAAGTTGATGAAAACAGAAGAAATCAAGAGAGAGAATAAGCAGAATAATATCAAGAATATCTCTCAAAGGAGCTCAAACAGAAGTGGTCAGAACGGGATCGTCTGAACACATCATTCGCTTAAGGAGAAGCAACCGTTTGAGGAAACTATTAACACAACGCTATATGAGCCACATCATCATCATCTCAACGATATTATGAATCATCTTCAACGGCTATATTTCAACAGAACATATAAATAGCCTAAAGATCGAATTTGAAGATGTTGTTGTTGATAAGACAACCAGAGTGAAAGAGACATTGGTTGTGCTTGTCAATGTTGTTCGGGTGAACAATTAGGCAGCTGTTATGCTGGCCAAAAATGACAATCAACCTAGAATAGGTCGAAGCCAAAAATATACTTGGTTATTCCAATGATACGGGTGAGAATGTAACCCATGGAAACCAATGGTTGGAGAAGAAGGTTGAAGCTTATATTTAGTATGTACTTTGCCAATTCTCAGAGGATGGTATTCCTCATATTAGAGACAGGGATTGTACTTCAATTTAAACACCTTGTATCACTGTCTATCCTTGTACTTAGATTGTAATATCTTTATCCTGAGTGTGTACTCAGTAATCTCTATGTACCAGAAGAATCTGAGTTGATGTTCTAGCGAACATCAAACTTAGGTTGAGTAGTAAAAATACTCTACACTTGGATAAGTGTCCTGAGAGCCTGGAGAGGCTGGGTGAAGAAAGAATACTCGGGTAGATCTTGGAGAGGCTTGATAGAAAAGACTACTCGGGTAGAGCTTGAAGAGGCTTGATAGAAAAGACTACTTGGTTGGGTCTGTGTGACCTTGTTGTTGGGTCTGTGTGACCTTGGGTCTGTGTGACCTTGTATGTTGGGTCCTGGGTGACCCTGTGTGACACCTGGTGTGTTGGTTTTGTTTAGTGGAAAATCCAGTGGTGGTTACCTCTGAACTGGATTGTAGCTCACGGGGTAGTGGGGAACCAGGATAAATTTTGTGGCCTAAGTTTTCCTTTCCCTTAACCTCTTTATTTACAGTCTTTATATTTATGTTGGGGATTGAAAAGTATTTTTCATAATAAACTTAACACAAAGATTTCAATAAAATGATCTTTCATAAGAACAAAACATGAAATGTTTCTCATATCGTTGAAGCGTTACAAAGAATGTACTTTGAAGAACGTCTGAAACAACTGTCTGAAGTGAGTCTGAAAAGAGCTCAGTTCAGATACCAGAAACAGACTTCAGACGAACCTTGATCATCTGAAGTATTTCAGAAACAGTTCTGAAGATACTCTTGTAATAATCTTCAGAAGATACTTTGAGAAGCTTCTGTTTAAAACAATCTTAAGTTTTTAGAAGAAAGATTATTTATTTGATCTTTCTTATCTTCCGCACGTTTTATAAACTCTGATCTTAGGTTCGTTTTGAACATTTCTCATCTTCATGATTAAATCAAAGATTTCCAAAATTACTCAAAAATATTAAACACATTCAACCCCCCCCCTCTAGTGTTTCTTGTGGTTCTAACAGTTATGACACGGTACGAGATATCAACTTTGTTCTACATCTGCAATTTCTGTAACGTAGGCCTTCTTCATTTGGTTTATATTTCAAAAACTTCAGTTAGAAAGTGATCTTGTATATTTCCAGATTCATGTTCTAAGGTAGTGTGAAGATTGAGACAATCTTTGCCACGTCAGTCATAACCTTGTTCTTCTGACAACTTGGCTTTAGAATCCTTGTTATCTTCAGACAACACTTCAGTCTCCAAGCTTCAGGCAGTGCTTCAGTCTTTCAGAGTGCACTGGAGTCTTCAGACTTCAGGCAGTGCATCAGAGCGTCTTTAGCCTTTTTCAGACTTGATCTTCTTCAAAACCTTGATGTATTTCAGAAACTTTTGAATATTAGCCATTTTACGTATCTGAAATAGTAAAACATTCATCAGCAACTTTGTGAATTCTAAAGAAGTTTATCTTAGGTTTTTACTCATCAAAATCTTAGGCTAAAGTTTTAGCATAGGTTTGTCTTAGACTTTCAAAGTCTTTGAGACTTAAAGTCTTTGAAATTTAACATTACATTCTTAATTGCAAAATTGTCATTATGTTGAGCACGTGTTGAGTTTAATTTTATTTGTCATCTATACAAACATTCAATGTATTTATGTGTAAAACAGAAATTTAATATTGTAGACCCAAATGCAAAAATAATGCCATTCAATAAAAAGGTCAATACATATACCCAACTCATCACAATGTGGACCAATTACAAAACATCCCGAAAGGCACTAAAATGCCTAACAACTTCTTAAGTACCTAATTTAATCCAAATTAGTACCACAATCACTAACATCAACAGAAAGAAACACATTAAGGACACTAAAAGTTTTAAGCCCCTAATTTCAATTTGCATCCTTTCAATCCGTGAACTTAAGCACATCCTGCATAATTCTTCCATTGCCTTTCCATCATTAAGCTTCATCATCACACTCTTGATCTACCCATGCAAAAAACTTGCAGTTTTTAAATCATCAATGTCTCTTAGTTTAAAGACAATGTTGAACATGACTGGAATTTTGTATACAACCACAAGTGAAAGGGATGTTGATTTACCTTCGGAAAAGAGCAAGAGTAGAAGGGTCTCCCTGGGTTCTGATCTGTCTTTGACACACGGATAATCGATCTGCTACCACAGTGACAATCGAGCGCTTCAATCCCTTAAGCTCTGTCGTATTTCCCATTGATGACACAGACGAGCTCCAGGTAGGGGTCATGGATCTTCTTGGATGAAGCACTACTGATAAGTGTAAAATTAGCGTTTAATTTCATATAGTTTTTATTACACTTATCAAGATTAAATAGTATTTATGCCCAGAATGTCCTTTTGTTAATATTAAATAATTGTATTATTTGATGTAAATTTGAATATGATGCTATTTTAAATAGAAAATCTGTTATTTTATGCAGATTTACAGCAGATTTGGGACAAGAGTGAAATGGCATCAGAATGGAAGATATTGCAGATTCAAATTCAAATAAATAAAAGATAATCAGAGAATCCTGGGCAAAGAGTCTCTCCAATTCAAATCCAAAGCAGATAAATACAAAAATAATTCGGATAAGGGATAGAAGAAAACCAGATAAAATAAGAAAGAGATCCAGATGTTAGATCCACAATTTAAGGGATTGTGCAGCGTATAACACGCTCCACACGTGCCTAGCGCAGTGTGGAGCGCATCACACGCTCCAATCACGCTAAGCCTACGTGGAGCGCATTAGCAGACCAACCAGGCTGCATACACGCTAAAGCGGCATGAAGCTCGCCTCTTGATTGATGAGCCACGCAGAGTGACGTCAATTACTGAGAAGGGAAGCTCCTGATTGGTTAAGCTTCACACAAGTGACGTCATTAATGAAAGGCAGCTTCTTATTGGACGAGCTTCACAGAAGTGAAGCACAGCCCTGATCTCTTCAAGGTTTTCCAAGTCTATAAATAGAATCCTTTGCATAGGTCACAGACACACGGAGATAGAGGGAGAGAGTAGTATAGGATTGAAAAAGGTGACGATTTCTCAGGATTTTGTAATGGCTACTATTTGTAGCTAAACTCTCCAGTAGGATTTGATGTAGTAGATTCAATCCCCTTGGTATAAGAATTCTTTTCCTTTTTATTTATGATTCTATGCTTGTATTTATCGGTACCTTTATGCTGTTTGTAATGCATCACCTCCGCGCGTGCGCCGGGGTGGTAGCTAGTGCTCTGGATACAAAAAGTGGAACTCCGGCTAGTATCAGAGGTAGGTGAGCATGGAGCTGTTCATGAAGCTTATTCTCGGATTGCTAAAGATACTCGGTTTAGTCATATCGTAGTATAAGTATTTTATTCTAACGATTGGAGGTTCAGTGAGTGACACACCCCTCCATAGGTGCCTTATATGAAAGTATGGCTAAATCGATAGCGCTGATTGCAAAATACGGGGAATGTTCGGGGTCTCCAAATGCCACTTTGAATGCCTGTAGAGAATAGCTTTTGGCGTTTATTTATGATGTTATAGGGGAATTTGCGGGTACGATAATTACCAGGCATGCCTTATAATTATTGTAAATAAACAATGCTAAGGTGATTACAAGTACGATCAAAATAAGGGAAGGGATTCGCGTTGCACAAGGGGGGAGATGAAACGAAGTCAAATCCTAGTCCAAACCACTATTCTCCTCACGTTATCTTTGTTTTTATTTTATTTTGTTATTGCTCACAATCAAACCCTGTGGATACGATATCTCACTTACTCTAAAACTACTGGACTACTGGTAAACTTGCCAGGAAAACCATCAAGTTTTTGGCGCCGTTGCCGGGGAGCGGTGTCTCAATTATGTAATTTTAGTTGATTATATTTCCATTTATTTCAAGAAAATTTTCAAAAAAAAATTAATTTTTAAATTTTGTTCTTAAATTTTTAAATTTTGTTTTCAAATTTTTTTCAATTTTGTATTCTAAATTTTTCTTTTATTTTATTTTATTTTCAAATTTATTAAATATATATATATTTATATGTATCTAATCTTTCTTTTAGCTACTCTGTTTATGCTTTTTAAGAAGCCAGGTATCTCCAAAGCAACTAATTTTCGATCCAGAGATCGAGAGGACAACCAGGAAGAAAAGGAGCCAAAGAAGAAGGAGGATAATAGAAGATATGGCAGAGCCCAGAAGGACTTTAGGGGACTATGTCAGAAATCGAGGCCCTCGCTATCATTCCAGCATTGTGATACCCAACTGCAAGGACCTTGGAGTTGAAAGTTGCTCATCTCAACCTCATAAATGCAAATCAATTCGTAGGATTGGATCATGAAGATCCACATAATCATCTTTCTAACTTTTATGAATTGATAGGCACTATGGGATTTGAAGAAGGAAACTTAGAATCTGTATATTTACATCTTTTCCTTTCTCTTTGATAGGTCAAGCAAAAGAATGGTTGAAGTCTCATCCAAATCAAAGCCTGCATAATTGGGATATTGTGGAAGAAAAGTTCTTGGATAGATTCTTTCCAGCAGGAAAGCACATCCAAGCAAAAGCAGAAATATCGTCTTTCATGCAAGGAACAGATGAGTCACTCTATGAAGCCTGGGAAAGATACAAGACCCTGCTGAGGAAATGCCCGAATCATGGTTACGAAGATATTGCTCAACTAAATATGTTCTGCAAAGGACTCAAACCAGATTCCAAATCATTCATTGACGCCTCAGCAGGAAGGACTATCTTGTCCGTGGAACCAGAAAGAGTTGTGATGATCATTGAAAACATGGCTCATAATGACCAACAGGCTCAACATAGAAGGCAACCAGTACAGATGCAAGCAAAGGGAATGCTAGAGCTCAATTCCAATGATGCCATCCTAGCTGAACAGAAACTACTCAAAGGAAACTAGAGGCACTTACAAAATCTTTGGAAGCACTCCCTCAGCAACTAAAGGCCATCCATACTCAACCAATTCAGATCCAACCAATGAACTGTGACTTCTGTGGAGGAGATCATGCAAATGGTCAATGTTCTATTCAAGAGACACAGACAGAACAAGTCAATTTCATGGGAAATCCAAGAGGCAAGGAAGTTTCTCCAACAACAACAATAACTACTATTCTCAAGGATGGAGGAACAACCAAGCCAATTCCGGATGGGGTCAGAATGGTGGTAGTAGGCAGGCTCCTTACCAGCAGCAACAACCTTCAGTAAATGACAAGATTTCAAGGTTGGAGGAGAAGATTGATGCATTCATATCAGGCTTTGAAGGGTACAAGAAGAATAATGATGCATCACTCAAGGCGTTGGAACATCAAGTGGGCCAGTTAGCACAAGACATGGGAGAATTCAAGAGAGCCACTTTTCAGCGCATACTCTTACCAACCCCAAGGAACAATGTCATTTGATTGCTACTGATGGCAATCAGTCAGAAGATAGTGAGGAAGATGAGGAACATATCCTAGAGGAACAGTCGTCCCAAGAAGAAAGAGTCCATGAACCATGTGAGAAGGAGGAAAGTCAAGAGACAGTGACAGAAGTTGAAGAAAAAGAAAAGGCACCCAATGAGGTAGTTATCACAGAAAAAGCGCTTGATCCAGGTAAGTTCACTATCCCAGTAAATATTAAAAATTTACCTACCACTCATGCTTTACTAGATCTTAGAGCGAGCATCAATTTGATGCCACTTACGTATTTTAACAAGTTGAGTTATGTGAAGTTCAAGCATGTTGATGTAAAACTACAGTTCTCAAACAAGTCTACTCAAAGCCCTTATGGGATTATAGAAGATTTGCCTGTTCGAGTAGATAAATTTGTGTACTCAGTAGATTTCATCATAGCAAAGACAGAAGAAGTGGACACTAATGTCCCCCTCATATGGGAAGACCTTTTATGAAGTCTGCCAAGCTGATTGTTGACATAGATAAAGGGGAGTACCAGGTCAATTCACAGGATGAAAGGATCACCTTTCATATCAATAAGGGAAGCCCCAAGATTCTTCAAACTCCACAACAAATTGAAGAAGATCCTCCTGATAGGATCTATCAATTCCAAGCAAGGCTGCAGAAGGACAAAAAGAAAGGGATCTTGATTGAAGATCAAGAACCAAAAAAGAAAAATAAGGTTTCCAAATTTCTGAGGAAACCAAGGATGAGGATAAAACAGCCAGAGCATGTTTGGAGTTTCAAGAAAAGGAAAAGAACAATCTCAGCTGCTGAAGAAGTAGGCAGAGAATCAGAAACATGGAACAAGTGGATTGGAGGATGGGATTTCACAGGAAGGAGTGGCACAGAATCAACCATCATCCTCCAATTGAGGCCACCATGAAAACACAAAAAGAACCAGGCGTCGAGCTAAGAGACGTTAAACAAGCGCTTCCTAGGAGGCAACCCAACATTTTTTTATTTTTACTTTTGATTTATTTAGTTATCTTAATTTTTTATTTATTCTATTTTTTTAATTGAGTCTCTACCTGTGTAGATTAGGAAAGGGTATAGTAAAGGATATTGTGAATAAAAAACAACAAAAAGGTAGAAAAGAAAACTGGCTTGTGCGCTTTATACACGCTAAGCGTATAATAAAGCGCGCACACGCTGCGTATGCGTCAAGCGCATAGTACAGCGTATGCGCAACGCTTCATCTTCCACTGAAGAACACGCGTTGCACCCACGCTAAGCGCAGGTGCAGCGCACATACGCGCTGAGCCTATTTTAACGGAGGGATTGCGAAATTTTTCAAATTTCAAATCCTTCCCTGATTCTCTGAGATTCTAACTATCATTTTTGCTGTTTTTGCTCACATACCCTTGCTTTTACCATTTCTGAAGCTACACCAGGTATGTTTTCAGTATTTTAAAAGTTTTGCACCGATCAGAATTTTGATTTGAGTCCTTATTTTTTTAGAAATATTAGGGTAGAGACTAAGGCTTTTAGGACACTTTAGGATAGAAAAATTTGTTAGGAAAGCCTTAAGTATGCATGCTGCTAGGATTATATTTAGGATGTTAGGTGGTTTCTATTAAAATTCTCAATGAATTATTGCAAATTATTTAATTTTGGTGCATGTCTGCTTAAATAATAAATAATATTTTTGCATCACCAAAATAAAAATAATTGTGCTTTCATGCATGTTTCTTAGTAACATGGTTTTTGAGCATTAATATTTGTTACCAACTCCTTATTATTAAATAATTAATTATGGCTTGCTTTAACTGATCATTTTTGCATGTTCTTAATAAATTAATTAATAAAGAGGAAATTTTAAAATCAAAATTTGTGCAATTAATTAATTTGAAGATTATTTTAATTATTGATTTAAATTGGCCATTTAATCAATTAATTTTGAATAATCTATTTTTGTTGCATAAATAATTTTTGGTATCAAATATTACAGATGGCACGAACAAAGATAGTCCAGCAGAGGAGGTACTTCTAGGAGTGGTGTCCAAAAGGGCAAGAGACCTCGCCAACCACCATAGAAGGATACTGATTTTGATCCTTGCAGGTTCCAGGACCCAAAGACTGCAGAAGCTTACAGTGACATACATGACTGTAACTTCATCAAGGAGAGACCTGTTAGACTCCATCCAGGGGAGTACGAGGAGTTCATATCAGAGATTCATAGGAGGAACTGGGTGCGCCTCAGCAGCCCATACAGCCATTTTGATCCCACTGTGGTGAGGGAGTTCTATGCCAATGCCCATGGACCAGATAGAACATCATTTGTTAGGGGCATTGAGATCAGATTTGATTGCTACGCAATCAATGCACTACTCCAGTACCCAGCACCCATGGATAGAGACCAGATGGAGTGCCAGTACCAGCTTAGGATGAGAGAGGTGGGGATCGCTGGATATGATCCTCTAGATCTGGCCACTGCCCAGACCCTTTGCTTACCAGGATATTCCTTTGAGAGGAATTCTTCAGGGCAGGCTGCTCGCATCTACAGGCAACACATGACAGCATTAGCAAGGATGTGGACTGTGTTGATCCTTGCTAATGTCACACCTACTGACCATGTCTCTGACATCCAGATGCCAGTAGCACACCTCATACATACCATCCTCACAGGCGGAGATGTGGATATCTCCAGGGTCATAACCCAGAAGATAGTTGTCTTCATTTCCACCATCACAGACCGCACTCCCGCTACCAGGATCAGTTTAGGTTTCCCTGCACTCATCACTGCCCTCTGCAGATCTAGGGGTGTGGATGTGAATCCCACGATTCGCATCCACCGCCCTATGACTAGAGCATATATTGAGACCTACTGCACACCTTATGAGGAGGTTGAAGAGGAGCAGCATCAGGAGCCACCACCAGCACCAGCAGCAGCAGACCCATTACTCCAACAGCATCACCAGCATATCTTTGCCTAACTGCCTTCCATCCATAGGGGCCAGGTTCATCTGCAGGAGTATTTGTACTCCATTAGACCTGACCCATACCCAGGGATGCCACCAGAGCAGTTCAGAGAGTATCTTCAGTGGCCTGGGGACAGGCCTATTCCTCCAGAGGGGGTGGAGCAGCAGCTGATGATCACATGGAGCAGGACCACCAGGACTAGGACCTGATTTTTTTTTATTCGGTGCTTTTCTTTCTTTTCTTTTTTATTTTCTTTTTATTTTCTTTTTATTTTTTCTTTTCTTTTATTTTGGAATGTACTGTATATATTTACACTGACATATTTATGCAACAGTACATTCCCATATTTAAAAATTTTTTTTTTAGGGTTTAGGATTTAGGAAATAAAAGATTTCTGAAATTAGGCAGTTTAACTAATCAGATTAGGAAGGACAAAGGACGTGTGATTAATCCCATAATCAATTAGGATTAGTATATTTCACATGAGAATCAATCAGGGTAGTTAATTAAAACCAATAAATATTTTATCAAGGAATTCAGCCAAGTAACCGGTAAGTTGAGAGCCCGAACAGTAAATTGAGAGTTTTTCACCGCTGTCTGTCAATTTTTATTGGTTGAGTTTTTAGATCTTTTGCTATTTTGGTAAATATGGAAATGAGAAAGGCAAAAATTTGTTTTTAATATATCTTCCCAGAGCCAAAAAGCCAACCTTGTTACAATTTTTCCAATTTTTGAATACCCATTTTGAGCCTAAATTGTTTATTCTTGTTCACCCAAGCCAAAAGAAATATATATCTTGTCCCTCAGACATTTGGGATAGAGAGCAAGGTGGCAAGTAGAAAAAGAATGGGAAGAAAAGGTTGAAATTCCAAGGAGCAGGTATAGAAAAACAAAAAGACAAAGAAGAGCACTCCCCCTAAAATCAAAAAGAAAAAGTGAATAAATTGAATAAGTTGGGGGGAGTGCATCTTCAATCAAGGAAAGAGGCCTGCAAAGAAAAGAAATAAATCAAGAAAAAAATGGTGGAAGGAGAGAAAATCAAAAGCAACATCCAAAGATGCTCTCTATTCTAGATGTTTATTGTTTATCGAAGAAAAACCATAAATTCTTGATAACCCAGCCTCATTACAACCTTGAAAAGACCTTTTGATCCATATCAACCATAAACAAGCTTAGGAACTAGAAACGACTATCAATATTAGTTGTTCAGCAGTGGTAAAAATATTGAGGGAAACAGTACCCGTGAGCATGAGTGAAGTTCTTTGGTATTTGTTTATTGCTTTAATTACTACTCCTGAGAAAATTCAAATTGATGTTTGTATTCTAATTCTGGTTGAGCCATGGTAATATCACTGGTCTTGATTTTTCCTAAAATGAAAAGTGACTTCTGCCTAATAAGAGATAACAAAAAAAAATTCTTGTAGTTGTTTTTGAATTTTTATCAAGGGTGTTTTGAAATTTTGACGGCAAGGGTGTCTTGCTTGAGGACAAGCAAGAAATTAAGTTGGGGGGTATTTGATAAGTGTAAAATTAGCGTTAATTTCATATAGTTTTTATTACACTTATCAAGGATTAAATAGTAATTTATGCCCCAGAATGTCCCTTTTTGTTAATAATTATAATAATTGTATTTATTTGATGTAAATTTGAATATGATGCTATTTTAAATAGAAATCTGTTATTTTATGCAGATTTACAGCAGATTTGGGACAAGAGTGAAAATGGCATCAGAATGGAAGATATTGCAGATTCAAATTCAAATAAATAAAAGATAATCAGAGAATCCTGCAAAGAATCTCTCCAATTCAAATCCAAAGCAGATAAATACAAAAATAATTCGGATAAAGGGATAGAAGAAAACCAGATAAAATCAGAAAGAGATCCAGATGTTAGATCCACAATTTAAGGGAAGTTGAAGCGTATAACACGCTCCACACGCGACACGCTCCAATCATGCTAAGCCTACGTGGAGCGCATTAGCAGACCAACCAGGCTGCATACACGCTAAGCGCGCATGAAGCGCGCCTCTTGATTAATGAAGCCACGCAGAGTGACGTCAATTACTGAAAGGGAAGCTCCTGATTGGTTAAGCTTCACACAAGTGACGTCAATTAATGAAAAGGCAGCTTCTTATTGGACGAGCTTCACAGAAGTGACATCACAGCCTGATCTCTTCAAGGTTTTCCAAGTCTATAAATAGAACCCTTTGCATAGGTCACAGACACACGGAGATTGAGGGATAGAGTAGTATAGGATTGAGAAAGGTGATAGATTTCTCAGTGGTTTGTAATGGCTACTATTTGTAGCTAAACTCTCCAATAGGATTTGATGTAGTAGATTCAATCCCCTTGTGTATAAGAATTCTTTTCCTTTTTATTTATGATTCTATGCTTGTAATTTATCGGTATCTTTATGCTGTTTGTAATGCATCACCTCCGCGCGTGCGCCGGGGTGGTAGGCTAGTGCTCTAGATACAAAAAGTGGAACTCCAGCTAGTATCAGAGGTAGGTGAGCATGGAGCTGTTCATGAAGCTTATTCTCGGATTGCTAAAGATACTCGGTTTAGTCATATCGTAGTATAAGGATTGTATTCTAACGATTGGAGGTTCAGTGAGTGACACACCCCTCCATAGGTGCCTTATATGAAAGTATGGCTAAATCGATAGCGCTGATTGCAAAATACGGGGAATGTTCGGGGTCTCCAAATGCCACTTTGAATGCCTGTAGAGAATAGCTTTTGGCGTTTATTTATGATGTTATAGGGGAATTTGCGGGTACGATAATTACCAGGCATGCCTTATAATTATTGTAAATAAACAATGCTAAGGTGATTACAAGTACGATCATAAATAAGGGAAGGAATTCGCGTGCACAAGGGGGGAGATGAAACGAAGTCAAATCCTAGTCCAAACCACTATTCTCCTCACGTTATCTTTGTTTTTATTTTATTTTGTTATTGCTCACAATCAAACCCTTTCGAAAATCGTGTATATTGGAAGTACAATCACTATCAGTATATAAATTACAACCGCTCCCTGTGGATACGATATCTCACTTACTCTAAAACTACTGGACTACTGGTAAACTTGCCAGGAAAACCATCAACTACCCTTCATTTTCACCTTACTATGATTAGGGTTCTAAGATTTCCCCAAAATTGAAGACCCTAAATTGTGAGGAAGAAGATCATATATAGGGAAAATTATTTCATTTTTGTCCCTGAAAGTGTCTATGTTAGATACAGATCCACATCAGCAAGCCACCATGGCACTTAACTGTACGCGTCAACATCTCTGTTACTGTTAAGTGACGCATAGTAACATAAGGACCAAAATGATCGACGATGAATGATTTCATGGACTTTTTTGGAATTTTTGCTATTTAGGGACTAAATTGATGGATGTCAACACTTTTAAGGATTAAAATGGTAGTTTATTCTTTAAAGTTGCATGCCACTGGTGAGGCGTCATCCTAATTTCATCTTATTGCCTCATCTGTTTTTTTTTTTAAAACTTGACGTATTACCATAATCTAGTTCTTTACTTATGACAAATACTACCCTTGCTTAATGAATATCAATATCTTTAACCTTAATCATTGATGCATAATGTTGTTGTACTGTGTGGTGTTGAACAAACTACTACACATAAAATGAACACCTTTACTTACTTAATCACTTACAACTATAGTTCTTCAAATTAACTAATCACAACATGAGCAATCTTATTTCACTAACCAGGTACAATTCCTACCATTTAATTATGTGATTTTTAAATGTCAAACTAAATTATTTATCTACTACTACTCTCCGCCTCGCAATCAAATTCCTCCTTATAACCATTGCAAATCTCCTAGTTTATACTTCACTCATTTTGCATATCGTAAATACCATGTAAACAAAACACTTGTTAGAAGAGCTCTCCATAAACAAAAACATTTCAATTTTTCATGACATATATGAAAACACCATCATACCACGTGATTTCGTTCTCAGAGTACCATATATCACAACCACATACACAATTAAATTTCCCTACACATCAAAAAGCAATTTTCCTTACCATCTATGCATCAATGACCCGCAACGGTTTTCATCAATGGTTCCTGACATTCAAATTAAATTTATTTACTAATTGAAACGTGTAATAAAAACCTATGAAGACAATTATCACACACATCTTTACGTCTTTCAATATGCATGATCAAAATCTTCATCAAGCAAACCTCCACTTAAAAGAATGGAAAATTTTTCAAAAGATCTAGAGTCCACCGACAACCTTAAAAATCATTCGCCCATTGGAACTCAATACTTCCACTACTAACTAGTTTGCAAAAAAATTGAGTTACACGGTTCACTCCCACCTGTTCAATACAATATTGATATGTTTTTTCCTTCTTCACCAACCTTTGACATCTGACCCTAAACCCTAAATGTTTTGCAATCATCTTCATTACTAGAGCCAAATTCATCTTTCTCTTCATATTTTGGTAATAGGCATCAAACTTCTTTCTGTCATCTTAGACATAATCATCCTTTGTATAATTGTTGATGACAATGAGAATGCTTTGAGTGACTTACCCGCGCTTCACAGCAACAATATCTTACATTGAGGACTATACTGCAATTTCCCTACATATAAAAAGTGTCATGTGATACCGAAATTTAAATAACTGATCGTGGCCAATGGGTTATAATACATTATAAGCAACAACTATAAACAAGAGGTGCAACCTACACCCTTCATATGAGGGGCATATATATTTTAAATCCCACCTTAGATTAGGCCTTCTGCCTATGTTGATAATGGACGTAGTTTAAATCCCACCTTAGATTAACCCTTATGTCTTTGTTTATAATGACAAACTCAATCCTTCACTTTCTCAATGTCTTTGATATTCATAATCGGTTCATTTGCAATTTGTTAAAATTTTGGAGGAACCTCAAGTTTGTTACTTCTATAGGCTGCAAGTTCATAATCCTAGCCACCCCTTTTTACATTAAATCAATGGTGAATTCTTTAGTGTATCTGTACATAACTTTTGTTGGTGTACCTTTGCCGCCCAATTACAATAATAGGTAATTTATTTTAGACAAATACTATCTTCTGAGAAGACATGTTTGATACTTACGAGAAGACATCTTCAGTACTTCAGTTTTCCAGTCAAGATACCCATATTGACATTGGAGGGTAATTTGCGTTTATCATAATGGTTATGCATCTTAAGATAATCAGTTAATCACTTTTCTTTATTGTGTATTTTCCAACTTAGGGCCAGTTTGGATGAAACTTTTGCAGAAGTACTTTTAGGTGAAAAAAATAGAATGAATCAAAGAGGTCAAATGCATTTAATTTCTCCATAAGTTGAAATTAGTCTTTCTAGTCCACCTACTCCAAAAGCTCTCTCATTTAACTTCTCCACAAGTAACTAATTACAACTTATGGAGAAGTTAAATTCATTTAACCTTTTTAATTCATTCTATTTTTATCTCCTATAAGTTCTTTTCCAAAAGTGTATTAAATGCAAGGCACACAATTGAAGGTGGCCCCAATACCACAAGTGACATGGTCCTTAAATAGGAAGAATACAAGTGTGTTAAAAGGTGGCTGCTACCGTACATAAGCCTTATGGGTCATGTACCGGTACATGACAATTTTGACCGGTTATAGGATGTGATAATTTAGTATTAACCGGCTATTTTTAAAAGTAAATATTATAACGAAAGCGTTGGCCTTTGTTAAATCCTTTACTTCAGCAACAGTATTGAAGACCGGAAGGCTTAGTGTTCATTTCCATTCCACCTTTCTTCAAGGTGACCCCACCAACCATGTTGGTTTCATATTCAATAATGGCTTGCCATCAGAGAAGCAATGGTGAAGAAGAAGATGACCTACGCTGCCATCAGAGAAGCTCGTTTCTACCGCCGGAAGAAGACCTGTGCTGCCATCGAGAAGCTTGTTCTACAGCCGGAAACACCCAAACAAGAAGAATTGTAACCTCTGCCGCCATCGGAGAAGCTCGTCCCATCACCGGAGACACGTTCCATCAAAGAAGAAGGCCTATGCTTCCATCGAAGAAGCTCGTTCTACCGCCAGAAACACACGAAGAAGAACCGCAACCTCTGTCGCCGTCGGAGAAGCTCGTCCCATCGCCGGAGACACGTTCCATCAAAGAAGAAGGCTTATGCTGCCATCAGAGAAGCTCGTTCTACCGCTGGAAACACGCGAAGAAGAAGAACTGCAACCTCTGCCGCCGTCGGAGAAGCTCGTCCCATCACCGGAGACACGTTCCATCAAAGAAGAAGGCCTATGCTTCCATCGAAGAAGCTCGTTCTACCGCCGGAAACACACGAAGAAGAACCGCAACCTCTGTCGCCGTCGGAGAAGCTCGTCCCATCGCCGGAGACACGTTCCATCAAAGAAGAAGGCTTATGCTACCATCAGAGAAGCTCGTTCTACCGCCGGAAACATGCGAAGAAGAAGAACTGCAACCTCTGCCGCCGTCGGAGAAGCTCGTCCCATCGCCGGAGACACGTTCCATCAAAAAAGAAGACCTATATGCCGCCATCGGAGAAGCTCGTTCTACCGCCGGAAACATGCGAAGAAGAAGAACTGCAACCTCTACCGCCGTTGGAGAAGCTTGTCTTATCACCGGAGACACGTTCCATCAAAATCGTTAAGGACCAAATATAAGCGCTCGCTCGAGTATGCTGTTGCAAACCAGCTTCCTTGGACATTACAGAGCTTGGAGGTACACGAACCATTCAAGGCATCCATTTTGGAATTTGTTCACGCCAATTAATTTGCTATAAAAATTCATTAACAACCATTAATGAGCTATTAAAGTGTGATTTTAACTTTTTGGTCAAACAGGTAACCAATTTTTTTATCACAACTCTTTAATATTATATTATTAAATCTACGAATATAAAAGTCTGGTACTAATACAAGACTTATCCTATAAGGTACCGTAGACAGCACCGTGTTAAAACAAGACATTTCAACTTGATAAGTGACAATTGAAATCATTTTATTAGTGTTGTAAGATAACTTTTTATGTAGCTACTAGTTTTTTTTTTAAAAGCAGGCAGCTTTTTTAAATAAATTTTCTTTTTCAGCTATAAACTAAACATTTGTTACAATTTTATCCATTAACTCTCACTCATCGTTACTTAATAATTAATGTCGTCTTATTTTCAACTAGTTCAGCGACCGGTTTTACCAAACTTTCAATTAGTTTTTTAACTTTCACCTAGCTTTCCAACTAGTTTACCAAACACACTATATATATATAGTTAAAAAAGAAAGTCTAGATATAAATTAAAATTGAATTAATCATGATAACAATTTGGCTCCAGCTCATCCGAAATACGGATAGAATGAGGGGGCAAAAAAGCAAGCCAAACTACGCATAATGTAAATTCTACACTTTAGGGCAACTTGAAAAACAATAAACCCAAGAGTTAGATTGTAAGGTCTAAAAGATGCTTTCTTCTCCTTTTAATAAGCGCCCCCCTCCCTCCCTCTCTCTGAACTCCAATCTTCCTTAATGTTTGTCTACCTTATTGATCCACAGCGTATGGATGAAACCTTGCAAACGCCAGCTGATGTGGTGAGCGGAACATTTTTATAGCATGCCACTAGTTCCTCATTCGAGTGCAGATCGACTTGCAACGTCTCCCAAACTTTCTTCTTTGGGTTTAAGAGTTCATCAGGATTACCTTCATACCCTGGAAATGTAATTCTTTCTCCAACAAGAGCAGAACTGGGAGGTTCAACCAACTCAACCTAGAGGGTGCACAGCAATCAGAAATTTAGTACTCTACTACTCTCACACCTCAGTGAGAGGAAGCACTCCAAAGGAAAACAAAAATACCAAAAGAAAAATATTTCATACTAAAATCAAATATAGCTGCATGCAATATATCTGAGCATACGTGAACGCACACACACTGCCCTATGTTGCAATAAGCATGTGCTCATATGCTCATACTAAGCATCTCATTATCCACATTCAGAAGCTAGGGGAAAATCAGGGAGATATCCATTATTTCTGGACAACTAAAGTTATAATAACAAAATGGTAACCTAATTTGAGGTCCTACTAACCCACTGAGAGCCCAGCTAACCATTTGAACTTTGATACTATTTGTAATGAATCGGGAGGGGTAGTTCAATGATTGATTATTAATGTTTGTCAGATGAAAAAGGCACAGTAAATATTATGAAGACAATCACATATCACTCTCGGAGAACTTTATTGGCTTTCAATCAACACTCATCACACCTGATCATACAAACAGTCAACACATGTGATCATACTGCATCTTTATAGTCATAACATTAGCTATACTACTACCATAGTACCAGTGTAATATAAAGCGCTAACGAGAGAGATCCACGCCTCCTGATGTACATACAGGAAAAGGCATTGTGTTTCTTCCTTACCTTGGTGTGATCATCATTGGAAGCAGCAAGAACCATGGCTTGGGATTTAATTCCTCTCATGGTGGCTGGCTTTAGGTTGCAAAGAACACAGACCTTTCGGTTCTGAAGAAAGTTTTGAGGATTTAGTTAACCAGTGGATGAAACAGTACCTTCACAACTTGTTATTTAAACAGAATATGGAAGTTCTGATTAGACAAAAACCTGCATTTCATCAAGTGGTATATACTTGACGAGTCCACTAACAACAGTTCTGGCCTGTTCTTCACCAACATCGATCTCTTCAACATATAGTGAATCTGCATCAGGATGTTTTTGAGCTTTTTTTATGAGACCAACCCGAATATCCAACCTTGTGATGGAAATCTCAGGTTCGGCGGCAGCCTTGTTTTTTGTTTCATTTGATGATTTTGCTGATGATTTTTTCTTTCCATTGCCATCTGTTGCAAACAATGGCCATAATATGTGTAAGCATTCTTGAAGAGTACTGTTATCTATTGGAGGAAAAAAAAGAAATGATCCGCTGCAAAAATTGAAGATAACTATGACAAAACTTACTTAAGCCTAAACAAGGGTTTGACCAAGCTCAGTGAATTGCCAATGAGTAATAATCAAGCCTAAAGCTGTTAAATTAAACTTACTACCAACAAACACAGATAATAAAGTATTCAATGACTCCTACTTAATACTCCCTCCGGACTCATTTATAAGCAAAAATAACCATATTCACACTTATTAAGAAAGTTAGTTAAACTCATCTAATTTTCTAGATTTCATCTAAAAAGTAATTGTATTGCCTAATTTACCCTACATTCAACTTCATTGAAACTTGTTTCAAGTGGTCATACTCTCTTTCTATTGGCACATGATGCATTAAATAGAGTAGTTGGGAAATAAAATATGAATTAAATAAAGGACAATTTGGGATGATATCATTTAATAGGGTGAAATTAGTTAATTTTGCTTATATTTTAGTCCACCATAGGTGGGTGCTTTTTTATTATAATTGAGTCCGGATATATAAACATTTCACATGAAATGCAATTTGAGATAAAAAAGGAAAACAGTGTCATAACACACCTTCCAGGATCTTGAGATATTGGAAGGACTTTAAAAGATTCATAAATGCTTAAAGACCAAGCTATCAGCTTATAACCCAGAACAAACAAAAACATCTCTAATGTTTGCTATATATAATCTATCTATCAATCTATAATAATTATACAATCCAATAGATTTTATATTATTTTTTTCACTATTCATTCGATTAACTTTGATTTAATTTAATCCATTAGCTAATTCAAATTGTTAAAAGTGGAGATTTGAAATATTTTAAAAGGCATAATTATTGTCCATTGGGATTATAAATTCTGAGTAAAAGTATATATATCTATGGCATCAGGAATGTAAAAACCTTCTAAAAAGTGGCACTTCCACTCACAAACGTATCACTCTCTTGTAAAACATGTCAAGTTTCTATGAATTTATTTTCCCGCTCAAATTTCAAAATCTTATTCTCATTTACTTATTTTTCTTTCTCAAAATCATTGTAACAACCTTTTATTATTGTTCAGCAGTCTAAAAACACGGCTGTTCAGGAGAGAAGACAAGTTCTCTTTCTCCTTATATTTATTTGTCTTCTCTCATATTTGAAATTCAAATTTGATGCTTACAGCTGCGAATGTGATGAGGCTTCTCCATGATGCTAGCAAGCAAATATCCTATATTACCTGTAAAGGCATTCTCTCTTTCTCTCTCCCCTTCCTCCTTTTTCACCTTACACATCCATTCCTTCTATGTTAGTATCGGATTAACATAGAAAACAAACCCTAACCCAAATGTTAAAGTCTGTATAAGAAATCAATCAGTGGTGTGTGGAAAATCTCCTGAAAAATCAACCGCCTCTTGTGTGAAATTTACAGTTGAAGAGGTAAAAATCTACATTGAACACTGATTGTTTCACCAAGTGTTTTATCTCTGCAGAACCTTTGAAATCTTTATCCCAAATCATTTTGAAAAAAAGGTAAGTTTTATTAAGCTTCACAAATGTCACTTTAAGTTTTTTTTTTAATTTTCTTCAATGAGTGGATATGCAATTTCATAGGCCAAATATGTTTTTCTTTTGTTGATTTATGCGGCGAGACTTTTATTTGGATTTTTTTTTGTATTAAAGAGGATTATTGGATTAATGGTTTAGTTCAAAATTTTCTTCAAGTGTTTTATTGAGTAGTGGGAATTTGTGTTTGATTGAGTAGTGGCAATATTGTTTAGGCCTAAATGGGTGTTGGAATTAGTGCATTACTAGAACATATAGGTTTACTTCAATCTGATGATGTTTTATAGGTCTATATGGGTGTGGATTGTTCATTATCATCTTTCATTTTTGCTAATGCTTAACATCCTTCAAATTTTTTCTTTGCTTGCTGATTCTGTTTTTTTTTTTTTTATTTTGGTCTGAACTTCCTTTATAGTGACTACTTATTGTTACAGGGAAGTGGCTGGAGGTTGAAACAGTGTTGGTAGGTGTAGGAGTGATTTCCATGGGTGTTGGTCAAAACTATTGATAGCAGATTGTGTGACTTTGAAATGTGACAGACTACTTGAACACAATAGGAGCACTAGAGATGTAGGGGTTCAGAAGGACCTAGGTTTTGACGACAGGGAGGAAATGTATCTTAGATCAGAGTATATGGCTGCAAATAGAATCAAGTTTGATGACTTACCTTTCTAGCTACCAGAACAAGTAAAATTGTGGATATCGAACTTTAAGAGTTTTACTGCTGAAAGCTGTTCTTTGTAATTTTATCATATTTTCACTCAAAATCCTCCTCTAATTAGTCTCTTTCTCGGTTCTCCTTCTCACAAACAAGTGGGGATCAAATATGATAAACTCCAACTTCAGTGAAAATTACAACCCAAAAGAGGATTTGCACTGTAATTTTTATGATTTATTAAATGATACAGCACTGTGAAGATGGGTGCTCGATTGCAGAATGGTCTGACAAAGTATTAATGTTAATCTCTTACGTTCATAATTTCTGTCTTTATGAATTATTTGTGCTTCTGCTTTAGTGCTTCACTTCATGTTCTTTAAGCCTTATTGCACATTTTCAACTTACTTTATAACATGGTGCTGATATTAAATTAAGCTTTCATTTATGAATAACATGCAAAATTGTATCAGCTTGTGCTTTTCAGATTTTCATTATTGTGGATAATTGGTAACTTTATCATAGGCATGACATTGTGGATAATGGTAAGCTTGACGGTATCTAACCTTCTGTGCCTATTTGTTTTTCTTCCTTGATAAGTCCATCCTTTTTCTTCCCCAGGCTCATGTTTTTATGAAAATAATATGATAAAACTTCATCTTAGTTCCTAACTTCCTATGTCTTTGTTGTGCTTCTTTCAAAACTCAAAATTCTCATTGGACTTGGAAGGAAAAAACACCTGAAACTTTTGTTTTCTTCAGTTGCTCAGCAACCTTTTCAGCTTCAGCCTCTGCACGCAGAATCCTATCAGCTTGACTTCCTGCAAACTTCTTCCTGTAGAACTCCACTTCTTCATCTTTCTGGTCAACAATTTTGAATACATCAATGACTCTAAAGCAAAAGCACAACTTCAACCACTTTACTAATTTTCAGAAAGAATGCCACATACCAGCTCCTGGAACAAAGGCCTAGGCGTTCCAATCCTATGCCCTTCACTGAGGATATGCCAGGGTCTTCTTACCCTAGCAATATCTCCTTTATCATCACAAAGTGAAAGATGTATCTCCGCGGACAAATTTAGCTGCTTTAATACCTTCAATGCCAGAAAAAGACAAGTACTAAGAATACCCAAGTAACCAAATTAAAACAAAATACCAACAGAAATTACAAATATATAGGCAAGTTATTTTACCTCATGAGTGAAAGATGGCATAAAAGGTTCCAACAAACAAGCAAGAAGATATACAATCCCAGCTGCAGTTTTCATAACAAGGGAGCAGAGAGGTTGGTTTTGCTTGTAAAGGCGCCAGAATTCAGATTCCTATAAAGTTAATTGCAAAAAGTTCAGAGGCAAGGGGTGGGGGAGAAACTTAACAGAGAATATAACAATTCCAAAGTTACCTGAAGATATGCATTTCCGTCACCAGAAATGCTCATTGCAATTTTCAACCCTTGCTTTAGTTTAACCTTTACAGATTTGCAAAAAGAAATGCCATCAGACTATGATAATAACTAGATTAAAATAAAAAAAAGACAGTGCATTCTATTGATTATAATATCATGCTATTTCAAGGAGGGGATTAACAACCTTCTCCATAGATTCTATGTATTGCTCCATATATGCAGTCACTTTATCAGCCAACCTTTGGGTTGGAGGATGTGAGTCACCACTTACACCATCAGGAAGAGTGGGAATAATGGAATCATATCCTTGACCTTTACATGACAAAGTAAATATGTGAATTAAGTGACAACGAGAAGCAGAAAAAAAAAGCAACTTTAATAGTGGGAATAATGAAGAAAGTAATGGGTAGAGAGCTTTTGACTTCCAAAACACTCTAATAAAGGACAGTTATTTGTCAATATCTCCAGGATATATATACTCATATTCCTCATGTATGTAATATTCCTAAGGATTTGTAGCACCTAATCAGTAGACACTTCAAGTGAAAAAGGACTAGAGTTCAACCAACCTGCAGGTTTGGCAATAAAACTCAAAACTCGGTTGATGAAGTTGCCCAAATTATTCAGCAACTCGCCATTTAATTTTGCTTGCAAGTCAGACCACGTAAATAATGTATCTGACACCTACAATGCATAATCACATTCAATGTACTTAATAAAGGGAGAGAAAAAAGAACATACATTTATGCTTCACAAGATAGATAAATAAGTATTAATAAGGTGAGTTTGAAGTAGAATTACCTCAGGCCTATTTGTGAGCAAGTAATATCTCCATACTTCAACTGGAATATTAGTATCTTTTGCATCATTACCAAATACCCCTATGCCTTTGCTCTTAGAAAACTTCCCTAAAAATCATTTAAGTAAAAATTCTGTTACTTCAAAATGTTCAAATGACAAACATTATCACTACTATTGAATGTTAGCTATCTATCAATATGCATCATTTACTGATAAATGATTGCAAAACAGATTACTAACCTGCTTCATAATTCAAGTATTCGGTAACGCTAATAGTCTTCATTAAAGTCCAATTTTCACCAGTTCCCAAAAGGGTGGATGGGAACATCACCTGAAGAATAAATTCCATCAGATTTCAAAGAATTATTTACTCAATCTTCATAAAATACAATCCACTCTATCAAGAAATAAAAGGTTAGTTCTAGTTACTTTTGTTTAAAAACTTCACCAAGCAAATAGCTGCTAAACCAAGATTTCAAACACTGTAGAGATTCATTAGCACAATATAAACGCAAAGACAATTGCTTACAGTGTGGAATGGAACATTGTCCTTGCCCATAAACTGATACAACTCCACATTATCTGGGTTTTTCCACCATTTTTCCCAATCATGTGTGTAGCACGCAGTGATTGAGACATATCCAATAGGTGCATCAAACCAAACATAGAAAACCTTCCAATTTAAAGAAAATAAGTTATAAAATAGTGAATAAAAAATACCGTTTTGGAAAGACCCAATGGAAGAAACTAACCTTGTCACTGTATTTTTCATGTGGAACTGGAACCCCCCATTTCAGATCCCTGGTAATACAACGCGGCTTTAATCCTTCTCTGAGCCATGAATTTGTTGTTTGAATGGCATTCTGACTCCATGATCCGACCACAGACATCTCATTGATGTATTTTTCCAATTTATCTTTCAATAAAGGGAGTTCAAGAAACAAGTGGTCTGTATCACGAATTCGAGGAGATTTTTGACAAACCTGTTACAGATGCAAAAAAAATCACACCTAAAAAGTTCTCTTGACTTTCATCTACCTCAAAAATTGTGCTGGAATAAGATATGACAAGTAAATAAACGTGTGCGGCTGTGCGCTTCAGAAACCAAGATTTAAAAGGTATCAGAGAAAAGACAAAGAAGGAAACCTAATGCAAAAGGGAAAACAAAACTTTAAGGAACGGGGAGTGCAATGAAACTCAAAGCTACTAAAAATTTCAGTTCAGAAATCCATTCAATTCAAGAAGATTATCCAGGATAATCACACATATGGCACACACAAGCGTCCACAAATTGGAATGATACCATTAGTTAATCAATTAGCAAAATATAGAGCTAAAAATTTTAAAAAGGAGGGGGTGGGAATTAATTTAATACCTTGCACCTGGGATTCTTCAATTCTGTTGGATTTAGAAGCTTTCCACACTTCTCACATTGGTCTCCTCGAGCAGAATCATACTCACATCCCTGAGTTGGGCAGGTACCCTCCACGAGCCGGTCAGCTAAGAACCTTTGGCATGTATCACAGTAAAGCTGAAATATGATAGGCATTGAAGCAAAGTGTAACAAAGAAATTAAATAAATATGAGAGAGAAGCAATGCCAACAATAACCAACAAAATAATTAAATAAATACACTTCACACAAAGAAACAAAAGATAACTAAACACCTGCTGCATCGTGTTCTCAGAGAGCCACTTGTTCTCAAATATCTTTTTAAATATTGCTTGGCAAACTTCAGTTTGCTGAGGGGAGGACGTCCGGCCAAATTCATCAAAACTTATATTGAACCAATCGTAGACCTCCTTATGAATAGCATGGTATCTACAAATACACAGAAGATAGTATTACTGAAATTTTGCCAAGGAGTGAGCGTGTGTTAGCAATTGCAAAATTGAAAATACTATAATTAAAAACACAAAGTTACAACAGGAATTGCTCAGATTAACAACTCTAGTCCACATCAATGCCATGTCTGCATAACGTGACCTATATATACAACAATCCTTGGAGCTTTTGATTGATATAAGTTGGGGGTTTGTGAAAAAAATAACATAGAAAGTGCTTTGAAAATGACTAAGGTAGGTAACAGTTTTCTGTTTTCTTTGGTTCTACAACAAATAAATACTTGTCAGAAATGAAGGAAGATATAAATACTTGTCACAAATCTCTTTGGGAGAGCATTTCTCTTCCATGGCTTTAGTCTCCGTTGCTGTTCCATACTCATCAGTACCGCAGATATAAATAGTATTATAACCACGAAGACGACAGTACCGAGCAAACACATCAGCACTCAACACACCTGGTCAAAATCAAACCAATACACATCAATCTCAGAGCAATGAATCACAAATTTATATTGGAATCGAAGACATGAACAAATTCAATAACAGGTGAAGGAGTGAAATGACGGAGAAAAAGGAACTGACATCCAATGATGTTGCCGAGATGAGGGACGTTGTTGACATAAGGTAATGCACTGGTGATGAGGACGTTGCGCTTCCCTTCCACGGGAAGCTTCTTCGGAACTTTTTGATCTTCCGTCATTTTACCCTATGGATGCCGATGCAGGGTCGACACTCCTCGATGGCACAAGAAGCGCACAGAGGATGCCGCAGAGACGCGTATAGGACACGTGAGGGGATGCTTGTTGCAGAACGGCGTAGAGGAGAAAGGAGATAGATAGGGGTTTCAGTTTCAGTTTCAGATTCCAAAGAGGACAAATAGTTAAACAGACTTAGGGAATAAAAAAAATTACAAAAAAAAAAGTAAACCCTAATTTTTAGTGAAAAATTTTTAATGAAAAAATGAGCGAACGAGGGGAGGGTGTATGAAAGAGGAATTTGGATTCACCAGGGTTGACTTCACTGCATTCAGAGAATCTGAACCATCTGATAGAGATCGGACGGTTTAGAGGTCGAGATGGTGTAATAATGATCTCGGTCTCTGGACTGTCCGATCTCCATCGGACGGTCCGGATTTGTTGACTGCGTGAATACAGGGGAAAATCGACTGCAGGGAATCCGGGTCATGAAAGAGAGAGGGTTAGGACAAAGACATAATGTTATTTTGTACTTCTTTACCAAGTTACTCTCCCGGTCCTATTTATAAGACAAAGTTTGACACTTTTCAATGATCCTATTTATAAGACAAAGTACACAAGTCTAGAAGCATTTATTGTTTTTTCTCATATTTACCCTTGTTAACCATTAAAGGTTTCAAGGTGACACAATTATCATGGCAGTGAAATTTAATTTTAAATAGGGGTAAACTTGTAATCTTATAGACTAATTTCTTGAAAAACGCATTAATTACTTTTCTTAATAAATGTGTTTTTGTCTGAATTGTCTTATAAATAGGACCGGAGGGAGTATTGATGATGTATTAATGTTACATACTAACATTAAATCCAATAATGTAATAAGATAAAATTTGTAAATTGTTTAGTGATGAATATATTTGAATATCTCAAAATTTATTTTGTACATATTGTAATAATATTTATATAATATATAAGATGTTTGTTCATTAAATTTTTAGATTTCAAAATGTGTTGTGTGATTAATAATTTTATAAAATTATTGATAATGGAGTTGTAAAATATTTTCAAGAATCATTTAGGTTTGATTAATTTTTTATATATAATAGATAAGTAATTACTAAACTTTAATATATACTTGATCAATTTAAATTGTACAAAAAAAATTATTTTTTTATTTAGTGTTGAAAAATTAAATCCATTAGACAATGAGAATTTAAAAAAAAAAGTCTCAACATTGAAAATTATTTAGAACATAATAATAGCTATGATATTAATGGATTAGATTTATTTTTAGCATTAAAAGTCTTAAAAGAAGTTATAGAAGTAGAAAACAACACACCAATCGATATTCTTAATAATGTAAAAAGACTTTATTCTTTTTCAAAATGCATATATTGTTTATAGAATAATGTTAACAATTCAGCACCCAAAAAAAAAATGTTAACAATTCTAGTAATTACTGCTTTAGCGAAAAGAAATTTTTCCAAACTTAAGCGATAATGTGGATTTAAATTGGTCCTTATAATATTAAAAACCATTTGCATTAGTCCCTAAAATGGTTTTGTATGTGGGAAGGCACACTCTTAGTAACATTATGGAGAATAGAAAGTCTTAATTCTTGTTAATTGTATCCAACCTATATTTTTGTTAGATATAATTAGTTTGTGACAAATTTTTCCTCATAAATAGTCATTTTTTCTAATGATGTTTCATACTGAACAAATTGAATTATCATTATTGTAGTCCCTTCTTTACGATTAAATATAAACATAGAAATGTTTAGTTTTAAGTTAGTTATTTACCAATATTCTTTGAGATTAGTTGAAATTGTCCTTATCAAATGTAATGCTTTAAGTGATATATATGCTCATGTAGAAAATGAGGTTATATAAATTCTACATCTCTCAAAAAATAGCAAATTTAACACGGAAGTAACTTAAAGATGGTAAAACTTGCTCCAGTTCCTTTTATCCGAGTGCGATTTCTTAAATGTGATTATCTAATGTGAAAATCAACATCTAATCATGAAAATTAGAATGAAAATCATATTTGAAAAATTGCCCTGGGAGAAAATGAACTAAAGCAAGTTTTACAATCTTTAAATTGCTTCAGTGTTAAATTTGCTAGTTATTAAAAGATGTAGAAATTATATAACCTCATTTTCTAGATGACATGTATATCACTTAAAGCACTACATTTGGTAAGGACGATTTCAACTAATTCTCAAGAAATATTGGAAAATAACCATCTTAGAACTAAACATTTCTACATTCATATTTAATCATAAAGAAGATAATATAACAGTGAGAATTCAATTTGTTCAGTATGAAACATTATTAGGTTGGATACAATTATGAGTGGGGAAATGGCTATTTATGAGAAGAAAAATGATCACAAACTAATTAGGCCTAAAAGAAATATAAGTTGGATACAGTTAACTGAAGCCAAGACTTTCTATTCTCCATAATGTTACTAAGAACTTGCCTTCACATACGCGAGACCATTTTAGGGACTAATGTGAAATATTTTTAATATTATAGGGAATAAGTATCACTTAACATGACACATTAACACCTAAATAACATTGTCTACCATTTTGGACTAAAGTGAATGACAAAGATAAATGTCATGAATTAACGAATACGTTTTGAAATCTCAAAAACTAAAGTGCACGATGTTAATAAAATCAAGGACTAATAGATGGGTTTACTCCACGAAAAACCTTACACGGGCTGCAGTATTCCCAGGGGCATGAACAAAGGCGTCGACATTACACTTTATACAATCAGAAAAGGGGAATGATCATCCAACAAAGATGTTAGTATAGTTACGTTGTGACCCCGGTTCCGACACAACTGACAGAACCGGGGTCACGACGAGTTATTAACCGGTTGTTGATCAGCACTAGGCAAGGTAGAAATGTGGTAGAACCCAATGGTACTGCTACAAAATTTATAATAAATTTGTTGGTCCTGAACTAGACTTCAAGGGGAAGAAAAAATGCTCTCATTTTTGTTGTTCAAAAGTGACCAAATGGTTACCACAAAGACCATGTTCCAAGAAGCACCAATAGGATGGAAGTTCTGATTTGATAGGTTAGATAGGATCCAATCTTGCAGAGGAAGAGCAAAGAAACCTTGAGATGGTATTTGAGAATAAAAAGATCTCCAAATAGCAATAGCAGAAGGACAATATCTAAGGACATGGATGCTTGTCTCCAGCTGAACATTACGCAAAGGGAAAGTACCCCTATCTGATATCCCTGTAACAAATAGAAGAGATTTTGTTTTAAGCTCCCCTCAAATTAATAATCATCCACAAAAAAACAGCGTAGGCGATGAAGACCTTTCCAAAACCAAACATCTTTCATGATTGGGTGATGGCCATTTAGGTTGGAGTTAGCTGCTAAATGGTTTGTTGTTTTGGTAGAGAAACAACCATCATTAGTGAGAACCCAAACTATTCTATCAGGTCCAAGACTTGCATGGGGGAGGGATGGCGACATGAATTTAATCATTAGCATACACACCAAGAAAACTGGTTTTTAGCGTTGGCCAAAAGCCGATGCTAAATTTGAAAAATGGACACTATCAGGTTATTAGCGTTGGCCACGGGGTCGACGCTAAAACCCTCGATGCAAACTCAATAGCGTCCAATTAAGAAGGTTGACGCTAATTAGCATCGATTAAGTCGACGCAAAAGCCGTCACTTTAGTTAGGCCGACGCTAATAATTTTTTTAAAAAAAGTTCTTTCTTCCCAAACTTATCAATTGTGAGAATCGAACCCACATCTCGCATGATAGGAAGAAGAAGCATTACTGTTGCGCTAACTTTGTTTCTTGTAATATATAGTGTGAAATATTATATATACTGAAATGTTAACAATATTCGGCGCTACATTAATTTTTAAATTTTTTTTCAACGATGATTCCTTTAGAGTCGGCATGGCCGACACTAACTATACAAAGTAGTGATGCCGACGCTAAATTAAAAAATTTTAAAAATGGTTTTTTTCAACAGTGATGCCTTTAGCGTCGATGTTGCGTCGACCGGATCGACGCTAGTAGTGTCGGTGTTGTGGTCGACGCTAATATTCCGCGTCTAATTTGTTGCTTTCTTGTAGTGATAAGAAGGAAGAAAGTTTCTAGATTGGGTGATGGCCATTTAGGTTGCAGTTAGTTGCTAAATGGTTGGCTGTTACAGTAGATAAACAACTGTCATTAGTGAGAGCCCAAACTATTCTATCAGGTCCAAGACTTGCATGAGGGAGGGTGGCATGAATTTCATCAATAGCATAAGAAGGAAGGAAATGTTCGAAATGTATAAAACACCAAAAGCCAAATTCATCAACCATACTACTAATATTCCTATAACAAAGAGAAGAGATTTTGTCTTAAGCCACCCTCGAAGGATCATCCACAAAAAACAACGTAGGCGATGGGGACTTTTCCAAGACCAAACATCTTTCTAAAATGGGTGATGGCTATTTAGGTTGGAGTTATTTACTAAATGGTTTGCTATTTTGGTAGAGAAGTAACCATCATTAGTGAGAGCCCGAACTATTCTATCAGGTCCAAGACTTGCATGAGGAGGGAGGGTGGCATGGAATTCATCAATAACATAAGAAGGAAAAAAGTGTTTTAAATGAATAAAACACCAAGAGCCAAATTCATCAACCATACTACTGATAGAGCACTACAACATATGATCTATAATTAAAGTGATTGCCACATCTCTAAAAATAATACCAGACCTCAACCAAGAGTTAGTCCAAATCTAACAGAACAACCATCTCCAATGAGCCATTTTAAACCCAAAAAAAGGTATTCCAGATTTGGCAAATGTCTTGCTTATGGGATGAGTCAACAACCTTTCTACCAATAGAAGGAAAGAAATTATTACTGACCTTACACTTTCCCTTGAACACATTTACCCAAAGCGCATCGAGTTTATCAATAATACCCCAAGCTAGCTTCATTAGAAGAGGTTTATTAAACAAATACAAATTTTGAAGCCTCATTCCACCAAAAACTTTTGGATACCAAAAGTGATTTGAGGCTATTGAGTGAAATTTCCTATCCTCACTACCATGACCGTAGGCAAAAATTCTAGCCAATCTTTCCAGGTGAGTGCAAATAGATTTTGGGAGTAACACTGTTTACACGGTCTGGGTAGGTAAAACGACAAAACGAATTGAGTCAAAGTAATCCTACCAGCCATAGATAATGGATTGACTCTCCAATTTGCAAGCCTTTCTTCAATTTTCTTATTTAAATAATCATAACTTCTGCTAGATTTCATTCCATGGATCACAAGCACACCCAAATATATTCTCGTATCAGAAGTTAGCTTAAAACCTAACATGGAGCTAAGTTAGGCAGCCCAAGAGTGACAATCATTATTAGAAACATGCAGAATAGACTTATCAACATTTACCATTTAACCAGAAAAGTAAAAAAAAAAAAAACTCATTAAGAGAGTCCAGGATAATTTGCATATGGGTTGTAAAGGCCTCAGAAAAAAGGCAAGAGACCATTGGAAAACAATAGATAGAATATAACAAGCCCTCTCCTATTTAAAATGGTTGACTTCCAAAGCTTATTCTGCACCTTCTGATCTATGAGTTGAGCTAGCCTTTTAACACATAATAAAAAAATAAGGGGAGAATAGGTCCCCCTATCTAATACATCTAGAGGGAAAAAAATATGTATGTGCATCCATCATTAAAAATATTCGCATAGAGAGGGAGGATATACAAGACATATTCAGATTGCAAAATTGATCTTTTAAGTCAATACCTCTCAAAGTCCCAAGCAAAAAATTCCAACTTAGACTATCACAATTTTTTTTTTCTAAATCTACTTTAATAGCCATAAGCCCAATATGCCCTTTTTAAATCTCATTGAATGCAAAATTTCCTAGGCTATAACTATGTTATCACTAGTGTGTCTACCAGGGGCAAAACTAGACTCGTTGGGATGGACCAAATGGTTCATGTGCTTCTTGAGCCTATTAGCTATAATTTTTGTAGCCGTCTTGTAGGTTACATTACAAAGACTAATAAGGTGAAATTAGCTCATAAAAACGAGGGTGTTAACTTTATGGATTAACACAACAAGGTATCATTAATACCTTTAATCAAGTGGGTATCATTAAAAATTCTAATAATAAACTTTGAGAGGGAAAGACTTACATAATTCCAATACTGCTAAAAAAATAGGGATGGAGACCGTCAAACCTGGGAATTTTAAAGGTGCCTATGCTAAAAATGGCATCTTGAATTTAATCATTAGTAAATCTTTTCTGGATGTCAAAGGGTGCCAAAGAATCTAAGACAGGGAAAGGTTAAGACGAGTTCCAATCTTACAATGGGCCCTTTGAAGAGTATAATCGTTGAAAATAAGATAGAGTTAAATTCTTAAGCTCAACCTGGACAATAAGACCTTGTCCAACCACATCAAGAAGAGTTACAATATTATTACACTTTCTATTAATCACAGTTGCAAGGTGGAAAAACATGGTATGAAGATCACCAACTTTAATCCAATCACACCAAGATTTTTGCCACCACAAAATCTCTTCCTAGGATAGGATTTTATGATACTCTCTCCAAAGGGTCAAATATAATTTCTCCAATCCCCTGTTATTAGACTTTTGCAACCTAGAGTCAATCCCCTTTAATCTAGCTAGAATTCTTCTTTTATTGTGAAAAATATTTTCGAGAACATGGTGTTTCCATTTAATAGCTAAATTTTGGAAATTTTCCATTTCTGGTATCCAATCCAAATTTCAATTCTAAGCACCAGTGATTAAATTTAGGAAGAATTTATCCATTGTTCAACCTGCAAAAAATAACGAAAAGGTTTCACACTTTGTGAATTGTTTTTAGTAGAGGTGTCAATTCGGGCTACTCGGCCCAGCCTGACACGATGCAGGTAGCAAGCCTTTGCGAGTTGGGTTAAAGTACCTGGGAGTTAATCGATCTTCTAAAATAACGACTTGAGCCCTACATTTTTGCAGGTAACCCACTTTTTTACAGGTTTTGTCAGCTTTTATGAGTTTTTACAAGCTTTTGCCGGTAGTGGGCTTTATTGAGTTGGGCTAAAAATTTCAGGAGGTATTCAGAATTCTAAAATAAAGGCTTAAGCCCTACATTTCTGCAGGCTCATCCATCGAGACAAATTTAGTTTTCAGTGCCACTAGTTTTAAAAGAGGGGGTTATGATCCGATTTTAAATGTGGTAAGTGAAAAATAAAGGCTTTTTGGAATCTGAACTTCTAGAAGATGGTAAAAGCAGCTCAGAGTTCAGAGATCAATCTAAGCGATCTTATCTTCCAAAGCCATTGAGTGAGAGTTCAACAAGAAAATGAGCTGCAGAGAGCGTGAATTTGAATTCTTTCTTTTTCTACTATATCCTTTTCTAGTCTTGTTGAATTAACATGTTTGGATTCAAATTTATTAGTTTAGATCTAGATATGGCAAAGTAAATTTCTTATTCTAGGAATTCTAGGAATTGAGAGTATCCCAACATAGTATTGACAATTATGTTTTGATTTTCTCCCTTTTATTAATGTTATTCTTGTTTTAATTCAATTTTAGATGATCTTGATGCTTATGAATTTGTTAGGCCTCTTATTCACATGATTTTAGATATTAGAGGAAGAATTGAAAAGTGAACCTTAATTGTAGAAACTGTAAATTGGATCCCAGGAATCTAAATCACAAAAGTAGATTCGATCCCTGGAGGGCTCATTCAATTATCATAGAACTTAATGGGTTTAAGGTGATTCAATTACAACGAAAGTAGGAGTTGGTCTAATCAAATACGTTATTGAGATTCTAAAAGGAACCCATAATTACCTTAGGATAATTCACCTTCAAAATAAAAACAACTTAATAAAAAGGGCAATTTTTTCTATATCTATTGGTGCTCATTGTAGTTAATCTTAATTCCTGGAAGCTTTTAGATTTAATTTTATCTATTTAATACTTCGATCTCCTTTTTGATTCGATTTAATAATTAGATTTTCTTTTATTCTTTAACCAAATATTTTACATATATTTCATGATTTCAAAATTAATTGGTTGCATTTAGATAACATAATTGTAGATAACCGGTAGTCAACAATATAGCCCCTATGAAAACGATATCTTTTATATTACTTGACCAAATCATGCACTTGCGATTGCTATCAAGTTTTTGGCATCATTGTCGGGGACTATATCTTTGCTCACATCAGTTTTATTTATAATTTAGTTAGAAAAAACCTTTTTCTTTTTTATTATTGTTTAACAAAATAAAAAATAATTTTAATTTGTTTATTTATTATTTTTTTTCTTTCTCTCTTTTTGCAGAAAAACAGAGGTCCCTAGTACAAGATCTAGAAATCCTCAGGAGCTTGCAAATTTTGATCCCGAGATTTAAAGGACATTTCGTTCTAGAAGATGTTCGCTAAGAGAGAGGAGGAATCTAGTTGTTACTCCTATGGCAGATGATACGCTCCTACTATGCTCATATCTTACGCACAATCTCAACTTCTGCGTTCTCGCATCATCAAACTAGCAGTTGAGGCAAATAATTGAAGTGAAATCCTCTTTGCTTTCCACGGTGCAACAGAACCAGTTCTTTGGGTTACCTTCAGAAGACCTCAATATTCTCATATCTATTTTTTAAGAGTGTTGTGATTTGATGAAGTTGAATGGTGTTTCAATAGATACTTTGAGACTTCGCCTATTTTCTTTCTCCCTCAAAGATAGAGCCAAAACATGGCTCCAAACCTTACCAGCAAGATTCATCACTATTTGGGAGGATATAGAGAAAGCATTCTTAGAGAAGTATTTCCCTCCAAGCAAAACAATTGATCTTAGAAGGCTAATTCAGAATTTTCGTCAACTTGATGGTGAATCACTTCTAGATGCTTGGTTAAGGTATAAATCTCATGAGACAATGTCCCCACCATGGCCTTCAGAAAATGGTTAATCATTGATACATTTTTACCAAGGGTTGGACTTCAACACTAATTGGACTTCAACACTAAACAAGCTTTAGAGTCAACTTCAGGAGGATATTTTTTAAAGAAACTAACTAATCAAGCAATAAACTTCGTGGATGAATTAACACGTACTCAAGCAAAATGCTCAGGAGAAAGAGAAATTGGAAATTCGACAAGAAAAACACCAAGTAAGCATGAATCGGATGCTATTAACCTTTTTACTACTAAAATGGAGTCACTTGCTTATCACTTTGAAAAGATTGTTATGAATAATACAGGTGCTACTAATGTGGTTTGTGAGATTTGTGGTGTTACAAGATATGCAAGTATTGTTTTCCAGTTAAGGAATGTAACGTCCTAATTTCTAAACTCAGAAATAATGCCTGTTGGAAGCACTATTAGTTAATTTCGTGAAATTATTTCGCGCATTTTGAATATCGGGATACAACAAACATCGCTTAGGTAATTCCAACATTTACTTAAGCCGCAATCATGCTGTAAAAGTGGAGAATAGGATTGCTGAATTACTTGAGGAAGAATACCTCAGCAGCTGTATATTTATATACGTGATTTACACTCACTAATAAAGGAAACCTAGGAAATATAATCTGTACAAAATAAGGAAACATAGACCTATACAAAAATAAGGAAATACAACTATACAAATCAACACTTAATGTAATTTCCTAGTTTCTTTAAATACATTTATTCTATTCTAATTTCCCTAAATAGGAGATATTCTCTAACACATGCATATACAATAACCATAATATCAAGGGTGGCCTACATAGGCTCAAAATACATCAGTTAATGAATAGGCAACAAGGATATGGAAATACATGCATCTTGAAACATAAAGGATAACCCAAAAGGCCCCACATGTATGTCCCTATCCCAAACCAAGAGATACAGTCAGTGCCTATACAAAATAACTAAACCAAAAAGAATGTGATTGGACTATCACCCAATCTTCCAGTACTGCACTCTGTCATGCTGCCGGACGGTTACCCTGCACATCTGAAAGTAAATTCCCATATCATGGGATGAGACTAACGTCCAGTGAGCGAGCCAGACGTGTAGTGTGTGTGTTACAAATAAATGACATACAACACTCAGGATCAATCATATAAACTCAGTCATCAGCACATAATATATACAGGGCAAGTAACTAGAACTGTGATGGTGTTGTTACCCGACTCCCGGGGTCTTTTCGCTATTAATGTGATTGAGCGCTCGACCGTGTGACCAAGGATCGTCGTCCAGGGCCGCCTATAATTAAATTTTATTGTAGAGTCAAGGTACATAAGTTACTTTTAAGGTGAGGACCCTCATCTCCCTCTTGGCCGCGAATTCAATATGGCTACCCTTTAGTTATTAAATTTCAATGCCCGAAGGCCTGTGATGGTCAACGACCCTGTGATTGCCCGAAAACCTCATGATGGTCCGAGAACCGTAATGACTTGATCTATGGTGGCCAAAGGCCCATGAACATAGGGTATGAGCATGAATATCAAAAATCCCTAAATCATTTAACCTAGGGGTGGATATATCAAGTAGTTCAACAAACAATTCACAATCCAATCATAACTAACCCATTAATTAATCATCAAAAAGGGATAAAAGCAAGGGAAAGAGGAAGAGGGATCATACAAAGGAGTCACACAAGAAAAGAGTGAGTAAGAGCTACACCCACCTTGAAATGGAGAAACAAAGAGGGGAAAGAGAGGGGGAAGATGATGGATCCAAGCTCCCAAGGGTGGTTGAAGGCCTCCAAGCTAGCTTCTCTACTCCTCCAAGCTCCTTCTCTCTCTAGGGCTTCTCTCTCTCTATGAAAGTGGGTGAAAAGGGAAAGTGAGAAATAAATGCCCTAATTAAGGTTTTTATTCTAGTACGCGTATTCTCGCTCAAGCGAGTAATTCTCGCTTGAGCGAGGAAGATGGAAATTTCCCCCTTTCGTATTCTCGCTCAAGCGAGACTCTTCTCGCTTGAGCGAGAATATTCTAGAGAGTATCCTCCTAAATTTTGGTTGAATTTCGCTTGAGCAAAATTCTTCCAGAGAGCACTCCAAAATCTCCCATGTTTCTCGCTCGGGTGAGACCCTTCTCGCTCAAGTGAGAAAACCAGAAAAGATTTTGCAAGTTTTTACTGATATACTCGCTCAAGCGAGCCATTCTTGCTTGAGCGAGAATATCAGAATCCCATTTTCTTATTTCCTCTTTTCTTTAATCCTAACTCATTTTCTTCCCTTTAATTCTTACCTCTTACATTAGATCCTTATTTTATATCCCTAGTTCTAATAATTAAGTTTGAATTCTTGGGATGTTACAGGGAACCCTGGAGACTCTTCCATGCAACAAGTTGATGCCATATACTTCAACCAAAGAGGACAAGGAGGTCCCTATTCCAACACCTATAATCCAGGTTGGAGGAACCACCCCAATTTCCCATACAAGAACAATCATAATCAATCGGGGCAAGGTAATTTAAGACCTCCATAAGGATTTCAGCCACAACCACAACTATCAAGGTTGAAGAGCATGATGAAGACATTTATAATCTCCCAAACGAAGCAAAATAAAGAATTTAGGCAACAATGGCTTATAATGGGAGAAGCCATCAAAACATTAACCTCCAAGGTGGATGCTTTGGCTACTAATAACAAGATGTTAGAGGCCCAAATTGCTCAACATGAAAGTTTCACCTCTAGACCCCAAGGTACGTTTCCTGGCCAACCTAAAACTAATCCTAATGAGCATTGTAAGCACATCGCCCTTAGGAGTGGTTAATAATTAGAAGGTCCTAGGATGAGTGAAGAATATGATAATGTAGAGTAAGATAAGAATGAAAGTGAGACAACTAGGATATTATCTAAGGAAGATGAGAAAGAGAAAAGGAATGAGAATAAAGAAAAAAAAAGCTAGTACCACTCCCATTAAGCCTTATGTACCACCTATCCCTTTCCCTCAGAGGTTAGCTAAGGCTAAATTAGATAGACAATTTGGTAAGTTCTTAGAAGTCCTTAAAAAGCTATACATAAACATATCATTTACTGAAGCTTTACAACAAATGACTTCTTATGCTAAATTTCTAAAGGATATTTTATCCAATAATAGAAAGCTTCAGGAGTATGAAACAATAACTTTAATTGAGGAGTGCAGTGCTTTAATTCAAAATAATTTACCTCCTAAATTAAAAGACCCATGTAGTTTTCCCATCCCTTGCCAAATTGGTAATGTGAGTTTCAATGGAGCCTTATGTGATCTTGGGGTAAGCGTGAGTCTCATACCATTTTCTGTTTGTAACAAGCTAGACATGGGTGAATTAAAACCCATGACTATTTCCTTGAAATTTGCGGATCATTCTGTCAAATATCCTGTGTGTATTTTAGAAGATGCACATTAAGTTAGGTAAATCCTTTATTCCTGCCAACTTTGTAGTTTTAGAGATGGAGGAGGATTCACAGATTCCTATTATTTTGGGTAGGCCATTCTTAGCTACAGTTGGTTCTATTTAATCTAAAGAATAGTAAACTTTCATTAACAATAGGAGAGGAGAGTGTGGATTTTGATCTATCTAATGCTATTAAACATCCTTCTGTTAAGGATTCTTCTTGCAAGATTAATTTTTTGCACCAAGTGGTGAAACATTAAGCACCTAAGTGTCTTGTTAATCACCCATTAGAGATTTGCTTAACTGAGGACCGCCTTGAAGATGACCAAAATGATGAGATTGTTAGGTATGCACGATTGCTAGAGGCCACACCATACATCTCACCTCATTCTACTACGATTGAGAAGTTGGAAACAAAACCAAAATGTGATGATTAAAAACAAGAAAAAGCTCCACGGCTAGAACTTAAACCTCTTCCTTCCATGCTAAGGTATGAATTTCTGGGACTCAACTCCACCTATCCTATGATTGTGAATGCAAACTTGAGTAAATTGGAGATTAAAAAATTACTTAGAGAGCTCTGGTTGCATAAGAAAGTCTTTGGTTACACTATTACTGATATAAAGGGTATCTATTTTTCAATTTGCATGCATAATATTATTTTAGACCGATAGAAGCCCTCTATAGAATACCAAAGAAGATTGAATCCTAACATGAAGAAGTTGTTAAAAAAGAGGTGCTTAAGTCTTTAGATGTTGGGGTGATTTATCCTATTTCTGATAGTGAATGGGTAAGTCTTGTACAAGTAGTTTCTAAGAAAAGGGGAGTCACTGTGCTTACAAATTAAAAAAATGAATTAATCCCTACTAGGACAGTCACGGGTTGGAGAATGTGTATATACTATAGGAAGCTTAATAAAGCTACTAGGAAAGACCATTTTCCCTTACCATTTATTGATCATATGCTTGGGAGGTTAGTAAAACATTCATATTTTGGTTATTTGGATGGCAATTATGGCTTTCACCAAATTCCTATTCATCCAAATGATCAAGAAAAGACCACTTTTACATGCCTTTATGGTACTTATGCATACAGGAAGATGCCATTTGGTCTTTGTAATGCTCCTGCTACCTTTCAACGTTGCATGCAAGCTATCTATTCTTACTTTATTGAAAATATAATGGAAACTTTTATGGATGATTTCTCAGTTTATGGTACAAGTTTTTATGACTGTTTGACTAACCTCTTCTAAGGTTTTGCAGTGATGTGAAGAGGTAAATTTTGTCCTTAGTTAGGGAAAATGTCATTTTATGGTCAGAGAAGGTATAATGCTTAAGCTTGGTGTCTGAATAGGCATTGAGGTGAATAGAGCAAAGGTCGAAATTATTGAAAAGATGCCACCACCCACATCAATCAGAGGAGTGAGGAGTTTCCTAGGACACGCCGGTTTTTACCGGCATTTTATCAAGGTTTTTTCAAAATTACTAAACCACTAACTCAATTATTGATTAAAGATGTTCCAGTCAACTTTAACTAGGATTGTTTAAATTCCTTTTGCAGGTTGGAGGAAGTGTTGATCTCAACACCTATAATTCAAGCACCTGATTGGAATATACCTTTTAAGGTGATGTGAGATGCAAGTGTCCATGCCATAGGAATTGTACTTGGTTAAAAGAAAGACAAGAAGCTACATGTTATTTGCGAACAAGACCCTGGATGATGCTCAAGTTAATTATGCTACAACTGAAAAAGAGCTTCTGGCAATTGTCTTTGCTTTTGACAAGTTCAGGTCCTATTTGGTTGGATCCAAGGTGATTGTGTACACAGAACATACAGTCACCAAATATTTGTTTGAGAAGAAGGATGCCAAACCAAGACTCATTACATGGATCCTTCTACTTCAAGAGTTTGACCTTGAGATCAAGGACAAGAAGGGCACAAAAAATCTAGTTGCAGATCACCTTTCAAGGTCGTATCAAGACTCAGAACAAAAATGGCTCAACCTAATGAGCTACCTATTAATGACTCATTTCTTGATGAGCACCTGCTAGCTACTTCCACTGTGGATATTCCTTGGCATGCAAATTATGTCAACTATCTAGCTTGTGGGATCCTACCACCAGATCTTAGTTATCAATAAAAGAAGAGGTTCTTTGTTGACATCAAATACTACTTATGGGATAAGCCACTTTTGTATAAAGCGGCGTGCTAATGGTATACACAGAAGATGCATCCTTGAAGAAGTTGAAAGCATTCTCTTCCATTGTCATACTTCTTCTAATGGAGGACATGTTAGCTTCTCCAAGACTTTAACTTAAGTTTTACAAGCTGGTTTCTATTGGCCTAATCTCTTTAAGGATACAAGGTGCTATGTCTTATCTTTTGACCAATGCTAGAGGACAGGGAAGATTTCTAGAAGACATGAGATGCCTTTGAACAACATCCTAGAAGTTGAGATTTTTGACGTTTGGGGGATTGATTATATAGGACCATTCCTGTCTTCACTGAGCAACAAGTATGTATTAATTATTGTGGACTACATATCCAAGTGAGTGGAAGCCATACCACCCCCAACTCATGATGCAAAGACTGTTATCAAGAATTTTAGGAAGATCATTTTTCCAAGGTTCTGAGTCCCGAGAGCTCTTATAAGTGATTGTGGCTCTCACTTTGTTGAAAGACAATTCAAGAATCTCTTGAAGAAGTATGTGGTGACTTACAAGGTTGCTAAACCAGCGATCAATTGGAGGTCTCCAATAGAGAAACCAAGAGCATTCTGGAGAAGATTGTTTCAAAATCAAGGAAAGATCAGTCGCTCAAGTTGGATGATGCATTATGGGCATACCACACTACCTATAAACTCCTATAGGAATGACCACCATTCAGGCTAATATAAGGGAAGTCATGTCATCTCCCTGTTGAACTGGAGCATAAATCCTTTTGGGCTATACAACTGCTCAATATGGATTTGAAGAAATATGGTGAAAAACGCAAATTTAAGTTGACTAAATTGGATGAGTTGCGACTTGATGCCTATGAGAATGCTAGGATTTATAAGGAGAAAACCAAAAAGTGACATGACAAACAGATTATAAGAAGAGTGTTTCATGAAGGAGATGTGGTTTTATTATTTAATTCCTGGCTAAAACTTTTCCCAGGTAGTTGAGATCTAGGTGATCATGACCCTTTCAAGTTAACCAAGTCTTTCCTTACGAACTGTTGAGATTTGGAGGAGGTAATTCGAACTTCCAAGGTCGTTAGTCAACGACTGAAGCATTACTTTACAAAGAACCTATTGAGAAGGGGATCACGCATACTCTTCTTGAACCAATGGCTTTGAATTAACTTTTACAGGAATCAAGTTTTAAGATCTTAAACAAGCGCTTCTTAGAAGACAACCCAAGCTATATTTATTGCACAATTTATTTTCTAATTCTCTAGTTCAGGTATTATTTTTTTGTTTTGTTTTGTTTTAGTAGGTTCCAGTAGGATCGTCAACGTTATACACAACATATAGAAAATAGGTTCCATGAAACAAATTCATTAATTTATTGATCATTTAGAATCTGAGACAAAGCTGTGAATATAGACAAGAACATTTCATTATTAGACTCTAAAATTTTCCAACATGCAGACACTAATCAAAGTCCAGTTTGGATTAGCTTCTAACTTATAGGAGTTAAGTGTTTATGAAAAAGATAAATGAAAAAACATCTCAAAAAATTAAATTCATTTTGCCTTCTTAATTTATTTTATTTTCTTCTCATATGGTATAAGTGTATGTAGAGGAGTTTGTCCAAATTATCACCAAAATAATTGAACTACTGATTGCTAACCCAATCCCATCTAGTATTATGGACATGTATAAATACAAAATTATAGATTTTATTACTCCTCTAAAGTGGAGGAGTCACCTTAAAGAGTAAACTAAACATTTATAACCATTGATTTAAAAATCAATGATTGAGATTTGAATAACTTCATAGTTTTTCATATATGTACACAATACAATCAGAATCAGTCAATGTGTCAGGGATAGTTATGATCTAAATGCGCATTAACTTTCCTAAGTTAATAAAACACGCATTTTTTCACTTATTTATTCTTTTAGGGAAAAAAAAGTAAAATAAAATATTAAAGGCACTATTCATTCACAAGATTAATATCACGAACAGAATACAGCATTCATATTCATGTCACATAAAAAAAGCAAGGGAGCAATGCTGTGATATCCGCAATTTACCTTCTCCTATATCTACATTAGGTGATCTCCTCAAGGTATAGCCAGAAATAAGCAAAGACATTATGCTCTGTTGTCTTGAATCTCCTCATGACAGTCATGACTAGATACAGATGAAGAGGAAGCGATGTGCTTGCCTCTGCTATCTGATAATGATGTGTCATCATCTACACTTTTCTCAACATTTGTCTTCTGCAGAAGCTGGGGCTGATTTTGCAGAATCTGTTTTGAAGTAGGACAAAAATTTATCATGTTACTATAACATTGGGATTAATTTCATCCTCATTCAAACTTCAAAGATTGTGCAATGCAGTCTGTATCAAAAAATTTAATCACACAGAGGAGACCATTCTTGGAACACATGCAAACTGGTTAAAAATCAATGGTAGTAGTATATAGTAATGTCTAAAGTGATTGGATCAAACCCCTGTACTTCAATGGTTTAGGTGCATGCTTGTTTTCAATTGTTTTGGAAGTAATAATTATATTTTAAAACTTTTTCAGAAATCTGCATCCAAAAACAGCTATTTTTTTAAAATAAAGCTGAATCATAATTCATAAACATGGACATCAATAGTACTGTACAGTGGGCATAATATTTAAAATACCAGTCTCAAAAGATTCTGAAAAGCTAAATACCATTTGTATGCATTCATCCAATATGGGCCAATTTGGATAAACATCTCCAGAGGGACTTGTGAGAGAAGAAAATATAATGAATCAAGAAGGTAAAATGAATTCAATTTCTCCCATAAATTGAAATTAGTTATTTATAGAGAAGTTAAATGGGAGAGCTTTTGAAAAAATTGAGTTGCAAAAACTAACTTCAACTTATGGGAGAAGTTGAATCCATTTTACCTTCTTGATTCACTCTATTTTTTTCCCCCACAAGTCCTTCTAGAGAAGTTTATCCAATTTGACCCTATGACACATGCTTATAAAAAGCTTGTGAAAAATTGGTTATAAAATAAATTATAATCCTATTAGTACATCTCCCTTACAAGGACGCAAGCGTTGAGAATAGTGAGGAGGGAATATCCATTTGGTGGTCACCATATTCATCAGATGGGACCTTTTTATACGCTAGTAAAGGTACAGCAAGATGATCATTTATTGTGTGGTTGGAGGAGGAGGAGGAATGATAAGAATGTTGCAAAAAAAAAAAAAAAGTTGCAACTTTACCTCATTCTGGAGTTTTCTTTGAGCTTCCAGCTGAGAGTTTGGCATATTCGGATCATTTGCAAACCCCTCCCCAGAGTTCATGTGAGCTGCATGTGTTTGAGAAGGTACAAAATAGAAGCTTCGCATTGGAGGAGAGGATACATTCATTGGTCCACCAGGGATCACATACTGCTTTTGTGCTTGCTCACTGGAAGCTTGTTCTCCATTAAGCTCAGCACTAGATGATTCAGCCACAGACCTTTGAGACGGGGGATAAAGTGTGTAACCAGGGGACCTGTGAGTTTGAGAAATAAGACCTTTGTTTTAAATTCAAGGAATAGCACTTGTACCATCTTTACAAATACACAAGATTTTCCAGTTAATTAACTCTTTACATGACAAACAGCCAAAAACTAGAGCTACTGAGCTAGTTCGTTTTCCTAATTTCAAATTCAATGAGGATTGGAAACATCATCATTTGGGGAATGAGAAATGAATGAACTGAACTTTTCCCTGCAGAGAAACATATCCTATGACTTAAAAAAACACAGGTTCTAAGATCTATCAGCCGTACCCGTATTAAGTATAATTGCTCTATCTTTCTATTTTCTTCCTCTCGGTTTAGGGTTTAGGGTTTAGGGTTGAGAAATAAGTCCTTTGTTTTAAATTCAAGGAATAGCACTTGTACCATCTTTACAAATACACAAGATTTTCCAGTTAATTAACTCTTTACATGACAAACAGCCAAAAACTAGAGCTACTGAGCTAGTTCGTTTTCCTAATTTCAAATTCAATGAGGATTGGAAACATCATCATTTGGGGAATGAGAAATGAATGAACTGAACTTTTCCCTGCAGAGAAACATATCCTATGACTTAAAAAAACTCAGGTTCTAAGATCTATCAGCCGTACCCGTATTAAGTATAATTGCTCTATCTTTCTATATTCTTCCTCTCTTTTACTTTGTATATTCTCTCACTTGAAATGCTTTCAAAAGCTCTTGGTTCCTTTCTTGGGCAAGGGAAGGCACCTCCCTAAGCAGGTGTGAAGCAGTATGGACTATGGAGAAAGGACTGACTTTTCTTATTTGTTTGCAAGAGAAAAGGAAAATGCCTCTACATTGTTAATTTAGGAGTTTTATAAATAATCATACTTTCATTGTAGAATCATATTCTATCTTTAATATCTCATTTTAAATTCAGTAAAATCCACTTTTAAACAACTTTTCCCCTTCTTAGAAGATGAGAAAGATGCATGGAATTGATTTTTTAAGCTACTGTAGAAAAAGAGGAATATGGTCCTAGGAGAGATTGCATACCATGCAAAAGATGCAGAGGGGTAAACATAAGACTTCTCATATATTGAAGCTGCTGCAGCAGCAGCTTGAAGTCTTGCTTGATGCCAATTCAAATTATCAGTTGCCATCCCACTGCCAACCTCAGCTTGAGCTGTGCTTCCAGTTCCTGTCCCTGTTCCATTTTAAGGTTAAAATATAACAGAGAATAACCAGGCCTCATTCCCACCATGTAGTATTCCAGGTTAAAATAATCAACTTTAAATATCACATTGAATACAACACACATGCAAAGCCATGCTGTTTGAAATGATAAGGCAAGCAATGCTTAATCCTCATAGATATCCCCTTTTCAATATTTTAAACAGTATAACTGTTTTGGATTCAGTAGGCACCATGATGACCCAAAATTAAAAGAGAACAAGGTTTTAAAAGTTAAGTAATATATGTAGTTACACATAGAAGTATAATTATGAGCTTTACATGAAACTATAGAAGAAAATGAATGAGAAATAATTTATCAGGATCATACTTTCAACACTATTTTTTTATTTTTTATTCCAAAGCACTGTATCCCTGGAAATAATATAACTTCAGTAATGGCATTTTGCAGATTATTAACATGGATTTTATGTTTTAAGAATACTGTTCACCTATAGTAGTTATTTATCATATAATTACCATGTCGATGAGCATCGGACTGTGATCCTTGCTGCCCCCCAGCAGCAGCAGTTGTCCCATTTTCTGGTGGTACAACCAGTGCTCTGCAGGTAGGGCAAGTATGCTGCCTCTCCAGCCATGATCGGAGGCAATGAACATGAAAAAGATGTCCGCATATAAGTTTCTTAGCAGTAGTCATCTCTTCACGACAGATAATGCACGTTGCATCACTTCTGCAAAGTCATTTCTAAAAATATTATCCTGAATGCATAAATATGAAAATAATAAGCATAGAACCTATACCAAGTTTAGAACTTACACATTAAGCTCTTCAGGGGTTGCATCTGGAAACCGATCATTCATGTTAGAAGTGATCTTGCGATAACGTATGTAGTCTGCAACACGAATTTTGAAGTTCCTAAATGTCTCGTACAGCTCCCTTATTAAGTGCAAAGGAACACCATAGTTTCTGATAAATCAATTTAAAGTTAGTAGGTAAAGAATAAACCTATGAAGGTTAAACATGTAATCAATTCAAAATAAAGAAAAAAACTAAAGCATGAAAAACAAGTGAACCAAATGCTTCACATACATCTCAACGAGAAAAATTACTGAAAGTATCAACAAGAAAAGGTAACTATAACCTTATCATGTTGAAAATCTTTGAGGTTAAAGCGGCAGTATGAAAGCCAAGTACCATGTCCAATAAAATAAGCAAGTCTTTGACTAATATCATAATCAGCCAACTATATTACTGGCTCCTACAGAACTGACCAAGTTCTGCAATAACTAATTCTCATTTTATCCCCTATCTTCAAGGATTCCATTATCCATGAATAACGCTAAATCTTACATGTTTTTTGCATATTAGTTTAAAATAACAAGATTTAAAATCTCCAATCGTTCTTGCCACCCAGAAAATCATCCCAGTAGATTCAGGAATTTCACTACAAATTTACCTTCAATGTCCAACCTTTTGAAATTTGAACCAAAAATCAATCTTCAAAAACAAATACATTTATTTTTAAATCCGACCCTAAACTCTAAATGCAACTACGAGTTTACCTTCAATGTGTAGCCTTTTGAAACCTGAACTAAAAAACAATATTTAAAAACCAATACATTTATTTTCAGTTCCGACCTTAAATAATTTAATTTGTCCAGGTCCTCCACAAAACCACTGTAAGGATTAAGGAGTTTTCAGTTCTTCCATATGTGGTTACATGTTGTCAATACTCATTCAAAGCAAGCATACTAGCAAATAATTCAGGACTAAGCATCTTAAGGTATCTTCGCGAACATGTAAATCTGAACACAAACAGTCTAATCATTGTACATTCAAATGTATGCGTTAATATAGCTGATGATATAAGTATCATTGTCAATCATGCAATAATCTGATCCTGAGTGTAGTCCAATGACTAAATGAATAAGTGTCAATGCCACCCACACAAACATATACCGTGACTTTAGTGCACATGCTGTTATGAAAGATTAAACCATGCAAGAGAGCTAGTACACGTAACCGATAACTTACATGAAAATTACAAGAAAGAAGCAGAGATACATAGACAAGTGAAGCAAGTCCCTAACAAGTTCCAGGTAAAACGTGAAGACTGGTTTCCTTTCCCATTGTCCCTCCATAAGCATGTCACTGACATAGAAAATATATTTTACAAAAATTGACACTGTTGTTGTTGCCAGTATCATGTACCTGAGACATGTCAAAACAACACCCGAGGTTAAACTATATCAAAACCACACCCCAAAGGAATCATGAATAGCATTATTCTGAATTAACATAAATGCTAACTTTTGGATTCCCAGAAAGCATAAAAAAGCAGATATATAGGAAACCATTTAAACGTTCAGTTTTCTGTATATAACTTTCAACTATAATGGAATTTTTCATAAACATGGACTAGTTTCGCTTTTCGCTTTTTGCATAAAGTTTTCTAATCCAACAGAAAATTCTGCTAGAGAACCTTCCAGAGCTACATTTTCAATTTACATTTATTAAGCATGTCACAAATTATTTGAGAAGAAGAAAAGGAAGAAGAGGGCTTACTCAAAAGCAAAGAAGAGTGAAACCGAAGCCTGCCTTGATAGTATCAAATGCTTCACAGAACTATACAAAAAGAGGCCATCTAGAAGAAGAAGGAAACCCATAAAAGATACAATTCGAACTTGAGACAACATGGGCACGGAAGGAGTGGTCTCTATGTACTCGACTCTCTTTTGAGCCAACCAATGCAAAGCCTTGATTAACAAGAGTGCTGTAACCAAGGCAAGGAATGTAATAGAAAAGTCCTGCCTAAAGATAGTAATTGCAAAGAGAATTTCCATAACCTCCCTCCACGATTGCTCATTAAGCCTCTCAACCTCAGCCTCTCTAAGGGAACCAAGGAACACCTTTTTGGTCAACTGCCACAGAACACACATGATGACCAGACCCATGTTGAGAAGAAGCACCAAACTGATCTTGGAAGTTGCCAGATAAACCATTGCCGGATAAAACTGGCCTCTACTGTTAAATGCATGATATGTAATAGCCAGAGTAGCTATCAAACTAAGACCCGCATATGTCTGCAGCCTCATCATTTTGCTCTACAAAAGAGCACAACAATCATTGAATCAACATGTGAAAACCCAATTGCAAAACAACTCCAAACCCACAATAAACACCTATAATCAATCTCGCACATGCATTTGGATTTTGGGTATAACATGAACACCCAAATCCCACCCTCCAAAAAAAAAAAACACACACGCATACAAGAATTAACATAAACAATCTTTACACAACAGCAAAAAAATGTAAATCTAGCAGAAAAGAATCCATACTACGCATTCACTAATTGGGGTTAAAAATCAACGAGAGGAGGCGAATCAAGAAAATTAATGATTTTGGTAAGTAGAAATTGAAATTCAAGTTAGCGAAAGAAGATATTACATGATTTTGTTATGGTCCCAATTGAACTAAAACTCAAACCTAACTGCGAATGAGGTGAAGATACGCGCGATCCATGGCATTACGGAAAAAGATAAATTGAAAAAGAAAATGAAAACTTTGTAAGAGGATGATAACAATAATAATAATTGGGTACCGATTTTGGAGTTGGATGGGTCTGAGTCTCAGTCGGAATGGAATGGAGGAACCAACTTCCGTGGATGGCAACTTGGGCAGCTCCAGTTGAGGGCTTCTGGCATCGTAGATTTCCATGTTTTTCAACTTCAATATTAAAATGAGTGTCAATTCTGTAAAATTTAAAAATATGATGTATGAGTATCCAACCAGAATTTGACACGTTGGCCTATGTGTAAGTAACCCGTTGGAAATTTATCCATCAACACGACCAAAATTTCGGGGCGTATTGTTCCGATTTTATTTTATCATTTGATTTATTTTGTTTATTTTTTAAATTTGATTTAATTTAACCTAATTTAAATTGAATTTGATTAGATAATTTTTAATTTTTTAAAGGAAAGATAAATATTAGATAAAAATGATAAAATTATAAAATAATATAAATATTTATATTAAAACTTATATTTATTAATATAAATATTAAATTATATAAAAAGAAGAAAACGAAACATGAAAATCAATTGATAATTAATTTAAATTTGATATATTTATAAATATTAATATGACATTGGATAATAAAATCATAAAAAGCATGTTAACATAATTAATTTCATAAATATATATGTATGTAAATATAAATATAAGATTATTTTATAAGTAACATAATATATGTGATCACTCCCTTCTTCTAGAGAGCACTCCCTTTTCTAGATGATTTGGCTTGTCTCTTGCGCGAAGCGCTCCCGCGCGTCTTCTGTGCGACCAAATGACACCGCTTCATTTTTAAAAATGAAATCTTGGTTGTTCCTTCTTATTTTATCTCAGCCATTGGTTCCTTATTAATCAATAACACATTTTCCCACTGGAAGCACAGACTCACTGATACAAACGCACAAGCACTCAGGCTACACAAAGCACACAAGGAGAAGGAGGACATACCTGTAACATCCCAAGAATTTAAATCTATTTTTATAGAGGAAACATGTAGTATGATAGTTTTGTGTAAAGGATTAAGGAATGAGTGGGAAAAATTGAGTTAAAATGAGTAAAAGTGAGAAATCAAGACTTTGGGTTCTGATATTCTAGCTCAAGTGAGGAGGGCTCGCTTGAGCGACAAGTGAGCATATCAGAAAAAAAATTGTAAAATTTGTGTTCTGGTTTTCTCACTTGAGCGAGGAAGCTCACGCTCAAGCGAGAAACAGGGGAGCAAATTGGTTGCTCTCTGGAAGGATTTCGCTCAAGCTAGAAGGGTCTCACTCAAGCGAAATTCATCTAGAGAAGGGAGTGCTCTCTGGAAGAATTTCTCTCAAGCAAGAAGGGTCTCGCTTAAACGAAATTCATCTAGAGAGGGAGATGCTCTCTGGAGTATTCTCGCTTAAGCGAGATGTTTCTCGTTTGAGAGAGAACGCGAATTCAGAATTTTCTCTGGATCCTTGCTCAAGCGAGAAGGGCTCGCTTGAGTGAGAATGGGCATGGCAGAGTTAAAAACATTAATTAGGGCAAACTTCCCCATTCTTCTAACCTTCTATATCTATTTTAGAGAGAGAAAGGGGTTTCTATAGAGAGAAGTTCGTCTTGGGAACATAGAGGACGCTTAAGGAAGACAAGGATCTCCAGCCCCAACCTTCCTCGACTTCTTTCCCTTCTATTTAAGCTCCTTGAGATGAGTAAAACTCACACACTCTCACCTAGTCTTGTATGAACACTCCCCAATGTACCCTACTCTCTTCCCTCCCTTTTCTTGAGCTTGTATGTGGTTGCTTATCGGTTTGATTTTGTTTAAATTCAATGTATGGGGATTTTCATGATTGTATGTCTAGAGACCTTTAAATAGGGTTTTGATTTGGGTTTTTTTTTGCTATATCATGGCCTTATTTATAATACTTATGAATGTTATGGTTTATGTTATGCACATATTGAGAATGAATAAGACACTTGGGCTTTTGCCCCCAGAGATTAAAAAAGAGATAATGGACTCTGGTCCCTAGAGTTAATGGACTTCGGTCCCCAGAGTAAAACTTGGACTTCAGTCCCCAGAGTAATGGCGGGTATTAACCCTAAGGGAGACATTCCTTGTGGTCCGACCTCAGGTCTAGCCCCAGAGATATAGATAAGACCCCGTCCTGCCGGGAAATGCAAATCATGCATATTATTAGAGATGTACATTGAGATTTAGTATGTTAGAGCTTATGCCTATATGCTTCCTTGTATATGTTGCATTGCATTTGCTTGCTTACCTACACAGCCTGTTGAAGTAGTTCATAGAGTCACAAGAAGGAGGGTTAACTTGTGACCCTTGAAAACTTTTAGTCCAACCTACAAATACTTTGAGAAACTTGCTGATCTTTGCTCAAGGAATACCTTGGCTATCAGAAGTTGCTTCTAGAAGATAGTGGTTAGTGTATAATGCCAACTAAGTTGATTGAAACTATCTTCTCAAAGGCAAGCAATGTCATAAGGACTAATATAATCAAATTTTATTCTTCCATATAGTGTATTTAATGTAGAAACAACTCAAATAAGGTTCAGAAGAATAATATAATGTTTCTTCAGTTATGCAGAAGCAAAACAATGAATCTGTCACTTTAAACCATTATTCTGAAAGGTCAAATAATTTTATATTTTAATAAAACTTTCCAGAATAGTTATTTAACCAATAACTAATAAGATTATATAAGAAAATCTGTTTAGAAGAAGGTTTATATCAATCTGATATTTTAAATCAAGTTACACAATGAAATTTGATAAATGTTTCTTCTGGAGTATCCAATAGACTTGAAACTTGATGAAACTTTCCAGATCAGATATTTAAATTGTAAACAATCAGAATATAAAGTTGAATCTAATTAAAATCGAGTTTTTAAAGATCTGGTAATTTGAACCCCAAGTTTCAATGTTGAACAATGAACAGATTTCAAGAAATGTGCTTCTGAAGCACCAAACAGTTTTATAATTTAATGAAACTTTCCAGATCAGTATTTGAACTGATATGTATGTGATTTATGAGAAAATATCAGTTCAAAAACAGGTTTATCAAAATCTGGTTTACAGCTTGCTAAATATTCAAAGTATGAACAATAACTAGCAAATCAATAAATGTAAGTGCAAAAAGATAAAGAGAGTAATGGTAAGAGACATTGCACTGATGATTTTTATACTGGTTCACCCTCACAATCCTTGGGCTACGTCCAATACCTACCTTAGTAGGATTTTCCACTAATCAATCTTGATTACAAGGTATTTTTTGCTCCCATAGCCTCCTCAGGCCCTTTTCAAGTATTCTTCTGCAGCCTCTTCAGGCTCCTTGCAAGTATTATTCTGCAGCCTCTTCAGGCTCTAACACTAGTATTCTTGGCTCAGCCTCTGCAGGCTCTACACACTCTCAATCCAACACTAACTTTCTCTAGTTAGCTTGGAGATCACAAACACTCTTCAACAAGAGATGGGTTTTTTACATATGGCTCACAAAACACTCATGGAGTGGATTAATCTTTACAAAACTGAACCTAGACACACTCTCTAACAATTATGAACAGCAGCTCTGCATTTTGGAGTGGTTGAAGGAGAACCTCACTCTAGAAGGGAATTTCTACATTATGGCTCTTTAGATTTCTTTCCTTTTGCTCTCCTTGATGTTACCCAACTGAATGGGGCTGTATATATAGAATTCTGGGGGTCAAACAAGTCATTGGAGTTGCTTGGAGAAGTGGTCAAGCTCTTAGTTGGCCTCGTAGGAGCTGTCATTATCATAGGATAACTTTCATTCTTTGACCAGTCAATCCTTCTGATGGGTTTCTTTTGTTCTTTCACAAAATCTTTCTTCTGGAAGTGTAAAAACATCCAACAATTGATAAATAACAGTAATAAGCTCTTGGAAAAAATCTATGATGTTTTTCCTACATCTGAAGAAAGTTGTTCCTTCTGGAAGTATGCATAAATTCTATTTCTTCTTCTGGAGAAAACTGTTTCTTCTGGAAGTGTGCATAAATTATGTTTCTTCTTGTGGAGAAAACTGTTTCTCCTGGAAGCGCGCAAAAATTCTGTTTCTTCTTCTGGAGAAGACTGTTTCTTCTGGAAGTGTGCAGAAATTCTGTTTCTTCTTATGGAGAAAACTGTTTCTTCTGGAAGTGTGTAGAAATTTTGTTTCTTCTAGAGAAAATTGTTTCTTCTAGAAGTGTGCAGAAATTCAATTTTATGCTTCTTGAGTGTTCTTCAACTTGAAATGTTCAAGGATAATAACTTGAGGAGTGTGGGAACGTGTTCAATGCTACTAAAAGTACTTTGAACATGTTTACAACTTGAAATTCATATTTGATGCTTCTGGAGAGTGATAACTTTACTGTAGAAACTGTTGGTTTTGCTTCTAAAGACAAAATTGTGTTTCTAATGATATTGACCTTCTCCAATTGCTTTGTTTGCATCAGCAACACTTGGAATGAATATGCTTGAATTTCTTAAGTTATCTTTCACATTCAGAAGGTGTCAGGTTTCATGAAAAGCTCCTTCTCATGCTTCTAGTGGTCTTGAATAATCCTTCTTAAGTTTCAACTTTGCTTCTGAAGCTTGATACAACTCAGTCTAACATTCATAGGATCTTAGATGAACTGTCTTGACCTTCTTGAAGCTAAGAAGCTACTTCTTGAACTTGTTTCATCACTTTTGACATGAAAGCTCTATGTAGCATCCTTCTGGACACATGTTCTAATGTTAAATGATGTTTTTGATCTTTCCACCTTCCTTTTGTAACTTTTCCTGTATTCTTTCAAGCATTCTCAAGTTCAAACATTAGTACCAAAGTATTCAGAACACTTAGAATATTGTTGTGAAAGTTTGTTGTCATTAAAACCTTTGCTCAAAAGGGTCTTGGACCTTACACCTGTTGCATGCTTTACTCACTGAGACTCTAGTCTCACCACACGTTTTGTGGTTATCTTTTAAATGCAAAAGTTCCACCCCAGTCAGGGCAATGAGCTTGGAGGTGCTCGGGAGTCCCTAACTATTTTGGATGTATTTAGTGGTTTTAATGATGACAACCTATCAAAATTCACTTGTCATAATTCTGATTTAAAAAGGAACTAATCATTTCGCTTAAGTGTATGTTAAGAAGATACATGCAGGAATTTGCAGAAGATAGAACCAAAGTCCAGAAGAAAGGAATCAACACTCTCACACTGCATCAAGCTGTAAAAGATGTCTTCATCATATTTGAAATGACAATTTGATGAAGGAAAACAAGAAAGCAGTTGGGAAAATGAAAAAAAAAAGATCTTCTGTAATGAGATTCAATAAGAACAAAGTCTGCAGAAGATACAAAAGATATATTTCTATGGAAGAAACATGATTGAAAATATTGAAAGCTTTTCAAAGAATAAGAAAGGGAAGTTTGGACATTAAATGGTTGGACTAAAATTTTGTCCTTAAAATCAGTCTCCCAGACTTGGATTAAATTGGAAAGAAGATTCACTTTACAGAAAAAAAGTAAAGAAGCAAAACTATGCTTGAGATTCATGACTTCCTAAGCTTTCCAAAGACAAAGTCAAGCAAAATTATTCTCTGAGGGCCTCTATAATTCTCACATACCAATGACAATCCTCTACAGAAGAAAGAAGGGTATTCTGCAAAAGAATTCTACTGTCAGGCATACTGCAGAAGAAGGAAAATTCATTAAATTTTGTTTTTATCATTTTTAAAGATACAGCTGGGTCAAATACATTTGAAATAATTTATGCTGAATAAATTATGGCCTATGGTGTGCTCCCAGAAGAAATGGTTGTAGAATTCACAAGTTTTTCTGTCTGCAGAAGATAGGTCCTCAAAAGGTGCATCCAGTCAAACTTGACAGTTGTATCTGCAGAAGATAGGTCCTCAAAAGGTGCATCCAATCAAACTTGACAATTGTATCTGCAAGAGACAGTTGCAAGATGATGGGGACAGCACAAGGAACACAACTGGAGGTGCATACAACCTCTCCAACGACTAGTTGCTCCTCTCCTCTATAAAATAAGAGGTTATCTTCATGTTTCAATCACCTTCACCAGAAGAAGCTCCAAATCTTCAGATTTTCAGTTCATATCTTCTAGACATTTTCTCTCTCTTCAATATTCTGAGTTTCTGCTATTAAAAGTCTTTGAGAGAGAGTTGGCTCATTACATTCTTTGTTGTGCCTAAATCACTTGTATTTTTTTAGCCTTATTTTTATCTTTTTCACTACTCATATCTTTTGTAAGTTCACAAGGAGGCTTAAGATTGTTAGTGCCTCTTGTGACTGAGTGGTTTGCCTGTAATATGAGAGGTTTGTTGAGTTGTGTTAAGATAGGTTGAGCAGAAATACATGCAGAGTGTATTCTACAATGTTTCTGGTGGCTGCACTTTCTGCAGAAGAAGCTGCAGTAAGAGTAAAGCCTTAGGTGACTACAGAAGGAACTTGATTAGAAGCCTGAAGAGGCTGCAAAAGAATACTAGGGGTAAGGTGTACCCAAAGTGACTGTAAATTTAAAGTTGAGTAAGAAAATCCTACTTAGTGTAGGGACTGGACGTAGCCTCAGGTTGGAAGAGGTGAACCAGTATAAAAATTGTGTGTGCAATCTTCTCACCCTTATTCTCTCTATTTCATATTGATTACATATGCATGAAATTATTTTGAAAACTATCTAATACCTAAGTAAGTGATACCTACAAGAGTTCCAATAAAAGGAACCATATCTTCCTCATACTACACATAATATAACTCTTAACTTCTTGAGTCTTTTCTTCTAATACTTAGCCAAGTTTCACTTGAGCAGAGTTTGTATTAGAAGAAATTTTCCGAATTTCAAAAAGATCACAATTCAACCCCCTTCTTATGATTGAAACTTCAACTTCATTTAGATACCTTGATGTATTTATATTCTTACATTCGATGATTAGAATTATATTTGTATTATGTTGAGGGATATGACTGTACATGTGCAGCCTTCGGGTCTTTCTATTTTGTTTAGGGCACATGTGTGGGGTTTTCCCAATTGATGTATACAGAGATTGTTTAGTTGAGCCCTTGAGGCATTTTTCTATTCAGTTTATGTTTTCATACACTGTTTGAGTAATCGTTGGACGCTTAAATGTTATATGATATTGTGATGCGATATTTAAAATGACGCAAAATAATTTCAGAATTTCGGGAATTTTGCTTCCAACGAGCTTAATTCATGGATTTAGAAATTAGGACGTTAAATTTTGGTATCAGAGCAGTTCAATCAAATTGGACTGTGGACTAGTTAGTTCCTAAAGTTAGTTATTACCCTCTTATACATTGTTATGAAATTGAGAGACTGATTACCTCGATGTTTGCTTAATGATGTGTAGAGGATTATGGCTGGCGGTAGGATAGCTCGTCCTTGGACCAACCCACCTTCTCCACCATGGGATCAACCTCAAGATCCTGTAGCAACAGCTCTTTAGATGCTCACTCAGATGATGGGGGAGCATGTAGTGACCAACCGCCAACAGCTCTTCAAAATATGATCATCATAATACTCTATAGGGAGTCCTAATACTCTTATCCAAATAGTCACCCTCTTCAATTCATCTTCAAATGGGAGGAATTCTGGCCTCCATCTCTAGACTACCAAATAGTGCCCTATGCTCACCCAAGTCCCACCTTCAAACACCTTATTTAAATCGCTCCAGTCAACAAATCTGAACACACAACAATCATTATTGAGATTAATAACCTCCATGTATCCCTAGGGTTGCCACAGTTTCTGGAGCCTCCCTTGAAGGATCTTCAAACTCACTCGTTTATCGATGCGTTTAACGATTAAAGCTCTTTTCCATAGAATACATGCTCATATTCTTTCTGATTTAGTTAGTTTCATTGTGGGGCAGAGAATCCTCATATTATCTTCCTCAACTTCTTCCATTCCATTTGATGCATCATCCTTGTCATTCTCTTCCCCTTCCTAAAGGTCAAACCCTCTCTCAGAAGAGGTATACCCGCCATTAACACCGTTGATGCCAATACAAGTACCTTTGTAGGAGACCACTTTCCTACTTGTGACCTCCACTGGTCCATTTCCCACCTTCAATTTCTTCTTGCTTCATTGCAGTAAATCGTCCTCCTTCGTAGAAAGGATTAGGGTTCTTGACACTCCAGCTATCTCTCTTAAAAATGAACATAATTTGAGAAGGGCCTGTTTACTTCCATAAAACATTTTTTATTTTCATTTTCTATTTTTTTGTTTTAATTACAAACAATGCCAACTCTTTTTTTAAATTTATTTCATGTTTCATAGTTTTGTACAAGAAAAAGATAATCTGATACAAAGTTGTTTTTATTTTTTCCATTACAAAGTATTGAAAACAGGAAACAAAATAATATTTTTATAATCAAAATTGAAAATATTTTGGTAATTAAAACTATAAAACAAGAAATAAAAACAAAAATATTTTCTCAAAGTAAACAAGTCCTAAATAGTTTAATTTCAGAAGCTATAAAAGGAAAAAAAATGTCACGTGGCTTATTAGAAATTTTATTTTTACACATCCCATTTTTATTCCCCCACATCCTAACATTTTCTCACTTTAAATTTTCTAAACTACCATTTTCAATTTAAAGCAACGCATTAGGCAAAAACCAACAACTTATTGGGAGTAGTATAATTTTCCAACAGTGGCAGTAGGTTTCCGACACAAACAAATTATACACTGATAACAAGTTATTGGTAATATATTTTAAAACATTTCCCAAAATTGCACCTATCTTTCACTCCATCTGTTGGGAGTGACAATAGGGCGTCAGGTGACCCCAAATTTGCATCCACAGTGGAACAATGTTAAAAATCCTTCTCTTCCACATCTTGTCCTCTTTCCCAGCACCTCAGCACAAACCATGAGTTTCTAAAGAGTCAGTGACTGCCCTTCAATAGCCGTTGTGTGTCCAGGTCATTATTAAGAAAAATTTGAAAAAGTTTCGATTTGATCTTCTTCTATCTAAAGTTAGGGCAAGTCTAAGCTACACAAATTAAAAATTTGTGTATTGGTACACAAGTGGTTCTAACTGGCTATGATAGGTTTTCTCGGTCAACTGTTTTTTTGTTTGAAAGGTTTAATTATTTGCATAAAAATCCTAAATTTGTGATTATTATCGACTGAACCAACTTGTTTTTATATAGATAAAAAGCAGAAAAAATACCAGTACACAATAGATAGGCTGTTATCACAAGATGGACAGTGAGAACAAGTGTGAGGTGCTGTGACTGAACTCTGGCTAGAAAGAAAAGGGTGAGACAAAGCTTTACTCAGATAAAAAGATTGAGTAGGAAAAACATTTTCCTATTTAAATCTGTAGCTGCGGGGACTTGGATCTTGCCTTATTTTTTGTGGGAGTGAGGTATTGTGAGAAAGGGGTGGAGACAATGAAAATTGTGGTTCTCATATCTCTGTAGCTAAGGACATTTTTGTTTGGGGGATTTTGTATGAGAGAGACAAAGTGACATAAAAAACACATCGGTGCTTGGTTTTGTGAGATTGAAAGATGCTACTTTGTTGCTTACTCGAGAGATGCTAACAAAGCAAATCCCCACTCAATCCACTGTATGCAATATGCATAATGCGTGTGCCAATTCTAAATTAAAAAGAAAAAATAAAAAAGAAAAAAAACGTTTTTCATATCGACTCAGTTTCTTTTCCAGACTTCTCTTTTTCTTTTATTCAAACAACTTAAATAATGCATATTTAAATAAATTAAACACACAAAAGTATATATTTTTTAAACACCATTATTCTTTAAATATTAATTATCACACCATTCAAAATTATGAAAATAAATTCCCCTGCAACATATATTAACTACTTAGTACTTACTAAAAAATTACACTTATGGTATTTACTAATAATATCACGATAAAATTAATTTTCTTGAGGAATAAAATTTTTAATAATAATAATGCACAGTATAACGGATTTTGGATTTATCGTGATAACTTCTTGGTGATTAAAAAAATCATAATTCTGAACAAATTTTATCAAATTCATGAACCACATTGCAAATATATCAAATAATGAAAGATGCAACTGGTTACACTACATGAAAAAGAGCAACCTGCGGCTGTAAATTTGGGGCGGTTTTTTAAAAATCACTCTTAATATTCATTTAAAGGCAGTTAGTGAGGCGGTTATTTTAATCGCTGTTAAACTTGAGGGCGGTTTTAGTTCACTAGAGGCGGTCTTACTACTAAAAAAGCGTATAAGCGGTTTAACGCTGCTCCCACAATCCTAGAGCCCTAGCATGTTATCTCTCACGTTTCCTCTCACTCCCAGCGGCCAGCACCGTAACTTCTCATCTTTGTCTTCTTTAATTTCTTCTTCTCCCACTCGCATTTCCCTAACTCCCAGCATGGTAAAGGGGTCACTAATGCTATTTATCCCCCAAGCCATAAATCAAAGGTACTGTTCAAACCCTAACTCTCTTTTTCTATTATTTTGCAATCGCGTATTCTATCTACATATCTAATTTGATTTAGAGAAAAAAAGGTTGTTGATAATAGCTATAGAGACAGACACTTCACAGTGATAAACGATTGTGGACTATTGAACAAATGATGCATGAGGTTCAAGCTTTGTTGTTAGGTAGTTTTTGTTGGGATTTAAAAGGATGACATGGTGTGCGGGAATTGTGTTTCTATTTTTGGGGTTTAACACTGAATTTGGTGTTGTTTTTATAGGCTTATGGTGTTTTTCAATGCTTGTGTATTTGCTTTACTCTGTTTGCTTACTCTGTTTTTAGTTTTCATGTCACATATTGTATTGTATTTTAGGCTTATGGGCTGATGCTAAGGTCGGTTATAGTGTGTAATTTCTTTTCAATGTTTTATTCCATTCAAATTCCTTTGGCTTAGGTGATGCCTTTATGCTATAGGGCTATGGAGAATTCTTGAAATACATGTATTTATGCTTTCGACCTGGAGCTATATTATGATCCTTATTGCCAATATGATGTCATGCTCCTGCTTAAAATATCCTTCCTGACCCTGCCTAGTAGAATAAGGCTTAGTTGTTGTTGTTTATGACAACTTGTTATAACAATTAAATGAACTCCCTTACATAAGCTCTTGTTTGATATGAAATCAGTGAAGAATCTTGTTTTAAATTAGTTTTTAATGTACCTTTGATGGCACTAACTAATTTGTGGTAAGCATTAGCTAATCAATCAAGTCCAGCTGGGTTTGAAGCCAATTTTATGGACAAATGCACCAGGATATCAGTTGATGGTCTAGAACAGTGTTTACAGGTTACTAGTTTTGCTAATTTTCTCTTTTTACCTCCCTAAATCTTTAAAGTATTTGTATCTTAACTATTCCATCATTTTATCATGTATGAGCAATTTAGCATATTTAGATAAGAAACATTATCAAACAGCTTTTTGCATTGAATTAGTATTCCCTTTTTTTAGTATTTATTTTTCCATTTTTTGAGGCGTTTACTTCATATGATCATTATTTGTTTTTTAAAAAAAGAATTTGATGCTAATAGGTTGAACTGTTTAGGCATTTGAAATAAATGATAGCTGTTAGATAGTGGTCATTTACATGTTTCTAGCTCTACTCTTTAGATGCAGAGCAACTAAGCATCATAGAATATTGTCAGAATTTTTTTAAATGGTGCAATGGATAATAATGCAATAATCAAAGTGTTTTGGAAAGCGTAATTTGTTAGTTCACTTGGAGGAAGACATTCAAAATAAAAAACACTTATACTATGAATACTCCTTTTGATTTGTCTATTAGGAATTTAATACCATCGATGATGATACGGTGGACTCCTTTTGCTCTGTCTATTTGAAACAATGTCCATATTAAGAATTACACTATTATCAATTAAATGGTGTTTGGACCAAATAGCTTCAATATGGCCATGGTTCTTTGAGATACAAAGGGCTCTATTATTTCTATTTGAAATTGTTCCTTACACGTCCTGCAATTGGATTATTTGAAAATATTTCTTACTGGGTTTGGTCCCTAATATTTGTTTTTCATTGTTTTTATCCCTAACATTTTCAAATCATTGAAATTAGTCTCTGTCATCAACTCTATTAAATATAAGGGTGACGACAGGAACTGATTTCAATGATTTGAAAACGTTAGGGGACCAAAAACAATGAAAAAAAAGATTAGGGACCAAACCCAAATTTAGGTGAAAGTTTAGGGACCAAAAACATATTTAACCCAATATTTAATTACTTGTTAAAGTATTTACTAATTTATTAAATATTTAAGTATTTTTAATGTAAAATACTCAAAAAAATATTTTAAAATTTTTAAGTGTAATTAATATTTTTTTATTGTTTAGTATTATATTTTGATTTAACTAACACCTTTTATTATGACGTGCTATGGTGACTTCAGGAAAGTTTTGCATTCTATATTTCTTAATTTGTTTTCCTTTTGAAATTTATACTCTTTAATTTGTTCTGTTATTATGCAAAGTTCACACATTCTTATTTAGAGACTTTACAAATTTCTTTCCCTTTGACTCTCATGTAGAGATTTTAACAAATTGCAGTTTCTCATTTTCAGTGAGGTAACATTCTCTAATAATTTTGTTCTCTTTTTATAATGTACTGTGGTATGTCAGTATGCTTGTTATGTATTTTATTGCTTCCAATTGTTCTAAATTCTAAGTGCTATTAATAAAAATGTAAAGAGAAAGACTAAAAGAAGCTAACAAATCTGTAACATTTAATGCCTCACACGTATTAGTTGAAACCTTTAAGCTATACTAAAAGAGAAAGACTTTACACCCCTTGTTTGATATATAAGTCTTCAAAGGTTAAGATTTTTACATTATGATGTTATCTTTTGATACAATGTTGTGATTTTTATAACTCAACAAATAATGATTTAATATAATGCTTCATACCCTGTTCCTCTTTTTGTTCTCATTGGTTTTATATGCTTGATACAATGTTATGAGAGAGGTTCAACCTCTTCACATAGAGAAAAAAAGTGTTACTTTTCTGATGATATAATGACAAAGTCAAGTTAGATTTGTCCACCTTTCTTGATGATGCATGTACTAGTTTTGAGGGACTATGTTATTGATCTTAAAATATGATATTAAATTTTCATTTATTGTAATTAGTGTTTAACGAACTTATATGGTAAAAAATAAACTTAAGGCAGGAAGAAAATTTTGGCAAAATATGGATGCAGTAAAAAGAATGTGTTGTTTCAACTCCTTTAAGTTGTTTGATCTAAGACTCTAATGTTGTTAATTTTGGTCTAACTTTCTTTTACTCACTTAACATGCACTCTTGTGTTGATTTTAAATTTTTTACTTATTAATTATTGATTTTACTTTCAGGTCACTTATTTAGCTTCACCGGCAAAAGCAAGATGTTCATCATATGCTAGTCATGAACCCCAAAAGCATGGACGTTTAGCTACTATTTAGCTCTTTATTTAGGATTTATAGACCAATTATCTATTATAAACTTATGTTTTGTATTTGTGAAATTACATTGGAATGAACTTTTTATTTCACTTTGAATTGAATGAATAAATTTTATTGCCATTGCGCGTAAAAATGCCATGGTAGATTCAATTGAATTGCGAGATTATGAAACCTAATTGACAGCCATGCTTGAACACATTCATAAATCAGTAAACATTTTGCGGCGATTACAAACCGCCGCTATTATGAAAATGAAAAAAAAAATCGCAAGCCTGATTGCAACGGCTACAAACCGCCGCTAAATTCCATAACAATTTATCGGCGGTTATTCCAGCGGTTGCATATAACCGCCGCAGAATAACCTTGAGACTGATAACTACAGCAGTTTGATAACCGCCGCTAGATTCTTTTAGTGGCGGTTTAAACCGCCGCAATTTGCCTTTATAACCGCCGCCGTTTTCCTGTTTTCTTGTAGTGTTAAGGGAAAGCAGTTTTCAATCTTCACCATTAAATAAAATATTATTAAATCTTATGGTTTCATATCACTTGTGTACATATATACAAGTTAAAAACTTGTGTAGCTTAGAATGCTCCCTAAAGTTATCTTGGTTGCACCAAATATTTCTTAGTGCGTTGAGAATGCTTGGTGAATGAAAAACATCATTTCAAAATTAAAACAAATTTTAAAATATAATTGCCGGTGATATGTTTCCAAATACTCCCTCCGGTCCTATTTATAAGAACTTTTTTAGGGTGGGTCTTGGTCCTTTTTATAAGAACCTTTTCAGATTGTCCCATGCATTAATTATTTTTTGACAAAAATACCCCATTAGTGGAGGTAGGTGCGTAATTAATTAGTAGAGAGAGTATGACACAATTGAGTAGTTAAGTAGAAAGAGAAAGATAATGGGTCTCAATAAATTCAAGGGTAGTTTAGGAAATATCATACACATTCTTGACAAATTTATTGCAATCAACTAAATTAACCAACTTCCTTAATCCGTGTGATATAGTTAAAAGATTCTTATAAATAGGACCGGAGGGAGTATATATTAGTAACTTGTTGTCGGCGTGTAATTTATTATGTTCCGAAAACTTGTTGTTGGTGTTGGGAAAATATATTACCAACAATAAGATTTTGATTTCTACCTAATGTGTTACTTTAAATTAAAAAGGGTAGTCTAGGAAATAAAAAAGAAAAAAATGAAGAAGTTGGGATGTGTGAGATTTTTTTTTTGGTTGTGAGATTAAAAATAGGGTGTGTAAAAATCAAATCCTGGCACATTAATTCCGCTGCAGTAAAGCCCACATTTAGCGTGGCATTTTGTACTGTTGATAGACTAACACAGGCCTCTGACAAAAAAAAAAAGAGACTAAAATAGGCCATTAACAAAAACACCCAGATTCATTCATAATTTGAATAGAAAATAAGCCCATATTCACAATGCATATTTGTATAATGAAATTAAGTCAGCGGACTCAATAGAATAATAGAAGGTACAGCATTAAATAGTTATTTCCAAATGAAGAGTGCTCCACACTGCTCCGTAACATTCTTGGTTCTAAAAATATAGATAGATATAGATATATGTCTCTAGCTAGTTCTGCGTCTCTGACTTTGTAGATGATTATTATCAAATATACTTCTTCTATGTATATATGGATGAAATCTAGTTGTAGTATCAAATAGTATGCCCCAAGTAATTCTTTTTTTTTTTGGGTCGAATATGTCCCAAGTAATTCCAAACCTACCGATGGGATTTCGAAATAAATGGGCCTGCTAGTGCCAGATGAGATGAGAGCTACCATTATTTGTTGCATGTTTATGTTTGGTCATCAAAGAGAGAGATTGTAATTTTCAGGAAAAAATGCAATAAATATTAAATGGGCGTGGCAATAAATATTTGAAAACATTTTTTGTAATAAATTTTAGAATGAAATATTAATAATTTAACCTAAAAGAAAAAAAATTAATCTTACGATCACTCCTAGGAGTGGAAGTAGGTCAAGTCAAGCTAGACTTTGCAAGGTCAAACCTGACATGCATTATATTTCCGTGGTCTAAGTCTGGTTTGTTACCTGTCACATGTCATTTTTTCATGCCTGACCCTGCCCGTTTGAAAGTCTAGTTTGACCTATTTTAGGCTGTTTAAAAGCCTATTTCAAATTATGACCTTAATTTAAATAGACCAATAAGACTATCTCTAAATATGCTAGTATATTTACAGACTAATATGTTTACTTTTTAAAAATATAAACATGTCAATGGCATATACCTTAATAGGTCAACAAGCTTATCTTTAAATAAACCAACATGTACCAAAGATTTGTGGCTCAGTTGGCAATACATGCTGAGATTGTGGAAAGAGCTCCTAGGTTCGATCTCCACTAAACGTACACTCTTAGGGAGGGGTGAGGAGCCTTAACTATGACTAAGCCTCGAATAGGGTGCCCCTGGCAATACGAGATACCTATAATTAACACAAAAAAATCCAACCGGAGAAATTAAAAAAATTTATATTATTATACTATTTATTATGTATAATATATTTATATTTTTATTAAAAATAAAATTATTTATAAATAGGCTATCCCGCCAAGCCTAATAAACTTTTTAAAAAGTCTAAGTCTGACCTATTTAATTAATTTTTTTTTTCTAAAATCTAGACCTAGCCTTTTTATTAAACAATTCAAGCCAAATTAGACCGAAAATAGGATAGACCGTAGGCCGCCAACGAGCTGGCCTATTTCCATCCCTAATCACTCCTATTCAAATTGGGAAAAAATAATTTAAAGCAATAAAACATCACAATTTTACCAAAATCACGTTTAATATAAGTGAACATGAGTTTGGAATCTGAATGCAAATTTAAACATGCCATGAGTCACCTTTGTTGAAAGACACGATAAAAGCTAAAGTCAAAATTTAGAGAAAAATGGGAACGTGTTGAAAATTCACTAATGTGCAAATAAAAATGTAAAAACAGGCCGGCCAATCGCGTGGCTTATAAGGGATAAAAAAAGTAATTAATTAACCAACTCAACTAATTTCTAAAGAATTAATGCAAAGCATACTATAGCGACGAAATAACCTTAAATTTTCAAATTACCTCTCACATTTATCTCCCATGTTACTTGGTATTAATTTTACTTTGGCATATTGTAATAGCTCTGTTTGTGTTTTCTTATTCATATTCTTAAATGTAGCCATTAGCCAATATAATATAATCTAAGATCCACATGCAATATATGGGAACAAATCTTGTTGGTGTTGATTTTTGGTAACGAACGATCGAGTATTATGAGAGACTTCACAAAGACGCAATAGGATTGGTAGTGTCCCTCTCTGTGGCCTGTGCCCATCCCTCTGATCTAACTATACGCCCTTCCTTTGACGGCGTTTATAACTTTATATGCACTTCCACACCAACCATATGATATCCCCAAAACTGTAAGGACACTGTCATGGGGTTTTGCAATAAAAACACGAGCACTGTATTCCCTTTTATTTTATCTTAAAAAATAATAAAAATAATGGTGAATTTTAGGGTGTAATATGCTCATAGGTATTATCATCCTAAAATTTGTCCCCAAATCTCGGTGTTTTATAATTTTAACAACTTTTAATATTTGCAACATTGGTCCTCTGAAATTATGAGAATGAGACAATCTACCCCATCTAGCACTTTCCTGTTTGAGCGCCGCTTCCGTCTATTTCGTGTGGCTTCCCACCGGCAACTGAGGCGCCCCGCTATTCATAGGCGACGTGAAGACGTGAACGCGTGTCATTTGTGGCGATGTGAAGGCGTCCCGCTGCTTGTCGGCGACGTGAAGACGGGAACGCGTCTGTTACGTGTGCGACCATCTCTTGAGCGCCGCTTCCATGTCTTTTGTGTGGCTCCTTTCTAAACGCCTGTACTCTCCTAACCGGCGACGTTAAGGCGTCCCGTTGCTTACCGGTGTTATCCTGGAGGAAGACAAAGTTCCCCTTTGTAGGTTAGGGTTACAAAAGAGAATTGGGTCTTGAGGGTTAGAGTGTCGTCACCCCCTCCGTCTCGTGGTTCTGGTTCGATGGTCACCTGTCAGTTGCGGTTGCTAACACGTGCTTCGTTCTGTTTTGAAATATTATTTTCTTTAGGTTGTAGCAAGTCGTACTAAGATTTATACCATACTGGAGTACATTACAGGCGGTGAATTGTTTGATAAAACTGTGAGCACCTCGAGATGGATCTATGCGTTTTTGTTAAGATTTTATTTTGATTTTTATGAGTAGTTTTTCTGGTATTGAAGATGATGTTAATCAAGATAATAGGCGACGTGAACGTGTGGCACCGCGCATGACGGAGTTGCGAAATGTGGATCTCTAACCGCGAATGAGGCCGCCATTTTTACGAAAAGAAATCCATGTCATTTTTGTGTGGGGATGGTACGATCTTGACCTTGTGCGGATTGTCGTGGAAGGCCGACATCTTTCATCGCCGTGAGAAGAAAAGGTCATGACAGTAGGACAGAAAGAGGGAAGGATAGGGAGAATTGGGGATTCAATTTAGGGTTTAGTGCCAATTCTATTTCTTGGTCCCAATTCTGTTATTGGCCCTAAAAAATGGAGGGTCATTTGTCTAATTCTCACAATTGCAGAGGACCATTAATGCAAATATTGAAACTTCTTAAAAATACGAATCAACGAGAATTGGGGGGAGGGGGTGGGAAAGTGGCATTATACCGTATAATACCTATGAGCATATTACACCCTAGTATTCACAAAAAATACTTATATCTAAGTATCTAACTTATGTGGTACACAGAAAAAAAAACATATATAAGTTTCGTTTTATATCCCTCGGCCATAACTAAATACTAATTTCTTCGAGGCATAGAGAGATTACCAAAGTAAGTTTTGTCTCTTCCAACAAATTCTTTTCCATACACACCGCCAAGGATTGAACCACTGTCAAAATGCTTAAGTGATCCAACTATCTGCCAACTGTGTCAGACTTTGTTGGTAGTTCCGCTTTATATATAAGATAGAAAAATATTACATTGTGTAATTTTACCTAAAAGGTGAAATTAAAGAAAATAGAACTGAATAAATTAAGGTGAAACAAATTATATATTCACTTCTGTAACAGTTTATCCAAGACTAGCGCTTAATTAAAAAAAAAAAAAACATTATAGACCAGCAGACAACCGAGCCAAGGGGAAGCAATAATCTAATCCTTGTGAATGATAAATAATTGAATGGTTGTTTGGAGTATTCAAAATTACATTTGATTTGAAATTCATATTAATATATTTGGAGACTAAAAAATAAGGGTGTGTTTGATTCAATTTTAATTTGTTTTTTAGTTTTTGAAAATTATTTTTTTACAAATAAAGTTATTTATTTATAACATTTTTCATCATAAAAACAAAAAAAATTAAAAAATGATTTTTTAAAATATCTCAGAATGGTTTTAGAATTTGAGTTTTTAAAAAAACAGTCACTGATCTTTTTAAAATTATTTTAAAAAACTGTCTCTTAAATAAATTTTTCATGATTCTATTTTTTAAAATAGAAAAATAAAATAAAATAAAAACTATAAACACACATCACCTAAAATTTTATTTGTTTTATAGTTGGACATTTTCAAAACATATGAGCAAAAATAACCTTTTAGTTTTCCATTGGAAAGGATCCAAACTTACCTTGGAGCAAAAGGAGGCTTGTAGTTCATTTGGCTAAACGTATATCTTTATAAACTCCACCTTATCAATATTGAAGGAATTCACAACCTCAGTTATAGCTGCTTCCCTTCATCTCGAGTCAATCTAACGTTTTTTTAAGAAATCTAATGGCTAAAACAAGTCATATATCATACATGACTTCTTTTCCTCTTGTACCGTAGACATACCCATCAAAACGACATTATAAAATGTGGATTCAGAGAGAGTATGTAGTATTGATTTAGATCTACATTTGTAATATGAATTTAGTGAAAATCAAACACACTGTAAATTAAAATTGTTTTTATCTCTCAACTCAAATTTAAGCCAATGTAATAAATTATAACATTTACGTTGAATTAAAAAATGTATATTGAATTTTATTGTAAATCACTTACAAGAGAATTTTTTTTAAACACCAACTATATATATCACTTCAAATTCACATTTAAACTTAATCAATTCTATAAATAATTTTTTAAAACTAAAAAACACAAATTAAACACTCCGTAAAAAAACACACAAAATGTCAAATTGATAGTTGTAACATCAATATTATTTCAGATAATTCCAAATGAGGCTAGAGTTAGAGACACCACAAACTATTGAGTTAAAACTTTCGTTACAGGAATTTTCCCATAAGAAAGAAATAGACCCGTACATGTGTGGATCCAACTATCTCTCTAACTGAAAAAATCTATTAACAGGAGAGGATAACTCTCCAAACTGCTTTGTAACTCAGTCAACTACTCAACATTAGATTAGATTATCATATGCATCCCTAAATTAAAACTGGTATATATATAAAGTTTGATTAACGTTTCGGAAGTTAATTACTGTCTCCACCAATTATTGGACCTAATCTAAACTACTACTTTTTAAAATTAATTAAGCTATATATGTATGATTATACTAATAAACATATGGAGGGAGGGATATCCACTATGCATGTGCTCGCGTGGATATCAACTAAGGGTGTGTTTGGTTCTGCGTTTGGAACCTTTGAACTTGAGTTTAGAGCAGTCAAACTTGAGTTAGGGAGATTTTGATGCTGTTTGGATTGACATCAATTACTCAAGTTTGGAGCTAAACTTGAGTTTATGTAGAAGCAAGAATTTGCAGCTTCTGCGTTAACATAAACTTGAGTTTTGTGACACAATTTTTCTGTTTCATTTTTTACCCTCTCCACCCATGAAATCTATATCTATATAACAAATAAAGACATGTCCTTTTTAGTAATTATACCTACGAACATGATTTATAAAATCTAAACCAAACAACATTCACTTTCTTAAACTCACGTTTGCAACAAACTATCCAAACAAGAAATCACGTTTATATAAACTCAAGTTCCCTTCAAATCACGTTAAATAAATCACGTTCACCTAAACTCAAGTTTGCAAACGTTAATCCAAACACGCACTAAATGAATGAATAGAAAATGTTATGTTTCGAGGTTAGTGGATGAACGTGGACAGCTTCGCATTCATATAATGGATTCTTGTGTTGTTGTTTCCATAATACCCCTTGCTTTTTCTTTTTCCACAAAAAAAAAACAATTAATATAATATAATTTGCTCTTCAACATTTTTATAAACCTTACTATTGACACATGGAAAGTGCTTTTCATATAAAATATTCTTATGAGATGAGGCAAGAATGAAAAAATAATGTCATGAACATTACTTTTTTCACTTTACTTTTCCTACTCTTCGAAAACTGCCCCACTATTCCTAAAAAAAATAATTGCCTCTCTCAAATATTTATTAAACAACATTTACGTTTATTATATCTGTTTATTCTTAATTAAGGATGAGTTTTTTTGAAGATATAAAATCACATTCTCGAGAATATATTATTCGCAGGAATCCTATTATCAGAAATGTATTTAATGTTTGGTATTTATTTAATATCATTCCTAGGACATCAAGAATATCATTTTTCCAACCTTAGTTTCCTGGGAATAATTTTATATACCTTAAAACAAACACATTAAATGAACAGTATAACAAAACCTCCAATCTTGTTAGCATACTTAATGAACCCGCCAGTTATTTACTAACTATGTTTTTTTTTACTCACTAATAACTATGTTAGACTTGTTAGTATTAGGTTTATTAATGGGTGTTTTTATAGAAACTTATTAAGAAATTTAAAAAATAAAACATATTTATTAAAAATATAATCTTTAATATATTGACAAGTTAAAGAATTAAGTTACATGTTATTTTATGAAAGATGTCTATCTAGGGATGACAAAAAAATCAATATGTGGATACTTGCGAATATACCTGCAATGGGTACCAGCATATTTATTAAATAGGTGAGGACAGATATTATACTACCCGCCCCACGGATATCTGCATGCTTATTGAAATATATTTTGTATTAAATATGTTAAAATATAAATTTTTTTTATTATTTATGATGAGATAAAAATATTTTTTTTATTTTATGATGATATTTTAAATATATTAACATATAATGATATTATATAATATTAATTTATAATATATAATATTAATATAATATAATATTATGATATATTATATGATATTTTTTATAAATTTTAAATTTTAAATATTAATGGATACAAGTAAATATCGAGTAAACACTCAAATTGGTCCCTGAAAGATATGGGGTCGGTCAGAGTGGTCCCTGAAAGACGAGAAATTGCAAAAACGTCCCTGAGAGATACTTACGTCAAGCGAAATAGTCCTTCTGTTAACCTGGCTCTGTTAGACTTAACGTAAGTGCTTAGGTGGCAGAAAGATTGACTTAGTTCAAAATGGTCCCTGATGAAATGTCTTTGATGTGGCAAAAGATTCATATTAGTCAAATTCGTCCCTGGTCATCTGAAACGTCCCAAGAGCCTTCCCTCCAAACCCTTTCACCTTGTTGTTGAAGTAAGCACTTGTGAGGGTATTAGGGGTTCTATTTCTCATTCAATCGGCCATTCATCTTAGAAGCTTACTAGGGTTTCGTGGTCAGAGAAGAAAGGGGGGTAGCCGTGAACGGAGAAGACGAAGACGTTGAACGAAGCTTTTCACCGGTGAAGGTACAATGATCTCCACTTGTTTTTTTAGCATCATAATCTGTTTTTGTTCTCAACTGGTGCGATGATTTTCCCACTGTTACGATATAATATATTAGATGGTGTAGTGTTTTTAGGGAAAAATATTTTCATGTTTCAGTCTTGGTCTCATATCTTTCGTCCCTGCTATATTTGTTCTTGATGTGTAAATGTGATCCTTACGGACTATTTTGCTTGATTTTTAAGTTCTGCATGTAACTGTAATGTGGTCCCTTGAATGCAGAAAGCTAAAAACTGTGTTTTCTTATAGTGTGGTCCCTGTGTGTTTTGTTTTTAGTGGATGTTACTGTATTATTGACTTAGTTGCATGGAATTTATGAATTTATAGATGGGTACAGAAAGAATCACTCTAATTTTAGACCATAGAGGTTTCTTAGGAAGACAAGAAGGAGTGTTGCGGTATATTGGTGGGGAATTCTGTGTGTGGGAAGGGATAGATATAGACACAGTAAATAAGTTCACACTGGAGACCTTGTGTAAGGAACACTATTATCGAAGATTTGAGAAAATTTACTGGTTAAAGCCTGGGAGAGACTTAGAGGTTGGGTTAAGGGAGTTGGAGAAGGATGTTCATGTGGTTAACATGCGTAATGCAGCTAGGAAAAATGCAGGGGAGATTGAAATTTTTTTGTACACCCAATTGAACAAACACCACCTGTTAGTAGACCCTCATGCCCACCTGTTGAATCACCTCTGCAAATGGACACACATATGTGGTAAGTTACCCTGTTAAATTGAAACATTTTTTTGACAGGAATTTACAGACATTTAACAATAATGAATGTTAATTTTAACTGCAGAATTTTCCAGCACCAAAGGGGGTAGGAGGGAGTACAAGCTCTAGACCATCCAGTAAAGGGATTAGTTTAAAAAATCCTCCATATAGACCTCCAGGTCTATTCCCTAAAAGTGCATTCAGGCCAAAATTGAATACTACGAAACCTCCCATTGTTGGAGCTGCTGTACCCCCACAGGCAACACAACCTCAATCAGTGAACAATTCATCAACACAACAACTACCTGGGCAACCCTCACAAGGAACAATTAATGCAGCAAGTCAAGGAACAAGAGAGAGGCTAATGAAGTTCATCCCTACACCAAGGGGGCCATCAACAAAGCAAAGTGACCAAATTCAGCAGCTGATGCAGCAGAAAGATTCAGCTTTCAGAACAACATTTTGATGTTATAGGCTTCAGTATTATTTGACAATGTAGCACTTACAAGTGCTTTTTGATTTGGTGATTGTTAGATTACATTATCCTATTGATTTGGTTTTGGTTTAATTACCTTTGACAATGTTCAGTATTACTTGACAATGTAGCACTTAAAGGTGCCTTTTGATTTGGTTGTGGTTAAATTACATTGTTTTCTATGATTTGGTTGTGGTTAAATTACAATATCCTATTGATTTGGTTGTGGTTAAATTACCATTTCATTTGTTAGTCTCTATGGTCCTCATTTTAATCCTTCTCATTATATTTAGTACACAATTAAAGATAACATACACATGGGTGCACAAATAAGGAAAGGTATAGCTACCAAACTTTGATCAATTTCTTCCAGGAATTCATTCATCAACACTGTGGTCTTACATATAGAAACAGACCAATAGTGAAAGTTCCCAAAACAAAAACACCACAAATTGGTACTAAGTATTTCACATAACCTACACTACTTAATGAACCAAAACAAACAACACCAACAAACACATGATACACATGAAACATCCTACTCCTATCATACACTTCCTGACAATTCTAAATTCATTGATTAAACTATCCATCTTCAATATAAGCTGACTTTTCCTCCAGGCATCAAGGTTATCTCCATTTTTTGCAGAATCCTCAACTATTTCATCAACCCAGCAAAAATAGCTACAATTTTGGGAGTGATCCTGAAATTATAAAAAACAGGGGATGAGTCAGCCTAGAAACGAAATCAAAGAGCACAAATCAAAAGACCAAAAAGGGTACCATTACCTTCGGCAAAGGACAAGAATTAAATGGCCTGCCAGGATTTTTCTTCCGTTTTTGAGGTTCTAATAACAGCCTTCGAACCGCAATGGCACAGCCGAACAGCACCACCCGTTGACACTGATGAGGTGCTCCAACTCCCATTGTTGTTCCTCTTATGCATTCGAGCTTGAGGAACTTCGGCCCCCACCTCCCATCATCACTCGTAACTTCTTCAGAGAGGTTTCTAGGGTTTCTGTAAAACTTCTGAAAGTGAATATGGTGGACAACGAGGTAGGAGAAGAAAGAAATATGATGGAAATCTTCAAACGTTCAATTTGGTCCTCATTAAACTATTGTACCCCTTTCATTTTAGTCCCTAATAAGCCACATCAGACATGAGATGTGAATCTTTTTGCCACATCAGAGACATTTCATCAGGGACCATTTTGAACTAAGCCAATCTTTGTGCCACCTAAGCACTTCTGTTAAGTCTAACAGAGCCAGGTTAACAGAAGGACTATTTCACTTGACGTAAGTATCTCTCAGGGACGTTTTTTGCAATTTCTCGTCTTTCAGGGACCACTCTAACCGACCCCATATCTTTCGGGGACCAATTTGAGTGTTTACTCGGTAAATATCTATTATTCATATAAATACCCAATAATTTTACAAATATAAATATGGTAGTCTAGTACCGCCCCGGTGTATATCCCTATCTCTATCTACTCATCCAAGTGGCAAATGTTATATACTACTATATTAATGAAATGAAATGAAAACGTGTCTAGATAATCATCCATGTGATTTCTTCCATTCAACTCAACTTTCCATTCCTACTAGGTTGTCAAAACCCAAAATGCAAAGTATGTGCTTCTCTCACTTCCTAGTTCCTACTGCTGGATATGTAATTTTCTATCTTTTTACTGTTGTTTCTATATATTTATATTTATTTATATATTGCCACTTTTCTTCTACTTCTCTATGAGTCTCTCTCTCTCTCAAAGTTTCAAACTTCAAAGCAATGGCATCCGATCCTGAGCAATCCACTCTTTCCTCTCTCGCACAGGTTCAATCCTCTTCTTCTTCTTCTTTGGGCTAGAACTGGTCAACACGTACCCTGAATTTGAATTGTGTATATCTTGTAGCATGTGCTAACTTTGTTTGGTTTCTGAGAAGAAGAAAAAGAAAAAAACCTGTATTGGGAGGGAATGAAAGATGAAACTGTTGAAATTCAGAAAAAAAATGGGCAGAAATTTGGCTGCAAATCAATCATGGGTTCAATTGGTATCACAAAAAATATGGACTAGTTCCAGTCAAATTGAGTTCAAAGAAAACCACTTAAACTTGAACTGCTTCATTTGGGGTTTTGATATTCTCATAGAGACTGAATTTCCTCTCTAACTTTGATTAATTGACGCACTATAAGTCTTTGATTATTGCATGCGCATTACAACATATTTTTCATAGTTGTTGTTCACTGTTCCTTGTTGGATGGAATATTATGTTTACAGTGGCAATAGGAATAAGAGAATTTAAATTGTCAACTCTTTTTTTTTCAATCAAATCAGAGAACTGAGTGCGTTTAGCTCTGGATTATTTATTTGTTTGGTCTTTGGTAAAAAATTGAAACAAGAATAAGCTGAATGCTTGCAATCAGATACACAGTCTCATTCACATGTACATAGCTGCATTTTGTTGTTATCTTTTGGTGTTTGTTTTCTCTTTTATAACACTTGAAATGCATTGACTTTCATTAGGAAGGAAAGTCATATGGTGAGATTAGGGGTGAGAGGGTGCCTCTGCTTCAGGGAGCTCGTGACTCTGAAAACTATTCCATCGTTGCTGCAGTTCTACCGTGAGTATTACCTATTGATCCCTTCTGTGTTAATTTTTACAGGTTGCTTGGGAAATTTTTCATCAAACTTTATTTTCTTTTAAAACATACAAATACAATGGATAGCAACATAAAGAATCAGCTTTTAGCTTGGACTAGCTATGGTAGAGGTCTATAAATTTTGTGAGTGGTGTTATTTTGATCATGTTTTCTGGGGTGGAGAATTGTGTTAATCATGAAGTTTAGAGGATGGCTAATGCACATTGCTTTGTCACAGGGAAGGAATCAATTGCTCTTTCTTTTTACATCACATATTTATGACTCATCATTATCTCTTAGGAGCTATTTGATTTGTGAATCTGACATTTAGATAAAGAAGATTACCAGGCTTGGTTTGTTACTGGATTTCCATGAAATACTAGTATATTGTTGTTTTTCTAAACACTGTTATGGTGGTGATGAGGACGAAGGTCTAGGCAGCCAGTACCAATGAATTTGATCCCAGGTTATTATCAATGAGAATTAGTTCCCTTCATTTTAAAGAAAATTGGTTCCCAATTCCCATGGAATTCAATATTCCTGGAATCCTATTTCTGAATCTTGATCAGAACAATTAGTTATAGATTCCTTTCGATAGTTTTTGTAGAAATCATCTGATGTCCATATACCATATGCCACCTTGAGCGTTTAGTTACCCTATTACGGTGTAATATCTTATCAAAATAATAAAATTAGCTTGTGTCACATGGTATAGGGTTGATTAAATATATATCTCATAAAAACTTTCCTTATTTAGATTTCTCAATCTTCTTTCTGCTTGACACTAATGAAACAAATTAACAACTTCAAAGAAGAAAAATGGCATCATTTCATGTTCACTATCCCCCCGCTGATTTTCTTATAGTAAGTATTTAATTAACTGTCTGATACTTTTTCCAAGTGGAAAAGAAGATGAAATGAAATAACAGCTCCGCCTGTAGTCTTACCTAAAAGTCTTTTAAAAATCTCAGATTCCTCTTCCCAGCTTTTGGTGGTGTATTATTTGGGTATGATATTGGTGCCACATCTTCAGCAACCAATTTCCATTGAGGTACACCCTTATACTATAATTTAGATACTGACACAACACTTTTATAATATTCATTTGGTGGTAGCACCTGTAACAATTTCCTGATTTTAAAAGATCCAGATTTTTCTGCTGTATTATTTTTTCGTTTGTTTGAAGTATAATCTCATGGTATGTTAGCTTTTTCATAGTTTAACTGTAATGCTTTCCATATACTTCATTAGATATGGCTATGGTGGTTAGTTGTATAGGTTCATGTAATGCATCATCCAAATCCATGTCACAAGGGCTCAGATAGTAATGTATCTTCAGTCCTAACATTTACATTATCCCTTTATTTTGGTTTTTACAGTGTCTATATTGTTTAGATGTATTCTCCCCTGTATAAAAGTCATGGGTAGAGATCCAAATGAAAAAGCAAGTAACAACAGGGCAGTTTGGAAGTTGGAAGATATGATGGACAAGATTTAAATGGGAAAAAAAAGAGATATGAATCCAGATTATATTATGAATGAATTTTGTACTTTAATAACCTTTTTAAATCTATTGGTTTAATATCATTGCTATAATATCATATATGTATCAAAATTTGAAAATATTGTTTGATACCATGACTCCATGAGTTTCATACTTAATTGGTGTTAGTCTTAGTTTACTCCCATTAGTCCCAAAAGATTAATCTTCTAGGAAAACGGCCAAACAGGCTAAGAATGGACATTATTCATCTTGCTTTTGTACCACGATAACATTCTTTATCACAACCATCATTGGTAGATGTAAGTTTATTTTTATTATGTTATTATATATTCCCATCTTTGAGAACAAAGATGACATAAAACTGCACAAATTGTAGAGGGTTTAATCACATGTCATATAATGAAACTTTGGGAGAGAGTAATTGAATGAAGATTAGACACAGAGACCTACATCGGAGAAAATCAATTTGGTTTCATATTGCACTATAGAAGTTATATACTCGCTTCGAAACTAAGGTAGATATATCAGAGAATCAAAAGGACCTACACATGGTTTTCATTGATTTGGAATCAAAAGTAAGCTCCATGTTGCCGAGATGAGAATATTGTGATGGTAGAGTAGCTACACAAGACAAGATAGGGTTAGGAATACAATCATCGGAGAGAAAGTTGGGGTAGGTCCTATTGTGAAAATATGGTTAAGTCTGTCTTAGGTGGTTTGGATGTGTGTTGAGAAGATATGTAGAAGTAACGGTAAGAAGAGTTGAGTAGATGAAGGAGATGGAGGATAGTCAAATAGTTAGAGGTAGAGAGAGAACCAGAAAAACTATAAGTCAAGCTATTAAAAGAGATTTAGAGGTAAATGATATATCTTTAAACTTAATACATGACATGGAACTATGGCGTCGTGTGTAACCCATTGTAGCCAACCCAATCTAGTGGGAAAATGTTGTTGTTGTTGTTATTTATATATAGCTCCAAAATCTAAAACTGATAGTAAACAGGCTCACTGTAGATATTAAACATCCTTAATCTCAACAATTTAGGATTCATGTAGTAGGGTTTCATGTTGTATCCCACCCTGCTCTGATTCTTGATAGCAAGTAGACTAAAAAAATTGAGTCTATCACAATCAGTAAGCAAAATTTCTCAGTAAAATCTTAGACAAGCACAAACTTTTCTGAAGTTACATATTCTGGGTGTTAAAATAGGAATGCTACATATCAAGGAATGTTTTTCTGTCTACTTATATCTCTTGCAATTTTCTTATATTCTAGTGTATAATAGATCAGTAAGGGAAGACTACTATAGTAAGACTTCCAAGCATTCCATTAATTTCCAAAAAAAAAAAAAATAATTGAAGGATTTTCATTTTAAGAATGGGACTTTTTGGGAAGTTTACTTGCTAGTGATACTAAACACTGTAGATTTTTTCATTGCATAGAATGGCTTTTGGTACGATTGTCTTTTTATTTATTAAAATAAAAGTATAAATGCATTCTTTTTCCCAGTACTAGTATAATATACAGAAATATAATTTTTTATGGCAACAAGTAAGACTTAAAGCATTCATTCATATTAAAAAAAGAAATAATGACGGATTTCATTTTAAGAATGGGACTTTTGGAAGTCTGCTCGCTGGTAATATAACAGTGTAGACTTTTTATTGTGTGATAGAACTAGCTTATGGTATGTTGTCTTTTTATATATTAAAGTAAAAAGTATGATGCATTCTTATTCTCAGTACTAGTATAATATACAGAAATATATATTTTTGGTGCCAACAAGTTTTTTGGTTACTCCGACTGAATTTAGTGTAACATTCAACAGTTTCTTTGGAAGCTGATATTCTGTTGTATTTTTTCAATGGTTTGCTTGTATCTTATAATTTCCCTTCTTGCAGTCAGAGACACTAAGTGGAGTAACTTGGTACAACTTGAATTCTGTTGAAATCGGTCTTCTTGTAAGTTTGGATTAAATTCTTGGTTTGTTCTTCTCGTAGTCATGGTTACATTGTCTTTGTTCATTCTTATGACAACATATGTTTATATTTGTAATTAATATTGATCTTGAATATGAGCTCAGGCATTGGCACTTGATGTCTTTTGCAGACTAGTGATCATTATATGGTGCCTTAATCGGTTCTGTATTGGCCTTCAATATTGCTGACTTCTTAGGTAATTTCCCCTTTATCAGTTATCGTTTAGATATTTCCACCCTGGGTGAGAAGCTGACATGAGAAATTGACTTTTAGTAGAAGAAGAGAGCTGATTGTTGCTGCCGGGTGCTGTACCTTGTTGGAGCCCTTCTAACAGCATTTGCCCCCTAATTTTCCTTTCCGCGTTGGTTGTTGGGAGATTTGTGTTTGGCACAGGAATTGGACTGGTATGCTCTATTTTACCCAAATGGTTCATCTAAGCTTGCACATGTTAATTTCTGGTTCGACGGTGTAGCTTACCACACTAGACACAAAGCATTAACCCTTATTTATACTATACTAGATACCTATAATTAAATAAGAAAACAATCATGAAAATATATATAACATGGAAGATCATCTAGGATAACTTATGTATTCAAAGATACATCATACAATAATGATATTATGAAATATTTTCTTGATACTCTAACAATTGAGAAGAAGCATTCATTGCTTCCCCAGTAGAAAAGTCACATTTTGAGTATATTTTACAAAAAGACCCTTGATTTCTTATGCATTTTAAACAAATATCCGTTTTTCGGTACTTACACTTATACACTGTCAAGTGATTTTATCAATAGTATCTAAACAATATAAATCAATCCACTGAAATTTAATGTTGATTGTAAGACTTCATGTGATATATTATCTTATGTGGGTTTTTGTGGGAGAGAGGGAGGGGATTCCATTATTAAATTTCTTTAGTAGTATTTCAATTAGGGTTGATATATCCTGTTATATATCAGATTGTACTTTGTAGATGATAGAGCTAGATATGATAAGGGAGGCTCAAGAGGTCTTATTATTGATCAAGTGAATCATGGGCCCACAGTGTGGAGGATTTATTCTAGAAGGAATAAGAAGGGAGAATGAAATCTGCTGACGTGGCAGAGTGAGGAAAGGAGGGCTGCAGGTTGTTACGGAGGGGAATTAGTGTAGGAGGGGAGTGTGAGTATTGGGGAGGGTATCTGAAAGAATCTGTAGTTAGTTATGGATAGTGAGCATTAGCTCACTGTAGGAGCTTGCTCTGGGACAATAGAATTCCTTTTCTATTGTAATCCTTTCAGTCATAAATAATACACTGAGTTTTCATTCTAATTCTCATTATTTTCTGTTTTATAATTACTGTTCTGTAGTAGAGTAGACTTTAGAAATGTTTGCAATGGAGTAATCTGACTCTGGCAAGGTAAAAACTAAAAAGAAATGGAAAAATGGCTATTCAGCATTTAAAAGATATTGTTAGTTAAAGAATATGTGTAGAGGTAATATTTAAATAATGTCTCATATATTTTCTCTGTAACTTATTGACTTTAAAGCAATGCACGTGATGCTCATTTCATATCTTTTAGGCAATGCATGCTGCTCCAATGTACATTGCAGAGACAGCTCCAACACCGATACGTGGACAATAATCTCTCTGAAAGAGTTCTTTATAGTAATTGGGATTGTTGTAAGTTTTTGAACTTTCTGATAGGGCCTTGATTTTCTTGTACTTCTATAAATGTAAAACAGCAAATAAATTTCTTGTGTTTTTTCCTTCTACTAATGAATAATCTTCTACTGTCAAATTGCTTTCCTGTTCCGAGTCTCCTGGTATTACTAAACATGGCTATATATCATTTTGTGCAGGCAGGATATGGAATAGGTAGCTTGTTTGTAAGCACTGTAGCTGGGTGGCGGTATATGTTTGGAGTTAGTAGTCCTGTGGCAATAATAATGGGACTGGGAATGTGGTGGCTCCCAGCTTCTCCTAGATGGCTACTTTTACGTGCTATACAGGGAAAAGGGGATATTCAGAATTTGAAAGACACGGCAATTCGTAGTTTGTGCCGGCTTCGAGGTCAGGCAATTCATGATTCAGCTCCTCAGCAAGTAGATGAAATTCTGGCAGAGCTTTCTTATGTTGGTGATGAAAAAGAAGCTTCCTTTGGAGAATGTTCCAAGGAAAATGCTTGAAGGCCCTTTTGATTGGTGCAGGATTGGTTTTGTTTCAACAGGTATTGCAATTGCTCAAGTGAAATAGTAATAATTATCAGAGTTGCTGAAATTTCAGTATATTAACTATAGGCTGAAAATTATGACAGATCACAGGGCAACCAAGTGTGCTCTACTACGCTGGATCAATCCTTCAGGTGTTATGTTAATTTTAATCAAGGAAAATTATTGCAAATTTATATCATATATTACCTGGCCCCGCGGAGTGTAATAACTTTGTAATCTATCCAATGTGGTAGAGTGCAGGATTCTCCGGAGCATCTGATGCAACCCGGGTCTCTATTCTCCTTGGTGTATTTAAGGTAGATCTCATTTTCTTATTATTCACAATATTTAACGTGTGAATATATATTAAAACAATAGCGTTAATACTATAGTTTGCTCAGCTTCTGTAGTTATATTTACTAGGTCAAGGTTTTTTACAATTTGCAAATTTGAATTAATGGATTATACAATTGAAGTTATCGTTCAAGCTTTCAATTGTCATTTTATCTCTTTCCTTTGTTCTTCTAAGCTGAAATGAGCTAACTATAGATCCATGCTGTGTCTGCAAATTATTTATGTTAAGTGTGTGTATGTGTGTCTTAATAATTTTTTTATCATAACAAAGAAGAAATCTTTTTATAACTTTTAACAAATTAGTTTTAGACATTGACACTACCTTCTGTATTTTCTTTTCTAATTGATCTCACTTGTTTTTAATTCCAATATTTTTATGCAAAGTACTTGATACCAGTAGTTTTGATTTTTGAATCAATTCTTGTTAAGAACAAGGTAAGTCGTTTCCTTTTCCCATCTATACAATGTGGTGTCACATTTTCAACAAGTGGAAAGATAAAAGTAAAGAGGAATGATCATATTTTTTCCCATTGTACTTGTCTTCCTTCTCCTCATCCCTCTCTCTCTTTTTTGTTTCATTCTTTTCTGCTAATGCATAACTATCTTCTCCTATCCAGTCACTATTTCCATGGTAACATCCTTCTGTTTCTGTTCTAGTTGATTATGACTGGAGTTGCTGTTGTCGTTGTTGATAGACTCGGAAGGAGACCTTTACTACTTGGAGGAGTTTCAGGGATGGTGAGTCATTCTTATCTCTTAAACTATGACAGATGATTTTGATAGCAATTTCCTCAGAAAGGAGCACTTCTTCATTTCTATGTCAACTGAAAGGCCCAGGCCATTCTGCTAATTAGTCCTCTGTGCATGGTCAGCATCAACTTGGCAAATTATAAAAGAGGAATGACTGTGACTCTGTGAGATGGAAATTTCAGTAGTGAGATAATGTTCAAAACTAAGAACGTTTACTTGTATCGCAGGTGATCTCTTTATTCCTTCTGGGTTCATATTACATTTTCTTGGACAATGCAGCAGTTGTTGCTGTAGTTGGTCTGCTTCTGTATGTAGGCTGTTATCAGGTGAATAAAGCTTCTTTTTGAGTTCATTCTTCATATCATTCATGAATTAGATGCTTATATACATCCAGTATCATTCATATCTTATTCCATGTGTGATTTTCCATTGCTTTTCCAGATTTCCTTTGGTCCAATTGGTTGGCTCATGATAGCAGAGATTTTTCCCTTGCGCCTAAGAGGTCGAGGACTTAGTATAGCAGTGCTTGTCAATTTTGGTGCAAATGCCCTGGTCACATTTGCTTTTTCCCCACTGAAGGTGATGAACATCTTGAACTGGATATTATAAACTCAGCCATATATTTTAATCTGTCATATTGTCATGTTTTCACAAAGATCTGATCTTACAACATCATACATAAGCATGTATTTTTTTTTTTCAATTGCATTGCCCATGTTTGTGGATTTATATTGGTATTCAATTGAATGTATTGACGATTGTCTCTCACTTTTCTTCCTTTTATTGGTTAATTATTAGGCGTGCATGCAGAGGAAATTTGTTTTCCCATTATTATTATTTTTCCTTTCCTTACTGTGCTCAGGCTTAGCTGTTACAAAAACATCATTGAAATTTCCTGTCTGACTCTTTGTTTTATGTTTTTGTTATTCACAGGAATTACTGGGAGCAGGAATTTTGTTTTACATATTTTGTGCAATAGCTGTGGCATCTGTTGTATTCATATACTTCGTTATACCAGAAACCAAGGGGCTTACACTAGAGGAAATTGAGGCCAAATGCCTGTAATCTAATCAGAGTCACCTTGTTAATGTTACTTCTATAAATATCTCGGTACACTTTACGGTACTCTCCTGTAACTTGTCTTCAATCCATGTATCTGTATTGACACACATCTACTATCTACTCTAAAAAATTAATAGAGCTTTCATGTTCATATTCTTAAACAAGATCTCCCATGTGACCTTTTTTTATTTTATTTTAAAAATCATAAAATTTGAATTTTTTTTTATTATTATAAAGTTTTATTTTTTTTCTAACCAATACTATTCACATGACTTGAATTTCACCTTTTTTATTTAAATTTTAAAATATATTAAATTAAGAAGTACATTTATAATTTTCGTATGACATTCTCTTTATCCTTTAGATATTTTTATTTTAATTTTAAAACATTATCATTTCTATAGTTGATTATTTTTGGAGTTATTTTAGAAATATCAAGAGATATTTTTTGTCATAATTGGAAAACTGTATTGCAGTTCTTCCTCTAACCAACCCACATTTTATCTTGGAGTAGTGATACAGGTACCACTAGGCATGGCAACGGGGCGGGGGCGGGTTTTGCTCTCCCCGTCTCCGCCCCGTAAATTTCGGGGCGGGTTCGGGTTTGAAGAGAGCGAGTATGGAATTATGGAACCCAATCATTCCCGCGGGTTTCCATCCGGTTCGGAGAAACTCACGGGTTTTTTCATTTTTTTCTCTATTTTTTATAACTTAAATACATTATTTTAATTAAGTCATATAATCTAATATATTTTAATTCAAATAATATGTAAATAGATATTGATAATCTTAAAAAAATAAGAAAGTTAAGAACTATATTATATTTTAAGGAAATATATAAGTTTACCTTTATTATTCAAGTATTAGTATAATAAAATTATGTAATTATTACATCGGGGCGGGCTCGGGTTCGAGGGCGGGGCGGGTTCTTACACCCCAAACACGTCCCTGACCCCGTTAAAAGCGGGTCGGGTTTTACTTAACCCGGTCAAAACGCTTTTTCCCCGCCAAAGTCGGGGCAGGGGCGGGTAGGTACCCGCGAGTTCGGGTTTGATTGTCATGCCTAGGTACCACTACAGTGCGTACCACACTGTAGTGGTTTTGTCCTTTTTTCCATCCCCTTTTTTTGCCAGTTTTTTGTAATTGTTTTTATTTGTTTTTATATTTATTATTATTTATTTATTTTATTAAATAAAAATATAGACCAAGAAATACAATAAATGTGTGTTTTTTGAAGGGTTGAAATAAGTTTCTTATAATCATTATTCTATTTTGATGCTAATAACCAAATATATTTCATTCACCGTTTCTGTGCACACAATTAACCTCACAAATTCAATTAACCAAATATCTCACTTTGTTAACCGCAAATGTATACAACATTAACCTCATTTAAAAATCTATTCACCGTTTCTGGACACATGATTAATCTCGTGTTAACATGAGTTGCAATTAATCTCACAAAATCAATTAACCAAAAATCCTATTATGTTAACCACAAATGGATACACCATTAACCTCATTTAAAAATTTGTTCACCGTTTCTTGACACATAATTAACCTCATGTTAACAGGAGTTGCAAATAACCTCACAAAAACAATTAACAAAAAATCATATTTTGTTAACCACAAATGGATACACCATTAACCTCATTTTTAAATATTTCACTATTTCTGGCCACATAATTAACCTCATGTTAGCGAGAGTTGCAATTAACCTCAAAAATCAATTAACCAAAAATCCTAGAGTTGCAAGTAACCTCGCAAATTAATTAACCAAAAATCATATTTTGTTAACCACAAACGGATACACCATTAACCTCATTTTTTAATATGTTCACCGTTTTTGGACACATAATCAACCCCGTGTTAACATGAATGATTAACATAATTTTATGTGATAATTTATTTTATTTCTTGATCTATATTTTTATTTAATGAGATAATGAAAAATAATATAACCATAAAATAAAAAACAAATAAAATTATTTTTAAAAAAAAGCTAAAAAAAGGTTAAAAAAAGTCACTATAGACAAAACCACAACAATGTGGTACAAATAGTGTACCACACTGTTGTGGTACGTTTAACATTAACGTTTGTCTTCATCTCTTTACTTCTCTTTCCTCCCCCCTCTAAAGACTTTAAATGGGAAAGTTAGGTATGTGTAGAAACTATTATTTCTAACAAAATAATAATATTTTATGATACTAAACCTATATTTGAATCCGATAAATGTTTGCGTGCCGCAAACCCTAAACTCTAAACCGCAAACAGTGCCACATTATTTGTGGCCCCCTTCCCCTTTTTAATGCTCCTCTCCTATTTTTTATTTTTTTAAATAATTTTTATTTATTTTTTATTTTATTATTTTAATTAATTTTAGCTATACATTAACACGGGGTTAATTAAGTGTCCATAAACGATGAACATATTAAAAATGAGGTTAATAGTGTATTGGTTTGTGGTTAACGGAATATGATTTTTGGTTAATTGCAACTCCTGTTAACACGAGGTTAATTGCAACTCCTGATAACACGTGGTTAATTATTTGACCAGAAACGGTGAACGCATTATAAAATGAGGTTAATGGTGTTTTCGTTTGTGGTTAATAGAATACGATTTTTGGTTAATTGATTTTGTGAGTTTAATTGCAACTCCTGTTAACACAAAGGGTTAATTATGTGCGGAAACGGTGAACATATTTAAAAAAAGAGGTTAATGGTGTTTCCGTTTGTGGTTAACAAAATATGATTTTTGGTTAATTGCATCTCTGCTAGCACGGGGTGATGTCAATGATGTGTCCAGAAACGGTGAACACAGTGATATATTTGGTTAATTGAATTTGTGAGGTTAATTGTGCACACAGAAATGGTGAATTGAGTAGTAGATTTGGTTAATAAATTAAAAATAAAATAAATACTATTTTAAAAAAAACTTAAAAAAGAAAAAAAAAAAATAAAACTATTTTTAAAATAAAAAACATAAAAAAAGAAAGGGGGAAGGGAAACCCTTACAAGTGTCGCGGTACAGATGCGGTAGGTACTGTACGCGGTATATATATCATTGTTGATTTGAATCGTGCTTATTTAGTTACATTTATCATCATTTAGAAGGATGATAAGGCTCAACTAATATAGTGTGTTTAGATCAAGATTTAAAATTGATTTTGGATAAGTTAATATATTAAAGTGAGTTTGAGGTGACATAATTTACATTTAGAAAGTTTTTTTAAAATAAGCTTGTAATTACCAAACAGTGGTTGGTTGCAGTGGAAGTGGACTATGACCCCAAACAGACTTTTCCTACAAGGTTAAATGTTCGAATCCTAGAGTCGTCACTTTTGAGAGTTTTACCTAATTATCACCCCGCTCAAGAAAAACTAAGTCTGTAATAATAAAATTTAATATAAATTTTTTAACTCAACGCAACAAAAATTACATTTTATAACTCAATTTTCCGCAACATCGTGCTAAAATGAAATGAACTTAATTATGAAACATTTGGATATAAATCCAATTATTTTAAATGAGCATTTATAAATTTGATTGTAGATAAATTTGATTTCGATTTAAAATAAGTTTAAAATAAAGTTATTTATATTAAAAACTTTTGTCTTAAAGAGCAAGTTTGCAGAAAAATTTAGTATAAAATTTTCGATTCAAAACAAAAGTTATAATTTATCGCGTTGGCTCAAATGTGAGTTTAGAGATAAAAACATTTTTAATTAAAAAAACTCACACATATTGACACAAATTTACATCTTTATATGTGATTCTTTGTGCTTTCCACACTCATACATACATGCTAATAGTGCTGTATCAAAATAACTACTCTTCTCATATGATAAGGGTCATATATTTTTATAACAATTAATTTTGAAGTTTGATTGTTTGACGAATATGTTTTAGGTTTTTTTTTTCTTAGAAAAAAGGGTTAACATAATCAGGCTTCAAAATTCAACTTTTAATTCTTTTGTAAAATATAATACTTATTACACATTTCATTGGTTTTTGGTTATATTTAATATACTTTTAAATATTACTATAAAATAAAAAATATTAACATATCCATTAGATACAAAATCAGTAGGTGGTTCATGATTGATGCAAGTGATACATGTTTAATTCTCTTTAAACAAAGTGTTGGATTTAAGTTTTGGGTATTAAAAAACTCTATCCATCACAATGTGAATGTTTCCCATTGGTATAAGATTGTATCCTATGTAGGACTAATAAATACAAATCATACATATTAATCATCCCTAAAATTTAACCTTTTAATACATTTTTTATGCTTAATTAACAAGTCATAAGCATATTATGCCAATTCAAGTTCATATTGGGCTTAATTTCATTTTTCAGCATTACACTATTTTTGTGTTTCAAGCATAACTTGAGTTTTAGACATCTAAAAATTATCTACTTTACATTGTATGAAAGATAATAGAAAGCCCTACAACTTTGATGAAGAACCCAAAAGCTAAATTAGATGTCTAGTGGGTAAAAATGGGCTTGGAAGACGAAATAGTCAGCATTACATGAAAACCTGACCAACACTCAATGATTGAGCCATAACTTGGGCTAGAAAACTCCTTTTGGGCTCAACCCAACGGAATTTGAAAGCTAAGATCCGGGGCTTGATTTCATCTGAATACAACTTCCTTGGATTCTGCCAAATTATTGATTAAATGCTCGGTGCAAGTGGAAGACAAGTTGGTGAATGTATAGAGTAGGTGAATAATTCAAAGTAATGGACAAATCCATTAGGTAATTGATCAATAAGTCCATTTCTGGACAAAACATGTTTAGTCATGGCTGAGTGATCATCTTTGGAATGACATCTTTTCCCCTCCTATAAATAGGAGGGCTTGCGATCATCCAAGTTGTAGTAGAAGTTACTAAGAGTTTCATTTACTTTTGTTCATCTTTTTGTAAAGTCTTCATGGAAGGCTAAGTTTGTATTCAATTCAAGGAGTCAAGCTTATTTTCATCTTGGTTTTGAGGTTGATCTTCATTTACATGCTCATTGAATTACATCTACCTTGCTTTTCTACTCCATTTACTTCCATTTGATAAAAGAAATATGAAATTGAAGTAATGGAGTAGAAAATCAAGGTAGATTAATTCAATGAGCATGTAAATAAAGATCAAACCTCAAACCAAGATGAAATTAACCTTGACTCCTTGAATTGAATACAAACTTAGCCTTCCATGAAGACTTTACAAAAAGATGAACAAAAGTAAATGAAACTCTTAGTAATTTCTACTACAACTTGGATGATCTTCTCCCTAGCAAGCCCTCCAATTTATAGGTAGGGAAAAGATGTCATTCTAAAGATGATCACTCAGTCATGACTAAGCATGTTTTGTCCACAAATGAAATTATTGATCGATTACCTAATGTATTTGTCCATTACTTTGAATTATTCACCTACTCTAGCCATCATTCACCAACTATCTCCCACTTGCACCGAGCATTTAATCCTCAATTTAGCAGAATCCAAGGAAGTTGTCTTCATATGAACTCAAACCCCGGATCTTAGCTTTCAAATTTCGTTGGTTTGAGCCAAAAGGAGTTTTCTAGCCCAAGTTATGGCCCAATCATTGAGTGTTTGTCAGGTTTTCATGTAATGTTGACTATTTCGTCTTCCAAGCCCATTTGGACCCACTAGACATCCGATTTAGCTTTTGGGTTCTTCATAAAAGTTGTAGGGCTTTCTGTTATCTTACCTACAATGTAAAGTACATAATTTTTAGATGTGTATAACTCGAGTTATGCTTGAAATACGAAAACAGAAATGTAATGCTGAAAAATGTAATTAAGCTCAATATGAACTAGAATTGGCATAATATGCTTATGACTTGTTAATTAAGCATAAAGATGTATTAAAAGGTTAAATTTGAGGGATGATTAATGTGTATGATTTGTATTTATCAGTCCTACATAGGATACAATCTTATACAAATTGGAAACATTCACGTTGTGATGGATAAAGTTTTTTAATACCCAGAACTTAAATCCAACCCTTTGTTTAAGGAGAATTAAATATGTATCACTAAGATCACTTGCATCAATCATAAACCACCTACTGGTTTTGTATCTAATGGATATGCTAACATATTTTTTATTTTATAGTAATATTTAAAAGTACATTAAATATAACCAAAACCAATGAAATGTTTAATAAGTATATATTTTACAAAAGAATTAAAAGTTGAATTTTGAAGCCTGATTATCTTAACCCTTTTTTCTAAAAGAAACTAAAACATACTCTTCAAACAATCAAACTTCAATATTAATTGTTATAAAATATGAACTTTATCATATGAGAAAAGTAGTTATTTTGATACAACACTATTAACATGTTTGTATGAGTGTGGAAAAGCACCAATAAGCACATATAAAGATGTAAATTTGTGTAAACATGTGTGAGTTTTTTTTAATTAAAATTGATTTTATCTCATTTGAAAAGAATAGATTCAAATTGATAGAACCTCACAGGAAGTACTCTCAATCTCTCAAGTGTTTAAAAGATATGTGTTTCTCTCAAATTTGACTCATGAAAATTGCACTATCATAAGCTTGATTATCTTCTACTATCCACTGCAAATTACACATACATCCATAAATTAAGAGGTCTTTATTAGGGTACTAATGGAGTGACAATCATGGAGAGGTAAAACAGATATGACAAGTTAAACCGATGAAAGTAGAAGAGGTTTGGAGAATGAATCCAAGTAACAAGTGTGATAGATACATATGAAATCAAACATTGAAGTTTAAGTACATCATTCAATCATTTGGATTCTTAATTCTTTTGTATATCTTCTTTTTTTTTTAGTTTTTTTTACATAACAAAGAAGCACTAAGTATGTAGCAACCCTATAATTAACATCCCCATTCTTATGATAAATCCAATACTCTTCTATTCCGTAAGGTTGGGTAAAGTTTGGTTTTATAATTAAGTATGGAATGTGGAACAACAATAAGGCTTAAAAAGGTGATCAAGGACAATCATGTAAGGTTGGCTATTTAACTGGGTAATTTATTCAAGTGAAAGGAAAAATTTGCCTCAATCATTTTCATTCATGCATGTGCAAGTGTAGCTTCAAAAGGAATCAAAGCAGTTCTGAAGTAACAAATTCCATGGGTGAAAATCACACAAGAAAGAAAGTTCAATTTGTCAACAAGACTCAAATCCAGTGGCGGAGCATATAAGTAGCAGGGGTAGCCATGGCCCCCTATATATATAATTTATTTTTGCCCCCCCCCCCCCCAAAAAAAAACATTTATCACAATATATTGTGTATAATAATAATAAAACTAATTTTAAAAATTAAATTCATTATTAGGGTATATAATCAAATAAGGTAGATCATATTCATTATATATTGTCTCTTTCATCATCAATAATTCTAAGCTCAAGCTCAATTATCAATTAAAAAGTAAATTATTGATCTTAAAACCTAAAAGGATGTTCATTATCAATTAAAAATTAAATTATCTGCTGTAAAATTGAAATTTGAATAGTCCGCCTATTCAATTTTTCTCTTTCGTACTGAGAAAGAAGCTTTCCATTCTAAGACGTGAATTTTGCTTTTATTTTCATCATTTACAAGATTATTCTGATATGTATTTTCAGAAATTTCTCTTTTTTTCCCCACTTTTTATCTTGCTCTTGAATCCTTGATACTAGTATTATTTTCACTTTTTTTATTTTGATCTAGAAATTGTGTGCTCATTTGTATGTTTGATTGGCGATTGTGACATTTGCAAGATTGTATATATAATATATTATCGATTTAATACTCAAATTGTTTGTCAAAAACAACAGTAGGTAAGCTAGAGATATTTATTTATCGATTATTTTGTTTAATAGTCGAATTGTTTACAAAATACAACAGTAGAGTATGTACTAGACAGATATTAGTTTTTGTTTTATGTGAATCAAAATCGATTACAAAATCAACAGCGGGTAGAGTTGTAGTTATAGTAGAAGATTGTTGTAAGTAGTAAATAGTAAATCTTTAATTCCTAAAATTTTAATAATTAGTAAGTAGTAAATCTTTTTACTTTTTAGGAGAAGATTGTAGTTTCTTATTTATTAAATTTAATCTCATTAAAACTTGAAATTGTTAATATTAAAATTCTTTTGTTGGATCAAATACTTTTAAAAATTTAGTGGAAGATTGTAGTTCTTTTATTTATCAAATATTTTTTTAGTCATAATGTTTTTGGAGATTCTGATTAATATTATTAAAAAAGTGTGATTAATTTTATTTTAAAATAAATATTTGGATTATTGTAGTAAGTAGTAAATAGTAAATCTCTAATTCCTAAAATTTTAATAATTAGTAAGTAGTAAATCTTTTTATTTCTTTTAGGAGAAAATTGTAGTTTCTTATTTATTAAAATTAATCTCATTAAGACTTGAAATGTTAATATTAAAATTCTTTTATTGGGTCAAATTTTTTTTGGAGAAGATTGTAGTTTCTTATTTATTAAATACTTTTTTAGTCATATTTTTTTAGAGATTATGGTTAATATTATTAAGAAAGTGTGATTAATTTTATTTTAAAATAAATATTTGGATTATTGGAAGATATAATTTATATAAAAGATTCATAAAAATTTTATATTTTATGGTAAGGGAATAAGTTTATTCTAATACAATAAATTCATATAGATAAATTCATAATAGTGTTTTTTTCTACAAACTTACAATTTTAATTTCTCTTAGAATATTGGATCACTTACCTTATTAAAAAATAAATTTATGTAAATGATTATTTGACTTTAAATTTTAAGTGTATCACATTAATATCTTGGCCCCAAAAAAATTTAGTCAAGCTTTGTCACTGGTCAAATCCTCACGACTAATAACTATCAACATCGATCCATTCAATTCAAATCTTTGTTGTCAAACCAATTAATTTCAAGATGTTAGGAAATCAATTCAATCATGTTATAAAATATTAAAATCACCTCTTTTTCTATGTTTTGTTTTACACTTGTTAACTTTATTGGAAAGCTTAAAAACAAAAAAAAACAAATTCTTATTAGTTTTAACTAACGGGATGCGTATCAAGAGTTAAACATAACTCCTTACTCTGCCATCCTATTAATTTTATTTTTTTAAAAAATGGACCATCATCCCCCCAACCTAATCAAGACATTGTCCCTAATATCTTTTATAGATTGGTGAGTTTTTCCTTTTTTTTTCTTTTTTAAAAATGATATTTAAGTGAAAAACCATATAAGTACAACTTTAAAAGGAAGGAAAGTTACAATCGGAGAGTGGTATCAGGATCTTCCTTCTTTCCATCATCTTTATTATTCTTGTCCACCTGCTTTCTTGATGCATAAGGTTCAAGTGAAAGGTTCTGCATTTGTTCAAGAAGTTTGTTAGTATTTGAAGAGGATGTCATGATTCGGTGCAGTGCTTGAGGTATGAATCCTTGATGCGTAGCCTGTTCCAGAAAACATAACAAACCATTATAAAAACCATTATTTAAGAATCCTAATGGCTTTTGGTGGAAGTTAGAATTGGCCCAAGACACAACGGTGAAGATATCTTCTAAGGTTCCGAAACCACCAGGTAATGTAATAAATGCATCGGATTTGTATAACATTTGTGGCATACGTTCCTGCATTGTTGAAACCCTCAGTACGGTGCCTAGGGTAAGGTATGTGGTCTTCTTGTTATTACCATCCATTAGAACAACACCCAAAACCTTGCTCCCTCTTGTGATTGTAGTTCTTGTTGTACAACCCTTTAGGACTTTGTATTCCCCCTCCATACACAACATTGAAATTGATCTTTCTAGCAGCTAATGTTTTACCAAGGTCATAAGTTGAATGCCGGAATGTTTCATCCTTTCCGAGATTAATTCTACCAAAGACACAAATGTCATGGAATTTGCGTGTAGATGGTCCTGCAGTTTCTTTAAAGAAAGACATTTTGTTGTACCAATCATTTGTGAGAGTGAGAATTTATAAAGATGAAATAACCCGTACAAAGATCAAATTATCAGATTTTTTTATTAAGTGTTAGTTGGTGAAAAGACAAGTAAGGATAAACAAAGATATGCGTGAATTATAAAGTAAAAAAGAAACAACTGAAAAGAAAACTCAAAACTAATTAAAGACATGCGTGAATCATAAAGTAAAAAAAATACAACTGAAAAGAATTCAAAGATGTGCATGCATATGAACAGTAGTTGTGATTTTGGCTCACAACTTCCTCTGGTTTTTTGTCCAGTAACGACTTCAACGCCTTCTATGAGTCAGGGATTTGCTTCCCATCCAATTTTCTTATAAACTAGAAAACAGGGTCTTTTAGAGTCAGATTTCCAAGACTATATTGTTTCTTCTCCTTTCGGAATAATTCAGCTGAATCAAGAAGAACCATTTGAACTTGTCCACTAGGATGCGTCTTAAGAATCTGAGTAATGTTATCCAAAGACTCCTTACTTAGTCCATCCTTAATGAATTTAATTTTATCTTCTCGATTTATAGAAGTCATTCCGACACTCTTACATCTCGAGTTACAATTCCATCTTGCGCACTTATAACAAACTTGCTTCTTTTTGCTCTTTTTTTTAGAAAAAGAACTCCTACCCATTCTTAACAAATGTCTAGAAAATGAATCTTGAAATTCACATGCTAAGCGTACCTTGGCCTCGATGATCCAACTTACATCTTGAGGAATGAGGAAGGCCTAAGCGCATCACTGCTCTTAGCCTTTCAAGTCTACATCTGTAAATTTTCCTAAGACTGTCTTGGGGGAGAGTAGGGAACCGAACTCTGAGCTTGGCGAAGGTTTTCTCCATTCTTTCTCTCTAGCAGAGTTATTCAGTGGTGGATTGTTTTGTATTATCAAGTGGATCCCCGACAACGGTGCCAAAAATTTTAACAATTATTGAACCTATACAAAATTATAATTATAATTCTCCGATTTGCAAACTACTTGTAGTAGAATGGTACAAACCGGGTCAAACCCTGGAAGATCCACTCAAATTAATCATTCTTTACGGGGGTTTGATTGATTGGAATAAATTGAAGAAAACAAAGATCAAGTTAAAAGCAAAGGTTGAATCAATTCAAGACAATATTAATCCAAGGAATTCAGAGGCTATTTTCATGGTTAATCATTGGTTATTAATAACATGCATTCAAGAGATTAAATCTATCAACTTAGAATCATGTGGAACCCCTACAATGATCCCCGGATTCACTACTGAAATAATTTCCAGAATTCAATTGATTAAGATTAACAAAATCAAATAACCATCAAATCTTATGTTAGATCCAAATCAATTTTATAATCGGAACCCAATTGAAATAAATAATTAAATAAACACCTTCATTTCAATTACTTACTATATAATTTTTAATTATTGAATAATGATAAACCAACATGGACACCTGACATTTAAAAAAATATTAGGTGCAATAACAATTTTTATCTATCAATTATGAAGCTCCAAGTTTGATTCAAACACCGTTAAAATCCAAACAAGAGTGAATTTTCACATCAATGGTCACAATTTTTATTACTGGATAAATGTTGGTGAGTCTCACTAAAAAAAATTAATTTGTATATTCTTTTAATACAACTCACATAAAATTTACTTAGCAATAAAAAAGAATTGGAAAGGGTAATATTAAAAGATATATTGTTAAAAATTGCTCATCAATCAATCAATTTACCTAATTTCCAACCCCTACACTTTTATATCATTGAAAATTGCAAACTCAATTATTATGAATCCACACGTTTTGATTGAATTGAAGAGTACATTGTATTTGACTAGAAAAATATTACTTAGACATTTCAGCCATTGAACAAGTTGTGTAATGTAGTGCGTTCATGATGAGATTTCACCTCAAACAATAAAGGCGGTTAACAATTGCATATTACTATTTACTACCATTTTCTAAAATAAAAATATGGACCGGCAAATGATTACATTAAGAACTTTTGCACTCCTTTTATGATTCTTTGGACTAAATCAATGAAATTCCATGAGAATGGGACCCCAGGTGAACATAGATGAAAATTAGTGTATACTACTATGATAAAAATAAGTGGAACAGAGTAATTAACATAATCAAGAACTCGTGCAGGATTATAAGAAAATCCTTGTTGAGTGAATTACTTAGGTTTCGTTTAATTTACAATTAGGTAAAATTTATTTTGATAAATTTACAGAATTAATGGTATGAAATAAATGATGAATAATTTACAAAACATGTTAAATAAAAATATTTAAAAATTAACTTCATAAAATTGATTTTCACTATTACTTATTGAGAACTAAAGAGACACTTATTCCACCCAAATCTCAAAGTTGGAAATTGAAGTGGGCAAGTGGCCTAGGCCTATTTAACAAGATGGTGAGTTGAAACAACAGATAAGGACACATAGACCTGTATGTAATGGGATTATCTCAAAACCTGACTGTCTTAAAACTCCCTATCCTAGACTTCAAGGGCATCTTTTTTAAACATTTTGTGTATATACGTCATGCTGAAATTACTTTCTAATACTCTAGGCCACAAAAGTTAAGTTAGTCAGAGAACAATAGAAGGTTAAACTAGCCCTCAATTTTGGACAAGATTATTTATTCTTATCTATTATTTATATATTTGTTTCTTAGTTCTAACTTTGTACTTTGCAAATTACACAGTTCTACTTTGTCAAACCTTGAGAAGAGAAAGTGAATGTTCATACTTTCATATGGAGAATGACATACAGTCTTCCTTGCCAATGTCTCTCTGACCTATCATCAGTGTCTATAATAAGAAAACACCAAACGCACAGGACAAAAAGAAAGGGTAAGACAGGATGAGCCAATCACGCAGGAGTGAAAATAATTGCCACTCTAACTTCAGCTCTCCAAGAAGTTGGCAAAATTTTCATATACTCATAAAATTGCATCAATCTTTAGCAATTTAAATATTCATGAACATTATAGAATTATGAAAATTGATGCAATCATAAAGGTTATTATAAAATGTCATAATAAACAGGGAAGTTGCATAAATTAATTTGATATTCCCTCCTATGAAGAAATCAATGTGCCACAACATTATGGATCCAGGTGCTGCCATGGCATTTAACACTAACAAAAATAATGTGATCTAATAAAAAGTTGTCTGACCAAAAAAAAAAAGAGTTGTCCACTTGCTCTCTCAAGAAACCAATCCTCATTGTAGCATGAAGGGACTGAAAAAGAGATTTTCACCATGTTGGTAAGTGCCACAAACACAATGGCATCCTTTCACATTCCTCAGAGGTATTATTGACATGTTTCTAAACATCATCAGGATTTCCAGGAACCATAAATTAGGGTACCTACACACACAAGGCCATGAACTAAATGAAAGAGGTAAGAAAAATAGAGGTGAAGGCTTTATGTTACATCTGAAAGTAAATATATAATTGTATAATAACAACATCAATTAGTTAGTATAGAAACCAGAGCTATAAGTCTAGGTAGAACTGCAAACCAAAGGGTATAAACACATTCAATTAAATAAAAGCTTAGGATATATAATAATTTTAAGTTTTTTATTGGTTATGTCTATGTAGACATACATTCATATCCATGGCAGGCACACCAATGGTTTGATTTGATTGCTCATGATGTCATGATGTGACCTGGAAGGTAATAACATGCCAATAGGAACCGAGAACTAAAACTGACTGAATTTACTCATTTCCTGCATCTTCCCCTCAAAAGTTACATAAATCAGGACATGGACCCCTGCAGTTTCCAGGGTGCAGTTCAAATTATAATATTGACAGGATCTTTTTTATAGTTATAAACATCTAACCATTCAAATAATTGTATTATAATTCTTTTAAGTTGTTATCAAATATATTCTGGAGGGAGGCATGATCATTTGTACGTTTGTAAAGGTATTAACAGAAACAGTTAAGAGAAGCAGTTAGCTCAGTTAGCTTGTTAGTTTCATTCTGTTATAGTTAGTTTCTAACTAACTTCTTTCTCTCCTTCTATATAAAGCATTGTACTCTGTACTCTTAGACAATTCAATACACAGACTTCTATCTCCATTATCATTCCTTTCTACTGTCAATTCTCTCTCCCTATTACTGCTCAGATATCTACATGGTATCAAGAGCTTTTTTCGATCCTACAATGGAGGAAAGTTCAAAAAGATTCATTCCTCAAACCTTCTCAAATCCAATCTCCGAGAAACTGGATGAAACCAACTTTTTGATATGGAAGTTCCAAGTTGTTAGTACCATCAAAGGGTACAAATTACAAAGTTTTATAAATGGAAATGGTGGAATGCCAAAGAAATACTTATCGGAGGAAGCTGAAGAACAACAAACAATGAATCCAGAATTTGCCAACTGGGAACAACAGGACCAATTGTTAACTTCATGGCTGCTGTCATCAATGACTAAAAGGCTCACTACCAGAGTCATAGGGTGCGAACATGCTCATCAGGTATGGAAAAAGCTAGAAATTTTTTTTACTTCTCAAACAAGATCGAAAATAAAGCAATTGAAGGATCAATTGAAAGGTACAAAAAACTGAAAAACTCAGTACATATTTGCTTGAAATCAAAGAAACAATAGATATGCTAGCTGCTGTTGGATCACCTCTAAATAGCGAAGAACAAATTGAAGCTATCCTAGATGGATTACCAGAGGAATATGACTCCCTGGTCAACACAATTCTGTCAAGAACAGACCCCTACACTTTTGAAGAAGTAGAAGCTCTCCTAATGTCACAAGAAGAGAGGTTTGAAAGAAGAAAGAAAGAAAAAGAAAAAGATTCAGATGCATTTTCAATGCAAAACATGCAAGCCAATCTAGCTCAAACTCAATACAATAATCGAGGAAGAGGCAGATCATCCCACAGAGGTGGAAGATTCAACAGAGGAAGAGGCAGAAATAATTTTTAGCACTCAGGAAGGAACAAACCTCAATGTCAAGTCTGTGGCAAATTTGGGCACATAGCCCTAAACTGTTATCACAGATTCGATGAACAATATCAAGATGACAATAATTTTCAGAAGTTCAAAAACCAGAATCAAGGCCAAATCACTGTCATGAACAGTGAAGTAGATTCATCCAATGATCTTGGTTCAATCAATACAACACTTGTTTGTGTACCTGAAACAGTTTATGATCCAACTTGGTATCCTGATTCATGTGCCTCACATCATGTTACACCAGATTCAAGAAATCTCATGACAAGATCCCAGTGTAAAGGTGATAATAAACTGAGGATGGCTAATGGATCAGCTGCTAATGTCCAATACATTGGTAAATCATTCTTCTTAACTCCAAGTGCCAAACCTTTATTTCTACATGATCTTCTTCATGTACCTGGAGTCAAAAAGAATTTATTAAGTGTTTCACAGTTTGCTAAAGACAACAAAGTCTTCTTTGAATTTCATCCTGACAGATGTTATGTTAAATCCCAGGCAACCAAGGAGATACTACTTCAAGGGAAGATTAAGAATGGCTTGTATGCTCTTGACAATGCTAGTGCAATGAGCTCTGCCTTCAGCACACAGAGTTTCCATCACAATGTAATTCCTTTTACAATTGTAATGATTCACACTCCTTGAGAAAGAATAAAAGAATGAGATTCTGCTATGGTGTTTCTGCAAATTCTTTTAATTTTCATCTCTGGCATGCTAGGCTTGGCCTGCTTCTGCATCTACTGTCTCACATGTTTTGAAAAAGAACAACATTTCATTCTCCTTACCTAAATCTCCCTTCATATGTGAGGCCTGCTGTATGGGAAAGGCACACAAACTTCCTTTCTCTACTTCATCCACAACATATACTTAACCTCTACAACTTATTTACTCAGATATTTGGGGACCTTCATTCCATTCTCCAATGGCAGTAGATATTATATCCATTTCATTGATGCTTATTCCAAATTCACCTGGATATATCTTCTCAAGAGTAAATCAGAAGCATTATCAACCTTTATTAAGTTCAAAAATATGATTGAAAATCAACTCAACTCAAAGATAAAAGTGTTTCAATCAGATTGTGGCAAGGAGTATGTTGCATTTTCAGATTTTTTAAAATCTCAAGGGATTATTCAGAGGTTCAGTTGTCCCTACACTCATGAACAAAATGGATCTGCAGAAAGGAAGCATAGACACATCACTGAAATTGGTCTGACACTGCTTGCTAATGCCAAAATGCCTTTAACATATTGGGGGTATGCTTTCCAAACTGCTGTTTTTCTTATTAACAGACTACCAACTCCCACTCTTGATCACTCCACTCCTCTTGAAGTTCTATTTCATAAAACTCCCAACTATACAATTTTCAAAATCCTTGGCTGTGCTTGCTATCCTCTCCTTAGACCTTATAACAAACACAAAGTTGACTTTCGATCTGAGCATGTGTCTTCTTGGGATATAGCTTAATTCACAAAGGCTATCTGTGCTTATCATCTGCTGGCAAAATTTATATATCCAGACATGTACAATTTGATGAGACTATCTTTCCCTTCAAATCCAACACTGAATTTCTGCCCAATTCTCTCCCCACAGCCACTAACATGCTTTCACATCATCCTCCAACAGCACCCCCTTCCATTCCAATCATTGCTCCAGCTTCTACAAACAACTACAACACCCTCAACTATGATTCAGATCAAGTCTCTCCACCACATCAATTTTCCACTACTTCCACTACAACTCCAACCTCCACTCAGAATCCTATACTTCAGAATCAAGCATCACCATCTCTACCTCAGATCCACTTTTTACATCCACTGAAGATCAAACCCTCCAACCCACTTCATATCAATAATCATCCAATGACCACTAGAAGCAAATCTGGAATTTACAAACCCAAGCAACTACATCTTACCACCACATCTCTTACGAGTCTGAACCCAAATCCATTAAGTCAGCTCTAGCCTCACCACCCTGGTACTCAACAATGAAAACTGAATATGATGCTCTTATTAAAACCACACTTGGGACCTTGTTCCATTACCACCCAACAGACTTCCCATTGGATGTAAATGGGTTTTCAAAATCAAAAGAAATGCTGATGGTTCTTTGAACAGCATAAAGCCAGACTGGTTGCCAAGGGTTTTCATCAACAAGAAGGTTTTGACTACTTTGAAACCTTTAGTCCAGTTGTCAAACCTACTACTATCAGACTTGTTCTAACTCTAGCTCTCTCCTTTGGGCTGGCCTATCAAACAGATTGACATCAATAATGCTTTTCTCAATGGTGACCTCAATGAAGAGGTTTACATGTCACAACCCCCAGGGTTCACTCAAGGTAATCCTGATCTTGTATGCAGGCTCAATAAATCCCTATATGGCCTCAAACAGGCTCCTAGAGCATGGTTTTCCAAATTACAACAAACTCTCCTCTCACTTGGTTTGGCCTCAATTAAATCAGACTCATCTCTTTTTATCAAAAGATTCTCTGGCCACATCATTATCATGTTGGTTTATGTCGATGACATAATTATAACAGGGGATTCTCTCACTACTATTAAAGACCTGATTTCTCATCTGCACACAATTTTTCCTCTCAAAGATCTTGGTGATTTACATTACTTTCTTGGCATTCAAGTTACCTCCTCAGCTCCGGGTCAACTACACCTCTCTCAAACAAAATACATATCTGACCTTCTCCAAAAAGCTAACATGCTCACTCCAAACCTATGACCACACCCATGAACCAGGGTCTCAAACTATGCTCAACCACTGATGATCCTGTTGATGATCCCCATCTCTATAGATCTATTGTTGGTGGGTCTTCAATATGTCACAATGACTCGGCCTGAAATCTCTTTTGCAGTCAATAAAGTCTCTCAATTCATGCATAATCCTCAGAATTCTCACTGGCAAAGCTGTCAAAAGAATCATGAGGTATCTCAATGGCTCTTTGAATCATGGTCTCACTCTCACCAGTTCTTCCCCTCTCAACATACAGCCTTTGTGACTCAGACTGGGTTCTGATCCAGATGATAGAAAATCTGCCACTGGTTACCTGTGTATTCTATGGTTCTAAACCCAATTTCATGGTCTTCCAAGAAACAAACATGCTGTCTCCAGGTCTACCACAGAAGCTGAATACCGAAGCATTGCAGCTGTAGCTGTTGAAATATCTTGGATTCAATCCTTATTAGCTGAACTTCAATTTCACTCACCTAATCCACCTCTCATTTACTGTGACAATCTCAGTGCAGTAATGTTATCAGCTAATCCCATCCTTCACTCAAGAACAAGCATTTTGAATTAGATCTCTATTTGTTAGAGACAAAGTCCAGCAAAAGTCACTACTCATTCATCACATCCCCTCAGCTGAACAAACAGCAGATGTTCTCACCAAGCCTCTGCCCCCAATCCTCATTAACAACTGCCGGTTCAAACTCAGAGTTCAACCTTCACCCTTGAGTTTGAGGGGGGATGTAAAGGGTATTAACAGAAACAGTTAAGAGAAGCAGTTAGGCTCAGTTAGCTTGTTAGTTTCATTCTGTTATAGTTAGTTTCTAACTAACATCCTTTCTCTCATTCTATATAAAGCATTGTACTCTGTACTCTTAGACAATTCAATTACACAGACTTCTATCTCCATTATCATTCCTTTCTACTGTCAATTCTCTCTCCCTATTACTGCTCAGATATCTACATGATCCCATGATCCCATAAACAAAACAATTACAATGTGTTTGGTATAAGAGTTGAAATAAAAAAAAAGAATTAGGGAAGAAAAATTAAGGAAAAGAAAAATAACAGGGATATAGAGATAATTTATACATTGTTCGGTATAAAAGAAGTAAAAATGAAATAGAAAAAAAATAATAGTGAGTAATTGTTTGGTTGTAGGGAAGAAATGAGAGAAAAATTGTAAAAAAAAATTCAGCTTTGCATAATCGAATTTTACATTTTAGACATGAAAAATAACACTCAAAATAATTTTCTCAATTTACGTGTTTATTTCCCCTCCATCAACCACATTCTTGATGAGAAATAGAGCGCTTTGATGAAACCATAGCATTTGTAAGATTTCTAACATATTTCAACTAGTCATAGACAAGAGTTTCTGTTATTTCTCTGCAACTTTCACACAATCAAACATAAGGTTTAATCCCAATGTGATGGTCCCAAGTAAAGTAATCTTTTCCTTGTTTCAATTTAGCATCTCCATGTTTTCCGATTTTAGGTGTATATTAGCAAGATTTTCAGAGCTGTCCGATTATTTACCCTTCACTCATTCATAGTATTTGCAAGGCGTTTATTCAAATACAGAGTGGAGGCTTCAATGCATAATTCACTGTCATAAGAATGGGACCCAAAGTAGTTTATCCAATGCATCCCAAGAATACCAACACTGCTAATGTTTAAAGGGCGTAATCAACATGAAATTGGACATTCTGAAGGAACAAAGGAACTTGAGGGCACATTGAAGCATAATGCATAAGCACCGTCGATCCCTATTAAAACCCGAAAGAGTTTAGTTGGCTGGACACCCAATTTAAGGAAATGTGTCACCTTGATTATTTGAATAAAATTGATTCTAGCCTAACCATTAAACACATGGGAGTCATCATTCTGAGACTTAAAGGTCTTGAAGAGGCATTAAACCTAATTACTAAGAGTTTAACATCACATCACCCATATCCATCGTAAGGTTTCTACCAATTCAGGACTACCAACAAGGTTATCATTAACCAAGACCATGTATTGGAATTTGAGTTTACACTTGTGATCCCGAGTGATTACATTCACCACAATCATAACATAAATCTTTATTGTGTCAAGTAGGGTGTCAAAGCGGGTTGAGGTTGGCCGCCTAACCCGACAACTCGGTGTGTCAACAGGTCCCGCTAGGCTAGCCCACCAAATTTATCCATTTTTTTAAAAAAAGATATTTATTATTACGTGGGTTGGGCAAGCCAACCTGCCACAAAACATGATAAGTTACACCAGCCAACCCACTTTCTGTTCGGCAGGACAACTCGCCTTGCCACATTTTTGGCAGACCAGGGATGAGCTGGCCCGTTTTAACACTCCTAGCATCGAGCATTCAACTCAATGAGGGATAACTTTTAAGTGGAAGGTTCGAGAGGCGGTACCGGTAATAGAGGCGGAAGTAGTTTCGATGAAGGAGGAAAAACAAGGAGTGAGGGAAAAGGAAAGGAAGGAAGAAAATTGGGTACGACAAGGAAGAACCTTACGACAATCGAATAATTTCCATTCCTAACCCTAGCAAGCTCAATACTTGAGGTAATGTAGAAGATTGCAGAGCCATTACCTCTAAAAGGATCCCATCCTTAAGGCTAGCGATAAAACAATTTAGATAAAAGGAAAGATGTTATATTCAATAAATTTGTCAAGATTGTGTATCATCTTTCCATACCTACTCTTGAATTTATTGAGATCCATTATCTTTGCATTTTCATCTAATTACTTCATTGTCTCATTCTCTCTATATTAATTAATTACACACTTGTCTCCACTAATGAGGGTATTTTTATCCAAAAATAATTAATGCAGGAGAAAAATTAAAATATTCTTATAAAAAGGATCAAGACCAACTCTCTAAATGGTTCTTATAATTAGGACAAGAGGGAGTACATAGAAAATGGTCATTCAAGTGAGTGGTTTGTCTACATGATACATTCAAATAAATTCCCTTAATTTGCAATAATGGAATAGTATATTGAAGATTCTCTCATAATTGAAATTTTATAGGAGATAATGGATTGTGCTTCTCCTAAGCCCATTATACAATCTAAAGGAATTGCAATTTAAGTATTCGTGAACAAGGAGCTCTGGAATTCATAAGATCAATAAAGGTTCTTATGCCAACTCCAATGGGAGTTGTTATGCAAGAATGTGTCAGAAGAGAAATCTCAAAAGCATTTTTAGACTATTGGAGGAGTATGTAAAGTAAGGTGCAATGTGTCTCTGCAGCTATCGGTTCTCTTTTTTTGGGTGGGGTCCAATAGCATTTTTTATTATTTTTTCTACATCAAATTTTGTGAATGCTTATAATGAATAATAAAATAATATAGAGTGAGATAGATTGTGGGGTTCATTTAAGAAATTTTTAGAATTGCTGGGTTGAAGAAAAAAGTGAGTTGAGTTACTTAAATTGTAAAAATAATATGACATTATAAGAATGTGTGAAAAATTATAATTTATTCAATATAGCAACTCAGGTGAGTTGCTCTATTAGAGAAGCCCATTATAAATAAAAAAAATGTCATAATAAGGAAAATTGGATTGACAAACATAAAATGAATCAAACACTAATGCTATGTTTGGTTGGAGTAGAGAAATGGAGAGAAAAGAAATGAGTAGAAGAGAAGTGGAAAGAAGAGAAATAGATTGTGAAATAAGGTTGTTTGGTGTGAGCGAAATAGGTGAAAAATAGAAGGGAAATGTGAAAGTAGGTTGTTTGGGTGTGATGGATGAAATAGAAGAGAAATCAATTTTTTTTCAAAAATCGATTTTTTTTGCCAGAAATTGAAGAGAAATCGATTATTTTTGCCAAAAATCGATTTTTTTTAGTCCATATATCGATTTTTTTGGGCCAGTAATCGATTATTATAGGACAACAGCTATTTCTCTCATTTTCTCTAGCAAAGAGGAGAGAAATGTTTTTTGTATGGGCTCGCCAATTTTGTTATTCTCTTCATTTCCACAGGCTCACCAAACAGAGCTAGGAGGTGCATTTCTATCCACTTCAACCCCGCCCACCTCCATTTCCCCCATTTCTATAGGCACCAAACAGGGGCTAACAGTCTAACAGAGACACACACACGAGGGACAACATAAATCCTAGATAATTAGATATTATTTAGAGAATTAATTCTACTACACAGAAGAGTGCAAGATAGCTAATCCAAACATAAATCCTAGATAATTAGATATCATTGACATACACACGTTTCTAGACATCATTATCATTTCAAAGAACCATTATTTAGCGTACATGCAAACACAAAACCATTGAACCTAATGAGAGACGCAAGTAAAATAGAGATTTATTGTTGAAGCAAACTAGTAGTACAAACTTTATCCATGGTATTGGGGGAAGGGCATGAGTTTTTTTAGGTATAATTAATTTTTATAGATTTATAGAATTAATGGTAAGAAATTGGTTCAAGTAGTACATGCTTGATTCCCCTTAAGCAATGTCTCGGGTTTGAGTCTTGTGGATGGAAAAAATCCTTGCTAGGAGAGTTAGCACCCACCATGATGTGGATGTTCCCGACTCGATCACGATTACCTCCCGTGGAGGATACCTGTCGTTAAAAAAAAAATCATATTTGAATAGAAATAATTTAAAATCAATTTGATTATAACGGTTAACAACTGGAAATTAATCTGCACGAGAAGTTTTGAAGTAGAACTGCAAGCACAAGCCAATTATTAGGTCTTGGACTACTTGGTGCCCTCCTACAACTTGAAAATACAGTCACTAAGCTCAGAAACAGATGGATCTCTTCCGTGTAGAAACACTTCTTCATTTGTCTGTAGAACCATTGGCTATTTTACAACGTATGTATGGCTTTCCTTCCATATCCATCCAATTCCATGGCAGGCACACCCATGACCCATGGTTTGAATTGACTGCTCATGTCATGATGTGACATGGAAACCAGGAACAACACGCCCATAGCAACCAAAAACTGAAACTGACTGAATTTACTCACCTTCCCCTCAAAAGTTACATAAACAGTACAATTAATTCAAATGTACTGTCCAATTCAAAGTGTTTTCCTTCCTTGTTTCAATTTAACCACTCCATCTTTTCCAATCTTAGCTGTTCATTAACAAATTTTGATAGAAAAAAATGAAGCACTTGGAAGATAACAATGGTTCAGTATTTTGTATTCTATTATAGAAGGAACTTGAGTTTCAATTTGCCAAGTGGGGGTAATGCATTGCCGTTCTAGATGAGGTATGGATGAGTTATGAACTACCATATAAAGTGGAGAATAGGACGCATACCGAGCCTCACAAAGTGTAGTCTACATTTATGGGACCCTTTGCCAAATCAAGTACAATAAGAGAACCGTCCTATTCACAAGTCACACCTTTGAATTGTCACATTCACTCAACAAGACCAGAAACAGCAGTGCCAGTCTTCCTTGTCACGCTCTGGCCAATAGAAGCTTATTCATCTTCCCCATCTCTGCTGTGCCAGGAAGACAGGAACTTGATTGCAGCATGAAAGAGACAGACAACAAAGCTAATGATATGGCCCATTCATTCAGAGAAGAAAAGACCAGCACTCCTAGCAACAGAAAAAGCTATTAAAACTTTCATAAACAAAAGAAACAAACTTTATTCAGATGGGGTGAAGGAAAGAAAATAATGGCATCCCCCAACCCCAAGCCAGGAAATGCTTCTTCTCAGTTCTCTCCCCCACAAAACAGTATGGTAATAATTTTCTCAGAGTTAGACTGTGCATGAATAATAGGTTGGCAGCATAAAGAGTTTCATCACTCATCACCCACCAATTTACATGCAACAGCTAACTTGTTTTCTGTCAAATAGTTAGAGAAGGATCTTCATCAAGTTAGACAGTGACTCATATATATACAGACACTTTCCTCAATGATAATCACTAATTAGTTAGAAATCAATCAATTTTCCACAAAATGTAAATTACATTGGACAAAAATGAATCCATTTTGTATTTAAACAACAAGACAAATAATTAAACAAGAGTTCCTATTTGCAACTTGCAGAAACTGATAAAAAGTATAACTCCTGTCTGAGTCATAAAGTAAAGATAAAAATCCTTTGATATTCAGACGAATTTAAATCCATACAACAAATTCAACTTTACAAGAGTCACAAGAGTAGCAACGGGAAAGAAAGCTTTTTCCTTCCCATTTCTTCATTTCCATTCCCTTACTTAGACCATTTGTCCACTCTAGTCAATTCTTCATCCTATTACCATTCCCACATCAAACACTACCAACAAAAAGAAAAGAAAAGAAAAAAATCAATTTAAACAAAAGAAGGGAAAAGGGTGTGGAACTAGGACTAAACTGCTAAAAGTACAGGCCAAATGGCAATTCCCCAAAAATCTGGTATTGAGCAGTGCTAACAACATATCAAATCTTCATAATTTAACTTTCACCAAACAAAGATCAATTGAAGAAGTGCCTAGCATAGCATGATCATCAACAGCATATAGACAAATTAGTTGTTTGTTCCACACCCGAGAAAAAAGGACCAGGTGGAAACCCAATTCCAGTTGAAGCCAAACCCAATTAACGCCATGAAGAAACAGTCAATAGAGGGACATCTTTCCAAGCCAGAGACAAAAACCACCCGGTTGAGATTCAACAAGTGAGTAAAGAGAACTGTAACTGTAATTCCACAAAAGTATCTTAGCTTGACTAATTGCATAATGGCTGAGACTCACTGATTCAAAACCACAACTTTCCATCAGAACCCTCCACTGTTCTTTGTCCTCCATCCTTTCCCTCACACTCCCCGGCAACTCCGGCCCAATCACGCCGGCGATTCTCCGGCCAAGCAGAAGACTCTCCACCTGAAACCTCTCTGGTGAGTCTAGAGCCATGTTTGGCTCCAGAGACTCAAACAAAGCAGAGAAATACTTCAATGCAGGTCTTGAACCTGTTGAAAAAGCCAACACTTGTCAAGCTTGCTTCATACTCCCCAAGAGGTCACAATTCTGGGGTTCAAAGATTTAGGCCAAACGAAGTGCAGTCTCCACTGCAGTTGGAGTCTCATCCAAAAGGTTGTACAACTGAAGCATGAAGTTCACAGCCAAGGCCTCGTTTGGTTCAATGCAAAAGCTAGACTCATTAAGCTGGTGAATAGGTGTGAGAATGGGTGTAAACTCAAAATTCAAGCCAAGAAGCTTTGCAAACTCAGATAACGGTTCCCAGTGGCAGAGAGAGAAGCTCCAGGTGAAGTTCCAAGAGCCATAGCAGGTATCCCAGAGATCCTTATGCTATGAGGCTTCCCAGAAGAGCGAGTAGCAAATGCTTGCAACAGTGCAGCCCACTGAATCCCTTGCACAATCCCAAAATCAACTATGTGAATCTTTGTGGCTCCTTCAGTGGCTTCCAAAATAGCTTGGTTTGCAGTGAAATGTGCAAACTTGGAATAAGGGCAAGCATCATTTAGAGCTTTGTAAGAGAGTATCAACTCTTCAGAAGTAGTAGTGGTGTTACTAGTAGGTTCCACCATTGGCAAGTTCTTCTCTCTCTCTCTCTCTGCTGATATTTTGTTGGTTAGAGCTTGGGAGAAGTAAAACGCGACCCTTTGAGTAGGGTTGCCATGTTGTGACACAGATTTTGTGAGATGGGTCAGAGATTCTGAGGCTTGATCCGGTTCGGTTTCAGCGAGGCGAGCACACTCCGTTAACGCTTTCAGAAGCGGATGCAGAGACGACGGCGTCGTTTCGGATGCGTCGTTTCGGTGGGGAGTGGGTTTCGCTGGTGGTGGAGGGTTTTTGGGGACAGTGGGTGTTAGGGTGGGGAGTTGAAAAGCGGTAGCAGCGGTGGTGTGAGGCTGAGGCTGAGAGTGGGATTCAGAGGAGGAAGGGAAGATGACCCGGTTGAGATCCGAAGGAGGGGAGAGTCGGGTCGGGCAGGATGAAAACGGGTTGAGGGAGAAATCAGGAGGAGGTGGAGGGGGGAGATTGAGAGAGTCAGCGCCGGCTATCAAGGTGTCCATCCAGTCATCGTTGTCGAAATCGGAGAATCGGAAGGCGGCGGAATGAGAGTCGAGAGGAGGAGGGAACTGGAAACCTGGATCAGGGTTATCAGGACCCGACCCGACTTGAAAAGGGTCGGTGAAATCGGTTGGGAGGAAGGGGAAGAGGGAAACCCAAGTGAGGTGGAATAGGAGAAGTAGCAGTGGTAGTGGTGTGAATGTTGTTCCATGGATGGGAGAGAGAGAGAGGGTTAATACCCAACAACTGTTGATGATGTTGTTGCTGTTGTTGTTGTTGTTCTTGCTCTTGTTGCTGTTTTTGCTTGATCACTTGTTGGGCAATCGCCATAAGGTTCCCATTATCTGCACACATGTAAGCCATTCCCACACTCTCTGCAAAATCACATTCAATAGTGAGTGACTTGGAATTGCATAAGAGACAGAAAGAGAGGGAGAAGTAGTACCTGGAGGGAGTAAGTAAGTAAGTAACAGAGAGTTGAGTTGAGTTGAGTAGAAGAGTAAAGAGTAACCTATTTGTCTATCTATGAATCTCTATGTATATGTATACTAAAATAATAATATAATATATGGCCGCTATGATGAATTGATGAGATATGATGCAGTGAGGGAGGTGGAGGCTGTAGAAGAAGTATGGATTTGGATGAGTGTGAACTAAAATAAGGAGTGAGAGGGTAAGGGGTAAGGGAGTGGGTTTTGATTGATTGAACCGTTGAAGGAAGTGTGCGTTGGGAGGAGAGGAGGAACCGAGAGAGAGAGAGAAGAGAACCTAGAACGACTATAAAGCATTTTTTAAAATGGGACCATCCTCGTGCTCATGGTCCCACCTTCCCTTAATCTCATTTCTTAATAATCCCATTTGCCTATTATTCGTTTAATTATATTTATGTCATTACAATACATCATATATTCACTAATTTTTTTTGTTTCCATGATGGGTTTTATTGTTAAGCTAATATGTTTCTAATTTCTATGATGGGTTTATTCAGTTATCAAATATTTACTAGAAATTATATTATATTTTCATATATTTTATGAGTGATTTTTTTTAAAATAAGTGAAATTTATATTAACTTAAATTTATAAAAGATAGTATTATAAATAAAATTATATTAATTATATAAAATAATAAAAAATTAAAACTAATTACAATGAGAAATTACATTAAATTATTCATTTTAAATAATATTTTATCTAGTCTAAATATTTTTCATAATAATTAATAAAAAGAATTATTAATCTCTTTAATGAGATTATTATTGAAAATTAAATATTATAAAATATAATTGTACTGCCTCCATTTCAATTTGTTAGTCGTTTTAGGAAAATAATTTTTTTCATAATATCAGTCATTTTCTAGTTTCTATGTGAGTATTAATGCTAGTTTTTCATTTTACCCTTCCATTTTTATGGAAAAAGAAGTTTTAAAAATTGTGCACCACATTACTCATTAATGTATTAGTAAATTAATAAGGGTAATTTAGTAAGATTACTGTGTCTTTAAGTCATTTATTGTTCTTCTTAATTTGTGTTTAGAAACTTTAAACGACAGATAAAATGAAATAGAGGGAGTATAAAAGAAGTTCACCAAACACTTATATATAATGTATGATCTTTTTGTGTAATTCCATGATAGGTTGCATTTTTAGAATAATATATGCACATGTGTGTTGTCCTTTATAATAATAAAAAATTTCAATCCTTATTATGATGTTATCCTTAATTAATAATACATTTATAATATTTATTCATGATAAAATATATGTTTTACTAAATATAACCATGCATAATTTAATGATTTCTCATCACTTTTATTTATTGTTATTACATATTACTATGATGTTATCCTTAATTAATAATACAATATATAATATTTATTCATGATATAATATAAGTTTCATTAATTATAACCATACATTTTTTTTTTGTAAAGTAAAGGGGAACACCAACAAAAATATAACTACCTCTAAGAAAATGGACAACAGACATATCTGCCAGCAAAGTTAAGGCAACAAAAGCTGGAGCACTATCAAATACATGAAGACCTATATCTAAGGAATGACCATGATTAGCTAATAAATCTGCACAAGAGTTAGCCTCACGAAAAACATGAACCCATCTAATATCCTCAAAAGAGCCTTAATATCCTGGATAATAGAGGAACACCGACGGCAAGGAGAAACACCATTCTTGATGAACTCAATAGCAATCTTAGAGTCAGACTCAATCCAAATTCTTTGATAACCTTTGACAGGAGCCAACTTAATAACATGAGAAATGGCCCAAAGTCCTGCCATAAGGATCCCTTAAAAGCTCCAACGTGATCCCTAAACACAGCACCACATGCCCCTAATTGGTTTGGAGGCTTAACAGAACCATCACAGTTTATTTTAATGAAACCAAAAGTTGGAGGGGACCATGAAACCAACTTACAAGTATTCAGAGATTCCTTAGGATTAGTGACTGACTCAAAAGTCCAAGAAGCTTGCACACTATCAACATAGTGCTTAATCTTCCAGAGCAAAGCTTGAACATTAACCTCCTTAGCCTTGAACAATTTACAGTTCCTAGCCTCTCAAAGTAATCCAAGAGAAACACCAAACCAAATGTCCCAATTAACCTTGAAACGCATAATCTTCTGCTCAAGATTGTCTAGTAACCACTCACGCAGATTCTGGAAAAAGAATCTCAATCTGAATTCAGCTGGAAATATAACTATGCATAATTTAATGATTTCCCATCACTTTTATTTATTTTTATTACATGAAAAATATTTACAGAAAAATATTTTATTCTCAAAATAAAAGGTGTAGTTTGAGTTAAAGTTAAAACAAATCATTATATGAAGGAGATACAACTCCCATTGGCTAATTTTTATAAAATCATTACAATATGCAAGTTAAAAAAAGATAATAACATGTATTGTAACCTATAGATATTAAATTAAATTTATAGTAAATAATAAAATTAAATGATTCATTAAACTTAAAATTGATTAATATAATTAATTAAGAGTATTTCACATTTAAAATTTAATATAGCGTAATAAATATTTCTTTTAATTTTTAGTAAATTATGTTATAGATTTAATATTTAATAATACAAATTATATAATACCTATGAATTTTAAGAGATGTTTAGAATTTTATATATTGTATTTCATCAATAGCACATTAATAGCAAAGTTTAAGTGAATTTTATAATAGATATATAGATAGATATATAGATACTTGATAGGTTAATGTAAGACCATGGCAATGTTCTTGCTAGAATGTAATAGGAAAGTGAATGTTTTTGTTAAATATTAAATATCATTATGTTAATGTTATATTATTGATGTGATTAAAAAGTAATTTTTAAAACAATAGGCTTGTGAACCACTTGATCTTACATGTGGCATATAAAAAGGGTTAAATGAGTTAGTATATTATTACTTCCTCTTATCTTATTTATAAGACTCCTTTTAACTCAAGCACATATATTTAGAAAATGTGTTTAAATGTATTGATTTTAAAAAATTTCCTACAATTTTAAAGTTTAGCCCTTTTTAAAGTCAAATTCTATTTAATTCCCCTCATTTTTTTGGTAAGGTAAAAAATAAAATGAAGAAATAGAAGAAGTACAAAACTAAGACATCTAAAGTGTTAGCTAACAAAATGGTCTTTGCATCCACTAATGGGGGTCTCTGAATGACGCCATGGGGGGTCCCCCAATGATGTCATGCAGTAGATTGACGAAAACCAAAATACGCAAGCTTATTAGGAGGAACATTTGCTTCTTGCATAACATGATGGAAAGAAACATGCCACGAGTTTTGAAGGAGAATTTGAATTTGACAAACAACCTCCATGCAAGGATGCCCATGATTGGTAGTAGGAACCTGTACTAGTTGCAACGCCTCCAAGCTGTCTAATTCACGAATAAGATTGTAAAACCATTTGACCATGCAAGCTCCAACCATCTCTTAATCACCAAATTTCTGCATGCATCTCCCTCAAAACTTTCAAATGATGAGAATCCTCCACACCACCGACCATTTTCACCACGTAAGATACCCTCTGTTTCCATGAGACCAGATTCGCACACCCAACTGCCATTTTCATTCACTTTGACTATCCCATGATCTGGAGGAGATTACCTAAAACTAAAGAGTGCACTACCCTGTTAGGGCTCCTTTCCCAGGAGGTGGATGAATGTTTGTGTCATAATTGTTTTGGTAGATCACATAATCAATACAACATTTCTTGCTAAAAATATGGAGTTATTTCTCCATTTTCAAATCCACCAAAAGGTCATGTGGAAGCTAGCTCCCTCATTGCCACTTGCCATATGCTTCATCCATGTTGTTGTGCTGCCCATAAAGAAGTAGTTCAGGAAGGAGATGTCACTCCGTATCTAGACCTCCTAGGCATAGGGGCAGGAACATCTCAGACAACCTGTACTTTGCGAAGCTCCTTTGTTCCAACATAGTGAATTAGTTAGCAACGCCTCGTGGCATACCGACCAAATAAACATGCGGTCCTTTCAAGGAATTCAAAGCTTCCGGATCCAACACACACATTAATCAAAACTTAAAAACCACAAAGGTTCAATTATTATGAATGGTAAAAATGGGGAAAAAATAATGAATGCTTATAAAACTTTGTAAATGGCTTTATAAAAAGGACCAAGCAAAATTCTCAAAAGAGTTCTATAAAAGGAACCTAAGGATTAATTCATAATTATTTTGTCTAAACTCAAATTAGTCTAAAATACTACGAGTTGACTTGAATGTAGGGGTGGGCTTCGGCCGAATTTGGTCGGATTCAGGCTCAAAAAGCCCAATCTGAATCAATTCGTGGCTATCAAATCTTGGGCTGCTTCCGTCAGTTTGCACCCTTGGGTTAGTTGGGTTCGGGTTCAGCGGGTAAGCGGTTTACTCGGGTGGGTTTTGTCGGTTTGGTCATTTTGGCCTTTTTTTTACAGCTTTTTTCATTCCTGGTCCAGTTTTTTAGTACTTTTTTAATTTTTTTGTTTGTGGTCTTTCTTTTGGACTAAATATTCTCCATTCTGCAATACTTGAAGAAAGCTTAATGGAAATGATAGATTCAATTCAGTGAAAATCACAACAGATTTGATCTTGATAAATGAAGAAAACAAAACAGATTAAAAAATCTAGATAAATCATAACAAAATAAATTTAAATCACAAACTAAAACTGTAACAAATCTTTAGAACTGTTAACAAAATTTAAATCACAAACTAAAAATGGAACAAATCTTTAGATCTGCTAACAATATTAATTCAAATCACAAACTAAAAAATGAACAAATCTTTAGATCTGATAACAAAATTAATTCAAATCACAAATAAAAAATGGAACAAATCTTTAGATCTGATAATTACATAAAATAGATCTTGACAAAAAAAACTTACAAAATATATTAAAAAATAAAATCAAAATAAATCAAAAAAAGATTCAACCTACAAACTAAAAAATAGAACAAATAAGAAAGTTTGAGCGATTCTAAAATCCTTACCGTCATATCTCCTTTCGCACATGGCGGCGCATGGTGAATATGGCACGATTGTAAGTTGTGGTGGCTGGATTTGTAGCTACATGTGCAGATCTGAGGCTGTGGAACGGACAACAGTGTTGTGAGACTAAAGGATATAAAGGGGTAAAAAAGGCCACCGCTGTGACACCCTTCTAACCCATACTCTTATACAATTAATAATTCGAAATATAGAAAGAATAGTATTCCGCAACGGGTAAAAAGGTTCACATTTCTCATCATTTAAAACGTCATTTATTTCAAAGTCAACTCATTTAAAATAGAAATAGAAGTCATTTGTTTTCTAAGTACTTTAAGCAGCGGAATCTCAAGTATCAACATCAAAATATCCTACTGGCCGTGTAAGGCACTTAAAACGGTTTACAAAATCTCTTCCTAAATAGAAAACATAAAATAAAAGCCCCAATAATATGCCCTGATGTCACAAGTATCAGAGCGACTCTCCCTTCAATCAATACTCGACACCAGTCGTGTCATCATCATCACCTGTAAAATTAACCACAATGTAACGGTGAGGAAAAGAATACCACTCATACATGCACATAGAAGGCTACCCCATCCTCACCCACACATAGTAAACATCACATTCAATCATATCACATACTCAATCATCGATTTCTCATCACATATAAATCATCAATAATTCATCATGTAACAAATCATCAATTTTCCTCATCATAATATATCACTCATCATCCTTCACCAAAAGGACGCATTCTCTATCCTCAACACATAATACTCATATCATCATTAATTCTCATATCATCATAATATAATTCAATTTCATCATTAAATGCAATGCATGTTCATTTATCATCTTTCACACCGAAACTCATCAATATCATCAATCTCATCATCCTCATCAATACTCTCCCGAGTTGCACTTCGCCCCACTCTAGGCTTGTGCTCCTCAGTACAAACTCTCCCAAGTCGCACTCGCCCCTCTCTAGGCTTATGCTCCTCGGTACAACTCTCCCAAGTCGCACTCGCCCCTCTCTAGGCTTATGCTCCTCGGTACAAACTCTCCCAAGTTGCACTCGCCTCTCTCTAGGCTTATGCTCCTCAGTACAAACTCTCCCAAGTTGCACTCGCCTCTCTCTAGGCTTATGCTCCTTGGTACAAACTCTCCCAAATTACACTCGCCTCTCTCTAGGCTTATGATCCTTGGTACAAACTCTCCCAAGTTGCACTCACCTCTCTCTAGGCTTATGCTCCTTGGTACCACACTTCATATACTCAATGCATGATCATCATATTACACACCTCGTGGAGTTATATACATCATCATCATCATCATCATCAAACATCCTCAATCATCATTATCATCATAGAATCATCATCGTACATTTTCAACATAAATCATCATAGGTATCATCAATCAAGCATCATCATCATAATCATTATAAAGCATCACAAGACATCTTCAATCATCCATCGCAATAGTATAAACAACTATCATCAAAGATATGTCATATCATAATACTCATACCATAATCAATGTATAACAATCATCAACAAACACAAGGCTCACATTCATCACATAAACAACATTCTTATTTTCAATTTGACCTGATAATCGATAACCACACAGCTGTAATCGATTACCCGAGGCGTTTTCCTCAATTTTGGAGTCTTCAAGTTTTAAGCTTAATGACCTTAGTGCACTAATTTGGAATTATCTAGAGTTTTAAGTATCCAATTAATATGATTCCACTTCTATTAGAAAGTTAAGATCCGGGGCTTCAGTTTGATAGGCTATATGATAGGGTTCCAAGCTCGTTTGCACCCTTAACAGACACATTCTTGCTCAGGAGAGAAAGCTGTAAAAAACAGAATCTGCGAGCTGCGCTTCAACCTGCGTTGCAGCGCAACTTGCAGCGCAGCTTCCAGAGGACTGTGCCTCAACCCGCGCTGCAGCGCAACCTGCGGCGCAGCTTCTATAGGACTGCGCCTCAACCTGCGCTGTAGCGCAAGTTACGTAGAACACGACTATACCGCGTTTTGCCCTTTTTCTCCCCTTCTTCAATCCCTACTCAATCATCATCGTTTATACTTCAATCCTATTCGTTTATATCGATTAAACTCAGCAAAAACAACAATATTTACACAGATTATACAGTTAACCCATCAAAATCCCAAATCATCAAACCCTTATATACCCCTTTCGCTATTTTCGCCATCCTCTTCAATTTTACTCAAGAATTCATCAAGATTCATCCAATCAATCATAAATCAACAGTTTCATCATTCATTCTCAATCATAACATATGTTCATACGAATTTTTAGTCTTAAATTACTTCCCAAGCACCCCCACATGCACATACAAGCAACACCCTCTCCCCCACCGTACCTTGAAGTGAAGATCGAACCGCAACAATTCTTGATTCTCAATGATTATTCTGCAGCAACCCCTTCTTGAGACGTCGTTTCTCCCCTCCTTAGCGTTTCGCTCTCTGACGATTTTACGCATAAGGATTAGGGTGAACTGAGAACCCCTCCTTAAATAAATACTTAATTGGGCTATGCTCACTCTCAACCCACTTATTCTATTTATTATTCTATTATTTATTAAATAACCTTATTCATAAAATATACTAATCTTACTAATATTATTATTTATTTATTTCTCCTATTTTATTAATTTGATTTTATTTAATAAAATTTGGGATGTTACAACTCTCCCCTCCTAAAAGAAAAATTCGTCCTCGAATTTTCCGAGAAGAACAACTCTAGAAAAGACTCCTCTCAACAGGTCAATCAAAGACAACTGTTTCACCAGAACAATCCAATAGGACATGGTTGGAAGATAACCAGTCCATACCAAGAATAATATCTAGTTGACTCAAAGGCAAACAGATCAAATCAAGACAACACAATTCAATCAATCAATCATCGAAATAACACCACGGAAGCACAACAAACACATAACTCAAGGTCGATGAACCGACCAACCAAACAAACAGTTAATTCAAGCAATATAATTCACTCAATCAACACAACACATTAGCACCACAGAAGCATAGTAAACTCATAACTCAAGGCCGGTGAACCGACCTGCTCTGATACCAACTAATGTGACACCCTTCTACCCCATACTCTTATACAATTAATAATTCGAAATATAGAAAGAATAATATTCCTCAACGGGTAAAAAGGTTCACATTTCTCATCGTTTAAAACGTCATTTATTTCAAAGTCAACTCATATAAAATAGAAATAGAAGTCATCTGTTTTCAAAGTACTTTAAGTAGCGGAATCTCAAGTATCAACATCAAAATATCCTACTGGTCGTGTAAGGCACTTAAAACGGTTTACAAAATCTCTTCCTAAATAGAAAATATAAAATAAAACCCCCAATAATATGCCTTGATGTCACAAGTATCAGAGCGACTCTCCCTTCAATCAATACTCGACACCAGTCGTGTCATCATCATCACCTGTAAAATTAACCACAATGTAACGATGAGGAAAATAATACCACTCATACATGCACATAGAAGACTACCCCATCCTCACCCACACATAGTAAAACATAACATTCAATCATATCACATACTCAATCATCGATTACTCATCACATATAAATCATCAATAATTCATCATGTAACAAATCATCAATTTTCCTCATCATAATATATCACTCATCATCCTTCACCAAAAGGACGCATTCTCTATCCTCAACACATAATACTCATATCATCATTAATTCTCATATCATCATAATATAATTCAATTTCATCATTAAATGCAATGCATGTTCATCTATCATCTTTCACACCGAAACTCATCAATATCATCAATCTCATCATCCTCATCAATACTCTCCCGAGTTGCACTTCGCCCCACTCTAGGCTTGTGCTCCTCAGTACAAACTCTCCCAAGTCGCACTCGCCCCTCTCTAGGCTTATGCTCCTCGGTACAAACTCTCCCAAGTTGCACTCGCCTCTCTCTAGGCTTATGCTCCTCAGTACAAACTCTCCCAAGTTGCACTCGCCTCTCTCTAGGCTTATGCTCCTTGGTACAAACTCTCCCAAATTGCACTCGCCTCTCTCTAGGCTTATGATCCTTGGTACAAACTCTCCCAAGTTGCACTCGCCTCTCTCTAGGCTTATGCTCCTTGGTACCACACTTCATATACTCAATGCATGATCATCATATTACACACCTCGTGGAGTTATATACATCATCATCATCAAACATCCTCAATCATCATTATCATCATAGAATCATCATCGTACATTTTCAACATAAATCATCATAGGTATCATCAATCAAGCATCATCATCATAATCATTATAAAGCATCACAAGACATCTTCAATCATCCATCGCAATAGTATAAACAACTATCATCAAAGATATGTCATATCATAATACTCATACCATAATCAATGTATAACAATCATCAACAAACACAAGGGTCACATTCATCACATAAACAACATTCTCATATTCAATTTGACCTGATAATCGATTACCACACAGCTGTAATCGATTACCCGAGGCGTTTTCCTCAATTTTGGAGTCTTCAAGTTTTAAGGTTAATGACCTTAGTGCACTAATTTGGAATTATCTAGAGATTTAGGTATCCAATTAATATGATTCCACTTCTATTAGAAAGTTAAGATCCGGGGCTTCAGTTTGATAGGCTATATGATAGGGTTCCGAGCTCGTTTGCACCCTTAACAGACACATTATTGCTCAGGAGAGAAAGCTGTAAAAAACAGAATCTGCGAGCTGCGCCTCAACCCGCGCTGCAGCGCAACCTGCGGCGCAGCTTCTAGAGGACTGCGCCTCAACCTGCGCTGCAGCGCAAGTTACGTAGAACACGACTATACCGCGTTTTGCCCTTTTTCTCCCCTTCTTCAATCCCTACTCAATCATCATCGTTTATACTTCAATCCTATTCGTTTATATCGATTAAACTCAGCAAAAACAACAATCTTTACACAGATTATACAGTTAACCCATCAAAACCCCAAATCATCAAACCCTTATATACCCCTTTCGCTATTTTCACTATCATCTCCCAAGTCGCACTCGCCCGTCTTTAGGCTTATGCTCCTCAGTACAAACTCTCCCAAGTTGCACTCGCCTCTCTCTAGGCTTATGCTCCTCGGTACAAACTCTCCCAAGTTGCACTCGCCTCTCTCTAGGCTTATGCTCCTTGGTACAAACTCTCCCAAGTTGCACTCGCCTCTCTCTAGGCTTATGCTCCTTGGTACCACACTTCATATACTCAATGCATGATCATCATATTACACACCTCGTGGAGTTATATCCATCATCATCATCATCATCATCATCATCAAACATCCTCAATCATCATAGAATCATAGAATCATCATCGTACATTTTCAACATAAATCATCATAGGTATCATCAATCAAGCACCATCATCATAATCATTATAAAGCATCACAAGACATCATCAATCATCCATCGCAATAGTATAAACATCTATCATCAAGGATATGTCATATCATAATACTCATACCATAATCAAGGTATAACAATCATCAACAAACACAAGGGTCACATTCATCACATAAACAACATTCTCATATTCAATTTGACCTGATAATCGATTACCACACAGCTGTAATCGATTACCCGAGGCGTTTTCCTCAATTTTGGAGTCTTCACGTTTTAAGCTTAATGACCTTAGTGCACTAATTTGGAATTATCTAGAGTTTTAGGTATCCAATTAATATGATTCTACTTCTATTAGAAAGTTAAGATCCGGGGCTTCAGTTTGATATGCTATATGATAGGGTTCCGAGCTCGTTTGCACCCTTAACATACACATTCTTGCCCAGGAGAGAAAGCTGTAAAAAACAGAATCTGCGAGCTGCGCTTCAACCTGCGCTGCAGCGCAACCTGCAGCGCAGCTTCCAGAGGACTGCGCCTCGACCCGCGCTGCAGCTTCCAGAGGACTGCGCCTCAACCTGGGCTGCAGCGCAACCTGCAGCGCAAGTTACGTAGAACACGACTATACCGCGTTTTGCCCCATTTTCTCCCCTTCTTCAATCCCTACTCAATCCTCATCGTTTATACTTCAATCCTATTCGTTTATATCGATTAAACTCAGCAAAAACAACAATCTTTACATAGATTATACAGTTAACCCATCAAAACCTCAAATCATCAAACCCTTATATACCCCTTTCGCTATTTTCACTATCCTCTTCAATTTCACTCAAGAATTCATCAAGATTCATCCAATCAATCATAAATCAACAGTTTCATCATTCATTCTCAATTATAACATATATTCATACGAATTTGTAGTCTTAAATTACTACCCAAGCACCCCCACATGCACATACAAGCAGCACCCTCTCCCCCACCGTACCATGAAGTGAAGATCGAACCGCAACAATTCTTGATTCTCAATGATTATTCTGCAGCAACCCCTTCTTGAGACGTCGTTTCTCCCCTCCTTAGCGTTTCGCTCTCTGACGATTTTACGCATAAGGATTAGGGTGAACTGAGAACCCCTCCTTAAATAAATACTTAATTGGGCTAGGCCCACTCTCAACCCACTTATTCTATTTATTATTCTATTATTTATTAAATAACCTTATTCATAAAATATACTAATCTTACTAATATTATTATTTATTTATTTCTCCTATTTTATTAATTTTATTTTATTTAATAAAATTTGTGATGTTGCAATCGCCTTGGTTTGTCAAGCTGTTGCGCACGGTTGCTGTTATTGCATCGCCGCCAACTAGCCAACAACCACCGTGACTTGTCTGCAGTCTTCTCACCACCGATCTGAAGCTACAGCCATGCGTCACGCTGCAGATTTGAGGGCGTGCAAATCTGGAAGGGGAAGGCGTTGCAGGTGGTGGGGTGGGAACCGTGGGATGAGAGAGAAGGAGGAGAAAGAAGGAAAGCTGCTATGATGAATGAGAATGAAGGAGGAGAAAAATGGTGGGCTGCTATGGTTTTTCCAGGAAGAGAGAGTGATGAGAGTGAGATTGAGGGTGGCTACGGCAGCAAAGAAATGAAGGGGGAGAATGGAAATATTGTTTTTGTAGCTAGGGTCAATACACTCTTTACCTGGTGGCTATTGGGCTAAGCCCAAAGTAACGTTTTGTTATTTAAAACATAAGGGGGTTGGTCGGATCGGGCATCGGCGAATTTTTTTTCGCTCACTCGAGACCAACCATGATAAACCGTCTAGACCCAGTTTTTTGAACCCGTTCACCCCGCCCGTACCCGTCCAATTGCTTAATGGGTTTCACGGGTTTTACGGGTGCGGGTCGGGCCTCGGTTCCTTGCCCACCCCTACTTGAATGGGCTACCCCAAATTAACACCATTGTTTACAATTTATATATAAGAATTTGTGTTTATAAATAATGACTTCTTAGAGTTACTTTTTTAACATCAAATGTATGCCTCGTATAACTTATTATCTTAAGCAGTTCATAGTATTTTGATTTTAATAACTTGGGTCATTATAAGGTGGAACCTTCAACTTTTGGTTCATCATAGACCATCTTGTTTCACCATGGTAAAATAATGGAAGCAATAGTTTTTTCAAAATTTTGAAAGTTTACAAGAAAATGTGTTTATTTACATTGAGATCCTCTTAACTTCTACATCATATATCATTCTTATTCTGTGTTATTTCTCCACCAAGTTATTTTTTATTGGTATAAGATGAGATGTTGTTCGAAACCATCTCAACCGACATTCTCACAAATGTGCATAACAGCTCGTTAGGAAGAGCCTAATAGTATGGTCACTATTTTACCCTTAGCATCCCACCATGGTTGTTGTCCACATGTGTAATAACAAAGAGAAAGATACATGAGTCCTTCCCCATCCCTAGCGCACCACTCTATAGCAATGTGTCATTCCTCATAGTCCATCGCTCCTTCACATAGCTCTGTCATGGCCTCCGCACTTGAATCCACTAGCGAGGAAAGAGCTCTGTTGAAACTCGTAGACTTAATGAAGAAGATAATGGCTTTTATTTTATTTCATTTTATTATATTATTGTTTGTTTATGTGTAGATTAATGTGAAAATACAGTGACCTTGATGAGGCAGACTTTTTTATAAACCCAAAAAGGTTAGAACCTATGAACCCACAGACACTGTATTATACCCACCTCAAGAATTCTAAGTAAGAATCAAGTTTTGGTGATCCACTTGAACCTTTGAGTATAAGAAACAATGACCCAAAGTGTTAAAGATGCCACAAGGTTGACCAAGCCCTGATAAGTCGAAATAATTCAATAAGTAACCAAAGAGAAAAATTTCTCTCAAATATGGAATTTCCATAACATAAACTTCTATGCATTTATCATCATTTTGATTACAATAAGTTTGGTAATATATAGAGACTATTTTAGTGTAGGAATTGTTGATATAGAGATATTTAACAACTTAACTATTCTAGGTAAACATCAAGCCCTTTTAGAAATCCAATTACATTTATTGTTCCTATCTAACTTGAGAAAGACACGATAGTTAAAAGTCTAAATTCATTCAAATACATCTGATGATTATAAAATCATTTTCATCTCAAAATATCATGACTAAGGTATAATTAAGTCACATGGTCCATGGTCCATACTTCTTGTTATGTAGAATGTTGGTCAAAAACTCCCTCAACAACTCTATTTTTAGCCTTAATAAGATTGGGGAAGTGATTAATCTCAAATTCAGGTCGGAGAGAACTTTGTTTGTCTCTAGTGTCTTGAAAAGTCCATTTAAAGCTTCCTTTATCCTTTTGTCTCATGCTCTTGTAATATAGGTCTACTTTAAATATGCAAATAATTCCTTGAAGAGATTGAATTAGCATGTCCCAACCCTTGGTATGCGTAGTCCTTTTCTAGATTTTAGAACTAACCACAATTTTGAAACAAAAAAAAACTAATCCAAAAATAAAATTTTCGCAACATGAAAGATTATGATGAAAAATAGGAACACCCTAACTCCCAAATAAACTCGCAATGGCAGAGTTTGGCTTGGGGAGAAGATCACCAACAAACACCACAATGACAAAGGCAGCATGACGAAACTTATGGCACGATAGAAGCTTGGTGGAAAATGCAAGGACAAGCCAATGACGACGATGGATGAAACCAGACGAAGAGGAGGGCATAGAGGTACAACAAAACATGTGAGTTTAGTGTATCTAAATTTTTTTACTCTCTCAATAAAACATAGCTTTGTAGCTTGAGGTGACAAAATGGGCTACCTGACTTGACTCGGGTCCGCTCGATGCAAGCTACAAGCTAAATTGGGTTGGCCCAAAAAGTATGAATTTAATTATGGCTAAAAAATGGTGTTCAAGCCCTGCCAAATACGGGCACCCACCATTTTGATAAAACGGGCCGGACTAGAAAAGCCTTGATAGTAATTCGAGCTCAATTTTTAAAAACCAAACCCTACAATTTAATAGACAGGTTCAGACTGATCCGATAGGTTTGGCCCATTTTGCCACCTCTATTTGCAGCGGAGTAAAATATGAAACTTAAATGATTACATATTACTATATCCACTGCAATAAATATCTTTAATGTTCAAATTATTTATGTTATATCTACCATCACGATTACAAAATCCATTATAGACAATTTTTTTTAAGATCCATGGCGCTAATAACTTTACAATTTTGATAATATTATTCTATAAGGGTTGAGAAAAATATTAAAAATAAATATTTTTTATTAAAAAATATTTATTATATCAGAAGTATAAAAGAATAATAACTATTTCTTTTTAATGAAAACTTCACAATAATTTTTTTAGTTAAAACTTCCCATTTTTAATACTCTTGTTTTAAGGGTCTATGTTATCAAAACCAACAACCTTATTATAAATAATAAATCTCGAAAAGTTGTCACATTCTAAATTCTAATGACATTATTCGACAGAGTTTTCATGACTTTTTGTACAAAAATAAATATTTCTATTTTAAAAACTAACCAAATTAACTTTTTTAAATTTATCTGAACTTCATATAAAATTCTAATTTATAAATTGGCAATTTATGCACATTTTTATTATAGTCAAATACATATTTCTTTAGTTGTTCACCAAACAAAATATTTATTGAGACTCACGTGACTCCACATGTGAGTCCAAATCTAATTGTATAGATTAATAACTCTCCATGCGTAATGACATTATATAATGCAATTGGATCACCAACAACTCAGACACATGATAGGGGGGAAGTTAAATATAATTACTAGTTTACTACTATGGGAAATAGTTTTTATTTATTGGATTTACTTAATTTTATTATATAATATTTTAAATTTAATCAAATCAAATATAGAATTATTCTGTATATTATTTATATATTAATAAAACTATCTTCAGAAAATAAAATAATATATATTATTATTATCCACTGTAAAATTATCATGAATAGAGTGACAGTATTAATAAAATTAAATATTAGATAAATTTTTTTAAGGAAATATTAGATAAATTAATAACATACAATAAAATACTACAAAAACAACATTCAATTAAATAAAATTTAGTTCAGCATGCTAATTATTAATATTAGATTATATTGATAAAATATTTGAAACTTTTTATTAAAATTATTGATAAATTTAACGTATTTAGTTCAAAATTTATTAAGGATAATAACTTTTAAATATTAATTTTAATATAAAATATAAATATAAATTAACATACAAAATTACTATTCGTTTTAATAGATTAATGTAATAATTTGAATTTTAACCTCGTAGTTATATTATGAAAATATTCTAACTAAAGACAAAAAGAAAAAAAAGTTGTACTGTTTTTTTTGTCTATAAAGTTGTACTAGTTTAAAAGTATATAAATTGTTCTTCGGTTGAGAAAATTTGAGGGGAGCAAATGATATCCCAAAACTCTAGGAATATTTACAAAAAATTGTATTTATTTTACTCTAAAATGATAAATAGGGACTCGAACATGTTATATGTAACTAATCGGGATTAATTCAAATAATACACACTTAATTTTACTTAAATAAAATTGAATTCGAGTATTATGAACGGAAGGGTCTTAGGTCTTATAGTGAAAACAAATTAGAAAAAGTTACTCATATAAAATTGCTTATACCAATAACGTTGGTTTAAGTGGTACATGCTAGATTCCTCTTATATAAGGTATCATGTTCGAGTCTTGTGTATGAAAAAAATCTCTTACTTAAAAAGTTAGCTCCACCTTGATGGGAAGATTTTCGATTTGAACATGATTGATTTCCATCAAACCAAAACAAAAATATAACATTGCTTATACACGTGGCCTAGTTGACGGACTTGTTAACAGTATTGGCTCCACCTGCCACCGTACTGTACACGTGTCTTACTTACAATAACAAATAACAAATAGTGCATGCAAGTAATTGTAAAGTGATTGCTACTTCGGATTCGAGAAAAAAAATACTTTTGTAAATAGTTTTTGAAAAAAAAGAAATGTTTAGAAATATTGTGTTCTTAAAATTATATTTGAGTAAAAGTAGAAAAGTATAATTTAGTTGCTAAGTTAGACTTTACTAATATGATGAGATTAGATTCTGAAAAGAAAAAAGCTTATAATAAATGAGAGGCTAAACCCAAACTAACATTTTACAATGTAAAGTCTATTTTGATTAAGGTAGAGTTTATAAAATGAATTTAATTAGTATATAGTGAGGAATTTTACATAGACATCCAATGACATGCTGCCACATCATTTAATAAATAATTATATATATTAGTGCGGGTATGGGGCGGACTGGGCATCACAGTACTTGTACCCGTGCCCGTCCCCATGAAAAAAAGCATGCTATTGCCCGTACCCCGCGCCCATACCCGCTTTGCGGGTTTTTACCTTACTCATTGCAGGTAATTTTTGCGACTATTCATAGGGTTTGGGCTTAATTGCCACCCCTACTCAGCTCCATGCCCTGGGAAAAAACACTGACCAATTCATGGCAAATAGTTGATTATCCCTGTTTCTTGATTTTTATTCTTTTCATTCAGTCTATTTGAAACTCCATTCCACCAATCCAACTACGACCTATGTTTAAGTGATGTTGCACAAATACACTGATGCAAATTTTGAATATTAAGACAAAAATAGAAAAAGGTAAATGTTCAACTATTTATAGAAATTATCACATCAACAATTATATATCCCCTTCTATTATCATAAGGGATTTATCGATCTAATTTAGAATTTAACATGCAAATATGTAAGAAAGTTTTTTTTGTTTAACCACAGGTATCCTCCACGGGAGGCAATCCTGTTCGAGCCGGGAACATCCACATCATGGTGAAGCTAACTCTCCCAGCGGGAATTTTTTCCATCCCCAAAACTCGAACCCGAGACCTTGCTTAAGGGGAATCAAGCATGTACCACTTGAACCAACCCCGTTGGTAATATGTAAGAATTAAAGTTGGTATTTGTTAAGTGTGATGATTTAATCTTTTAACATCCAATTTTGATATTCCTTTTGCTATACTAATACAAATATTAGAAATTAGACTGCAACATAGATATGTGTACCTTTTTCTAATGCGTTGTTTTTTTTAACCTCAGCAGAGTAGGAGGGTACCATTGTCTATTAATGTCATAATTAATCATTAGCTGGAATGACACTTATAGTCTTTTGTTATCCTGTTATCACTCTTTGAATTGGTAGATACTTTTAGGAAATGTGCATATTTTAATGAAATGTTTAATTTTTTTTGTCAGGTTCTCAAAACTCTTGGCCTTTTGTTGAGAAACTACCTGAAATTTCATGAGGTCAATATTGGTTATTTTATTTTAATAATTTACTCCTTAATAGTTTCTGTAGCTGAATGACTTTTTATTATAAATTGTTAATGATTTTCAGTGGTGTAATATTAGATATTGAAAGTGAAATTTTATTTAGTCTTTAATATTCTCTTTAGGGGATTAAATTCATCATTATGTGTTTTTGTCTTTTTAGTATATGTATTATTTAATATTAAAAGGCTTCTTTTGTTTGTATGTTAATTTTTCTTTCTGAATACTATTGTCCCCAAGTGAATATATGTTATAAGTCAGTCAAATAGCAATATAGGTGGTGTATTGTAAAATAATTTTTATTTTTCTGTATAAATCTTGAAGTCTATATTTTTATTAACAAATTTCTATTGTATAAAGTATGGTCCGAGTTAAATGTGATTATAAGTCTATTTTGATTGCATAATAGAATCACTTGGACATGTTTTGTATATAATTGACTGACAAATTAAAACAATGAGAATGAGGGGTTTAGTATGCCTATTAGAACTTCAATTAATAGGTTCACTTTGTGGGAATTTGACCAATGAGACATATTATTATGATGGATTTCGCTGCCAGCTTAGCCTTAAATAAATAGACCTGTTGGACCATAACTAAAAAGTTACTACTCCCTTGAAAGTAGTGCACATCAAATTTGATGATGGTGCAATTGGCTAGATTTTTTGTCATTATTTATTGGGAGTTAATTTTTTTTAATTCCTATATGTAGTAAATTTAAGAGTTCTAAATATAGCCTAACCTATAAGATACATAGATAGTAGGTAGATAAATATGGAAAGTTTAGGGAGGAGAAAAATAGAAAGAAAAAATAATAAAAAGAAAGAATGTGAAAAATGTGATATAAAATGAAGAGAAAAATGAAAAGAAAATTAAGGTGTTAAAGGAAGTGTAAAACAACAAAATGTGAAAAAATTATTATTCTTTTTTAAAAGTATTAATACTTTGATAGTTAATTTTTGGGTGTTGAAAGTAGAAATCATTATCATTTTTTAAAGTTTACATATTTATATTAATTAAATTAAATATATTATAATATTCAGTATAAACAATCTATTTGAATAATAATACCCATGCATCGCATGGGTCGGACACTAGTTTAATAACACATAAGATGTCACATTCATTAAATGACGTGGCAGCACACCATTGAATGTCTGTATAAAATTTCTTTACACGGATACTATATAGTAATATAAATGCTAATATGCTCCTCCAAATTACATAATGGATTGACCCGTTAGAAAATCAAGTCAGTACATCTATATATATGAGTTAACCTATAAAAACCTAAAATTATAACCTGCTAAAATATTTAAAATAGAAAAAAATATAAAATTAATTTTTTAACAAATAAATTTACCAACGGTTTTTTTTGGGTGAAACTTTTTTTTTTGCCAACGGTGTTAACCCTCTTTAATTTACACTGTTAAATTATAAGTTGAGCAGAGTGATAAGGAATTGTCTGTTAGGTCAGGCTCAACTTCCTTTATAGTAGGATTCACTCTCTATTTAGTGAAATTCATTTAAATTTCAACCAATAATAGATGGTATTAAAAAGAATGTGTTATTAATATTTTTCATTACATAATTCAATTTATTAAAATTGACTGATTACGTAAATTGACACGATGGATTAACCCACTTTACCATCTCTAAATAAATGTAATATAAGTTATTTCCATGCGTACTAATAGTAGGGCAATTAAAAATAAGTTACTAGGTTAATAACTCATTTGGTTATATATAAGTATAGTGTATAAAGTGATTTTGAAAAATTAAAATGAAATCATTTCTATTTCCATCGAGTTTTGTGGATGGAAAAATCCCCGTTGGGAGAGCTAGCCCCACCATGATGTGGATGTTTCCGGCTCGAACAGAATTGCCTCCATGGAGGATAATGTGGTTAAAAAAAAAACTAATTAATTACCTAACTCAACGGATGTCGCGGATTATGTGTGTTGACCGATGAAAGCAACCCCATTTTATCATGCTAGATAAATGTAGCCCTAACATAAGTTATTTTTTATCGGTGAATGTGATTGATTGATCGAGTTACTTGTTTTTTTTTTTTTTTTGGTCCAATCGAGTTACTTGTTTATAATTAATAAAATTTTCATTTGAAGTAATGCCAAACAAGAAGGGGGTGCTATTTTTTTTTTGAAAAGGCTTTAGGGAATAGAGTGTTGTTTTTGGGATGGGCCCATGGGTAGAAGGTATTAGGAAAGGTGGGGCCCATGGTTGAAGGCGCGATCTTGGACCAACGGAACTGCAAATGATGGCATGGAATGGAATGCAAAGAGCGGTGCTTGATATTTTGAATTTGTTTTGAGAGGATAATAATATTATTATTAATTGAAATATTGATTAATTGGAGTGATACATGTTTAAAATTTTTTAAATAAAGTTTTGAATTCGAATTATGTGTATAAAAAAATTATTATAAAAACTAGACTTATGATAAATGTGTATGTTACGTATAGAGCTGATAATTCGGGTTATTCGATCTGGCTTAAGTCGATGCAGGTAGAGAGTTTTATTGAGGTTAGGTTAAAAAATTTGGGAGTTATTTGGACTTTTAAATTTGAGTCCTACATCTTTACAGGCTTTTTACGGTTTGCCTAATTTTTTTGCGGATTTCTCGACCCTTTTACAAGTGGTGATTTTTTTCGAATTAAGCTAAAATGTTGAGGAGTTATTTGAACTTCTAAATTAGTATCTAAGCCATATACTTTTCAGGGTTTTATGGATCAATCCCATTAGGTTAACCTATTTTACGGCTCTTATTTCTTATTTCGGATAATATTGTCTCCTAAATCGAATACATAATTATAATTTAAGAGTAAACCCTCTTATCAGTCCTCAACTTTATTAGCATCATGCACTTTAGTCCATGAGATTTCAAAACGTCTCCGTTAATCCCTGACATTTATCTCCGTCATTCACTTTAGTCCAAAATGGTTGGCGGCGTTAAATGAGTGTTGACGTGTTACGTTAAGTGACACTTTGGATTCAAATTAGTTCCTGTAATATTAAGAATCATTCACTTTTTTTTTGTGTAAATCATATGTATCCCCTATTACCAGAGACAATCCTATGCGGGGCTTAGTCACAGTTAAGGTTTCCTCACCCCTCCCGAAGAATGTGTTTAGTGGGGATCGAACATGAGAGCTCTTCCCACAATCTCAGTCTGTGTTGCCAACTGAGCCACAACTCTTTGGTTTAAAAATCATTCACTTTAGTCCCTAAAATGGTTTTGTGTATGGAATGACAAGTTCTTAGTAACATTATGGAGAATAGAAAGTTCTAGCTCTTATTAATTGTATCCAACCTATATTTCTATTAGATACAATTAGTTCATAACCAATTTTTCTCTTCATAAACAATCATTTTTTCTAATGATGTTCTATATTGAACAAATTGATCATTCTGACTTGGTGTATTATCTTCTTTGTGATTAAATATGAACGTAAAAATGTTTAGTTCGTAGTTGGTTATTTATCAATATTTCTTGACAACTAGTTGACACTATCTATACCAAATCCATAACTTTAAGTGCTATATATGTACATCTAGAAAATGAAGATATACAATTTCTACATCTCTCAATACGTAGCAAATTTAACCCCGAAAACAACTTAAATATGATAACACTTAGCTTTAGTTTCCTTAAATACGGTAAAACTAGCTGATTGTCACATTTGAGAAAGTGCACTTGGAGAAAAGAAACTAGAGCTAAGTTTTACCATATTTAAGTTGTTTCGTGGTTAAATCTGCCATTTATTGAGAGATATAGAAATTGTATATCTTCATTTTCTAGATGAGCATATATATATATATATATCACTTAAAGCATTGAATTTGGTGAAGGCGGTGTCAACTAGTTGTCAAGGGATATTGATAAATAGCCAATTTAATTAGAATTAAACATTTCTACATTCATATTTAATCACAAAGAAGACAATATAACAAGTGAGAATTCATTTTGTTCAATATGGAACATCATTAGAAAAAATGACTATTTATGAAGGGAAAAATTGGTTATGAATTAACTAGATCTAATAGAAATATAGGTTGGATACAATTAATAACAACCAAAACTTTCTATTATCCATAATGTTATTAAAAACTTGTCATTCCATACATAAAATTATTTTAAGGACTAAAATATTAATGTGATTCTTAATATTACAAAGATTAATTTAAATTCAAAGTGCTGCTTAACGTGATAGGTCAACACTTATTTAAAAATTAAAAGTGTGATAACAAATGTTTGAAATCTTGGGGACTTAAGTCGAGCACTAGTATTAGTGTGCGGATCCTCTGCAGCACTGTAGGGCCCTGCAGCAGATTAGCTACGGAATAGCTAGGAAACAACTACGGATTTTAATTATGGAATGTTTCCGTAGCTGTTCCCTAGTTATTCCGTAGCTGATCCTGCTGCAGGCTCCTGCAGCCCTGCAGAGGATCCGGATCCCTAGTATTAGGTTTTCTCATCACTCTCTAGTCTGTACTAGTCACGTCACATTCAACGTTCATCAATTTCGTTCTGCGTGTACTCCACTAAATACTAATCACACGTCACCATGCAGTCAACTCCCTATAGATAGTAATTTGGAGATAATCATCACTTCTTACGACATCAAATTAAAATAAACAATTAACTTATGTATAATTGTTTTTAAATGATTAATTAATATGTTAAGACAACTTATACAATTTTATAAATGCAAGTGGTTAATTGAGTGAAAGAAGACAGAGTATCGTATTTGACAGGTACGTTTTGAACCTCCACTCATTTTTATAGGATGAGGTAAAATGTAAGTATCTGTGTAAGTGTTTAAAGAATCCGGAGGCTTTGGACTCAGACACGTTCCCCTCACCCTAAATTTTATTTGATCCAACTTATACAATTTTATACAGCCGCTAACTATTAGTTTAAGGGTCCGTGTTAATTACGCCATGCTTGCATAATAAGTTCTTCAACTCCCAAACCGAATCATATTGACCCATAGCCACCTCTTTAACCTTATGCAACGTCATCAACCATCAATTTAATTATCCTGCTTAACAAATAACAATTGGTGATTCTGTCCCGCACCTATAGTTTCTTCAGCAAATTAAATTTTAGCTACAGAAATGGTTATGAAATCACTGAATAACTTAAATCTGTAGCTATGTTGTAGCTAAACATGGCTAGTTGGCTAACCCGAGAGGATCCTTTACACTCCTTGTAGTTACATGAAACCGTTGGCAAAATAAAACATCCCCTTATACTTAGTTTTTTTTTTAATATATAGTAGTTCGAATTGCCTTAAATAACAAATTAGAAAAAAAAATGAAGTTCACCTATAAACATAAACACTAAAAAAATAAAAAAACTATTACATTCTCAATATTGTACGTACGTATAAGATAAGACATAAAAATAAGAGTGAATTAATCTTGATTATATATATGATTAAATTTAATTTAAATAAAATTATATATTATATATTGAATATTTATATAAATATAAATCAAAATTCATTTATCACCAATTAATAATACATCTCCTTTTGTGTAAACTATCCACATCGTTTTGATGTTATAAAGTTTGAACGGCGGCCATTGATACTTGAGCTTGATGGAGTTGGAAAATAATAAATGTCGTCTTTGATTAAAATTGATCATGGTAAAACTATAAGTGGACAAAATTAAACGTCACTATCTGAGTCAAGGGTAGGATGATTAGACAAGAAATCAAAGCCAACCTTACTTTGCTTATCTTTAAAACCTAAAAGGCCCACCAAATTCACCTCAGTTATCCGCACTTTCCCTTCAGTTAAAGGAGGTCTTCTCTTTTATGAAAAACTCCTCTTTAGTTTCAGTCCACACTCAAGTTAATTTTAATTTCATTTTAATCATTTATAATTTTATATGTACATTTCGCAATAATAATATACTACAATTAATGAAAACATAGAATGAATTTAGGATTATAATAGGAACAACTCAACTCTTTTGTACCAATTAAATTAACCAAATACCACTCAACATTCGAACATGTGAATCAGCTGGTAAAGAGTTATTTTAGCTTAATCAGGGGACTCGAATTCAAACCTTGAGTATGTAACTGGGTTAAATCTCGAAGAGAGAGTTTTGTCATTTATAGAGATCCCACCCGATTAAAATAAGATTGCCTTACATAAAGGATTCATGTGATTTAAAAATAAATCAAATTAACCAAATAGGTTAATTAACATCCTAAACCATAATGTGAATTTCTATTAATTTTTTAATGAACCATATAAAAAAATCAATAAGAAATTTAGATTATAGTTAATTCATGACAGTGTGATTATAGAATTAGAAGAGGTGGTTGAATTTAATTAGAAGAGAAATGAAACGCACCGTTTCTTTAAAGTAAAAGAAAAAGAAAGAAATTACATGGTTTAAATTGGGAAGCTTCTCCACTACTAGAAGCAATTCAATCTCAATGCCCCCTTTGTCTCGCGCAATTCCACCTCGCCTGTGTTCCGCTTTTTTTTCATTTTCATCTTCTCATGTTATTTTGTGATTTATTTCCCCTCAAATCCCTTATACCCATTGAAGTGTGGTAAGATTGTCAATGGTAGCAGGGCCGACCCTAGCATAAGGCCACTAAGGTAATTGCTTTAGACTCTCAAAATTATTTAGTTATTTTAGACCTCAAAAAATATTTTTATTTGTTAATATTTTTTTTAAAAAATTCTTCAAAGGAATTAGTATTAGGAGTGAATAGTTTTTTTTATAAAAAATTAGGTCTCATCTTACAACTCTCTCCCAATTAATAATTATTTTATTAATTCTGTTTGTTGATCTTTCATATTTTATTAATCATAACTAAAATTGATTTTCCATCTACAATCTTAAATTATATAATCTTTATACTTAATATTTTCGGTTATCTTAGAAGTATCAATAAAAAAATATTACCATGTGATTGTATAAGTGATTAAAATACTCGTTATAATTTAATTTTATAAACGTTGAAAGTATTAAAGTGAGCAAAATTATGATTACCGTAAATATTGATGATTAAAAATCTAACAAAGATCAATAACGTCTTAATAGTTAAGTGAATTGATTTTATTATTAAATAAAATTTATTAAGATAATTTAATAAATAAAAAATTCTAAAAGATAAATTTATATGAAAATATAAATTTTTTGATAAATTATTTTAATTAATTTTAAAAGGCCCAATATTATAACTCGCTTTAGGCCTAAATAGACGTTGGGCCGGCCCTGATCAACGGGGTGGGGTGGGCACGAGTAGTAGCTACCTGTCACCTGCACTCGCGGTGAGGAGGTGAGGTCCTTGAGGATGCAATCTCACGCAGCCGCGGCAGCTGAGAGCATCTTTAACGCAAATCTTATTAAACATAATGCTTAGGGTTTAGGGTTTAGGGCATCTTCAATGCTTAATAAGCACATATGCTTATTCAAAAAATTCTGATAGAGCAAAAGTGGGCGATGGTGCTTAGGAAGCACTGATGCTCAGTTGTGCATCCGTGCTTTAATTTTTTTTTTGTCGTTCCCGAGGGTTTAAACCCACGATAATTTTTTTAATTTTTTTAAAAGATTAAATTTTTATTTTATTATTTATTAATATTATTTTATTTTTTATTAATTAAAATATTTGTAAATAAAAAAATGGTATGTGTATAGGTGGGACCCATTTAAGATTTGAGAATGGTAAAAAAGTAAGATGTTGGATAAGAGAAGAGAGGTGCTTAATAAGAACTTGCTGTTGTGTATTGGTGGGATCCATTTAAGATCCGCGAATAGTGAAAAATGGGGTGTTGGGATAAAGATGGCTTGAGGGGGCTCACTAGGAAAAAGTTTTATGACATAAAGGTTCACTCAGTTAGGGTTTCCTTAGACTAAGTTTTTAATAAATATAAGAGCAATTTTACAATTTCATATATGCGGTACCTGCGGGAACAGGTAGTATAACACCCGTCCCTGCCCCGCTAAACGGATAATGAAAAAACCCGTTAAGTCTTGTTCGTGGGTACCCGTTAAGCTACCCAAACGCGCCCCACAACGGATTTTACCCGCAGATACCCGTGGGTGCGAGTTTTTTTTCCAATCCTTAGGTGAGACCCAAAAATTCTACTTATCCCATTTTTTTATTAGAACTAAATTTGGTAATTTGGGGGGGGGGGTAAGGATAGTGCTCCGAGGAAGGAGAGCGCTTCTTCTAGAGTTGTTGGGAAGTAGTTTGGTTGACTCACCATAGTTATGAATGATTTAATGGTCATCGTGACATGTTTTAAATATTTTTACAACTACTGTTTTAATTTATGTTATTATATTTTAAATGTCGGTTATTTAAATAAATTGGGGAAGAACGATTTTTATATTGTTTATCATCCTCGTGAAATTTATTTCAAAGATTGACAAAAATTATAAATTTGAATTGATTATATTTGATGAAAAAGGATATTTAATTTTTGAAAGGGACTTTTAGAAAATAGAATAAATTTGATATTTGTATTGTTGGGATCCATGTTAGAACCTCGTGCGTCTTAGCGGATAATAACGACCTACGTACACCTAGTTGTATGAATTCGGTAGGATAGAGCTATCCGTTAGATGAAGGCACCACACTATGAAGTATGAAGTAGGCTCGGTAAAACGACTTGGTCAGTCCCGTGCCATCCCAGCCCGTGATTAGTCCGTCAGAAAATGGGACGGGACATGCTAGCCCTAATTGAAAAATGGACAAAAAAGTTAGTCTAGCCCATATTTGAATAGGCTGAAAGGGCCAATGAGAAAACCCATATAACAAACTGAAAATTAAAATGGGACGGGTTGGAACATTTAACGTCCTAATTTCTAAATCCAAGAATTAAGCTCGTTGGAAGCAAAGTTCCTAAATTTTTTAAATTATTTCGGTCATTTTAAATATCATACCAACATACATCATATATCGCTTAAGCTTCCAACGAGTACTTAAACAGTATATGAGCACATAAACTGAATACATAAATTTCCATTAAGGCTCAACTGAATATCCAGTACAAAAATCACTTGGGATACCCCCATACATGTGCCCTAAACAAAATAGAGAGGGCCCAAAGGTTGCACATGTAAAGTCATATCCCACAAAAGAATAATATACAATGTATCATAATGCCACTATGAACAGGGCCTAACCACTATATACACAATATCCTGGGCCCATGTTGATTCTCTGGCAAGCGTACCAAAGTCAACTGTAGTATAAATGTATAATAAAGTAAAAGAGTTGTTGTACCCACGAGGAACTTGTAACTACTATTAATTCTTGGCAATATGGTTCACTAAATATATTTACAATAGAATGTTTCCATCATGTTGATTGTTGATTAGAGAGAAATAAAGATAGTTGTAATACTAAATAAAGGCAACAAAACCGTGTTTAATTCAGAAATGGTGAAATGGGACCTCCTCTGTATTTTGATAATTTACTGTATAGAACATTGTTCCATTGATAAGTGAAAATATATGATAAATTAGAGTACTTTTTAGTGCACTTATCAAGGGTAAAATGGTATTTTACGCCCCAAATTAATCCCTTTTATTAATAATTATATAATTGTATTTATTAGTCTTGAATTTGAATTTGATGCTATTTTAATATAAATTGTGCTGATTTTTGCAGATTATGGCAAAGATTTGATATGGAGAGAAGATAACATTAAATCGGAAGATATTTGCAAGATTTGAAGTTTAATTGAGAGCAATTAATGAAGATTTAAAGATTAATTAAGGACAATTAATGAAGATATCAGCTGCAATTAAACAAGGATTCTGCAGACAACCTTCCCATTTAAATTCAAGATACTCAATAAATGCAAGATATCATGAGGAAAAAGGGAAACAAGGAAAGACAATCAACCAAAACCAGTCTCGGGAAGAAATCAACTTAAAAAGAGAAAGAATGAAGCTGTGCAACCTGTGTTGCTCGCTTCACCTGCGTTTGTAGCGCAGATGAAGCGCAACAATTAAAAATTTAGCTTCTGACTTCCGCACTTCACTCACGCTGTAGCGCAGGTGAAGCGCAGAACTCGTACTGTTTGCTCTGTTTCCCGTTTTTAGATAGATTTCTTCCCAATTTCCTTTGTCTTTCCTTAGCCTATAAATAGGACCTTCTTGTACCAAATCAAAGTGTGTAGGATCAGTGTAATTTAGTATAATTCCAGTGAGAATACACCATATTTACTTTTAGAATAGGAGAGTCGAAGCTCTGCACGAGGATTGAAGAAGGTGACAGATTCTTCGATGGTTTGTATGGCTACCATGAGTAGCTAACTCTCCAGTAGGATTGAATGTAGTTGATTTGATCTCGTGAGTATATGTAATTTCTATTTTATTGTTTATGATTCCCTATCTTGTAATTTCGGTACCTTTATTCTGTGCTTAATTCCTAACTTTCGCGCGTGCGCCGGAGTTATAGGCTAGCGTCTGTGACATAGCGTGGATAGAGACTTCCGTCTAGGACTGAGTATGAGGGAGCCTAGACATAGGGAACTCAAACTCTGATTGTTTAATGGTACTCGCTAGTCATATTGAAATATAGGCGGGATCTAGTGATTGAGGGGATAGTGACAGCCCCCAATTGAAGAGCGTTTATAGGAAGGTATGGTTAGTTGATAGTAACACAATTGAAAGTTAATTGTATGTGAGGGATAAACGGGATCTCGTGATCGAGGGGGGGTAGTGACAGCTCCTGATTGAAGAGCATTTATAGGGAAGTACAATTAATGGACAATTCAAACAAACAGAACAATAATTAATTAATTAAGAGCTTAATGAGCCGAGGGTAATTTTTCGCTTGAGAGAGCCCGCATGGATTATCTTTGAGTGGTAGGCTACTGGTAACTTGATAAGTGAAAAATTTATGATAAATTAGAGTACTTTATAGTGCACTTATCAAGGGTAAAATGGTATTTTATGCCCCAAATTAATCCCTTTTTGTTAATAATTAGATAAATTGTATTTATTAGCCTTGAATTTGAATTTGATGCTATTTTAATATAAATTTGGCTGATTTTTGCAAATTTTGGCGAAGATTTGATATGGAGAGAAGATAACATTAAATGGGGGAGATATTTGCAAGATTTGAAGTTTATAATGAAGATATCAACTGCCAATTAAACAAGAATTTTGCAGATAACCTTCCCATTTAAATTCAAGATGCTCAATAAATGCAAGATTTCGTCAAGGAAAAGGGAAACAAGGAAAGACAATCAACCAAAACCAGTCTCGGGAAGAAATCAAGTTAAAAAGAGAAATATTGAAGCTGTGCAACTCGTGTTGCTCGTTTCACAGCGCAGGTGAAGCGCAACAATTCTGACATCTGCGCTTCACCCCATGCTGTAGTGCAGATGAAGCGCATAACTCGTAGCTCTTGCCTTGTTGCCGTTTTTAGATAGATTTCTTCCCAATTTCTTTTGTCTTTCCTTAGCCTATAAATAGGACCATCTTACACCAGATCAAGGTGTGCAGGGAGTAGTACAGGATCAGTATAATTTCATGCACCATATTTACTTTTAGAATAGGAGAGGCGAAGCGCTGCATGAGGATTGAAGAAGGTGATAGATTCTTCGAAGGTTTGTATGGCTACCATGAGTAGCCAACTCTCCAGTAGGATTGAATGTAGTTGATTCTATCCCCAAGTGTATGTAAACTCTATTTTATTATTTATGATTCCCTATTTTGTAATTTTGGTGTCCTTATTCTGTGCTTAATTCCTAACTTCCCCGCGTGCGCCGGAGTTATAGGCTATCGTCTGTGACATAGCGTGGATAGAGACTTCCAGCTAGGACTGAGGATGAGGGAGCCTAGACCTAGGGAACTAAAACTCTGATTGTTTAAGGGTACTCGGTAGTCATATTGAAATATATTCGGAGTCTCGGGATTGACGGGGTAGTGACAGCCCCCGAATGAAGATCGTCTATAGGAAGGTATGGTTATCGATAGTAACATAATTGAAAGTTAATTGTATGTGAGGGATAAACGGGGTCTTGTGATTGATGGGGTAGTGACAACCCTTGAATGAAGAGCGTTTATAGGGAAGTACAATTAATGGACAATTCAAACGAACGAAACAATAATTAATTAATTAAGAGCTTAATGAGCCGAGGGTAATTTGTTGCTTGGGAGAGCCCGCATGGTAACTCGGGGTTTTATCAATTCAGTTTGGCTAAGTCATTACAAGAATATAGTCATAAATAATAAATAGTTTTTACATACACGAAGGGTGCGATGATACGAAGTTCAATCCTAGTCCAAGTATAGTGCTCTCAACTCTTCCTTTCTATTGCTTTTATTTATTATTCTGCAATTTCTATTTTCCGCATAATTATTCTCATAAATCCGTTATTTCCACTTGATAAATAGATCACGAGTACACGCGAATTGACCGTTCCCTGTGGATACAATACTTTACTTACTATTATACTGCTGGACTTTTGGTTCGCTTGCCAGAATTCCATCATAACTCGGGGTTTTATCAATTCAAATTGGCTAAGACTTTACAAGAATATAATCATAAACAATAGATAGTCATTACATATACGAAGGGTGAGATGATACGAAGTTCAATCCTAATCCAAGTAAAGTGCTTTCAACTCCTATTTTCTATTGCTTTTATTTATTATTCTGCAATTTATATTTTTCGCACCAATTATTCTCATAAATCCGTTATTTCCACTTGATAAATAGATCACGAGTACACGCGAATTGACCGTTCCCTGTGGATATGATACTTTACTTACTTTTATACTGCTGGACTTTTGGTTCGCTTGCCAGAAATCCATCAAGTATTTTTGGCGCCGTTGCCGGGGAACGATTTCCAATTCATGTAAACCTTGGAGGTCTAATTATCAAGTGTATTTATCTTAGGATTTCTTTTTTTTTGTTATTTTTTTATCTTAGGAATTTTTATTTTTCATTATTTTAGGAATTTTTTTAGGAACTTTTCTGTTTTTATATTATTATTAATTTGTCTTCCACACTTATCCTTTTCAAGTTTTCTTGTTTTTGCTTTTGAGAAACCAGGTGTCCCCAAATCAACTACAATTTGTGCCAGAAATAGAAAGGACCTCAAGGAAGAACAAAAGAAGAAGCAAAAGAAGGAGACGAGGGAGAAGTCAAGAAGAAAACAAAAATATTTTATTTTAATTCCTTTCTTTTTACATAAAAAAAGGGCAAGACTAAGCTTAAGGTGACAATCTCAACACTCTCTGTTCAACCACCCCAAGTGAAGTAAATGCTGAATGGCTTATGAATGGCAAAATCAACCAAGAAGAACCCTTGGAGATTATGTTAGGTGGCAAGAACCAAGTTACTCTTGTCATGCACCGATTCAAGGTAACTTCTCTAATTACAACAATTATTCTAACAATTTTTCACAGGATTGGGGAAGTTACCAGAACCAGAATTTTGGGAAGCACCAAGATGATGTTTCACTCCGTATGCAACCTTCTTTTTAACAGCAGCAAAGTTACTCTTTCTATCAACAAAGAGACTCACACTTTTATGAGTTTTTGGAAGAATTCAATCGAAGCAATATACAATTTTAGAAAGAGAGCGAAGAGCGAAGACGAAACACTGACGCTTTGTTAAAGCAGATGGCAGAACAAAGGGAGTTAAGACTTCACAAGCATATCGAAGAAATTCATCAAGGCAATATAAAATTGCAGGAGGAAAGAGAAGAAGCAAGAAAAAACATTGACGCCTTGTTGGAGCAATTCAAAGAAGCAGGAGCCAACCAACAGTCAGAACAAATTTTAGCAAGACATTCAGACAGGGACAATTTTATTGAAGACAAGTGGGACGAATTTATACAATTTCAGCTGTATTGTGAAAGAGCAGGATTACCCGCTGACCTCGTACTAGATGAGATAGAAAATATGATCAACTGTTGGAACAAGCAATTTTCAGCAAATGCACTACCCAACCCTGAAGAACAGTGTGACGACATTGTTCAGCTGATAGGGGAGGAAACCAATGACAATCTGGCTGATAAAGAAAGAGCAGAAGAAGAAGAAGGTGCAACTGAAGTTGAAGAGGAAAATGGAGAAGATGAAACAAAAGAAGAAAATGACTGTGAAAGGGAGGAAGAGAAAAAAACTTATGAGGGTGTACATGATCAAGAAAATGAGAAAAAGAGTGAATAGGGAGATAGAGAGTCAAAGCCCGAGGAAGGAGGGGAAGTGGTACCAAGGCCAAAAACCTTGCCTTATCCAACCAGCTCTCCAAAAGAAGATCAAGAAAGGCATGATGCAAGTATTAAACCTTCCAAACCTCACAAAAGAAAGGCCTGTGAATACACTGACCTTACCAGAGCAAAGAAAGGAAGAATTGAGCCAAGAGAATCAGATTCTGAGCCTAGAGCCAGATTGAAGAAGTGGCCATGTGTGTTTCATATCAAAGACCCCTGTGAAGCAAAGAAATTGAGAGCAATAATTTGTGAATCATTCAAGCTTTAGGAGAAGAAGACTCATGCACATCAAAGCAAGATAATAAAGAAAAGGAAAATCAAGCCAAGGGAGTCAGAGGCATGGTCTAATTCTAGAAAGAAGCCCAAATGGTTAAAGTCTTTTCACACTACAAATTGCTCCAAGGCAAGATTATGGGGAGGTTTATGGGCCAGAGAAAGGAAGGGTGTAGCACACAAGCTCACAAAATATTTCAGTTTCAGCCACCTTTAGAGAACAGGCGTCGAGCTAGAAGACGTTAAACAAGCGCTTCCTGGGAGGCAACCCCGAGATTTTTAATTTTTTAATTGTTTTCAATTTTATTTTATTTTTGTTAGGATTTTTCATTTTTTTTAGGTATTAGGAAATTTTCAAAATTGATTGGAATAAGTTTGTGGAAAATAAAATTTTTAAATAATAGGAAGTAGCAGAAAACGTGACTGAAAATTGCAAAATTACATTCAATTTTATGCGCTTCACCTGCGCTATAGCGCAGAAATGCAATTTTAGTCACTATCTTCTGTGCTTCACTTGCGCTGTAGCGCAGGTGAAGCGCAACAGTATGAAATTTTAAAAATATTTTGTTTTGTCATGTACTATTTCTCTACTTCCTAAGCACTTCTTTTCACTATTTCCACTCACAAACCTCCATCAATTTTGAAACTTTCAAGTTTCATTTTTACCAATTGAAATCTTCATTTACTCTATGATTTGAACTTTAGGATGGCAACCTTAGGATTATGAATACTGTTGATAATTGCTATCTTGAATGTGACTTTGGCTGTGTGGAACATGAAGAACAATCTACTTGATTGGAATGCTCTTTGTTTTTTGAGTTATTGAATTTGAAAGTGTTATGCTTTGTTCTTTTAAAAAATTTTAAACTTTCAGTTTCCATGGATTGATTGAATGATTGCAAAACAAATAAGTATGTTCTATTTTTGGGAAGTCATTACCAAGAACACTGAACTTTTGTTGTGAAGATATTAATTCTTTGAATTATGAATGCAAATTGGTTAATGATAGGCTTCCATGTTCTTCATGAATTGATATTTGCAATAAGGCATCATTGAATTGAATGTGTTGTTATTTGACTTTTCAGATGTCAGAATTAAATTGTTGGTCTTTCCCGTGGCTTTAGCTCACGAGGAGAAGGCAGTGTGAAGAGGATCAAAGAATATGATCCCACGAGAATCAAAAGTGCACAGACTGTTGCAAAGTATAAAGACTAGTTGACCTCAAACCAATCAGGAGTACTAGACCCATACCCATGCATGTTGCTTGAAGAGTTCCGGATATTCTTGCAGTGGCCTGGGGACAGGCCTATTCATCCAGGGGAAGGTGGAGCAGTAGCAGGACAAGGACTCACAGGATACAGAGGATGAAGATTGATACTGGTGTTTTCTTTCTTTTAGTTTTTCTTTTATTTTCTATTATTTTATAGAATTTTTTTAGTTAATTAGGATTTTTGTTTTGTATTTCATTTTTTTTTAAATTTTTAGAATTTTTAGGACCTTAGGAATTAGGATTCAAGGTAAAATTTTTCCGAATTCTCTGTAATTAGGTAGTTTAACTAACCTGATTAAGAAAGATGATAGGGTTTTGTGATTAACTCCATAATCAGTTAAGATTAGGATACTTCTCAGGAGAACCTATCAAGATAGTTAATTAAAACCAGTAAGTGCTTTATCAAGGAATTTTAGCCAAAAACCGGTGAGCTGAGAGCCCAAACACTGAAATTAAGAGTTTTTCACTGCTGCTTGTCAACTGTTATTGCTTGAGTTTCTTAATTTTATCTTGCTAGTGGAAAATATGGAAGTGACAAAGGCAAAATTTTGTGATTATAATATTTTGCTCAGTGCCAAATAGCCAACCTTGATTACATTTTTCCAATTTTTGATTGCCCAATTGAGCCTTTAATGTTTCTTTTGATGCACCCCAGCCGTACTCAATGATTATATCATGTCCCTTCACACTTGGGATAGAGAGCAAGGTGAAACACAACAAAATGGGACAAAAGGTTGGTGAATTAAAAAGTCAAGAAAATTCAAAAAGCAGGCACAAGAAAGCAAAAAGAAGAGTACTCCCTCATGAATAAATTCTCTGTTTTATTGTTAAAAAAAATCTGCACAAAAGTGTAGAAATTGAATAAGTTGGGGGGAGTACATCTCCAAACAAAGAGGCCAGCTGAAAAAGGGTGACAATTCAAGAATGACATCGTAGATGGAGAGAAGTCCCAAGCACAATCACAAGATGCTCTCTATTCAAAGTGTTCATTGCATATCTAGAAAAACCAGAATTTCTTGATAGCCCAGCCTCATTACAACCAAAGAAAAGACCTTTTGATCCATATTGACTATTTGCAGGTTTAGAAGTTGGAAACGACTATCAATTCTAGTTGCTCAACGGTGGTGAAAAATATTGAGGGAAAACACTTACCCGTGAGAATGAGAGAATTCCTTGATTTATCACTTATTGATTTAATTTCTATTTTTGAGAATTTTAACTGATGATTGTGTTCTGTTCTGATTGAGGATTGGTAAAATCTCTTAATCCTGATTGTTTCTGACATTTGGAAAGTGACTGCTGCTTAACAAGGAGATGATGAAAAGTTTTCCTTGAGTTTGTTTTTGTTTTTGAATTATACAGGGAATTGTATAGATTTTTTTTTTATTACAAGGAGGTCTCTTGCTTGAGGACAAGCAAGAAGTTAAGTTGGGGGGTATTTGATAAGTGAAAAATATATGATAAAATAGAGTACTTTTTAGTGCACTTATCAAGGGTAAAATGGTATTTTACGCCCCAAATTAATCCATTTTTATTAATAATTATATAAATTGTATTTATTAGTCTTGAATTTGAATTAGATGCTATTTTAATATAAATTGTGCCGATTTTTGCAAATTATGGCAAAGATTTGATATGGAGAGAAGATAACATTAAATCAGGGAGATATTTGCAAGATTTGAAGTTTAATTGTAACATCCCAAATTTTATTAAATAAAATAAATTAATAAAAGTATAGAAATAAATAAATAATAATATTAGTAAGATTAGTATATTTTATGAATAAGGTTATTTAATAAATAATAAGAATAATAAATAGGATGAGTGGGTTGAGGGTGGGCCTAGCCCAATTAAGTATTTATTTAAGGATGGGTCCTCAGTTCACCCTAATCCTTATTTTTCAAAACGTCAGAGAGCGAAAAGCCAAGGAGGGGAGAAACGACGTCTCAAGAAGAGGTTGCTGCAAAATAATCATTGAGAATCAAGAATTATTGCGGTTCGATCTTCACTTCAAGGTACGGTGGGGGAGATGGTGCTGCTTGTATGTGCATGTGGGGGGTGCTTGGGTAGTAATTTAAGGCTTTAAATTCGTATTGGTATGTGTTATATTGAGAATGGATGATGAAAACTGTTGATTGATTGATTTGATGAATCTTGATGAATTCTTGGGTGAAATTGAAGAGGTTATTGAGAATAATGAAAAGGGGTAATTAGGGGTTTGATGATTTGGGGTTTTGATTGAATAACTGTATAATCGTGTTAAAGATTGATTATTTCATTGAATTTGTTTGATAAAAACGTGTTGGATCGAAGTATAAACAATGAGGATTGAGTAGGGATCGAAGAAGGGGAGAAAAAGAGGCAAAACGCAGTATAGTCGCGTTCTGCGTAATCTGCGCTGCAGGTTGTGCTGCAGCGCAGGTTGAAGCGCAACCCTCTGGAATCTGCGCTGCAGGTGGCGCTGCAGCGCAGGTTGAAGCGTGGCCCTCTGGAATCTGCGCTGCAGGTTGCGCTGTAGCGCAGGTTGAAGCGCAGCTCGCAGAATTTATGTTTTCGATGTGATTGTGATGAGTTCTTTTCAGAGTGAGTATGGTTTTCCTTAACACATGAACTTGAGATAGATATGTATTTAATATAAGTGTTATTTTGCGGAATTGAGAGATTTAAATGGATGATTAAAGAGTATTGATGGTGGTTTGAGTATGATAATATTAATATCTCCCTTGATGTTAGATGTCCATATTGTTAAGATGTATGATGACGATGTATTGATGTATTGAGTGTATGAGGTATGTGGTGTGGGATGATAATATATTGATGTAATGAACATATGAGGAATGAGGGTATGATGATTATGATGATGATGATTAATGATGCTTATATGATTATGACTATGATGATGATGATGATTAATGATGCTTATATGATTATGACTATGATGATGATGATTAATGATGCTTATGTGATGATGATAATGATGATAATGATGATACTGATTATGATGCTTATGTGATGATGATAATGATGATGATGATTATGATGCTTATATGATGATGATAATGATGATGATGAATATGATGTTATATGATGATGTTTAAATGATGATTGATGATGTGTGTTATAATGATGATGATATATTAATGCGTTGAGCATAAGAGCTATGTGAAAATGATGATGTAATGATGCATTGAGCATCTGAGGTGTGTTATGATGACGATTATGCATTGAGCATATGAGATGTAGTGTGATGATGATTATGCATTGAGCATATGAGGTGTTGTACTTGAGATGCACAGGCCTAGAGAGGGGCGGAGTGCAACTCTGGGAGGTGTGGTACTTGAGATGCACAATCCCAGTGAGGGGTGGAGTGTAACTCAGGGAGGTGATTGTACTTTTATGATTATGACGATTGATGATGATTTTGTAACGATGATGATGATAATGATGTATTTAACTTCATGATGGTGACTATGCCGTGAGCATATGAGATGGGGGTACTTGAGATGCACAAGCCCAGAGAGGGGTGAAGTGAAACTCAGGGAGTTGAACTGCGCGGATCCATTAGAGGGGGGTGCAGAGATGTGGTACTTGGGATGCACAAGCCTAGAGTGGGGTGAAGTGCAACTCAGGGAGGTGAACTGTACAAGCCTAAATAGGGGCGGAGTGCAGAAACCATGGTGGGGGACATTCGTGCACAAACCTAGAGTGGGGTGAGGTGCAACTTACCGGCCTAAATAGGGGCGCAACGGTAGGGCTTAACACGTGGGGCGGATGTCTCTGTACAATCCCAGAGGGGGGGGCGATGTACAACTTACCGACCTGTGTGGTATTTAACGGTAAGGCCATCATCGGTAACAACTAAGGGATTGATGAGGTGCGCCATTGTGTGGAGTTCCAAGTCATGATCCTTGGGATGATGTTGATGATGTTTTGGTGTGCATGATGATAGATGAATATACATGGTATTTAATGATGATGATGAATTATATTATGACGTTATGAGAATTATGATGATATAAGTATTATTGATGATATGATTAGTATGTGTTGAGTGTAGAGAATGTGCTTTGATAATTTGAAAAGTGTCATTTATATGTCTGTGATGAGGTAATTTATTTAATGATAAAGAGATGTAATATGAAATGAATATGTAGTTAATTGATGATAATGATGATTATATGTGGGTGAGGATAGGGTAGCCTCCTATGTGTATGTATGAGTGGTATTCTTTTCCTCACCGTTACACTGTGGTTAATTTTACAGGTGATGATGATGACACGACTGGTGTCGAGTATTGACTGAAGGGAGTGTCGCTCTGATACATGTGACATCAGGGCATATTATTGGGGGCTTTTACTTTATGTTTCTAGATAGGAGAAGATTTTGTAAACTGTTATAAGTGCCTTACATGGCCAATAGTATATTTTGATGTTGATACTTGAGATTCCGCTGCTTAAGTATTTTGAAAACCGTTGACTGCTATTTCTATTTTTAAATTAGTTGACTTTGAAATAAATGACGTTTTAAACGATGAGAAATATGAACCTTTTTATCCGTTGTGGAATACTATTCTTTCTATATTTCGAATTATTAATTGTATAAGAGTATGAGGTAGAAGGGTGTCACATTAATTAAGGACAATTAATGAAGATATCAGCTGCAATTAAACAAGGATTCTGCAGACAACCTTCCCCTTTAAATTCAAGATACTCAATAAATGCAAGATATCATGAGTAAAAAGGGAAACAAGGAAAGACAATCAACCAAAACCAGTCTCGGGAAGAAATCAACTTAAAAAGAGAAAGAATGAAGCTGTGCAACCTGTGTTGCTCGCTTCACCTGCGCTGTAGCGCAGATGAAGCGCAACAATTAAAAATTTAGCTTCTGACTTCTGCGCTTCACTCACGCTGTAGCTCAGGTGAAGCGCAAAACTCGTACTGTTTGCTCTGTTTCCCGTTTTTAGATAGATTTCTTCTCAATTTCCTTTGTCTTTCCTTAGCCTATAAATAGGACCTTCTTATACTAGATCAAAGTGTGTAGGATCAGGGTAATTTAGTATAATTCCAGTGAGAATACACCATATTTACTTTTAGAATAGGAGAGTCGAAGCTCTGCACGAGGATTGAAGAAGGTGACAGATTCTTCGATGGTTAGTATGGCTACCATGAGTAGCTAACTCTCTAGTAGGATTGAATATAGTTGATTCAATCTCGTGAGTATATGTAATTTCTATTTTATTTTTTATGATTCCCTATCTTGTAATTTCGGTACCTTTATTCTGTGCTTAATTCCTAACTTCCGCGCGTGCGCCGGAGTTATAGGCTAGCGTCTGTGACATAGTGTGGATAGAGACTTCCGGCTAGGACTGAGGATGAGGGAGCCTAGACATAGGGAACTCAAACTCTGATTGTTTAAGGGTACTCTCTAGTCATATTGAAATATAGGCGGGATCTAGTGATTGAGGGGGTAGTGACAACCCCCAATTGAACAGCGTTTATAGGAAGGTATGGTTAGTTGATAGTAACACAATTGAAAGTGAATTGTATGTGAGGGATAACGGGATCTCGTGATCGAGGGGGTAGTGACAACACCTTATTGAAGAGCATTTATAGGGAAGTACAATTAATGGACAATTCAAACAAACAGAACAATAATTAATTAATTAAGAGCTTAATGAGCCAAGGGTAATTTTTCGCTTGAGAGAGCCCGCATGAATTATCTTTGAGTGGTAGGCTACTGGTAACTCGGGGTTTTATCAATTCAGTTTGGCTAAGTCTTTACAAGAATATAATCATAAACAATAGATAGTCATTACATATACGAAGGGTGAGATGATACGAAGTTCAATTCTAATCCAAGTAAAGTGCTTTCAACTCCTCCTTTCTATTGCTTTTATTTATTATTCTGCAATTTATATTTTCCGCACCAATTATTCTCATAAATCCGTTATTTCCACTTGATAAATAGATCACGAATACACGCGAATTGAACGTTCCTTGTGGATACGATACTTTACTTACTTTTATACTGCTGGACTTTTGGTTCGCTTGCCAGAAATCCATCATCCATTAATATTGATGCAATACACTAAAATCCCCTAGATTTATTCCTCAAACCTAGGGTTCCTAAGAATAGTTTATTTAAATACCGATTCCTCAAGTATCAAACAGATATTCCAATATTAAGAACAAGTATAAAAGAGCAATCGATAAATAGATATTTATTCCTAGAATAACAACTTATCGAGTAGTTACATTTAAAACAAAACCCAAGCAATACTTTCCAATCAAAACTAAGATTTGAAATCAAGAAACTATTGATTTAAAAGATTCAAGTGTCAAGTACAAAACAAACTACAAATGTTCATGGGAAGTGAAAAAATAATGGAATACTTCAAAGTTCGAAGATCACATTCAATCCCGGATGAAGAGACTAGGCTCTCATGGTAGCTAGAAACCCAAAAATGATGAGACGAGGGAGAAGAAAATGAATGTTGCCCTAAGCTTCCTTGCAAAAACCCAACTACCAAGGAGAGCCAAAAACAGAGAGAGAAAAGAATCCTTTAAAGTTCCCTCTTTTTTCACTTTTATCGCTCCTAGAGTCTGAAAATTAGCTTCTCACATGAGCAGAACTTTTCTCGCTCAAGTAAGGGGAAATATAAAATGCTGAACAAGTAAGTCCTCGCTCAAGCAAGACATGAGTGAGCAGCGAGGCAGAACTCTCTTGCTACTGGGCTTTCCTCGCTCAAGCTAGCGAGGCATTCCTTCGCTTGAGTGAGAACTCAGATGCTTCAAAATTCCATTTCTTTTTCCTGGCTTCCTTTAGGCTCACTAGTATTCAATAAACACACATACACACACGTCTATAAAAATTCCACAGCCAAGATGAAAATAATCTCAATTTCCAAATAAAACTAAATCTAACAGTAAACTGAAATTCAACCAATTGAAGGGTGATTGGAGTTACAATTCAATGCATTTAAAAGCTCAAAGTGCTCCAATTAAAACTAAATTTCACTAAACTTAAGCACTTATCAGCCCACAATAAAAATATAGACAAAACATCTCCCGTGCTCCATGCTCACTGACCGGTGCGGGGAGGAACCTGTGCATCGAAAATGTGGTCCACAAAACGTGTGGTGAGACGGGGGTCTCAGTGAATATAACCATGCGCGTGCAATGTAGGACAGGCAGGCATATGCTATGCAATAGTTAATCAAGTAGACATTCAGCAACACAATCATTCTCAACTCATGTAACTATAATACTCATGACTTGCTTTACCCGACAGATGAGGTCTTTTCACTAATTCTAGGGCTAGACTTGAGCTCAGATTACAAGGAACGTCTTCCTTGGGTACTATTACCGCCAATTATTCTGGACTAAAGTCAAGTTTTAATACATGAATGTCTGGGCCGAAACCAAAGTTCATAATCTGGGTCGAATCCAAACTCGTTTTAGTCTTATTCTAGACCGAAGTCAAGTTTGATTACTTAGGGTTTAGTGGACATAGGTCAAATTCATTTGCCAAGCTTCCAATGTGTAAAATAACCATGCCAATAATATACAAGTACACCATGAATGTTCAATCATGAAACAAATTAGAGAAACCCTAGCATACAAGCCCTAGCCCATGCCTCATTTCACAATGTTGATTCAAAGCCAAAAATAGAACAACAACCATTACACAAAAACATACAAGATTTAAGAAAGGGAGAAGAGGTTTATGGCTCATTCAAGAGATTCAAGCAAGATTGAGAGTGGGTGTGTGGGTTATACTCACCTCAAGAGAACTTTAAGAGAAAGGGGGAATGAGTTGAGGGAGGTTAGGGGTGAAATCCTTGGATTTCCTCATCTTTCTCTTGGCTCCAAAGTTGATTTCTCTCTCTAGAAAACCTCTCTCTCTAGAAGAAGAGGAACATAAGGGAAAATTAGAAAGAGAACCCTAACTTTATGTTTTTAAAACTGACACGCTCATTGTCGCTCAAGTGATAGCTTCTCGCTTGAGTGAGAATGCTAAGGGGATTCTGGTTTCGCGTTCTCGCTTGAGCAAGAATACTCTAGAGAGCATTCCCCTCTCTCAATGATTCTCGCTTGAGTGAGGCCCTTCTAGCTCAAGCGAAAATCTTCCAGAGAGCACCCACTCTCTGGTTGATTCTCGCTTGAGAGAGGTCCTTCTCGCTCAAGCGAAAATCTTCCAGAGAGTCTTCTCGCTCAAGCGAGAATACCAGATTCCGATTTTTCACATTTTTACTGGTATTCTTGCTCAAGCGAGCCCTTCTCGCTTGAGTGAGAACATCAGGACTTAAAATCCCGATTCTCACTTTTAATCACTTCTAACTCAGTTCTACCTCCCCTTTCCTAATTCCTTTTATAAAAACCTCTTCCCTTATTTATTTTAATTCATGAAAATAGTTAGAATTTGGGATGTTACAATTCTACCTCCTTAAAACAATTTTGTCTTCAAAATTGGCTACGAGAAAGGAAAAACTAGGCTTATCCAAGAAAATAACTCTTGTAACTTAGAGCGGATATCATCCTCCTTCTCCCACGTCGCCTCCTCAGGTGTCTGACCCTCCCTGATCAGCTTTACTAAGGGGATTGTCTTCTTTCTCAGGGTTTTGACACTCTTGTCGATAATCCGTGAAGGTCTAGTTGGGACTGTGAGGTCTTCCCTTAATTGTACTGATTTGGAGCTTATGATGTGTGGAGGGTGATGGACATACTTTCTAAGGTGAGAAACATGGAAAACATCATGGATGTGGGGCAAGTGGGGTGGCAAGGCTATCCTATAGGCTAGAGGGCCAACCCTCTCCAGGGTCTAGAATGGGCCAATGAATCTGGGGTTAAGCTTCTTGGCTTTGATGGCTCGTCCAATGCCTGTGACAGGAGTTACTTTCAAAAACACATGTTCTCTTTCCTCAAATTCTAGGTCATTTCTTCTCTTGTTAGCATAGCTCTTCTGCCGGCTTTGGGCAGTAACAAGCTTTTCCTTAATGACCCTAATCTAATCTGTTGTTTCCTGCACTAACTCCGGACCTAATGAGGTTTTCTCACCCACCTCATACCAACAGAGTGGGGACCTACACTTCCTACCACACAACGCCTCATAGGGTGTGATAAGTGCAAATTATATGATATATTCTTGTATTTTTACTACACTTATCAAGGTTAAAAGAGTAATTTATGCCCCAAAATAATCTCTTTTTAGTAATAATTTTAATAATTGTGTTTATTTGATTTGAATTTGAATTTGATGCTATTTTAATAGAAAATCTGTTAATTTTGCAGATTTATGAGAAGATTTGAATGAAGGAAAGAAGATAGCATTATTTGAGGATAGGATCCGTAGACTTGAAGTTTAAATGATAGCAAATTAAGATAAGATCAGCAGCCATTTAAACAAGGATTCTGTGGATAACTTCCCAATTTAAATTCAAAGGCAAGATAAATACAAAATCAGATCATAAAGAGGGAAACAAGGAAAGCCAAGCAAGCAAGGATAAGATTAGGAAGAGATCAAGTTAAAAAGAGAGAGAATCAAGGAAAGCTGGAACGAGAAGTACACTTCACCTGCGCTGGGCGCAGGCGAAGCGCAACTATCAGGATTCCTCTCTGGATCCTGCGCTTCAAACGTGCTGAGCGCAGGTGAAGCACAGGAACGCAGATTTAATTTTAGATCTGTTTTCAAAATAGATTCCTTCAAGATTCCAGATAGCTTTCCTTTATCTATAAATAGGACATTTTGCAAAGATCAAAGTAGGTCCCCGGGACCCCCAAAAAAGGAGGTTAGCAAAAGAGCGTTTAGGAAGGAGATTAGAGAGACGACAAAGGCAGAGCTAGGATTGGAGCAAGGTGACAGCTTCTCCATTGGGTTGTAATGGCTACCATGCGTAGCTAAGTGTCTCAGTAGGATTGAATGTAGTTGATTCAATCCCCAAGTGTATGTGAATTCTCTTTATTATTTATGAATCCCTATTCTATAATATTGGTGCTTTTATACTTTACTCAATGCATAGCTTCCGCACTTGTGCTGGAGTTATAGGTTGTTTTTATAAAATACATTGGTAAATGGTTTTATTAATTCAACAGCGAGTTTGGGGGAACCGATACTTAGGAAACTCAAATTCTGATTGATAAAAGTACTCATTAATCACTATATGAATATAGAGGGAATCAATGATTGAAGAATTGGAATGTGACAGCCTCTTCATAGTAGTCTCTATAGGAATATACAATTATTTGATAGTCTTAACGAACGGAAAGGTAGAGCAATCAAGCCGGGGTAATTTGTCACCTGGGAGAACCCGCATGGATTATCTTCGAGTGGTTTACTACATGGTAACTCGGGGTAAAGCAATATAGTTTGTCTAGGATATTATAGAAATACATTCATAAATAATATAGGGATTTATATGCATAAGGGGTGCGATGATACGAAGTTCAATCCTGATCCAAATAACGTATTTTACCTTATCTCAATTGTCTCTTTACTTTATGCAAGTTTACTTTCTTCACCATAAATTCTTAAAATACAGTTTCTTACTTGATAGTCTGATCACTAGTAAATATGAAGCGAACTGTTCCCTGTGGATACGATAAACTCATACTTACTATTATACTGCTGAAATATTGGTACGCTTGCCAGAATCTCATCAAGTATTTTTGGCGCTGTTGATGGGGAACAGTGTATCAATTTGTATAGACTTGGGACGTCTAACTATCAAGTTGTATATATTCTATCTTAGGACTTTAGATTTTTATTTTTTATTTTTAGGAATTTTTAGGAATTTTTTCCTTTTCTTTTTGTTTTTAATTTTTATTTTTATTAAAATTTTCTTCCACACTTACCCTTTTCAAGTTTTCTTGTTTATGCTTTTAAGAGGCCAGGTGTCCCTAAATCAGTTACAATTTGATCCAGAAATAGAAAGGACATCGAGGAAGAATAGAAGTAGAAACAGGAGGAGAAGAAGGATACTTGAGGAAGAACCCAAAAATATGGTAGAAGAACAAACTCCAAGAAGAAGGACCTTAGGAGAATATGTCATGCATCAAGGACCTCGCCATTTTTCAAGCATTGTCTTACCCACAACTACGAAGTCCTTGGAATTGAAGGTTGCTCACCTCAATCTTATCAGTGCCAATCAATTCGCAGGATTAGATCATGAGGATCCAAATACACATCTCTCAAACTTTTATGAATTAATAGGCACTATGGGTTTTGAGGAAGGTGATTTAGAGTCTGTATACTTACGCTTATTTCCTTTCTCATTGATAGGTAAAGCTATGGAGTGGCTGAAGTCGCATCCAAACCAAAGTCTAAACAACTGGGATGTGGTTGAAGAAAAATTTCTGACAAGATTTTTCCCACCAGGAAAACACATACAAGCCAAGACAGACATCTCCACATTTAGACAAGGAATAGATGAACCATTATGTGAAGCTTGGGAGAGATACAAATCTTTGCTGCGCAAATGTCCTAATCATGGCTATGATGACATTGCCCAACTCAACATTTTCTTCAAGGGACTCAGGTCCGATTCCAAATCTTTCCTAGATTCTGCAGCAGGAGGAACTATCTTATCCGTGGATGCAGGGCGAGCAATCTCAATCATTGACAACTTTGCTCAGAATGATCAGCAAGCTCAGTGTGGACGACAACCAGCTCAAATATAGAAGAAAGGAGTGTTGGAACTCAACAATAATGATGCTATTCTAGCGAAAAATAAACTTATCAAGAGACAAATAGAAGCACTCACAGAACAGTTGAAAGCACTTGCTCAACAATTAAAAGTTATCCAATCTCAACCTATTCAATCCCAACCTTTGATCTGTGACTTTTGCGGAGGCGACCATCCCAATGGTCAGTGCTCTTACCAAGAAAACCAAACCAAACAAGTCAACTTCATGGGTAACCAGGGGGAGGAAAGGAAATTTCTCCATCAATAACAATCAGTACTCACAAGGATGGAGGAATAACCAAAACAACTCTGGATGAGGGCAGAATGGAGGGAACAGACAGACACCATATCAGTAGCAACAACCATCAACGTATGACAGATTGAACAGGTTGGAAGAAAAGATTGATGCATTCATACAAGGATTTGATGGATTCAAGAAGAACACAGAAGCATCAATCAAAGCATTAGAAAATCAAGTGGGCCAACTAGCAACAGAGATGGCAGAACACAAGAATGGCCACTTTACAGCAAACACTCAGACAAATCCAAAGGAGCACTGCAATTTGATTGCTACTGATGGAAACATTACAGAAGAAAGTGATGTAGAAGAAAGCATCACATTTGAAGAGCAAATGCCCAAAGAAGAGATTGTCATGGAGAGTGTTTAACAAGAAGAGAAGCCAGAAGAGATTGTGCAAAGAGAAGAAGGAGAACCAGAAGAGGTCTACACCACAGGCAAGTCACTTGGCCGAGGTAAGTTCACTGTACCTCTTTCTATAGGTAATCAACCAGCTACTTATGCTTTATTGGATCTTGGGGCGAGCATCAACTTGATGCCGCTATTGTATTTTAACAAGTTGGGAATTTTGAAGGTCAAACCTGCCAACGTGAAGTTACAACTTGCAAATAAGTCCACTCAAAGCCCATATGGGAAGATCGAAGATTTACCGATTAAAGTGGACAAGTTTGTTTATTTTATTGACTTTTACATTGTAGAGACAGAAGAGGAGGATACTGATGTCCCCTTAATTTTGGGAAGACCCTTCATGAAAGCTGCCAAGGCAATTGTGAATGTTGATCGGGGAAAATATCAATTAAGCTCTAAAGATGAGAGCATTGTGTTTCACATTGACAGAGGAATCCCCAAAGTACAGAAAACTCTAGAAAAATTAAAAATGGATCCTACTGATGGGATCTATAAATTTAAATCTAAATCTCAGCTGCCAAAGGTAAGAAAGAAGCTCCCCCAAATATTGTGGAGCAAAAGAAGAAAAAGGTTTTTGGATTTATGAGGAAACCAAGAATGAGAGTAAAACAACCAGAGTCAATCATGGAGTTCAGACTTAAAAAGAGAAAAAGAGCATCATCAGAGGAAGAAATGAGTGAAGACAATGATGATGAGAAACTAAGAAATTGGCATGGAGGATGGGAACTAAAAGGAAGAACTGGAACAGAGTCAACCATCATCCTCTAATTGAGGCCACCATAAGTTTCTAAGTGACCAGGCGTCGAGCTATCAGACGTTAAACAAGCACTTCCTGGGAGGCAACCCAGCATTATTTATTTATTTTTTTCTTTTGTTTTTGTTTTTTATTTTTGTTTTGTTTAGAGTCAATATCTGTGTATAATTAGAAATTGTTAGGAATTGGATTGATTTTAATAGGAAAAGGATGAGAAAAAGTTAAAATTAGGAAGAAATAGAAAACATAACTAAAAATACAATTCTGTTTTTTGCGCTTCATCTTGCGCTGAGCGCAAGTGAAGCGCAGAAACAAATATTTCTTTCTATTTTTCACGCTTCATCTTGCCTTAGCGCAAGTGAAGCGCAGAAATTAAAAATTGTCTTTGTTTTTCACGCTTCAACCTACGCTGAGCGAAGGTTGAAGCGCAGCGGGTCGCTTCAGATTCCTGATGACACGCGCTTCATGCCTCGCTGAGCGCATACTGGAGCGTGTGTCACGCTGCAGTTTAAATAGAAAAACTGAAGCGGGAAGGCTCATTTTCAAGCCTTCCCAACTTCCTAAAGTTCATTTTCTCTGAAGTTTCATCCTTTCCTTTGACCTTTTCACTTCCATATCCACTTCTTTTCAGTTTTTGAGGCTACACCAGGTATGTTTTTATAGTTTTAGTTAGTTTGCACCGATTAAAATTTTCAGTTTTTCATTTATTTGAGAAAAACCTAAGGATAGGGAACTTAGGCTATTAGGACCTTTTAAATTAGGAAAATTTGTCAGTAGAGTCTTTGTTTAGTATGTCTGCTATTATGGTATGCTTATTGGTGTATTTTGGTATGATTAGGTGGTAGTTTTTGAAGTGCTCAATGAATTTTTGCAAGTTATTCTGTTTGGTGCATGTATATTTAATTTGTTCCATATTTTTGCATGACCATGCATGAATAACTGTGCCTTATTGCATGTTGCTGATAACATGATTTTTGATCCTAATTTATGTTACCATTTTTATGCCTTGCTTTAAAATTTAATTAGGACTTCTTTAATTGATCACTTTAGTATGTTCTTAATAAATTAATTAATTGCCATTTGGTAACCTAAAAATCAATATTTTATGCACAAGTGATAGATTAGATGATTGTTCTGATTTTTGAATTAAATTGGCCACTTGTTTCATTAATTCTGAGTAATTTATTATCTGCTTAAAAATGATCTTGGTTTGATTTTTTGATTTGCAGATGGCTCGCACCAAGGTAGTTAAGGGAACCGACACCTCTAGCAGAGGCAAGGGGGGTGCTAAGAGAGACAGAGAGGCACCACTTCCAGAGTTTGATGCTTCCAGATTCAAAGACCTCAAGGCTTTTGAGGCTTACAGTTCACTGATGAACTGTAACTTTATTAAGGAGAGGCCCGTTGCTCTACAGCCTGGTGAGTTTGATATATTTCTAGACGAGATCATACGGAGGAGGTGGAGACAGGTTGCTGAGCCAGCCAGATATTTTGACCCGGAGATTGTCAGAGAGTTCTACGCCAATGCCATTGGAGATCATGGCATTGACGCTAGACGACAGTCAATTGTTAGGGGGCGAGTTATTTCTTATGGTCGCGATGCGATCAATGTATTGATTGGACGCCCATTTCCTGAGGACCGGGGTATGATGGCTTGTCAGTATCACGCACTGATGTGTGAAGTGGGCATTCGTGGCAATGACCCACTAGACACCAGGACTGCAGAGTACATATGCCTGCAGGGGCGGACCTTCGAGAGGAATGCCTACAGAGAGGCTTCTAGGATTTACAGGAAGGATATGAAGGACGTCGCAAGGATGTGGACAGTATTGGTGTTAGCCAACATCCATCCCACAGGTCATGTATCCGATGTCATCATGCATGTTGCACATCTACTCTACAGCATCCTAGCTGGGCTGGATGTTGATATAGCCCAGATGATATCTCATAAGATATCAGATTTTGTTTACTCCGTAGGAAGACGGAGCCCCCAGTCCAGGATCAGTTTAGGCTTCCCATCTCTTATCACATCTATCTGTGAGTCCAGGGGTATTGAGGTATTTCGTTCGGTACGCATCTTGAACCCATGCATAGAGGATATATAGAAGCCAACTGCATCCCGGAGGAGGATGAGAAGGATGAGGATGAGCAGCAGCAGCAGCCACAGACACCACCACCACCAGTAGCAGATATGCAGCCTCCAGTCTGGGCTCAACAGATCTTGGCCCAAAACACCCATATGATAGCCCAGATGTCCACTCTCCACCGAGCAACAATACATTTTCAGGATATGCATTATCAGGCTCGCTCGGATCCGTACCCAAGCATGCACCCTGATCAGTTTAGAGCTTATTTACAGTGGCCTGGGGACAAGCCTTAGGGGTGTTCGCGGTCTAGATTGGATCGGTTTTCATGGGAAAAATCATCCGATCCAATCCCTTCGGTTTTGCTACTTCATCATCCGATCGGTTTGGATTTTTTTTTCAAATCTGATCCAATTCGATCCAATTTAAAATGGATTGGATTGGATTTCGGTTTTTTTAACGAACCTGTAAATATGAATATAAATGATGAAATTCATCATATTAAACATCACATTCTGAACAATCTGTCTTTAATTATCCAAAATAATAATCAATAAGTCTTCAAATAGTAGATTTAAGATGAAGTATCAACCTAAAACTAAAAAATAGCAAGCCTATAAATGAACAATACAAGACTTCAACAATTGTCTTCATCCAAAATAACAATAAGTCTTCAAATACAAATGTCTTCAAACTAAAAAACAGCAAGCGCACAATACAATAAGTCTTCAAATACAAGTGTCTTCTTCAAACTAAAAAATTGCAAGCGCACAATACAACAAGTCTTCAAATACAAGTGTCTTCAAACTAAAAAACAGCAAGCATACAAAAACAACAAGTCCTCCAAATTGACATGACCCTTTGCTCATTTCTCAATCTTCACAGCAAGTCAGCAGCTGTAGCAATTAAGATGTAATATTTCATTAAAGTGAACATTAAAAGGAAGAAAAAAAAAGACTCAGTGAAATAAAATATACCCAAGGCAACAATGAAACTAAGAAATCTCCAAATCAATCAGACTCAGGAGCAGAATCATCCTCAGTAGCATGTGTAGTTGGTAAAAGTTCTGAGTAGTAAAATAAAATCTGGTGAGTAATTAGTAATGTGAGTAAAAATAAAAATTTAACACAAAGAAATATACAAGTAGAGTGAAATAAATTACCTAGTTCCAACTTTTCAAATTCTTCCACCAGCTCCTCAATATCAAATGATAAAGGAGTGGATTGAAACCAATTTTGTGCACAAATCAATGCTTCCACGGTCTTTGGAGTAAGTGAACTCTGATAATTATTAAGAACTCTACCCCCAGTACTAAATGCAGATTCTGAAGCAACCGTAGAAACTGGCATAACCAATATATCCTTAGCTATCATGCCAAGAGTCGGATATTTGCTAGAATTCACTTTCCACCAATTTAAGATATCAAAATTTTGAGTTGTCTTCTTCTCTAAGGCCTCCATGAGATATAAATCCACCTTATTTTTATTCATGCTGTCACTCATATCCATATCTTGCTGAAATTTCGTAGCAAATGAAGCATTTTCACTTGTTGCCATATCACTATTTTCCATCTCATGTGTTTGTGTAGAATGTTGAGAATGACTACTTCCACAAAAATGTTTTATAGCTAAAGAACATCTTGTTGAAAGTATCCTTAACTTGTCCAATTAAACATTCAACATCTTCCTTATCATAGAGCTGGTCAAAACTCCACTTGACAAATTTGAGTTTGTATCGAGGATCAAGTACCACAGCTATAAAAATCATCATGTTAATATTTTTAACGTTCCCCCAATATTTGTCATGCTTAGATTTCATTTTGTCGGCCATGCTCCCAAGTATTGGATCTAAACTCCCAGTCCATGATTTGAAGGTATCCAATATCAAGCAATACTCATGAAAATATTGAGAAGAAGTCACAAACAAAGATCCTGACACTTTTTTAGTGGCATCATAAAAAACTTTCAAGAATCTCACAAACACTCGTGCATTATCCCAATCTTCAGTTCTGGGAATCCCCCCTCGCATCAATGCAAATTCAGTATCTCGCTCTCCTAACCTTTTAAATGCTTTTTGAAACTTCAAAGCACTTTCAAGCATAAGGTAGGTAGAGTTCCATCTAGTAGGAACATCTAATTGTACCATGCTAGTCTCTTGTATCCTACAATCCTTTATGCAATTCTTGAACCTATCCATACGACTAGGGGAAGCACGCACATATCTAACAGCATTCCTAATCTTGGTAATTGAACTATGCAAGTCCTTTAACCCATCAATGACAACAAGATTGAAAATATGAGCACAACATCTAACATGCAAATATTCACCTTTCAATGGATGTGCATTCCAATCTTCCATTCTAACTTTCAAATAAGCAATAGCAAGATCATTTGAACTTGCATTGTCAACAGTAATGGTGAAGACTTTAGAAATTCCCCAACCCAAAAGGCACTTCTCAATTTTTTACCAATAGTCTCACCCTTATGATTCTTAACCAAACAAAAATTCAATATCCTTTTATCCAATTTCCATTCACTATCAATGAAATGAGCAGTAAAACAAAGATAATTCAGATTTTGAACAGAGGTCCAACAATCAGTAGTTAGGCACACACTTTGATTTGGCTCAAAAAAAGCAACTTTCAAATTTTTCTTTTCATTTATATAAAGATTCCAACAATCCCTAGCAACTGTGATCCTTCCAGGAATATTCAATTTTGGTTGCACAACACTCATAAAATATCGAAATCCCTCTCCCTCTACAAATTTAAATGGCAACTCATCCACAATGATCATCCTAGCAAGAGCTTGTCTACATGCTTCAACATCAAAAGCAACAGCAGTAAAAGTACTACCAGCCCCTTTCCCATCTTCTTTTTTCAATGGTTGAAGACTAAGAATTGTTTGACTTGAATCATTTAAATCTCTTGGATATTTTTTACACTGAACCAACAAAATGATGTTTGAGATTACTTGTGCCATTTTTATGAGTATCACATGCATATGTTGCCCCACACCATTTACATTTAGCTCTTGTAATTAATGTTTTAGGATTCAGTTCCTTAGTAAAATGATCCCAAGTCCAAGATCGAGGTTTGGTGGGTTTCCTTTTACCTGAATCTTCTTCTTCATTTTGAGTTTCTCCAACACCTTTCCTCTTTTTGTCATTCTTGTCCACTTTTGTCTTCTCTGAAGTGGGTTGAGTTTCCGTTTGAGACTCATTTGTCCTTGATGTAGACTTAATTATAGACTCAACATTTTCCACAATCATCCTCTCACAATCTAGAGTATTTTGTGTCTGAAAATATAAAACAAAAAAGGGAGTGATTAGAATTGTACTAAATAATACTCTACAAATAAAAATAAAAGTCACTTTGAACAAAATTAAAACTAAAACTTACATCGGACATTGTCACTTGTCAATGCTAAGGTTCAGGACAAAATGTTTGGACAATGAGGATGTGTTGAATAAGCTGTAAAAAACAATGGAAAAAAACAAAGCCAATGAATCAGTGATTAGGAAATAATACATGGAAAGCTTCAAGAGGGAGCATACAAACAACAAGGAGCATACTCAAAGACAGTCTCAAACCATCAACACAAAAGCATACAAGCAACAGGGAGCATACAAACAATAGGGTCAAGGAGCATACTCAAAGACCGTTGCCGGTCTGGACGCCGCGAATCGGAATGCCGGTGTGGAGGGACTGGAGGCCGCGAACGCCGCGAATCAAAACGTTGTTGCCGTCGCCGGTCTGGACGCCACAAATTGGAACGCCGGTGTGGAGGGACTGGAGGCCGCGAACGCTGCGAATCAGAATGTTGTCGCCGTCGCCGTCGCCCGGTCTGGACGCCGCGAATTGGAACGCTGGTGTTGAGGGACTGGAGGCCGCGAGCAGGGAATGAGAAACTCCTTAGGGTAACGGGGTTGGGACTGGGAGGGGAATGGGAGAAAAAGAGAGAATGGGAAAAGAAGAGAGAATGGGAGATTCAGGGAGAATGGGAGATTCTAGGTCATTTCTTCTCTTGTTAGCATAGCTCTTCTGCCGACTTTGGGCAGTAACAAGCTTTTCCTTAATGACCCTAATCTTATCTGTTGTTTCCTGCACCAACTCCGGACCTAACGGGGTTTTCTCACCCACCTCATACCAACAGAGTGAGGACCTACACTTCCTACCACACAACGCATCATAGGGTGTTATAAGTGCAAATTATATAATATATTCTAGTATTTTTGCTGCACTTATCAAGGTTAAAAGAGTAATTTATGCCCCAAAATAATCCCATTTTAGTAATAATTGTAATAATTGTGTTTATTTGATTTGAATTTGAATTTGATGCTATTTTAATAGAAAATCTGTTAATTTTGCAGATTTATGAGAAGATTTGAATGAAGGAAAGAAGATAGCATTATTTGAGGATAGGATCTATAGATTTGAAGTTTAAATAAGAGCAAATAAAGATACGATCAGCAGCCATTTAAACAAGGATTCTGCGGATAACTTCCCAATTTAAATTCAAAGGCAAGATAAATACAAAATCAGATCAAAAGAGGGAAACAAGGAAAGCCAACAAACAAGGATAAGATCAAGAAGAGATCAAGTTAAAAAGAGAGAGAATCAAGGAAAACTGGAATGAGAAATACTCTTCACCTGTGCTGGGCGCAGGTGAAGCGCAACTATCAGGATTCCTCTCTGGATCCTGCGCTTCAAACGCGCTGAGCGCAGGTGAAGCGCAGGAACACGGATTTAATTTTAGATCTGTTTTCAAAATAGATTCCTTCTAGATTCCAGATAGCTTTCCTTCATCTATAAATAAGACCTTTTGCAAAGATCAAAGTAGGTCCCCCGGGACCCCAAAAAAAGAGGTTAGCAAAGGAGCGTTTAGGAAGGAGATTGAAGAGACGACAAAGGCAAAGCTAGGATTGGAGCAAAGTGACAGCTTCTCCATTGGGTTGTAATGGCTACCATGCGTAGCTAAGCGTCTCAGTAGGATTGAATGTAGTTGATTCAATCCCCAAGTGTATGTGAATTCTCTTTATTATTTATGAATCCCTAATCTATAATATCGGTGCTTTTATACTTTACTTAATGCATAGCTTCCGCACTTGTGTTGGAGTTATAGGTTGTTTTTATAAAATACATTGGTAAATGGTTTTATTAATTCAACAGCGAGTTTGGGGGAACCGATACATAGGAAACTCAAATTCTGATTGATAAAAGTACTCATTAATCACTATAGGAATATAGAGGGAATCGGTGATTGAAGAATTGGAATGTGACAGCCTCTTCATAGTAGTCTCTATAGGAATATACAATTATTTGATAGTGTTAACGAACGGAAAGGTAGAGCAATCAAGCCGGGGTAATTGTCGCCTGGGAGAACCCGCATGGATTATCTTCGAGTGGTTTACTACATGGTAACTCGAGGTAAAGCAATATAGTTTGGCTAGGATATTATAGAAATACATTCATAAACAATATAGGGATTCACATGCATAAGGGGTGCGATGATACGAAGTTCAATCCTGATCCAAGTAACGTATTTTACCTTCTCTCAATTGTCTCTTACTTTATGCAAATTTACTTTCTTCACCATAAATTCTCAAAATACAGTTTCTTACTTGATAGTCTGATCACTAGTAAATACGAAGCGAACCGTTCCCTGTGGATACGATAAACTCATACTTACTATTATACCGCTAAAATTTTGGTACGCTTTCCAGAATCTCATCAGGGTGCCATGCCTATACTGCTATGGAAACTGTTATTGTAGGAAAACTTATGAGGGTTAGGTACCTATCCCAACTACCCTGTTCCTCTAACACACACGCCCTAAGCATGTCCTCTAGGGTATGAATGGTCCTCTCAGACTGATCATTAGTCCGAGGATGGTATGCGGTACTAAACCTAAGTTTAGTTCTGAAGGCCTGGTGAAGTGTATTCCAAAACTTAAAGGTTAACTTAGGATCTCTATATGAGATGATGCTATAGGGAATGCCATGGAGCTTAACAATCTCCTTGACATACAGGTGTGCTAATCTACTTAGGGAATAGGTAGCCTTAATAGGTAGGAAATGGGTCGACTTAGTCAACTGGTCCACAATGACCCAGATGGCGTCATACTGTGCTGGGACCCTAGGTAGTCCCACAACAATATCCATGGCTATACTCTCCCACTTCCACTTCGGAATCTCTAATGGCATAAGAGTTCCTGATGGTTTCTAGTGTTCTATGTTAACCTGTTGAAAACTAAACACCTAGAAACGAACTCTGCTATCTCACCCTTTATACCATCCCACCAAAACATCTTCCTCAGGTCTTGATACATCTTGGTGGTGCCAGGATGTATTGAAAACTTGCCACTGTGGGCCTCCTCTAGAATCAGTTGCGTTAGATTACCCCCTTAGGGACGCAGACTCTCCCTTGGAAGAGAATCATCCCATCACCTGACTCAGAGAAACCTGGCTGCCATCTCCTAGCTTGGAGGTCCGAGTCTGAACCTGTGCCTCCCTAATCAGAGCTCTAAACTCACTGGTACCTTTAGCCTAAAGAGTCTTAAGCTATTCCCTCTGACTTCAACATTCGGGCTTAGGTCTCTAAACACTTATAGAAACCATCTCATGTATCATCATGGATGACACATGTAGGGACTTTCTGCTAAGGACTTAGGCCACTACATTGGCCTTCTTGGGTGGTATCTCAGCTCAAAATCATAGTCCTTCAAAACTCCATCCACCTCCTCTACCTCATGTTGAGTTCCTTTTGATCAAAGAGGTACTTTAAGCTCTTATGATCACTAAATACCTCAAACCTCACACCAAATAGGTAATGCCTTCAAATCTTGAGGACAAATACCACAACAACTAACTCTATGTCATGGGTAGGATAGTTCTCCTCATGGGGCCTCAACTGCCCAGAGGCATATGCCACCAATCTCTTCTCCTGCATCAGCACACATCCTAGCCCCTTACCAGAGGCATCACTATAGACCTCGAAGGTCTGGACAGGTTCGACAACACTAGTACCGGGCGATAGTCAACATCTCTTTGAGCTCTAAGAAGCTCTGTTCACACTTCTCGTCCCACACAAAAGCTTGACCCTTACAAGTCAATCTAGTGAGGGGCAAGACTAGCTGGGAGAATCCCTTAATGAATCTCCGATAGTAGCCGGCCAATCCTGGGAAACTCCTAATCTCCGTTATGGTCTTAGGTCTTTCCCATTCAAGGACGACTTCTATCTTGCTAGGGTCAACCGACACACCCTCCTTGGAAATCACATGACCTAAGAAATGGACCCTGCGCAACCAAAACTCACTCTTCTTTGGGTTGACAAAAATCTCTTCTCTCTCAGAATCCCTAGGATAACCCTAAGGTGTCGCTCATTCTCCTCTAAGGTCTGGGAATAAATCATGATGTCATCGATGAATATGACAACAAATTGATCAAGGTAGGGCCGGAAAATCCGGTTCATGTAGTCCATGAACATGTCTGGAGCATTGGTTAAGCCGAACGACATCACCAGATGCTCGTAATGTCCTTATCTAGTCATAAAGGCAGTCTTGGGTATGTCCTCACCCCAAATCTTGATCTGGTGGTAACCAGATCTCAAGTCTATCATAGAGAAGACTGAAGCCCCTCTAAGTTGGTCTAAGAGGTCATCTATTTTGGGTAGGGGATACTTATTCTTTACGGTGACCTTGTTGATTTGCCTATAGTTTACACATAACCTCATACTCCCATTCTTCATTTTCACTAAGAGCACTGACGCTCCCCAGGGTGATACACTAAGCCTAATGAATTTCTTAGCTATAAGGTCCTCTAGTTCGGATTTAAGTTCACTAAGCTCTAGTGGGGACATCCTATAGGGTGCCTTGGTTTTGGGCCCTGTGCCCGGTATAATGGTGATAAGTGAAAATTAGTTGATAAATTAGAGTACTTTTTAGTTCACTTATCAAGGATAAAATGGTAATTTTGCCCCAGTTTAATCCCTTTTTATTAAATATTAGAGAAATTGTATTTATTAATCTAAGATTTGAATTTGATGCTATTTGATAGAAATATTGCTGATTTTTGCAGGATATTGCAAAGATTTGATTTGAAGAATAAATAACATTAAATGAGGGAGATATCTGCAAGATTTGAGATTGATTGAAGATATTTAATGAAGATTGAAGCCATTAATGAGGAGATCACTGTCAATCAATCAAGGATCCCGCAGACAAGTTTCCCAATTAAATCAAAGATTGCTCAATAAATACAAAGATATCATCAAGAAAAGGGAAACAAGGAAAGACAAATCTGCCAAAACCAGTCTCGGGGAGAGATCAAGATAAAAAAGAGAAAGTTGGAGCTGCAGGACGCTACCTGCGCTTCACCTGCACTATAGCGCAGGGTGAAGCGCAGACTCTCTGGAAGTTGCGCCCCATCCTACGCTGTAGCGCAGCCTGGAGCGCAGGTCACGCTGATTTGCTCCCTATTGCCGTTTTTAGATAGATTTCTCCCCAAATTGCTTTGTCTTTACTTAGTCTATAAATAGGAACCTCTTGCACCAATCCTAGAGTCCCGGAAACAGTGAACGATCATTGTAATTCAGTCTTATTTCAGTGATAATGTACCAGAGCTAAGTTTAGAGTAGGAAAGGAGGAGCACTTCACAAGGATTGAAGATGGTGACAACATCTTCGGTGGTTTGTTATGGCTACCTTGTGTAGTTAACTCTCCATTAGGATTGGATGTAATTGATTCTATCCCCAAGTGTATGTAAATTCTATATTATTATTTCTGTGCTCTCTGTCTATAATATTTGTAATCTTATTCTGTACTTAATTTCTAATTCCCACGCTTGCGTATGGAGTTATAGGCTAGTCTTGACTTACTTAGTTTTGACTAGGATTGAGAGTGGGGGAGCGGATTCTGAAGAAACTCACTTTCTGATTGGATAAGAGGACTCGGTAGCCAGGGTTCCTTTACGGGGGCGTTGCTTATGATTGATGGGTAGTGTGAGTACTCTAATGAAGGGCGTTCCAATATGTTAGGCATGGTTTTTGAATTACCGATAGCAAAGGATTAGTTGATTGTGAATCCCAGAAGCGAGAGGTGGGTATATCTAATGAGCGATGGGTAGCGACAGTACTCTAGAGAAGGTATACTTTATTTGGTAGGCCCCGTATTTCAATTAGTCCTTTACAAACTGAACAAAGAGAGCAAAATAAGACGAGGGTAAGTCTGTCGCTTGGGAGAGCCCGCACGGATTACCTTTGAGTGTGTGAGGCTGCTGGTAACTCGGGGTCTTAGCAATAAAGTTTGTCTACAGTATTATAGAGTAAACCTAAAATAGGAGATAGTTTTTACATGCATAAAGGGTGCGATGAGATGAAGTCCAATCCTAATCCAAGTAAAGTGTCTCTAACTCTTCCTTTCTAATTCCAATTGATATTTACTTTCTATTTACAATTCCGCAACTATACTCTCTAAATCGTGCTTTCTCTTGATAAATAGATCACAATCTACATAAATTAACCGTTCCCTGTGGATATGATACTCTTCTTACTATTATACTGCTGGATTTGTGGTTCGCTTTCCAGAAACCCATCAAGTATTTTTAGCGCCGTTTCCGGGGAACGGTTCTCAATTTGTGTAGACCTTGGTGGTCTAGTTATCAAGCTTTTCTTTATTATCTTAGGAATTTATTATTTATTTTTTTAGGATTACTATTTATTATATTAGTTTTATTATCATAATTACAAAAAAAATCTCTTCAACACTTACCCTTTTTAAGTTTCTTGTTTATGCTTCTGAGAGGTCAGACGTCTCCTAATCAACTTCAGTTCGACCCGGGAAATCGAAGGACGTTGCGAAGGAACAGAGGTAGAAACTCGAGGAGGAGAAGAAGGAGATTAATTGTTGAAGAAACCAAAAATATGGCAGAAGAGAGGAAGCTCCAAGAAGGAGGACATTAGGAGATTACATCTCCCATCAAGGACCACGTCACTTCTCCAGCATTGTATTGCCACCCAATGCAAGAGCTTTGGAGTTGAAGACTGCACATCTTAACCTCATTAGTGCACATCAATTCGCTGGATTGGACCATGGAAATCCAAATACTCATCTCTCTAATTTTTATGAATTGATTGGTACTATGGGTTTCGATGAAGGTAGTTTGGAATCTGTTTACTTACGCTTGTTTCCTTTCTCCTTGATAGGTAAGCTAAGGAATGGCTGCAATCACACCCAAATCAAAGTCTAACCAATTGGGGTGTGGTGAGGAGAAATTCTTATCAAGATTCTTCCCACCAGGGAAGCAAATTGATGAAGCCAAAGCAGATATTTCCACCTTCAGACAAGGGAATGATGAACCACTTTGTGAATCTTGGTAGAGATTCAAATCTTTGTTGCGCAAGTGTCCCAACCATGGCATTGAAGACATAGCCCAACTGAATATGTTTTGCAAGGGACTGCGTTCAGACTCCAAATCATTCATAGATGCTGCAGCAGGAGGAACAATCTTATTCGCAGAAGTTGATCAAGCTCTAGAAATTATCAACAATTTCGCACAGAATGATCAACAAGCTCAAAGTGGAAGACAACCTGCACAATTACCAAAGAAAAGGGATGCTCGAACTCAATCAAAGTGATGCTCTACTAGCAGAGAACAAGCTCATCAAACGTCAAATAGAAGCACTCACTGAAACATTGAAGGCACTCCCTCAACAACTCAAAGCTGTCTACTCGCAACCCGTCCAAGCCCAACCATTGATTTGCGACTTCTGTGGAGGTGACCATCAGAATGGTCAATGTGCTATACAAGAAACATAACAAGAGCAAATTAACTACATGGGTAACCAGAGAATGCAATGGAATTTCTCTAATAACAAAACAATCAGTACTCTCAAGGTTGGAGAATAAACCAAACCAACTCTGGTTGGAATCAGAATGAAGGAAGGCAACCACCCCTACCAACAGTAGCGCTCAACATATGATAAATTGAATTCTTTGGAGGGTAAGATTGATGAATTAGTGCAAGGATTTAGTGGATTCAAGAAACCACTGAGGCATCAATTCAAAACTCTAGAGAATCAAGTGGGCCAGTTAGAAAATGAGATGGCAGAGCACAGGCAACAACACTTCTCTGCGGTGACCCAAACCAATCCAAAGGAACAATGCAACTTGATTGCTACTGATGGCAACAAGTCAGAGGAGGAGGAGCTTGATGAGGAAGAAGAAATCATCTTCGAGGAACAATTGCTTCAAGAGGAAGCTGTTCATCAAGATGAAGAAAAAGCAGCCCAACAAGAGGAACCTCATGAAGAGAAGGTCTTGGTTACAGGTAAGTCACTTGACCCAGGTAGGTTTACTATACCCATCTCTATTGGTAATCTACCCTCTACTCATGCTTTATTAGATCTTGGAGCGAGCATCAATTTGATGCCGCTATCTTATTTTAACAAGTTGAGTAATGTGAAGGTCAAGCCTGCTAATGTGAGATTGCTTCTTGCAAATAAATCTGCTCAAAGCCTACATGGAATAGTAGAGGACATTCAAATAAGAGTGGATAAATTTGCATATGTGGTAGATTTCTACATTGCAGAGACAGGAGAGGAGGATACTGAAGTCCCCCTGATTTTAGGAAGACCATTCATGAAGGCTGCTAAAATGATCATTGATGTTGATCGAGGGAAATATGCATTGAGCTCAAAGGATGAAACCATTGTGTTTCATATTGACAGGGGTGTACCCCAGTTACAACAAACTGATGCTATTTCCAAAAACTCTTCACAACTGCCAGGCTCCGGATTTCTGAGGAAGCCTAGGATGAGGGTAAAACACCCAGAGTCAATTTGGGAGTTCAAGTTCAAAAGGAGAAAGAGATCAACATCTGATACTGAGGAGGACAGTGACAATGAAGGAAGAGTCACAGACTGGCATGGAGGATGGGAACTCAAAGGTAGAACTGGTATGGAGTCAAACATCATCCTCCACTTGAGGCCACCATAAAGAGGTTGCAAAACCAGGCGTCGAGCTAAAAGACGTTAAACAAGCGCTTCCTGGGAGGCAACCCAGTGTTTGTGAGTTTTGTTTTCATTTTTATTTTCTTTTTGTTAATTTTTAGTTTTAGGAATTACCTGTGTAATTAGGAGATTGTTAAATTGGGGATATAAATTTAAAAGGAATGCATGGAATAAAGTAGGAGTAGCAGAAGCAGAGAGAATACTGCACATCTGCGCTTCAGCCTGCGCTATAGCGCAGGAGAAGCGCAGAATTTACTGGAAATAAAGGACTCTCTGGATTCTGCGCTTCACCCTACGCTATAGCGCAGGGTGAAGCGCAGCGGCACGCTTCAACTTCTGAAGCAGTGCGCGCTCAACCCTGCGCTATAGCGCAGGGAACGCTGTTTAAATTTCGAATTTTGGAACGAGGGAGTTCATTGCGAACTTCCCTCCGATTCCTTCCCTCGCTTTTTCTCTGATATTCTTGACCCTTTCCTTGCCTGTTTCTCACTCATATAGCCATTTTCAGTTTCCGACTTCACACCAGGTATGTTTTTATAGTTTTCTTCCTTTCTAACCGATTGGAATTTTGATTTTTTTTTATTTGAGCATAGCCTTAGGATAGGAAGTTTAGGATTCTAGGACCCTTTAGGAAAGAAATAATTGTTTATAAATGTTTAAAAATAGTTTGCATGTGGTTAGGATCTTTTGTGAGATATTCCTGTTTGCTTAGGTGGTAGTTTTCAAAGTGCTCAATAATTTCTGCAAATTATTTTGGTTAGTGCATGTATGATTAATTGCTCTAATATTTTTGCATGCCCTTACAAAAATAATTATGCCCTATTGCATGTTACTGATGACATGATTTTTGAGCATGAGTTCAATTCTCACTTTTGCCTGATTAGGATTGTTTAGGACTTGCTTTAACTGATCACTTAGCATGTCTTAATTAATTAATTGGCATTTATTGGGAAAATTAAAATCAAATTTTTATGCACAATTGTTTATTGATTGCTCTAATTTTTGAAACTAAATTGGCCATTTATTTCATAATTATGAGTAATTAAATATTATGATGCATAAATAATTTTGATTTGTATTTCTGATTTGCAGATGGCCCGTACAAAGAATGTTGGTGCTCCTAGTTCCTCTAGGAAGGGCACAGGGGTGCCAAGAGGAAGGCTCCCCAGAGGGAACCTGAGTTCGACCCTCATCGCTTCAAGGACCTCAAGTCCTTTGAAGCCTACACTGACATCGCCGACTGCAAATTCATCAAGGAGCGACCAGTCGTCCTTGAGGAGGGCGAGTATGAGGAGTTCTCCGTGAGATTCACAGGAGGCGTTGGGGCCGCCTCAGCCGCCCCGACAGCTACTTTGACCCGGATATCGTCAGGGAATTCTATGCTAACGCCATTGGAGACCAAGGCGTTAACATTAGGAAGGAGTCTTATGTGAGGGGACAGGTAATTAGATTTGATTGCGATGCAATCAATGCACTCCTCGGACACCCCATAGAGGAGGACAGGGACCTGGTGGACTGTCAGTACCAGGACAGGATGGAGGCCGTTGGTGTCAACGGTAATGATCCCCTCGACATAGAGACCGCACACTCCTTGCTTACCAGGGCGTTCCTTCGAGAGGAACGCATACCGACATGCTGCTAGGATTCACAGGAAGGATATGAGGAGCATTACTAGATGTGGACAGCTCTGATACTGGCCAACATTCATTATACTGGCATGTTTCAGATGTGGTTATGCCCATGGCCCACCTCATTTACTCTATCCTCACCAGAGCTGTTATCGACGTCTCCCAGATCATCACCAAGAAGATAGGAGAGTATGTTACTACTTTGGAGCGTCGGACACCCAACTCCAGGATCAGGCTTGGCTTCCCTTCTCTTATTACATCACTCTGTAGATCTAGGGGTGTTGAGGTGAACCCCACGGTTCGCATCTTACCGCCTATGAACAGAGCCTATATTGAAGCCAACTGTATCGCAGCTGCAGTTGGAGGCTGAGGATGAGATAGCAGCAGCAGCACCACCACCACCACCACCAGCAGACATGGATGCTCCAGCATGGGCCCAACGACTTGGGCCCAACATGCTCACATGATGGCTCAGATGTCCACACTTCACCGAGCTGCTTTACACTTTCAGAGCAGTCACTACCAGGCTGGTGTGGACCCCATGCTCCCTGCATACTTTCATGACTATTTACAGTGGCCTGGGGACAGGCCTATTTTCCCAGGGGGGATGGAGCAGCTCACATGGATCAGGACCACGAGGACTGATTTTTCTTTCCTATTTGGTGCTTTTCCTTCTTTTTCTTTTCCTTTTGCTTCTTTTTATTTTTCTTCTTTATTTTATTATTTTCTTTTTCTTTTTTTGATTTGTACTGTATCTAATTCTCACTGATACTTATATATTATGCAGTACTTATCCAGTTATTTTCTTGTTTTTCTGTTAAATTTTTAAAATTTTTAGGATTTAGGACCTTAGGAAATTAGGAATTAAGGTAACTTTTTCCTTATTCTCTGTAAATAAGTAGTCTAACTAACCAATCTAGGAAAGATGATAGAGTCTTGTGATTAATTCCATAATCAGTTAGGATTAGGGTACTTCTCAAGAGAACCTATCAAGGTAGTTAATTAAATCCATTAAGTGCTTTATCAAGGAATTTTAGCCATAACCGGTGAGCTGAGAGCCTAAACACTTAAATTGAGAGCTTTTCACCGCTGCTTGTCAACTGTTATTGCTTGAGTTTTTAAATTTTGCTTGCTTGAAGAAGATATGGAAGTGACAAAGGCATATTTTGTGATTATAATATTGTGCTCAGTGCCAAATAGCCAACCCTGATTTAATATTTCCATTTATTGATTGCCCATTTGAGCTTGAATATTTCCTTGATGCACCCTAACCATATTCATTGAATCACCTGTCCCTTAACACTTGGGATAGAGAGCAAGGTGCACCACAACAATAGGGACAAGAGGTTGGTCACAAGAGACTCAAGAGAAGGCACAAGAAATCACAAAAGAAGGATCCTCCCCCACAAAATAAATTTCTATGTTATGTTTCCTGTCAAAAAAAAAATCTGCACAAAAGTGTGGATTGAATAAGTTGGGGGGAGAATTTCTTCAAACAATGAGGCCAAGCTGAAAAGGGTGACCATTCAAGAATGATCAGGTGAATTGAGAGAAGTCCCAAGCACAATCACAAGATGCTCTCTATTCAAAGTGTTCCTTGAATATCCAGAAAAACCATGATTTCTTGATAGCCCAGCCTCATTACAACCTAATAAAGACCTTTTGATCCATATTAACTGCTTGCAGGTTCAGATTTTGGAAACGACTATCAATTCTAGTTGTTCAACAGTGGTGACAAAGATTGAGGGAAACACTTACCCGTGAGAATGAGAGATTTCCTTGGTTTATCACTTACTGCTTTAATTGCTATTATTGAGAAAGTTTAATTGATGTTGTATTTCTATTCTGATTGATGTATGGTAACATCCCCTGATCCTGAGTTTTTCTTATGTTTGGAAAGTGACTGCTACTTAGGAAAGAGTTGAGGGATAGTTCCTTAAATTTGTTTTTAATTATTAGGAATACACTAGGAATAGAATTGATTTTTGATTGCAAAGAGGTCTCTTGCTTGAGGACAAGCAAGAAGTTAAGTTGGGGGGATTTTGATAAGTGAAAATTAGTTGATAAATTAGAGTACTTTTAGTTCACTTATCAAGGATAAAATGGTAATTTTGCCACAGTTTAATCCATTTTATTAAATATTAGAAAAAATGTATTTATTAATCTAAGATTTGAATTTGATGCTATTTTGAAAGAAATATTGCTGATTTTTGCCAGGATGTTGCAAAGATTGATTTGAAGAATAAATAGCATTATAATGAGGGAGATATCTACAGGATTTGAGATTGATGAAGATATTTAATGAAGATTTAAAGAAGATTTGAAGCCATTAATGAGGAGATCACTGGCAATCAATCATGGATCCTGCAGACAAGTTTCCCAATTAAATCAAAGATTGCTCAATAAATACAAAGATATCATCAGAAAAGGGAAACAAGGAAAGACAAATCTGCCAAAACCAGTCTCGGGGAGAGTCAAGATAAAAAAGAGAAAGTTTGGAGCTGCAGGACGCTACCTGCGCTTCAAGCGCAGACTCTCTGGAAGTTGCGCCCCATCCTGCGCTTGTAGCGCAGCCTGGAGCGCAGGTCACGCTGATTTGCTCCCTGTTGCCGTTTTTAGATAGATTTCTCCCCAAATTTCTTTTTCTTTCTTTAGTCTATAAATAGGAACCTCTTGCACCAATCCCAGAGTCCCGGAAACAGTGCACCGATCATGTAATTCAGTCTTATTTCAGTGATAATGTACCGGAGCTAAGTTTAGAGTAGGAGAGGAGGAGCGCTTCACAAGGATTGAAGATGGTGACAACATCTTCGGTGGTTTGTATAGCTACCTTGTGTAGTTAACTCTCCATTAGGATTGGATGTAATGATTCTATCCCCAAGTGTATGTAAATTCTATATTATTATTTATGTGCTCTCTGTCTATAATATTTGTAATCTTATTTTGTACTAATTCCTAATTCCCACGCTTGCGTCTGGAGTTATAGGCTAGTCTTGACTTAGTAGTTTTGACTAGGATTGAGAGTGGGGGAGCGGATTCTGAAGAAAACTCACTTTCTGATTGGATAAGAGGACCCGGGTAGCCAGGGTTCATTTATGGGGTCGTTGCTTATGATTGATGGGTAGTGTGAGTACTCTAATGAAGGGCGTTACAATATGTTAGGCATGGTTTTGAATTACCGATAGCAAAGGATTAGTTGATTGTGAATCCCGGAAGCGAAGAGGTGGGTATATCTAATGAGCGATGGGAGATAACCAGTTCATGTCAAGGATTACATCTTTGCCCCTCATGGGTAAACAAATCAAGTTAACCTCAAATGCCCTCCCTTGTATCGCAATGGGGGTATTTAGAACATACAAGGGAAGTGGGGGTTGCCTCTTTGGCTGGGGTTATTACACTCATGATGTAGGGTAAAGGGGTTTGCATGCAATTCTAACTTCTTCACCACAGTCATATGCAACAAAAGAATGGGTTGCCCTAGAATCATACAATACAATTAAAGTACTACCTCCTAAAGTGCACGTACCTCGTATCAGGTTATCGACTGTAGCTGCCACTTCAACGCTGAGGGTGAAGACCCTCCCCGGTGGTCTGAGGTACTGGGGCGTCCTTCATCTTAGGGTACTTCTTACGCATGTGACCCGGCTCCTTGCAGAGGTAGCAGACCCCTCTACCCTAGCAAGCTCTCTCACCAATGATTCTTGCCACACTTGGTACACTTGGGTACCCCCTAGGCGCTGTTGTGTACTGGACGGTTGACCAAAATGGGGGTGCCCTACCTCTTGGGCCTTGAGCCCTTGCCCCTGACTGGGCTCCTCCAGCTTCCTCTTCCCTTCTTGATCGGCTGGATTGGGGGTCTCCTCAGTCATGTTCTACTCCACCAAAAGGCACTTGCTGACCAAAGATGGAAAAATCCCTCAACTCCAAGGCAAGTCACACTCCACCCTTAGCTCGGGCTTCAGACCCGCCTCAAAATGGTTGCACTTCCGTCCCTCATTGGGGACAGACTGGAGAAAGATAGAGTACTTGGCGAGGCGCTCGAACTTGGTCGCATATTGGCCCCACAGGACAAACTCCCATGCTTAAGCTGCAGGAATTCCGCCTCCTTCTGCCTAGGACGGTGGTAGGGAAATATTTCTCTAGAAACACCGCCTGAAAGCTTACCTAGGTGAGAGGAGTAGCCAAGGAAGCCAAGAGGGCTTTAGATCCCTTCCATCAGTCCTCGGCATCTCCCTGAAGCATATATGCTGCGAATCGGACCCGAAGATCATCGACACAACTCATAATCTCAAAAATCTTCTCTATAGCGTTCAGCCAGGAGTCAGCTGCCTCTGGATCATAAGTTCAGAAAAGGTCGGGGGATGATGTTTCTGTTGAGTCTCAAAAATATCATAAGAAGATTTATGATGTTTTAAGACAGCAATATTTCCAAGTTTTAATGATTAACAAATTTACATTATTTATTTTCACAGATACTCTTAAGTGTTTAATTATTTATCTGTGATTTCAGCAAGCCACAATACGCTTTATAAGTCTTTAAGAAGTGCTTCAAATCATCTGAGGGAAACATGCCTTCTGAAGTGGTCAACCTGTCTTAAGTGTTGAAGCTGTCTGAAGAGCCAAGCCCGTCTGAAGACTGGAAGCCGTCTGAAGCTTTAGTAATGACGTGGCATCTTTGCTGAAACCTTGCGTGAAGACTTTTCTGAGTCTCTGCTGCTCGTACGTTTTGGAACACATTTATGGCAACAAACACAGAGGCCTTTCCTGGTGCATTTGATTTCACACACCCTGAGGAAATCTCTGCAAACGCAGCAACGCAACAATCCTGAAGCAGCCTTTTGGAAGATGCAACCTTGTACTGTGTCAGAAATGTCAGGATGCTCAGAAGTATGTCTCACAACGGATTGTATAGCATTTAATGCTATCTCTAAACGGTGATTTTTCAAACGGATAAAGTCTGGGTATAAATACCCCCTCTCCTGAAGATCATCAATATGAACAAGAGAATATTTCAAGAGAAAATAGACGCTGCTAGTTTTACTCTGTAAAACAAACTCTGATAAATTCTTTGTATATCAATTTCATATATCCTGAGTATACCTCAGTCATCTTGTACATTGTAACAAGTTAAGCTTCAAACTGGTTTAGTTTTAAAGCTTAAACCTCTTTCATTGTGAATTGTTTTTGAGCCTGGAGAGGCTTGTTGTCTAAAGAATACTTGGTGTTGAGCCTGGAGAGGCTTGTTGTCTAAAGAATACTTGGTTGTTGAGCCTGGAGAGGCTTATATGTTAAAACAATACTTGGTTGTAGAGCCTGAAGAGGCTTGACTGTAAAAGAATACTTGTAATCTTGTGAGAGATTAAGAGAAAATCCAAGTGCTTGTTGGCATTGGGACTGGAGGTAGCTCACAGTGGTAGTGAGTGAACCAGGATAAATCCTTGGCTAAGTTTTTCTATCCCTTATCTCTTGTCAATTCGTTTATATTAATATCAAGGGTGTTTGAAAAGCTATTCTAAATATTTTAAAAGCAAAGAAACCTTTTAAAATATATTTTCAGGAGCCATCCAAAATTTCAGACAGCCCGCATAAACCTGTCTGAAACTGTTTGTAACTTGTTGTTTCAAAAAGCTTTCAAAAATATAAAGACACACTATTCAACCCCCCCCTTCTAGTGTTTCCCTGTGTTTCTACAGTTGGTACCAGAGCTTAACTCAGGGTTGAGCACCTAACAAGTGTTGAGGACTAAAAGATCCAGAGTGGAAGCTGCAAACAACAACCAGGCAATACATCTCTGAGGGTGCATCTCTCACAAGACCCCCAACATTCAATGGAGTAGACTATCACTACTGGAGAGATCATATGAAGTTGTTCATTGAAAGCAACAACATTGATGTCTGGGGATGTAGTTACTGATGGAGACTATGTGCCCATGCAAAACAATGTGCCTATACCTAAGGCTGATTGGACCTTGGAGCAGAAGGCTAGAGTTCAGATGAATGCCAAAAGCCAAACTCTATCTAATATGCTCATTGAACAAATCAGAATATGAGAAGGTGCATGGTTGACATCTGCCCAAGGAAATCTGGGATACTCTTGCAGCAGCCCATGAAGGGACTGAAACTGTCAAGCAATCCAAGATTAGTATGCTCATACATCAATATGAGATGTTCAAAATGGAAGAGAAACAGAAACCATTGATCAGATGTTTGGGAGGGTTCAGACCATTACAATGGACTCAGGTCCTTGGGCAGAACTTATGAATCTGGAGATAATAACAGAAAGATTCTAAGAAGCTTGCCTAAGACCTGGAGACCCAAAGTTACTGCCATTCAAGAGGCAAGAGACTTAAACTCTCTTAGAATGGAGGGAACTTCTGGGATCTCTCAAGGTTCATGAGCTTGAGCTTGGAGAAGATGACAACAAGAAGAAATCTCTGGCTCTAAACTCCAATACCAGTCAGTCTAGGCATGGCAAGATGAAGGCTATGCAAGCTGAGGAAACTTCAGAAACAGATGAGGATTCTGAAGATAGCTTAGGAGATGATGATCTTGCTCTTTAAGTAGGAAGATCAAAAGAATGCTCCAAAAACAGAGGAAAGTTCAGAAGGAATCAACCTTCAACTTCTAAAGGAGGTAAGACAGGTAAAGATTTTCAAAATGATAAAATTATTTGTTTGAATGTAAACAACCAGGTCACATGAAGGCTGAGTGTCCTAAGTTGAAGAAAAACACATTCAAAAAGAAGAAGTTCTTCAAAAAGAAGAAGGGACTAATGGCAACATAGGGAAGACCTTGATGAATCTACTTCTGAAGAAGAAGAAGATACTTCAGAAGAGGCCAACTTATGTCTTATGGCCAGTCTGCCATCATCAGACAGCTCTGAAGAAGAGGTATTTCCTTAAACCTTCAAGAAATGTATGATGATCTGATGGAAAGCTCCAAGGAACTATTTCAAGAGTATAAGAATCTATCCAAGGCTCCACAAGAAATGTGTAATAAATATGAAGCCCTTGAAATAGAAAATATTATGCTCAAGGAAAAGATCCTTGTGTCTAACATCAGTAGTTCTCAACATGTGTCTAAAGAAAATATAAAACTTCAGAAGCAAGTTGAGCAACTGACAAAAGACTTAGCTAAGTTTGTCAAAGGAACTGATATTTGAACAGATTACTTGGTGATCAAAGACATTCCATTGACAAAAGTGGCTTAGGCTTTGGGATCATAACATGCCTGAACCTCATATTTTTAATGTTGAAAAAGGCAAGGGAAAGGTTACTGGGTGTTCTCACTGTGGAAAGGCTGGACACAATGTAGACTCAGTGTAAACACAAAAAGAGACCAACACCCAGGTCTAACAAAAGAGGACCCAAAAGAATATGGGTACCTAAAAACTTGATTATTCCTGTTGCAGATGTGTTTAACAGGACAAAAGAGACACCACAAATGGTACCTGGACAGTGGATGCTCGCGACACATGACAGGAGAAAGGTCTTTGTTCCAAAACCTTAGACCAAGAAATGGAGGTTTGGTCACCTTTGGTGGAAACCAGCAAGGGAATATCACAGGAATAGGGACTGTAGGTATGTCACCTTTATCCCTTATTAAAAATGTTCTCCTAGTGGAAGGACTTCAACACAACCTACTGAGCATAAGTCATTATGTACAGTGGATATGTGGTCTCTTTCACTAAGGAAGGTTGTATAGTCAAAGACTCTTCTGATCAAATCCTTTTTACTGCTAAAAGGCACAGCAATGTGTACAAAATTGATCTAGAGGAACTAGCAAGTCAAAATGTTAAATGTTTTATTTCTGTTGAAGATGAAAAACAGATTTGGCATCAAAGACTTGGGCATGCCAGCTTGAAGATTAATCTCAAGATTAGCAAAATACAATCTGGTTAAAGGCTTACCCAAGCTTCCATACAATCTGACATTTTATGTGAAAGCTGTCTGAAAGGGAAACAAACAAGACACTCATTTAAGAGTAAAGATGTTGTTTCTACTAGCAGACCTCTAGAACTATTGCATATTGACTTGTTTGGTCCTATTAGAACAGAAAGCATTAGTGGTAAGAAATATGGTTTGGTCATTGTTGATGACTATTCTAGATAGCATATGGGTTATATTCCTTAGAAGCAAGGATGAAACTTTTAAGAATTTCACAATATTCTGTAAGAAGGTACAAAATGAAAAAGGATTCTGTATATCTGTCATCAGAAGTGATCATGGTGGAGAGTTTGAAAATGCAAACTTTGAAATGTTCTGTGATGAGAATGGGATCTCACACAATTTCTCTGTGGCTAGAACACCTCAACAAAATGGGGTTGTTGAGAGAAAGAACAGAAGTCTGCAAGAGATGGGAAGAACCATGCTCAACTCATGCAATCTACCAAGATCCTTCTGGGCAGAAGCTATTAACACAGCTTGCTACCTTCAAAACAGAATATTAGTAAGACCAATTCTTAAAAGAACTCCTTATGAATTGTGGAAAGGAAGAAGAAACCCAACATATCTTACTTTCATCCCTTTGGCTGTGAGTGTTTTATACTTAACACAAAGGATGATCTTGGAAAGTTTGATGCAAAATCTGACAAAGGATTTTTCATAGGTTATTCTGAAACATCTAAGGCTTACAGAGTTTATAACTCTAGAACTCTAGTTGTAGAAGAATCAATCCATGTTAAATTCAATGACAAGAAAGAGACTGATAGGGAACTATCAGATCTAGAGGATGATTTTGCAGGAATGGAGCTAAATGACAACAGCAACTTGAAAGATGAGCAATTGTCTGAAGTGCCTACTGTTACTGAACCTCTTCAGACAGATGTTGAGTCTCAGACAGATGCTGTACCCATTCACAGAACTGATTGGAGATACAAGTCACATCACCCTAAAGAGCAAATTATTGGGAGCACTTTAGAAGGAGTGAAGACAAGATCAAGGTTCAAGAATCTGAATTCACTGGCTCTCCTGTCTGATGTTGAACCCAAAGATATTGATGAAGCTCTGCATGATGAAGGGTGGATCCTAGCCATGCAAGAAGAGTTAAATCAATTTGCTAGGAGTGATGTCTGGACCCTTGTTCCTAAACCCCATGGGAAAACTATTATTGGAACCAAATGGGTGTTCAGAAACAAGCTGTCTGAAGAAGGCAAAGTAGTCAGAAACAAGGCAAGGCTTGTAGCTCAAGGATACAATAAGCAAGAAGGAATTGATTTCACAGAAACCTTTGCCCCAGTGGCCAGGTTAGAAGCAATTAGAATTTTATTGTCTTATGCTATAAATAATGGCATCAAGCTATATCAAATGGACGTTAAAAGTGCTTTTCTCAATGGTTTCATTGAAGAAGAAGTCTTTGTTAGACAACCCCCTGGTTTTGAGGATGTCACTTTCCCAGATTACGTTTCAAATTGAAAAAGGCTCTCTATGGTCTAAAACAAGCCCCAAGAGCTTGGTATGACAGATTGAGCAATTTTCTTATCAAAAATGGTTTTGAAAGAGGAAAAGTTGACACAACTCTTTTTAGAAAACAGTCTAACAAAGGTCTCATGCTAGTCCAGATATATGTTGATGACATTATATTTGGTTCCACTGATTCTTCTCTTTGCAAGGAGTTTTTCTGAGTTAATGCAATCTGAATTTGAAATGAGCCTAATGGGTGAATTAAAATTTTTCTTAGGACTTCAAATTAAGCAAGATTCTAATTGCATATGGATTCATCAAGAGAAATATACAAAAGAAATGCTTAAGAAGTTTAATTTAAATGATTGCAAGCCCATGTCAACTCCTATGCATCCTTCTGCATATTTAAGCAAAGATGAGAATGAAGAACCAGTGAATCAGACTTTGTATAGAGGAATGATTGGTTCTTTATTGTATCTAACAGCAAGCAGACCTGACATTATGTTCAGTGTGTGTCTTTGTGCTAGATTTCAATCAGATCCAAGAATTACTCATTACAAAGCTGTTAAGAGGATTTTTAGATATCTTAAAGGTACTACTAATCTTGGTCTTTGCTATAAGAAAGACAAAGAATGCAGGATAATAGGATACTGTGATGCTGACTTTCTGGAGACAGAATTGAAAGAAAAAGCACCAGTGGAGGTTGTCACTTCTTTGGAGGCAACATGATCAGCTGGTCAAGTAAAAGGCAAAGCACCATTGCATTATCAACAGCTGAAGCTGAATATATCTCAGCAGCAAGTTGTTGTTCACAACTCCTTTGGGTGAAGTATCAGCTTGAGGATTTTAATATTCCTATATCTGTTATACCTGTTTTGTGTGATAATACAAGTGCCATTAATCTGTCTAAAAACCCCCATTCAACATTCTAGAGCAAAGCATATAGAAATCAAGCATCATTTCATTAGAGACTATGTTCAGAGAGGTGTTTTTGATATAAAGTTCATTGAAACAGAGCTTCAATGGGCAGATATATTCACAAAACCTCTGACTTAAGTCAGATTTAAGTTCATATGTAATAATCTGAACATACATGCATTTTCTAACTGACTTTGTATGTTGTCTGAAATGAACATCTGAAATCTCAGTATGTCTGAAATTGTGACATGTCTGAAATTTTAGGGTTTCTGAAATTTCATTAGTTGTCTGAAATTATTCACTTGTCTGAAATAAAATGATGACGTGGCTATCTGAGACGGTTAAATGCCATTTATTTTGTCTCTTCCACTCTGCACGTTACCCAATGAATGCGCAGCCAGTACATGCCATCATTGCATCGTGGGTGTCTATATAATAAAGGAGGTTACATATTGAAGAAGGCTCACATTTTCTCTCTGCTCACTCTTCAACTTCATCTTCTCTCTCACAACAGTTTTCTGCTCTAAGCTTTTGTCTGCAACTGCAATGGCACCAAAGAAGACAAGCTCTGGAGGGAAGATTGTCAAGTCCAAAGGTGTTGATCTTCAGGGTCTCAGTGATCTGGGCATGGACCTTTTTGAGGAATTTGATGCTGCTGGTTGGACTTCATTCTTTGAGAAAACTGATTGCTCTTGGAATGAACAGAGCATCATTGATTTCTGGTTTTCAGCAAGAGGAATTCCAAACAACAAAGGTGAATATGAAAGCATCCGAGCTGAAGTTCTTGGAGAGTCCATCTTCATAGATGCTGATATTCTTTCCAAGGTGACTGGTGTACAAGCTGAAGGAGAGGTCTTCACTCCAGGATGGGAAGGAAGAAATGGTGGTTCTGAGAAGTTCACCAAGATGCTGTATGGAACAGCGAAGCCTCAGAGCGCTGACTCAAAGAACATGCTGGATAAAGTCAGAGTTCTTCATGCCATTCTAGGGCAATGCATTTTCCCTAAGAGTGGAAGCAGAAACCATGTCTCTGAACTTGAGAGATTCTGCTTGATCAACCTATTGCTGAAGAAGAAGATGAATCTCCCAAAGATGCTTATGTTCCACATTCAGAAGAAGATTAGGGATTCCGCTGGAAGCCTTACTCACAATTTACTTATCACCAAGGTACTGATGCATTTCAGAGTACCTCTTAAGTTTGATCACAAAGCACCTGCTCTTTTTGGTGAGGCCAATATTACCAGTATGAAGCTGAAGAACCCTCTCATTCCAAGACATTCTTCTCCTACTATGAAGGAGAGTTTACTGTTAGAGAAGGCAATCTAGAAGTGGAGCTGCTTTTGAAGTTCTGGAGCTTGAACTTCAAGGGGACATAAGGAAGGATGAGTTTGTTGCATCCAAGCCCTCCCTCAACCTAAGCTGACGAAGCTACCAGTTAGGAGTGTTGCAAAGGTGGCACCAGCAAACCCTAAGTTGCACCTTAAGACTGCTGAACCTGTTCAGAAGACTTTGACAAAGTCGTCTGAAATTGTGGGTCAAAAGTCTGAAGGAGCAAAACCTCTTGAGCCTACTTCTAATCTAGAAGGAAAGGCACATGAGGAACCTGTTGCTGATGCTGATGCTATTGCTGCACCACCTGTTGCTGCCTGTCCCTCTGATCCTGAATTGATCAAGGTAGCTGCAATTGCTACTATGATTGAAAACAAGAATTAGAGAAGAAGTTAGAACAAGGGAAGGCTGATCATGCTTATGCAGTATCTACACAGATTGCCTTAGCTGAAAAAGAAAGGCTAGTTGCCTTGGCTGAAGGAACCAAGAAAAGAAAGAGATCCAGTGCTGCCATGAAGAAGAAAAGAATAAGAAAGTTCCTTACTAGTGCTCCTGAAGTTACCACAAGAATCACTAGGAGTATTTCTAGTAAACAGGATGCTATAGACATGGCAGATAAATATCAGAAGTTTGTCAAAGCCAATCTTTATTTCAAAACGAGAAGAGAAGAAAAGCAAGCTGAAAGGGAGGAGGCAGAAAAGGGAAGTCAGAAAATCAAAATTCAGAAAGAGGAACCTCAAAGGAACCCTACAAACCAATAAGGGTGAGGTTTGACAATGTTACACCTTCACCACCTTCATCACCAGAAAAGGGGTTGCCAGAAGAGAAGGAAGAAGAAGAAAAGTTTGAACAAGTTCATAGAGAAGTTGTTTCAGAAGAGGGAGTTTCAGACAAGGTTGATGAACAACCTATCTTGTCTGAAGAAAAGGAAGCACCATCACCATCACCATCACCATCTTCATCATCCTCCTCATCATCATCAGAATCATACAGATCTGAAACTCTGCTGAGGAGACCCAACAATGTGTGTGGAAAGGAAGCATGCTACCTGCACATCTTAGGCTTGGACCCAAAAGTAGGGATTTCTTCACAGAACCCACTTTTGATCCTTATGCCTATCCTTTTACTGACTCTCAGTATGCAGAAGAAGCTGAAGTGCCCCACAAAAGGTATGAGGGACCCTTCTTTGAAAGGGAAAGAGTGCCAAAATTCCCTAACCTTTATGAAGAGCTGATGTTTTTCAAGGATACACCCCCCATCTACATGCATCAAGGACTTATCTTGCACACTGCTGAAGCTGAAAGGAGAAAGTATACTGGAAGCTTTGATGGTCAATACTCTGGACAGCTTGAAAAGATCAGAAAGGGAGTGGTAGTTCCTGAACACAAGTGGGCTCCACTTGATCCTTGTTCTGAAGATGATTGTCTGAAGATGAGTACTGATGAGTGGTGTTTTTTCAGAAAGCTGTGCACAGAAGGAGAATTGTTTCAAAGAGCTCATCTGAACTGGGTTGGCATGAGAGGTTATAGGCCACCTACAAATGTTTCTATCAGGCCAAGCACTGAAATTCTGGTGCAACCTGACAGGATCATTCCTAGGTATCCTCTGAAGGAAGGTTCTGCTGATAAGTTTAAAGAACCCAAGGTTTACACAGCCCCCTTCAAACCTTTGTCACCAAGCGAATTGAAGCATCTACCAGCCAATGTCAGAAAGCAAGGTGGAGGCATGGATCACAGTCTCAGGGACAGAGTTTGGAGCTCTTACTGGAAAATCAGAGAGGATGCTGGATCCTCATCTGGGTCAACTGGACCTGATGAAGACTCTCTCATTGACTATGGGAGATCCATGAATGTGCAGTATATGTTTATCAGACAACACTTCCCACTTTTGACTGCACCTTTTCATGAAGAATGGGAGATGATCAACCCCATTGGAACATTCTTTCATCCAGTCTATCATCCTCAGAAATATGGACTGCTGCCAGGATTTGATGCGCTGAGTTTTGTGTGCAGATACATTAAAATTATTTTTTATGAGTCAGCACCTAACTATGAAGAAGAGAATAGAAGACTGAGGTTCAAGATACAGAAGCTGGAGAAAGCCAATGCTGAGCTTCTTTCCAAACAAGAACAGACTCTGGCTTTGCACAAGACTGAACTCATAGCTAAGCAAGATCAGATTCTTCATGAACAGCAAGAGATCAAAAAATGCTCAAGAAGATATGAAGTCTGCCCTTCTCTCTCAATTGGACAAGACAAGGGATGATCTCATGTCTTTGCTGAAGGATGCTTTGTTGAAGAAATCTGGCTAGTCTATGATGTAGCCATGTTTGTTTTTATCTCTGGCAATGTGTTTAACTTTCTATGTTTGTCTGAAACTTTTATGATGAATATATCAGTTGTTCCCTGCATGATTTTTTCTGAGTTTATACTTCATGATTATCCTTTTGATTTCTGTTGTTGTTATGCTCTGGATTCCCTTTTGATTGATGACAAAAGGGGGAGTACTAAAACTAACAAAAATCTGATTCAAATGTGAAGTGCTACAGGACTCAGGGGGAGCAAAGAAGAACTATTAAGTTCATTATCTGAGGGGGAGTTATCATTAAAAGCTATTTTATTCTCACATACTCCTTTCAGATTTTACAGTTTTAAAATAAATTTGTCATCATTAAAAAGGGGGAGAATGTTGAGTCTCAAAAATATCATAAGAGATTTTATGATGTTTTAAGACATCAATATTTCCAAGTTTTAATGATTAACAAATTTACATTATTTATTTTCACAGATACTTTTAAGTGTTTAATTATTTATCTGTGATTTCAGCAAGCCACAATACGCTTTATAAGTCTTTAAGAAGTGCTTCAAGTCATCTGAGGGAAACAGGCCTTCTGAAGTGGTCAACCTGTCTTAAGTGTTGAAGCTGTCTGAAGAGCCAAGCCCGTCTGAAGACTGGAACCCGTCTGAAGATTGGAAGCCGTCTGAAGCTTTAGTAATGACGTGGCATCTTTGCTGAAACCTTGCGTGAAGACTTTTTTGAGTCTCTGCTGCTCGTACGTTTTGGAACACATTTATGGCAACAAACACAGAGACCTTTCCTGGTGCATTTGAATTTCATACACCACTGAGGAAATCTCTGCAAATGCAGCAATGCAGCAATTCCTGAAGCAGCCTTTTGGCAGATGCAACCTTGTACTGTGTCAGAAATGTCAGGATGCTCAGAAGTATGTCTCACAACGGATTGTATAGCATTTAATGCTATCTATAAACGGTGATTTTTCAACGGATTAAAGTCTGGGTATAAATACCCCTCTCCTGAAGATCATCAATATGAACAAGAGAATATTTCAAGAGAAAATATACGCTGCTAGTTTTACTCTGTAAAACAAACTCTGATAAATTCTTTGTACATCAATTTCATATATCCTGAGTATACCTCAGTCATCTTGTACATGGTAACAAGTTTAAGCTTCAAACTGGTTTAGTTTTAAAGCTTAAACAATCTTTTCATTGTGAATTGTTTTTTAGCCTGGAGAGGCTTGTTGTCTAAAGAATACTTGGTAGTTGAGCCTGGAGAGGCTTGTTGTCTAAAGAATACTTGGTTGTTGAGCCTGGAGAGGCTTGTCTGTAAACAATACTTGGTTGTAGAGCCTGAAGAGGCTTGACTGTAAAAGAATACTTGTAACCTTTGTGAGAGATTAAGAGAAAATCCAAGTGCTTGTTGGCATTGGGACTGGAGGTAGCTCACAGTGGTAGTGAGTGAACCAGGATAAATCCTTGGCTAAGTTTTCTATCCCTTATCTCTTGTCAATTCGTTTATATTAATATCAAGGGTGTTGAAAAGCTATTCTAAATATTTTGAAAGCAAAGAAACCTTTTAAAATATATTTTCAGGAGCCATCCAAAAACTTCAGACAACCCGCATAAACCTGTCTGAAACTGTTTGTAACTTGTTGTTTTCAAAAAGCTTTCAAAAATATAAAGAAACACTATTCAACCCCCTTCTAGTGTTTCCCTGTGTTTCTACAGTTTCCGGAACTCTGCTAGGCCTTGGACAAAGGGGTCCGTGGCCATGACTGGTGTAGGTGGGGGAGTCTCCCTCGGACGCGTCTGGAGCTCTTAGAGAACAGCCGCATTAGAGGCGGTCTGCTCCTCAAAATTCGCCGTTAGCATCCGGAGAGCAGCTACTATAGGGTCTGGGTCCTGTCCCGGTGGTGGAGAACCTCAGGAACCACGACCTCGTCTTCCGCTGTCCATAATCCTAGACACTTCATTGATAAAACATCGAGGTGATTAGTCTCCACATTTCTTAATAATGCATATAAGATCATAGTTATCTTCAGAAAATCCTAACGATCCACAGTCCAATTAGATTGAACTGCTTTGATACCAAAATGTAACGTCCTAATTTCTAAATCCAAGAACTAATCCCATTGGAAGCAAAGTTCCTGAATTTATGAAATTATTTCACGCCATTTTGAAAATCGCACCAACATACATCATATATCGCTTAAGCGTCCAACAAGTACTTAAAAAGTATATGAACACATAAACTGAATACATAAGTTGCCATTAAGGTTCAACTGAATATCCAGTACATACATCACTTGGGATACCCCCATACATGTGCCCTAAACAAAATAGAGAGGGCCCGGAGGCTGCACATGTAAAGTCATATACCACAAAAGAATAATATACAATGTATCATAATCCTATCATGAACAGGGCCTAACCACTATATACACAATATCCTAGGCTTTACAATCAAAATATACAAGAACAACTCCCAAGCTCCATGCTCATTGACCGGTGCGGGGAGGAACCTGTGCATCTAAAATGTGGTCCACAAAACGTGTTGTGAGATCGAGGTCTCAGTGAATATAACCATGCACATGCAGTGTAGGAAAGACAAGCATATGCTATGCAACAATTAATCAAGTAGACACTCAGCAACACAATCATTCTCAACTTATGTAACTATAATACTCATGACTTGCTTTACCCGACAGACGGGGTCTTTTCACTAATTCTAAGGCTAGACTTGAGCTTAGACTACAAGGAACGTCTTCCTTAGGTACTATTACCGCCTATTATTCTGGAATGAAGTCATTATTCTGGAGTGAAGTCAAGTTTTAAACACATGAATGTCTGGGCCGAAGCCAAATGATCCGGGCCGAAGCCAACATTCATAATCTGGGCTGAAGCTAAACTCATTTTAGTCTTATTTTGGACCGAAGTCAAGTTTGATTAATTAGGGTTTGGTGGCCACAAATAAAATTCATTTTCCAAGCTTCCAATGTGTAAACAAACCATGACAATAATCTACAAGTACACCATGAATGTTCAATCACGAAACAAATTAGAGAAACCCTAGCTCATGCCTCATTTCACAATGTTGGTTCAAATCCAAAAAAAGAACAACAACCATTACACAAAAATATACAATATTTAAGAAAGGGAGAAGAGGGTTAAGGGCTCATTCAAGATATTCAAGCAAGATTGAGAGTGGGTGGTGTGTTATACTCACCTCAAAAGAACTTTAAGAGAAATGGGGAATGAGTTGAGGGAGGTTGAGGGTGAAATCCTTGGCTTTCCTCTTCTTTCTCTTGGCTCCAAAGGTGCTTTCTCTCTCTAGAAAACCTCTCTTTCTAGAAGAAAAGGAACAAAAGGGAAAATGAGAAAGAGAACCCTAACTTGATGTTTTTAAAACTGACATGCTCATACGAGAGCTTCTCGCTTGAGCGAGAATACTCAAGATAACATATCCCTCTCTGGATGATTCTTGCTTGAGCGAGGCCCTTCTAGCATAAGCGAAAATCTTTCAGAGAGCACCCATTCTCTCCCCTCTTTCTCGCTTGAGCGAGAGTCTTCTCGCTCAAGCGAGAATACTAGATTCCAGTTTTTCACATTTTTATTGATATTCTCGCTCAAGTGAGCCCTTCTCGCTTGAGCGAGAACATCAGGACTTAAAATTCTTATTCTCACATTTAATCACTTCTAACTCAGTTCTACCTCCCATTTCCTAATTATTCCTTTTATAAAAACCTCTTCCCTTATTTAATTTGATTCATGAAAATAGTTAGAATTTTGGATGTTACAGAACGAGTTAAACGGGTTGACCCACCCAAAAAATTTCAAAATATAAGGAAAAATAGAAAAATAATAAAAAACAATAAAAGCTAAAATAACTAATAACTTTCAACTCATCCAATAAAACCCACAACAATAACAAATAACTTTCAGACATATATAATTAGTAAATAAACGAGATGTTATTGAGGTTCACAGTATCAATAGGGTCATGAAACTACGAAATTAATATCCTATATATCAGATGAATACAAGTCTAGAAACAAAGTTTTTTTTTTCCTTTCAAGGACAATGTCATATAAATGCAACTTAGAACCCTTCCAGCATTCAACCAATGTAAACCAATAATCAACGTAAAAAAAGTACTTGATTTGGTCACACCACACTAAATCTCATTTTGAAAATTTGAGAAATGTCAGTCCCTTTACGCATTTCCGTTTGAACTCAACACACACACACACACTTAATCAATACACAAGAAGAACCCAAAGTGAAATGAAAAAGGGCAGAGACGGTGGTGTACCCGACGAGAGTTGACCAGCGGTGGTTGAACGTCTGGATCGCGAACTGAATGGTGTTGGTGGGTCTTTACATGGCGACTTTGTTCACGACTTTGAAAGGTGGTGGTGGGAACGGAGGAACGACGTTCTGAATATTATTTCAAGAGTTTCCTTTTCACAGGATTATGAAGATATCTAGAATTGGAAATACAATTCAATAAGCTACTATTTAGTGAAATATGCTTACCAGTTACTACAAAAAAGAGTAGGCAATAAGAATAATTAGGTGTTCAAACAACTTTGGAGCTCCAAATCTCCTTCAAAACTATAGTTCTAGCTTGGAAGGTGTTTTTTGACATAGTTTCATAAAAAAAAATTTGCACAAAAGAGGTATTCTTTTCAACAATCAAGATTTGAAATGTGTTTTTTGTAATGAAAAAGATGAACCAGTCCAGTATGTTTTTTTTCTCTTGTTCTGCTTCATATAAAATTTGGCAACTGTGTTATGCTTGGTTAGGCTTCAATTCAGTTTAACCTTTAGATGAGATGGATCATTTCTTGATGCATATGGCATCAATAAAGAGAAATGTTGTAGGAATTTGTGGTCCATTACTTGGATGGCAGTGGTTTGGTCTATTTGAATTATTAGGAACAACATCATCTTCACTAAATTGGATTTCATTTTGAAAGACTTGCTGGAAATTATTCAAGTTAGGTCTTGGTTTTGGATCAAGGAAAAATGTTGTCAAAGCTACATGTCATTCTATGAGTGGGTGCATAATCCTGTTATTTGCTTATGATCTTATTGTAACAATTGACATCTCATGTCTTCAATTAGTAGTTTTAATGGTATAGTTATTTTGTGTGACTGGTTGTAAGTTATACAAAACTATTTATTTTTATTTGAGTTGAAGCACCATAGTATTTATGATTAATGTATTTTGCTTATATATAAAAAACGCAGCGGCTTTATGGAAAAATATTGCATTTCTTGTTCTTTTATTGATGGCAATGCCATGCGTATTTTCTTATTTATCGATGGTGTGAGGCCGTTGGTAAATTGATGAAGGAACTAGAAAATTACTTTTATTCTTATTGTGGGATAGCATAAGGATCTTGTGAATATGATACTTTTTATACGATCTTTGTGGAAATGATAAATGAGACTCTTAGTTCTATTACTTGTGGAAAAAATACACTTATTGTAAGTGTGCTTTAACATCAACAAATATCTATAAATAAATTACAAGAAAAGATTATATAATTATCACCTTAAACTTTCACCCTTTTATAAATAGGTGGTATGAACTTTATTTTGTCATAATTAATCCTTAAACTTTTATATTATTGTAATAGGTCATTTCTGTTGGGAACCAGAGGGGAAGAAAAATCTTCACCTGCAGAAGCACACACACGAGAGAAACAAAAATAGAGGAACAAACTCAGAAATTAACGTGGTTCGACACCTCTTGCCTACATCCACAAACACACACACAAATTTTATTACTCCACTTGCAATTTTTACAAGGATAAAATTGAAAACTCTCTCACACAATTTTTGCACGGAAAAATTGCAAACCCTCTCTTGACACACAACAACAGCTACCCAAGTCCCCAATACACCCAAAGACTAGTGTTGTTGTGGTGATTAGACCCAAACTATCACCCCTTATTTATAGTAGTAGTCTACCACTTCCCTTCTTCAAACTACCCGATGTGGGACTTTGGAGGATACCCACACACTTTGGGCACAACATAGCCTCCCTTCATCCAAAGTCTCACATTAATTCATCATCATGACAGGCCATATTTATAGAAGGAATACTCTTCTTCTTCTCCTTCATGCATTTCAAGTCCTCCCTGAATTCTGGACATTTGACTTGTATGTGACCAAACTCTCCACAGTAATGGCACTGAACAGTACCCATATCTCTTGGCTGGAATCTTCTACCATGTTGATCAGCATACTTCTTCCTTCCTCGCTCGCTTTTAGCTAGCAGCATCTGACTGTCTTCAGAGGATTTTTCACCACCCATCATTTGTTGACTCTCCTTCAACGTCCTTATCACCTCATCTAGTCGCAATGTACTCTTCCCAGCTAGCAATGATTGCACTAGTGATTTATAAGATTTGGGTAGAGAAGCCAACAACAGTAATGCCTGCTCTTCATCTTTGATTGTCTCCCCTGCATTCATCAGTCTAGATACCAGCTCATTAAACTTATTAATATGATCAAACACATTACCTTCATCTTCCATCTTCAGCGAGTACAGATCCATTTTCATCATCAAACGATTGGTCAACGTCGTTGATGCAAACTTGCTTTCCAAAAAATCCCACAACTTCCTTGGAGAAGTTTCTTTCAACACAGTCACTTTGATTTGTGGAGCTAGGCCAATCGAATTGTGCTCACTGCCTCTTTTTGGATTGTACTCCATTCTGAATCTTTCATCTCACTTGGCTTTCCTTCTTCTAAGGCACAATCAAGACCCTGTTGGACTAAATAGTCCTGGATTGTGCATTGCCATAAGGAGAAGTATATCCTCCCATCAAACAAAGGAACATCTAACTTCATCGTAGTCATAGCACCGCACTGCTCTGGCCCACTTACTGCTTCTCTTCCTCCCTGGCACACTGCTTCTCTTCCTCCCTTGGTCAGAACCTCAACTCTTTTCTGATGTGGAAGATCAGACAATGCTGCAACCACATAGCATACTAAGAATTAAGAATCCCACAGAATCCCACCACACCAATAGCTCTGATACCACTTGTTGGGAACCAGAGGGGAAGAGAAATCTTCACCTGCAGAAGCACACACGAGAGAAACAAAAATAGAGGAAAAAACTTAGAAATTAACGTGGTTCGACACCTCTTGCCTACATCCACAAACACACACAAATTTTATTACTCCACTTGCAATTTTTACAAGGATAATATTGCAAACCCTCTCACACAATTTTTGCACGGTAAAATTGCAAACCCTCTCTTGACACACAACAACGGCTACCCAAGTCCCCAATACACCCAAAGACTAGTGTTGTTGTGGTGGTTAGACACAAACTATCACCCCTTATTTATAGTAGTAGTCTACCACTTCCCTTCTTCAAACTACCCGATGTGGGACTTTGGAGGATACCCACACACTTTGGGCACAACAATTTCATTAACATGAAGTTAAATAATTAATGAAATCAATCTCAACCCTTTAAGATTTGGATTTAATTAATATACACTGTCCGTATAAAGAAATTTTACACAGACATCCAATTGTGTGCTGCCACATTATTTATGATTGTGACACCTCATATGTTTTTAATTCAATAAATGATTTGACAACACATCAATGGATAATTGTGTAAAGTTTCTTTACACTGACAGTGTATATATATTAAACTCGAAAGATTTTGTGTTTAAAATATTAAAATCATATAAAGTAAAGTTTAAAAAAATTTAAATATTAGAAAATAAACCCTAATTAAAAAATACACCATCATCTTTTACTTTTAAAATTCAAATATGCTTGAAATTTGAAAAAAAATTAAAAATTAAAAATGAAAAATGTAAATTTTAATTTTTTATGTGTTTTTAATATTTGAAACACAAAATCTTGAAAGATTTATATTAGTTATATTGATGATTTAAATTCATATTAATGAAATGACCTATTGTAATAATGATAAGAATTTAAGGATTAGTTGAAATAAATTGAAAGTTCATTGTGCCTATTTATAAAAGGGTAAGAGTTTAGAGTGATTTTATAATCTTTTCCTATAAATTAATCCTCTAATTAAAACTAATCATCCCTTGATATCTACGTCAACTCTCTGTATTATAATTTTGAAATCTTATCTTAGAGAGTGGCACATTCACTCACTCTACTCTCCCTCTCAATTATTTTTGACGCCATTCTCTCTTTCTCTCATTGGATGGTGAATTTCACTCACACTTGGGAGAGTGGGATTCTCCTTCTCAATTATTAATATTAATTTTCTCTCTCTTACTATTTGAATTTTTAAATGTTAATATTAAATTTTAAAATTTTTTAAAATCTTATCCTATTTTTTTTATTTCAATCTTTTTTAATATATAATTTTTTATTCTTATTTTTAAGAATTTAACTTTTTTTATCATATCTTATTATCAAATAATAATATAAATTATATTTTAATAGTAAAATATATATAATATATTATTAGAATTTAAAATTTAAAAATTGTTTAAAATGATTTTTATTTAAAAATATTATTTTATTATAAATTTAATTTTAATTAAATAAAAATATATTTATTCGCGTTAATATATTAGTTCAATTAGATTCTTATTTAAAACTGATTATTTTTCGAATATTTATGCATAAAATTTAAGTTTTTAATTTTAAATTATATTAAAGAATGCAATAATTTGAAATCATAGGTAATTTAATTTTTTTCATAACTTAAACAGATCTCTTTTAAAATTTAAAATTTTAATTTTTAAATGTTTTTAATATTATTTTTTAATTTTTTTAAAGTATCATATATAATATATGGATACCAAAGAGAGTTGGGGCTCAGTTGACAACGTAGGCTGAGATGGTGGGAACTGGGAAGAGATCCCGGGTTCGATCCCCACTAAAAGCCCCTGAATAGGATTGCCCCTGGTAATAGAGGATACATATGATTTAAAAAAAATATATAATATATGGATACTTGCCGATTGATACAATTAAATTGGGTTTGATTAGGGTTTTTGAGTATTATTTTCTCAAATATGACATGTTTGAGAGTGGTAATAGGTTGAAAAAAATTAATCTGGTGTAACTGACGCAACCTATTAACAGTGGAAATATCTTTTCTACCTCTTTTGTAAAATTTTTGTTTTTCTCCAAATTTTTAATTTTTTTATGAAATCCACAAAAGCTAAAAACAAAATCAATTTAAAGACGTAGTTGAACCTATTTTGGTTGATTTGAATATTATTTGCTTCTACCAGAGTCTAACACCCCCACGGCCCCCAACAAAAAATTAACAGACACATAGTATAATAATTTAAAACTTTTCCTTAATTTTTGCTAAAATGATAGTATCCGTTGGATTTGTTAAAAAAATGAAAAGGGGTTGCCTTTTCCGGATGGTAACAAGAAGATGACCCATTAGTGAAAGAAAATGATGGTTGTAGAAAAGGAATTGACAACTCGATCTTAGCTCTTGCCCTATTCTTAGTTCTTGAAAGCTTCGCAAACAAATTAAAGCCAGCATATAAGACACATTATGAATGCATCTGCTTATTATTTTGTTTGTGTAATGTGACAGTTTTATGACATTTTGCATATCTATTATAATTTATATGAACTTGGTTTTGTCCACACGTATGAAGTTGAAATAACCGTTTCCCAATCACCATTCATTATTGTCCAAAAAAAACACCATTTATTATCAAAAAGACCATGCTAAGGATTTTTAGAAGGCATGTTTAACATGATTAGTACCATTAATTATAATGAATTAATTATTTTTTCGTTATTTATTGATTGCTTTTATTTTATTTTTTTAATACTTTTTTAATTATTCCACCCAATGACTATATATACTATAAATGAATAGTATAAATAATAGTTATATATGACATATTATATTTTATAAATGAATTTAATAATTATAAACTGTCAGTGTAATAAAATTTTACACAGAGATTCAATAATGTATTGCCACATCATTTAATGAATTTAATAGTATATGGAGTGTCGTATTCATTAAATGACGTGATAATACTTCATTGGATGTTTGTGTAATTTTTTTTTACACTAACAGTGCATAGTAATTAAACTCTTTATAGATATACTATAAATAATAAATTATATTCATACTCCTTGTGTGTAATTTAATCTTAACCAAGCGGGCCTAAGTATAAGTGGCTTTAATAGATGAGGACAACATTCATTGATGTAAAAGTTGCTCGCTCAAGTAGCTTATTTACCACTAGTTTGCTTAATTAATTAGTCCGTTATTTTAGGCAAAAACATAAAATCATTCGGAAATCAGAACCCTACTTATACCTATAGCCTTAAGCCCTAAGGAGCAACAACTTGATCTGGACCCCAGCCCCAGATTCATCCATATAAATGCAAAAAGTTGTGTCTATTTGAAGGGACTTGTTAGCTAGAGAGCAAGGATGGGCAAAGATTGGCCCAGCCATAACAAACGATCATGTGATAGACAGTTAGACACGCTTAGTGGATATGGGAAAATTGCTGCTTCACTCACTTATCCAAACACACACAAAATGAGAAGAAACAAAGTGGAAGAGTTTTGATGAATTATACAGTAGACCTTCCTTTTGATTTCTAAGATATGTTTTGGACATATATTAGTTTTTGAAAATGAAAAAATAATTTAATTTAGTTTTTTAGAGATTAAATTAATGTTAAAAAGAGACCGAAAAGAATTAAATTAAATATTTTTTCAATTTCAGTAATGAAAAGAGATCATGTGGATCAGCTGGTACGGGACAGTCCCAGCTTAACTATGATGTTGGATTCAAAATTCTGTATACGCAATTGCGTTAGCTATATGCCACTCATAAGATCCTATACGACTTAATTCTTGTAGGGAATACATGTTTGTAGGGAATACATGTGATTATAAAAAAAAATACAATTTAAATTTCTGAGCCTATAATGTGATGGATTCTAATTAATCATTCACGGATGCAAAAATGAATATTTATTCTGAATTATAAAGTTTATAACATCCAGTGCTGCATGTCGTGAAGATAATTGATCGTAGACCTAAAAACAGTACCATATTAATGTAAGCTGTTTCACCGGTCCACCTGGGGCTCGTATATTAAAATATATGTGTGTTATATGCGCTCAAGCTTCATTAGTAATGATGGCTACGAAGACATGATCTTTCTTTCATATTTATATATTTATTTATTTTTGTTGAATTCTGTGTGTGTGTGTGTGTGTTTTTATATACAGATACACTATGGTCAAACTTGCAGTGAAGCGCTTTCTTGAAAAAAATACGATAGTTGCACAAAATAGTGGAAACAAGTAGGGGACATAAACTGTTTTTAGTTGGACTTTTGGAAGAAGAAAGACGTTATCATATGATGGTGGGCGGCACCTTGGCCTTGACATTATTCCATGAGCTACTCATTAGGTTCTTTTAAATTTCTATCTATTTTTTGTTTGAATATATATATATATATATATATATATATATATATATATATATATTGTAGTTGTAGTGGGTTGGAGTACCCCTTTTACTCTGTTTTTAATTCAATTTTACTTACAATATATATATAAATATATATATATATATATATAAAGAACACCATCAATTGATGTTAGGTGTCAAATTTGTACAATTACACCGTTTAACAACTTCTTGTAAAATGTGAATTTGGCCACCCAAAATATAGAATTACAAAAAGCAGAAATAGAGAAAACTCTTTTCATAATCAGTCAATGCCTATAATAAAGAAATGTGAATCATACAAACAACAATTTTTATGGTCTTCCTCTTCTCATGAAGAAATTATCCATATGTTAGAATATAGTTATTATCCCAAAACAAAATAAAATAGATAAATTACTATTTTAGCACAAAAATTGCTAGATAAACATATTACAAAAGGATATAACTTTATTTATTTAAGATTAATACAAGTAGCGTCAAAACAAATTATAGATTAGAAGTTAGTACAACTATAAAAATGTTATTAAGAGATATAAGATTAAATAGATTTGATGATTCAATAATAGCTATTATGAAAAGTAATGTTCATGATGGACATGCTTTCTTTAATTGTTATCCAAGTTTTTAAATGTATATGCAATAAAGTTATTTATTAAAGCACCTGAAGAAATATGAAATGAATGAACTAGGCATTTTCATATAATTTACAGAATTTATTATAAGGTAACAAAAATAAATTATAATTTTAGAGCCTTAAGTTCATCACAAAAAAATAAAACAATATACTAGTAGAAGCCAATCTTAGAAAATTTTCAATTCAAGTTCCTAAAAAAAAGCCATCATGAAGTTATGAAAAGAATACCAAAAGAATGGGTACGTATTTGAAGAAATGCTAGAACAAAAAACAAATATACAATACGTAAATAAGAGAAATAATACAAGAAGGTCCTAATCTTAGATTAAGAATGAATAGATAGTCATCTATAAAAATATTAGAACCACAAAATTTATATAAACTAGAAACCTCAAGACATTCAATTAATGGAGATCAACTTTAGATATAAGAAGATTAGATAATAGTATACCCGAAATATCTAAACCCCTGTACCAAGAAATTGAATTAGAGAAGACTTTGAAACTCAAAATAATAAATATAGAAGAGATTGATTTTTCTAACGTTATAAAAACAAAAAAAAAAGAATAATTTAAAAACTTATTTTATCAATATTTAAGAGAAAATGAAATTAATATATATTTCTTTGACTAATTTTCAAGTTATTGTGAGAAAAATAATTTAAAATATCCATTTAAAGAAGATATTAAAAATTACATAAACAATTAAAATTTTCCAACACAGTATTAGAGACTATGTCAAAAAAATTAATTAGAATAGAAAATAAAAATAATATAAACATATATCAAGTACTTTAAAATCAAGTATAATAACACATCTCCTGTAAAATCAATATATAAATTAAATAATATACCTCAAAAGGAATATTTGACGCAATAAGATTTAGAAGTGATGTAGAATTAGATATAGAAAGCATAAAAAAAAATTGGAAAAATGTAGTATAGAAAAGTCATCAATAAATACTTCAAAAAAGCAGATTTAGAGATAAATAAATTAAAATTTTAAATAGAAGTTATCATAAATTAAGAAATTATTATCCAAGACCTACATATCCTGATATCCAAACTTAAATTTATTCAAAATTCTTATATTGAGTCAAATATTGTAGAATGGAATTTAGATTGATTAAGTGAATAAGGTATATTAGACTTAACTTGTCAAATGTCCTTGACAGCAACTGCATATACAAAAATAAAAGATGTTCAAATAGAGATTCAACAATTAATAATAATAATTCAAGGCTTTACTGGCAAATTAAAAGGTTGGTGGGATAATTTATGTACTGTAGAAGAAAAAGAATTTGAATTAAATCGTGTAAAAGCTGAAACCCAAGAACACAATGCAGTAGCAACTTTAATATATACCATAATTAAAATTTTATAGGAGATCCAAATATATTTAAAGAAAGGGCTACAAGTCAACAAACTAATTTATGTTGTCCTACGATGTTTGATTATAGATGGTATAAAGATACATTTTTGTCAAAGGTAACACTTAAAAAATATGTATCAACATGATTTTGGAAAGAAAGATTCAAAGATGGACTCCCAAAATTATTCTCTGAAAAAGTTAAGGTGAATTTACAAAGACTATATGGAAATCCAACATCCTATGATAATTTATCTTAGGCTTATATATATTTTTAGTCCCTCCAAAATACACTCGTTTTCTTTTTTGTCCCACTGATAATTTTTTTAGCTTTTCATCCTCACAAAATCATTCATTTTCAAAATAGTCCTCATCGTTAGATTGACATAACAACTTGCTAATGTGCCTGTCACCATTTTAGCTGACATGGCAATCTTCTTCTTCAACCACAATTTTTGTGACCAAAGACATACAATATGTCATTTTTAGGTCCTTACCTATACTTCCAACTTTTAACAACCTTAAAATTCCATTGTTACACATTTGAGCTAGGTAGACCTCACCTCAATCAAAGACCACACTTGCTACTAGAAAAGTGAATCCCTTTCACACTCTTATAACTATCAATACCCTCATAATTGTAGAAACATGGGTAAACACAAGAAAAGGGGGTTGAATTGTGTTTACAAAAACATTTCGTTTTAAGATGGATTTTCACAAAAACAATTTTTCAGAAAAACTTCAGACATGTTTTTAGAAGATGTCTGAATGCTATTCTCTTATCTGAAGTTTCAAACAAGAAGTTTTTCTAAATAAAGACTTTTCACAAACTCTGAGAATGCTTTATAATCACTACACTTGTCCCATTAGGTTAGCGTAAAAGCAGTTAAATAAAGGATAAGAATAAGAGAACTTCACTCAAGTATTTATCCTGGTTCACTCACTTCCACTGTGAACTACGTCCAGTCCCAAAGCAAATCCAAGCTTTTGGATTTTCCACTAATCTTTCAAAGAATACAAGTATTGTTTTTTCACAAACCTCTTTAGGCTCAACCAACCAAATACAAATATTCTTTTCTTCCTAGCCTCTTCAGGCTCAACAACAACGAGTGTTTGAAACAAAGAAATGAACTTTGAACTTCAAAAGAGTTCTAGTTCTTAAGTGTACAATATAATTGTAATCTAAAACAAGATTTGAAAGTTTTTGTTAGATAATTAGAGTATGAATCACCAAGTGATTTTGGCAGCGGTTGACCTCTTGAAAATTTTGCTTATGTTCTCCATGTCTTGCTTCTTGAGCGAGCTCCTCTATTTATAGGCTTCAAGGATCTTCTCTCTCCATAGTTGTTCATTTAGAGATAACATTAAATGCATGGAAGCCATTGTGATATATTCTGACAACAAGGTACGAGGTAGGCAGCGCAGTTCTAAACACAGTAGAGTTGTAGAGCAGACTTCTACTTTTATGCTTCATTTTTTGAAGGCGCCAAAAGTTGTCTTCTGTCTTCCCATTTTTTATCAAAAATTCTTTGCGTATGAGGTTGGAAAAAACTTGACTTTGTGCAGAGTGTGAAATTTTATCTCTCCTCAGACAACTTAACTTGACTTTGATCTCTTTGGATGAGTGACGAACATCACCCAGCTTCAGACGTCTAAAGAATCCTAATGCATCATCTGAAACATTAAGTGCAAACAACTTATTTTCAATGAAATATGCACTTAGTTTGTTATCATCAAAATTGGTTATGGAGGGTCTTAAGATTGTAAAGTCTTAACATTATCCCCCCTTTTTTATGACAAACCCATAAGTAAATAAATCTTACTAAGAGGGATTAAAAGAAAATTTAATCTTAGAATGGCTTCAGATAGCTCCCCCCAAGTCCTTGACTTAGTCAAATTTTCACTTTCTACTTCAAATAGCTCCCCCTAAGCTACACAGCTTAACTGCACAACTTAATAGATTTTATCAGAGCATATTACTCCCTATTATCTCATCTATCAAAAGGGTGGAGCAAAGAAGTAAATAGGTATAGTAGTTCAAGAATGCATAACTAGATAGAAAAGAATAAATAAGTGGAATGTATCAGAGCATAAAAGAATATATAAGATAGAATGTATCAGAGCAAAATAAAAAATGCATATAATGCAAAAGAATTGACTTGTTTGAAAACTTGCTCATTTTATTTAATGACTTTAAAAAACTAAGACATCACAAACTATGACTATTTAGGATTTTTCAACAAGGCCTCCTTGATAGCTTTAATGAAGTAATCCTTGATATTGGTAATCTTATTTAGAACTGCAACCTTGAAGTCTTCATTGTCTTGTCTTATCTTGTTAGTCTAAGCAATGAGTTGGTATTGCCTATGAACTACTTGAGCTTGATTGACGTCAAACTCTTGCAATTTTCTCTTCAGGGCAAGATTCTCTTCCTATAGATTCTCCTCAGGAGCATGGAAGACACTGTTGATGAATTTAGATGAAAATATGAAGTAGGAAACGTCCTTAGAAAAGCCAAAGTACCTTGGCCTTCTGATGAGATAAAAGTACCAATTGTATGACTTCTTCAAAACCTCCCAGTCTTCATGTTGATGAGATCCCATAAACTTGATCCACTGCTTTGCATAAGGGCCCTTATGAATCTGAAATTCATGTGGCGGGTATAATTTTGGGTTAGGCTTGGCAGCGACAACAACTTCTCTAATTCTCCAATAGTAAGTCCAAACCCAATTCTGCTCATTGTGGTCTAGACCTTCCTTCTACATTATTAACTCTCATTGCCTTGGGGTTAAAGGCTTCAGAGGTCCCTTAAGAGATGAGGTATAGATCTTCTTCTCTTTCTGCTTCTTAGTCTCTTTGAAGGGGATCCTTGGAATGAGCTTGTCAGGTAGCACCCAAGTCATGGTGGTTGGCAGCATGGAAATAGATAGGAGGCTTAAAAAATATTCTCTTATAATACTTGAGGATATGTTGATCCATGTGTTTTGTTTCAATCTCTAGCTTTCTCACCAAGAACCAGTCATTCTCATCAATAAAGTTGCTATCATCTCTGAATGGATTAATATGCCTCAGTCTTTGATGAGGTGTTGGTGCCCCATACCTAATGTTCTGAAACTGATTAGGTAGGTACAACTCATCATTCTTACAGTCTTGGCTACACCTCCTATAGGCTTCTTTTGCTGTGTCAATTTTTAGACCTCTTTTGACATTCAGAAACTTGGGATAATCTCTGAAGTATGCTAATTCATCACCTAAGCTAGTGAAATTAGGGACTCTTAGAGTGTCCTCAGTGGGATCAGATAAGACCTATGGGGGATTTCAGTAGCACATCTCCTTCCATAGGTTGAGGTAGGTAACACAATTGGGCCAAATGTTTTACCTCTTAGTGAAATTTTCTCCACAGCTGGTTACTTCATTTTCTTTGCCATCCACACCCCTTTGTAGTTTGGCATGTTGGACTTGAAGGGAATCAAGCATGTGGTCAGGGTGCAGCGGAATAAATGGATTCCCTCTCTTGTGATCGTAAATGCGAAAACATAAATTAAGGCATAAAATAAAAGACATACCTTTTGCGGATTGCGAATGAGGTAATAGCAACTACGTCTCTAGAGGTGTCCACGCCAACAACCGAACAGGAAACTCTCCTCAACTCTACTAGTAGCGTACTCTGCTAGTAGCGTTTAGAGAGTAAGAGCGACTGCTTATATATCTATAGGGTAATGCATCTAATGCTATATTTATAGAGTGGTGGCAAGGGTTTTACCCTTCTCTCTATTAACCCTAACACATATGGGTCTGGCTCATAATGTTATAATTCTAATCAAATTAGAATTATTATCTTTCCTAGCGGCTTGTTGTATACGTGTGACCCAATAGGCTTTTAATATTTGGTTATGATATTAAAATAAAACTCTTTTATATTTAATATCATAAATAGTGAGCGGTATCTAGAAATACATCACTACTACCCAAATATTGAGAACGTCAACAACTTTGACGAATCCTATTTCATGATAATAATTTATATGATCTGTCCCTTTGTCCAAATATCTAATTGAACACAAGGGCATGAAATGTGTCAACCTTGTATAGTTCAATTTATGTTTTCCTTGATGCCCAAGTAGACTGTACAGAAAATAAACATCTCATGTTTATCCTCCTGAGCATGGCCATGCATTTTGCAGTCTCACTTTATCAAGAGGCCTACAGATATAACTCCTGTTAGATAGGAGGGACAAATCCCATCTAGGTCACTCACATCCCACCACATAATTTATTATATGTCCAAAAACCAACTTTATGATCACCTTGTTACAGGCAACGTTTGATGATATTCAAAACATATAATTCCTTATGTAGGAATCGAAGTGATTTCAGGTCAAAGGACTTCATATAATATTTATCAATGTAAGAAACGTTCATTACACTTATGTAACAATCCATGCAACGTTCTTACGGTGGGTCAGTCCAGAACACCATTACTCTTAATGTGTACTTACGTGAGCACACGATATCTCATATCCATGATTCGTGAGACGTGATCATCAACGAACTCACATACTAGTCTAGATGCATCTTTTGTCCTAAGAAGATGCTTGACCAGAGACTATTTTAAGAATATCTCTTCATAAGATCTCACGATCAAGTCATCTACTTGATTTCTTATGAAGTCTAAGCTTACTATTCTAAGGACATTAATTATATTCTAAAAGAATGAATTGCCTTTATAAAATAACATGATACAAGTGATGGATGTTCAAAACATATAAGTCTCTAGTGCATATACTAACAATCTCCCACTTGCACTAGAACCATTCAGACATAACTCTTATGCCTAATGATCTAGTGTGCCCTTCATGCTTCTGCTGCACAAGGGGTTTTGTTAATGTGGTAGAATCAGCGACTGTTTCCTGCTTCAAACTTTTCTATCTCACAGCGCTACCATTCAAACAAAACACATAACCTGGCTGCGATCTTGAATCATCTTTGTCGGTTTGGAAGCTAGCATCAGTGTAACCCTTTACAAGTAGCTCTTTCTCACCTCCATATATATCAAGAATGAATCCTTAGTTCTTCTCAAGTACTTAAGAATGTTCTTGACTGCTGTTCAGTGACCTTCACCAGGATCAGACTGGTATCTGCTAGTCATGCTTAAAGCATATGATATGTCTGGTCGAGTATATATCATGGAATACATGATAGACCCTATAGCAGATGCATAAGGAATCTTACTCATGCAATCTCTCTCTTCTTTGCTAGAAGGAGATTGAGCCTTAGATAGACTTATACCATGTGATATAACCAAAAATCCCTTCTTAGAATCTTGCATGTTAAACCGTTTTAACACTTTGTCTATGTATGTACTTTGACTTAGGCCAAATAATCTTTGAGATCTATCTCTATAGATCCTGATACCTAACACATAGGTTGCTTCGCCCAAATATTTCATAGAAAAACAATTCCCTAACCAAGTCTTTATAGACTGAAGGGTAGGAATGTCATTTCTTATGAGAAGTATGTCATCTACATACAAAACCAGAAAAAACCACTATGCTGTCACTAACCATTTTGTAGACACAAGGTTCATCTTCATTTTTAATGAAACCAATCTGTTTAACAGCTTCATTAAAACGAAGATTCCAGCTTCTAGAAGCTTGCTTTAATCCTTAAATGGATAATTGCAACTTACATACCTTTCCAGCATTTTTAGGTATAACAAAACCTTCAGGTTGTGTTATATACACATCTTCAAGAAGGCTTCCATTTAGGAAGGTTGTCTTGACATCCATTTGCCAGATTTCATAAGCATGGTAAGCTGCAACAGCAAGCAAGATTCGAACAGATTTAAGCATGGAAACTGGGGAAAAGGTTTCATCATAGTCTACAACATGAATTTGCTTGAAACCCTTAGCCACCAACCGTGCTTTAAAGGTACTTACATTACCATCCATGTCAGTTTTCCTTTTGAAAACCCAATTGAACCCTATGGGTTTTATCCCTTCGGGTGGCTCAATCAAGGTCCATACCTTGCTAGTGTACATGGAATCCATTTCAGATCTCATGGCATCAAGCCATTTCTCAGATTCTGGACTCAAAAGAGCTTCTTGGTAAGTCACTGGCTCATCTTGATCCATTAGCAATACATCCCCTTCCCGAGACACAAGGAAACCATATCTCTCGGGTTGGATGTACCATATCTGACCTACGCAAGTCTTGCGCTACTTGAGCAGGTGGCTCCACAACACTTTGTAGTATCTGCTCTTATTCCACTATTGGCTCATTGCTACTTTGTGGTACTTGAATTTCTTCAAGTACTACTTTCCTCCCACTTATTTTCTTAGAGATAAATTCCTTCTTTAAGAATACAACAGTCCTAGCGACAAACACTTTGCCTTTGCTAGGATTATAGAAGTAGTAACCCTTAGTTTTTTTGGGTATCCCATAAATAAGCACTTATCTGACTTGGGTCCTAGTTTATCTGAAACTTGGCATTTTACATAAGCTTCACAACTCCGAATCTTCATAGAAGACATACTAGGTCGTTTCCCAGTCCATATCTCATATGGTGTCTTTATAACAGCCTCAGATGGAACACGGTTTAGTGTGAAGGCTGTTGTTAACAAAGCATGACCCCAAAAGGAGTCAGGGAGATGCAAATGACTCATCATGGATCTAACCATATCTAATAGAGTTCTATTTCTCCTTTCAGAAACTCCATTCCATTGAGGTGTTCCAGGAGGAGTGAGTTGAGATATTATCACACACTCTTTCAGATAGTCATCAAATTGTTGGCTCAAGTATGCTCCACCTCGATCTGATCGAAGTGTTTTAATAGTCTTGCCAAGTTGGTTTTGTACTTCATTCTTGAATTCCTTGAACTTTTCAAAGGATTCAGATTTGTGTTTCATTAGATACACAAATCCATATCTACTGAAATCATCAGTAAAAGTGATGAAGTATTGAAAACCTCCTCTAGCCATTGTGCCCATGGGCCCACATACATCACTATGTATGAGACCAAGAAGATCATTGGCCCTTTCACCTTTTCCAGTGAATGGGGTTTTGGTCATCTTCCCCAATAGACAAGATTCACATGTCTCAATTGATTCAAAATCAAAGGAGTCCAAATAGCCATCTTGGTGGAGTTTGGATATGCGTTTCTCATTTATGTGGCCTAGGCGACAATGCCAAAGATAAGTTGGGTTCAAATCATTTGTTTTGACCCTTTTAGCATTTATGTTATAGATAGGCATTTCGAAGTCAAGAACGTATAGTCCATTGTTTAATTTTGCACAACCATAAAACATATCATTTAAATAAATTGAACAACTACTGTTCTTTATTATAAATGAAAAACCACTCTAGTCTAAACAAGAAACAGAAATAATATTCCTACTAATGGCTGGCACAAAATAACAATTATCTAACTCAATAACTAGCCCAGTTGGCAAAGTTAAATAATAAGTTCCTACGGCTAAAGCAGCAACTCTTGCTCCATTTCCCACATGTAGGTCTATTTCGCCTTTAGTCAATGGTCTACTCTTTTTTATATCCTGTACATTCACACAAATGTTTGATCCACATCCAGTATCTAATACCCAAGATGCAGAAGTAGACAAACTGACTTCTATAACATAAATACCTGAAGCGGAAGTCTCACTTCCCTTCTTGATCTCCTCCAGGTACTTTGCACAGTTTCTTTTCCAATGTCCTGATTGGCCACAGTAGAAACATTTTCCTTTCTTAGCTATCCCGCCCACATGCTTCAAAGTAGAGGTATTAGGCTTGTCTTTGCCCTTGTCCTTTGGATTGAAATAGGGATTCTTGAATTTCTTCTTGCCCTTGCCTTTTCCATGTTGGACCATCAATATGGCCTTCCCTTTACCTTTATTAATGTTTTGCTCAACTGTTCTTAACATGCTCAACAATTCTGGCAGTGGTTTGTCAAATTCATTCATGTTGTAGTTCATGACGAATTGACTATAGTTGTCCGGAAACGATTGCAGGACAAGATCAGTGGCCAACTCTTGGCCTAATGGGAATCCAAGCCTTTCTAGGTTTTCAATGTACCCAATCATGTTGAGTCCACGAGCACCTACAAGACTTCCCTCTGCCAGTCTACATTGATAAAGTGCCTTTGAGACTTCAAATCGTTCATGCCTAGCTTGGCCTTGATAAAGTCTCTTTAAATTTACGATATCTCCATGTTCTCATGCTATTTTTGGAGTTCAACATTCATGGTAGCAAGCATAAGGCAACCTACATTGAGAGCATCATCTAGATGCTTCTTAAAAGCATCCTTATCAGCTTTCGATGCAGTTGCAGCAGGTGTTTCAGGAACGAGTTCTTCTAGGGCATATAGCTTCCTTTCATGCCTATGGACAATCCTTAGGTTTCTGTACTAGTCTAGAAAGTTAGTTCCGGACAGTTTGTCCTTCTCAAGGACAGATCTCAGTGACAGGTTACTTGTTGTGTTCGTTGCCATGGTTATCTATTAACAGAAAATTATGAACGCAAGTATCATATAACAAACATATTTAATAAGGTCTTTAATTAAATATGCCTCCCACTATTTTGATTCAAAATAAGTACCCTCGATATAGAATCAGAAAATCCCATCACAAGATTTTCTAGTGGGCCAAGATCCATATTTCACCTAATTTTAAGTCAGCTTTGGCTGATCGCTTAAGAAAAGGTTATTTAGGTAGGAACACGATTTCCAATTGCATCTCATACAACTCTTGGATAGTTAGGTGAATAACTCTTATTCTAATTCATCTTATGAAATAATGCCTAACTTAGTGCCTCTAGGTTTTTCAATCCTATTGAATATACCTAGTTAAGTCAAAACCCAATGATTAACAATCGGATATTACTTTTATCCTATCGTGCCTCACTGGAATAGATAAAGGTACCCTGCTTTGGTAGACCCACACTTAATCGGTTCTAGCCTTGACGAGTGTCATTCATTGGAAGGCAAAACATGACTTAATATTTTCTTTGAGGGATTTGATCGCTTTAATTTTATTTGTTTGTAAAAATATTTAACAAAACATACAAGCATGCATCTCATACAAATAAATGATATGGTTATGGCCTGCTAAAATCCCAAAACAAAATTACATCATGTATATAATCTTGAAGTCTCCATCCACATGTCTCCACATGCCCCATTGACTCCATGTCCTCCTGATTATATTACATAACAAGAAGAAACCTTATTTAACATACGAGGGGATAGAGATGAGAAAAGAATTACAAATGGAATATAAGAGGTAAGGCACGACATGCAGGTCGTATTTAAATAAAACAACTAAGGCCATAACCAATCATCATCCATATTGATTGTAAAACAAGTGATATAATTAGATGTATATATTGAGTGAGGGTTGATAACGCGCATATGAAATAACACACTACGCAAAAATTGGATTTGATAAACCCTTTACCAATCATCAATAATTGTCTCGCATAAAACAAATACTTCACGAATCTGTAAACAGGTAAGTCCCTCGTATCACTCGAATACGCTCTTGTCAGCAAATTGATAAGTAGCATATTTATCGCAACCAATATTTGAGTCGAGACAAGGTTTCAAAAATTGAACCCTTTGATGCCCAAGACATGAACTCTTCATGTTCCATGGGACCCTCTAACACCAGAACATATATATTATACATCACACACAAAACAATCAAGAATGGAATCAAAATAAACTGAAACGCGCACCTGCGCTTCACCTGCGCCCAACGTGGGTGAAGCGCAGGTTCCAGTTTTAAATTCTGTAAGTTGTGCTTCACTTCCACTTCACGTGCGCTTCACGTGCGCTTCACTTGTGCTTCACTTGCTCTCAGCGTGAGTGAAGCACATGTGTCAGAATCAAAATCTTGTATGCTGCGATTCACCTACGCTCAGCGCAGGTGAAGCACAGATAACAGCGATCAACTGCGTTATGCGCTTTAAACAGTAAACAAAATATCACAATATTCAAAACGATTAAAAGCATAAAACGTATTTATCGCAAACCAACGCTCTGATACCAATTGAAGGGAATCAAGCATGTGGGTCAGGGTGCAGCGGAATAAATGGATTCCCTCCCTTGTTATGATCGTAAATGCGAAAACATGAATTAAGGCATAAAAGGCATAAAATAAAAGACATACCTTTTGCGGATTGAGAACTAGGCAATAGTAGCCACGTCTCTAGAGGTGTCCACGCCAACAGCCGAACTAGGAAACCCTCCTCAACTCTGCTATGAGCGTTTAGAGAGTAAAAGCCACTTCTCATATATCTATACGGTAATGCATCTAATGCTATATTTATAAAGTCGTGGCTAGGGTTTTACCCTTCACTCTATTAACCCTAACACATATGGGCCTGGCCCATTATGTTATAATTCTAATCAAATTAGAATTATTATCTTTCCTAGCGGCTTGTTGTATGCATGTGACCCAATAGGCTTTTAATATTTGGTTATGATATTAAAATAAAACCCTTTTATATTCAATATCATAAATAGTGAGCGGTATCTTGCAATACATCACTACTACCCAAATATTGAGAATGTCAACAACTTTGACGAATCCTATTTCATGATAATAATTTATATGATCTGTCCCTTTGTCCAAATATCTAATTGAACACAAGGGCATGAAATGTGTCAACTTTGTATAGTTCAATTTATGTTTTCCATGATGCCCAAGTAGGCTGTACAGAAAATAAACATCTCATGTTTATCCTCCTGAGCATGGCCATGCATTTTGCAGTCTCACTTTATCAAGAGGCCTACAGATATAACTCCTATTACATAGAAGGGACAAATCCCATCTAGGTCACTCACATCCCCCCACATAATTTATTATATGTCCAAAAACCAACTTTATGATCACCTTGTTACAGGCAACGTTTGATGATATTTAAAACATATAATTCCTTATGTAGGAATCGAAGTGATTTCAGGTCAAAGGACTTCATATAATATTTATCAATGTAAAAAACGTTCATGACACTTATGTAACAATCCATGCAACGTTCTTATGGTGGGTCAGACCAGTACACCATTACTCTTAATGTGTACTTACGTGAGCACACGATATCTCATATCCATGATCCGTGAGATGTGATCATCAACGAACTCACATACTAGTCTAGATGCATCTTTTGTCCTAAGAAGATGCTTGACCAGGGACTATTTTAAGAATAGTTCTTCATAAGATCTCACGATCAAGTCATCTACTTGATTTCTTATGAAGTTTAAGCTTACTATTCTAAGGACATTAATTATATTCTAAAAGAATGAATTGCCTTTATAAAATAACATGATACAAGTGATGGATGTTTAAAACATATAAGTCTCTAGTGCATATACTAACAGGACTCCCCTTCCTCCTTCGAAGAACTTGAAGATTCTTCAGATCTTTCCTCAGCAGGCTTCACTGTCTAAGGTGTTGTGGGTCCTTACTATGAGGATGAGGGGGTTACATTACCTAAGATCAATTTGGGTCTCTTCTTTTGTTGAGCTTCTTGTTCTTTTAGGTCCTTTAGCTCCTAGTTTCTCCTCCCTTCTTCTCTATTTTTCTTCTTGATCTCCAATGCAGCTACTTGTTGTAACTTAAGTGCATCTGCCTGGTTTACACTTGCACTTCTAGTAATTCTGCTTTCTGGTTTAGCTTCAACAATTGGTGTAAAGATTTTCAATGTTTTCTTCTTCTATGAAGATATCTTCAATTTTCTCTTCATTTTCCTCCTATTCTTCTCCACTTTCTTAGCCTTAACATAAGCCAATATAGCCTGTTGAGCAGCAACATCTATGGCATGGTCTTGTGCCTCCTGAGGCTCCTTTTGTTCTTTTTCTTCCTCCTCCAAAGTTGTAGCAAGTGCTACTACTTTGGAAAGCTCTGGATTAGGATGGCTTACAAAAGTGGGAACTGCTTTAATAGTTCTCTCGGAAGATACAGAGTCCGTATCTAGATTGATAACTATAGTGGCTACACTATTTTGATCTTCCACTACATGTTCATTTGCCTATCCCTCAAGATTTGAGGAAGGTATATTAGTTGTAGTAGTTAATCCCTCAAGAGCCTTCTGAGGTTCTTTAGAATGCCCTAGAACATTTGTTTGAACCTCTTTAGACTGTCTGAGTTCTGTATTCTTAGTAGGTGCTTCAGACTGTCTGATTTTTACAATTGTCTGAAGGTCCTCATCACCTTCAATATCCCTGAATTTTTCCTTCACCGCTTTCTTCTTCTTGGGGGTGATCTTTGCATTTTGGTGTTTCTTCTGCTCAAATTCCTCCCTCCTGGTATCTCCCTTGAGCTCATTTTCAAGCAAGTCCAGTGCAGTTCTCACAATAGTTGCAGCGTTGTGGTGGGCTAGGTCAACTATCAAAGGGGCTTCGGGTGCACATGCAATTACTTCAATCATCATCTGCCTTATGTTTCTAGCAGTGAAGTATGTTGGTGCCCTATGGAGTGTGCTCTTATGGATAGGGACTTTGAAATGGTACATAATCTTCTAAATCAGTATGTTGTCAGGAAAACTGCTTGCAGTGTCATGAACCTTCTTCACCATGTGAGACACAATCAACTTAGTAAAGTTGGCTTTATGCATTTTCAGAAGATGAATCAAGTGAAACCTCTCCATCTCTGAGACATGGTCCCTGCTCCCCATTTTAGGGATGATGATGCACCCTAAAATAACATGCAGAATGTGAGCCTTGTTTGAAATGTTTGAGGACTTCATCTTTACTGGCTTCTCCTCACCATAAAGCAGCACATTATATCTTCCTTGACCTTGTTGCTTGTCTCTCGTTCTGACTAAAACACAGTGCCTTTAGACATAACTTCGGTAACTATAGAGTTTGGGTTTCCTATGTCTAGGCTCCCCCATCCTCACTCCTAGTCGAAACTAGCCTATAACTCCGGCGCAAGCGCGGAAGTCAGGGATTAAGTACAGAATAATATTGCCAATATTATAGACAGAGAGCTCAGGAAATAATAATATAGAGTTTACATACACTCGGGGATAGAATCAATTACATCCAATCCTAATGGAGAGTTAACTACACGAGGTAGCCATACAAACCACCGAAGATGCTGTCACCATCTTCAATCCTTGTAAAGCGCTCCTCCTCTCCTACTCTAAACTTAGCTTTGGTGCATTATCACTGAAATATAGATGAATTACAATAATCGTGCACACTGGATTGGTGCAAGAGGTTCCTATTTATAGACTAAGGAAAGACACAACAATTTGGGAAGAGATCTATCTAAAAACGGCAACAGGGATCAAATCAGCGTAACCTGCGCTCCAGGCTGCGCTACAGCGCACGATGAGGCGCAATATCCAAAGAGTCTGCGCTTTACCTGCGCTATAGCGCAGGGTGAAGCGCATGTAGCGTCCTGCAGCTCCAACTTTCTCTTTTTAATCTTGATCTCTCCCCGAGACTGGTTTTAGCAGATTTGTCTTTCCTTATTTCCCTTTTCTTGATGATATCTTTGTATTTATTGAGCAATCTTTGATTTAATTGGGAAACTTGTCTGCAGAATCTTTGATTGATTGGCAGTGATCTCCTCATTAATGGCTTCAAATCTTCTTTAAATCTTCATTAAATATCTTCAATCAATATCAAATCTTGCAGACATCTCCCTCATTTAATGCTATCTATCCTTCAAATCAAATCTTTGCAATATCCTACAAAAATCAGCAATATTTCCATTAAAATAGCATCAAATTCCAATCTTAGATTAATAAATACAATTTATCTAATATTTAATAAAAAGGGATTAAACTGGGGCAAAATTACCATTTTATCCTTGATAAGTGAACTAAAAAGTACTCTAATTTATCAACTAATTTTCACTTATCAGGTATTATAGAGTAAACCTAAAATAATAAATAGTTTTTACATGCACGAAGGGTGTAATGATACGAAGTTCAATCCTAATCCAAGTAAAGTGTCTCTAACTCTTCCTTTCTATATTCAATTAATTATTAAATTGCTATTTACAATTTCCGCACAACAATATTCTCAAAACCCGTTGTTTTCTTTTGATAAATAGATCACGAGTACACGCGAATTAATCGTTCCCTGTGGATACGATAACTCTTCTTACTATTATACTACTGGATTTTTGGTTCGCTTGCCAGAAACCCATCAAGTATTTATGGCGCCGTTGCCGGGGAACGGTTTTCAATTTGTGTAGACCGCTTGGTCTAGTTATCAAGTTTTTATCTATCTTAGGATTCTGTTTATTTATTTAATTTATCTATCTTAGGATCTCTTTATTTATTCTTCTTATTACTTTTATGACATATTATTATCTTAGGAAATTTATAGTTTTTCTATTATTATCAATTCTCTTCAACACTTACCTTTTTCAAAGTTTCTTGTTTATGCTTCTGAGAGGCCAGGTGTCTCCCAATCAATTACAATTCGACCCAGAAATAGAGAGGACATCGCGGAGGAACAGAGGTAGGAACAGGAGAATGAGAAGAAGGACAGTTGTTGAAGAACCCAAAAACATGACAGAAGAAGTTCCAAGAAGGACGCTAGGAGATTATATCACTCATCAAGGACCACGTCACTTCTCAAGCATTGTGATACCACCAGCTGCTAGAGCTTTGGAGTTGAAGACTGCGCACCTCAACCTCATCAGTGCACATCAATTCGCTGGATTGGATCATGAAAATCCAAACGCTCATCTCTCTAATTTTTATAAATTGATTGGTACTATGGGTTTCGAGGAATGTAGTTTAGAATCTGTTTACTTACGCTTGTTTCCTTTCTCTCTGATACGCAAAGCTAAGGAATGGCTGCAATCACACCCAAATCAAAGTGTAACCAATTGGGGTGTGGTTGAGGAGAAATTCTTAACAAGATTCTTCCAACCGGGGAAGCAGATTGAAGACAAAGCAGATATTTCTACATTCAGATAAGGGATTGATGAGCCACTATGTGAAGCTTGGGAAAGATTCAAGTCTATGCTGCGCAAATGTCCCAATCATGGCTATGAAGATATAGCCCAACTCAACATATCCTGTAAGGGACTTCGTTCAGATTCAAAGTCATTCATAGATGCTGCAGCAGGGGAACTATCTTATCCGCAGAAGTTGATCAAGCACTAGAAATCATTAACAACTTTGCACAGAACGATCAACAAGCTCAAAGTGGAAGACAGCTCGCGCAATTACTAAAGAAAGGGATGCTGGAACTTAATCAAAATGATGCTCTGTTGGCCGAGAACAAGCTCATTAAATGTCAACTAAAAGCACTCACTGAGACGTTAAAGACACTCCCTTGACAACTCAAAGTTGTCCACTCACAACCCATCCAAGCCCAACCATTGATTTGCGATTTTTGTGGAGGTGACCATCTAAATGGTCAATGTGCTAATTAAGGGATGCAACCAAAGCAAGTCAATTTCATGGGAAACCAGGAGAGGCAAGGTAATTTCTCCAACAACAACAACCAGTACTCACAAGGATGGAGGAGTAACCAAACCAACTCAGGTTGGGGTCAGAATGGAGGATCTAGAAAAACACCTTATCAGCAGCAACCTTCAACGTATGGAAAACTGAATACTTTGGAAGGAAAGATTGATGATCTTGTGCAAGGATTCAATGGATTCAAGAAAAATACAGAAGCATCAATCAAGAATCTAGAAAACCAAGTGGGCCAGCTAGCAACTGAAATGGCAGAGCACAGGCAACATCACTTCTCAGCTGTAACCCAGACTAACCCAAAGGAACAATGCAACTTGGTTGCTACTGATGGCAACAAGTCAGAGGAGGAGGAACCTGATGAGGAAGAAGAAATCATCTTTGAAGAACAACTGCTTCAAAAGGAAGTTGTTCAACAAGATGAAGAAAAAGCAGCACAAGAAGAACACCATGAAGAGAAGGTCTTAGTCACAAGTCACTTGACCCAGGTAAGTTTACTATACCCATCTCTATTAGTAATCTACCCCCTATTCATGCTTTATTGGATCTTGGAGCGAGCATCAATTTGATGTCGCTATCGTATTTTAACAAGTTGAGTAATGTGAAGGTCAATCCTGCAAGGGTGAAGTTGCGTCTTGCAAATAAATCCGCTCAATGCCTTCATGGGATATTAGAGGATATTCAAATCAAAGTGGATAAATTTGCATATGTTGTAGATTTCTACATTGCAGAGACAGAAGAGGATGATACTGATGTCCCCCTAATTTTAGGAAGACCCTTCATGAAACTGCTAAGATGATTATTGATGTTGATCGGGGAAAATATGAATTGAGCTCAAAAGATGAAAGTATTGTATTTCATATTGACAGGGGTATACCCAAATTGCAACAAACTGATGCTATTTCCAAAACAAAACTGCCAGGCTCCGGATTTCTGAGGAAGCCTAGGATGAGGACAAAGCATCCAGAATCAATATGGGAATTCCAATTTAAGAAAAGAAAGGGATCAACATGTGATACTGAGGAAGACAATGACAATGATGGAAGAATCAAGAATTGGCATGGAGGATGGGAGCTCAAAGGAAGAACTGGTATGGAGTCAAACATCATCCTCCACTTGAGGCCACCATAAAAGGGTTGAGTAACCAGGCGTCGAGCTAAAAGACGTTAAACAAGCACTTCCTGGGAGGCAACCCAGTCATTGTAAGTTTTAATTTTTGTTTAATTTTTATTTTGTTAATTTTTAGTCTAAGAATTACCTGTTTAATTAGGAAATTGTTAAAATGAAGGATTTAATTTTAAAGGAATGCATGGAACCAGTTAGGAGTAGCAGAAGCAGAAAAATTTCACTGTAGATCTGCGCTTCAACCTGCGTTGTGGCGCAGGTGAAGCGCAGAATTAAAAATTAAAAGGGTGAGTCTCTGACTTCTGCGCTTCACCTGCGTTGCAGCGCAGGGTGAAGCGCAGAGCGCGGTACTTTAAATTGCTATTTTCGAACGAAGGAGGTTCATTTGAACTTCCCTTCGTTCCCTCCTTTGCGTTTTCTCTGATATTCCTAACCCTTGCTTTGCCTTTTTCACTCCTAATAGCCTTCATTTTTCATTTCTGAGCTTATACCAGGTATGTTTTTATAGTTTTCTTTACTTTTAACCAATTGGAATTTTGATTTTTTATTTTATTTGAGCATAAGCTTAGGATAGGAGACTTAGGATTCTAGGAACCTTTAGGGAAGAAATAAGTGTCCATAATGCTTTAATATATATTGCATGTTGTTGGGATTCATTGTGAGAAATTCCTGTTTGCTTAGGTGGTAGTTTTTGAATGCTCAATAGTTTCTGCAAATTATTTTGTTGGTGCATGTAAGCTTAATTAATTGCTCTGATTCTCTGCAAATTATTCTGTGGGGCGTAGGACCCCCAACTCCAAGATCAGACTTGGCTTCCCTTCTCTTATCACAGCACTCTGTAGATCTAGGAGTGTGGATGTAAACCTCAGGGTTCGCATTGCACTGCCTATGACTAGAGCATATATTGAAGCCAACTGTATCCCAGCTGCGGAGTTACAGGTTGAGGATGAGCAGCAGTAGCAGGCACCACCACCACCACCAGCAGACATGGATGCTCCTGTTTGGGCCCAGCGTCTTGAGGTCCAAAACACTCACATGATGGCTAAGCTTTCCTCCATTCACCGAGCAACTATTCACTTTCAGGGTAGACATTATCAGGCTCGTGTGGACCCCATGACCCCTGCGCAGTTTCATGATTATTTACAGTGGCCTGGGGACAGGCCTATCTTCCCAGGGGGAATGGAGCAGCTGGAGCTGGAGCAGAGGATGGAGCAGCTCACATGGACCAGGACGACTGATTTTTTCTTTCCTATTTGGTGCTTTTCTTTCTTTTTCTTTTTCATTTTTTCTTCTTATTTTATTTTTATTTTCATATTTCTTTTATTTTCCTTTTGATATGTATTGTTTATTATTACCCATTGATACATCATCTATATTATGCAGTACTTATTCAGTTATCTTTTGTTTTTCTGTTAAATTTTAAAATTTTTAGGATTTTTAAACATTTTTTAGGACCTTAGGAAATTAGGATTTAAGGCAACTTTTTCAAAATTCTCTGTAATTAAGTAGTTTAACTAACCAGACTAGGAAAGATGATACGGTTTTGTGATTAATTCCATAATGAGTTAGAATTAAGATACTTCTCAGGAGAACCTATCAGGATAGTTAATTAAAACCATTAAGTGCTTTATCAAGGAAATTTTAGCCAATAATCAGTGAGCTGAGAGCCCAAACACTGAAATTGAGAGCTTTTCACCGCTGCTTGTCAACTGTTATTGCTTGAGTTTCTGAATTTTGTCTTGCTAGTAGAAGATATGGAAGTGACAAAAGCATATTTTGTGATTATAATATTGTGCTCAGTGCCAAATAGCCAACCCTGATTAAATGTTTTCGTTTATTGCTTGCCCATTTGAGCCTTGAATATTTCTTTTGATGCACCCTAGCCATATTCAATGATTTTATCTTGTCCCTTAACACTTGGGATAGAGAGCAAGGTGCACCACAACAAGATGGGACAAGAGGTTGGTGAATTGAAAGGTCAAAGAAATTCAAAGTGCAGGCACAAGAAATCACAAAGAAGAATACTCCCCCACAAATAATCTCTCTATGTATTGTTTATTAGTAAAAAATATTCTGCACAAAAGTATGGATATTGCATAAGTTGGGGGGGAGTACTTCTTCAAATAAAGAGGCCAAGCTGAAAAAGGGCGACAATTCAAGAATGACCAGGTGAATGGAGAGAAGTCCCAAGCACAATCACAAGATGCTCTCTATTCAAAGTGTTCTTTGCATATCTAGAAAAACCATGATTTCTTGATAGCCTAGCCTCATTACAACCAAAGAAAAGACCTTTTTATCCATATTAACTACTTGCAGGTTCAGGTGTTGGAAATGACTATCAATTCTAGTTGTTCAACGGTGGTTAATCCTGAATTTTTCTTATGTTTGGAAAGTGATTGCTGCTTAATAAGGAGTTGATGAAAAGTTCCTTGAATTTGTGATAAGTGAAAATTAGTTGATAAATTAGAGCACTTTTTAGTTCACTTATCAAGGATAAAATGGTAATTTTGCCCCAGTTTGATCCCTTTTTATTAAATATTAGAGAAATTGTATTTATTAATCTAAGATTTGAGTTTGATGCTATTTTGATGGAAATATTACTGATTTTTGCAGGATATTGCAAAGATTTGATTTCAAGGATAGATAGAATTAAATGAGGGAGATGTCTACAAGATTTGAGATTGATTGAAGATATTTAATGAAGATTTAAAGAAGATTTGAAGCCATTAATGAGGAGATCACTGCCAATCAATCAAGGATTCTGCAGACAAGTTTCCCAATTAAATCAAAGATTGCTCAATAAATACAAAGATATCATTAAGAAAAGGGAAATAAGGAATGACAAATCTGCTAAAACCAGTCTCGGGGAGAGATCAAGATTAAAAAGAGAAAGTTGGAGCTGCAGGACGCTACCTGCGCTTCACCCCGCGCTATAGCGCAGGTGAAGCGCAGACTCTCTGGAAGTTGCGCCTCATCTTGCTTTGTAGCGCAGCCTGGAGCGCAGGTTACGCTGATTTGGTCCCTGTTGCCGTTTTTAGAAAGATCTCTTCCCAAATTGTTGTGTCTTTTCTTAGTCTATAAATAGGAACCTATTGCACCAATCACGGTGTGCAGGATCATTGTAATCCAGTCTATATTTCAGTGATAATGTACCAAAGCTAAGTTTAGAGTAGGAGAGGAGGAGCGCTTCACAAGGATTGAAGATGGTGACAGCATCTTCGGTGGTTTGTATGGCTACCTCGTGTAGTTAACTCTCCATTAGGATTGGATGTAATTGATTCTATCCCCAAGTGTATGTAAACTCTATATTATTATTTATGTGCTCTCTGTCTATAATATTGGTAATTTTATTCTGTACTTAATTCCTAATTCCCGCGCTTGCGCCTGGAATTATAGGCTAGTCTCAACTAACTAGGTTAGTTTTGATTAGGACTGAGAGTGGGGGAGTGGCTTCTAAAGAGACTCACTCTCTGATTGAATAAGAATACTCGGTTAACCACTGACCGAAAAGGGGTGTTTACTAATGATTGATGGGTAGTGTGAGTACCATAATGAAGGGCATCCGACCATTAGGCTTGGTATTGATAAACCGATAGCAAGGAGTTAGTTGATTTTGAATCCAGGATTCGAACATAGGCGTATCCTGATGAGTAAGGGTAGTGACAGTACTTGAGCGAAGGTGCGTCTACAGCTATAGGCCTCGTTTATAAACTAAGTTCCTTTACAAACCGACTAAAAAAAGAGCAAAATAAGTCGAGGGTAAGTCTGTCGCCTGGGAGAGCCCGCATGGATTATCTTTGAGTGTGTGAGGCCGCTGGTAACTCGGGGTCTTAGCAATAGAGTTTGTCTAGGATATTATAGAGTAAACCTAAAATAATAAATAGTTTTTACATGCACAAAGGGTGTGATGATATGAAGTCCAATCCTAATCCAAGTAAAGTTTCTCTAACTCTTCCTTTCTAATTCTATTAATTATTAATTTGCTATTTACAATTCCACAACAATATTATCAAACCTTTGTTTCCCTTGATAATTAGATCACAAGTTTACGTGAATTGACCATTCCTTGTGGATACGATACTCTTCTTACTATTATACTGCTGGATTTGTGGTTCGCTTGCCAGAAACCCATCAAGTATTTTTGGCGCCGTTGCCGGGGAACGGTTTCAAATTTGTGTAGACCTTGGCGGTCTATTTATCAAGGATATCTATCTTAGGATTTCTTTTATTTATTATTCTTATTATTTTAGGAAATTTATAGTTTTTCTATTATTATAAATTTTTCTTCCACACTTACCTTTTTCAAGTTTCTTGTTTATGTTTTTGAGAGGCCAGGTGTCCCCCAATCAATTACAACTTGAAGCAGAAATAGGAAGGACATCAAGGAAGAACAAAAGTAGAAACAAGGAAAGGAGACAAGGGAGAAGTCGAGAAGAAAATAAAAATATTTTATTTTTAATCATTTTATTTTAATTATTATTATTTATTATTATTATTTTGAAAAAAAAATTAAATATTTATTATTATTAATAAAAAAAATTAAAAATAAAAAAAATAATATTTTTGTTATTTTGTTTTTCTCTTTGTTTGAGCAACTTGATTATTTCTCTTGAGAAAACAGGTAACAGAAAAAGGGGCAGAGCTCAAGGAGACAATCTCAACACTCTCTGTTCTACCACCCCAAGTGAAGTAAATGCTAAATGGATTGTGAATGGCAAAATCAACCATGGAGAACCCTTGGAGATTATGTTAGGTGGCAAGAACCAAGTTACTCCTCTCATGCACCAATTCAAGGTAACTTCTCTAATTACAACAATTATTCTAACAATTTTTCACAGGATTAAGGAAGTTACAAGAATCAGAATTTTGGATGGCACCAAGATGATGTTTCACTCCGTATGCAACCTTCTTTTCAACAACAGCAAAGTTACTCTTCACACCAACAAAGATACTCAAAATATGATAAGTTTTTGGAAGAACTCAATCAAGACAATATACGATTTCAGAAGGAGAGAGAAGAAGCAAGAAGAAAAAATGATGCTTTGATAGCACAACTAGCAGAACAAAGGGAGTTAAGACTTCAGAAGGAAAGAGAATAAGCAAGAAGAAACACTGACACCTTGTTGGAGCAATTAACAGAAACATGAGCCAACCAACAATCAGAACAAATCTCAGCAAGGCATTCAGATAGTGACGATGATATTGAAGACAAGTGGGATGAATATGTACAATTTCAGCAGTATTTTGAAAGAGAAGAACTAATTGTTGGCCTCGTACTAGAGAAGATACACAATATGATCAACTGTTGGAACAAGCAATCTTCAACAAATGCAGTACCCAACCCCGAAGAGCAGTGCGATGACATTGTTCAGCTGATAGGGGAGGAAATCAATGACAATCTGGCTGATGAAGAAGAAAAAGAAAAGGAAGAAGAGGAAACTGAAGGAATTCAAAAAGGAAAAGCTGAAGAAAGGGGATCAGAAGAAGCTGATGAAGAAACAGAAGAAGAAGGTGCAGCAGAATTAGAAGAAGAAGATGGAGAGGATGAAACAGAAAAGATGGTGCTTGAAGAAGAGGCTGACTGTCAAAGGGAGAAAGAGCACAACACATATGGGGGTGTACATGATCAAGAAAAAGAGAAAAAGAGTGAACAGAGAGATGGTGAATCAATGCCCGAGGAAGGAAGGGAAGTGGTATCAAGATCAAAGACCTTGCCAACCAGTCCTCCAAAGGAAGATCAAGAAAGGCATGGTACAAGTGATAAACCTTCCAGACCTCACAAAAGAAAGGCCTGCGATCACACTGACCAGAACAAGGTAAAGAGAAGAAAAGTCAAGCTAGCATCAAATTCAGAGCCTAGAGCCAGATTAAAGATCAAGTGGTCAAGTGTGTTCTATATCAAAGACCCCTGCGAAGTAAAGGAGTTAAGAGCAATCAACTGTGAATCATCTAAGCTTCAGGAAAAGAAGACTCATGCACATGGGAGCAAGATAATAAAGAAAAGAAGAGTCAAGCCAAGGGAGTCAAAAGCATGGTCTAACTCCAGGAAGAAGCCCAAATGGTCAAAGTCACTTCACACTACAGGTTGCTCCAAGGCAAGATTATGGGGAGGTTTACAGGCCAGAAAAAGGAAGGGTGCAGCTCACAAGCTCACTAAAATATTTCAGTTTCAGCCACCTTGAGACAACAGGCGTCGAGCTACCAGATGTTAAACAAGCGCTTTCTGGGAGGCAACCCAGAGATTTTTAAAGTTTTTTAATTAATTTTAGTTTTGTTTTATTTTCTTGTTTGTTAATTAGGATTTTCCAATTTTTTTTTAGGATTTAGGAAATTTTCAAAATTGATTGGAATAAGTTTGTGGAAAATAATTTTTTTTTTAAAAAAATAGGAAGTAGCAGAAAACGTGACTGAAAATTGTAAAAATGCATTCTGTTTTCTGCGCTTCAACCTGCGCTGTAGCGCAGGTAAAGCACAGATATGCAATTTTAGTCACTGTATTCTGCGCTTCACTTGCGCTGTAGCGCAGGGTGAAGCGCAGGATACGAAATTTAAAAAAAAAACCTTCTATTTCTCATGTGTTGTTTCTCTACTTCCTAAGCTCTTCTTTTCAATCTTTCCACTCACAAACCTCCATCAATTTTGAAACTTTCAGTTATGTTTTCTTTAATTGTTACCAATTGAAATCTTCATTTACTCTATTTGCCCTTTAGGGTAGCAACTTTAGGATCGTGAATATTATTGACTATTGCTATCTTGAATGTGATTTTGGCTGTGTGGAACATGAAGAACAATTTGCTTGAATTAAAATGCTCTTTGTTTTGTGAGTTATTAAAGTTGAAAGCGTTATGCTCTGTTTCTTTCAAAAATCTTGAACTTTCACTTTCCATGGATTGATTGAATACTTGCAAAACAAATGAGTATGATTGTTTTTAGGAAGTCATTACCAAGTGCACTGAACTTTTGTTGTGAAAATATTAATTCTTTGAATTATGCATGTATATTGGTTAATGATGGCTTCCATGTTCTTCATGAATTGCACAGACTGCTGCAAAGTATAAAGACCAGTTGATCTCAAACCAATCAGGAGTGCTAGACCCATACCCAAGTTTGCTGCTTGAAGAGTTCCGGATATTCTTGCAGTGGCCTGGGGACAGCCCTATTTTATCAGGGGGGATGGAAGCAGCAGTAGGACAAGGACTTACAGGATACAGAGGATGAAGATTGATACTGGTGTTTTCTCTCTTTTAGTTTTTTCTTTTATTTTCAATTATTTTATAGAAATTTTTCTAGTTAATTAGGATTTTTGTTCTGTATTTCATATTTTTTAAATTTTTAGAATTTTTAAAAATTTTTAGGACCTTAGGAAATTAGGAATCAAGGTAATGTTTTCCAATTCTCTATAAATAAGTAGTTTAACTAACCAGATTAGGAAAGATGATAGGGTCTTGTGATTAATTCCATAATCAGTTAGGATTAGGATACTTCTCAAGAGAACCTATCAAGATAGTTAATTAAAACCATTAAGTGCTTTATCAAGGAATTTTAGCCAATAATCGGTGATCTGAGAGCCCAAACACTGAAATTGAGAGCTTTTCACCGCTGCTTGTCAACTGTTATTGCTTGAGTTTCTGAATTTTGTCTTACTAGTGGAAGATATGGAAGTGATAAAGGCATATTTGTGATTATAATATTTTGCTCAGTGCCAAATAGCCAACCTTGATTAAATGTTTCCGTTTATTGCTTGCCCATTTGAGCCTTTAATATTTCTTTTGATGCACCCTAGCCATATTCAATGATTATATCCTGTCCCTTAACACTTGGGATAGAGAGCAAGGTGCACCACAACAAGATGGGACAAGAGGTTGGTAAATTGAAAGGTCAAATAGATTCAAAGAGCAGGCACAAGGAATCGAAGAGAAGAGTATTCCTCCATAAATTAGTTCTCTATGTTATTATTTATTATATAAAAAAGAGAAAAAAAAAAGAGAAAAAAGAGAAAAAAAAATTCTGCACAAAAGTGTGGAAATTGAATAAGTTGAGGGGAGTATTTCTTCAAATAAAGAGGCCAAGCTGAAAATGGGTGATCATTCAAGAATGACCAGGTGAATGGAAAGAAGTCTCAAGCACAATCACAAGATGCTCTCTATTCAACGTGTTCCTTGAATATCCAGAAAAAACCATGATTTCTTGATAGCCCAGCCTCATTACAACCTAAGAAACACCTTTTGATCCATATTAACTGCTTGGAGGTTCAGATCTTGGAAACGACTATCAATTCTAGTTGTTCAACAGTGGTGAATAAGATTGAGGGAAACACTTACCTGTGAGAATGAGAGATTTCCTTGGTTTATCACTTACTGCTTTAATTGCTATTATTGAGAAGTTTGATTGATGTTTGTATTTCTATTCTGATTAATGATTGGTAACATCCCTTGATCCTGAGTTTTTCTTATGTTTGGAAAGTGACTGCTACTTAGGAAGGAGTTGAGGAATAGTTCCTTGAATTTGTTTTAATTGTTTGAAACACACTGGGAATAGAATTGATTTTTAATTGTAAAGAGGTCTCTTGCTTGAGGTCAAGCAAGAAGTTAAGTTGGGGGGATTTTGATAAGTTAAAATTAGTTGATAAATTAGAGCACTTTTTAGTTCACTTGTCAAGGATAAAATTATAATTTTTCCCCACTTTAATCCCTTTTTATTAAATATTAGAGAAATTGTATTTATTAATCTAAGATTTGAATTTGATGCTATTTTGATGGAAATATTGCTGATTTTTGCAGGATATTGCAAAGATTTGATTTGAAGGGTAGATGGCATTAAATGAGGGAGATGTCTGCAAGATTTGAGAAGATTTGAATTTGATGCTATTTAATGAAGATTTAAAGAAGATTTGAAGCCGTTAATGAGGAGATCACTGCCAATCAATCAAGGATTCTGCAGACAAGTTTCCCAATTAAATCAAAGATTGCTCAATAAATACAAAGATATCATCAAGAAAAGGGAAATAAGGAAAGACAAATCTTCTAAAACCAGTCTCGGGGAGAGATCAAGATTAAAAAGAGAAAGTTGGAGCTGCAGGACGCTACCTACGCTTCACCCCGCGCTATAGCGCAAGTGAAGCGCAGACTCTCTGGAAGTTGCGCCTCATCCTGCGCTGTAGCGCAGCCTGGAGCGCAGGTTACGCTGATTTGGTCCCTGTTGCCGTTCTTAGATAGATCTCTTCCCAAATTTTTGTGTCTTTCCTTAGTCTATAAATAGGAACCTCTTGCACCAATCCCGGTGTGCACGATCATTGTAATCCAGTCTATATTTCGGTGATAATGTACTAAAGCTAAGTTTAGAGTAGGAGAGGAGGAGCTCTTCACAAGGATTGAAGATGGTGACAGCATCTTCGGTGGTTTGTATGGCTACCTCGTGTAGTTAACTCTCCATTAGGATTGGATGTAATTGATTCTATCCCCTAGGGTATGTAAACTCTATATTATTATTTCTGTGCTCTCTGTCTATATTATTGGTAATTTTATTCTGTACTTAATTCCTAATTCTCGCGCTTGCGCCTGGAGTTATAGGCTAGTCTCAACTAACTAGGTTAGTTTTGATTAGGACTGAGAGTGGGGGAGTGGCTTCTAAAGAGACTTACTCTCTGATTGAATAAGAATACTCGGTTAACCACTGACCGAAAAGGGGTGTTTACTAATGATTGATGGGTAGTGTGAGTACCATAATGAAGGGCATCCGACCATTAGGCTTGGTATTGATAAACCGATAGTAAGGAGTTAGTTGATTGTGAATCCAGGATTCGAACACAGGCGTATCCTGATGAGTAAGGGTAGTGATAGTACTTGAGCGAAGGTGCGTCTACAGCTATAGGCCTCGTTTATCAACTAAGTTCCTTTACAAACCGACTAAAAGAAGAGCAAAATAAGCCGAGGGTAAGTCTGTCGCCTGGGAGAGCCCGCATGGATTGTCTTGGAGTGTGTGAGGTCGCTGGTAACTCGGGGTCTTAGCAATAAAGTTTGTCTAGGATATTATAGAGTAAACCTAAAATAATAAATAGTTTTTACATGCATTAAGGGTGTGATGATATGAAGTCCAATCCTAATCGAAGTAAAGTGTCTCTAACTCTTCCTTTCTAATTCTATTAATTATTAATTTGCTATTTACAATTCCGCGACAATATTATCAAACCGTTGTTTCCCTTGATAATTAGATCACAAGTTTACGTGAATTGACCGTTCCCTGTGGATACGATACTCTTCTTACTATTATACTGCTGGATTTGTGGTTCGCTTGCCAGAAACCCATCAATTTGTTTTTGATTTTTTAGTTATTCAGGGGATAGAATTGATTTTTTTATTGCAAAGAAGTCTCTTGCTTGAGGACAAGCAAGAAGTTAAGTTGGGGGGTATTTTGATAAGTGAAAATTATATGATAAATTAGAGCACTTTTTAGTTCACTTATCAAGGATAAAATGGTATTTTTGCCCCAATTTAATCCCTTTTTATTAAATATTAAATAAATTGTATTTATTAATCTTAGATTTGAATTTGATGCTATTTTGATAGAAATATTACTGATTTTTAAATTTGCATAATACTGCAAGGATTTGATTTGAAGGAAAGATGACATTAAATGAGGAAGATATCTGCAAGATTTGAAGTTTAATTGAAGATATTTAATAAAAATTTGAAGATTATTTGAAGCAATTAATGAAGATATCACTGCCAATTAAACAAGGATTCTCCAGACAACCTTCCCAATTAAATCCAAGATGCTCAATAAATGCAAAGATTTCACGAAGAAAAGGGAAACAAGGAAAGACAAATCAGCCAAAACCAGTCTCGGGGAGAGATCAAATTAAAAAGAGAAAGTTTGAAGCTGCAGGACGCATTCTACGCTTCAACCTGCGCTACAGCGCAGGGTGAAGCGCAGCCCTCTGGAACCTACGCTGTAGCGCAGGGTGAAGCGCAGAACACGAAGATTCTCACCCTGTTGGCGTTGTTGGATAGATTTCTCCCCAATTTTCTTTGTCTTTCCTTAGCCTATAAATAGGACCCTCTTGCACCAGATCAAGTGTGCACGATTATTGTAATTCATTTATATTTCAGTGATAATGCACCAGTTCTAATTTTAGAATAGAAGAGGAGGAGCGTTTCACAAGGATTGAAGATGGTGACATCATCTTCGGTGGTTTGTATGGCTACCATGTGTAGTTAACTCTCCATTAGGATTGAATGTAGTTGATTCTATCCCCAAGTGTATGTAAACTCTATCTTATTATTTCTGTGCTCTCTATCTATAATATTGGTAATCTTATTCTGTGCTTAATCCCTGACTTTCGCGCTTGCGCCGGAGTTATAGGCTAGTTTCGACTAGGATTGAGGATGGGGGAGCCTAGACATAGGAAACTCAAACTCTGAGTGAATAAGAGGACTCGATATTAGAAAACCGACACATGAGCGTTACTAATGACTGATGGGTAGTGACAGTATCATAACGAAGGGAGTTCACAGGATTAGGCTTGTGTATCGATAACAACGGTTAGTTGATAGTAATTCCAGTGGCCGACACATGGTCGTATCTAAGGATTGAGGGGTAGTGTGAGTATTCTAAATAAAGGTGCGTCCACATGATTAGGCATTGGTCCATTAATGAGTTCCTTTACAAATGGAATAATGAAACCAAAATAAGTAGAGGGTAAGTTTGTCGCTTGGGAGAGCCCGCAAAACTATCTTTGAGTTGTGAGACTGCTGGAAACTCGGGGTCTTAGCAATATAGTTTGTCTACGGTATTATAGAGTAAACCTAAAATAATAAATAGTTTTTACATGCACGAAGGGTGTGATGATACGAAGTTCAATCCTAATCCAAGTAAAGTGTCTCTAACTCTTCCTTTCTATATTCAATTAATTACTAAATTGCTATTTACAATTTCCGCACAAGAATATTCTCAAAACCCGTTGTTTTCTTTTGATAAATAGATCACGAGTACACGCGAATTAACCGTTCCCTGTGGATACGATAACTATTCTTACTATTATACTACTGGTTTTTTGGTTCGCTTGCCAGAAACCCATCAAGGACCGAAGTCAAGTTTTCACATAATTACTTATTTTAACTCACTGCTGAAGCCGACTTATATTAACTCACGGTCGAAACCGGCTTATATTACTCAATGCACATAATCTCAATGAATTAACAACTGATAATAACCATATGATAATAACATCACATTTCGTAAGTTTCGTAACCTAGGGTTCCCATAATCCATAGATAATTCTTCCTAATGCACCCAATACATGTAATCTTTATCAAGTAACACTTTAAGCATAAAGAGGGGAAATTGAGAGAAACGGGATCATGCTCAAGGTTCACAACCATAGAAAGTGTAAGTGTGTGAGTTGTACTCACCTATACTTGAAAATTGAAGGAAGAAGAACGGGTAAAGGTGGATCACTTGATGATTCCTTGCTCTAAATCCCCTCTTCAAGCTTCAATTCAAGCTTCCTCTCTCTAAAACCCAGAGTCTCTCTCTCTAAACTAAAAGTAGAAGAAGAAAGAAAGTGAAGTTCTGATTCTAAATTAAGGATCTAGTGCCTTTAAGTGAATTCTCGCTCAAGCGAGATATTCTCGCTTGAGCAAGCGTGCCGGTTGCATGCTTTTCCTTCACATTCTCGCTCAAGCGAAACTGTCTCTCTCAAGCGAGAATGATCCAAAAAATACCCCCTCTCTGGACGATTCTCGCTCAAGCGAGCTCTTCTCGCTTAAGCGAAAATTGTCCAGAGAGCCTTCCAAAAGTCCCAAGTTTCTCGCTTAAGCGAGTTGCGCTCGCTCAAGCGAGATATGCAGAAACTCAACTTACCCTTTTTGCTGCATAATTCGCTCAAGCGAGATATTCTCGCTTGAGAGAGAATATTGAAACTTCTAAAAACTTGGTTTTTAGTCTAAGTCTTCTTTCCTAATTTCTAAACCTTCTTTTCTTAGTTATTAAGCATACAATTCCCTATCTTAATCTTATAAAATTATGAAAGTTCTAAATTATCGGATGTTACATTTCTACCCCCTTCAAGCAATTTTGTCCCCAAATTGGTTTAAGAAGGAGATAATAGACTATACCTTAAGTGAATAGTTCTGGAAATTGGGCATGGATATCATCTTCCTTCTCCCAAGTTGCCTCTTCTGGTGATTGACCCTCCCAAAACACCTTCACCAATGGAATTGTCTTGTTCCTCAAGGTCTTGACACTTCTGTCTATAATCTGTGCTGGTCTAGAGGGAATGGTGAGATATTTTCTTAATTGTATTGATTCGGAGTTAATGACATGTGAAGGATCATGAACATATTTTCTCAGCTGACATACATGAAAAACATCATGTATCCGGGACAATTGAGGTGGTAAGGCTATCCTGTAGGCTAGAGGGCCAACCCTCTGCAGGATCTGAAACGGGCCAATGAATCTAGGGTTGAGCTTTTTGGTCCTGATGGATCGTCCTATGCATGTGACAGGAGTTACTTTTAAAAACACATGGTCTCCTTCCTCAAATTCTAAGTCCTTTCTTCTCTTATCAGCATAACTCTTCTGCCGGTTTTGGGCAGTTGCAAGTTTTTCCCTAATGACTCTAATCTTTTCAGTGGTTTCCTATACTAACTTTGGACCTAAGAGGGTTCTTTCACCCACCTCAAACCAGCACAAGAGAGATCTGTATTTCCTACCATACAGAGCCTCATAGGGTGTCATACCTATACTGCTATGAGAACTATTATTATAGGCAAACTCTATGAGAGGTAGGTACCTGTCCCAACTACCTGACTCCTCTAACACACAAGCTCTAAGCATATTCTCTAGGGTCTGAATGGTCCTTCCAGACTGACCGTCAATCTGAGGGTGATAAGCGGTACTAAACCTGAGATTAGTCTCGAAAGCCCGATGAGTGCACTCCAAAACCTAGAGGTGAACCTAGGGTCCCTATCTGATACGATGCTAGAGGGAATGCCATGGAGCTTAACAATCTCCTTGACATACAGATTTTCTAACTTACTTAGGGAATAGGTACTCCTAATTGGTAGGAAGTGGGCTGACTTAGTCAGCCGGTCCACAATAACCCAGATGGCATCAAACCCGGCTTAGACTCGAGGTAATCCCACCACAAAGTCCATAGCTATACTCTCCCATTTCCACTCGGGAATTTCTAGAGGCAAAAGGGTTCCTGATGGTTTCTGATGTTCTATCTTAACCTATTGACACACTAAGCACCTAGATACATCTTGGTAGTGCCAGGATGTATGGAAAACTTGCCCCTATGGGCTTCCTCTAAAATCTGCTGCCTAAGACTACCCCCCTTAGGGACACAAACTCTCCCTTGGAAGAGAATCGTCCCATCATCTGACTTAGAAAATCCTAACTGCTCTTTCCTAGATTGGAGGTCTGAGTCCAAACTTTGAGCCTCTCTAATTAGAGCTCTAAGCTCACTAGTGATCTCTATCCTATAGAGTCTGAAACTATGCTCTCCAACTGCAACACTAAGGCTTAGGTTTCTAAATTGCTCTAATAAACTCATTTCATGTACCATCATTGAGGATACATGGAGTGATTTTCTACTGAGGGCGTCAGCCACTACATTGGCCTTGCCAGGGTGGTACTTCAATTCAAAATCATAATCCTTGAGAAACTCCATCCACCTTCTCTGCCTCATGTTGAGTTCTTTCTGATCAAAGAGATATTTTAAACTCTTATGATCACTAAAGACCTCAAACCTCACACCATACAGGTAGTGCCTCCAAATTTTGAGGGCAAATACCACAGTTGCTAGCTCTAAATCATAAGTAGGATAATTCTCCTCATGAGGCTTCAACTGCCTAGATGCATAAGCCACCACTCTCATATCCTGTATCAAAACACATCCTAAACCTTTCCCCCAGGCATCACTGTATACCTCGAAGGTCTTAGACAAATCTGGTAACGCCGGTACCGGGGCGGTGGTTAACCTCTCTTTGAGCTCCAAGAAGCTCTGCTCACATTCCTCGTCCCACAAAAAGGCTCGACCCTTCCGAGTCAACCTTGTGAGAGGCAAGGCTAGCTGGGAGAATCCTTTAATGAATCTCTGGTAGTAGCCGGCCAATCCTAGGAAACTCCTAATCGCCGTGGTGGTATTGGCCTTTCCCATTCGAGGACAACTTCTACCTTGCTAGGATCAACGGATACACCCTCACTGGTAATCACATGTCTTAGAAAATGAACCCTGTCCATCCAGAACTCACATTTCTCCGGGTTGGCAAACAACTTCTTTTCTCTCAAAATCCCCAACACAACCCTAAGGTGTCGCTCATGCTCCTCTTAGATATGGGAGTAGATCAGAATATCGTCAATGAAGACAACGACAAACCGATCCAGATAAGGCCGAAAAATTTGATTCATGTAGTCCATGAATACAGCAGGAGCATTGGTTACACCAAATGGAATCACCAAATACTCATAGTGCCCATACCTAGTCCTAAAGGCTGTCTTAGGTACATCCTCACCCCTAATTTTGATCTGGTGGTAACCAGACCTCAAATCTATCTTATAGAAAACCGAGGCTCCCCTAAGCTGATATAAAAGGTCATCTTTCATGGGTAAGGGATACTTATTCTTCATGGTAACCTTATTCAACTGCCTATAATCCACACACAACCTCATACTTCCATTCTTTTTCCTCACTAAGAGTACTGGAGCCCCCCAAGGTGACACACTAGGCCTAATGAACCGTTTAGCTATAAGGTCATCTAACTAAGTCTTAAGTTCACTAAGTTCTAGTGGGGACATCCTAAAAGGTGCCTTGGAAATGGGCCTAGTGCCCGATATTAAGTCTATGATAAACTCTATCTCTCCGTTCGGAAGTAAGGTAGTTACCTCACTAGGGAAAACATTTTGAAACTCCCTGACCGTAGCTATGCTGCTCATATCTACCTTAGACTCTAGAGTTGAGGAAAGTAACAAAATAAAACATTTACTCCCGTCACTAAGGCTTTTGGACACTTGTGTGATGCTGGACAAGAGTACAGATGGGTTCTCCCTCGGAGGAGGAGGGAGAAGTGGAAAAACAACTTTCTTACTAAAGCATTCAAGCATGACCTAATTTGAAGATAACTAGTTCATGCCAATAATAATATCTATACCCTTAAACGGCAAACAAATTAGGTCAACCTCGAAGGCCTTCCCTTGTATCACAATGGGGCACTGATAACATACAAGGGAAGTAGAAATGGCCTCCTTGGCAGATGTTGTAACACTAAGAACATAGGGTGAGGAAACAACATGCAAGCTTAATTGTTTCACACAATCATGAGAAATGAAAGAATGGGTTGCTCCTGAATCAAACAATACAATTAAGGTCTGATCTCCTAAGGTGCACATACCTCACATCAGATTATCTGCAGAAGCTGCCACTTCCGCGCTGAGGGTGAAGACTCTTCCAGTGGTTTGGGGTTTTGGTAGGTCCTTCCTCTTTGGACACTCATTCCTCATATGACCAGGTTGCTTGCAGAATTAACAAATGTTCTTTCCCGTCAGGAATTCTCTAGAATGTTCCTTACCGCACTTAGGGCAAGTGGGTACCCCTTGGCGTTGAGCCGGCCGAGTGGCCAAGGCTGAGGTTTCTTGCCACCTAGGCCTCGGGCCCTTGCTCTGGTTAAACAAATCCATCTCCCTCTTACCCTTATTATCTACAGGCGGTGTTGATGGTGTGGCTCCCTTGATGTTCTTCTCTGTAATGTAGCATTTGTTGACTATGGTGAGGAAATCCTTGATCTCAAGTGTCCTGACCTGATCCAGCAATTCAGGTCGAAGGCCCACTTCAGATTGTGTACATCTCCACTCTTCATCAGCGACCGTCTGCAAGTATATAGAATACTTGGCTAATTCCTCGAACTTGGCCACGTACTGGCCCACCGTCAGACTCCCTTGCTTCAATTGAAGAAACTCAGCTTCCTTGTGTCTTCGAACAGTCACGGGAAAGTACTTCTCCAAAAACAAAGTCTGAAAAGCACTCCAGGTGATAGGGGTCTCTGCCACAACAGTCCGAAAACCAGCAGTCTTCCACCAGTCCTCAGCTTCTCCCCTTAACATGTAAACTGCAAATCCAACCTTGGAATCATTAGCACACTTCATAACATCGAAGATTCTATTGAGATCACGGAGCCAGTTGGACGCCATGTCCAGATCAAAGACCCTGTTGAACTGAGGAGGATTATGCTTCCGAAATTCCGCTAACCCTTGAACAAATGGATCCACCAAAGGAAGGGACGGTGTTCCCGTTGTCCTTCGGGCCAACTCCTGAAGTACTGTTGCATTGGCAGTCGCCTGCTCCCGAGCCGCCTCTGCTTGAATCCGGTTGGAGTCATCTGTTCCCACATCATCTGAGTAAATGCTTGTAGAGCCGCTGCTATAGGGTCCGAAGGTGAAACCCGAGAAGAAGGAGAAGAAGGATTAACCCTATGATCACCTCTCCTGTCGCCTACCATAATTCTCTACACATCATTAAGCAAACATCGAGGTGATCAGTCTCTCAATTCACATAATAATACATAAAGTATAATAACAAGCCACAAGAATACTCTAATGCCACAGTCCAATTGGATTGAACTGCTTTGATACCAAAATGTAACGCCCTAATTTTCTAATTCAGGATTTAGTCCGGATGAAACCAAACCCCGAATTTCAGAAATTAATTGTGCCATTTTGAATATAAAAAATCCACAACTTGTTAAGGAACCAACGATAACTTAAACAATTTGTGAAACTCAAACTATATACATTTATATATACATGACATGCCTTTAAGGCTACAAAGTTAACTTCTCAAAATAAGGGTTAGCCTATACATATATACAACTATACAATCCAACAACTAAATGCTAAACTCCAACTAGAAACATGCTCCTGCTCTCAACTCAAGTGTCCGTGCCAGGGGGTACCTGCACACCTAGATTGTATCCACAGAACGTGTGGTGAGACGGATGTCTCAATGAAGCACAACTTATGCAAATGCGGTGTACGAATTACAATCCAATAATATGCAACAGTTAAAACATAAGCAGATAAATGACAATCAACTCAAATATATGAAACTTATGATGCAACTCACTGCTGTGCCCAGCAGGCATGATCTTATCACTGAAACTGGAGTTAGAACTGAGCTCAGAATACGGAGAATGTCTCCTCCGAGGACAAATCCCACCCATTACTAGACCGAAGTCAAGTTTTCACATAATTACTTATTTTAACTCACGGCCGAAGCCGGCTTATATTAACTCACGGTCGAAACCGGCTTATATTACTCAATGCACATAATCTCAATGAATTAACAACTGATAATAATCATATGATAATAACATCACATTTCGTAAGTTTTGTAACCTAGGGTTCCCATAATCAATAGATAATTCTTCCTAATGCACCCAATACATGTAATCTTTATCAACTAACACTTTAAGCATAAAGAAGGGAAATTGAGAGAAATGGGATCATGCTCAAGGTTCACAACCATAGAAAGTGTAAGTGTGTGACTTGTACTCACCTATACTTGAAAATTGAAGGAAGAAGAATGGGTAAAGGTGGATCACTTGATGATTCCTTGCTCCAAATCCCCTCTTCAAGCTTCAATTCAAGCTTCCTCTCTCTAAAACCCAGAGTCTCTCTCTCTAAACTAAAAGTATAAGAAGAAATAAAGTGAAGTTCTGATTCTAAATTAAGGATCTAGTGCCTTTAAGTGAATTCTCGCTCAAGTGAGATATTCTCGCTTGAGCAAGCGTGTCGGTTGCATGCTTTTCCTTCACATTCTCGCTCAAGCGAAACTGTCTAGCTCAAGCGAGAATGATCCAGAAAATACCCCCTCTTTGGACGATTCTCGCTAAAGCGAGCTCTTCTCGCTTAAGTAAAAATTGTCCAGAGAGCCTCCCAAAAGTCCCCTGTTTCTCGCTTAAGCGAGCTGCACTCGCTCAAGCGAGATATGCAGAAACTCAACTTACCCTTTTTGCTGCATAATTCGCTCAAGCGAGATATTCTCGCTTGAGAGGGAATACTGAAACTTCTAAAAACTTGGTTTTTAGTCTAAGTCTTATTTCCTAATTTCTAAACCTTCTTTTCTTAGTTATTAAGCATACAATTCCCTATCTTAATCTTATAAAATTATGAAAGTTCTCATAGGCTTGTAGTCATTCATGTTGAACTTCTTGAGCGTTTCTTTGTATACTTCTCTAGATGGATCCATATACAGTTTGATTCTTTCTTGTTTTGAAGTCCAAGAAAGAATTTGAGTTTTCCCATCATGCTTATCTCAAATTTTGACTGCATAAGCTTAGAAAATTCCTTGCACGGAGAAGGATTAGTTGACCCAAAGTTAATGCCATCAACATATATCTGGACTAAGACGAAGTCTTAGTTAGGGGGTTTTCTAAAAATAGTTATGTCAGCTTTTCCTCTTTCAAAACTATTTTTAATAAGAAACCTGCTCAGTCTGTCATTCCAAGCTCTTGGGGCTTATTTCATACCATAGAGAGCCTTCTTAAGTTTGAAAACATGTTCTAGAAAAGCAAAATCTTCAAAACCAGGGGTTGTTTGACAAATACTTCTTCCCCAATGATTCCATTTAGGAATGCACTTTTTACATCCATCTTATATAGTTTGATGACATTTTGAGCAGCACAAGAAAGTAAAATTCTAATTGCTTCTAACCTAGAAACTGGAGCAATGGTTTTAGTGAAGTCAATACCTTCCCACTGATTTTACGTTTTTACTACTAGTCTGGCTTTGTTTTGACAACCTTGTCATCTTCATTCAATTTTTTTCTAAACACCCATTTGGTTCCAATAATGTGTTGAGTCTCAAGATTTTTAATATCTAAGACACCCCACATTTAAGATTTTGATGATAATAAACTTAAGAAAACACTTTATAAGCCTTCACAAAAAATTTAATGAAGTTATGATGTTTCAAATAAGGTTTGTTGAGTCTCAGAATTAATTCAAGCAATTGAAATTAGATTCAAGACTCATTATCCTTAGTTTTAATGATTAACAAATTAGACTGTATAGAAACAGGTTCTACTGAGAAAGGTATTTTTCTGTGTATTTTAGGAACCCTGTAGGAGCAAACATCTGAAGATGATCAACCTGCCGAACTGAAGAAGCAGAAGAACAACCAGGCCAGATGAACTGAAGAAGAAAGTCATCAGAGATCAACAACCAAAGGAAGAGCAAAAAGCATTGAAGAATTAATTTCTGTTTGATCAAACTACCGAAGAGAAGAAGTATATCCGAGCAAACTGAAATGAAGATCACCAAAGAGCTCATAGAAAAAGAAAGAATTAATCTCAGATTGCTACTCTCAAATACAACTCGCTGAAGAAAGAAATTTGATTAAGAGAAGCAACCTACTGAGTAAAGGAACCTGCTGAAGGAGGAAGACCTACTAAAGGAAGAACAGTGCAACAACCTGATGAAGAAAGGAACTTACTGAAAGCGTCTCCCTGTTGAAGAACTAAATCATGTTGGAGCTATCCAATCTGCTGAAAGTATGTGCGTACTAAAGTTGAACCTGCTGAACACATACTCTCTGAACTTGATGACGTGGCATTTCAAACTCTGAAGAATTAGAAGCCACTGAAGTCTGAATGGCATGCTACTCTCTGAAGACGTGAGTCAATCTTATTGAAGCATTACAAGACTTAAGTCTATACAAAGCCTTATCGTTAGCTGAATCAGTTCAAGATAAAAACAAAGGCTTGCTGGAACGATTTCATTTCTCGACACAAAAGATGAAACCTACTGCAAAAAAGCAAATAGAGGTCAGAGATAGAGTCAGCGCTGCTGCAACACCTACTTCTATACAATCTCTGCAATACGCTATCAGAAATGTGCACCTCAAGTGAGAAGAAAATATAAACTTACAACGGGACAAAAGAGAAGTCTAACGTTCTCATCTCTATTCATACAAAAGACTTCCTGTTGTAGAGAGAAGGAGAAAGAAAAGGAGCGTTAACTTGCTGAAGTATTAGATGCTCTCTCAAGCAAGATTAAGAGCCAAACTGATGTGTGTCAGAACTAATTCATACCTACACACCTACTCTGCTCAAGACAAAAGATAAGCAAAAGAGAAGTTATTTCACAACGGCTCCAAGAGCGTTAATCATTACTTCTCAACGGTATTCTAAGCAATCTTCAACGGCTATATTTTCAGAACATATAAATAGCCTCAAGGAAGGATTATGAAAATTGGCGGCCATAAATTCCAGAATATGATTTGGCAAACCCATGGTGAAGTGGCGAGAATGTAGCCCAACGTAGCCAATGGTCAAGCCCAAGAGAGAACCGGCTGAAGCTCAATTCAACATCCTATCAAGCCAATTCTCTGAGGAAGTTATCCCTCATATAGAGATGAGATTGAACCTAAATTTATACACTTGTATCCCTGTCCTATCCTTGTACTTAGATTTATCATTTGTATTCTGAGTCTTACTCAGTTATCCCTTTGTAGAAGAAGAACCTAAGTTTATGTTTTTCAGAAACTTAAACTTAGTTTAAATTGTAAACACTATTGAGTGTCTAGGAGCCTGGAGAGGCTTGGTGGAACAAAGAATACTTACTGAGCATGGAGAGGCTTGTCTGTAAAAGAATACTACTTAAGTTGCTTGGAGAGGCAGTTGAAAACAAAGAATACTCGTTGGGCCTGGAGAGGCCAGGTGTGCAAAGAATACTCGTTGGGCCTAGAGAGGCCAGGTGTGCAAAGAATACTCGTTTGGGCCTGGAGAGGCCAGGTGTGCAAATAATACTCGTAATCTTGCGGGATTAGTGGAAAATCCAGTGGAGTTTTTCCCTGGGGCTGGACGTAGCTCACTGGGTTAGTGGGTGAACCAGTATAAATCTATGTGTTAAGTTCTCTCTTCCCTTACCTCTTTACTTTCTGCTGATATTTGTTTAAACTAACCAAGAAGGGTGAAAGAAAAGTAGTTTTGTTAATTGGAGCAGAAAACAATCTTTTCTTTAAAGAGAAAATAATTTCAAAAAGCTTTTTATTCAACCTTCCGAGTTGCATCAGCAAGTTTCTGAACTTCCCAGTTTTGGAAGGCTGATCAAATGTTCTCAAACTATTTTGCTTGTTTAGAAAGGTTTTCAAGAAAAATCTGTAAAGATTTTAAAACACTATTCAACCCCTCTTCTAGTGTTTCCTGTGGTCCTAACAAGGTTAACCATCATTTGTACTAAAGCTATCTGAAACAAGTCATGGTTCTGAAGGAAGCTCGTTCTGAAGAGAGCAAGGAGTTTTGAAGCAACAAGGATCTGAAGTTTGAAGTATGACCTGAAGACTGAAGAGGTATATGAAGTCAAGTTGTCTGAAGCCAAGGCTTTTCTGACGTGGCAAGTCAAAGTTTGACCCATTCCTTCACACAACCTCAAAACACAAATCTAGAAAGACAAAAGATCACTTTTGGCTAAGGTTTGAAAATCAAGCACAAAAGAGAAAATGTTGCACAACAGGTTTTGCAGAACTCAGAAAAGCGTTGCAACCTTTTATCGTGTCAGAGTTATCTATTAGGAATATGTACTAGAGACTTATATATTTATGAACATCCATCACTTGTATCATATTATTTTATAAAGGCAACTTATTCTTTAGAATATAATTATTGTCCTTAGAATAGTAATCTTAAACTTTATAGGAAATCAAGTAGATGACTTGATCGTGAGACCTTGTGAAGAACTATTCTTAAATAGTCCCTAGTCAAGTATCATCTTAGGACAAAGATGCATTTAGACTAGTATGTGAGTTCATTGATGATCACATCTCACGGATCATGGATATGAGATATCATGTGCTCACATAGGTATACATTAAGAGTAATGGTGTACTGGACAGACCCACCTTAAGAACGTTGCATGGGTTGTTACATAAGTGTCATGAACGTTTCTTAAATTAATAAATGTTATATGAAGTCCTTCGACCTGAAATCACTACGATTCCTACATAAGGAATTATATGTTTTAATTATCATCAAACGTTACCTGTAACAGGGTAATCATAAAGTTGGTTTTTGGACATATAATAAATTATATGGTGGAATGTGAATGCCCTAGATGGGATTTGTCCCTCCTATGTAACAGGAGTTATATCTTTAGGCCTCTTGATAAAGTGAGACTGTAAAATGCATGGCCATGCTCAGGAGGATAAATATGAGATATCTATTTTCTGTACAGTCTACTTGGGGATCAAGAAAATATATATTGAACTTACAAGGTTGACACAATCCATGCCCTTGTGTTCAATTAGATATTTGGACAAAGGGACAGATCATATAAATTATTATAATAAAATAGGATTTATCAAAGTTATTGATAATCGCAATATTTGGATAGTGATGTGTTGCTAGATACCGCTCACTATTTATGATATTAAATATAAAAGGGTTTTATTTTAATATTATAACCAAATATTAAAATCCTATTGGGTCACACGCATACAACATGCCACTAGGAAAGGATAATAATTCTAATTTAATTTAATTAGAATTATAACATAATGGGTCAGGCCCATAAGTGTGAGGGTTAAGTGAGTGAGAGGGTAAAACCCTAGCCACCACTTTATAAATAGAGCATAAGATGTACTACCCCATAGATACATGAGCAATCGCTTCTTACTTTCTAAGGCTACTAGCAGAGCTGAGGAGGGTATCCTAGTTCGGCTGTTGGCGTGGATACCAATAGAGACATGGCTACACTTGCCTCGTTTATAATCCTAATAAGGTACGACCTTTCGTTTCAATACCTTTTATGCCTTGATTCGTGTTTTCGCAAAACGATTATAACAAGGGAGGGAATCCATTTATTTCTGTTGCACCCTGTCCACATGCTTGATTCCCTTCAATTGGTATCAGAGCTTTGGTTTGCGATAAACACGTTTTGGGATTTTAATCTTTTGAATATAGTGATATTCTAGTATTATTGTTTAAGTCGCAGAACATTTATGAAACGTCGTTTATTTTCGAATCTGCGCTTCGCTCACGTTGAGCGCAAGTAAAGCACATGTGAAGCGGAAGTGAAGCGCAGGTAAAACGAAGCGCTGTTTTCTGCGCTGCAACGTAGGTTGCAGCGCAGACTGAAACGCAGATCTGCGCTGCAGGCTAGGCTGCAGAGCAAGCAAAGCGCAGGTTACGTCTTTGATTCTGACACTTGCGCTTCACCTACGCTGTACCGCAGGTAAAGCGCAGGTAAAGCGCAAGCGAAGCGCAGCTTTCAGAATCATTTTATTTCATTCCCTTTATTGATCGTTTTATGAGCGATGTATCCTTTATTGATTGTTTTATGTGCGATGTATATATATGTTTATATGTTCTAATGTTGGAGGGTCCCATGGAACATGAAAGAGTTCATGTCTTGGGCGTCAAAGGGTTCAATTGTTGAAACCTTGTCTCGACTCAAATATTGGCTGCGATAAACATGCCACTTATCAATTTGTTGACAAGAACGTATTCAAATGATACGAGGGACTCACTCGTTTATCGATTTGTGAAGTATTCATTTGATGCGAGACACTTATTGATGATTGGTTGAATGTTATCAAATCTAATTTTTTGTGTCGGGGCGCTGCCCCCGCACCCCGCAAGGGGCGGCCTCCCCTTGACCCCCGTACTACACTGCGTAGTGTGTTATTTCGTATGCGTGTTATCAAACCTCGCTTAATATATACATTGTATTATATCATTCGTTCTACAATCAATGGATGTTGGTTTTGCATGATGGTTGGTTATGCCCTTAGTTATTTTAAACTTAAATACGACCTGCGTGTCGTGCCTTACCTCTTGACATTCCTCTTGTAATTCGCTTCTCATCTCTATCCCCTCATATGTTAAACGAGGTTTCTTCTTGTATGTAATGTAACCGGAAAAGCATGGAGTCAAAGGAGCATGTGGAGACATGTGGATGGAGACTTCAAGATTATATGTGATGTAATTTTGTATTGGATTTTTAGGAGGCCATAACCATATCATGTGTTTTGTATGAGATGCATGCTCGTTAAATGGTTTAACAAAGGAATAAAATTAAAGTGATCAAATCCCTCGAAGGGAATGTTAAGTTATGTTTTTCATTCTAATGAATAACACTCGTCAAGGCTAGAATGGATTAAGTGTGGGTCTGCTAAATCAAGGTACATTTATCTATTTTAGTGAGGGGTGATTATGTTTTTGTAAAATGGTTTAACAAAGGAATGGAAAAATAAAGCTATCAAATTCCTCAATGCTTATTATGCCTTCCAATGAATGACACTCGTCAAGGCTAGAATCGATGAAGAGTGGGTCTGCTAAGGTAGGGTACCTTTATCTATTTTAGTGAGGCGTGATAGGATAAAAGTGATATCCAATTGTCAAACCATTGGGTTTTGATTGAGTATATTCAATAAGATTGAAAAACCTAAAGGCACCGATATTAAGTCATGTTTTGCCTTCCATGTATGGCACTCGTCAAGGCTAGAATCGATTAAATGTGGGTCTGCTAAAGCAGGGTGCATTTATCTACTCGAGTGAGGCGCGATGGGATAAAAGTAATATCCAACTGTCACCATTGGGTTTTGACTTAACTAGGTATATTCAATAGGATTGAAAAACCTAGAGGCACTGAGTTAGGAATTGATTCATAAGATGAATTAAAATAAGAGTTATTCACCTAACTATCAAAGAGTTGTATGAGATACAATTGGAAGTGTGTTTCTACCTAAATAACCTTTTCTTAAGCGATCAGCTAAAGCTGACTTAAAATTAGGTGAAATATGGATCTTGGCCCACTAGAAAATCTAGTGATGGGATTTTCTGATTCTTTATATTAAGGGTACTTGTTTTGAATCAAAATAGTGGGAGACATATTTATTTAAAGACCTTATTAAATATGTTTGTTATATGATACTTACGTGCATAGCAACGAGCACAACAAGTAACATTTATTGCGATCTGTCCTTGAGAAGGACAAACTGTCTGGAATTAACTTTCTAGACTGGTATAAGACCTAAGGATTGTCCTTAGGAAAGGTTGTATGTCCTTGAAGGGCCTATTCCTGAAACACCCGTTGTAAATGCTTCGAAAGCTGACAAGGATGCGTTTAGAAAGCATCTGGATGTTGCTCTCGATGTTGTTTGCCTTATGCTTGCTACCATGAATGCTGAAAACAGCATGAGAACATGGAGGCGTACAATATGATTGTACACTTAAAGAGACTTTATCAAGGACAAGCTAGGCTTGAACGAGTTGAAGTCTCATAAGCACTTTATCAATGTAGACTGGCAGAGGGAACCCCTGTCGGTGCTCATGTACTCAAAACAATTAGGTACATTGAAAACCTAGAAAGGCTTGGATTCCCATTAGGCCAAGAGTTGGCCACTGATCTTGTCCTGCAATCGTTGCTGGACAGCTATAGTCAATTCATCATGAACTATAACATGAATGAATTCAACAAATCATTGCTAGAATTGCTAAACATGTTAAGAACAGCTGAACAAGACATTAATAAAGCTAAAGGGAAGGCCATATTGATGGTCTAACCTGGAAAGGCAAGGGCAAGAAGAAGTTCAAGAAGCCCTATTTCAAATCAAAGGACAAGGGCAAAGACAAGCCTAACACCTCTGCTTTGAAGCCTATTGGCGGGATAGCTAAGGAAGGAAAATGTTTCCACTGTGGCTAAATCAGGACATTGGAAACTGTGTAAAGTATCTAGAGGAGATCAAGAAGGGAAGTGAGACTTCCGCTTCAGAGACATATGTTATAGAAGTCAATTTACCTATTTCTGCATCTTGGGTATTGGATACTGGATGTGAATCTCACATTAGTGTGAATGTGAAGGATCTAAATGAAGTAGGTCATTGGCTAAAGGAGAAGTTGACCTACGTGGGAAAATGGAGCAAGGGTTGCTGCCTTAGCCGTAGGAACCTATTATTTAACTTTGCCAACTGGACTACTTATTAAACTGGATGATTGTTATTTTGTGAATATTAATTTCGTTTCTTGTTTAGACAAGAGTGTTTTTCATTCATAATAAAGAACAATAGTTGTTCAATTTATTTGAATTATATATGGTTGTGCAAAGTTGAACAATATGTTCTTGATATGGAAGTGCCTGTCTATAACATAAGTGCTAAGAGGGTCAAAACAAATGATTTGAACCCAACTTTTTTTGGCATTGTTGCTTAGGCCACGTAAATAAGAAATGCATATCCAAACTCCATCAAGATGGTTGTTTGGACTCATTTGATTTTGAATCAATTGAGACTTGTGAATCTTGTTTATTTGGGAAGATAACCAAAACCCCATTCACCGATAAGGTGAGAGGCCTGGTGATCTTCTTGGTCTCATACATAGTAATGTATGTGGGTCCATGGGCACAATGGCTAGAAGAGGTTTGTAATACTTCATCACTTTTACTGATGATTTCAATATATATGGATTTATGTATCTGATGGAACACAAATCTGAATCCATTGAAGAGTTCAAGGGATTTAAGAATGAAGTATAAAACCAACTTGGCAAGACTATTAAAACACTTCAATGAGATCGAGGTGGAGAATACTCAAGCCAACAAGTTGATGACTATCTAAGAGAGTATGGGATAACATCTCAACTTACTCCTCCTGAAAACCTCAATGCAATAGAGTTTCAGAAAGGAGAAATCGAACTCTATTAGATATGGTACGATCTATGATGAGTCGTACTGATCTCCCCGACTCCTTTTGGGGTCATACTTTATTAACAGTAGCCTTCACACTAAACCGTGTTCCATCTAAGGCTATCATAAAGACACCATATGAGATATGAACTGGGAAGCAACCTAGTATGTCTTTTATGAAGATTTGGGGTTGTGAAGCTTATGTGAAACGCTAAGTCTTAAATAATCTAGGACCCAAATCAAATAAGTGCTTATTTTGTGGTAGCCCAAAAGAAACTAAGGGTTACTACTTCCATAATCCTAGAAAAGGCAAAGTGTTTGTTGCTAGGACTATTGTATTCTTAGAGAAGGAATTTGTCTCTAAGAAAAGAGTGGGAGGAAAGTAGAACTTGAAGAAATTCAAGTACCACAGACTAGCAATGAGTCGGTAATGGAACAAGAGCAGATACCACAAAGTGTTGTGGAGCCACCTCCTCAAGTAGCGCAAGACTTGCGTAGATCATATAAAATACGTCACCAACCTGAGAAATATGGTTTCCTTGTGTCTTAGGAAGGGGACGTATTGCTAATGGATCAAGGTGAACCAGTGATCTACCAAGAAGCTATTTTGAGTCCATAATCTAAGAAATGGCTTGATGCCATGAGATCTGAAATGGATTCCATGTACACTAACAAGGTATGGACCTTGATTGAGCCACCCGAAGGGATAAAACCCATAGGGTGCAAGTGGGTTTTCAAAGAAGAAAACTGACATGGGTGGTAATGTAAGTACCTTTGAAGCACGGTTGGTAGATAAAGGGTTTGACGCAAATTCATAGTATAGACTATGATGAAACGCTTTTTCCCCAGTTGCCATGCTTAAATCTGTTCGGATCTTGCTTGCTATTGCAACTTGCCATGATTATGAAATCTGGCAAGTGGATGTCAAGACAGCCTTCCTAAATGGAAGCCTTCTTGAATATATGTATGTGATACAACCTGAAGGTTTTGTTATACCTAAAGGTGTATAAGTAAAAACGATCCATTTATGGATTAAAGCAAGCTTCTAGAAGCTGGAATCTTCATTTTTTATGAAGCTGTAAAGCAGTTTGGTTTCATTAAAATGAAGATGAACCTTGTGTCTACAAAATGGTTAGTGACAACATTTGTGATTTTTCTGGTTTTGTATGTAGATGACATACTCCTCATAGGAAATGACATTCCTACCCTTCAGTCTGTAAAGACTTGGTTAGGAAATTGTTTTTTTTTATGAAAGATTTGGGCAAAGCGACCTATGTGTTAGGTATCAGGATCTATAGAGATAGATCTCAAAGATTACTTGGCCTAAGTCAAAGTACATACATAGACAAAGTGTTAAAACGGTTTAACATGCAAGGTTCTAAGAAGGGATCTTTTCCTATGTCACATGGTATAAGCCTATCTAAGGCTCATTCTCCTTCCAGTGAAGAAGAGAGAGGTCGCATGAGTAAGATTCCTTATGCATCCGCTATAGGGTCTATCATGTTTTCCATGTTATGTATTTGACCAGAAATATCATATGCTTTAAGCATGACTAGCAGATACCAGTCTGATCTTGGTGAAGGTCACTAGACAACAGTCAAGAACATCCTTAAGCAGTTAAGAAGAACTAAGGATTCATTCTTGATATATGGAGGTGAGGAAGAGCTGCTTGTAAACGGTTACACTGATGCTAGCTTCCAAACCGACAAAGATAATTGAAGATCGCAATCAGGTTATATGTTTTGTTTGAATGGTGGCGTTGTGAGCTAGAAAAGTTCGAAGCAAGAAACAGTCGCTGTTACAAACCCATTAAACCCCTTATGTAGCAGAAGCATGAAGGGCACACTAGATCATTGGGCATAAGAGTTATGTCTGAATGTCTCTAGTGCAAGTGGGAGATTGTTAGGAATATGCACTAGAGACTTATATATTTATGAACATCCATCCCTTGTATCATATTATTTTATAAAGGCAACTTATTCTTTTAGAATATAATTATTGTCCTTAGAATAGTAATCTTAAACTTCATAGGAAATCAAGTAGATGACTTGATCGTGAGACCTTGTGAAGAACTATTCTTAAATAGTCCCTAGTCAAGTATCATCTTAGGACAAAGATGCATTTAGACTAGTATGTGAGTTCATTGATGATCACATCTCACGGATCATGGATATGAGATATCATGTGCTCACATAGGTACACATTAAGAGTAATGGTGTACTGGACAGACCCACCTTAAGAACGTTGCATGGGTTGTTACATAAGTGTCATGAACGTTTCTTAAATTAATAAATGTTATATGAAGTCCTTCGACCTGAAATCACTACGATTCCTACATAAGGAATTATATGTTTTAATTATCATCAAACGTTACCTGTAACAGGGTAATCATAAAGTCGGTTTTTGGACATATAATAAATTATATGGTGGAATGTGAGTGCCCTAGATGGGATTTGTCCCTCCTATGTAACAGGAGTTATATCTTTAGGCCTCTTGATAAAGTGAGACTGCAAAATGCATGGCCATGCTCAGGAGGATAAATATGAGATATCTATTTTCTGTACAGTCTACTTGGGGATCAAGAAAATATATATTGAACTTACAAGGTTGACACAATCCATGCCCTTGTGTTCAATTAGATATTTGGACAAAGGGACAGATCATATAAATTATTATAATAAAATAGGATTTATCAAAGTTATTGATAATCTCAATATTTGGATAGTGATGTGTTGCTAGATACCGCTCACTATTTATGATATTAAATATAAAAGGGTTTTATTTTAATATTATAACCAAATATTAAAATCCTATTGGGTCACACGCATACAACATGCCACTAGGAAAGGATAATAATTCTAATTTATTTTAATTAGAATTATAACATAATGGGTCAGGCCCATAAGTGTGAGGGTTAAGTGAGTGAGGGGGGTAAAACCCTAGCCACCACTCTATAAATAGAGCATAAGATGCACTACCCCATAGATACATGAGCAATCGCTTCTTACTTTCTAAGGCTACTAGCAGAGCTGAGGAGGGTATCCTAGTTCGGCTGTTGGCGTGGATACCAATAGAGACGTGGCTACACTTGCCTCGTTTATAATCCTAATAAGGTACGACCTTTCGTTTCAATACCTTTTATTCCTTGATTCATGTTTTCGCAAAACGATTATAACAAGGGAGGGAATCCATTTATTTCCACTGCACCCTGACCACATGCTTGATTCCCTTCATTATCTTACAATGAGATGAAGAACATTTAATACCATCTCACAACAGACTTCTCAATGACGTTTTCAAGCCAACAAAGCCTATAAATACAAGTGGATCTTCATGAAGCAAGTGCAAATATTCTACGCAATTTTTCTTTGAGATAAAACATTCTCAAATCTTGTATAGATTTATACTCTGATTATTTGATTGTACAAACTTTCTTATCTTGTGTCTTACACAGTTCTCTGTACAATATTCTTTGGGACAAAGAACTTATCTGAAGTTCTGAGTTCTTGATTCTTTGTAAACGCTTAGAATAGAGCCTGAAGAGGCTAAGTGAGCAAATAATACATGTAATAGCCCGGAGAGGCTTGGTGTGCAAACAATACTTGATTGTTAGAGCCTGGAGTGGCTTGCCTGAAAAAGAATACTTGTAATCTATTTCAGATTAGTGGATAAATCCATTGCTTGTTGGTACTGGGATTGGACGTAGCTCACAAGTGGTAGTGAGTGAACCAGGATAAATCTTTGGCTAAGTGTTTCTTTCCCTAAGCTTCTTTTATATTATCTGCACTAACGTTAAAGGGGAATTGAACTTAAAGCTTACAAAAAAAAATTATGTCTTTAACAAGAAAAATATTTTAGTAGAAAAACCTCTTATATGAAGTTTTTAGATAAGAGATGAAAGTTCAAATAGCTTCTGAAAACCTGTCTGAAGTTTGTAAACTCTATTTTTAAAAAGGTTTCTAAAAACTACAAAGAGTTTGTAAAAACACTATTCAACCCTTTTCTAGTGTTTTCCTATGGTTCAACATAATGGATTTCCCATGAGGTTTAGGAACTAGAGTCCAAACATCACTCCTAGCAAACTGGTTTAGATTTTCTTGCATGGCTAGAATCCACCCTTCATCATGTAGAGTTTCATCAATATATTTAGGTTCTATTTCAGATAATAGAGCAAGATTTTTGACATTTCTCAGTCTTGATCTTGTTATAATACCTTCTAAAGTATCCCCTATAGTTTTCTATTTAGGATGTTAAGGATTGAATCTCCAATCTGGTCTGAAAGGTGATTTGTCTTCAATCTGAGACTCAACATTAGTTGTTTGAAGTGGTTCAGTTTCAGATGGACCTTCAGATGGTTGTTCATATACTTCTTCAGCCTTCGTCTAAAAGCCTTTAGTTGTCTGATTTAGCTTCAGACCTGCAAGATTATCTTCTAGATCTTACAGTTCCCTATCAGTCTTTTTGTTTTCATTTAATCTTACATGGATAGATTCTTCTACAACTAAGGTTCTACAATTATAAACATAGTAGGCCTTTGAAGTTTCAGAATATCCAATGAAAATCCTTTATTTGATTTAACATCAAATTTTCCAATATTATATTTTGTATTGAATATAGACCACTCACATACAAAGACATGGAAATATGATATGTTTCCTTCCTTTCCATAATTCATAGGGAGTCTTTTTGAGAATTTGTCTTATCAATATCTTGTTTTGAAGGTAACATGTTGTGTGAATAGCTTCTGCCTAGAAGGATTTAGATAAGGTGCTTGAAAAGAGCATGGTTTTTCCCTTCTCTTGAAAACTTCTATTATTTCTCTCAACCACCCCATTTTGTTTAGGCGTCCTTGCAACTAAGAAATTGTGAGAGATCACATCTCTTCACAGAATAGTCTGAAGTTTGTACTCTCAAATTCCCCACAATGATCACTTCTTATAGTAGATATGCAGAATTTTTTTTCGTTTTGCACCTTCTTACAAAAAATTGTGAAATTCTCAAAAGTCTCATCCTTGCTACTTAAGAAGATAACCCATGTGAATCTGGAATAGTCATCAACAATAACCAACCCATACTTTTTCCCACCAAGGCTTGTAGTCCTTGCTTGGACCAAACAAATCAATGTGAAGGAGTTAAAGTGGTCTTGAAGTAGAAACAACATTCTTATTCTGAAATGAGCTTCTTGTTTGTTTTCCCTCCATACAACTTTCACATAAAATGTCAGATTTGTAAGAAAGCTTTGGTAATCCTTTTACAAGATTATATTTTGTAAGCTTTGAGATTATTCTCAAGCTGGCATGCCCAAGTTTTTTATGCCACATATGTTTTTCATCCTCAATAGACATAAAACACTTAACATTTTGATTTGCTAGTTCCTCCAAGTCTATTTTATACACAATGTTGTGCCTCTTGATAGAAAATAAGACTTGCTCAGATGAATCTTTGACTACACAGAAATCCTTAGTTAAGGAAACAATATAACCACTGCCACACAATTGACTTATGTTCAGTAAGTTATGCTTCAAACCTTCAACTAAGAGAACATTTTTTATATAATACAGAGGTGCCATACCTGTTGTTCCAACACCGGTGATCCTCCCTTGCTGATTTCCACCAAATTTTACCACCACGTCATTCTTGGGTCGAAGGTTTTGGAACATAGACCTTTCTCCCGTCATGTGATGCGAGCATCCGTTGTCCATGCACCATTTTTTGAGTTTCCTTTGTCTAGTTAAGCACATATGAAATAGGAAAGATTAGATTTTTAGGTACCCATATTCTTTTGGGTCCTTTCTTGTTAGTCTCAGGCTTATCCCTTTTCTTGTGGTTGCACTGAGATACATAGTGCCTAGGTCTACCACAATGAGAACACCCAGTACCTTCCTTAACAAATCTTACTAGCCTTTTGAAGTTATTACCTGGAGGCTTAGATCAACCTTTTGCAGAGTACCCTAGTCCACACTTATTCTTGGAACCTTTTTGAATACCCTTGAGTTTATTCAGATTTTCTGTTCCCATAACAAAGTTGGATAGGTCAAGGGTAAGTTCGTCAATCTTCTTTTGAAGTTTTGCAACTTCATCAAATGAATGACTACTAGAACAACTTTTTTTTTTCAAATTTTCAAGTTTTGTCTTGAGTATAAGGTTTTCTTGGTCAAGCTTTTCAAGGCTTTGACATATTTCCTCATAGGCTTTGTTCAAATTCTTATACTCAGAGAATAACTCTCTTGAATTTCTGAATAAGTCATCATAAGCTTCCTGGAGGTAGGTTTCTGAATGTACCCCAGATTTCGAGTTGTCTAAGCCTAGGTTGGCCATTAGACAAAGGTTAGCCTCTTTAGATGACTCTTCTTCTGAAGTTGAATCATCTAGATCCTCCCACGTAGCCATGAGCCCTTTCTTCTTCTTCTTTTGTAAAGAGCCCTTCTTCAACTTGGGACATTCCGCCTTGATATGACTAGGTTGCCTGCACTCGTAGCATAAGATTTGGCCCTTATAAGACTAAGGGATTCCTTGTTGAATATCTCTTTCTTGTTTCTGAATCCGTGCTCCTTTCAAAATCTTCCCTTATTTTGGACCATCTTCTTAATCTTCCTGCTAACAAAGCAAGGTCTTCATCTTCATAACCTTCTTCAGATGCTTTTGAGTCGTCTGAAGTCTTCTCAGCTTGCATGGCCTTCATGGCTCCTTGTCTGAAGTTCTTGGCTTTTGAAGGCCAAAGAATTCTTCATACTTACATCTTCTCCCAACTCCAACTCATGGACCTTAAGAGATCCCAAAAGTTGTTCTATCTTCAAGGAGTTAAGATCCTTAGCTTCTGAATAGTAGTAATTTTGGGTCTCCACTGCTTGGGAAGACTCCTTAGGATTTTCCTATTGCAATCTCCAGAATCATAGGTTTTTCCCAAGGACTTAATCCCATTAGTGATGGTTTGGAATCTTCCAAACATCTTATTTATGGACTCATTCTCCTGCATCTTGAGAGTCTCGTATTGATGCACAAGCATGCTTATCTTGGATTACTTCATGTTATCCGTCCATTCATGAACTAAGACTAAGGTATCCCAAATCTCTTTATCTAATCACACCCATTGACCTTCTCGTACTCAGGCTTATTCAAGGCACAAACTAGATAAAGCCTGACTTTGGTGTTGAGTTGAACTCTAGTCTTCTACTCACTCATCCATTCCGACTTGGAGATGACTCGGTTTCCTCACTTAGGCATGTAGTCACCATTAGTGACTATCTCCCAGAGATTAATGTTGTCGGACTCTATGAAAAGCTTTATTTTGTCCTTCCAGTAGTGATAATCTCAATGTTATAAAACTCGGACCGGCGATCGACTCGGTCAGGTTACTGGGTTAATGGATCACTGGTCGAACCAGTGAGTCACTGGTTGAACCAGTTGAACCGGCCTATATTAAAAAATTATAAAAAAAACATTACACAAGCTATTATTTCACCTGTTCACACTCCAATTTCACAAAAATATTACCATCACAAAAGTACCTAATTAAGCAAATAAAAATCAAGGTTTGCTTCAAATTTCTAACACAAGGTATAAGTCCAAAACCAAAACACAATGAAACATCAAAGGTTCTAATACAACATAATGTCATAAAGAGGTCCAAAACATAAATAAACAATATTTAACTTTAAGTAACTAAAACACATGATTAGATAATTCACCTAAATAATTCACTTAAATAATTCATCTAAAGTCCTAAACAGAATAAGGCAATGCAATTATACAATCACAATAATTTCAGATTACCAATCATGAATTTAGCTACCAATAATTGGACATTGTAAATTTGTAATGTAAACAGAAAACTGATCCATTCCAGCCAGCAAACAGCAATAATCTCAGATTATCAATCATGAATATAGCTTAGACCAACACCAATAATTCAAATTTCAGTTAGCAATAATTGAAATTTCAATTAGTCAACACCAACACCAACCACATTTGTTTACCAAAAAATTGACATACTTATAATTTAAACATAAGTAACATAATCTCCCTCACCATTGAAAACGTGTCATTTTAATTATAATCACAGCCACACAGCAAGCATTTTAATTATAATCACAGCCACAGGGCAAGCATTTTGAATCGTGTACAGAAGAAAATATACTGAAATTATGTATTCCAAGTTTCCAACATTATTATTAATAGTATAATGTAATTCAATTCAACCAACACCAACCTCAGATGTGCGACGGTGAGGGCTTGGACGTTTGGTGTCGGTGAGGGCTGCTGTCTTCTGGCCGCCGGAGTACGACAGGGAAGGAGGCGAAGCAGAACGGCGGTGACTCTGTTCGAAGACTTCGGTGCGACGGCGACGACTGTGAGCTGGAGCTGGCGCGATGTGCGATGACGATGGAGCTGCGGCGCTGCGGCGCGACGGCAGACGGAGTTGGACAGCGACGACGACTCTGTTTTTCTTAGGGTTAGGGTTCTTCTTTTCTTTCTCTATTGACTCTATTTGATGAATCTGAAATTGAAAGTGTGAAATGAAGGAATGAAACCGTGTCTGTGCGTGCGAGAAAGGGCTGCGAGACTGAAGTCTTCCATTTTTTTGCCACTAAACAAAACGGCGTCGCATTGCTGGTTTTAAAAAAATAATTAAAATGGGTGACTCGCCGGGTCACTCAAACCCGGCCGAGTCACCGGTTCGTCCATCAAACCAGTCGGTTCAACCCGGTTCGCACCGGTTTCGTGACATTCCCGATCCACACACCGACTACATGTCCGGTTCCCGGGCCAACCGGTCGGACCGGCCGGTCCGAGCCGAGTTTTATATCACTGGATAATCTTCACCATTGAAGGGAGGAGGCCTGTTGACTTAAGCTCCTTTAGTGATGTAGTGACTTGTTGATGTTGATGGTTCCATCTTAGCAGGATCTACTCGTCTTCACTTGTAAATGTGTTGAGCCCAGAGGCTAAGATTTGATACCAATAGTAAAAACACAGGTAAACACAAGAAGGGGGTTGAATTGTGTTTATAAAGACTTTTCGTTTTAAGATGGATTTTCACAAAAATAGTTTTCAGAAAAAAAATTTAGACAGGTTTTCAGAAGATGTCTGAATTTTATTCTCTTATCTAAAGTTTCAGACAAAAGGTTTTTCTAAATAAAGACTTTTTACAAACTCTGAGAACGCTTGATAATCACTACTATTGTCCCTTTAGGTTAGCGTAAAAGCAGTTAAATAAAGGATAAGGATCAGAAAAGTTCACTCAAGTATTTATCCTGGTCCACTCATTTCCATTATGAGTTCTAGTTCTTAAGTGTACAAGATAACTGTAATCTAATACAAGATTTGAAAGTTTTTGTACAGATAATTAGAGTGTGAATCACAGAGTGATTTTGGCAGCGATTGGGCTCTTGAAAATTTTTGTTAAGTTCTCCATGTCTTGCTTCTTGAGCGAGCTCTTATATTTATAGGCTTCAAGGATCTTCTCTCTTCATTTAGAGATAGCATTAAATGCATGGTAGTCATTGTGAGACATTCTGAAAATAAGGTACGAGGTAGGCAACACAGTTCTGAACACAGTTGAGTTGCAGAGCAGACTTCTACTTTTGTGCTTCACTTTTTGAATAAGGCCCAAAAAGTGTTCTTCTATCTTCCCATCTCTATCAAAAGTCTTTGTGTGTGAGGCTGGACAAAACTTGACTTTTTGCAGAGTCTGAAATTTTATTTCTCCTCAGACATCTTGAACTTCAGATATCTTGAGCTCTTTAGATATCTTTACTTCAGATGAGTGACGAACATCAAACAACTTCGGTCGTCTGAAGAATCCTGATGCATCATCTAAAATATTTGAAGTGCAAACTTTTTATTTTTAATGAAATAGGCACTTAGTTTGTTATCATCAAGATTGGTTATGGAGGGTCTTAAGATTGTAAAGCCTTGAGACTCAACAATCTTCACCGTCTCCAATATCATTCTCATCCTCAACACCCTAATGTTACCCTCATTTACAGTTCCATCACTATTACCTCCTTGCACATCATCCATACCACCCTCCGTAAGTGTGTCACACCTTGAATTTCATAGGCAAGAATTTAGTCCGTTGGAAACCAAATTCTTAGCCTCGAATTTATAGTGTTTCATTTCGAATATCGACCTGTCTATAAATTATCCACAATTCCAACAATATTGAGATAATCTAAATCAACATCAGTGGCCTAAACTTAAGAGTTTGGTTCAACACAAGTTATAATACCCATTCTTTCTAATTTCATTCCTTTCCTTACTTCCTTAGGGTTCATAACATAACATTAACCTATAAATCTCAATTAATCCTATCTAAAGTGGGATGTTACATTCTACCTCCCTTAATTAAATTTTGCCCTCAAAATTTTACTAACACAAAACATATAATTCTTACCACTAGCAAAGAGATAAGGGAAATGATGCTTGATCACATCTTCTTTCTCCCAAGTAGCTTCCTCTAAGGATAGACCTTCCCAAGCTACCTTAATCAAAGGAATGTTTCTACTTCTCAGGATCTTGGCACTTCTGTCAACAATCTGAAGCGGTTTGGTGGGTAGGGTGAGGTTGTCCTTCAATTGTATTGGTTCAGAAGACAAGACATGAGAGGGATCAAACACATATTTTCTTAACTTAGACACATGAAAGACATTGTGAATTTTGGACAAGTATGGTGGAAGAGCCAATCTATATGCAAGAGGGCCAACTCTTTGCAAGATTTGAAAAAGACCAATGTATCTAGGACTCAATTTCTTGGATTTCACTGATTTCCCTAAGCCAATGACAGGAGTTATTCTCAAGAACACATGTTCTCCTTCCTCAAACTCTAGTTCCTTCCTTCTCCTATCAGCATAACTTTTCTGACGGCTCTGGGCAGTCACAAGTTTTTCCCTAATCATCCTAATCTTATCTGAAGTTTCTTGAATCAGATCTGGACCCAACAGAGCTTTCTCTCCTACCTCATACCAACAAATAGGGGACCTACACTTCCTACCATACAAAGCTTCATAAGGAGCCATGCCTATACTACTGTGATAACTATTATTGTAGGCAAACTCTACAAGTGGTAGGTACTTATCCCAACTGCCCGACTCTTCTAGTGAACAAGCCCTCAACATGTCTTCTAAGGTTTGGATGGTTCTCTCAGACTGGCCATCAGTCTGAGGATGGTAAGCGGTGCTAAACCTAAGTTTAGTCCCGAATGACTGGTGTAGTGCATTCCAGAACCTTGAAGTGAACCTGGGATCCCTATCAGAGATTATGCTAGAAGGAATACCATGTAACCTGACAATCTCTCTAACATACAACTCAGCTAACTTATTCAAGGAGAAAGTGTTCTTCACTGGAAGGAAATGGGCTGACTTAGTTAAACGGTCTACTATGACCCAAATGGTATCAAACCCTGCTTGGACTCGAGGTAAACCCACCACAAAGTCCATAGCTATGCTTTCCCACTTCCACTCAGGGATCTCTAAGGGTAATAGAACTCCAGATGGTTTCTGATGTTCCACCTTCACTTGTTGACAAGTTAGGCACTTAGACACAAACTCAGCTATTTCTCTCTTCATGCCTACCCACCAAAAACTTTTTCTCAATTCCTGATACATCTTGGTGGAACCAGGATGTATAGAAATCTTACCCTTATGAACTTCCTCTAATACCTGCTGTTTAACTCTACTCCCCTTAGGAATACAAATTCTTCCCTGAAAAAGAATTAGTCCCTCCTCTGACTTAGAAAAACCTACTTGCCCCACTTTACCCTGAAGTTCAGGATCCAATTCCTAAGCCTCCTTTATTAGAGTTTGGAACTCACTGACAATTTCTAGTTTGCACATCTGAATGCTGCCCACCCCAAACTCTACACTTAAGTTCAAATCTCTAAATTTCTCTAGAAGACTCATCTCTTGTATCATCAATGATGACACATGCAAGGACTTCCTATTGAGGGCATCCGCCACTACGTTGGCCTTACCAGGGTGATATTTCAACTCAAAGTCAAAATCCTTCAAAAATTCCATCCATCTTCTTTGCCTCATGTTGAGTTCCTTTTGATCAAAGAGATATTTCAAACTCTTATGATCACTAAAGACCTCAAACCTCACACCAAACAGGTAATGCCTCCAAATTTTCAGGGCAAATACCACAACAGCCAATTCTAAGTCATGGGTAGGATAATTCTCCTCATGAGGCCTCAACTGCCTAGATGCATAAGCAATCACTCTCCTATCCTGCATTAAGACACCTCCTAGTCCCTTCCCAGAGGCATCACAAAATACCTCAAAGGTTCTAGACACATCAGGTAATGCTAACACCGGGGCACTGGTCAATCTATGTTTTAATTCCTGGAAACTATGCTCACAATCACAATCCCACACAAAGACTTGGTCCTTCCTAGTTAACTTGGTGAGAGGTAAGGCTAAGCGAGAGAAGCCCTTAATGAATCTCCTATAATAACCGGCTAACCCTAGAAAACTCCTAATCTCCGTAACAGTCCTAGGTCTTTCCCACTCAAGAACTGACTCTACCTTACTAGGGTCAACTGACACTCCCTCTCCAGAAATGACATGGCCTAGGAAATGGACTTTGTTTAGCCAAAACTCACATTTGTTTGGATTGGCAAACAATTTCCTTTCCCTTAAAACTTCTAACACCAACCTCAAGTGTTTTTCATGATCTTCCAAACTAGAAGAGTAGATTAAGATATCATCAATGAACACAACCACAAATTTATCTAGGAAAGGTCGGAAGATTCGATTCATATAATCCATAAACACTGCTGGAGCATTAGTAACACCGAATGGCATTACTAAGTACTCGTAGTGTCCATATCTAGTTCGAAAAGCAGTTTTATGAATATCTTCCTTCCTTATCCTAATCTGATGATATCCTGATCTCAAATCTATTTTGGAAAATACAGAAGCACCTCTAAGTTGATCCAAAAGATCATCTATTCTAGGCAATGGGTATTTGTTTTTAATTGTAATCTTGTTCAATTGCCTAAAATCTACACATAACCTCATACTCCCATCCTTTTTCTTTACCAACAACACTGGAGCCCCCCAAGGAGAGACACTAGGCCTAATGAACCCTTTCCCTAACAATTCTTCTAATTGTTTCTTAAGTTCACTAAGCTCTAAGGGGGACATTCTATAGGGTGCCTTAGAAATGGGTCCTGAACCTGGCAACAAGTCTATGGTAAACTCTACCTCTCTCTCAGGTGGTAAGGTTAGGATTTCATTAGGAAAAACGTCCTGAAACTCCCGAACCGTAGCTACATTATTCAAATCAGATTTTGCTTCTAAAGTTGAGGAAAGCAACAAAAGAAAACACTCGCTCCCGTCATTGATACTTTGGGAAAATTGGGAAATACTAGACAACAGAATAGACAACTTTTCTTTATGAAAAACAGGACAATCAGGAAACACAACCTTTTTATTTAAACAATCTAACAACACCTGATTGGAAGATAACCAGTTCATTCCCAGAATAATATCAATACCAGTCAAAGGCAAACATATCAAGTCCACACTAAAAACTCTTTCTTGAATGATTAATGAACAATTCATACATACAAGAGAAGTGGATATGGATTCTTTAGCAGGAGTAACAACATTGAGAATATAAGGTAAAGAAGTAGTGGACAATTTCAGTCTATTTACACAATCAAAGGACACAAAAGAATGGGATGCTCCCGAATCATACAATACAATTAAAGTCTCCTCCCCTAGGGTGCAATTACCTCTTAACAGATTATCAGAAGAATTCGCCGCCTGACCACTGAGGGTAAAAACCCTTCCTGTTGATTGAGGCTTTTGAAGATCCTTGAGTTTCGGGCAATCCCTCCTGAAATGACCAGTTTGCTTGCAAAGAAAACAAACATTTTTCCCCATTAGACAAGCTCCCGAATGTTCCTTTCCACATGTGATGCATGCCCGAGCCTCCTTAGGTTGAGATGGTTGCACTGACACGGGTTGTCTACCTTGCCACTTTGGTTTAAAACTCTTGTTCTGATTACTAGCTTCCACCTTCCTTTTCCCTTTGTTATCTTGTGGAGTTGGAGTTGGAGTTGCCACTACCCCCTTACAGTTTTTCTCTATAATGTAACACTTGCTCACCAAAGTAGAAAAATTTCTAATCTCTAAAGCAGCCACCCTGTCAATAATTTCCGGCCTCAAACCCCCTTCAAATTGGGTACACCTCCACTCTTCATCATTCACCGCCTGAAGATAACGTGAAAACTTGGATAACTCCTCAAACCTAGACACATACTGCCCCACAGACATCTCTCCTTGAGTAAGCTGCAGGAACTCTGCCTCTTTTTGCCTTTTAACGGTAGCTGGAAAATACTTCTCCAGAAACAAGCTTTGAAAAGCCTCCCAAGTTAAGGGAGTCTCTAACTCCTCCATTTGTAACTTAGCAATCCTCCACCAATCTTCAGCCTCTCCTCTCATCATGTACACCGCCAAATTCACCTTAACCTCATCTGTGCATTTCATGACTTCAAAAATTCTATTTAAGTCCTTAAGCCACCTGGCTGCTACATCAGGGTCATAAACACCATTAAACTGTGGAGGGTTATGCTTTCTAAACTCAGACAAACAAACAGAGAATACATCTAGGGTAGGTGAGGGTTGTTCTGGTCGTGGTCTTGATAACTCTTGTAATATGGCGGTGTTGGTAGCAGCTTGGTTTCCAATCATTTGGGTAAGGGCCTGAAGAGCCGCCACCATCGGGTCAGGTATAGGTTCAGGGGATGGTGGAGGGAATGGAGAAGAACGATCTACCCTTGGCCTACCCTTCCTGCTGCCTGCCATAATTCTCTACATATCATAAAGTAAATATCGAGGTGATCAGTGTCTCAATTCACAAAATAATATATACAAAATTATAACAAACCACAGAAAAATCCTAACATCACAGTCCAATTGGATTGAACTGCTCTGATACCAAAATGTCACACCTTGAATTTCATAGGCAAGAATTTAGTCCGTTGGAAACCAAATTCTTAGCCTCGAATTTATAGTGTTTCATTTCGAATATCGACCTGTCTATAAATTATCCACAATTCCAACAATATTGAGATAATCTAAATCAACATTAAGAGATATTATAGTCTTTTAATCTAAATTGCATTCTGCCCATTCAAGTAAATAACAGTCCATTTACAAATTAAACTGAAATAGCTTTTACATATCGTTGCTTACCAAATTAAGTTCAAATTACACAAGTAGTCTCTCTTGCATCAACATTTCTAAGTATCCATTACATGTCCTTTTCCTTAAAAACTCTAACAAGGCTAAGCTAAAGGTCCAAAGTTACAAGATCATAATTACATCATTCACATACATACATAGCCACTACAAAATAACAACTTCATCGACATCCAAAAACCTCCTTCAAGGTTTTGCATTCCGAGGGGGAGGAGGCACCTGGACATCTAAGATCCACATAACGCGTGGTGAGATAAACATCTCAGTGAACAATTCTCAATGCATGTATGCAAGCAATTAGTCATGTCAGGCAAATTATAACAATCATCATCATATTCCATAAATATCTATGTATAACATATGCATAAGGATGCTCCTATATGTTTTGTCACTAGGCCATGAGCAATCACCATACAGAGTTAGACTCGAGCTCGAACTACAGGGGATATCTCCCCCGGGGACGAATCCCACCCTCACATAGGCCGAAGCCCCCATGTTGACCGAAGTCCTTTGATCATGAAACTTGGATTGGACAATTGATTTAAGCATTCCGGAATTGATGAATATTGAAATCTCGGTGATTTCGACAATTTCGACATTTCGAACCTTTCGAAACCAACGAGATTCAATGTCAACCGACAACCGCAATGTATACTCATCAATTCCGAGACCCAAATCAATTCCCAAACACTTAGTTTATCATTTCGGCACGAGGTTAATCGAAAAGAACGGAACGTTTCGACGTTTTGAGAGTTTCGAAACTTTCGAGAATTTCAAAAGTTTCGAAACTATCGATTATCAAGAATCGATCCGTTTCTAACCGATTAAAATCATCCCCATAGTTCAAACAATCAATTTCAATCACAAACAAACAATTACGTCAAGTAAATTCAGAGAATTGGAAGAGAGAAGGAGGGGATGCATGGGTATAGAGACCAATTCTAATCCTATCAAAAAGTGAGAATTACTCACTATGATTGTAGAAATCCAAGTGATTAGAAGGAAGAAATGAAGTTCCTAGCTCCGTTCCGGCATTCCTACTTCGATCCGGCAACTTCTCTCTCTAGGATTCCCCCTCTCTCTCTCTCTAGAAATGAAACTCTCCAAAATTCTGCTGAAAAACGCGTCCTGGGTATTTATATTTTTGTCTGGTAATCGATTACCAAACCCATGGTAATCGATTACTGAAGGCAAAAATATCCTAAAAACCCATTCTGGGCTCCTGGTAATCGATTACCAATTTTGGTAATCGATTACTGAGTTCCCAGGCTGATGGTAATCGATTACAAGGGTTATGTAATCGATTACCAGTGGCAAGGTTCTCTGGTAATCGATTACAGACCTTCTGTAATCGATTACCAGTGGCCTAAACTTAAGAGTTTGGTTCAACACAAGTTATAATACCCATTCTTTCTAATTTCATTCCTTTCCTTACTTCCTTAGGGTTCATAACATAACATTAACCTATAAATCTCAATTAATCCTATTTAAAGTGGGATGTTACAAAGTGACTCCCCCACTTTATCACAACAAGCACAATAAGTAGAACAAACGGAAATTTAAGGCAACACAAATGATGGTTCCTAAGAAACAATGAACAATAATTAATAAGGGGGAGGTTTTATCCGAAAAGTGTATTTCATTTTTCATTTTTAGGTTTGAAAAACTATTTTACCATTTATTATGTAATTTAATAAATTATTAAATTTGTTAATTAACAAGTCTAATGCCGTCAACAAGACATCAACAAGAACTATTTTGGAAAATAATAATTTTGTGAGGACGAAAAACTAAAAAACACTTTTTAGGAGGACTAAAATGAAAACGAGTGTATTTTGGAGGGACTAAGACATATTTAAGCCTTTAACTTATGAAGAAATACATAATACAATATTAGATACTGGAATACAAATTTTTACTGATTTTATATTGCAAGATAAAATCCATAACGAAAAACTAACTAATAGAAAAGAAATTGGAACATTTTGTTAATAATATGGAGTAGAAACAATTAAAGCTTCTAGCGCTCAACAAAAAAAACCAAAAAGCAAATAAATAATTATAAGAAACCTTATTGAAAGAAATATAATAAGAATATAACTCAAAATTAACGTTCAAAACAAAAATAATAAAAAACCTAAATATAAAAATTTAAGAAAAAATGAGATTCTTGTTGGAAATTTGGAAGGATAGGCCATTATGCTAATAATTGTAAAGTTCAACAAAAGATAAAAGAATTAGAATTAGATCAAAAGTTAAAAGAAAGCCTTTTGATTATATTAATAAATTCTAAGCCAGAAGAATCTCCTAGTAACAAAGAAATAAAAGAAGATGAGGTAATTTACGAATTTGAAAATACAACTTCTGAAGAAGAACAAAGTGAAGAAGATTGTTTAGGACCTGGATTATGTGTCTGTTTAAATTGTAAAACTAGAAACATGTTAACTAAGGATCAAACCTTTACACTAATTTCTATAATAGATATAATGGAAGAATCTCCTTTAAATAAAATAAATTTTTACAATAACAAAAAGATTTAATACAAAAGGATGAGAAAAATAGACAACATAAAAGACTTACAAAAATTTGGTTTTTGTAAAACAAGTAACTATAAAAGACTTACAAAGTGAAATTAAAAATCTCAAACAAAGAAGTACAAATACTTATGGATGATAAATTTAAATTATCACAAATACAATAGATGACCAATGAACTAAATTTGCAAAATAACACAAACAATAAAAATCAAAATTCAACAATTATTTACAAGACACAAATATTTATTTTTGAAATTTTCTTTTCTAGGGAATTTAATTAAACATTCACAATAATATTTTTAAACCAAATAACAATATAAAATAACATGTAAGTTTTTTTTATTTTTGATTTTCAAATAAAAGAGATATGAAATTCATAAACACAATTATAAAATATATGATAAAATAAAATTTGGATTCAAGATCATCGTTGGACCAAACGAACCGAAGGATACACCAAAAAAAATAAATTGAAAAAATACAATCACATAAAAAACACATTGGATCTCAACTTAACATCATGGACCGAACAAATTAAGAACTCAATCCGGTGGGTTCATCAAATCATTAATCATTCATCTTAAACAACCATTCTCCTTATTCTATTGATTAAAACCTCACGCTTTCTTTTTTTCATTTTATTACTTTCTTTTAATTAATTAAGGTTCTCAAGATAGCAATAAAAATACAAACCAAACTAACATAGATACTGTGACAATGAGAAACGCACAACGAGTCAACAACGTGGTTGGTTTTCTCGTGCAGCACGGAACCTTGTTGCAGTTACGCACGATACGGCTGTGTACGGCAGAGCTTTGTTGTGGGGAGACTGGGCTACAACGGAGCGCAGCACAATGAGAAGTTACATGCAATGGCCGCCGACGATGAATGCAGCGGAGGAGGAGGGCATGCAGGGACAGCAATGTTCTGGATGTGCAGCGGTGGTGCGATGAAGGCCAATCTGAGCAGAGGATGTCGACTTATACTCTCGCTCAGGCGCGCTCAGTAAGCCTGGGCGAAATTAACAGACAGAAATATCTTGATTTTCACATTTTTTTTGTTACAAGGATGTATTGGGTTAGGATTTTACAGGATTTTAAAAGACTTTTGCTGGGTAACAGTCCACTAGTATTCAATCTAGATTTTCAAGACTTTAAAAAGAGTCTGTTAAAATCCATTGGTATTTGTTTGAGATTTTCTAGAACTTGAAAACAATCCATAGGTATTAGAAAAATACAAGGATTTTAAGGGATTCTTTTATTAGATGGATTTTGAGTGACTTTTTAGTAGTATCTATAAATACCAAATCCATCAAACAATCCCACCCAAATTGAAAGGATTTCTGAACGTGACTTTTCAAATGCTTCATTCTCCAACAAGCACAGAGTCACATAACCTTTCTTTCTCTCTCACCTCTTCCCCCAACAAACACAGAGTCACAGACTCATCGATCTTCCGAATCTCTTTCGTCTTGGTTTATTGGAATGTCATCATTATGGAATTCCGAAGAGAATGATAATGAAAAAATCAAAGAAATGAAATTTTGATCTATTAATTTTGCTGTATCATTATTATCGTTTATTATAATGTTTGTAGAAAGAGTAAGCATCATATAGGTTTTCAAATCCTTTGCATCATATAGGCTCCATACTGTTTTCAAATCTTTTTTTTTTCTTTAGCTATGGGGTGTTTGAAAATGTAACATGTAACACTAGATAGGTACATGTTCACACAATTTATAACTCAAGTTTATAAATAGTACCTTCATATTTTATGTCCATTTTTTTTTAAATTAATTTCTATTATTCATTGGATTAATCTCAGTTGAATCAAGTAGTGTTGTTTACATTCGGGAAGATACCAAACGTAGAAAATTTTTCTTTTTTATATAATGTAACTACTTAGTTTCCAACCAAAAAAAGTTTAAAAAGGGCCAGAAGTTTAAAAAGGGCCAAAGTTTTCAATAATTTTTCTTGGAAATGAAGAGAAAGAGAGATAGAAGAATAATAAAGAGAAAGAAAGTGAAATAAATTATAATTGAAATAATAGGAAATGAAGAGAGATCAAAGATGTGTCAAGTAAAAGGGCCAAAGATACATGAGTTTTATGCATTTTAAAGAATAATTTAAAAAAAATTAAAAAAAAGACTATTTTTAAAAGAAAAAATATTTTTAAAGATAAAAATCTACTTAAATTTAATCCATTTTTCACATAGTTTCATTTCAAAATGTATTTAAAAACTAAAAATACATGAGTTTTATATGTTTTTTAAAATACACGACGTGTGAAGTAAAAGAGCTAAAACACATGAGTTATATGTTTTGTAAAGATTAAAGTTAAAAAAATTAAAAAGGACAATTTTAAAGGACAATTTTTTTAAAGCTAAATATATATTTAAATTTAATTCATTTTTCTCATAGCTTCATTTTAATACGTCTTTAAGAATTAAAAGTACATGAATTTTGTGTTTTATAAAAATTACATGTTAAAAAATTATAAAGACTATTTTTAAAAGAAATAATATTTTTAATGATAAAAATATATTTAAATTTAAATTATTTTTCTCAAATTTTCATTATTTTATAATAATAGTAAATAAGATATTTAAATTATATATATAATTTTAAAATTTTTTTATCTCTTGCAGAGTCTATAAAGTCATATAGAGTCCACAAAGTCCCGCAGAGTCTATGATACAAATCCATTAAAATCCTGACTTAAAAATTCTTGAAATTCTTGCAGAATCCTTAAAGTCATGAAAATCCTATAAAGTTTTTAAAAATCTGCAGACTTTTTTCAGCTAAAAAAGTCTTTTAAAATCCTAAACCAATACACCCCCCTAGTTTCTCTTCCCTTTTCCTAGTTCCTTTTTACAGAGATACCCTTCTAATCTAGTTCTTTTTAACCTAACCCTTTTCCTAGCTCAAATTCATCAACCCTCTATATGCAATTCTTTCTTATCTCCATCTAATTCCCTCATTCTATGTCTCAGTCTTCTTCCCCACCCCATGACCTTGCTAACCTTTCAACTTCAGAGTGTGATACCTTCTAAGTTAGATCTACAACTGTGTTGGGCTTATTACTTGGTTTCCCTTCCAGAGATTCCCTTTAAAACTCATATCTCTCAATAGATTCCCTATCTCTTCTCTTAATTCACCCTTAAATCCCCGAACTCTCTTTCTACTTCTAATTTCCTTCTCTAGACAAGATTCACAACCTAAGGCTCCCACTGTATTTTTTCTAGATTCTAATTTATGGGATGTTACAATTCTACCCCTTAAATAAATTTTGTCCTTAAAATTTGCTCCAATTACCCTCAAACTCTCTATTTCATCCTATTAGGTCCCTTCTGGTTCCATGCTAGTCTAGTGTTTCTATCCTTCTCCTGCTAGAGTTTCCCTATCAGACCCAACTATGGGTTCTCACGTGACACGTCCGGGTATGGGTAATTACCCGCACTTTTTAATGGGTACGAGTGCGGGTACGGGTACTATGGTACCCTACCCTACACATACCCGCACTTATATAATATATAAATAATTAATGTAATTTATATACATATGATTAATTATATATATATATATATATAATTATATTATTAATTAATTTTTTTTTCAAAAAACATTAATATATATTACTAATTTAATTAATATATATATATATGTTAATATTTATTATAGTAACAAAAAACATTAATATATATAACTAATTTAATTAATTTAAATGTTATAATTTTGTCCTAAACAATAAAATAGCAAAACATGAACTAATTTTTATTTCTCCTCCCATTGTTTTAATCTTTCATCCACTTCTTATACCATAGTTGTTTTACAGGTTAAATCTGGATGGTCTATGGATTATTTTTCATTTATTTTTTAATCAATTTATTATTTTTATAGTTAACAAAAGTGCGGGTAATGGGTACGGGTACGGGTACTTGAGTATCCAACGGGTAAGGGTACGGGTATTAGAATCACTACCCACGCGGGTATGGGTTCGGGGTACATGGGGACAGGTATTGTAGTACCCTACCCATTGCCATCCCTAGAGGGAGGCGCGCGGCGCTACAGTGGAACGGTCGCACGTTGGAGCGGCGGTGCACGCACGGTGGAACGGGGCAGCCGCGTGGCTGCGTAGCGGTGGCTAGGCGACGGCGCATGGCTGCGCGCTGTGGTGTTTGAATGGGACGAGGGAGAGACAGTGGCATGGTGGTGCAGCTGCGGTGGGGATGCGTGTTGAGTCTCAAAATCAATTTAAGTATTTGAAATTAGATTCAAGACTCATTATCCTTGGTTTTAATGATTAACAAATTAGACTGTATAAAAATAGGTACTACTAAGAAAGGTATTTTTCTGTGTATTTCAGCAACTCTTGTAGAAGTAACTTTCTGAAGACAATCAACCTGTTGAACTGAAGGAGTCTCTGAATCTGCAACCTACTAAAAGAAGAACTTGTTGAAGGCATCTTTCGATTGAAAAGCTAAAAGACTTGTTGAAGGATGTCAACCTTTTGAAGGATTTTGAAAGAGTTCAGAATCTGCTGAAACAAATAGAACCTTCTGAAAGGATTAGACCTTCTGAAGTAATTGGACTCTCTGAAGAATTAGAAACCTCTGAAGTCTGAATGGCATGCTGCCTTCCGAAGATTTAATGAGTCAAACTGATTAAAGTATTAAAAGACTCAAGTCTCTGCAAAGCCTTATGGTTAGCTGAATCAGTTGCAAGGGAAAAACAAAAGGCGTGCTGGCACAGTTTTATTTCCTGACACAAAAGAAGAAACCTGCTGCAGAAAAGTAAACAGAGGTCAGAGATAGAATCAACGATGTTGCACACCTACTCCTATATTGTCTCTGCAATACGCTATCAGAAGCCTGCATCTCAGCAAAAAGAAAAGTTAAACTCACAACGAGACAAAAGAGAAGTCTAACGGATCTCATCATCCCTATCCAAGATATCAGACTTCTTGCGATGAAGAAAGAGAGAGAAAAGAACATCAACTTGCTGAAGTGCTAGAAAATCTCTCAAACAATATTCAAAAGCCAAACTGCTGTGTGTGGAAGAACTGAATCATAGTTGCACACATACTCTGCTCAATTCAGAAGCTAACAAAAGAGAAGTTGTCTTACAACGACTCTAAGAACATTAATTGTTCTTCCTCAATGGTATGCTAAGCAATCTTCAGCGGCTACATTTCCAGATCATATATATATATATACCTTCATGAAAGACTATGAAGATTGGCGAGAGTGAAGCCCAAGAGAGAATCGGCAAAAAGCTCAAAATAATATCTTATCAAGCCAACTCTCTGAGAAAACAAATTCTGATACAGAGAAGAGAATGAACTAAAATTATACACTTGTATCTCTGTCCTTCCTTGTACTTAGAATTTATTCTTTGTATCTTGAGTTATACTCAGTCATTCCTTTGTACAAGAGAACCTGAGTTTAAGTTTCTCTGAAACTTAAACTTATCCATTGATGTAAACACTATTAAGTGTCTGAGAGACTGGAGAGGCTTGGAGGAATAAAGAATACTCAGTTTAGCCTGGAGAGGCTGTGTCCAAAGAATACCTGTGTTTAGCCTGGAGAGGCTGGGTCGAAAGAATATTTGGTGTTTAGCCTGAAGAGACTGGGTTCAAATAATACTTGTATCTGTGATCAGATAGTGGAAAATCCAGTGGAGTTTTGCCCTGGGACTGGACGTAGCTCACTGGGTTAGTGGGTGAACCAGGATAAACTTTTGTGGTCAAGTTCTCTCTACCCTTAACTCTTTACATTCTGTTTTGAACTAACCAAGGAGGGTTTTAGAAAAGTTGTTTTATAAATCTACGCAGAAAACAATCTTTTCATTAAGGGAATAACGTTTCAAAAGAATTTACCCAACCTTCTGAGTTGCATCAACAAGTTGCTGAACTCCCAGTTTCGGAAGGTTGCTTAAATATTTCAAAATTAGTTTGCTTGTTTAAAAGGTTTTCAGAAAATCTGCAAAGAATTTTAAAACACTATTCAACCCCGCTTCTAGTGTTTCTTCTGGTTCTAACAATGCGGTCCTACGCGGCGGCCTGAGGGGGGCGCGCGCAGTGTGGCGGTGAGCGGTGGCTCGCGACTGGTTACACAACGACGGTAATTTCGCACAGGGGTGGAGGCGTACTCCGCGGCGGTGGTGTGACAGTGACCGTTTTGGCCGGCAGTGGCCGCGGTAGGGTGTGATTTCTTCTCTCACTTGCTCTCCATTTCTCTTTCTCTAAATCCCTATTCTGCAGTTTGAATCTTGATCTTTTTTTTTTAAGAATTGGGTTTGCTATTTGAAAAGATTGCTATGTGGCATACTCATTTGTATATCTCTTTTGATTTTATTCTCTGATTGTATTTCATTTGAGGATTGTATGATTCATGTATTTAAGCATTCTGGACATTGGACACTCTTTAAATTAATTTTTTCAGTTTTCATTTCATTCAAATCACAACATAAACTCAGAAATTTTAGCACAACATGACTGTATAGACAAGAAATTTACCAGGTATATTAGCTATATGCGCAAGAGTAAATGTGTTGCATCTTTCCTCTTCTTGGCACACTGTTGTAATTTCTGGTTAATGAACTGAAACTCCAATTCTTTAGAAAGAAGTGACTCAAAATTTGTTTCTATGCTTTCCAAAAAAAGGGGGGCTCCTTTTCCTCTGTAATTTTTCTTATCTGTGTTTTTTGAATCCCCTCTAAAAAATCTCCCCCCTCTGAAAGATAGGTTCCTCCATTTATAGGCAAATTTAATTGCCTTTTTGCACTGCAAAATGACTCTTCTTCATACTTTTGAGGTGCCACCGCCCAAGCAACAGGTTATGGACACATGGGGATGGTGATGCTACAAATGCAAGTTGCAACAACTTGCTTCACATTTTTTTTTCTTCTTCTACTTTTTGTTTTTTTTGTTGAATTAAGCAAGGCAAATGGGCTATGTTAGCAAAAAAAAATTAACTTAAGCTTCACAACTAATAGGCCCAAACTGGTCCAATAAAAAAATCAAAAAAAAAACAATCCTCCTTTTTTTGCTGAGAGTGAAGCAAATGGGCCTACTTGGCCCAAAAGAATTTTTCTTTTTTTTAAATGACTTACACACAATGGGCTTAACCGACCCAATTGTAATTTTTTTTACAAACTAACTTAACATCTTTTTTGTCAAAATATTTAATCAGTCCATTAATTAAATAATAAATTAATTAACCCATTTTTAGTTAGTTTTTTTAACCGTGAAAATGAAAAGAATTGAAGAAAATAAAAGGGCCGGACAAAATTGGGTGCAGACAACGGGTTTGACCGGTTTTAGCCGAGTTTTGAAAGGTTCACGTGCAGAACGATCTAAATCCACTAACCAGACCGGCCAGTGGACCGGTTGAACCGGTCGGTCCGGTCCGATTTTAATATCACTAGAAGAAACACAGTATTAACTATAAATCCTAAAATAACTTTAAATATTCTAAATAGACACACTTTCTTTGTTTTGAAAAAGAGACAAATAATTTTCAATAAAAAAGAACCTTACCCGTATAAGGGGAATTTCTTTGTGTCCTTCACCAACAGTATTGACCATAGTATGGATCCAACCATCAGCGAAGCAGGAAGATCAAAAAATCGTTGAACACCATGGAAGCTAATGCGCTGCTTCACATCTCTCTTGCCTTTTCTTTCTTTTGCTTTGGCCTAGCATAAAAGCTACGACTTTTTCTTCTAAATCTTCGTGGGTATGAATGATCTGCCTCTTGGAGCACATGAAGATTCTCAACTTGGGTACTAGATGTCGATTACACATGACTATTCTCGCATTGTTGTTCTCGTCGTCATCATGGTGATATTGATAATGGCAATGGTTGTTGCATAGCATTGTCAATGAGACCATCAAGCACTTAGATGAGGAACAGAGGTGAAGGAGTGTGGTTCTTGCATTGTGGGAGTTTCAGAAAAACATGGGCATATCTGAGTGCTGTGTGGATGTGGATCTAGACAATTTTGTGCTAGATGTCAAGGTACATTCAGCCAAGGTGGAGGGGGGATGTTCTCACTTCATAAACTTTGTAATGTCTTGAGATACCTTAGACCAAAACCAAGAACATAGATCTCACTTTAGTTTTTTATTGATACGTGGCCAGGAATTAGACACGAATGGACAATTTTCTCCATATAATCAGATATGTAAGAGGACTCTTTTGTAAAATTTTAAGTTTTTTCTTCAAAAGATATTCAGTACTCAATCCTCACTGTTAATTATTTTATTATTAAATTTAATGATATATTTCATTGCCTTATAGGTAAACCACTTGTAAAGTATTTACCAAAAAATAATCACCAGTAAAGTGCTTCATGATAGTCTCCACCTATTTTAAGTGTTTGTGAAATTATTATTGATCCGGACCTGGCCGATGTCCACCCCCATGACACAGCCAGGCCAGGGTCCTGCCCCATGACAGCCACAAGGCCTACACCGGTTCCGAACTAAACCCCGTAGAACCTCCATACCTCGGCCCCATCAGACACCTACTACTGACAGGCCCTGAGGCTAAGTTCTACCTACCCCATCCCATCGCATTTAATGTGATAGGGAGTGTCTCTGATAAGGGGTGCTCCACTAACACACGCCACCGTGATTTACGGCCGGAACAGAGGGATTACGGCATGGGCGTGCCCACCGCCGCCTGCAACAGCCATCCCCCTGATGTGACATCATACCACTATATAAGGAAGGCCCCTCAAGGGGCACAGGGGAACACATTTTTTCTCATTAGATAGCCCCCTCATTCTCCCTAAGCTGACTTGAGCGTTTGAGTGCCATTGCAGGTACCATCGCCGCTCGCCCCCGCACCGGAGCTCTATCCAACTTCCTCCCCGTCGCCATCAGATACCTCTCCACCGTCATCGACTACCTCGCACCACCTTGCATGATCTCGGCCTTGATCATTTGGCGTCATCTGTGGGAAACTGTAAAGGAAATCCCATCATCTCTACCCTCTAGCTGAGAGTGCAAGAACCTATATGACCAAAAGGAGACTGAAGATGGAAGAAACAACCAACACCCAACAACCAACACCTACCGGAGCAACCCTTGCCGCCGCTGGAACTGAGAGGGGTACAGACCCCCAGCAGGTGCTAAGGACCACCCCACGAAGAACATCACCGTCAAGTCGTACGGCCACTCCCTCCTCACAAGAATATTACCTCCCTCCCCCTGGTAGTATTTCTAGGAGGAGAAAGAAGTTAGCTTCCAGTTCCAAGCAGCGGAGAGTCACCAGCAGCAGCAACGAAGAAGAAGAAACCCCACCTTCTCCGCCCAGATCCAGGAAAAAGAAGAAAAGCAAAACAGTCAAAGAGCTTGAGTCCAGGATTCGACACCTCGAATCCCTCATCTCGGCCTCACCCTGGCGAAGATCAAAGAGAGCAGGAAGAAGCCGAAAAAGTGCATCATCCAGGAGATCCGTCCACACCAGAGACCTTCCGTCCAAAGAACAGACTTTTCAATCTGAGGAAAGCACCACCCATTCGGGATCCTCGTCATCCTCGACCGAAATGACCGAACAGATGAGCCGCACGCGGGGGAGGAGCAGACCCCGCACTCCTTCGGGGAAGGAGGACGGCCAACAGACCGCGGTCAAAACCCCAGGCGGAGACATACCGAAAGCCGAAGAAGCAGCCACAGGAACAACCCCCCAGAAAGAACCCGAGACCCCGGCTGAAAACAAAACACCAGTAGCAACCGCTACCCCTGCCACCGCAGCCACGGCCACACCAGCCGCTACCCCAGCTGTACTTGCTGTCAACGGGTTGGCCCCGCTCAACGTCCTACACCGACCATTCACACACCCCTTCACATCCCGGCTGGCCCAAGTCGAGATACCAGACCGTTTCCTCAGGCCCTTTAGCAACATCTGCCTGTATACTGGAGAAACCGATCCCGGTCGCCATCTCGACCGTTTCTTCAACGAAATGCTTTTTCTGGGCGCCCAAGACGACATCATGTGCCGAAGTTTTTCCAAGACGCTAGACGAGGAAGCCCTCACCTGGTTCTGGACATTGCCCCAAAACTCAGTGGACAAGTGGGATGACCTCGCTGCCGCCTTTGCCAAGCGTTTCAGCATGGCCAACCAAGTTCCGAGAGATTCGCACACGTTAGCCAAAATCAAACAAGGAGAAACCGAAACTCTTAGAGATTTCTTGGCCCGTTTTTACAAAGAGGTGGCCCTTACCCCATATGTAGCAGATGAGGTGTAGTTGCACTGTGCGGTAGAGGCACTTCGGACAGGAACCCCACTGGATATCTCCCTAAGAAGAATAAAGGTACTCAACATGACGGCCTTCAGAGAGCGGGCCGCCCAGTTTATAAACAAGGAAATACATCTAGAGGGAGCGAACAAAACATCGGCTGTGAAAGAATTGTCGGCCCAGGAAAGGGAGGAAAAAAGCCGGAAGGAAAGAAGAGAGGAAAAAAAGAAATTTAGAGGGCGTTATGAAGGGAGCTACACCCCTTTGAATAACACCTTATCCAGAATATGGCAGGAGGTGCACAACACAGAACTAGCAAGCATTAAGAGACCACCCCCAATTAAATTCCCACAAGGAGACAAGAGCCGGTATTGTGCATTTCACAAGGGTCACGGTCACAATACCGATGACTGCTACCAGCTGAAAGATGCAATCGAACAAATGATCCGAGAAGGAAACCTTGGGCGATATGTGCAGAGGGAGAAGTCAGCCTGGGAAGGCCGGGGACACGACTGCCAAGGAAATGACAAGCGTTCACCTGCCAGGCAAGAAAGAAGAAGACATCGCTCGCGATCACCAAAACATAAAGATAATACTGAGAAAAGAGGCAGAGATCCTTCACTAAGGAAAGATAGAGAGCAACCACGGATCAACATTAATATGATAGCAGGTGGCTTCGGAGGTGGAGGGCGTTCCTCCAACTCTAGGAAGAGGGCTTTGAAGGACATCCTCAGTGTAAGAGATGGAGAGGAACGACCCCGACGATACGGCAGAACTCCAGTGACGTCAGCCATTACTTTTGACCACAAAGACTTTATGGATATCCATCAAGACCACGACGACCCAATGGTCATAACTGCCGTCATTGCCAACGCCGAGGTCAAGAGGGTACTCATAGACCAGGGAAGCTCAGCCGACATCATCTACGAAAACTGCTTTGACCAAATGGGAATCAGCTGAGACGATCTCATCCCCTATGACAGCAACCTCATTAGCTTCTTCGGAGACAGGATCCAACCCCTCGGATACATGGACACTCTGGTCACCCTTGCGGGTAAGGAAGGAAGCAGAACGGTCAGAGCAAAATTCCTTGTAGTACCATGCAAAAGCTCGTACAACGCGATCATTGGAAGACCCAGCTTAAATGCAATCGGAGCCGTGGTATCTACGCTTCATCTAGCAATGAAATTCCCCACTAGAGAAGGCAAGATAGCTACCGTACGAGGGGACCAACAAGCGGCCAGAAGTTGCTACAATTTAAGCTTGAAGAAAAACATTGCCCAACCAGCGCCAACCCCAACCCCCAAGATAAGACACAGCGTCTCTTTAGTAGACCTTGATCCCAGAATAGACGCAGAGGAAGAAGGCCGGGGCCAGCAGAGGATAACCCCGGAAGGGGAAACCATACCTTTGAAGGTAGGGCGAGAGGTCGAACAAACAACCAAAGTAGGAACCCACCTTCCCCCAGATTTACTCAAGAGGATGCAAACACTCCTCCTGGAGAATTCGGACCTCTTTGCATGGACGGCGGCCGACATGCCAAGGATAGACCCAGAATTCTGCTGCCACAAGCTATCAGTCGACCCCCGCCTGCGACCAGTTGCTCAGAAGAAGAGAAAGATTGGTCCAGAAAGACAACAAGCCATTAAAGAACAAACAGCCGAACTCCCGAAGGCTGGGTTCATCCGAGAGATCAGATATGCAACGTGGCTGGCCAATGTCGTATTAGTCAAAAAATCAAGTGGGAAATGGAGAATGTGCGTCGACTACACGGACCTCAACAAAGCGTGCCCAAAGGATCCTTTCCCTTTGCCAAATATTGACAGGTTAGTAGACAACTCCTCTGGGTATCAGTTCCTTTCCTTCATGGATGCTTACTCCGGGTATAACCAAATACCCATGTTTACCATGGACGAGGAAAAGACTGCGTTCGTAACCGACCAAGGCACTTTCTGCTACACCATGATGCCTTTTGGCCTCAAGAACGCCGGAGCCACCTACCAAAGAATGATGACAAAGGTCTTCGAAGGGCTAATTGGAGACGTGGTCGAAGTCTATGTCGACGACATCATTGTAAAAACCCCGGAAGGAGGTGACCCCGTAGCTGACCTGGAAAAAGTCTTCAACAGACTTAGAAAACATAACATGAGGCTAAACCCTCTAAAATGCACCTTTGGTGTACCAGCAGGACATTTCCTCGGTTACATGCTGAGCAGCAGAGGCATAGAAGCCAACCCCGACAAATGCAAAACAATTCTAGAGATGAAGAGCCCAACGTCGGTAAAGGAAGTTCAACAGCTAACAGGAAGGATAACGGCCCTAACCCGTTTCCCTCGCCAGATCAGCCCACAAGTCCCTACCACTCTACCAATTACTAAGAAAAGGCCAAACATTCGAGTGGAGTAAAGAGTGCGAACATGCATTCCAGGAGTTCAAGAAAGCACTAACCAACCCACCGATACTGGTGAAGCCGGACCCCGGTGAGAGACTATTCTTGTATCTGTCAGTAGGAGACGAAGCGGTCAGTTCAGTCCTGATAAGAGAGAGAGACGGTAACCAAGGGCCCATATATTTCACAAGCAAGTCCTTGCAAGGCCCAGAACTGAGATATCAACGGTTGGAGAAAGCAGCTTTCGCGATCGTCACATCGGCTCGACGGTTAAGACCGTACTTCCAGGCACACCCGGTGACAGTTCGGACAGACCTTCCCATACGATCAATTCTTCACAAGCCAGACCTCGCCGGACGAATGATCACATGGGCAGTAGAGCTATCCGAGCATGACATCTCATATGAACCTCGGACAGCAATCAAAGCACAGGTGTTAGCAGATTTCATCCTAGAAATGACGGATTCAAAGATACCTCAGACAGCCAACACTTGGACAATCTATGTTGATGGTTCCTCCAACACGAAAGGAGCCGGGGCCGGAGTTGTACTGGAAGATGGTTCCGGGGTAACGATAGAGCAGTCGCTGAAATTTGAATTCAAAACCTCCAACAATCAAGCAGAATATGAAGCATGCTTAGCAGGTCTGGCCTTGGCGGTTGATCTCGGTGCCGAAGTAGTCACTTTGTGCAGCGATTCCCAGTTAATGATCTCTCAGATCAATGGTGAATACCAAGCCCGAGAACCAGTGTTACAACAATACCTGAACAAGGTAAAAGAACTTTCGGGACGACTGAAGAAGGCCGAGTTTCACCACGTGCCCAGGGAACAAAACACACGATCCGATGTCCTATCTCGGCTGGCTAGCACCAAGAAACCAGGAAACAACAAATCAGTCATCCAGGAGACGCTAAACAAGCCAAGCATCGCCCAACAGCAGACAGTGATGGAAATTAGCCAAGAGGCATGTTGGATGACTCCCACACAGAGATACCTACAAGAAGGAATTCTTCCTCCAAAAAAGAAAGAAGCCAAAAAAATCTTACGCACGGCAGCATGGTATACCCTACTAGGAGATCAGTTGTATAAAAAGGGTTTCTCTTGCCCACTGCTTAAGTGTTTGCCCCCAGCCAAAGTCCCTTACGTCCTGGCTGAGATCCATGAAGGAAGTTACGGTCAACATCTCGGCGGACACGTGTTGGCCAAAAAGGCCTTAAGAGTCGACTATTACTGGCCGACTATGGAGAAAGACGTTGCGGCCTATGTTAAGAAGTGCGACCATGCCAAAGACACGCGGATTTTCACTACGCACCAGCTGAAGAAATGTCGGACACATCAACACCATGGCCATTTTCCAGATGGGGGATGGACATATTGGGACCCTTCCCACCAGCCCCCGGACAAGTAAAATTCTTAATAGTAGCCATCGACCATTTCACAAAATGGATCGAAGCCGAAGCCCTTGCCACTATCACATCTGCCAAGATCCAGAAGTTCTTCTACAGGAATGTCATCAGCCGATATGGCATACCTAAGGCCGTGGTCACTGACAATGGCACGCAGTTTACTGATAAAGGATTTAAAGGCCTGTGCGATGATTTGCAGATCACACAGCATTTCACATCAGTAGAACACCCTCAAACCAACGGTCAAGCCGAGGCAGCAAATCGGGTAATCCTAAGAGGTTTGAAAAGAAGGTTGGACGGGGCAAAAGGAAGATGGGCAGAGCAACTTGACCACGTCCTATGGCTTACAGGACAACACCACATTCTTCAATAGGAGAAACGCCATTTCGGCTCACTTATGGGGCGGAGGCCGTCATTCCAGTTGAGATTGGAGAACCAAGCCTACGAATTGACCGATTTAATGAAGAGGAAAATGATAAAGCCTTACGTGAAGAACTCGAACTACTGGAAGAAAGAAGGGCGGTTGCACACGTTAGAGAAGAAGCGGCCAAGCAAAGAGCAGCAGCAAAATATAACAAGGTGATACCGAGAAAACTACAAGTGGGAGACCTCGTCCTCCGTCGCGCAGACATAGGGGGAAGAAACACACAGCAAGGCAAACTAGCCCCAAATTGGGAAGGCCCATACAGGGTAACATCCTCCACTGGAAGAGGAGCATATCGGCTAGAAACCCTCCAAGCGGACGAGATCCCCAGGCATTGGAACATGAACAATCTTAGGAAATACTATAGTTAAAAGGACGTTGGATCCTGTGTATTTTCCTTTCCAATGAAATGAAATGAAGTCATTCCAGTATCACAAACTTACCATTGAAAAATCGCTAAGTTAAAAATAAAGGCCAAAAACCTTTGTAACAAACACGAACAAAATCCGCCTTCCCTTTCTCTACCTGCCCAAGCTGCTCCGCCAGTTTATCTTTCTCTTCGGACGCAATCTGAGAGGCTTTCATAGCCTTGTTATATGCAACGGTCGCCCTCTCAGCAGCAGGCAGAACCTCTTTATCCAAGTACTTGAGAAAGGACACTTGTTGAAGAGAGGACACCTCAAAGTCCCGAATCATGGTAGAAATACCGGCTTGCCCTTTCTTCAAGAACTCATGCACAATCGGAGAAAGGAAATAGGCATCCAACGGTCCGGCGTTGGGATCGAACTTGGAAGAAAAAGGGTTCGGCACAGCAAGCTTCGAACCCCCAGCCGAGGAACCGCCAGTGTTAACTTTCTCAAGTTCCTTCCCACCGACATTTTTCCCTTCTCCTTCTTTTGTCTTCTCCTTCCGAGATTTCTTGGGAGTGGGCAATTCATTGTCGGCATCCCGGACCGCGGGCTGAGGCTGCGGATCGACCTTCTGGGGCACCTCAGAAGCTAGGGGAACTGGAACTGAGGTTCAGCTATGACTATTAGCCATGGAAGCCGAGGAAGCATCACCACTAGGATTCTTCCGCTTGTTACCCGTCGGCAATCCGGCTGCAGCAGCCTGTCACAGCAATTCCTGGATATTCATCCTCTCTTCCTCTACAAAAGAAAAACAAAAACCACATTAGAAACAAGAAATAATTATAAAACAAAGTTAAATACCTCGAACCATTACACACATACCAAGGACGGCTGGCAGCTGACCTTCCGGGGTGTCTATCAACACCCGGGAGGAGAAACGATCATTATTCCTGGCCTCAACGGCCTTCTCCAGAATATCCAAGTCACTCTTCTCGGTAGGAGAAAGATGTTTCTTCTCGTAACTATAGGACTTCGGATTCCTATCATAATGACGGCTACACCAATAAACGGTAAAAAGAGGCTCACTCTCGGCCCAGGACAATCTCCAAAAAGGCAACACCCCCTCCTTGGGAACTATCTTAAAAAAATCATGCTTGAACGATACCCCGGAAGTCTTGGCTGACTCAGTATATACACTTAGCAGGTGCCTCTTCTGACGGCCCCTCAAACTAACCCATATCTTCCCAGGCGCATTCCGAGGTAGTACAGCAAAAAAATAAAAAAATATCTTCACGGTCGGAGTCACCGAAAACAACCTACACAAAATTTGAAACGCCTTCACATAACCCCAGGCGTTCGGATGGAGTTGGGTCGGCGCCACTTGCAAGTGAGAAAGCACATGGCGTTCAAATACGGAAAAAGGGACCCGGACTCCTAAACGGGAAACCAAATAGGCATACATATACATATACCCCTCTTTTGTCTCCGCAGTCTCACACACCCGACCCTCGGCGTCCGGGGCAACCACAGAATACTGCTTCTCATATCCGGGCTCAAAAACTTGGAGGTTCCCATCAATCACCAACTCTGAACCAGGAAGATAACGGGATGGAGTCCCCAACACCTCGGCATCTACCCAGAAATACCGGCCCGGATTAGCAGGACCACGGCTATTAATTTCAGGAGCACTAGTACTAGCAGCATCCATACCCGCCCAACAAAAAGGATCTGCATCAGAAGTAGGTGAGTCAGAACTTTCGACATCCTCATTCACCGAGTCAAAGTCGGAATCCGAAGAAGACGCGCAAAGCTTCCTCACCACGGCCGACAACTCGGCCGGCGAGGGTTTGCGAGCCCCCTCGCGGGCCGAGGCCTGTTGACTACGATATCGACTCACCATCGCCGGGATAGTTAAGAGTCTAGCAAGCCTCGGACTCCTACTCTCCCGCAACGTTGGCCAGGATGGAGGAGGAGCGGCCAGAATCTCAACAGACTCACCGCTACTCCCACCATCCTCCCCCTCCTCAACCCGCACCATGTATTACTTAAAATCAAACTTAAAGAGAGGAAAAGGGGAGGAATGGCAATTTACCTGGATTTTCAGGCAACAGAGACGGTGGCGCACGGCGGAACAGAGAGTAGAAGGTAACAATCGGCACAGAATCAGCAATGAAGCCACGAGAAGGGAGGAGGAAACCTTGACAGCAACGATGAACAGAGGCAAAGCTTCAGAGAAAATGGAGGAACGAAGGTAAACGAAAGAGCAAAGTGGAGGGAACGGTTACACCCCCTAGCCACTTAACGCTAAGAAAAAGGGCAAAACCGTCCGTTCATATGAATTCAAAAAGCCACGTTCAAACAGAAGGGGCACCGATGTCTTTTTACACAAGGGTAATAACGAAAACCAACCAAAAACCAAGGACAAAAATGAAATTGCACCAAGGGATAGCCGGGGCAAAAGCGTCACCCAAAACACCCCACGATCTCCATGATTGCTGCAATTAATTTCACACGTCCCGAAGGCTGCTCACGAAAGACGGAACGCCACGCATCGAACCTAGGACGATAGACGACCCGAAAAGCCTGCCACGATAAGACGGGCGCAGACGAAAGGACAACACATCACTAGGAAGTGACCCCGGATTCACCTCGGACAAATCCCTACCCTAATTACAACGGCCCCACGGTTAATCACCAATTAACCATCGGCCCAAGGGGCAAATGACCCAGACTTTGGAAAAACGCATAATCAAAGACGGGTCGTTCAGTTCAGAACAAGACCATGGTTGTATTCAACCCGGCCACACGTATACCAAACAAAGGCAAAGACCAGCTTAAATGGATAGACCCAAGCCGACCATTACGCTGGGGGGCAACTGATCCGGACCTGGCCGATGTCCACCCCCATGACACAGCCAGGCCGGGGTCCTGCCCCATGACAGCCACAAGGCCTACACCGGTTCCGAACTAAACCCCGTAGAACCTCCATACCCCGGCCCCATCAGACACCTACTACTGACAGGCCCTGAGGCTAAGTTCTACCTACCCCATCCCATCGCATTTAATGTGATAGGGAGTGTCTCTGATAAGGGGCGCTCCACTGACACACGCCACCGTGATTTGCGGCCGGAACAGAGGGATTACGGCATGGGCGTGCCCACCGCCGCCTGCAACAGCCATCCCCCTGATGTGACATCATACCACTATATAAGGAAGGCCCCTCAAGGGGCACAGGGGAACACATTTTTTCTCATTAGATAGCCCCCTCATTCTCCCTAAGCTGACTTGAGCGTTTGAGTGCCATTGCAGGTACTATCGTCGCTCGCCCCCGCACCGAAGCTCTATCCAACTCCCTCCTCGTCGCCACCAGATACCTCTCCACCGTCATCGACTACCTCGCACCACCTTGCATGATCTCGGCCTTGATCAATTATTATTATTGTTATTACATGTTCAAATGAGATTTTTTATCCAACTTGAGCTAAGGTATTTTGTTCAGCTAATGTTTTTAAGTAATTTTTTTATAGATCCTTTTAATTTTGGGTCTACCATAGATTCTAACTTTATTACTATAAAAAATAATTTTAAATTAATAAAATATATTAATAATTTCTTTAATATTAAAATTTTTACTATTATATAATAAAGATACACCATAAATACAAAATATCATGTCCATCCTAAAATTTCCTATGTTTTCGCGTAAAAACACAACTTTTGAAAATAGCATATAATAAGAGGTTATTCAATGTTATGTTACAAAAGTGGTTATTTAAGTTATTTAATGTAAAATAAATTTGCATAAACGCAAATGCAAAACTCACTTATTTATTTGTAGGGGTGTAAGTGGGTTCGATCCAACCCGCGAACCCGATTGACCCAACCCAACCTGAAGAATATTTAACGGTTTGGTTCGGATTTCGGTTCAGTTCAGACATTTTCTTTCAAACCTGATCTGGTTCGGTTCGGTTCGGTTCGGGTCTCGGGTTTGCCTATCTTGAACCCGATGGACCTGAACCAAACCAAACAAAGAAAAGAAGCCTTAATCTTATTTCATTTTCCTTTCTATAGAGAACAAAATATAGGTGCAACGGCAACACAAGCAAGGGTGGTTCCCCAAACCCTATTTCATCTGCTCCTCTCATTTTATGTTTCCCTAATTCTTTTCTTTTTTTTTCATGTTATATTTTAATTTCATATCATCTTCCAATTTTTTTTAAAAAAAGGAAAAATATTCATGACCCGCTGACCCAACCCTAACATATTTGGGTTGATTCGGATTGATTCGGGTCGGGTTACTTGCCCAAAAAACAAAACCCGAACCAACCCAACCCACCATCATTATATCAGTTCGGACTTGATGTCACCTAAAATCCAACCCAACCCAACCCGATTACACCCCTATATATTTCACAAGTACTTTTGCAGGGGGCACGCAAGCACAAGCACTTACATAGTTACATTACAGTTACATAGGATACGATAGGAAAGCAGCGAAAATCAATTTTGTAGCGAAACCGTATTCGTATTCAGTGCTGCTACTCAACAAACCAGATCTGCCCTTTCCCTCACACCGGTAACCGCCGCCGCCGATCGGTTAGTAGCTTTACTTCCTTTTCCTCTTCCCCTTCCTTCAATTTCGTTTTCGCATTTCTTCTTCATTTTGCGTGCGTGCCCTAGGCGCCATTTCTCCCTTCGCGTTAGCTCCAAATCGAAACTGCTTTTGAATTGGAATGGAATCTCTTTTTGTCGTTTAGGGTTTGTTGCCGAAGCCAATTGGTGAGGGATGGGAACGCGACCGCGGCAATCGTGTGGAGACGAAGAGGATGAGGAGCTGTTGGGTTGCGGAACCACGATTTCGGGACAATCAGCGTCGACGAGCAGAAGTGCTGGATTGCCATCTAGCCGGAGTGAGCAGACGACGGCAACAGCAGCTGGTGATAACACTTTTCTCAAATTGAACCATCTTGACATACATGCAGATGATGATGCTGGATCACAGGGAGCAGTTGCGTGAGTCCTCTCTAATCTATTCACCTACTTGTAAAGTAAATGCATTATTGTCTATTGTATTGTATTGTTCATATGATGCACAATGCTATTTGACCTGTGGACTTTATGTTTAGACTTTAGCCTAGCTTGGGAGAAAATGTTGGTAATTTTTTGTGTGCTTGTTCTTCTTATGTGTTCTACACTTCTACTAAAGAATTAGTTGTATCAAGCTTTGAAAAAAGAAGAGACACAAAAAAGGTTTTGGAATGGCATATTGGGTGTGAAATTGGTTAAGTATTCCTTGCAAGTGTCAATTTTATGCTTGTGGTTTTGCAGCTCCACTAAATTCTGTCTTTGATTTTATTATTATTATTTTAAAATTGATCCTCACCCACTATCAGTTTCTTCTACACAGTAGCAAGAAGAAAAAGAGAGGCCAACGGGCTGTTGGAGGTGATAAGAGTGGAAGAGGGCTCCGCCAATTTAGTATGAAAGGTTTTTTTATCTATCCTGTTTAACCAATTTGTTCTTTAAGATAAAATTCATTGATCTTTTTCTAGTTATTAACGTTGGGCTTGAAAAAGTAGCCATTAGTGCATAGAGTATTGAGACACTAATTATGAAATTTGTGACATTGGTGTTTAGATTCTTGTGCTTCTTAGATAGACATAATTTTTTTGGAGGTCATGCTGATAATTTTCTTTCTGGTTTTGCCTCTATCTATTGTTGGTTGTCTCCAGTGTGTGAGAAGGTAGAAAGCAAGGGAAGAACAACTTACAATGAGGTTAGGTGGCTACTTTAAGTCAGCTTTTTCTCTGTTTAAATTAATCTCTTGCTTTAGTTTTATGGTGTCCTTCAATTAGTTTCTTAAATATTTTTTTCAACAAACATGCATGATTTTTTTTTTTATGGGATAAATAGATCAGGGTAATTATTGGCCTTAGGAAGTTGTGGACTTGAATCCTAACTGCCCAGTTCATGATGTCTTTTATCATTCATCCATATTGTACTAGTTATTATTCCTTATTTCCTAATTTATTTCATGAATTTAATGTGATTATTTTTTATTATAGGTGGCAGATGAACTTGTGGCTGAATTTGCTGATCCAAGCAATAGTGTTTTGTCCCCTGATCAGGTTTTCTCTCCTTTACATAAACAATTTCAATATTATTTGCTATTCCCAGATTGAAGGTGTAAGAGAAGTATTGTGGACTTATTCTTTGGGGGATGAACATTTGTCATGTCAGCAACAATATGATGAGAAAAACATCCGTCGACGGGTCTATGATGCTCTGAACGTTCTCATGGCAATGGATATTATTTCTAAGGATAAAAAGGAAATACAATGGAAAGGTCTTCCTCGTACTAGTTTGAATGATATTGAAGAACTAAAGGTTTGTCCACCGTCTTGAGTTGTAATTTTTTTTTCCACCAAGTAGCTTGTGCTTTCACTGCAATGATATTTTGTGCCAATCCAAAAATACAATGAAGGACCATTGTAACTCCTTAAATGTATTTGATTCAACAGACAGAGCGTCTTGGACTCAGAAATAGAATTGAAAAGAAAGCAGCCTATCTGCAGGAGCTTGAGGATCAAGTAAGTCCAGCTAATATATTTAATATGGGAATGAAATCCTGGACCTGGTTTGCTCCCTTTGAAAATGTGCACTCATTTATAAGAAAAGCCTAGCAAATTACTTCTGTTTTGTAATGTTTAATTTCTGTTTGCTAACTACTTGCATCATTACATCTAGTTCGTAGGTCTTCAAAATCTTATTCAACGAAATGAGCAATTATATAGCTCAGGAAATCCTCCCAGCGGAGGTGTATCGTTACCGTTTATTCTGGTACAGGTACAGCATCATCACCATTATCTCCTTGTTTTGGTTATTTTGCGCAGTACAAAATGTTGTGCAGTTTTGCCTTGGATCTTCAATTTGCATGATAATTTTTATGTTTTGTTGGTATTAGCTCCCTGCTCAGCAAGTACTTAATCTGTTGGCATGAATTTTAAACCATAAAATATGTTGTTATGGGATGGGATATCACTCTAGCTTCTTAATGAATTCACTAGAAATATTTTTCACCTTTTTTGTGGACATTTGTTTGAATTTGTTGACTGAACGTAACTGCTATACATGCTATATGCTAGAAGGATTTTACAGACTAGACAATAGCGCGCTATAACGGCGCTATAGCGGCGTAGTGGTGCGGAGCGGCCCCCTGCCGCTATACAAAACCTCATAGTTTCCCGTTACGGTATAGCAGTTATAGCGGCCGCTATAGCGGTATTGTTTGGGACTCGGGTATTGTTTGGGGGTCGGCCGCTATGCGCCGCTATCCGCGATTGATAACTATGGGATTTTATCAGCTCGTACTGTTAAGTTAACCTTGCTTAGGTTGCCTTTTGGCGTTATATATGCTTAAGATTATGTTATGGGTTTCTATGGAGAATTCTTGGTCACGGTTCTTAGAAAGTTGCTAACTTGTTAATTTTAATGACAATCTACTCACCCTTCTGTTATGTGGCTCTTAATGGTATTGCTAATGCTATTTAATTAATCTCATTTCTACTTTTTAAAACTGTAGACACGTCCTCATGCAACTGTTGAAGTGGAAATATCAGAAGATATGCAGCTTGTTCATTTTGATTTCAATAGGTAAAGCTTCAATTGCCTTACTTGGCATTCTTTCTGAGTGATGACATAGTTATCTTTTATGTCTGTATGTTGTCTTAATGTGAAAACTACCTAATTTAGTAATGTCATAAAGTCTAGAAAGTCAAACTAATGTATCCTATTGTGGTCAAACATGAAGGCAACTAAAAGAATTTTTTAGTAGGAAAGTTTGTAAGGCGGTTGTGGTTCCTGAGGTGCAAAGCTTTTGTTTTGTCCTCTTGTTGGGAAATGTCTGTGCCACCTCCTATTTATGTTTAATTTCTCTTCTCTCCCTGCAGTACTCCCTTTGAGCTGCATGATGACAATTATGTTCTCAAGGCAATGAAATTTTGTGAGAGACCACAGAGTGATAATATGACACACAATCCTACTGGTGGAGGGGAAGGTTCTAGCATGTCAGGATTGTATCAACCGCAGGTTCCTCCTTCAGGTTCAAACGTGTCAGTTCGGCCTCCCACATCACCTCCGCTCCCTGGAATATTAAAGGCAAGAGTTAAGCAGGAGCATTGAACGTCAAGTTTTATCATATCATCTTGCCTTATTTAAGCATGTATGCATATTTTGTAAAGAAATTTGCCGCAACTAGTAGACCTTCATAATAGTTAGTCATCAGTACAGCCAAGTCGTTCGGTAGGTTAGAAGCAGATCGGTCTGTTTGCTTCTTTACTGTTTGGGGTAGAATGGCAAATTCTTTGCTTACCATCCATCATTTACTACCTTAACTGAATTTTCCCCCCACACATTTTCGTTGTAATATTTGCCCGTGTATTAAGAGAGAAATTGGTTGTACTTGTCCATAGATCATGGAATGGAATCCAACAGCATAGGGTTAATTTCGGAGTTCACTGATTTATAGTATAAACTGTAAAGTTTTCCAGCTTATGTGGATATTAGTAGGTATTGGATCTATGCATCTTATCTTTTTTTTTTTGGGTCAAGCATCTTATCTTGTTTGTCTTGTAGCAATGTAGCATTTACCCAAGGTCCTCGTGAGGCTAAACGTGTTATTTCAAAATAAATTTGATAGAAATTTTTAGTTTGTTACAGACGATATTCTTTTCGAGGGTGACTAACTGAATAATTGTTTTTTTTTTTTTTACTAAACTAGCAAATCCGTCCCTAACTTATTTAGGGTAATGCAGTTTAGTCCTTGAGAAATAGAATAACCCAATATAACTCTTGACTTCTTATTTTGTCGGTCTCTATGATTCAAATGTGTTTTCAAACAATTTTTTTATTACGTGTCATACTATATGTAAACGTCATTTTTTCAAATTTATAGCTTGGAAGACCTCAGCCCTAACAATCATGTGCTTTCGAGTTCTCCCTTCTTTTCTCTTATTCCCCTTCTTTGTTGGAAGGTTTGAGCTCCAACGATATCGTTTTTGTGTCCCGGTGGCAAATGTTGTGATACAATGTTATTAAACGTGGTACGTCATCAAAAAGTTAACGGGAAACACACAATTGGACCATAGTAATTGACATAGTAATGTTAGAACCACAGGAAACACTAGAAGGGGGGTTGAATAGTGTTTTATAATTATTTACAGATTTTCTGAAAACCTTTTAAACAAGCAAACTGATTGTGAAAATATTTGAGCAACCTTGCGAAGCTGGAAGTTTAGCAACTTGCTGATACAGCTCATCAGGTTGAGTAAAATTGATATTAAAATATTTTTGCGTGAAGAAGAGATTGTTTAGCTGCGTAGATTTATAAAATCACTTTTCCGAACCCTCCTTGGTTAGTTAAAAACTGAATGTAAAGAGATAAGGGTTGAGAGAAGTTAGCCACATAAATTTATCCTGGTTCACCCACTAACTCAGTGAGCTATGTCCAGTCCCAGGGCAAACACACCACTGGATTTTCCACTATCTGAACAGATACAAGTATTGTTTGAACCCAACCTCTTCAGGCTAAACACCAAGTATTCTTTGGACACAACCTCTCCAGGCTAAACACAAGTATTCTTTGGACACAGCCTCTTCAGGCTAAACAACAGCATACTTCTTTGTTCCTCCAAGCCTCTTCAAACTCTCAGACACTTTGCAGTGTTTACAATGAAAGATAAGTTTAAGTTTATGATAAACTTAAACACAGGATCTCTTGTACAAAGGATAACTGAGTATAACTCAGGATACAAAGGATAAATTCTAAGTACAAGGAAATTCAAAGTGATACAACAGAGTTTTGGCTTGATATGTTTTCTTTTCTTAACTTAGTCTTCTCACGCGTTTTGATCTTTTTCTTTCTGACTTCTTTTCTGTTGGCTTCTCTCTTCTTCACATCTCCAAAGGCTTTCATGGAGCTATATATAGGATCCAGAAAAGTGACCGTTGAGCATATAGTCGTTGAGAGACAAACTTGTGATAACTTTTGACTTGAATAAAGTAGGTGTGCAGAGATAGTACGGTTCTGACACACAGCAGGTACAGAGGTTCCTTTATCATGTACGATGTTTCAAGAGATGCATAAAGAACTCTGTAAATCTTCCTTTTGTAGATGATAGCAGAAGACGTTTAAAGACCTTTAATTCTTTGCGCAGAAAGCCTTCTGACTTTGACAGATGCTATGTTGCACGTTTTCAGTAAGACTTCTCAGCATAACAGATGATACACGTCTTCAGAGAGTTGGAAAGTCTTCAGCGAATCCAAGTTCTTCAGAGAGATCTTCATATCAGCAGGTTGGTTAACTTCAGAGAGTTGCTTCTTTCATAGTTGCTGAAATACAAAGACAAATTACCTTTCTCAATAGAATCTGTTTTTACTTAATCAAATTTGTTAAACATTAAAACTAAGGATAATGAGTTTTGAATCCAATTTGAATACTTAAATTGATTTCGAGACTCAACATTCTCCCCTTTTTTAATGATGACAAATTTGATATGACTAACAAATATCTGAAAGAATTAAATTAAATTTAACAAAAGACCTCTCTTCTGAAAAACACTTAGCTTCAGAGAATTTGTTAGTTATATTTGTCCCCCTTTTGTCATTATTCAAAAGGGTTCAAATAACTTGAGAAAGTGAATTCAGAGAAATAAATTCAGGCATTATAAGCTTGGAAGGTTAAGCGTCAGTTCAATAAATATGCGCAACCAATGATTAAGGTTCAACGTATTCAGAAGATATAAAATTAAATCACACACGTTGAATGACATAATCAATAGGAGAGATTTTGTAGAGAATAAAAAGTTCATTTATATTAATCAAAATTTCAAATATTTTAACAAGTATTTCAAAAATAACAAAAACTTTGACATGGCTCTTTAATAACTAATGACTATCATCGGGCATGGTCTTAGCAGCACTGACAACTTCCTTCTCTACCTTCAGCTTCAGCAACTCCTTTTGAGTTTCTTTAAGCTTCCTTGCTAGCCGACCAACGCGAGCATGCAGCCTTTTCAGATTATAAGCAGCAAACACCTTCCTAATCCTTCCATGAGCACCAAGAGGATCAGAGGCTATAGACCTTCTCCTTCTGACAGGGGATGCCTTAGGAGAGTTTTCAGCCAACATCTTCTCTTGAGCTTCTTCTTTTCAATTAAACCATGGTCCATCTGCTCATACATAGCAGGAGTGAAGAAGGAAAGAGATGCTTGATCAAAGAGTCCATCCATGGGAAAGCCTTTGTGTTTCAGAATCTTCATGATAAGAGAGTTGTGAGAGAATTTGTTAGCAGAGTCCATTGCCCTTCTGAAGATCATTTGATAGAGGATGATCCACGGAAGGCTCACCTTCTTCTTCATCAACATGTGAATCAACACAAATCTTTCAATCTCTGTGAGGTAAATCTTTTCACTTCCCTTGGGAAAGATGCAGCAGTTGAGGATGGCAAGGAGGATTCTGGGGGTCTCCAAGAGCTGGGAATGCTTTGGAGGATCATAGAGTCTGACACCAAACAACATCTGGTCATACATCCAAATGCCTCTATGATTGATTTCCCAATCAGAAGCGAATTGAGCTCCTCTGGTAGGAACTCCAATAACCTCCTCCAGCAGCTTGCAGTCCACAAAGAGTGGTCTGCCCATGACAGAAGTCTTAATGCCACAGGTGTGGCTTTTAGCACCAACTTCAGAGTTGTTCCAAAACTCAAGGACGCTCTCTTCATGCTAGGGAGAAGAGACGTTGTTGAAGAAGGGAGTCCAACCGACCGCTTCAAAGTATTCAGAAATGTTGTATTCGGCCTCATCAAACTCATTTAGCCTAACACAACGAGTGGGGATAATTCTTTCATCATATTGTGTTGGAGCAGGGGCACATGAAGAGACGAATTCAACAGCCATTGAGAATATTTGAACTTTTCTGAGAGAAACTTTGAGAAAGATGATGTTCTCTTAGATACGCAGAAGATTTCTTGATAGCAGAGAGAGTGTAGTTCTCATGATGATCCCACAAACTCTATAAATAGGCACATCAGTAGCATTGATGACAGCGGTTACAAAATTGCGCAAACATGGAGAGTCTTGCATCGTGCCGCATTGAGTGAACAGTTGATGAGCCATCAGTTACAGAGAGCCAGGTCATAATTTTTCAAAAACGTTTGGGTTTAAGACCTTTCACATTTCTTAAATAAAATAATTATTTTAATAAAATAATTTTTCAGCAAGAACAAATTTCAGAAGGTTCATCACAGATTCACAATAGAAAATTCAGAGAGTCTGAGATAGGAATGATGTTACCACAAAATATGGAATCTTTATAAGATTGATACTCAACATTGCTTTTCTGAAAGATTGATGATTTACTTCAACAAGTTGTGCTTAGAGCTCTCAGCATGTACACCTTCTTTCCTTCCAATTCTCCACTCATCCATTTTTCTTTGGTTATTCTTGGAGTTTTCTTGGCTTTGTCAAGAACATCTGCAAGAAAGACAATTGACAATTTTGGTACCCATATCTTCTTGGGTCCACCAGGGTCAGTTACAGGAACATGTTCCTCATCCTATTTGCATTCAGATTTGAATAATCTATGTTTCTCACAGTGAGGACACCCATCAACCTTTTTCTTTTCCTTTTTAGGCTTATCAGAATTTGATGTTTTAGATGATGGTTTTCCAGAGAACCCTAAGCCTCTTTTATCATTTAACCTTTTCTGAGTTTTCAATAATCTGTCAAGATTATTGGTTCCTTCAGTAAAGTTGGTCAGGTCTTTAGTAAGTTCTAAAATTTGTCCTTGAAGACCCTGTTTTTCTTCAAGTAGACTTTTGAGCTTACTGTTCTCTTGCTTTAGAAGCTCTTCTTTAAGTATAAGATTTTCTTTTTCAAAATCCTTGTTTTTAGTGCATGCAGCAGCATAGGCACTTGAAAGCTTCTTATACTTTCTGAAGAGTTCCTTAGTTCCATCAACTAAATCATCATATTCATCAAGAAGAGTTAAGGATGTTACCTTAGAATCAGAATCTTCTGATTGATTTGCCATTAAGCATTGATTCTTCTCTTCTGATGAATCTTCTTCACTATTAGTGGATTACTCTTCTGAGGATGTATAATCTTCATCTCCTTTAAGAGCATATGAAGCTAGCCAATCCCATATTTCCTTGGCAGAGTAGAATCCTTTAACCAAATCATACTCACGCTTGTTCAGAGAACAAATCAAGTAGAGTTTGTCTTGAGCATTTAGTTGAACTTTAAGTTTTTGCTCATGGGACCACTTAGCTTTGGAGATGGGTATTCTATTTCTCATGGAAACATAATTACCATCAGTAACTATATCTCAAAGATCAAGATTATAGCTCTCCATGAATAGCTTCATATGTTCTTTCCAGAAAGAATAATCTTTTCTATTGAAGATTGGTGATCTGGTTACAGGTGCGCCTTCTGAGATATAAACACCATAGCTTGTTGAGATTTCCATCTGGATCTTCTTCCCTCAGCACTTCTTAGATGCTCAACCCGAGGTTGAACACTGATACCAACTGTTAGAACCACAGGAAACACTAGAAGGGGGGTTGAATAGTGTTTTATAATTCTTTACAGATTTTCTGAAAACCTTTTAAACAAGCAAACTGATTGTGAAAATATTTGAGCAACCTTCCGAAAGTGGAAGTTCAGCAACTTGCTGATACAGCTCATCAGGTTGAGTAAAATTGATTTTAAAATATTTTTGCGTGAAGAAGAGATTGTTTAGCTGCGTAGATTTATAAAATCACTTTTCTAAACCCTCCTTGGTTAGTTAAAAACTGAATGTAAAGAGATAAGGGTTGAGAGAACTTAGCCACATAAATTTATCCTGGTTCACCCACTAACTCAGTGAGCTACGTCCAGTCCCAGGGCAAACACACCACTGGATTTTCCACTATCTGAACAGATACAAGTATTGTTTGAACCCAGCCTCTTCAGGCTAAACACCAAGTATTCTTTGGACACAACCTCTCCAGGCTAAACACAAGTATTCTTTGGACACAACCTCTTCAGGCTAAACAGCAGCAAGTATTCTTTGTTCCTCCAAGCCTCTTCAAACTCTCAGACACTTTGCAGTGTTTACAATGAAAGATAAGTTTAAGTTTATGATAAACTTAAACACAGGATCTCTTGTACAAAGGATAACTGAGTATAACTCAGGATACAAAGGATAAATTCTAAGTACAAGGAAATTCAAAGTGATACAACAGAGTTTTGGCTTGATATGTTTTCTTTTCTTAACTTAGCCTTCTCACGCGTTTTGATCTTTTTCTTTCTGGCTTTTTTTTCTGCTGGCTTCTCTCTTATTCACATCTCCAAAGGCTTTCATGGAGCTATATATAGGATCCAGAAAAGTGATCGTTGAGCATATAGTCGTTGAGAGACAAACTTGTGATAACTTTTGACTTGAATAAAGTAGGTGTGCAGAGATAGTACGGTTCTGACACACAACAGGTACAGAGGTTCCTTTATCATGTACGATGTTTCAAGAGATGCATAAAGAACTCTGTAAATCTTCCTTTTGTAGATGATAGCAGAAGACGTTTAAAGACCTTTAATTCTTTGCGCAGAAAGCCTTCTGACTTTGACAGATGCTATGTTGCACGTTTTCAATAAGACTTCTCAGCATAACAGATGATACACGTCTTCAGAGAGTTGGAAAGTCTTTAGCAGATCCAAGTTCTTCAGAGAGATCTTCATATCAGCAGGTTGGTCAACTTCAGAGAGTTGCTTCTTTCTCAGTAGAATCTGTTTTTACTTAATCAAGTTTGTTAAACATTAAAACTAAGGATAATGAGTCTTGAATCCAATTCGAATACTTAAATTGATTTTGAGACTAAACAAGTAAGAAGTAATAGATTATATTGGATTTTTCTTTTTCTCATGGATAAATTGTATGACCTTGAAAACGTCAAGCACGAATTTGATGGTTTAGTCATTGTTATTTCTTATTTAAATGGTTGTTTGTGTCTAGAATCTTTTTCTAAGTTCTAACCCAATTTGGGACTCTCAAACGTGATTTTCTATAAAATCAATATCATGTTTGCATTGATAGTGTTTCAAACTCTCGTTCACTTGTCACTTAGTCAGATGTGATTTCAGTTTTTTAATACTTGGTTGCTTTTAATCAAAATTGATTTTTCCTCTATCTTAAGCTTGAGTGGATGAGATAAATTGTAGCTTTTGTGTTGAGTTAAAAAATTTACATTAAATTTTACTATAAACTTATTTTTAAGAGAAAATGTTTTCAAAAATAAATCAAGTCATTTCAAACTCATTTTTCAGTAAAATTAATTTTGTAAAGTCACGTGCATTTAAACTTAAGTTTGTAAATGCTCTGTGTATTTGGTTGTCATCAAAATCACATTTGAAATGTGGATTTGGGAAATGTCACTGAGAGTAGTGTTGACTTATATCCACATTTGAAACGTGAATCCAATGGAAATCAAACATGCTATGAAATACATAGTAAAAGTAATATTGTTTTCAAACACGTGACTAAAAGAGAAAAAAAAATGAAGAGCCTATTTCGGTCGTCAGTTTTATATTTTAATTTTTGGTTAAATATGTTTTTAACTCCTCAAAATATAACGAAATTTGGTTTTGATCTCTCATTTATTTTTTTCATTGATTTTGGTCCTCTATTTTTTAAAAACACATGATTTTAGCTCTCGTCATTAGTTATATTCCGCTAAGTGATGACATAACAATATTTCTTGTAGATTTTTCTATGGATTTTCCTTCGAATTTTCCTGTAGATTTAAAAATTCAAAGGAAGTTTTGTTCAAATTCTAAAATTTATGAAAAACTACAGATTTTTTTACAACAAAGAAAAGATAATTTATAGTAGCATTTTTTTGTAGAAGTTTGGAGTTTTTTTTTTAGAAATTTACTACACATGAATTTTCTAAAAAAAAATCACAGAACATTTCCTATGAATTTTTACCCAAAAAAAGTTGTAGTGGAGCTGTGAAAGTGGCTTAATAGAGTACAATTAATAAGGAGGACTAAAAGCATTTGATTTTAAAAAATGGAAGACCAAAACCAATGAAATAATAAATGAGGGACCAAAACCAAATTTCACCATATTTTCAGGGACCAAAAGCATATTTTAACCCAAAGTATATATAAAGAAACAGGATAAAATCAAACCAATAGAAATTTTAATAAAATTGAGTGAGTTTGGTAAAACTAGCTGAAAAACTACGTGAAAGCTAAAACTAACTAATTTCATTGAGAGTATTTGGTAAAATTAGCTGAAAATTGTAAAATAACATATAAAAATATCATTAAAATAACAAATAATTGTGAGTGAGTTAGTGAGGTATAAAGTATTTTAAAACTTTCCACTAGTAGATAAAAAAAGAGCTTTTATTAAAAAATTGCATCAAGTAGTTTTTTTTAAAAAAGCTAGTATATTCATCTAAAAAAACTACCTTACCAAACATTGTTGAAATAATTTCAGCTTTCATCTAGCTGAAATGTCTTACCACGAGAAAAAAGGTATACACGAATGAAAGCTAGTCCTTGCTTTTTTTTTTTGTTTCACCGTTATTGTCTCTTTTCCACCGTTAACAAAAAAATATATGTGAATAAAAGTAGAAAGTAGAAAGTAGAAATTAGAATTTAGAGAATAACGAAAATTAAGTTTAGAATTGTGTGTTATAAAGATTTAAAATTATGAAATAAAACATTAAAAAAATTAGTCAAATGAGTCTACCCACTTTTCCCTTCTTCAAACTGGCAAGTTAGACCGGACAAGTTATGCAAATTGGTGGGATACTATCCAATATCCACAAAAAAGAATAACACAAATAACACGTTAAATAAGCTTACTTTACTCCTATTACGTATCTCTAGGCATTGGGCATATAAGTTCAGGGTTGGCCCAACATGTTGGTAGGTTTAAAAATATCTTCATATTGGATCCATTTTTTAAAACATCAAGTGAAAAAAATGGCCATAAAATTCAATCAGCAATGATCAAACCCTCATCCTTGATATAGAAACACAATTTGTAAACCAATTAATAATGATGATATTTGCTTATCATTTTTTTTATAAAAGATGTTACTAGAAATTGGGGGCCTAAAGTAAGGGTTTGAGCTGACCTTATCCTTGGGCCAATCCTATATTAGTTTGGGAGTGAAACACACATATACACACACACACACACAACTAATTAATATAGTAAAAATACTAAAAATCTAATTTTCTTACCAACCCAAGAAACCCTACCCGACTACATATATTTTTTTTTACTTCTTTCCTTTTTTTATTTTCATCTCTTTCAATTTTGTTTGAACTCGACTACACGACCCAACCATAATCAAGTTGGGTCAAAAAAGGGTTCTGTTGACTGTTGGGATACAAGTGTTAGTCCCACATTGCATAAGAATGAGTATGAAGAGCAATATATAAGTGACAAGACCCATAAACCTAATATCTTAAGATTTTGGGTTGGATTTGGTGTCTAGCCCACTTGTGTGGTTTGTTCCTTAGCTCAATGTTGGAGGTCTCCCCAGTGTTTTAGGCTCCCCTCGCTACCTAACAATGGTATCAGAGCCGAGGGTGTGATCAAGTGACCGGCTCAGATGAGAAATTGGTGGTGGATCTATGTGGTGATCCTTGTGTCGAAAATCTTCCTTGCTATATGTGGAGGGTAGGCAGTGTGTATCGTTGATGTAAGCCAACGGAGGTGCAAGTGTAAAGAGAGACTTGAAATGGAAATATGAAAACTGTATTTGATTGATAGAATTGGCAAATACAACAGGGTATATATATACATGCTATGAGGAAATCAATCCCTTGATATTTGGGATTAGGATCAACCTAAAACAGGAAACTATACAATTAAATCAAAAGAGAATAAAAGAGAATAAACAGGATATACAAAATATATTTTCATATCTTAACACTCCCCCTCAAGCTGGAGCATACATATCATAGGCATCCAGCTTGTCACATATATAGGTTATCCTAGGACCCCGTAACGATTTAGTAAAAATATCTGCAAGTTGATCCTTGGAGCAAACTGAGGAAGTCTTGATGACACCGGAGAGAATCTTTTCTCTGATAAAATGACAATCAACTTCTATATGCTTTGTCCTCTCATGAAAAACTGGATTAGAGGAGAGATATAAGGCTGACTGGTTATCACACATTAGTCCCATAGGGCCAACCTCGCAAAACTGCAACTCTTGAATTAAAGACTTTAGCCACAAAAGCTCACATGTGGTGTGAGCCATTGCACGATACTCTGCTTCTGTGCTCGATCTGGCAACAACACTTTGCTTTTTACTCTTCCATGAAACAAGATTACCTCCCAAGAAGACACAATAACCAGTTGTTGGTCGTCTGTCACTTGCATCACCTGCCCAATCTGCATCGGAATACCCAACAATATTTGTATGTCCTCTATCACTGTAAACAAGTCCCTTTCCTGGTGACCCTTTGAGATATCTGAGTATCTGCACAACTGCATGCCAATGACTCTCACAAGGAGAGTTAAGGAACTGACTTACAACACTGACAGGAAAGGATATATCAGGTCTGGTCATGGTGAGATAATTTAACTTGCCCACTAGTCTTCGATACCTCCCTGGGTCAGAATAGGGCTCCCCCTGGTTAGGTAGAAGCTTCACATTAGGATCCATTGGGGTGTCAACTGGCTTACAATCTGTGAGTCATGTCTCTTCCAGAATGTCAAGAGCATATTTCCACTGAGAAATAGCAACACCGGACTTTGACTGAGCAACCTCAATCCCAAGGAAATAGCGCAGAGGACCTAAATCCTTAGTTTGAAAGTGCTCAAATAAGTGCTGCTTTAGAGCCTTGATGCCCTCCTGATCATCACCTGTAATTACAATATCATCCACATAAACCACAAGATAAATGAATTTATGGGTCAGTGAGCATCTAAAGAAAACAGAGTGGTCTGCCTCGCAGCGGATCATTCCAAACTCCTGTATGACTTTGCTAAACCGACCAAACCAAGCTCGAGGTGATTGTTTAAGGCCATATAAGGACTTCCGTAATTTACACACAAGGGCAGACTCCCCCTGAGCAACAAAACCAGGGGGTTGCTCCATATAGATCTCCTCCTCCAAGTCACCATGTAAGAAAGCATTTTTTATATCCAATTGAAACAAGGGCCAATGTCGCACAGCAGCCATGGCCAAGAAGAGGCGAACTGAGGCCATCTTCGCAACTGGAGAGAAAGTGTCACTGTAATCCAAACCATATACCTGTGTGTATCCCTTAGCCACAAGACGGGCTTTCAATCTATCCACCTGTCCATCAGGGCCCACTTTAACATTAAAGACCCACCGACATCCAACAACAGATTTGCCGGACGGAAGTGGAACAAGTTCCCAAGTATGGTTAAATTCTAAAGCTGTCATCTCATCAATCATAGCTTGTCGCCATCCTGGATGGGTTAAGGCCTCCTGTACTGTCTTGGGAATGGTAATAGAGGATATAGCAGAGACAAAAGCATAATAGGTAGGAGACAAACGATGATATGAGAGAAAATTATAAATGGGATGAGGATTAGAAGTAGAACGTTTACCTTTACGAAGAGCAATGGGCAAGTCAACTGGGAGAGGTGGAGCCGGAGTAGGTGAGGAGACTGGAGCAGAAGCGGAATCACACGGTGTACTAGGAGGTGGAACCAAAGTATGTGACCGACGCTCATACGTTATCCTATATCGGTGTGGGAGACGACCAGACCCTGGTAGGGAAGGAGGAGGACACTCTGGTGGAGGCTCAGGTGTCTCTAAAGTAGCGGGTGGAGACTCAACAGAATCAAGAAGAGGAATAGGCAATACCTGAGAATAGAGATCGGAGTCCAGTGAAGATTCTGAGGTACTGAAAAATGGTGTGTCTTCAAAGAAAGTGACATCTGCACTGGTGTAGAACCGATGTGTAGTGGGAGAGTAGCAATGGTACCCCTTTTGGACACGAGAATATCCTAAGAACACACATTTGATAGCACGGGCAGACAACTTATCACGACCTGGGGAAAGATCATGAACAAAACAAGTACAACCAAAAACACGAGGGGGGACAGAGTAAAGAGAATCCAATGGATATAACAGGGAATGAGGAACTTGATCATTCAAAACAGAGGATGGCATCCGATTTATTAAATATCCTGCAATAAGGACAGCATGACCCCACAATTTTGGAGGTGCATTAGCATTCAATAGCAGAGTACGGGCAGAGTGTCCACAATATGTCTATGTTTTCGCTCGGCAACACCATTTTGTTGAGGTGTATGAGGACAACTAGATTGATGTTGAATGCCATGGGAATTCATGAAGGAAGTGAAACAATCAGAAAAGTATTCTTTAGCATTATCACTTCGCAAAACACGGATTACTTTGCCAAACTGAGTTTTGATTTCTAAACAGAAAGTTTTGAAAATTGTGAATAACTCAGAACGATTTTTCATTAGAAAGATCCAAGTACATCTTGAAAAATCATCAATGAAAGTAACATAATACCTATGTCCTAAAATAGACGCAACACGACTAGGACCCCAAACATCAGAATGAACAATATCAAAAGGAGACACAGCTCGACCATGAACGCTACTAGGAAAAGAAGTTCTAACATGCTTTCCTAGTTGACATGACTCACACTCTAAGGACTCCAACTGGGAGAGATGAGGTACCATTTTCTTCAGTTTATGTAAGCTAGGATGACCAAGACGACGATGAAGCAAACCAGGAGACTCAGTAGATGCACATATGGTAGAAGAAGAGGACTGAAGGTAGTAGAGACCATGTGATTTAGATCCTGCTCCAATCGTCCGTCCCGTACTCCGGTCCTGTATCAAGAAAGAATCAGAAGTGAAGGTGATGGCACAATTTAATGATTGAGTTAACTTGCTTATGGAAATTAAATTGAAGGGACATCCAGGAACTAATAAAACTGATTTCAAAGGTAGTGAGGGAACAGGTGAAATTTGGCCAATACCAGTGGCTTGGACTTTGGACCCATCAGCAAGGGTGATATGATGTGGAGTTTTAGGTGAGGATAAGTTAGGGAAAAGAGAGGCATTACCAGTTAGGTGATCAGAAGCACCGGAATCCAGAATCCAAAACCCAAGGTCCAAGAGGCGTAGAATGAGAGAGACAGACTGTAGAATTACCAGTGTGAGCAACAGTGACTGAGGAAGAGGTCTGTTGGGCTGCCTTCAGTTGAAGGTACTCCTTGTAATCATCAGCAGACCAGGAGATTGGATGATTGCTCTCAGATTCAATCTTGGGCTCTGAAGTCAGAGATTGAGCAACATTAGTTGTCTTGCTCGGAAAACCATGCAAAGAGTAACACCTATCACGTGTATGTCCATCTCTCTGACAGTAGGTGCAATGAAGGTTTCCTCTACCCCCTTTTCCACGACCACGACCACGACCACGACCTCGTCCCCCACGTTCAGTGGTACTGCAGACAAAAGCAGAGGACTCAGATGTTGTTTGAGATTCTGCCTCAGGTGAAGGAACCCGAATCAAACGATCTATGAGTTCTTCCACCGTAGGGATGGTAGGATTTGTCAAAATCTGATCACGAACAGATCCATAGTCCTTATGAAGTCCATGAAGGATAAAGACCATGAACATATTATCGAGCTTACTTAACACTTTCTGAAGATCATCACTAACCAACATCAGCTTCAGCTCATCAATGGTGGATTGAGCATGATTCAAATAAGATGGCAAATCATGATCAACCATTTGAAGTGTTGCTAAACCACGAACAGATTCATACAATCTCTGGATGTCATTGGCATAAATATTCCGAGCTTTCTTCCAAACATCATAACATGTCTTGTACGGGCGAAAATGCACCATTAATTTGGGCTCAATGGACTGCCATAATACAGATACAAGTTGATAATCTGCTCGCTGCCATTCATCACTCGCGTCTTTATCAACCTCAGAAGCCTTCTTAACAAGATGATCATAAAGACCCTGGCCTAAAAACCATATTTCAACTGCAGTAGACCAGTCTAGATAATTTTTACCATTCAACTTCTCAGAGGTAATAACCGGTGAACCAGAAAAAGCAAAGGAAACCAGTCCCCTTTTAGAAGACTCAATTTTTGGATCCTCCTTATCAACTTTGGGAATCTCCGCCATGTGAAAAGAAGGAGAACAACAACCAGAACACCAAACAGCTACTAAAAGACAGTCTTGCAGCAACAAGAAAACACCAAACAGCAGCAAGAACGTCAAACAGCCACCAAACAGTAGCAAGAACGCCAAACAACAGCAGGAACGTCAAACAGCCGTCGAAAAACGGTTTGGCAGCAACCAAAAACGACCAAACAGCCACCAAAGAGTGTGACCCACGACCTGAAAGTGGTCAAAACAGACAGAGGAAGAGCCGACGAACTCAACGGAACAAGCGGCGTCGCGAACGGAGGCCGGGAGGGCGGCGCGTGGACCCCACGCGCCGGCGAGCAACTTGCAGAAAAACGGCGCGTGGCGGCGCGTGGCGGAGGAGGCGGAGGCGGCGCGCGGTGGGGTGGCAGATCGGCGACTTCTGAACACTGTGGCGGCGTCCACACAGGCAGCCGTTGAAAAAAAAAGGTGACCTAGGTGGGTGACCGGAGTATAAACGGTTCCCTGGACCAGAAGAGCTCTGGTACCAACTTGAAATAGAAATATGAAAACTGTATTTGATTGATAGAATTGGCAAATACAACAGGGTATATATATACATGCTATGAGGAAATCAATCCCTTGATATTTGGGATTAGGATCAACCTAAAACAGGAAACTATACAATTAAATCAAAAGAGAATAAAAGAGAATAAACAGGATATACAAAATATATTTTCATATCTTAACAGAGAGCATTGACAGTAATGGTCAAGCTCTAATGCCACCATGGAATGCTCGTGATAAAAAAACTTCCGCTTAAGGGGGAACACTAGATGAATGAGACTCACACTTGAGGTGGAGATTGTTGCGATACAAGTGTTAGTCCCACATTGGATAGGAATGAGCAAGAAGAGCAATATATAAGTGGCAAGATCCATAAACCTAACACCTTAAGGTTTTGGGTTGTATGTGGCGTCTAGCCCACTTGTGTGGTTTGCTCCTTAGCTCAATGTTGAAGGTCTCCCCGGTGTTTTAGGCTCCCCTTGTATGCTAGTATAAATAAACATAGAGAGATTGCAACAACTCATTCAGAGAAAACATAAGGATACAAATCCATTAGTGAGCTCATTTGTGAGAGATAATGAATTCACAGATAATTCTTCTTTGTAATTTTGTTATTTTCTTATTAAATATATTCTTCTCTAATTTTGCACAATATAAATTTCTACGTCAAAAACAATTTGTCACAACAAATCGGTATCAGAGCTATGGCATCTGTGAAGTTTTACGTTGAGAAATTTACTAGCAAAAATAAATTCAAGTTGTGGCACGCGGATGAAGATGCTCGATCTCCTCACACAATAAGAATGTGAGTTGGCGTTGGAAGGAGAATCAAAGTTGCCAACCGAGCTTACATCTGCATGGAAGAATGCTATAATGAAAAAGGCGCATAGAATAATGTTGTTACTGCTAGTATAATTTTGGGATAAGTCTCTAGAGAAAAGACCACTGACACGCTTTGGGCAAAGATTGAAAGTCGGTACTTGACAAAGTCTCTCCATAATCTTCTCTTTCTGAAGAAACAATTATATACCATGAAAATGAAAGAAGATGAGTCCATTAATAAACATATTGACAATTTCAACCAAATTGTTCTTAGTTTAAAAACATTGATGTAGACATAATAATTTTTGGAAGAAACTCACTATCGATAGAGGAAGCAAAAAAACCTTACAGACTTGGGAATTAAAAAGGAGAATTACTGATTCATATGGTGGTACAAGCTCGGGTGAAGGTCTAATGGTAAGAGGAAGAATGGAGGAAAGAATTAAGAGTTTCCAAAGAAGGAGGTCTAAGTCACGCAACGAAAAATAAGAATAATAACATATGTCATAACTGTCAAAGAGAATGACACCGGAGAAGAAACTGCTCGGAGCTCAAGAAAGATAGAGCAAGTAATTTGGAGTTTGGTGGAGCAGTTGTGGCCTTAAAAGAATTGGATGGTGGAAATGTTCTCTTTGTTTCGTCTAATGTTAATGATGATGACTGGATTCTTGATTCAGCGTGTACTTTCCATATGACACCTAACAAAGATTGGTTTGTCACATTCCAAGAGGTTGACGGTGGAAAAGTTCTTATGGGAAATGATGGTGCTTGTAGCATAGTTTGGTAAAGGTACAATGCTAATTAAGATGGTTGACTGGATTGTGAGAACATTAATCAACGTGAGGTATGTGACTGAACTCCACAAAAAATTAATTTCTTTGAGCACTTTAGACTCTCTTGGTTGTTCACATTGAGCTGAAGGTGGATTCTTAAGAGTTTCTAGAGGCGCCTTAACAATTATGAAGGGAAAGTTGAAGAATGGATTGTGTATCTTGCAAGGAAGTACGGTGGTAGGTACATCCGCAGTTTCTTCTATCTCTGACCTTGACCAAGCTCGTTTGTGGCATTTGAGGTTAGGCCATATGAGTGAGAATGGAATGGATGAGCTTAGAAAGAGAGGCTTACTTGGTGGACATCGAACTGGAAAGCTAGATTTTTGTGAGCATTGTGTTTATGGAAAACAATGCAGAGTAAAATTTAGCACTAGAGTTCACAGAACGTGAGGGACTCTTGATTATATCCATTCAGACTTGTGGAGCCCGTCAAGTTTTCCTTCTCGTGATGGAGTGTAACGTCCTAATTTCTTAAATTAAAGAATAATGCTCGTTGGAAGCAATATTCCCTAATATTCAAAATTATTTCGTGACATTGTCAATATCAAAACCAACATACATCACAAAAATCCGCTTACGTAATCCAATATTTACATAAGCAGCAATCCCAAATAACCATTACAGACTAACAATGTAATACTATGCTAACAAGTGGCTAAATCAAACCTAACCAAAATAATTCATTAATACTTATACACAATAAGGCATATGACTTTCAATACAAATAAGAAAACATGGAGGAGTCGGATCTTGGTAATCCAAGTCTCCCCATTCAAGATACATGATGAGTGTCTTGCACATTTATAAATCATCTTGAAAGTGTATGGTAAGAATAACGTCCCAGTGAGTATAATCATGCATGCAGTGTAGGATACACATACGTATGTAAATGCAACAGAACAACACATATAACCATTCATGTTATATACATACACACGAGTTAGTCAATCAATGCATAAGCCATCTTTAATGCTTAACCCAACATCAGGGGTTTTTCACTTATCCTCTCGACATACCTGAGCTCAGGCAAGAAGCATCCCTCTTGAAGTCATAAAGACCTCTCCATTTAATTGTGATGTCTTATTAACAAATCATCATGATTCAATTTTATCTTTCCTTTTTTGGTCAAAGACCCATGAAGCCGAAGCTCAAACATGAACAATCCTCCTATGTGCTTGAATATCTTGAAACGTGAATTTATCTATGAAACATGTGAAAATATTCTATACTATAAATAAAATCTTTCATGAGAGTTAATGAATAATCATACACCCTTTTTAGATCCCATAAATCAAAATCCTAGAAGTTAGGCACCCCAAAGGCAATACAATACCAAATCATACACATCACTCATAGGTCAAACATCAATCATTAACAATCAAGAATTCACAATCAAATCAAGAAGGGGATTCAAGGAGAGGGGTCATTTAGGGTTTTCAAGCATAACGACAGTGAGTAGGTGGATTACACTCACTTCCAAAGCAATCAAACAACATTCTTGAGGGGGCACAAGCTTCCTTCTCCTTCTCTTGTGGAATCACTCCCAAACTCTCTCTCCTTCTCCTTTCTTCTCTAAGGTAAATTAGGGTTTTAGATAGAATTAGATTTTAGGTCCAAATGACCCTTTAGATTCTTTTAAAAAAATTGACTCGCGAATTTTCGCTTGAGCGAAAATCACATAGTAGCTCACTGCCTGAAATTCGCTTGAGTGAGGGATTTTCGCTTGAGTGAATTTCTTATTTTCGCTCAAGCTAAAAATTCTGACGAAAAAACAGTTTGAATTTCGCTTAAGCAAAAACCCTTCGCTTAAGCAAATTTCTCAGATAGTTTTCTTCTAAGTTCTATTTGATATTTTCGGTCAAGCAAGAAACCCTTCACCTGAGAAAAAATGAGGCAGTGTTGCCTCCTTTTTAACAACTTTTTCACCTACCCAACCCATTTCATTTTACGGAAAACTCTTTTTATCATAAATTTACTTAGGAAAATTGGAAGTGAAATTTGGGATGTTACATGGAGCAAAGTACATGTTAACTTTCATTGATGATTATTCACAGAAAGTTTGGATTTATGTCTTGAAACAGAAGAGTGATGTATTCCTCAAGTTCAAGCAATGGAAATCTCTTGTATATAAATAAACGGAGAAAAAGGTCAAACGACTCAAGATAGATAATGGATTGGAATTTTGAAATAGGGAGTTTGATTAGTTCTGCGCAAATGGAGGAATAGCTCGCAATAGAACCGTGAGATGTACACCACAACAAAATGGTGAAGCAGAACCAATGAATAGAACATTGCTTGAGAGATCTCGTTGCATGCTTTCAAATGCATGTTTGCCAGAGCAATTTGGGCAAAGACAGTTAATACTGCATATTATTTGGTGAACAGATCTTCTTCTGCAACCATTGATTGCAAGACCCTAGAGGAATTGTGGTCAGGCTCTACTGAAAATTATTCAATTTTGGCTTATGTTCATGTTATTGAAGGGAAATTGGAGCCAAGAGCCAAGATCAATCGAAGGCAAATCATTTTTCAACAATTTGTTATCACATTTTGGCCGATGATGATCGAAACCTTTTAATTCATGTAAAATCAAATCGTTGTGTTTAGGAAGTAAAATTAAACAATGAAATAAAATATTTTTCCCTCCATGAGATTCGAACCCAGAACCTTATTTAAGGGAATCAAGCATATACTACTTGAACCAACTTCCCCGTTGGTAAAGAATGATAATTATTTAATTCAACTCAAAGTAATTAAGATTATTAAATTCATTGGGTAAGAAATGAATACCTTTAAAGCTTGGAAATTGTCAACAAGAATATAATTGATTGGAATGCTAGCCATGTGAGAGAAATTTTTAGGATAACTTTGCTATTATGAGAATGTAAAACGCCTAGAAATAAAAGATTGTGTATATATATGAAAAGTGTTTTTAAACATATGTTTTAAAATTTAATTAAAATTTGAATAAAAAATCTAAAGAATAAAGAGAGATTCAAGCTAGATGTGTAACGTTGGATGAAAAATCAAACTTTTTGTAGTCATAACAAACCTTCTAAACTTTTATAGTTTTAAACAAAAAAAAAGTCCAAATGATAAGATATTGAAATCATGCGGTATTTTTTGGTTATCAAGATGGAGTAATAGGGTACAGGTTATGGAATCATAAGGAGTCAAAGCTCATGATCAGTAGAGATGTGACATTTGATGAGAAATTCATACTTAACCCAAGACCACATGAGGACCATGATATAATAATTAATGTAGAAGTTCATAATACTACCAAAAAGGTGGAGTTTGAAACTGGATCTCTTAAACAGAACCCAGAGGAGACACATGATGAAGTCACAATAATAGAGCATAAGTATATATTGGCTAGAGACAGGCCAAGAAGACAAATCAAAGCACTAGAATGGTATAGTGATTTTGTTGCTTTTGCACTCAAAATGGCAAAAAGCATTAATGAAGAGGAACCCAGTTCATTCCATGAGGTAGTTAATTGTGATGAAGCATCACTGTGAGTTGGTGCCATGAAAGAAGAGCTCGAATCCCTCCATAAAAATCAGACTTGGGAGCTTGTTGAGAATTAAACCAGTTGCTCAGAAGATTATGGGTTACAAATGGATATTCAAGAAAAAAGATGAAATAAGGTTCAAAACAAGGCTTGTAGCAAAAGGCTTTACACAAAGACAAGGTATTGACTTTAATGAAGTTTTTTCCCCTGTTATGAAGCATAGTTCCATTCGAGTGCTTCTTGATTTGGTGTGTCTACATGACTTGGGGTTAGAACAACTAGATGTGAAGACTGCCTTTCTCCATGGTGATTTGGAGGATAGGATTTACATGCAACAACCAGAGAGGTTTGTCGTACCAGGAAAACAAGATCATGTGTGTTTATTGAAGAAGTCTTTGTATGGGTTGAAGCAGTTGCCCCAGAAATGGTACAAATAATTTGACTCGTTTATGATTAATGGGTATACGAGAAGTGAGTATGATAGTTGTGTTTATCAGAAGAAATTATTTGACAACTCGTATATTTACTTGCTTCTTTATGTTGATGACATGCTAATCGCATGTAAGTTCCCAACTGAGACCAATAAGGTGAAGGCACAATTAAGTGGTGAATTTGAGATGAAATATTTGGGTCCATCCGAAATTAATCCTTGGTATTGAGATCATACAAGATCGGAAAGATGGAAGATTAATGTGCTTATCTTAAAAGAGCTATATTGAGAAAGTTCTAAATAGATTTGGAATGCAATATGCAAAGGCAGTTAGTACCCCTTTTGCAACTCATTTTAAGTTTTCTATCAAAATGTCACCACAAACAGAAGAGGAGGAGGAGTTCATGTATTGAGTACCTTACTCTAACGCAATTGGAAATATGATATGTGTCATGGTTTGTACTAGACCAGATATTGCACATGTAGTGAGTGTTGATAGTCGTTATATGGCTAATCCAGGGAAGGCTCATTGACAAGCTGTGAAGTGGATTCTCATATAGTTGAAAGGTTCAACTAACATAGGATTGGTATTTGGTAGAGGAATACATGAGGTTCATAGTCATATCACTGGATTTTGTCACTCGGACTATGCAAGTGTGATCTTGATTGTAGGAGATCATTGACTAGTTATGTTTTCACGCTTGAAGGTAGTGCCATAAGCTGGCGTGCGACTTTACAGTCCACTGTTGCCTTGCCAACTACAAAGGCAGAGTATATGGCAGCTACAGAAGCCATGAAAGAAACTTTATGGCTTAAAGGTCATATTGGTGATCTTGGTATAAGTAAAAAAGACATTATAGTGTTTTGGGATAGTCAAAGCATAATTCACTTAACCAATAATCAGATGTATCATGAGAGGACAAAACGTATTGATGTCAGGATGCATTTCATTCGTGATGTCGTAACATGAGGTTATGTGTTGGTAGAAAAGATTGCTACTTCTGCTAATCCAACAAATGTAATGACAAAGGTTCTTCCATCGATGAAGTTCAAATATTATTTGGGTTTAGTTCATATGGGAAGTGCTAGTTGACACTCAAAACTGATAGAGCATCATTACTAAAAGACGAAAACATAATGGCTTAGGGAATTCAAGTCAAGGTGGAGATTTGTTATGAGTAGCTTGAATAACAATTACTATTATTACTAAAGAGTTATAATCCACTACTTGATTTGATGGTTTAGTTTATATTAACCATTCATAATGGAAGCCTTGTGTTGCTAGTATACGAGTATAAATAAGCACAGAGAGATTGCAACAAATCATTCATAGAAAACATAAGGATACAAATCCTTTAGTGAGCACATTTGTGAGAGATAAAGAAATCACAAAGAATTCTTCTTTGTAATTTTGTTCTTTCCTTATTAAAGAGATTTTTTAGTTTTGCAAAGCATAAATTTCTACGTCAAAGATGATTTGTCACAACAGGTTTGAACTAAGTAGAGTTGACAAAATGGGTCGGGCTGGGCCGCAAAAACCCGTAAAAACGTAGGGCTTGAGCATTTACTTTAGAAGCCCGAATAATTCCCGAGCTTTTTAACCCATTCCGATAAAACCCGCTACACACATAAACCCGCAAAAAAGGTCGAGTGGCCCGTAAAAACCCGCAAAAAATCCATTCTACCCGCAAAAAGCCTGCCAAAAAGGTAGGACTCGGGCACTTGTTTTAGAAACCAAAAGAACTTCTGGGCTTTTTAATCCAGCCCGATAAAGCCCGCTACCCGCATCGTGTCGGACCGAGTAGCCCGAATTGCCAGCTCTAGAACTAGGACAAAGAAACCCGACTCAAGCCAACCTAAACTACTTGAATCAGCTTGAGTCCAAAAAACTCCTTGACCGGACCAATGTCCACCCCTACATGGAAAAAATTGGGATTGAATTAGTTTGGATCCATTTGGAGAAAAAAAGAATAATTTTATGAATAGGACTGAATTTTTTTCAAGAAAAGAAAGTTAATGTTGATGAAAGAGTGAAGAAAATTTACAAATGAAGAATGATAAATAATCACTATTTATAGAGAAAAATAAAAAAATTTAGTCATTGTAGCCATATTTTACCATTAACATAATAATAAAAAATGTAAAACTAAAAAAGACGTTGCAACAAAAAAAACTAACCATTAGTATTATTAAATAAATAGTAAAATTTAAATATTTTTTTTAAAATAAAAAAGCTACAACTACTATTTTTGCGAACTTAAGAATACCCTAAAGAACCAAGCGACTCTCTTTATCTTGACAAATTGTGAACATCGGTGCTCAAAACTAAGCATCCCATCAGGGTTTCATTTCTCTCCAGTACTGGACACTTCCGGTAGGAGAGGGATAGAAACATACCCCATGTGGGGCCTAGTAATGTGGTGAAGAGCTCCTTGCAATAGAGATGTTCTAAAAAATTAGAATTTTAGTTTTAAAAGATAAAAATCACCATTTTTATTATTTAAAGATAAAAATGATTAAAAAATCTATTTTGATTACCATTTTAAGGGATAAAAATAATAACATTCTTAAAATCCAAAGCGATTTGCCTCGAATGTATCACGAATGAAAATGGTGTTTTTACTCTTAGCTAGTTTGGTATGTCAAATAGGAAAGTTGATTGGAAGCTGAATTATAATTTTTACTTACTGTACTTCGACAATAAGTTGCTAAACTTTTCGGCCAATATAAAGAAATGAAAGAAAATACAGTAACACACTGACATTCTCAAAACACTTTGTTTTCTCATTGGACACAATTCAAAATCAATTCTACGTAATTAATTTTAAATTATTTTCGTCCAACATATTTTATAAAGTGTGTATCACTCATTTACAATCATTGATTCTAGAATCAATCTTACTCAACTATAAACCAAACGATTACAAACTTATAAAGAAAATTAATCATCACCCATGCATGGCAAAGTGAAAGTAGCTTTATGCTTGAACATGACTGCAAGCATATATAAAACTTTTTCACAGAAGCTAAAATCTGACAGACAAAATTCAGAGCTCGGCTCCATCATAAGCACCATTTTTATTATACAAAGTTACAAGCTGCTTCAACATTTTATTATTAAAATAATAATTATATTGATAAAATTAGGGAAGAAGGCGAAATTTCGCCACTATGATATTACATGCTTCAGTGTGAAATATGAACTTTTAAAGACGGAACTTGCAACTTGTTTTTAGCTCTTCTGCTTGCTTGTTCCCACCAGCAAATTCAGTGTCCTCCATCCATCCATGCAGAGTAGCCTCCCCCCATGTTAACAACATGCTTAAATCCCTGAGTTTACCACACCATATATATTATATGTTATATGTGTTATTATAATTCTTTTACATCACTAGTTAAGACTTACTGAATCAAGCAGATCAACGCAGGCTCGGAATGATCTTCCTCCACTATAGCAACCCTGAATTTGTGATCAATTAGCACACATCATCTCTATATTTGCTTGATGGTAGGTTATATGATTTTTTTTTATATATATTTTAGAGAATTGAAGGCTATATATAGATTTCTTGCCACAATTAAGTGATCCTCTTTCTTGCATATTGCTGCTACCTGGCTAACAAAATCAGGATTTTTCACCCATCCTGTTCATTTGCAAACATGACAAAGAAATTAACAAAAAAAAGTGTCACTGAAGAATGTTAATTTAACGAGTTAATTAATTTGTACAAAATGTAGTTAGAAACTAACTTGAGTCATTCAAATTACCTGCTTCCATGATGAACATATAGGGGACATTATGAGCATTCTCAACATGGCTGTTGCTGAATTCCTTTACTGTCCTATTCAAGGGCCAAAAGAAATTAAAGTTTCTTTTCTTCTTTTTATTGGTTTGTTCCTAAAACAAGTTAAAATATTAAAGGAAATTGGAGAAGAAACTTAAACCCTTTGATATATTCATACCTCACATCTAAATAACAATAACCGGATGAATTGAGCAAATCTTTGGCACAATGGACATCTACGGTCACAACATTTTGATGACTGCAAACAGGGATAAATCAGAATGTAAGTGTAACTTAAACCAACCAATTAAGGCCATATATTACAGACATAGAATGGATAATATTCTGAACTCTTACTTCTTTTGGGCATCCATTCCTTCCTTTAATTTGTAGACAAATTTTAGCACTCAGGTGATTAAGTCATCAATGCCTGATATATATACATACTTGTGTCAAGTGTATTTAATTATGCAGTGAAAAAATTGCTTAGCTAAGGCATGAGGTGTCTCTAACGTTGACCTTCTGATCAATCAAATTCATCTTCTTTTTTGCAACTGTTGTCAATTATAATTATAAATCGACATAGCCATTAGCTCTTGGCGTGCAAGCCAAGGATGTTGTATATAAATATAATGGAAAAATGGCAACATGCTTTATCTTCCATTTGTTTATTTTTTTAAAAAAAAATTATACATGAATTCACTAATATTGTTATGTTCTAGTATTTGATCCCTCTTTTTCTTTTTAGGAATATTATTGATTGGAAAATGTTCAATGACACTTACATAACTTGAAGGATGCTAAATAAAGAGTACTACGTGCAACAGTACACTACAGATTAAAACAGCAAATCAAGCACGCATACTCATAAATTTAAACTATTCAACAATCCTAAAACACAACTATTACAAAACAATATGGAAGAGTCTTGGACATTTCTTCTTTTATTTATTCCTTTTAGATCAGTATAAGTCCAACAACAACTCAAAACAAAAACATCCACAACATCAAAACCAGCCAAACTAAGTAAATTGGTGTTGTAAAATTGAGCTCCAATGATAGATGTGTATAAAGGCAGCCTATCTTGGGTAAAACAATACTGCCAAAATGCTAAGAGCGGCTCTAACATATTGTTAAATAGTAGAACAAAGGTGAAATAAAAAAAAGGAAAATGACATAATCTTAAGAAAAAGGAAGGGGTAAAGGTTATGGAAGCGGTGGATGAAAATGAGAGGGGAAAAGTGACTAGAAAACATGAAAAATAATGTAACTATAAATATAAAAAGGGGGGGGAAGAGGGGAAAAGGAGAAAAAAACCATGATGGGCCAATAGTAAAAAGGAAAATAACCGTTGATGGGCCAATAGAACATGGGCCGGCCCATTGAATGGTGGGACCAGGCCCGAGCCTTCCATGTATCTGGCGTCGTTTTGTGCACTGAGGGTGTGGGTGGGTGGGTCTTTCAATTCAAGTTTCAATTCATTCCCCGTTTGATTTATTGATCTGAATCAGACTGTTTTGATTTCTATTTGGCATTGAATTTAGGGTTTGTGAGATGGCGTCGAGTGTTTTGAGGAACCTCATCAGATTTTCAGCATCGACGACGAAGGGCACCAGAAGTTTCAGCCTCGCAACCACAAACACTCAAATCAGCAACCACACCGCCAAGTGGATGCAGGTACCTTACCCTATTCATTCATTTCCACGCCAAACAGAAAAGATAGCGTTTCATTAATCAGACTTTGGAATCTATTTAGGTGATCGCTCGTATTATTATTATTTTTAGACCAATTATTTATTGGAGATTAGCAAAATTTTGTGAAATGATGAGGACGAAAATGAATGGGTCATAGTGCTCTTCCCAATTGGGATTATTTATTTTCTGGATTCTTCTGCTACCCACTCTCACAGAAAATTAATGCAAAATTCAGATGCTGTGAGATGTTAAGATAAAATATGTGTGTATTATTATTTCGTAATGTGCTGATGATTGTGGTAAAATGAGGGATTCTATCACAATGTATAAATCAGTGTTACAAGTTTGGTTGGTTACACGTTAAATGATTCTGAGATGATAAGAGAAAAGGTTTCATCCTTGTTGGCATTGTAGATTAATTAAGTGGAAGGTTAAGCTTGTTTAGGAAGCTGTGCCATGGTTCCTTTGACGATTTGGTTATAGCCTAGGTCTTTGTTGTTGATGCTCATTGGCCCAGATTATAAGTCTTTAGCCGCTGGTAGAACCCCTTTTACCTTCATTTTTGTGTTAAGTATCAGTTTGGTCTGGTTTGTTCTGATCTCTGCCAGAATATGAAAATCACGTTGATATCTACTATGTGTCCGTTTGGTTTACAGTTAAGTAGAATTGATTCTAGAAATCAATTGTTGAGATGAGCAATGTACGTTTTACGAATCAAGTTAGACGGAAGTGATTTAAAATCAATTCCGCGAAATCATGGTTTTGCACCGTTCAAACGCCAAACCAAACGGGGGCATAATCTTTTGTTTTCTTTGAAGTAGCCACCACCCACTAGGTGATGCCTTTAAAAATTCATTTTCTTATACCTAGTTAAGTCCCTTTTATCAATTCTTATCTTACCTCTTTTTATAAATAGAGAATAAAAAGGATAAAGGAAAGCTACATCAGGGACAGCTAAATCACACAACATTGATTGAGCACTAAGTGTATGCATTAGGGAATGTGATAAAAGAATGCTGTAAATCACTATGGGCGGCATATTACGCAGCATGAGAGGCATTCTAGGTTAGTTATAGGGAAGAAAACTGCATTTTGAGGATGGAAAATTTGAAGAAACAAAGAGTGGGAAATAAAGTTTGAACATACCCTGAGGGGAATTAACAATGCCAACTGGGTATTATCACAGGATTTCTTTTATCTTGTGTTTGGATTGGGTTTCTAAATTACTAGATTTCATGTGTTAGGATAGTAAATGAAAGAGTTTCAAATAACAAATAAGAATTATTTTTATGACAAATAGGAGGAATTTCAAATGACATATATTGAGAGAGAATTTCAATATTTCTCCGTCATATTTAACTTTTTAGATTATCATTTACAATTCCTCTCATACTTAACTCTATTTAATAATCACTCATAATTGATTTTACAATTTTTGGAATTCTAAAATTCTCCATCCAAACACACAATTAGTGAATTAATCCCCAATCCCATTCAGATCACAGTTACTATTAGCTGATGTTTCAGGAGCCGGCTTGCCCTGCAGTTTTTCTGAATTTGTTTAGCCTTGTTTTGGGCCTTTTCCCTCCTTAATACTCAACAAAAAAGGGCAGTAACCTGGTGCTACAAAGCTACTTTATACCCAACAAAAAATAAAAGAAAAACTCTTGTCAGTTAATGGCAGTGTATCCATTTCAATTGCTCCAACTTCCTGTATGTTACTTTATTTGTTAGCTAGCTTAGTTTATAGGAGTTGGTCTCCAATACTGGAATCTTAAAACATTCCTGCTTACTGAATTGTGCTCAGGAAGTTGTGAAACCTTACACATGTTTCTTCTGTAATAGGATACAAGCAAGAAATCTCCAATGGAGCTTATTAATGAAGTGCCACCTATTAAGGTTGAAGGAAGGATAGTTGCTTGTGAAGGAGGTGCAACTCTTGCATTTTTCTATTCATTCTTCTAACACTGTTGCTTATGTATGAGTGTAACTAATTCGAATATTGCTGTCTGTGATTTCAGATACCAATCCCGCCCTTGGACACCCAATTGAATTTATATGCCTTGACCTGCCCGAGCCAGCTGTTTGCAAATATTGTGGCCTACGTTATGTTCAGGACCATCACCATTAGGACATGCTATCTGCAAGTATTCTGGTGTGTATTTTGGGAATTTCTGCTGAACAACATTTATGTGTTTTTGGTTACAATGTTTTCTGACTAAATCATGATGTAACAAATATCCTTTGCGACAATTTGCTAAATAAAAATATCACAAGATTGTTCTTGTTACCTCTTCTAGTGATGGGGTGTTACATTGTTACATGTACGGCTAGTAATTTGTGTGAAACTCAGATGTACAACTTACTTGAGCGTTCTTTTATATCAGTATTTCCTAGTTTGCAAGCTCCTGATTCCTGATAACACTATTCAGGGGGAAAAGTAGCTATTGTAAGAAGCAGACTTAAATGGGGCAGACATTGGGCAAGCTCATTTGTTAAAGCTGCCTTTTCTCTGTCTCAAACGGGTCAATTTTATTAGTTAATTATTTTGTTCAGTTGAACCCTCACCTGGTTATAAGAGTTTGATTTAGGTAGACTTGAAACCAATATATTTAAGATTTTATCGATATATTTTACCGTGTTTTTTCAAACCCTAAATAACAATATTTTTATAGCCAAGCAATCATGTGCTATACTATAAAAGAATAGAATTTATACAGTTCACAAGATAAAGGACTATTTATCCCAAATTATAAATGACATTTCATTTTTAAAGACTTGAACTCAATTACAAAATTCATTCAAATTTCTATCATCTAATAGAGACAGGACCAAATCACTCAAGTCAAATTTTTGGACTCGGGCCATATCAAAATTACAAAATTAAAAATTTTGATCGATTTAATCGTTAAATTATATAATACAATATTATTTTAATGATCATATATATTAAATTTTTGGATTATGTGTTCTAAAAACACTAGTTAAAAAATCAATATTTAGAAAACATTTTATTACAATTGTAATATTAAGTTCTTCACATATAAATAAAGACTTTCTTTATTTGGTTTGTTAATCAATACTTTGAATTTCCTTAAATTTCAACATTCATAGGTATATTATTTATGGTTGATATTTACCTATATTATATGTTAAAATATTGCAATGAAACATTAGTTTTTTATTTGTGTCAAATTTGATAAGTTTAATCTATTTTATAAGAATTTTTAATGCAACGGTTAGATGGGTTTAAAAGTTTAACATTTAGTGTCATTCAATTTTGTCCCCATATAATATATAAATGGATGATTAACAATTGAATCACAAACTGAATAATAGTTCAAAGTTTTTATGCTTTGTTCAGATTATAAAAGAAAATAAGAAAATAGAATGAACGAAAATAGAGAAGGAAAAAAATTACTATAGGTGGATTACTTTCTTTGTTTTGATAGAGAAAATAGAAAGAAGAAATACTGATAACTTTTCTCCCATTATTGGGTTAAATAAACAATATTTTAGCTTAAAGTCATTATTGGACTACTCATGCAATTTCAAGACAATTTGCTTCGAAATAATCGATTGACAGTTGTTAAATGTTAACCATAGAGAAATCTAGGTTCAACAGTGTCCAGCAAAATGAGAATAATTTGAGGACAAAAACAACTTTTGGTTCCTAATGAGCTGCATTCTCCATTTTCATCGCAAAAATGTTTTACATGAGCTCCATCATCGCCTTTTTATCTTTCAATAAAATGATAAAAAGAACTCAATTCTCCACCTAAAATAATGCCATAAAATAATGCCAAACAGTGTAATTGTGGTGATGATGGTAGATTAATCCTCCACTGAACTAAAGTCTGAATATCCTCATTCTCTACTCAAGTGCTTGCACACTCAACAACAACAATATTAATGAAATCCAAAAAAAAATTATTGTAATTAATTAGTATGATAAAAAAACTTACACCAGAAAGTAGAACCTCTCCTCGATCACAGTATGTAAGTTCCGAGGGTAGCATGTAACTTTACTATATTCAACATGGTAGCAAAACCTGAATCAGCTTGTTACATGTAGTCATGAATATTGAATAGTGATTATCAGCCGCAAATGAAACTTTACTATATTCAAATTCCAAAATCTTCCCATCAGTTAGGGACAATAAATGAATAACAGCATTGCCCGGAATAGAATGCCACGGGCCAGCCCTACACTAGAAGGGTTCCTGACAAAATCTCTATAAACATGCTCATGCACTAGCTTTATCTGAAGCTGCCAATTTTCTTCTCTGCTGATGCTCTGCTACTTTATAATCTACCACTTCACGGAACAAGCTTGGGTCAAGCACACAGTTCTCACTTCCATATACAGCAGCTTGGACACTTGCCATCAGTTTTTCTATTTCCCTTCCAGAAAATCCCTCAGTTTTAGCTGCGGCTTCCTTTATGATATCATCAGTCAATCCCTTAATCTCTATCTTCTGTTGTTTCCCTTTGAACAAATTTTGAAATAAGCCAGATTTTCTTGATCCAGCTTGGGCTATGTACTTATCCAGATAGAGCTTAAGAAGTTTAAAGCGCTCCTCTTCCCCAGGTAAGGGAAACTCTAGGACCTCATCAATACGGTCTGCCACAGCTGAATCAAGATCACCGGGGCGATTTGTGGCAAGAGCAAGGACTATGTCTTTAGATTGATCACCAGTACGGAAGAGAAGGGCATTTAATGCACTTCTTTGTGCTTCACTCATGTAGGTCTTGTTCCGCCTACAAAATTCATCCAATGCAATCAGTTCACTCGGACAATTTTATGCATAGAATGTTATTTTATGTATGTTTCTGGTCTTGCGTCCATTAATGATGGATGCATGTTAAACTCAATGCTACCTTGAGTAGCTTTTGCATCTCAAACGTGTGTATCACATGTTCTGACGTGTTTCTAAAAATATTATTCATACCATGCTGTACATTAACATTGTGCAACATAAGACTTTCTTCATAAAAAAACAATAAATATAGTCAAGTCATGTGATGAATCTTTTTTTGGTTTACATGGAATGCAATGAGGTTTGAACCTAAGACCTCATGCTAAACTACCCACTAGGTCGACCCTAGTGGGTACAAAAAACAAAATGTTTGTTGCTGGATGCAGATCATAATAATCATATGTTGAAGAGAAGCATGACAAATGAAAAATCACGGAAGAACTGAAGAAGAATTGCTTACTCGCACAGAAATGCATCAGCTTCGTCAATGAAAAGCAATAGACCCCTTTTTGACTTCTTAGCCCAATCAAACAACTGATGTATCTTTGTTACAGCCTGTGATCCCAGGGGGGCAACATCTCCTCCAGTCATTAATGCATAATCTAATCCCTACATTAAATAGAAAACAAAAATCAGACAAAATATCAATTTATCCAAAAGGAAAGAATATCAGTTAACCACATATAGTCAAAACTGCTCAGGATATAAACTTTAATGTTTCATAAAATATGCATTTACCAGAAGCATGGTACTGAATATCCATTTGTAGTAGTAATTACTGAATTCCACAGAATAAGGCAAGTGGAAATACATTTATTGAGCCTTTTAAAACAGATAATTTTGGATTTATTAGTTGCAGACCCTGCATTGTTGGCACAAATTATGAAAAGGAAAATAGAAGAAATCTGAAAAGTGAGAAGATAGTTTTGCTTATATTTTGATGATATTCACGCCACTTAATAGAACTGGTAGCATAAAATTTTAATTTCTTTATGAGATAGGAAAAACCAAATTTTCAACATTGAACGGTGAATTTCCTACATATTTAAGCCATGGACCAAAAAAATAAATGGTATAAAATACTTGAAAACTAGAATAACAAGATAAATAGAGATCTGTAAAATCATACAGATTTACGAGCCAACTCTCTGGCAGCCATTGTCTTTCCTGTTCCTGGAGGGCCATAAAAAAGCATGTTTCTGAATGGTGCCTGATGTGCTTTTGTATTTGCAGTTGCAGATGCCAGCTGCTCAATTCTTTTATTAAGAGAAGGATGCAAAATTACATCACCAAAACCATTTCCTTTTTTCGAAGCAGATTCTGGACCAGTACGTTGAGATAGGGAGCTCATGGCACGAGAAAACATACCAGACCAGGGGTATTTCCCTCTTGAGGACTCTCGGATCAATGATGGTTGACCCAATATTCTATCAACATAACCCCAAATAACCCGTGCACCTTCCCTGAATTGGACAACAAAGACTAGCATAAACTATAACTTCACTTGCAGCTACTTAAAAGCATAACTTATAAAGTCCAATATGAATGTAAAATTGTAAATATGCAATAGTAGCATGCAAATGATGACAAAGTACAATTTTTCCTATGAGATAAGAAATGGACAGATATAAAAGGGGAGGGAGTATCTCTAAAAAAGAGCAAGGCTGAGCAAAATAGTAAATGATATATCTCATTACTTTTTTGCCAACCTTCCTTACTTTTAAAACAGAAGGGCGTGATGAAAAGTTTTATTAATAATCAATAATTGCATAGTTAAGCTCATAGATAAAGACAGCGAAAGGCATGTCATGCCAAATATAAGCTTCTAAAAGCAATCCTATCTTTGATGAATTAGTAGCTCATTCCAACCTTTCTGAACAATTTATACCTTGTTGTGTAGATCCCTGCTGCCAGAGCAGTCACTCCACCAACTGCTACAACCAACTTGTTTTGATCTGTTAGAATGGCTCTTATGCCCCCTGATAAAGATAGATGAGGTTTTCAAACTTCGGAATTGGAGTGGAGTTTGTCTAACCCAGTCAAGCGAAAATACTTATGGAGTTCATCAAACCAATTTTGCTAAAGTACATCACATAATGGGCACCAATAAGTAATGAGGAAAAAGTACATAATTAACACAACCCACAAATTACAATAATTTCGATTAATGACTAAACAACATTATGAAAGTAAAATAGATAAAATAACATATTACGTCAAAAATCCATGCGAAATTACTTTTTAAAATCAAAAGCATATATACATAATCCTTTATTTAGTTCATGCATTCAAATCCACAAATGCATAAATGTAGAGATGACTGTTGTCTTCTTAGATTGTCAATGTAAGTATTTGCATATTACATACTGTGCATCTGGTAGAAATGTACCTCCAATATGGTCAAAGGTAGTATTTATGGCAGCAATCCATTTTTCTCGCTCGGCATTAGCACGATCAATTAGCATTCGCCTGTTAACATCTTCAGCTAGCTTTGCTTCATGAGCTCTCCCTTCTGCTTCTGCCATAGCCCTTACTCTGATTGTTTCACGTTCGATCTCAGCCTTCTCTCTTTCAGTTTGTCTTCGCTGTGCTTGAATCTGTTCTTCTGTTGCACGTCGAGCTTGCTCCTGTCTGATTGATGATTCTTCCTGCAGTTTTACCAGCTCTTGGTTCCTAGCCCTGTGGTATTCATTTTCTGCCTGACAATAAAATGCAAGAGTGAGAAACATTCATAAAATGACAAAAAAAAATTCTGAATTTCAAAAGGTTTAATACCTGCATCCTCTTCCTTGCCAACTCATCCTCATATTTAGCCATTTGGGATTTTGTTTGTGCCTGATGCTGGGCTAACTTCTTTTGTTCATCATATATAATCCTTTGTCTTTCCTGTCAGGCAAAGCAATTAATAATTTGATTTGATATGCATGAAAACTAAACACAAGATACACACAAGAGCATCCTGAAGTAACAAATAAGAAAGCAAAAAGGTTTCATGGGAATATTCAATTGTTTGAGGCCATGCTTGCAATAAGATAGCTTCTCATGACATGAATTTCATCATGCAGCTAGAACTTAGAAAGAAGCGGATATAGTTTACTAAACTTTCAGACAACTTCAATTTACAATAGTTATATATAAACAAACCCAAGCAAAATGTCCATGATGAACACCGGATATAGTTACGTTAAAAGATTCTACAACATGTGATTTTACTAGAGCACAAACCAATAAGGATCAACTTACAGTCTCATGCTGTGCTTTCATTTGTTTAAACTCTGCAACCTTTGCAGCTAATTCTGCTTGCTTTGTCTCTTCTTGCTTTTTTATAGATTCAAAGACCTTTGAGAGAGAGAGAGAGAAGTTAAAGTCATGCAGAAGGGGGTGAATGAATAGAATTGATGGGGATGAATAAAGTTGAAACCTTTTTGCCGTGGGGTGAAGCAGAAATTTCCCTGAGGGCTTTGACTCCTCTTTCGAGGGCCTCAGGATCAAAGCCAGCTGAGGTAGTTCTTGGGTGATCGTTTCGCACCTTGGGCGGCGGCGGAGAGGGTTGAGTTTGAGGAGCATTGGTAGAAGGAGAAGGAGAAGAAGGAGAAGGAGAAGGAGTGGGAGGAGAAAAGGTTGGAAGTTGAAAGCCATCGGCAAAAGCGTTATTGTGATTTTGAGAGAAGCTCGATGCGGCAGCTATGGCCGATAACAATCCCGCTGCATAGGATTTGGCCATTGCAGAGGTTAGTTAAAGTTTAACCTCAACAACAACAGTAACAACAACGAAACCAAAATCGAGTGTCTTCTTCACCCTTCAGGGTTTTGGTAGGGTTCCGCACACCAAATGGATGGAAGGCTTATGACATCTAGTTTTGTGTCCGTGCGATGCACGAGATTTTATGTATTTATTTCCTTTACAATTACATACACTTTATGCTTTATAAAAATAATAATAATAATAATTGCTCCACACTATAAAATTTGATCCTATGTTGGGTAGAAGAGCAGAAGAGAAAATAGAGGAGAGGGAGAGGAAATAGGCAAAAAGAGAACCATTTTAAGTGTCATCGGTAAAATTAGCGGAAAAGTTATATGAAAGCTAAAAAATTAGTTGTTTTGATTAGAAGTGTTTGATAAAATTAGTTAAAATTGGTAAAATGACATACAAGAACACAATTAATTATTAAATAATGATGAGTGAAGGTGGTTGAGGGATAAACTTGTTATAAAATTTCAACTAGTAGCTGAAAATGGGAGCTTTTTTTAAAAAGTTATCTCAAATAGCATTTTAAGAAAAGCTAGTAGCTACATAAAAAAACTACCTTACCAAACACGGGGGAACTGGTTTCAGCTATTGATTTCAGTTTTCATCTAGCTGAAATGCCTTACCAAACACACTTTGTCTGTTTGGTAGACGAGAAATTAGAGAGAAGATAAATTTAAAGATGTGGGACCCACCTATAAAAAAATTTTATGGAGTGAAAATTCACTCTTACATTATACAGTATTTCACTCTATTTCTATCCTGCCAAACAAGATGAGAGAGATATAAACTTATTTTCACTCTATTTCATTTATATTTCTCTCCTACCAAACAACCCAAATTTTTCACTATTTCTCACATATTTCTTTCTACTCCATTTCTCTCTTCCTTATTTCTCTCCATCATATTTTTTTCTACGCCACCAAGCACACCTTTGAGTGTCATAGGGAAGCAAAAGAAAAAAAAAGAAGAGAGAATATTGACATTTTTTTGTTACATGAAGAAAAATAAAGAAGGCTACAACCTAACAAAAGAGATCCCAGATTTGTCAGCTACAAGCCAGCTGCGAAGATTATGGGGTGGATATCTCAAAATACAAAGCTTGTCTAAAGAGGCTAATCCTTTTTTAGCTAAAGCATCTGCACAAAAACTCTCTTCCCTAAGAGTGTGGTGTAAAGTGATACTCCACTCCCTAGAGAGATAGTCTTGGATTGATCTAATAATTGATGCATATTGATAAAGATTAACTTCAATTTGACCAACAAGTTACTGACTTATAACCTTCATTCCATGCCAAATGGAGACCATGAAGCAAAGCTAATAACTCCGCCAAAATATTATCACAATGGCTAATGTGTCCATTGAAACCACATAACCAATTACCATGACTATCTTTAATTAGACCACCAACACCAGGATTTTGAATGACACTATCGTCAACATTTAGAGCCACTTGTTCATGATTTGGTGGAATCCAACGCACCAATCTTGGTGGTCTAAGTGAATTTTCTGAAGAGAGGCTAAGAAGATGATCCCAATCATCCCGCCTTCTGGAAATCACTTGTAAGGAAGTAGGAATAGGAGTGTCTTTTGAAGAAAACACTAAGGTATTTCTTATTAACCAAGCTTGCCACAAAGTAGAAAAAAAAAACCATTGCCAGCTATTGATCCAAACTTATTAATCCAATCAATTTGATTAATATCATTAAGGAAACTAGGGTGAGAGGACAAACCAATGGCATTCCATAGATTAATAGAAGCTGGGCAATCTCACAAGCAATGCATGATATTTTCTTCACCATTATTACACCGAGAACAAATGGAAGAAGAAGTTAAATTTCGGCAAAATCTCAAAAAAAAAACTAGTAGGCAAAGTATTATGGAAAATAAGCCAAATAAAGAATTTGACTTTTTGTGGAATTTTTAATTTCCAAACTAAGGACCAGGAGTGATTTTGATGAGCCAAATTTCTCGCCTGATGAGTAAGCCACCCATATGCGGACTTGACAGAATAACATCTAGTAAGAGAGTGCTTCCAAATAATGCAGTCATTGATTGATTCATTCAAAACGTAAATTCTATCAAATAATGGCTTGTTTGATTGGCAAAGAAATAACTGTGTATAACTCATCCAAATTAATATTGTAACCGCTGCAAACATCCTTTAATATAATGTTAATGTCATGAATATCAATAAAGGAGACATGATTAGCTAATGGCAAGTGATTAAAATATCGAGTGAACCACTGGCTAGAATTTTCATCACCAATTCTAGTTTGAAACCCATCATTCAATAAATTTGTAGCCTTTAGAATGCTTCGCATCTCATGTGAAGGAGAAGAAGCTGAAGAATGAAATTCATCAGGACCCAATTTGTACTTTTCAATCAAAATTTGCATCCAGAGCTTATCTTGAGAATGTAAAAGTTACCAAAATAATTTACCAAGAAGAGCAACATTCATTTCCCTAGCTCTTTTCAAATTTAGACCACCTATAATTTTTGGAATAGTTACCACATCCCAAATAACCAAATGCAACCCTTTGCCATGATTAGAAGACCACAAAAAATCCCTTGCAGAAGAATCTATTTTGTTACATATATACTCGGAAAATCAAACATTCTGCATTACATAATAAGAAGGGGAAGATATTACATAATAAGTGAGAGTCAGTTTACTAGTTTTGTTAAGAATATTCCTTTTTCAGCCTGAAAGCCTACCTTGTAACCTCTCCAAAAGAAAATAAAAATCCTTTTTTTTAGCTTTTCCAAAAAAAATAGGAAAACTCAAATAATGTCCAATATTAGAAACAAATCTAATACCAGATAACTGGGTGAATCTCTCTGTTTTCCTATTCGTGACCTTTTTAGAAGAAAGGGATTTAGATTTCTAAATATTGGTTTTAAGTAGGGGTGTAAGCAGATCCGACCCAGCTCGCGAACCCGATGGACCCAACCCAATCCGAAAGATATATAACAGTTCGATTCGGGTATTCGATTCGGTTCGGACATTTTCTTTCAAAATCCGATCTGGTTTGGTCTCGGGTTTGCCTATGTTGAAACTAATAGACCTAACCCGAACCAAACTAGAAAAAGAAGCCATAATCTTATTTCATTTTCCTGATCGGAGAGAACAAAAATAGGCTCAACAGCAACATAAGCAGGGGTGGTTCCCCAAACCTTATTTCATCTACTCCTCTCATTTTATTTTTCTCTATTTATTTTTATTTTTTGTGTCAAATATGTTTTTGGTCCCTAAAACATTTCCGGAATTTGGTTTTAGTCCCCCAATTTTAAAACCATTGACTTTGGTCCTCCGTTTTCTAAAATGGGCGGAAATTGGTCCCTGTCGTCAAGCATCGTTAACCTTCTGTTGTTAAGTATGGAACTCGGACTCAGAGGCTCTAAGGAACTCGGACTCAGAGGCTCTAAGGATCTCGGACTCAGTCTCCAAGATAAGCAATGTGGAGCAACCGATGAAAGCAACCAATGTGGAGCATCCAAGCAGTGCATCCGAGCATAAGAAAATGTGGAGCAACCGATAAGAGCAACCGATGTGGAGCAACCGGTGAGAGCAGTTGATGTGGAGCATCCAAGCATAAGAAAATGTGGAGAAACTGATGAAACCAATGGGTGTGAGTAGCCAATGTGGAGCATCCGAGCAATGCATCTGACTCGGAAATGTTCGAGTATAAAACTCGGACTCTATGCTCTAGGGATCTCGGACTTGGTCTCCGGGATTCTCAGACCAAATCCGACTTTGGCCCTCTGTTTTCTAACCCATATCATCACTTAACAGCAGAAGGTTAACGGTGCTTGACGGCAGGGATCATTTTCCGCCCATTTTAGAAAACGGAGGACCAAAGTCAATGGTTTTAAAATTGGGGGACTAAAACCAAATTCCGAAAAATTTTGAGGGACCAAAAACATATTTAACCCTTATTTTTTCATTTTATATTTTAATTTCATTTCATCTTCCACATTTTTTTAAAAGGAAAAATGCTCATGACCCAACCCATCCCAGACATATTCGGGGTGGTTCAGGTCGGGTTACTCACCCAAAAAATACAAAACTCAAACCAACCCAACATGTCACCATTCGATCGGTTCGGACTTGATGTTACCCCAAACCTTACCGGATTACACCCTTAATTTTAAGACCAGAAGCTTCACAAAACCTCTTCATAATAGAATTAACATTATGAACCTGGGAGGTTTTAGCTTTAGTGAATAAAAGAAGGTCATCAGCAAATAGCAAGTGAGAGATATGAGGTCCATTTTTAGCAACTGGAACTAGCATTCATCTCTTCACAATAACTTCCTCATTGTATAGATAAACACTCCATGCAAAGAACAAACAAGTAAGGAGAGAGGGGATCACCATGTGTAAGACATCTTCTTGGATTAAACGATGGCAATTTCTGACCATTCCACAAAATATTGATTGAAGCAAAAGAAACAGCAAACATTATCAGATTAATCAAGGTAGAAGGAAATCCGAAACAAAAAAGAGTTTGTTTTAGAAAATTCCAAACTACTCTATCATAAGCTTTATAGATCCAATTTGAAACCTACATCACCAACTCTCCTAGAAGAACGATCCATGGAATGAATAATTTTCTGCAAGACAACTGCATTATTTAAAGATCCTCGACCAGAAATAAAACTGCTCGGAAGAGGACTAATAAGATCAGCAATAAAAGGCCTCAGCCTAAGAACAATGACTTTAGTTATCAACTTGTATAAAACATTACAAAGACTAATAGGCTTGAAGTCTCTATAATGAAGGGGTTGATCTACTTTGGGAATGGGAATAAGCAACACTTCAGAAATGGAGGAAGGAAAATTTCCAGTAGAAAAGGCATTGTGCAAAAGCTTCCAAAGATCATCATCGACAGTATTCCAAAAGGTTTTGAAAAAATAGCCCGAAAGCCATCAGGACTAGGAGCTTTCAAAGACTTCATGGAATTAAAATTAGAAAAAACTTCATCTTTAGTCACCTCTTGAGATAATGATTGAATAGCTACAGGAGAAAGTTGAGGGACATTATTAGCTGAGATTGAATCTAGATGAACATCTTCAGTTTAACCAAAAAGATTCTGAAAAAACTTTAAAGCTTCATTCTTAAGAATAATATCATCGGTACACCAAGCTCCCGATAAAAGATGAAGACCATGGATTTTATTTTTCCTTCTTCTGATAATAGTTTGCGTATGAAAAAAAGGAAGTGTTTTTATCTCCAAATTTAACCCAATTCTCCCTAGACTTTTGGTACCAAAGCATCTCCTCTTGAATAAGGATTTTTTATAATCCCTTTGGAGACACCCCTATAATTTCCATAAAGAATGAGTAAAATTACTCTCTTGACATCTTTGAATGCCCTTCAACCTCCTTTCAATCACCCTTTTTATTATGAAATATATTTCCAAAGACTCCCTTATTAAAGGATATAGATTTATCCTTAATAAAGAAAAGAGTTTGGTTAATATCACCTGTTGATTCCCTCCAAGAATTATTTACCAGGGACAGATACTCATGATGGTACAACCAAGAAGCTTCAAATCAAAAAGGTAAGCAGAAATAATTTGAGAAATAATTTGAGGATGAGAATCAATAACTTGAAAAGAGTAAGCAGAACTACATGATGAAAGATACCAAACTCCTCCACTTTGACCATTAGCTTTCGGAACAACTACAAAAGTATATCCCAATTTACTCCAAAAATTAACAAAAGTTGAGGAAGAACAATGAGTTTCTACTAGAATAATGATATGAGGTTTGCTATTTTTTAATCATATCCCTCAAATATATGCGACCATGAGCATTTTTTGCTCCTCTAATATTCCAAGAAAAATTACAAATTCCATAAAATTAATTAGTAAAAAATAATTAAATTTAAAGAATGCCTCTTAAGGAGGAAATGACAATGAAAAGCTCATTGTGTGGTAGAACTATGGTTCACGCCTCCCTGGTCATCATGGTGTTTCAAGCTCACACCCCCATCTTGCACCTCCTCATTATTTTTTACTTGAATTTTCTTAAAAGCATCATTGATTCATTTAAGAGGGAATACATTAATATTTTCTTGCCTACGTTTTTTCCAAGATGTGCAGAAGAATTCAAAGAAATAGGAATTTTACTAGCTCTCCTTAGAAGTAATGTTCACCATTGGCTTTTTTAAAGATTCCTTTACGTTTTTCTTTTTAGTATGATTGGAATTCCTTGCCGGCTTTGTACCACTCGAAGAACCTTTAAATGTAATTGAATTCAAATCATTTGTTGTTGCAAAATCCTTATTTGGCCGTGTAACATTTGTAACTCCCTTTCCAATTAAATGTCCAGCCGAATGATTGATAACCTTGGCATGCTTGGAGACCACTTCATGCTTGGTTTTCAAAGGTGTATTAACCTTATCTCTAACGGTATGAGTAGATTTATTAGGCTTCTTTTTTCTAGTTACCACAAGACTTTCTGTGACACCCTTCTACCCCATACTCTTATGTGTTTAAGAAATCGAAGCTTAGAGAAGGGGAAAGCCCCACGATAGGTAAAAAGGTTCACAATCGTTCTTATAAAATCTCATAGTTCGAAAACGAATTTATTAAAAGAAATTAAACTCTCAGATATAAGTCAAACATAAAGCAGCGGAATCACCAATACATAAAACCATTAATAACCTACTGCCATACAAGGCATCCCAAAAGGTTCATAAACATACTCTTAATCTAGAAACATGATAAACTCCCAAATACACCCTGATGTCACATCTATCAGAGCATACCCTTTTAATCATAATCGACACCAGTCGTGTCCTCATCAACACCTGTAAAATATATCCACAGAATACGGTGAGGAAAAGGAATACTACATATACATACACATAGAGAATACCCATCCTCACCCAGAACATCATTACATCATGTCATCAATACATCAATCACCAATAATAACATTCATCTAAAACTCAACATCATAACATCTTTCATATATCATCATACTCATTACTATCATAACATCATTCATATATTATCATACTCATTATCATCATACATCATTCATCTATCATCATACTTATTATCATCATACATCATTTATATCTCATCATACGCATTATCATCATACATCATTCATCTATCAGCATATTCAATTTCATCATTACATCGTTCATCTATCATCATACTCATTATTATCATTACATCGTTCATCTATCATCATACTCATTATCATCATTACATCATTCATCTATCATCATACTCATTATCATCATTACATCGTTCACCTCTCATCGTCTACCCAAAGATCATGACTTGAAACTCCACACAATGGGTGCACCTCGTCAATCACTCTAGTTAGTACCAAGACAGTCTATCGGTGTTACCATACACTATCGATAGGTTGTACCTCTCTATGGGTCCGCACAACGACATTCAACCCTAGGTTGTACCCCCCTCCATGGGCCCGTACAATCACTCCTAGGTTGCACCCCCTCTATGGGTCCGTGCATCGAACGCCCCATCTTGATCCCCCTGAGTTGTACCCCCTCTATGGGCCCGCACAACTCAGTTCACCTCTCGAATTGTACCCCCTCTATGGGCCCGTACAATTCAGGTCTCATCACATGTGCTCATGGCACCTCTCCCAAGTTGTACCCCCTCTATGGGCCCGCACAACTCAAGTAACATCACCTATGCACAAGGCATCTCTCCTAAGTTGTACCCCCTCTATGGGCCCGCACAACTTAGGTAACATCGTCATCAAAAAGGTGATATACACCATCATCAATTTCATCAACATCATCGTCAAAAAGGTGATATACACCAACATCGTTATCATCAACATCATCATACATCAATATACTCATCATTAAACATCATCATAATAAGGTGATATACACCGACATCATCATCATCATCATCATCATGCATCAATACACTCATCATCAAACATCATCATAATAAGGTTATATACACCGACATCATTATCATCATCATCATCATACATCAATACACTCATCATTAAACATCATCATAATAAGGTGATATACACCGACATCATTATCATCATCATCATCATGCATCAATACACTCATCATCAAACATCATCATAATAAGTGATAAACACTATTAACATCAATCATCATCATTATACATCGTCATAATCATCACAAACATCATTAAACATCATTAATCATCAATATCAAACACTCAGGATCTCAAAATCCACTCTGGTAATCGATTACCAACCTCTGGTAATCGATTACCCACAGAAAAACTCTCTGGTAATCGATTACAGCACCCCTGTAATCGATTACCCACAGACAGACTCTCTGGTAATCGATTACAACACCTCTGTAATCGATTACCAGCCATCAAAAGGTAGTTCTGGGTTGCCCAGACACTCTGGTAATCGATTACCACACATGGTAATCGATTACCCGCGACGCAAATCGCAGATTTCACGATTTCAAACATCTCTACTCTCATCCAATCAATCTCTAATCAATCTTTTTCGTCTAAACATCATCCATACTCATTAATAACATCCAATACACAGTAAATCATCAATCGATTACAGATTTTACCATCAATTCATCAAAATCCCCAATTTCTCAATCCCTAATCATCCCTCTTTCATTATTCTCAATAACATCATTAATCTCATCCAATACTCATCAATTTACATACAATCAATCATAAATCAACAGATTATATCATTCATTCCTATTTACACATACATCCATACGAATTTAGAGTCTTTAGAGGGTCTTATGGTTTCCCTCACTACCCAATATCCCTACATGCATATACAGGCAATACCCTCTCCCCCACCGTACCTTAAGCGAAGCTTTGATCACAGCAAGGAAGTCCTTTCTTGGATCTTGACTTTCACTCCTCAGCAGCTCTCTCTTGAGACTCTGGTTCTCCCCTCCTTAGCTTTTCGCTTACTGGCGAATGATACGAATAAGGATTAGGGTGCTCTGTTACCCCTCCTTACAGAATAACTAATTGGGCTTGGGCCCATTCTCACCCCCTTTATTTTATTTTCAGATAAAACTATCCTTACGAAATAAAACTAATAATAATAATAACCCTATTAATTATTAAATTAATTAATCTATTTAATTTAATTAATATTTATCCTAATAAAATCTAGGATGTTACACTTTCACCATGTAACGACTGGTCTTGACTTTTCATGGTTCTGGAAACCGTTTCAACCAATGATGGAGGCGCTGGCTGCATGGGTGCATGCAATTCAACACTTGGATTTCCTTGGTTAGTCGCAAAAGGTGCGGAACAATGTGAATCTTTGCCAAGGGATTGATTTGTTAGACTTTTAATTGGATTCTTGTAGGCACGTGTAGAAGGGCATGAATGAGCTAAGTGTCCATAGCAACCACATGAAGGACAAATATATGTAAACCCTCATACTCAACATGGTACCGATGACCATTTAGACCAACTGCCCCCACTACTAGTTTTGTTAAATCAACCTCCACACGCACTCTAGCAAACCTTCCTCTACTACATTTCAGAGTGTTCATATCAACCCCAAATAGGAGTCCCCACAGCCGAAGCTAAAGCAAACAAGACGCTTTCATCATAAAACACTAGATTTAGTCCTGGAAAACGAGCCCACGCTAATTTTTTTTCAACCTTTGTTGTTGGTGAAATAAAGTCCGAAGTCCACATTTGAACAGCCAAATAATGATAAAAAATCATCCATGGTCCTCCCTCCATTTCCTTAGCACGACTAGTAACCAAAGAAAACTTAACCATGAAGAATCCATTGCCTACATCCATAATCTCAAACTCTTCTTGTGTCTTCCACAACTTAACTAACATGTCCTTCATAGTAACATAACCAATGTTCTTCCCCAACAGCTTGACAGCCAAGGCAGGTATAACTCATGGAGATAGTTGTCACCTAAGTGTTGTATGTGTCCATATAAAGCTAGATTAATTAATGCATGAATTGAAAAAGGGTTTGGATAGGTCAATGCAAGTATGATAAATACCCCGAATAAATTAATAGTACCTTTTCAACTATTTTAATATATGGTATTACTTTACCACATGTATGTACATTATGGAATTTCCAAAGTGTGGTTTGCCACATGAACATATTTTACTGTGGTTAAATTCCCAAGATATGGTAGACGTTGTTGATATGTTGGATTTAGTAATTTGTTCTAAACTCCAAAACCTAGACAGACATCCAAAACATTTTGAAGTGGTTTCAAGTTATATGGTTTATGGGTCTTGTGGTGTCAATTGAAAACAATCACCATGTATAAAAGATGGAAGATGTTCAAAATTCTTTCCAAAAAATAATCAATTAAGAGGGTAAAAATAAAATAGTGACAAAAAAAATTACTTTCAACATTCACTTCGATGGGAATTTTATTCTATCATGAAAATATTAAAGCTTATGATTATACAGGGCAAACTCCCACGAATCTTTGGCACCACGTCCCCTGGTATTGTAATGCAAAGCACATTGGTAGAAGACTTCTCTTTAAACGCACTTTGAGCAATTTGAAAATCTAGAAAGGACAAGGCCTCTCTGTCTTTGAATGGAGTACATGAGGACTAAGTCATGATAATAACCCAAGTATTACGAAGTTACAAGTGTGAAGGCAAAGCAATGTTATGTGTGAAATGAGGTTGCATTACGTGGTTTATATAACCCAATTGCAAAGTGTACGTCCTCAATATTGACATCAGAACCACACTCACTTCCTCTCCTTGTCTCAACTTTCACTCTCTAAGTTTCATCTATGCCTAGGAAGACCAATGACCATGAAAAATAATTAAAGTAGATAATGAGCATAGAGGAGTTTTATGTGTACTAGCTCAGATATAAAAATTGGAAAAATTAACTCTATTTGGTAGGCTATTTTTTCTGAAGGTTGGGTTGGTTGCTTAATCACATCCTATATAATAGAGATTTCATGATCTAGCTTTCCTTCGGGTATTGTCAGCTGCTCCTACACTTGTTTCCACCGAGAAGTTCCCACTGATGTATATTCCCTAGATGAATTTAATTCTCTCTAATAGCATGAATTCTTTAAAATTTCAATGATGACAATTCCTATTGTGTGTCATTTCCCATGACACTAAATAAGGGTCTACAATAAGCCTTTATACATGTTGGTGTCTTTCTTCCAAGGCTTGTTTTCTCTCATAGACAATTATATATGGCAGTGTCTTGTTTCTAATTTAAATTTGTGTTAAAGATATTGATCTACAATAATAATCTTGGTCAATGTAATAAAACAATACATATAATCTTTAAAGGGGTGTTCCAAAGAATTTAGTTCTTTAGATTCCATCTGGTTACAAAAAAAATGTTATTTTTATAGAGCATTTGATTTGATGATTTGCATATGATTTGTGTTAAAACATTATGATCAAGATAGTATAATGAAATGTTATATTATCTATTAGTTCTCTATCATACTTATACTTTTACTTTTACTTCCGATCGAGTACGTGTTAAAATTAAACTGACTACAAATTTTAGTTATAATAAATATTGTTAAAATTAATAGTTTTTTTCATGTGTATGCACAACACACACGAGTTAAGCACTAGTCTTGAAAACAATGCACTTAGCATGCAAACGATAGAACATTAGAACATAACATCATATAATTGGAAATAGATTGAACATATGAGACCCCCCTCAACAAACCCTTGATCATATAGTATAATGCAAATTGAACGCAGACTCAACATATTGGATTTGAGGAGCCAATATTATCATGAATAATAATTAGTTAAGAGGGGAAATGAAGTAGAGATAAAAAAACAAGTTATTTTTACCTATCATTTTGATAGGCATTTTATTCTCCATCTTAAAAATATAAAAGTTTCTGATCTTACGAGTTAAGCTTTGATATGTCTCTATTCTAGTCCATGAAAGTTTCAAATAAAGTATGCGAAGAACCCAACCATTATAATACCTCAAGTGTTGCAAAGTTATTAGAGTGAAAGCAATGTAAATTTCAATGAAGACAATTGATATATTTTCCTCAAATGAATTTAATCCCCTCTTATAGCATGAATCCTTTGAAATTTCAAGGAAGACAATTCTTGTAATGCGTGTCATTTGTTGTGACAGAAACTAAGAGTTAGAAACAAACCTTCATCTTAGTGTTTTTGCTCTGAGGCCTTTTTTTCTCATGGACTATAATATATGTGGCAATGTCTCATGTCATATTTAAATTTGGGTTAAGAATATTGATCTACGATTAAGGGTGTTCACGGGTTGGTTTGGTTTGGTTTTGTAGGGAAAACAAATATGAACCAAACAAAATTGTTCGACTCGGTTCAGATTTTTCAATATTTCTCTAAGCGACCTGAACCAAGCCGAATCGATCAAGAACAGGTTGGATCAATTCAGTTCAATCGGATCTGCTTGGAAAAACAATAAAAAAAACTTGGGCATCAAAAAATAAAACCAAACCGTATGAACTAGATCTTGATCCAAATTCCAATTAAGCACAAGCAAAATGAAACAACTTCAAAGAATGAGTAAGTGTGTAGTGAATTCAAAACCCACATTTCAGGTCCGGGCACTTCTCACATCTCAATTAAATAGATCAAGAGAACAAACCAAGAAGAACAACAATGGTTTAGTGGCTTTCTGCAGCTTTTGCTTCTACTCACAGATCAAGTCTCAGGTCTCTTGGTAGTGGCATCTGTAGCTTCTGCTTCAACGCACAGATCAAGTCTCGCGGTGTAAAGCATGGTGGCTTCTGCTTCATTTGCTTATGCATGGTGTACTAGCGGCGAATACATGGGTAGAACGACAGGTCACCACCGATCGGTGGTGGTGGTGGTGGTGACGACGACAAGATTGGTGAGGGGGCCAAAGGGGAAGAAGTGAAGTAACCTAGGATTAGGGAAGTATAAAATCTGATATGAGAAATGAGAATGGGATTCGTGAAATTGCTCAACCTTTTCTTAATATTCAGTAATTAATATATGCTTTTTTATTAAAGGGGGTTCGGTTCGGGTAACGGGTTCGGTGTTATTAACCCGTTACTGAAACTAAACATTGGAGAATTTGATTAGTTTGGTTCGAGTCCAACCTGATTAAGCTGAAAAATCCAAGCCAATTATATTGGTTTGGTTCGATTCTTTGAGTTCATCGGGTTGAACCAAACCAATGAACACTCTGATCTACGATGATAATCTTAGTCAATGTAAAAACACAAAAAGTATAGTCTTTAAGGAAGTGATCTAAAGAATTTAGTTATTTACAATATATATTCCATGTGGTTGTAGCAAATGATATTTCTATAGTATATTTGATTTGATGATTTGCATATCACGTGTCAAAACATTATGATTAGAATAGTGTAACAAAATGTTATATTATCTACTAGTTCCTAAAATAATACTCATTTTTAAATTTTATTTGTGATTTTGTGTTAAAATAGAATGGATTGTGGAATTTAGTTGTAAATTGTGATAAGTAGTGTTTTTAAAATCGGACTAGTGATTGAACCAATCAAGGCACTAGTTTAAGGTTAAATGGTCGAATCATGGTCGAACCAATATTAATCAAAATAATATTATTAAATAGATATTATATATAATCAATAATATTAAAAAATATAATACCATAACTTTATAACACTAAAAACTAAAATTATAATTCACCATTTATAGGTTATTAACATTTTAACTAAAATTATAATACTATTTGCTTTTTCTATTTTTGTATACATTACATTGTGTAGTTCTCAAATTGAGTTGGTAAAATGGTAGTTGACTTAAATTTTGTAAATATGTAACTAAGTATGTAATAATAATATAATACTAATAACCTCAAAAGAGCTAGATAGAAAAATAGCATAACAGCTAAAGAAAACCCATTTTCCTCTCTATGCACACAGATCGACAACGTTAAGAATTCTTGCAAAAGAAAACACAAAAAAAAGTGAGGGTAAGCACTAAGCAGCGTTTAACGTTAGGTTTTCTAATCTTCCTTTGCAATAGTAACAACATTCAACACTAGCTTTCCAGTGTCTGCCAATGGTCCAACAACGCATCATCCATCAACAATAGCTTTTCGGTGATCAATAGTAATTTGATTTGTGGTTGCAGGAAATGATATTTTTGTAGTATATTTGATTTGATTATTTTCATGTCATTTGTGTCAAAACATTATGATCAATATAGTATAATGAAATGTTATATTATCTTCTAGTTCCTGATGATACTTATTTTTACTTTTATTTGTGATTTTATGTTAAAACAAAATGGATTGTGGAATTTAATTATAATAAGAAATGTTTTTAAAACTGAGTCGGTAATTGAACCGGTCAAGACATTGGTTCAAGGTTCAATGATTTAATCGTAGTCGAACCGATATTAATTAAAATAATATTATTATATATATAATATATATAATCAATAATATTTTAAAAAAACATAATACCAAAACTTTATAACACTAAAAACTAAAATTATAATTCACCATTTATAGGTTCTTAACATTTTAAATAAAATTATAATACTATTTTATTTTTTTATTTTTGTACATATTACACCATATAGTTCTCAATTTGAGCTGGTAAAATAGTAATTGACTTTTAGTTTTGTTAAATATGTATATATGTAATAATAGTATAATACTAATAACCTCAAAAATAATGAAAAAGGCAAATAACATAGTAACTAAAACAAACCCATTTTCCTCTCCATGCGCACGGATAGGCAATGTTGAGAATTCTGGCAAAAAATAAAAATAGAAAAAAAAGTGTAAGCACGTCTAGGCAACGTTTAAAAGTAGGTAATCTTCCTTAGCAATAGTAGCAACAATCAACACCAGAGGGTTTGTGGCAAAGATGTTTCTCAGTCGTCTAACAGCGCATCATCCATCAATTGTAGCTTTCAAGCAACCAACGACAAGGTCCAAGCTTCTAAATGTAGCAACACTGTTAGGGGCTTTGGGCACAAGCAAGGGGTACTCTATCTCTCACTTTCTAGATTTTTAATTGCTTTTTTTTTTCTTGGCGTGTCTGGAAAACCGTTATAGGCTGCACATCGGTTCACGGGTTTTTGACCAATTTTCTCTAGGTTCTTTGGAGTTGACAACAGACTGGTTCACCGATTTCCTTTTGAACCGGCTGGTCCGGTTCGGTTCTCAGCACTTTGATTGATGTCATTAAGGAGTTCTTGCACTTTCTTGCATCGGATGTAACATCCTAATTCCTAAAACTAAGGAATAATGACCGTTGGAAGCATATTCCCGAATTTACATAATTATTTTTCGTGACATTGGCGATATCATTTAAACATACACCACATAGATCGCTTAAGTAGTCCAACGTTTACATAATTATTAATTATCAAATTACAATATAAATACAAATCTATCCAACTAGTGGCTCAAGAAAACATGTCAAACTAATTTAGTTAAATATACACAAACCCATCAAAATAACGAAACTTTCTACGCTAATAAAAGAGGTGGGGGAGAGGTCCACTCCTGGGCACCCGGGTTCTCCCATCCATTCTTCAGCTGAGAATCTTGCATATCTAAATAAGCCCACAAACGTATGGTGAGACTAAAGTCCCAGTGATTGCAATCATGCAAGCAGTGTAGGATAGCATATAGACGGAAATGCAACAATAAGCACATATACTCATTCCCAACATAATCATATAAAGAGCAAGGCAATCAAACACACGACAAGCTCTAGTGTTTAACCCAACACCTAAGGTCTTTTCACTTATCTTCTTAAGATCTATGATCAGAACCTTACAAGGAATGTCTTCCTTGCGGTCATAAAGACCTAACCTCTATCTTATTAGCAACCAAGAATGCATTGATTTTATCTTTCCTTTTCTTTTGCCTTTTCCTTTTTGGTCCAGAGACCCATCAATTCCTCTTACATGTGTACATTGATTTCATAACATGGGTGTAATCATAATGCATGTGAGAAACTCCAATAAAATGCTAAATTCATTTATGAGAGCTAAAGCATGGCCATACACTCGTTTTAAATCCCTAAATACCAAAACCCTATAGTCTAAGCATTTTCAAGACAATCCAAAGAAAAACCATCACATAATAACTAGGGCAAGCTTCAAACATAATCAAGCAAGCAAAACACAAGCAACATAAGAAGGGGAATGGAGAATAGGGGTCATTTAGGGTTCCACACAAAATAAGAGTGAGTGGGAGAATCACACTCACCTCTAACAAGTAAACAAGGGTCCTTGTAGTGTGCCAAGCCTTCACTTCTTCCTTCTCCCTTGAAAAATCAACCCCCAAGCTTCTCTTCCTTCTCCTTTCTTTGCTAGGGAAAAAGGGTTGTGTGTGGTGTTTTTAGTTTTGGATGAAAATGACCCAGGGAAAGCTCTTTCAAAAACTTATTCGCGGGTTTCGCTCAAGCGAAATTTTTTTGCATGAGCAAAAATTAGACAGTGGCTTACTGTCTGAAATTCACTTGAGCAAACCATTTTTGTTCAAACAAAATCCTTGTTTTCGCTTGAGCGAGAATCCTTTGCTCTAGCGAAAAACAGGCAGAACCAAACTTATGCTCCCTGCTTGAGTTTCACTTGAGCGGAAATCCTTCGCTCAAGCGAAATTATCAGACAGTTTCCTAACCAGTTTTTCTGATATTTTTCGCTCAAGCGAGGGTATTTTCACTTGAGCGAAATTCTCACATAACTGAATTCCCAGAAATTAATTCCCACTCGCTCAAGCGAGCCATTTCTCGCTTGAGCGAAAACGGGACAATGTTATGCCTTTTTAACATTTTTTAACCTTTTCCAACCTAATTCCTTTTATGAAATCCTCTCCTTATTCAATTTTAATTATGTGAATGGAACTCAAACCTTGGAATGTTATATGTGATCTTATTTTCAAAACCCCCTCTAAAACTCTAAACCCCTAATCAAATTACTGCTTCCTCCCTTAATAGAATTCTTAACTTATGTTTTTACACTAATTCTTAAAGCTCTAATTTTTTGGGATGTTACATCATAGGCCTTGGCTTGCATCAAGAGTCTTGTTGTAAAATAATTGGTTGTTGCTTATCTTCCAAATGGATCGCCAAAGAGGCGTCATGGGCATGAAGGCCATGCTATGATGGTGGTGGTTGTGAACTGTCGCAGCCTTTGAAATGGTGTGATTTGACAAGAATTGATCATGGATTTGGAGAACCTCTTTAGACATGTCAGCTGAAGAGACCACTATTATGGTTAATTGTCCCAATTTTAATGTCATTGTTGGACCATAAATTTTGACAAGCTTGGTTGTGGATTGGTGGGGTTTATTGCCAAGTTCAAGGAGGTTTCCTATGATGGGAAGAAGGGAAGGTCCTGGTGGAAGCTTGTATTTGGGTTTTAATAGCAATGGATCAAGATAGCCAACCAGCCAGTCAGCCAAGCCGGACAGCCGAGTAAACTCTTTCAGCCAGCCAATCTTCGTTTCAGGTCAATTCCTTTGGTCTGTCGGATAAAATCATTTCAGTTGGATCTCACAGCCGGCCAATCATTGTATCTGGATCCTTTTAGTCATCAATCCTTTTGGTCAGCTGAATCTTTCAGCTGACCAAATCTTTGTATCCGGATCCTTTCAGCCGGACAAGGTGGCTGAGTAGAATCCGTGCATCCATCCATTATTTAGCTGACCAACATCTTTCAGCCGGCCAACCAACCAATCCTGTATCTAGTCTACCACTGACTAGCGACCAGCTGGATAGTGTCCTTATAACAAAGCACTCATTTACTTAATTTAGGATTTCATTGTAATGTAATGTTTTCTCATTTTCGGAACAGTAGGTGCTACTTAGGATGGTTTTAATTCCTCTCTTATTTCCTCGCTTAAGCTAGCAGCTCCGTTCTCCTATATAAAGGGGAGCTCTCCTCATCTTATTTTTTAATACAAAGCTATTATGCTTGTTTTCCTCCTCTATGAGTTTGAGTTGAGATGGGTTGATCCCCAAACCATTCAAGAGACTTATCTAGCTTCCTAAGCTAGTGACGTCTAGCAACTGGAAACTTATCAGCTAAAGGAGTTGCCTCTACTGTGGCGTTCCCACCATTCATTTCCTCTTCAATCTTTTCGAATTTTTCTTAATTATATTTTCCCTTTTGAATTCACTACTTTACTATCAGTCTCAGATGATCTATTGGCTAACCCATGGTTATATGGCTTCAATTCTAGATCCATCTTCTTAGCTTCTATCAATTGGTAATAAAGCTCCATTGAATTGAAGTTGTTTAGAGGCTTGGGCAATCATTTTTTGTAAAACCCATAATAAGAATTAGTTCAAAGAATAAAAAATATCATCCATAAATCTTGACATAATAATTATTCTTGGTAGTTAGATATTCAACATATTACATAAATTATAAATTATTAATAAAAATAATATTAATTTTCTACATACACAAACAATACAATACCCACTACGTACATAAAAATTTAGTTAATTTGAACTTGACAAAAGAATTTTCAAAATGAGAACTTAAAAATCAATCCTTTTTTCCTTCTATACTCAAATTGGGAATATATTCAAATCTTTATGAGACTAACTCTCTCTGCAGAGGTTTTTTCCATACACAATACTTGAACCCTAAATCCTTATTTAAAGGGAATCAACTATAGACTATTTGAACTAACCACTCACTAGTAGAACTTAAAAATCAATTTAATGTAATAAGAAATTTATTGTTTAATTTTCTATTTGGTTTTTGCAATACACATATATAGGATTATATGAATATACGTTGTCAGTATAAAAAAATTGCATATTGTCATCCAACAATGTGTTATCCATTATTGGGTGATAGTGTAAAATACTTTTTACACTGATAGTGTATAAATTAATTAAACTCATATATATATATATATATAAAATGATTTATGAAAAATCTTATCTTTTGAAACAATAGAAAAAGAATTCTTATTATATGTCATATATTTTTCTTCGGGAAAAAAAAAAGAGAGAGGACCTAATGCTTCTGCGCCATATATATGAGCATCATGTCATATATGTTACACAACATATATAGAACAACAATTAATAAACAATAAATTTAAGGAAGACATTGCCAAAAAAGCTTTAGGCCGTCTGGGTGATCCTTGCGAGCTTTGCTCTGAGTTCTTTTCTTAATATCTTTCCGGATGGAGACTTTGGAATTGCATGAACAAAGTACACTTTGTGTAGTCTTTTGTAAAACACCACCTGTTCAGAACAAAATATCACATGCCATAAATATGCTAATTTCCTCTTTTGCTGAATATATATATACAGCATTATATAGTAAGTTTTTGTTTAGATATCTGAAATAAAGCAGTTGATCTCAAAATGTAAGAAAAAATAATAGAGTGATGATATCGAAACATAAAACAGTTAAAACACTGTTTTTACCACTTTGTGCCTAATCCCTCAGTTTCTCTTTAATCTTGGTGTCCTTTTCTGCTTAAAAAATAATGTGGTAAAATTGTTGTATCACACTGTTTTATATACACGTATAGTTACTGAAAATAATATACATAACATAAGACTTGAAATCGCATATCTTTTTTATATGTTTTTGAAAAAAAGATATTCACACATAAATAACGAAAATAGTTTGTAATTTTTATATGAATATTTGGGTATAAATTAAGAATTTTTTTAATTTTAAATGAAATATTACGGTCGTGCGTGCTTATATTACAATATATTATATATACCTGTTTTGCTATAAACTCCTTTACAGCCTCTTCAGTAAGATCAAAGCTAACAACGAAAGCCACTGGAACCTCACCCGCAACATCATCCTTTTGGCTGCAATCAACGTTTGATAACATTAATTAGTTAATACTTAATAACCATTATAAGTTCAAAGTTGATAAAAACTTGGAGCAATAATACTTACGGCACAACAGCTGCGTCTGCAATGGAAGGGTGGTTTATAAGAAGGTTTTCAAGTTCTGCCGGCGGCACCTAATAGAATAGAATATATAAAAACATTAAGTATTATTAATTATGACTGTTGTGACGTAAATAAAAAAATAGCATATTGTATATATATATACATACCTGGAAGCCTTTGAATTTGATGAGTTCCTTGACCCTGTCAACGATGAAAATCTCATCATCATCATCTACGTATCCTATATCACCAGTATGAAGCCATCCATCTACATCAATAGTTGTTGCAGTCGCCTTCTCATCATTCAGGTATCCTAAAAATTTGAATGTATCACACAAGAAATATACTACAAGTTATTATATGTATAATATAAATAACCACCTTGACCTAAATATATAACAGCATAAATATAATAATAATAATACATAGTATACCTTTCATGATCTGTTGGCCTCGGATGCAAATCTCACCGGGGTAGTTACGGGGAAGAGAAGAACCAGTTTCAGGGTCAATGACCTTCAACTCTGCATTTCTCACCACAGTGCCACACGACCCTGACTTCGATGGGAATGGCTCCTTTGCAAACCCCAAACACGTGGCCAACACCGGCCCAGCCTCTGTCATCCCATACCCCTTCATTATCATGACAAACCTTGTGTGAGAAATTCTCTTATTTATTTTATAATAATGTTTTAAAAATTGTAAAAAATTAATTATTTAAATAATATAACTAACTTCTAACTAACTAACTGACCTGTCCTAAAACTGCCTGAGGCAACCTGCTGCTGAGAGCATCTTCGAGCTCCTTCCCGAGAGGCGCAGCACCTGACATGACTAACCGTATGGAGGTTAGGTCATATTCCCCCACCTTTGGGTTCTTAGCGAGAGCCAGCACCAACGGCGGCACCACCATCGCCACCGACACCTTATGCTTCTCTATCATCTCCATCAACGCCCCTATCTCAAATTTCTCTACCACTAATATCGCGCTCCCTCTTCTCAGCGCACACATCATCACCGTGTGCATTGAGAATACGTGAAACAACGGAAGCACGCATAGCACGACGTCGTTTTCCCTCATGTACAGGTTCGGGTTTTCTCCGTCAACTTGCTGAGCCACGCTCGTTACCAAATTCTTATGCGTCAGAACCACTCCCTTCGCTAGCCCCGTCGTCCCTGACGAGAACGGCAACGCCACCGCATCCTCCGCCGCTATCTCCGCCTCCGGAACTCCACTCTCCTCCGACGCCTCCGAAACCGCCGAGAAACTCAAACAGTTCTTCTGCGGTGCATCGACGGTGATAACCGCCTTCAGATCTTCCCCTGTTTCGGGAAGCTTCCCGACGTACGTGGACAGAGTGACGACGAGTTTGGCTTTGGAAGCGGTGAGTTGCTTTGAGATTTCGGCGGCGGTGTAGAATGGATTGGCGGTGGTGGCGACGGCGCCGAGCATGGAGGCCGCCATGAAGGAGAAGACGAACTCGGGACAGTTTGGGAGAAGGATCATGATGACGTCGCCTTTTTTAATGCCGAGATTTGAGAGACCGGCGGCGAATTTTCGACATGCGAGGTGAGTTTCGGCGTAGGTGTAGGTTCTGCCGGCGGAGCCGCCGACGATGAGGCATGGCCGGTCGGCGACTTCGGGGAGTTTTTGGAAGCAATAGGTGTGGAGTGGGATGTTGTTTGGGATGGATATGTCTGGTAATTTTGATCTAAAGATGTGGGTAGTTTGGGAATTTGACAGGTTTAGCCTCGTCGTGGTTTTGGGCACAAGGAACTCTGTGCTTTGTTGGGTGTCCACTGAAGTAGCTTCTGACATCATGATTTTTTTTTAAAAAAAGAATGGAAGTGTTATGTGTTTGTGTTAATTTGTGAGTGAGTTTGGGCGCCAAATTAAATGGATATAAAAGCAACTGAGCAAGAACTATTTTAGGATATATTGTTATAGGAGGGAGAGTGATATAATGAAAGAGATGGTTTAGGGTAATATATAGAGGAAAAAACCAAAGAGGTAGTTAATGAAGCCTGAAGGTGATGTGGTAGCTGTGCTGAGGAGCTTTCTCGGTAGAGTAGTCTCATTCAAAAGATTCAAAACCAAGCGTTGTGGTTCCCCTCGTGTAGGAGCCAAAACTTACCTACCTACCCTGTTTTTCTCTACTTGTTGGGTCTGTCACTATCATTGGATATTTGTGGGTAAATCTTGAAGCATGCATAATGTGGGCTATGAATAATATTAATATATATCCACCTCTCCATCACTTCATATTATAGTACAATTTTCATTAATATATTATAACCGGTTTTATGTACGTCATTAATTTTTGTACACTTTTCAATCTCGCTGTGTCTCTGCTTGTGAAATAGAATTCCTTGAATGGGCATAAAACAGGGATTATTCAATTGGCGACAGCTTAAGAAATGGAATTCCGCCATCGAGTACAATTTGCCAACAGAATTTGAAGGAACATTTGCCAACAGAAACTGTAGGTAAAGCTTGTCACCTTATATTAATTATTTCACATTTTAAGTAATGACTTCTCAAATTTTTCCGTATCTATATAGAAAATTTTACATTTTACTTAAAAATGCAAAAAAAAAAACACTCACTTAATCAACGAGGGTTGGTTCGTGGTACATACTTGTTTCCCCTTAAGCAAGGTCTCGGGTTCGAGTCTTGTTGATGGAAAAAAAACAAGGTCTCGGGTTCGAGTCTTGTTGATGAAAAAAAATCCCCACTAAAAGAGCTAGTCCCACCATGTTGTGGATGTTCCCGGCTCGAACAGATTTACTCCGTGCTTAAACAAAAAAAACTCACGTGAGTAGGTGAGTAATTGTTAGTCATTAATATTAATTGTGTTGGGAATAGGCAAGTCATTTCAAGTTCCAGACCTCCCGTTCCAACCATTTACACCTGTTTGTTGAAAATTTTGATAGAACTAATTTTGAAATAATTGGTATTGAAAAAAAAATTTATTTTTGAAAAAATTGAAGTTAAAAAAACTTAATTTATATTTAAGAATGATATTTTGGGAAGGAATTTTGACAAATTAATTAATTTTAATTAAATGGTTTTATATTTTAAGTTCTCTAATGGTTAAATATTCAGTTGAAGACTTATTTTCCAGTCAGTGAGAATAGTTTATCAAACTAATTACAGAAACTCAATATTAATGTAAAATCAGAAATTTTCACTTATTAATTAACGTGTGTAATTTATTTGGATCCACAATTTCACATTATCCTCGGATGGAAATCTGACACTTTCAAAATTCGCCTACTGCAGTGAGTCAGTGACCATGGGCTACCTTGTGTGGTGTCAACGGTTTCCACTTTCCACCATGCACTTACTGAACCTTAATTGACCGCATCACCTCACCCTGTTATCTCAAATATGCTCTACTAATTTCCTGAAAAGGGAAAAGTAAGTACATAGCTAGTCCCGGTCAACGATGTGACTCACGACTTTTTTTTTTCGTTAGCCTTGTGTTTGTTTCAAGTTTCAACAGATGTGCGGCGTGTTTGGAAATTAATCACATCATCACATTCGGCTGAAGCAATTTATTAAATTCAGACATGTGATCGATTCAGTTAAGTTAAATCACCAAGTTAATGGACTATTGGTCCAATAAGTGAATATGTTGATAGTGTTTATGGTCATGAATATATTTCACTCACCATTTTCGAGTTATTTAAGTTGGATCTTATGTTTTTAACAAGAAAAAAAATAGGGTTAAAAATGTTTATTTAATGTCTTTACATCAAATCAAAATTTGATCCACGATAATTTCAGATTACCCAACCTTTTTTATTACCTGAATTTGAGTCTTTTTTAAATGAATTGAATCTCATAAATTTTACCTTATTAATTAAGAGAAATGTTTTTTATACAACATGTTGTATATACAACATATATACAACATGGAGAGAGATAGAGATAAAATAAAGAAGTGTGAGATGTGATAGGTGATGTGATAGGTGATATGATGGAGAGAGATAGAGAGAAAAAGTATGTTGTATGAGTTGTTGTATAGATTTGTTGTATGAATAATACTACTCATTAATTAATACCATTTGGACCGTTGATCAGCTTTTTTTTTGTTTTAAACAAATAATTCTTCCATCCTTCATGTCCGTCCAGCCTTCTTGGTTGGCTGGCCTTTTCAGCCTTTCTGATTGGATGGCCTTCCAGCCTTCCTGACCAATTGGTCTTTAAGTCTTCCTAATCGGCTGGCCTCCCAGCCTCCTTGCCAGCGCCAGTCTTCAAGCCTTCGTGTCCGGCTAACCTTCCAGCCTTCTTAGTCGACTGGCCTTCCAACCTCCTTACTGGATCCTTCAAGCCTTCGTATATCCGGCCAACCTTCCAGCCTTCTTGGTTGACTGATCTTCCAACCTTCGTGTCCGGTTGGCTTTCCAGCCTTCGTGTCCGGCTAGTCTTCCAGCCATCATGTCCGGCTGGCCTTCCAGCCTTCCTAGTCGGCTGGTCTTCCAGCCTCCTTGCCGGCTATCCTTCCAGCCTTCCTGGTTGGCTGGCATTCCATCCTTCCTAGCTAACCTCGTGTTCGACTAGTCTTCCAACCTTCTTGGTCGGCTATCCTTTCAGCCTCCTTGTCGGTTATCCTTCCAGCCTTCGTGTCCGGGTGGAATTCCATCCTTCCTGCCCGACTGGCCTTCCAACATTTTAAAGTGAGAGATAGTATGGATAAACCATTTGAAGGAAAAGCTTTTATCCTTGGTGGTGATTTTAGGCAAATATTACCCGTTATACGAAGATCAAGTCATGTTGATATTGTGATGCCGACTATAAATTCATCAAGATTGTGGAAATATTGCAAAGTTCTCAGGTTGTCAAAAACATGAGGTTGACAGGTTGTGCAATTGTTCTTTACACCAAGATGAGATTAAATAATTTGCAGAGTGGATTCTTGCTTTAGGTGATGGTGATTTAGGCACTTATGTTGATGGTGAGACTGATATTGAAATACCATAAAATTTATTGATGATCTTTACAGGTAATCCAATTGGAGATATAGTTTCCTTTGCATACCCAAACTGACTTTCCAATGTTGAAAATATTGATTTTTTTCCAAGATAATGCGATTCTTCTCCTACATTGGATATTGTTCGTTCAATTAATGAATATGTAATGACATCATTTTCTGGAGAATAAAAGTTTATTTGAGTTCAGACTCAATATGGGAGGTTGATGAGGAAGTTGGTATCAAGGCTGATTGGTTGACAGCTGAGTTTTTAAATGATATTAGGTGCTCTGGACTTCCTGATCATAGGTTGATGTTAAAAAAGGAGTGTTTGTCATGCTAATGAGAAATATCGATGTTTCTGCTAGACTTTGCTATGAAACGGGGTTAATTGTTGATGATTCGGGTTCTAATGTGATTGGAGCAACTACTATGAGTTGAACTCATTTGGGTACTGTAACACCCGCGTTTTTACCGTTTTGCCGTATTGTGTGATTTATTGAATTTTGAGTGATTAAAATTATTTTTAATCATCAAAATTTATATTTATGGGTTTAGCAATGGATTTCCTATTTTTCTAGAATTTTTGGGGATTTTTGGAATTTTTCTGTGAAAAATGACCTTTTTGCCCCTACTGTCTCTTGAACCGGGCCCGAATACTCTTGATCCGGGCCAGAAAAATTGCACAAACCTTCCCTTTGCTTCTCATGCAAGTCGTGCATGTGGGAGAGTGTTGCTTGAGAGACACCTGTCTCCTTCTTTCTTTCTTCCAAGACATGTGTCAAGTGTAGGCATTTATGGCATTTAAACACCAAAACCACTTATTCTTCCTTTTCTTCCACACATGCAAGCCTTTAGTTTTTCTCTCATTTCTCTCTTTCTCTCCAAGACAAAGTTGTGAGTCTCTCTCTCTTTTCTCCCAAAATTTCCCATTTCTCCATCAAACACTTTCAAGCTAAGGTTCCATTTTTGAACCAAAGCTTAAACACCTAGCCTTCAAGCATTGTGAGCTCTTGTTTGGTGATCAAAGGAGGGATTTTTGGGGCTATTTTTGGAGTTGTTGCTGCACCATATTCTTGAGGCATTTCTTTAAGTAGGGGGGGGGGAGAACTTGAACTCTAGTAGGATTGGTGACTAGAGTCAAGGATTACCCTTGATCCTTGTCTTTGATCATCTTTTCTCTTGAAAAAAAATGAGTTGTTGGAACCTATCTCTTGAGAGATTTGGTTCGGCTATTTGATGATGGCCTTGTGTGGTTGTTTTAAATTGTTGTTGTTGATTAAAATGTGCTTGGATGATGTTTTGGGATACATGCAAACCATGCTTTTGATTGAAAAAAATTCTCCCTTTTTCCTCACAATGGTTCGCTATGTTCTTTAATAGGGGCTGCATGTGTTAAAAAAAATTTTGATGGTTGAAATGTGCTTGGATGAGTGATTTAAGAACATGCATGTAGTTGTTTGAAATTATAAAATTGTTTGGATGCTTGATTCTTGAAAAAATGGTGTTTATGAGCTTAGGAATAAAGGTGGGAACTTGAAAATGTTTATGGATGAATTTGGATGAATTATCATGATATTGGTTGGTTGGAATGCTTGTTGGTGATTGTGTTAAAATTTGGTGAAGTTTGGAAGTTGTTGGAATTTTGGTATTTTGATGAACATTCAAGGTGTTCATCTTTGTTCTTGAGATGTTCATAAGAAAACTCATCAAGAATTTGTTTTGATCTTGAAATGATCAAGTGAAGTTGGAAAAAGTGTTTTTGGGCCTTAGTGGTCCAATAGGCCAAGAAACTAAATTAACTAAAAAGATTTTAATTCAAATAGGAATAAATCTTTTAAAATACCAAAAGGGCTAAATTCGGATTTCAAGCTTAACCCAAATAAAAGTCATCATGAAAGTCAACGTTTTGAGTTGTCATGTGTAAAAATGGACTCCTAAGAGTCATCCAACCCTTGGGCCCTTGGTTCAGGCCCAAAACCTTCAAAAAAAGAGTCAAAGGACTCATTAAAAGTCAACCAAAAATAATTCATGGATTTGGGCTTAGATTAGAGTTGGACTTCAACTCTAATCCAACCTATCAAAACTAATACTTAGAAATTAATTAGTAGGCTTAGCTAATTCAAATTGTCTAAGTTAATTAATCTAATCTACTTAAGTTAATTAAGTGAAGAATAATTAATTAAGACTAAGGTTAAATAACCTTAATAAAGATTAATCTTAATCTTAATCGCTAATCACTAATGAGGTATTAATTAAGTAATTAAGCCTTAATGATGATTAAGAACTAATTAATTATGATTAACCTTAATCAAATGTAATTAAAAGCTTAATCCAAGATTAAGGAAGAGATTAAGGGATAATTAGGAATTAATTAGGATCTTAAGTAAGAATTAAGATTGATTATAGTTTAGTTAATGAAAACTAATCATAGTTAAGGGTTAAACCCAATTTTAATTAGACATACAAGACAAATTAGGGTAGGTAACGCTATCCATAAGACACAGTCATAAGTCTTAGTAAATTATAGGACTTAAGTGGGAATGATTATTGATTCAAGAAGAACATTAGTACAAACTACCTTAAAAGATTATAACCTACACACTCTTCTTGCATAATACTTGAGAAGCTTAGTGAGAGAGTGCGGTTCCAACCCGAGATGGGGTTTGGTTTTCCTTGAAGGGAAGATATTGAATCGGGCCGTACCACAGGTAAGTTGTGACGTAGAATGATTCAATGGGCTTTGCTTGTAAGGATGTGTATGCTAGGAAGCATTGTTTATGTGACATGCATCATAAAGCATTGATGATGTTCAAGGTTGAAAACCTTACGACCTATATGGCAGTGACACTTGGTACAGTGTGAAATCGGCTGGGAAGGGTGCAACCGGGTTTTGCAAAGAACGCCAGTGGGTCCTCAAAAGGGATGCCGGCCCTGAGGATAGCCTAGCTCCTAGAAGATCTCAGGTGACGTAGGTTAGCTCCCTACTGTCGAGATCGTGGAACCCAACTTAGCTATTCCTGTCGCTCTCATGATTTTCGGGGTCAGTTGAGATTGTCTAGAAGTCGGATAAATGATTTGGCCAAAATTGAGCAATGCTCTTTGTACTAGCGCTAGTACAGACTCTAACTCCTGATACGTTGTACATATATGGTCGGGTAGTTGCTGTGTGCACTGTGGATGGTGATGTTTCCCCGGGCCCTCATGCATTAGTCTGTATGCATCATGATAATATAAATTGTATTCAGTGTTGGTTGAATTGCGTGGAAATTCTGTGTGTGTGCTCTAGTTCACTATATCCTACATGTTGTGAGTTCATGCGATATGTTCTCACCCTTCCTTTCTGTCTTTGGTTGCTGTATTCTTCTCATTACGTCGATAGTCGGCATCGGAGACTTTCACTATGACATCGATGAGAGTGCAGCTGCGGTGGATGCCTAGAGGAACTTGGAGGGTGAATGACATCCCTCGTAGATGTGAGTTTACTGGGGAGGTCCGCGTCATCATCACTCATCCCGGCCTCCCGCTCGTACCAGAGATAGATTTCATTGTGCCAGTGACCCTCGAGTTTCCAACGCCACCTAACTTGGTGCACTATACTACTTACCGTCCTTCACGTCGTCGTCCTGCTTCTTCATCGTCATCGTGGTCATCGCGGATGGCAGATATGGTTGGGCCAAACTCCCCCAGGTACTCACCCTCTTCTGAGGCATCTGATTCTCAGCCTATACGTCCTGACGCGCAAGGCCGCTCTCTCTCAAGTGAGTTAGAGCTGATCGTTATTGATGATACATCGGAGGAGGAGGAGGAGCCAGAGGAGGATCCGGAGGAGGATTCTTCTAGCGACGAGTAGGATTAGTATGGTTTGAGTCTAGGTAGTGGCAGCTCTGATTTAGCGACCTCTTCCTTTGTATTTATATGAGGTCTTGTTTATTTTGGCTTACTACTAGAACTCATATTTTGATGTAGATATTCAGGTGACTCGAGAAGTACACTACTGTTATGCATGTGTGTATATATTTCATGACGTTTCCATTTCCTTATGCTGATTTTATAAATGCGTGTATGTTGTGTATGTGCGTAAGGTGATAATCGTCTAGACGTTTTCGGAAAACAAGTTTCAAAAATAGGGAAAGGATATTTCATAAATACTTAAAATAAAATTAGAGATTTAGTAGGTTGATATCGACTATATCCTTTTCAAAAAAAAATAATTCCGCATTTTTAACGTTTCTAAAAACAGTAATTCCGTTGGTCACGTGTAACATATGTGATATTCTTAGTGGTAAAACTAGGGGTGTCGCAGGTACAAAGGTTTTTATCCCTCAAAATTTATTGAGACTGATATTGAAATACCACAAAATTTATTGATGATCTCTACAGGTAATCCAATTGGAGATATAGTTTCCTTTGCATACCCAAACTGGCTTTCCAATGTTAAAAATATTAATTTTTTCCAAGATAATGCGATTCTTCTCCTACGTTGGATATTGTTTGTTCAATTAATGAATATATAATGACATCATTTTCTGGAGAATAAAAGTTTATTTGAGTTCAGACTCAATATGGGAGGTTGATGAGGAAGTTGGTATCAAGGCTGATTGGTTGACAACTGAGTTTTTAAATGATATTAGGTGCTCTGGACTTCCTGATCATAGGTTGATGTTAAAAAAGGAGTGTTTGTCATGCTAATGAGAAATATCGATGTTTTTGCTAGACTTTGCTATGAAACCGGGTTAATTGTTGATGATTCAGGTTTTAATGTGATTGGAGCAACTGTTATTAGTGGAACTCATTTGGGTACAAAGGTTTTTATCCCTCGGATGAATTTAATTACATCCGATAATCTCACTCCATTGAAGTTTTAGCGAAGACAAATTTCATTATCTCTTTGTTTTCCGTTGACTATTAATAAAAGTCAAGGTCAGACATTGTCACATGTTGGTGTATATATATTTACTCAAACTTGTTTTCTCTTATGGCCAGCTATACGTTATTGTATCTATGGTTAAATCTAGACAATGACTAAAAAATCTTATATGTGATGACAATCTTAAGTGTTGTAGTGTGACAAAAAATATAGTATATAAAGAGATATTTTAAAAAATATGAATGGAATCTTATGTAATCTTTTTGCATTTGTAATTATTGACATTATATATTTTTTGATCTTTCAAGGTAATGTGATTGTTTTCTTTTTAATTTATGTAATTGTAATAACAACTAAAATATTTATTTTCATAAAGTACATTTAAAAATATTTATAATAGAATTAAAACTTATAAAATATTTCTATAAAAATATATCATATGTATATAACTTCTATTTGAATATTAATCCCCGTGCATCGCGCGGGTAGGACACTAGTTGATAGGACACTAGTTGATACCATTTGTACTATGCTTTAGGCTTTTTGTTCTAGACAGATAATCAAATTCCAAATCTTGGAACTGGATATCTTTGAGGAATAGTTTAATTTAAATAATATTATGTGAAACATTTTAAACGTATCCAGTGATATATCTGTAAGTTTTCGTTTCCTTACCAGGAATCATACATTTTTTCCCTTTTCATGATGGAAATGGAAGAGGGGCATTGCTTTCCCACCGAGGTTTTTACTATTCCCACCCCCTTTTGTTTAAAAAATTATAAAAATCCAAAACTGCCCTTTAGTTAATTGATATACGGACAACGTTGTCCGGGAACCAGTCCCGGATAACAGTGTCCGTAAGCATTTTTTTAAAAAAAATGGTTTACGGACACAAGTATACGGATTAAATCTCGGACAATTCGTAAGCCAATTAAAAAATGACTTACAGACACAATTGTCCGAAATTGATTCACAGACAACTGTTTCCGTAAGTCTTTTAAAAAAACTTACGAACACTGTTGCCGGAATTAATTCACGGATAACTGTGTTCGCAAGTCTTTTTTATTAAAAAAATAAACATACGGACACCGTTGTTCGGAATTAATTCACAGACAATTCTGTCCATAAGTCTTTTTTTTAAATATAACATACGGACACCGTTATCCGAAATTAATTCACGCACAATGTGTCCGGAAATCACAAAATTGAAAGCAAAAAAGGGGAGGGGGAGCGGGGAAGTGGGAGGGAAAAGGGAGGGAAGGAGAAGGGAATAGGAGAAAAGGGAAGGGGGGAGGGGGGAAAGGGAGAAGGGGATGGGGTGGGCTGTTGGGGCGCAGGGGAAGGGTGGGGTTGGGGAAGGGATGGGGTGGTAAGAAAAAATTAAGGGGGTGGGAGAAGTAAAGTCCTGAAAGTGGAAATGAAACGCAAATTTAGTACTTGTTTGTTGTACAGTTAGAGGGTGCAAGCCCACTTTTGGGAGCAGTAAAATGAGGTTACATAGTAACAAAAACTAGCAAGTGTTTTTAGAAGTTAGAACCTAGAATTTAATAATTTTATTATGGTATATCTCTCAAGTGAGACAGAAAGCGCAGAGACAGGTTTATGTAAGAGACTACAGAACATGAGTTAGTGCGTATGTTAATAAAAAGCCTTGGACAGTAATCTCTGTTCCCATCAAACATTTCTGATTCCTTTATAAACAAAATTCATTAGCACAATAAACAGAATAATTTAAGTCCATTCAGTATTACCATTGAGTTGTGTGACTTGAGAGGGAAAAAGAATTTTAAACCCAAAAAGAGAAAAGAAATTGTCATCTTACAAAAAGAATGAGTAATCATGGGAACTGGAATGAACCACCAATTTGGTTGGTACCAGCTGGGGGATTGATTGCCACCCAAAGGAGTGATATTGTGATTGCTATGAGGCCTGACCATACAAAAACAATGGTAGGTGTCCTCCCTCTTCTTCCCATCAAACCTTTTGCAAAAGGGTAGAGATGAGTCAAGACCCAAAAGCTGAAGAAAACACCACCTAGTAGACGGCTCCACTGTGGTATGACACTATATATGGTCCTGCTAACACCAACAGCTATTGCTATCATGTTAACCATCATAATTGTGATGGGTGGTATCATAAGTGATGTCCATTTGAAAATATAAAGATCAGCAAACTCATCATCTACATCATCACCAGCAGATTTTGAAGTCAAGGTGAATGAGATTTCAATGCCTGCTATGACTTTAAGCAAACCTTGAAGCACAGCAGCTAAATGAGCACTAGTCCCTCCAATCAACCAAAACTGCTCATTTCTCCACCATTCTTCAAGCTGAATTCCAGACCACTTAATCTCAAGCACAGCAAGCATGCACAAAGTCACAGTGAAGATCAAGAGATAAGCAAGAAATGTGACATTGAGGGTCTGAACTATGAACTGGCCAGAGAAGAGGGAGAGTGCAGGAAGAAAGCAGTAGACAATAAGGAATATAGAAGTGAATGGATAAATTCCAACATTAAGGTATGCAACTCTTTGAAGAAATTTCATTTTTGGGCTAGCTAGAAGTGCATTGTTCCTTGAGAAGAATATCTCAACTGAGCCAGTAGCCCATCTAAGAACCTGATGCAACCTATCAGTGAGATTAATTGGAGCAGTTCCACGGAAGGCATCACGTTTGGTGACACAATAAACTGATTTCCATCCTCTATTATGCATCCTATAACCAGTAACCACATCCTCAGTAACTGATCCATAGATCCATCCAACACGCTGTCCCCACTCAGTTTTGTCCTCATACCAACATGAGATCACACTGATGGCTTCAGCCACAGTTGATGCATCAAGAAGCTCACGTGGTATGGTGAGAGCACCAGGAGGGCGTCCATTTTTGACAGCAGGGTGATCAGCTAGTGGCCTGCCTTGGAACTCTGCCACTGGAATTGAGTCAATAAGGAAAGTTGAGTTACCAAACTTTTTAGGGAACAATGATAGGTTCATTTCTTCTTCTTCTTCATCAGAATCACCCATTCTTAGTGCCCGGTTCTCTTCAGATGTTTTAGCATTCCTCTTGTGACGCCCAAAGCAGCAACTACAACAACCTGGATGGTGTTCTTTAGAGCGTGGAGGGTCAAAACCATAAAGGGCTACCCTTCTGAAAAGACAACCTGTTCCTACATAGACTGGACCTTGAAGTCCATCAAGTGCTCTCATGTTGACATCAAAGAAGACAGTGTTGTGGTTAGCATATCTATCAGATGGATCAATCCCTTCAAACCTCTGAGGGAACTGGACATAGCAAATGCGGTCACCACCACGATCCATCATAAAGCACATACCTTCCCTCATTGCCTTGGAGTTGTAGATGTAGTGATCACAATCAAGATTGAGTATAAAAGGACCATTGGACATGATGGCTGAGGCTCTAACCAAGGCATTCATGGCACCTGCTTTTTTGTTGTGATCATAGCCAGGACGTTTCTCTCTAGAAACATAAACAAGAAGGGGAAGACGGATATCAACATCAGTCAGATCAATGAGCTTTGTTTCATCAGCACTTCCAAGAAGAGGTTCATCACTTGGAGGTTTCAACATCACCTGCATCATTCATCAAATATGAATCATTCATTCTCATCCTGACACTTGGTTCATATAAGTACCAATCCTCAAGGAACTAGTACTTGATGCTCGTCCCAGTTTGATAAAATTGATTTTAGTAAAGTTTATATATGGGTTGGTTTGGTATACAGTTGAGTAGAATTGATTCTAGAAATCAATAGTTGAGATGAGTGATACACATTTTACGAAACACGTTGGACGGAAGTGATTTAAAATAAATTCTGCAGAATTGATTTTGGATGGTCCAATATGTAAACCAAACGGGCACTAACCAAACAGGCTAATAATCAATGACTGAAAATAAATGATGCACGTTAGACAGTAAATCAATTATGTGGAATTGATTCTGGTTCTGCATTGTTCCAACTCTAAAACAAAAAGGGCCTTAGTACCTGAATTATACCAGCATGATCACCCCTAGAGTGCTCAGGTGAAGGGTTTAACCAAGTCCCTGGCCAATGAGTTCCATCAGCCATCCAAGTTGCTTTTGGAATCTTGACAGGTTCTATAGGTTCATCTTCCTTGTTTTGTCTCTGAAGTTTCATGGCCTTGATTTCCTCTCTTGCATGAAAGGCATCTGACCTGCGCCTGATAGAGTCAGGCAAACTATTGATCCTGACCTTGAACTCATCATACTCACGCTTCAACCTCCTACGGTCCTTCACAAAATCAGGTTTCACTTTGTTTTTGTAGGGATCCCTCTTTAAGCTGAAATATGATTCAGGATTTCTAGGCTCTATATCATGTTTACGGCAGAAAGGAACCCATACATTAGCAAAGCTAGCTGCTTCAGCCATTGCCTCAAAAGTTAAAAGTGCACCTCCATCATCAGAAACATAGCAAGAAAGCTTCTCAACAGGATACTCAGCAGCTAAAATTGACAAGATGGTGTTTGCAGTGACAAGAGGTGGTTCTTTTTCAGGATCAGCAGTGGAAACAAAGACATCAATGCCAGGGAGATCAGACTTTCCAGTAGGATTGTTAGGAGTTGGTGTTTCAAATTTCTCCTTTAGAACATTAAGATCAGTGGAACGATTTACTGGACATAGCTTAGGTAACTGATCCAGAAGCCAAGAAAATGCAAACCATATCTCACAAACCACAGACATGCCCCATAGCCAGATTGCATCAGTATTTTTGTGCCTCACCCTCCATCCCAGGAACAGTACCAGGACAACCATACGAATGAATATGATAAGACTGTAAAATCACATACAATAGAAAGAAAGGCAATAGTCAGAAGAAGACAGATATGATTGGTGGTGTAATGCTCATTAGTTTTTAACTTCATGACTAGATTACATTATTATAGAACTAAAGGCAATATTGAAATTCAAAAGCAAGCTAGCATATTACTTTAAGTTTGGCACTGTTAAGGACTGCACAACATACACAAATAGAAACCATAGTGCTTCTCCAAAACATTTTAAGTCAATTTCCATTCTTCTATTCTATCTAACACATAATGACAAAAGCATTGAAAAAAAAGATAGTAGAAGAAAAGACTTTTATTAATCCATTTTCTCCATCCCTCCTGTAATATTCATCCCACAATCAGAAATCATCTGAATGCATCTTTCATTTAATGTAATTATGAAATACTCCATAAAGCATTTTTTTCTTATATATTTTTTCATTCCAATAGAGTCCATAGCACGCTTCTATCAAAGCCAATCATTATTGTAAAATTGACACAAACATTGAGGGGTAAAATCTTAATCATGACTATATGGCAATAATTACAAAATAGCAGTCATCTCTAAGGGTCCCAAACATATTATAAAAATAAAAATCCACCAACCATGATATATTGCATTCAAATAGGGTCAAACTCAGACATAATGAAACAAAGGGGGAAGTGCATGGTTTTGATTAGTAGAAAAAATTTAAAAACAAAAAATGCATTTATGGTTATAAACCAAAAAATGAAGTCTTTTTTTTTATTAAAAATGAGAAAGTATCAAAGACAAAAGACTTTGTACCGATATGGACTAAGAACAGCAGCAGGTATCTTCAATTTCCGAGTAAGTGGCCTCCAGGGTCTGCTCATCAACTCAGTTGGCTCAACAACATCATCATCTTTTCCATTTCCAAAATTCCCTTCTTTTGGCCAAATAGCATTTCCATAGCCATAGGTACCCCTTGTTTCAAAGAGCCACCTATTGTGATCAAAATCTCCAGTTTGACTCCTCATAAGAGCTGACTTTGTTGACTTCATCAAGGACAATCTCCTCTCCATTTTAGACCCTCCATTTGGTGGAAGAAGTGGAAGTGGCCTTCCATTATCCACAGCCACTTCATCCAATTCTGTGTTCTTATATGGCTCTTTGCATCCTGGACACATTCCATCTCCTGTTTTCACTGCATCTATATAGCAGTCTCTACATATCTTAAAATCACACTCACAAGGAAGAATATCCACACCACGTTCATCACTCATCACCTTAGAATCACAACCAGGAATTGCACATGAAGATCCTTTTGCACCAGCCATTTGTGGATGGTTTGCCTCAGATTCTATCACCTTATCCATTAGATGTGCACGAGTGATGCTGTTGAATCCTCCTGTGAAAAGTGAATTTGACACATATTGCTCCTCAACTTTTTGTGTGATTGTTGAATCCATAGGTTGGTTATCTGGGGTTGGTGGTAAATGCACTGTGTAATTCATGAAGTCATTGCTTCCTAGCTCACTGTCAAGATCATCTCTGGAGTAACTGATGTAGCGACCTGAGGAAGTTCTTCTGCCAAATGTCACAGTTGGAGGTAATGGAGGCTTATGGGCTTCATGTGCATCAGAAGTTGTTGATAGAGATGATCTGCTAGCCTTGAATGATTTTGATGCCATATTTGAAGACAAAGAGAGATTAATTAATTAATTAATTAATCCTAATATCCTGAAATTTCAGAACTTTATAGCAAATCAGATCTTGATCACCATTGTGATTAATTCCATTCCACCTGTAAGAAACAAACTGGCATGAAGTTAAAAAGACTGAAACCAAAGCTCAAAGGTGAATCCTAAATTGAAGTGTTAATCAATACCTCAAATCAAAGTAGTATGATAAAAGAAAGAAATATTTAAGAGAACTATAATTAACAATAAAGAAGGATTATTCAACAATTCAAAATGAAAATGTAATTAGTGATTCCTCCACACCTTTCTGACAGATACACAGAGCAGAGCAGAGTACTAGATCTTAGATCAAATTCAAAGGCAACAGATTCATTCACTTGAATTGAGTCTAAAGGGCACAGATGCAGACACTAAACTCAACTCATGGACATTTTGTTTCTTAAACACATAGTACAAGATCCAAAACTCTTCTTTTTCCTTTCTTACAATTTCTGAGCAACCAAACAGCTCAAAAAGCTAAGAATAGATTCAATCCTTTTTAAGATGATTCTTGGTCTCTGAGAAGAAGAAAGTAGAGAAAGAAATAGAGGAGACACTAGTGTTTGTGCCTGAGTGCCTAACCATAAACCACAATCATGTCAAGTCAGACTGAGTTGGAAAACCCCTTTGACTTCCCTGCATTGCTTAACCATCAAAACCATTACCCAAAAAAAATCTAAAAAATCAGAAAGAAAAATCCAATTTATAATAATAATAAAAATTCTTGCCCAATTCTTGCCTTTATTCTCGGCAATCAATCAGCCCGTTACATATGCAAGAAAGCCACCACAATCACATAAAGCTAGAAATAAAATAAAAACACACAAACAAACCCCATGAATGCATGCATATCTCAGAAAAAGGGATAAGTTTGCAGATATTACTCACAAAAAAGCAAGCATACCTGATGTATGAAAAACTAAATGGCACTTAGTTTAAGATCTGTCATTGGTGTGTCTGAGTCTGATCTTATGAGAAAGCATTGCTCATGACAACTAATGGAAAGCTTCAAAGAGTGTGAGATATGCTTTCCAACTGTCACCTTTTAGACACACATACGCAGAGGAGAAGTAGTTAGTAGTCGTGAAGCACTACCCGCCCATGATTCAAGCCTATCATAATATTCTTATACTAGATCTTCTTACTAAACTATTGTTGCGTTTTCATATTTTATTATATACTTGAAAATACAGAATTGTCCGAAGGTTCTTGGATTTGAGGAAGAAGTGAGGTTGATGATGGGTATTCCTTCATATTCATTCTCAATTTCTTTTACCTTTTATTTAATGGCAATAACGTCACATGTATTTGCGACGGGAGACAATATTGTTCAAACCGGTAACATTAACAACAAAACTCTCCCTCCCATATTTAGCTGAGTTGTATATCCAAATTCAAACTCAAAATCATTTGTTAAGTTAACAACATATTACCAAGCTGATTAACGGGATCTGTAGTTAATCACAATAGTTTAAAACTGCTTTTCAGAATTTGTATATATTGTAATAAAAGAAAAGGATGTGTTCTGACAAGTGACAACCAAACGGGGTACAAACAAACAAAACAAAAAAAAAGGGCTTTTGTTACATTCAGAGGATAAGTCATAAGTACAGGATTATAACACAACAAAAAAAATTCACATTATCACTGCTATTGTATTACTGTGCGAAGTGTTGGTATATTTAATTATTCATAATTAAACGAGTAATAAGAAATATTAAAAAATTAAACCCAATGGCTACTGAGAATTTGATGGATCAAAACAAGTATTTTTATGTTGATTTAGGAAATAGGATGCATGTTGTTGACACGTTAAACCATGATCGGCTGTCATGATGCTGTAACGTGTGAATGCCGTCTTGTCTCTCCATTCATATTTCATGCTATTCATATTGAGATTCAATTTAGCCCCGAATAGGATTGTTTACTATGATTTACACAAAAAAAATATTAAGATTATATTTAACGTGCTTTTTATTTTCAAATTCTTTTTTTTAGGGAAACCTCAAAGTACAAAGTTCAAACTTGTCTTTCCCTTGTAGCCGTAGGATATCTTGATTCCGAAAATACCAACACAGCACAATGTATACGCTCCTCAAAATGCGTTGTCACCATACTTATTTTATGGGATGCGATCATGGGAACGCGTTTCTTCTTATTTTCCTTTTTTATTTATTGTTATCATATGCTTTACATTAAACTTCTATCTTTGCTTAAGATAAGATTGTAACACACTATTTTTTTTTTTTTTGCAAGATCATATGTATCCTCCACGGGAGGTAATCCTGTTGAGCCGGATAGGACCTCTATGGGCGGAAAAGCTCACTGGTTAAGCTGGAATAGCCCCTTACCAGCTGATCCACGTGCTCGGTGGTACGTAACACGGTATTGATGCTTAAAAATGTATATTTTGAAGACAAATTATGGCATATAATATTTTATTAAATATATAGTTTTGTAATAAATTGACTTACTATCCCAATTTTATCAAGGAATAACATTTGTTTAAATAAAATGCTATTTTTGCCAATTACAATATAGGACAAATTGCAGTTTATTTGTTTCAAGGAAAGGAAATTAGAAAAAGATGCACAAATAATAAAGGAAAGATTCATAATATATACATGAATACCGCTAAGCACTTTTTCATGGCTACAGAAGCGTGATCCACTTCCCTCATCGAAAAGTTTGAATAATGAATGGAATATGCTGTCTATATTGCCCTCTGGCTCCACTCTATGACTTTGATGTCATATATATATAGTTTATTCTTCTCAGTTCTCATTCCAATCATATCTCACCTCCAGTAATGGTCTCAAATCTCGCCGATTTTGATGGTATTACTGCTGTTATTTTCAATCAAAATCTCACCCATTCCCATCAATTCAGCTGTTTGTGAACCAAATTGAGGGGAGAGATGGTGACATGACAATAGAAACAAAAAACTCGGGAGATAGCGATGAGCCAACATATTATTTCTTTGGCCACACTACTAAATTCATCCCAAATTTCTAACTATTGCTTTCCTGCCCTCAAAATACTCACATGACTTATAAGCATATTTACTTTCACAAAAAACATCAATGAAAAGATTTTTTTTTTATTTTTTTGTTCTTTAGCATGAGAGTAGAAATAAAGCTCGTCAGATAGCGATGAGCCAACTTTGCACACCACAAAATTCATCCACAATCTCGAACCATTACTTTCCTCTTCTCAAACTGTCAGGAAAATTTTAAAAATGGATGAATTTTTTTAAAAAAATATTTTTTTCTTTTTAGTGCACAAGACTAAGCCTAAGTCACAAAAAAAAAATCCAGGCCTTATTCTAACAACAGAAATATCCATGAAATTAGGAAGCAAAAGCAGCCCAACCCAAATATACTAACCTCAATCACCTTAAAGAATCGAAAATTAAGATCTATAATAGTAATTTATGATTTAATTTCTTTTCTTTAAGATGTAATGTAAGAGGTGGGCTTTTTGCCTCAAAATCTGGTTTAGATTCATTTTATCTCATCAACATGGTTTCCACCACAAAGTAAAAGAACTCGGTTGATGTTAGGCAATTATGATCTTTTCCATTTTCTTCCATTTAAAGCTGATCATACTACAGAAGATAACATTTAAATTACTTCTCCTGACAAATACTTGGTAACACATCAAAATAGCCCACTAAAGAATACAAAATTCGCATGACAATTACATTAAAAAATATTGAGAAAAAATCGCGGATACTACATTAGTACGTATACATTTATAAAGAAAACAACGTGATTCAAGAGATGATTGAACCAGAATTAGTGATGTTGGTAGGCCTGCATTCACAAGTGCACAGATTCCGAGATCCTTGTACTACACGTTGAGATCTCCGGGAATGAAGCTTGATGTTCACCACCTTGCCAGCCATCTGAAGCACCATGACATAGGAAAAACATAATTAGTGGAGAAGGAGTCTGCCATCATTACATTAAAAAAACACAAAGAAAGAGCAAGGAAATATCACAAACAATATAAAACGCCTCCCAAACCATCTTAAAATAGTTAAGAATCTTCAGAAGAATCATTGATATCATAATAGAATTAGAATGTAAGTTTCTACAACCACCAACCAATATTTCTGGTGGTTTCCATTTTCAACACAAATTCAATCTACACATAATACCAAGTTTTTCAGAAAAGAATGAAATCAGTATGACCTAAGGACTTACTAAGAACATACCATCCAATCTCTGACAAAACCTCCAGTTAACCAAGTAAACCAAAACCAGAAAACTATTTGCTGCTCACAAAGCATATATAAGGAAGTGTAGAAGCGTAAGTAAATAGCATAATATGCTTAAGCCCAAGTTACTAGCTAAAACCTTATTGCTAGCTAACAGCCAAGATGTCTTTCTCCTTTCTACAAAGTAGTGTGGCATCATATGCTTAAAGTCCAAGTCACTAGCAGTATGATACTTCAGCCCTCTATACTTTTTAATGTCTCATTGGTGCAGAACTAGTTGTATTACTCAAATTCGTAAACTTGTCAAATAACAAAGCCAAAATGCAAGGCTCTAGTACAGTTTCAGAGCAAATTTAAAATTCTCCAAATTACCAGTAAAGCCAAAACTTATTCTGAAGTAACAAAGCTTGTGAAAGTAAAACGCTGCAGTTAGGCTTGCCATCAATATTAAACATTACTATATTCTCATCTCCACCTTTATTTCAATGATCATTTCACTATATCATGTGGACTCTAGAAATAAACTCACCAGTTACCTCTACTCATGGACCAAAAGAGATATCAACAGTGCATAGCATCTAAACAGGAATAATTGCATTTAATTTCCCAAAACTATACAAAACTACAATGGAAGAAAACAATCAATGGGCATAACCTGCCAAGCCTGACCTTGAGTTCACTATGAGAACACACTGTCTAAAAGAATATTAGAAACAGAAATTTAAATAACAAAACAAACAGTAACAAACCATTTTCCAAACCAAGTCTTCAGGACCCAATGGTTGAGCTGGATGGGAATACAGGAAATGCCTCGAGTACTGAAAAGGAAAAAAAACACAATAAATACCAAATAGGCAAGCAATACAATGCACAAAATACCAATTTTAGAAAATGAAGAATATCTAAATTAATTATTGCTACAAACATTTGCACGGCACAAAATACTTGCAGCTTGATATTGGGTATGGTAGAAAGTTCTTGCAAGATTAACAATAAAAGAATCAAAATAACAACACAATAGAAAGAAAATAGTAAAGTAAAATTGCAGATGACCCTGACTACAAACCTTGCCAAGATTTTGTTGCAATTCTTTTATATGAGCTGGCCTAACATCTTTTAAAAATTTCAAAAGCCAACCTGGTTTCAGAGCATCATTGGAAGAAACAAACAAGGCTATCTGCATGGATGGCAAAAAGTTAAATTAGCAACTTCCCACTGAAAAATAAAAAATAACAAATTATAAAGCTTTGACTTATCAGTTAATCATATAGTGGGACAATGCAGATTTTGGTAAATGGGTGTATCCTACCTAGTAGAGCAGTTTGCAGTCTATGCTATTTTTTGGTGCATTTGATTGAAAGAGAATTCATGCACCTTTGAGGGTGTATCCCTACACTTAAATCATGGGGATAGGATTATGTATTAATGCATGGTGTTACAACCATGGCTATCTCAAGGGTATTGTCATCTTCAATACACAAGAGAGAGAGAGAGAGGATAGCCCTGCTGATTTTTTTTGGTTTCCTTCCGTCCTTTTGCGATTTTTGTCTAAAAAGAAAAATCATCTGAGATACCTATCACTCAGTCTTTGTATTTTTCTTCACTACAGAAAAAAAAAAATTCTTTTCCTATAAGATCTGCTCCATTTTCAGACAATCGAGTCATTAAAACAATAATAGTCAATGGCCTAAAGATGCCATGCATATCGGAATTTCTTAATTTGTACCTTCTTATGTAACCAAATGAAGAAATAAGAAAATAGCCAAGAATCCAAGACAATATTCATATCTGAATATTGTAACCCCCCTCCCTCTCTCAAAAAAAAATCTAGATACACCAGTGCTCAATATTAATTATCTGAAATAGCAAGTATGATGTCAAAAGATATTAGGCCATTATATACTCCTGTAAACATATTCTGCAACAGATTTATAAACCAACATATCATCACACGACAACTTGCCCACACTGTCCACACCAAAATAAATACCATCTGATCTGCTAGCTTGATTTGCAGCATAACAAAGTTAGCAAGTTGTTTTTACTATTATTTTATTGCAATCATACCATTAACTTTTAATAATAATTTAAATTAAATCATTTACTGGATATAAATGCATACACACCTTCCTGTAATCTAGTATTCCTTCGAAAGGCAGCTCCAACTCATCACTTATTATAACTGGAATGCATCCACTAACAATAGCATCAAATAATCTAGCAGAGGATGGGGTGTCGCCAGCTGGGCTTAAGCAAAATAGAGACCTGATAATATGGAAGGCAAGCAAATAATTACTACTTAATAAGTAACCAGGATACATATATTCAAGTGCTGAACTTATATTACTTGCGCATGCCATTTTGAGCTGCTTCTTTTCCCCCATCTCCAGCTGTTCCCTCCTCTATAATTACACCATCAGCTCCACTTAATTCAGCCACAAGTTTAGAGCGTATCTTTCCTCCCTGAAATAGGAAGTCAATGAACAAAACAACTAAACCCCAGAATATATGGACATGCAGGTGGCACAAATTAAGAGAATGCCAAATAGACAAGTTAGCGCAAAACATGATAAAAGACTTCCACACCATATATTACATAATCACAAAATTATGAGTGAATAGATATTCTCCAGCACTGACAACAATTACAACTCCAACAAGAGATTGGACAGAAAAGTTAATAAAAAGCATATTTCTGGACTTAAAGTGACATCATAAGCAGATAGAACTTTCAAAGTTCACCTATGAATCAATCAACCAATTAAGCAAGCACACAATCTGCTTACCGCATTTCTTTTGAGCCTGCCACGAAAGAAAAGCAGTGTGCTTCTCTTCTGATTTGTTTCAGATAAACATCTGGCATCACATAAATCAACATTAGGAACATACGGAAGAATCAAGTCTTTCTCAAGAAAAACCTGTCCTGGCTTGTACCTGAAAGATGAAAAAGATCACCCAATGCCATTTTCAATGAACATTAGCATTGTATTTACAAACTCATGCACAAGTTAGAAATTAACCAGTTCCCCGTGGAATCCATATCAGGCAACAGCCATATTGCATTCTTCACGGATCTCCGAACAGACTTAAAAGACCATGGATGATGCACAGGAATTATGTGATCTCTTCCACCAGAACGCTTCCATGCAGGTTGATCTGTGATCCACTTCAAAGCTTCCTACATCCACAACAATTACTTATAAGTATAGTACGTAGCCATTCACACTAGAGCAATCATAAAAAAACAGAAAAACGAAGCCTCAAGTGGTGTTGATAATCAAAAGTAGGAAACAGAGACTGTAAGATTCTTTAAATGGAGAAATTAAAGTATCTCATTGAAACTTCAGAACTTACATTGCTTATATACAAGTTTGGATCTAATTAACTAATTTATGTAACTGTCATAACTAATTAACCGACACCTGCATTTGCATTATGAGTAATTTAATCTAATAGAGAGACAAACAAGTGGATAGTTTATAAATATGAGCGTTAGAAGAGCACTCACACCCTATAAAGGGCCTTGCATTGTTGTTTTTCCAAGAGGAAGAAGCTTATAGTGGTGAAGAAGGGTACGTAGAACAAGTCCGCATCCTCCTGTTGATGAACCCTAACAACGCTTTTTAACAGCCTCTCCGATTCAGGAGCAATGAGATCAGCCCAGAGCCAGTAATCAATGGAATGCTACATTCACAAACGAAAAGAAAAAAGAAAATCAAATTTCACAGATCACGAAACCAATCATTCATCGGAGAAAACTAACTAACTAGCAATAGAAGAATACCTGTTCGATGAGACGGTGAACGGGGCTGCCATTAGAGGTGAGATTGGAGGTGTCCCTGTAAGTATTCCTAAAGAGCCAAAGCAAATCGTAGGTGAATTTGGAGGGCATGTTGTAGACGTAAACCCTAAGAGGAAGAGTGAGAGGGTAGTAAGGGTCCGAATAGAGCCTATCCATCTCGGAGTGATAAACGGCGTCGTCGAGGCTCTTGATTTGTTCTTCGGTGACAGCTTCGCGCACAGTGTCGTCGGGTGAAGAGTGAGTAGTGTGGTGGGTGAGGAAGTGCTCGAGGGAGGCCACGAATGAGGTTTCGGCATTGGGAAGGTGGAAAGTAGAGGGAGAAGAAGGAGAAGGAGAGGGAGTGCGGAGAGGGGAGAGAGAGGAGAGGAAGACGAGGAGTGAGAAACCGAGGAGGGAGAGAGCGATGAGGATCACTCGCGATTTGGATCTTGAAGGGATGTGTTTCCCTGCCATTCTTTTCTTTCAAGCAACAATTGGAGTGGAACGGAATGGGACTGTCAAGGAAGAAGATACGTCATACACACAAAGATGCTTTTGGACTTGATCTGATAGACAATATCACAAGAGTTAAAGTAAGTTTAGCTTTATGTAAGGCAATTTCTTAAAAACAAGTTAATGCATTTTATGTAAGTCATTGTTGATGATTTTCTTTATCGGTTTGCTTGAATAAAATGAAAAGGGGGAAGAGGTTGATTTAAGTGGTGTTGTGGTGTACAACTTGAACGTGGGTCGGAGTTAGCAGGATGAAGTCGGGTCCGAATCCGGGTTGCAGAAAGGTATGAATTAAAGTTGAACCCAAGGGGGTGTACTTGCAAAGGGACTCCGACGCCCAAGTCAGATATATAAAACAGTCAGAGTGATTGACTGAGTAAGATTGTGTACCTGATGATCTGTAAGTGTTTCCTATTTATAGGGGTTTTCCCTGTATAAATATGGTAAGTGGGCCTTTATGTAAAAGGGAATATCTCGCTTGAGCGAAAATTCATTTAAGTCACCAGATTTCTCTCCAGAATCATAATTTTCTCTTCTCCTTCTTCTTCCTCCTTAATCTAGAGAGACTCTCGATTTCTAGAGAGAGAAAGCTTGGATTGGAGCTTGAAAAGGGAAATTGGAGCAAGGAATCGTCATGTGATCCATCCTTACTCACTTTTCTTCCTTTGAGCTTCAAGATTTGGTGAGTATAACTCACACACATTCACATTAAAATTGCTTTGACTCTATGCATGAACCCTACCCTTGATTTTCCCTTTCTTATGCTTATGGATGTTGAATTAGTGGCAATTGTATGATGATTCTTCTGATTAAGTTTAAAAGCATGTTGTTTTGATATTAGGAACCTTAGGTTACGAAACTTACGAACTTGCGAAATATATTGTTTATCAGTTATCAGTTCATTGATTATAAGTCGGTTTCGACCGTGAGTTAATTAAGCCGGCCTTCGTGCTGTGAGATAAGAAAATTGAATAATTATGTGAAAACTTGACTTCGGTCCAGTAATGGGTGGGATTCGTCCCCGGGAAAGACGTTTCTTGTAGTCTGAGCTCAGTTCTAACTCCAGTTTAAGTGATAAGATCATGCCTGCTGGGCACAGCAGTGAGTTGCATCATTAGTGCATTTATTTGATTTAATTATGATTATGATTATGGTTGCATATTAGTTAGTGATTGTTTTCTCCTACACTGCATATGCATAGTTATGCTTCACTGAGACATTAGTCTCACCACGCGTTTTGTGGATACAATCTAGGTGTGCAGGTACCTCCGGGCAGGGATCAGTGATTGGAGAGTAGGGGCTGTTCATTAGATGGAGTTTAGTTTTCTTTTTGAATTGTATAGGAGTACTTATGTATATACTTGTTTAATGTTAGTGACGCTTGGTTTGTAGCCTTCGGGCAGGTTATAAACTTACGTGTATATATAAAGTTTAAGTTGTTTCACAAATCTGTATAAGTTATCGTTGGTTTCTTATCGAATTGTGATGTATGATATTCGAAATGGCGCGATTTGATTTTGAAAATTTAGGATTTAGTTTCCAACGGACTAAGTCTTGAATTTAGAAATTATGGCGTTACACAATCACCTCTGCAGGTGCTGAAATGGCTGAGGCTCGCGACGGAGAATATTTTGTGCCCCTGTGGGCTGATAGGTATAGGTGGGTGGACCCAGAGGTCCTTGGCACCTGCTCTTTGTATAGACCCGGCTGTTTGGAGCATTGTCAAGAGCGTTTGTTTGATTCGGAGGTGTTTGGTTCAGCCAAAATGAAAGAGAGATACAATGTGGTGATTCCTCCCCGAGGGGGCCGTGTGTAGGGGTGTTCAAATCCAATCCAATCCAATTGGAACCGCAATAACCGATCCAAAAAATTGCAAACCAAACAAACCGCAAACCGAAAAAACCGAAAACCGCAAAAAACCGAAATTTTTTATTGGATTGGATTGGATTTCGGATCTGCTGTGAGAACCAATCCAATCCAAACCGATCCAAACCTTTCTATATATTTTGATATATTATCATTATTGATATTATTTTTTTGTGATAATGTAAAAAAATTATTATTGTGCAACTATATTTAATGAATAACGTTTAATCATAGGATTGAAAGTCATCAATTAATTTGTATGTTATATGATAAGATAAGATAATTGCATGTTTTTATCATATTGGGTTTACCATAACAATAGAATTGGAATCTATCCTCATATCTAACTAAGTATTTAAAGTTACAACTTATTTATTCAAGAAACAATAACAATTTGGTAAAGCATAACTTTTCGGCTTTAAATTGGTAAATGATTAACGTTCCGGAAATTAGTAATGATGTCATAATTTTGCTTTCATAACTTCATTATTTAGTTTATTTGAGAAATCGAAGTCCAATCCAATCCAAACCGATTAAAATTGGATTGGATTGGATTGGATTTGGAAAAAAATTAAAACCGATTGGATGATTAAATGAGAAAACCGAAATTATTGGATTGAATGATTTTTCCCTCAAAACCGATCCAATCCAATCCGCGAACACCCCTAGCCGTGTGTGTCACTTGTTCGAGACCAATACTCCGTTTTTGTATACTTACGATTTTTTCCATTCTAAAGTGAAGTTGAGGCTTCCGTTCACCGACTTTCAAGAACGGATGCTTATGTTTTTGTGGTGTGCTCCCTCACAACTGCATCCCAACTCGTGGGCCTTCATAAGGTGCTTCGAGTTGATCGTGACCGAGTTCGGCTTCCCCCCTTCTGTAAAGTTATGCTTTTATTTTTTCATAGTATTGAGGAAGCATCTGCAGGGGAACAAGAAAGAGACATTAAAAAGTTGGATTTCCTTTAGGGGGCATAAGGATCGAAAGCTGATAACCCCGTATTGTGAGTCGGCCAAAAGGGGGAGCATTACGTTTAAACAAGAATCTTCCCAGTACAGGCGACTGAGGGTGTGAAGCCGTTTTGGGAGGAACGGTCTTCTAACACTCCACATTTCCCAATTTACTGGAGTGATAAGCACTACGATATGAAGCCGTCCGATTTTGAGGTCTCTGAGTCGGCTCTTTCCCCACAAGATGCGGCGGTAAAGACGTTATTGATGAAGTCGGTTGAGGAATGTGGGGTTTTTTCCTCTAAGAAAATTTTAGATGGTCCGACTCGCAGTGTCGGTTCAAGAATTGGTGAGCCTTGTATTTTTAGCATGTTTTTATTAGAGTGTCTATCCTGGCTAACTCTTACTTTTCCTTTTGTAGCTTCCATGGCCAACGCTGCACTCAAACAACTGAGGGCTCTGCAAAATGCGCAGAATGCTAATGTCGGTCCTCAAGACGATGTGCATGTCGACATTGATTTCACTCAGCAGGCTGGCGGGAGTAGTGGTGCTGGTGGACCGACTCTTGGTGGCCAGCCTAATCAGGATGCAGGGGATGGGGTCAACAATGACCAGCCTCGTCCTCAGAAGAAGAAAAAAGCTGCTAAGGCTAAGAAGAGGGCCTGGGTTGAAGAGTCTTCTGGTGAGTCGGGCATCAATTTGTACGACTCAGAGGAGGAGTTGGATACTCCCGAGGTGGACCGCCTTCTGTACAACCCCTTCCTGAAGTCGGTCCATGACAATGTGTCCATTGTTGAACATCTGGGCGACGTGGAGCGCCAGTGTCTTCAGCATGCTGCGTTTCTGAGGCATATGCGGCTGGATGTTGTGCCGACATTTGACCAGGTTAGTTCGGATCTGGAGGCCCGGACGACGGAGAGGGACTTGGCGTTGGTGGACCTCAAGGCTGCTCAAGAGGCATTGGGGAATGAGAAATAGGAAAGGTTGAAGTACAAGGGATGGCTCAAGTCGGCCAAGGAGAAAAATAAGACTCTCGAGACTGAGCTGGACAAACTGAAGGACGACTTGAAGAAATTGCAAGTGGCTCCTCCGGTGCCCGGTATGACTGAAGAAGCTGTAACTGACCTTGTAAGGAAGAATGTGCAGAAGGCTCAAGCTAAATTCAATGAGGAAAAAGCTAGCCTTGTTAAGCTTTCTGAGCAGATCAGTAAGGCTTCTTTCGGGAATGTTGTGGCACAGTTGGTAATACTCAATCCCGGTTTGAAGGTTGATGGATCTTCGTCCGAGTATGAGGTTTTCCGGGGGTTGATTTGCCGGGTCGACATGGAGAAGAAGGTGTATGTTGATGCTGCCTCTGGTGAGGAAGTCGGCCCGTACGAAGAGTGACCTCCCCTTGTTTTTTAACTTGTAATGTGAAATTTTATGTTTTGTAATGACAATGGTTGGTTCAAAATATTGCCAAGTTCCTTGTGTTTTGTTTGTCTCGTCTCGGGTGTGTTTTCTTATTGCGTGTTACTCTAGCAAGTACGTTTTGTTTTGCGTTTTTAACGTTGGTACGCTTTTAACGCGTTAATCTCGGGTATGCGCTTTTAACATTAGTACGCTTTTGATTTTGGACTTGCGCTTTTAACGTTAGTACGCTTTTAACGCTTTTGACATAGTCGTTTTGAAGATGTTCTGTAAAAATTCAAGGCCGAGATGCTCTTCACATCCAGTTTTATTGATATTGGAATTCAAAGTCCGAGACGCTCTTCGCGTTCGGTTTTAAGCAAAACAGAGAAAATTTCCTAAGTGTAAGTGTTCCTAAGTGTAAGCATTCTTTAAGAATAGTAAATCTTGAGCTTGTCCGAGTTCCAAAATCTCGGTACGGCTTTTCCCTCAAGTGTTTCTATCTTGTACGCCCCATTTCCGGTTGCCTCAGTGACCCTGTAGGGGCCTTCCCAGTTTGCTGCAAGTTTTCCTTGGGCCGCATTCTTGTTGCCAATGCCGGCTCTGCGCAAGACAAGATCTCCGGGTTTGAAGCTTCTGGCCATCACTTTGGCATTGCGCTGAGTTGTGAGGCGTTCTTTCAGCGTTGAATCCCGGATGTGCGCTACCGCCCGAGTTTCATCCAAGAAGTCTAGCTCTTCAAGTATAGCCTTGTCGTTGGTGTCCACATTGAAATTTTCTACCCTCCAACTCGGTTCTCCAATTTCGACTGGGATGAGTGCCTCAGTTCCATAGGTGAGCCTAAAAGGGGTCTCATTGGTGGATGAATGTGGAGTGGTTCGATATGCCCAGAGGACATGGTCGAGTTGTTCCACCCAGTTGCCTTTGGCGTTGTCCAGTCTTTTTTTAAGGGCTTTGAGGATCACTTTGTTTGCAGACTCGACCTGACCGTTGGTTTGTGGGTCTTCCACTAAAGTGAAATGGTGCTTGATTTTTAGTCCTGACAGGAGCTCTCTGAATTTCTTATCAGTGAACTGTGTTCCATTATCCGTGATCACGGATTGAGGGATCCCGAACCTGGAGATTATGTTCTTGTAAAAGAACTTTTGGACCTTGGCTGAAGTGATTGTGGCGAGGGGTTCTGCTTCAATCCATTTGGTGAAGTAGTCCATTGCTATCACTAGGAACTTGACTTGTCCTAGAGCAGGAGGAAAAGGACCGAGTATGTCAATGCCCCATTGGTGGAAGGGCCAAGGCACCGTCATGGTAGTTAGCTCGGAAGAGGGTTGATGGTGGATGGGATCGTTCTTCTGGCATACTTCACACTTCTTGACAAAGTTCATGGAGTCTTGAATCAGGGTTGGCCAATAATACCTGGCCCTGAGGGCTTTTCTTGAGAGTGTTCTTCCTCCTTGGTGGTTTCCACAGCTGCCTTCATGTAACTCGACCAGGATGTATTTGGCCTCGCTGTCTTCAACACATTTGAGCAAGGGGGTTGAGAATCCTTTCTTGTACAACTTTTCTTTAACAACTGTGAACCGAGATGCTAGTCGTCTCAGTTTTCTGGATTCTTTCTCATCTTCAGGGAGTTTTCCTGTCAAGATGTAAGTCTTGATGGGGGTTATCCATGATTCAGAATCTTCAATTGCTAAGATGGATGGTTCTGAAATTGTTGGGGGTCAAGACGACCTCTTGGAGAACTGACTTGTTGTTTCCCAGTTTCTTGGTGCTTGCCAACCTGGAGAGTATGTCGGCTCTGGTATTTTCGGCCCTTGGGACGTGCTGGAAGATGATTTCTTCAAACCCGTCGCTTGAAAGTTTTACTTTCTCCAAGTACCTCTGCAGTGGTGGTTCCTTTGCCTAGTAATCCCCTTTGATCTGAGATACCATCAGCAGGGAATCGCTGCACACTAAGACCTTTTTGGCCCCAACTTCCTTTGCCATCAACAAACCGGCTATGCATGCCTCGTATTCTGCTTTCTTGTTTGAAGTAGAGAATTCAAACTTCAGATATTTTTCAATAGAGATTCCATTGGGTCCTTCCAGGACTATCCCGGCTCCAGCACCATTTTTGTTGGATGAGCCGTCCAGGAAGATGGTCCATTCAGAACTTGGTGTGTTTTCAGGGGGAGTCATTTCAGCTATGAAGTCGGCTAGGATCTGGCTTTTGAGAGCAGTACGACTTTCAAAATGGATGTCAAATTCGGATAACTCCAGAGCCCAAGCTGTTAAGCGTCCTGAGAGGTCTGGTTTGTGAAGGACGAGTCTGAGGGGAAAGTCGGTTCGCATCGTGACTTTGTGTCCTTGAAAGTAATGTCACAGTTTGCGGGTCGTGGTTAAGATGACCAGAGCGGCTTTCTCCAACTTTTGATATCTTACCTCAGCCCCGTGGAGTGCTTTGCTGATGAAGTAGATGGGGAATTGGTCGCGCCCTTCTTCCCTGATTAAAACTGAGCTTAAGGCTGGGTTGGTTATGGAGATATAGAGGTATAGATGTTCCCCTGGGGCCGGTTTGACCAAGATGGGGGGATTTTCTAAAGTCTGCTTGAGCTCTTGAAAGGCGGCTTCGCATTCGGCGAACCAGATGAAGGATTTTCCCTTTCGAAGGAGCTGGAAGAAGGGAAGAGACCTTGTGGCCGCTTTGGGGATGAAACGGCTGAGGGCAGTGATTCTTCCATTGAGTTGCTGGATTTCCTTGATGTAAGTCAGGCTTTTCATTTCCAACACGGCTTTACATTTGTCCGGGTTTGCTTCGACTCCTCTACTGGTAAGGAGGAACCCCAGAAAGTGTCCTGATGGTACGCCGAAAGAGCATTTGAGAGGGTTGAGTCTTATGTTGTCTCTCCTGAGTCGGTCAAAGACTGATTCTAAGTCGGCTATATGGTCGTTTCCCTCAGCTGTCTTAGCTATGATGTCGTCTATATAGACTTCGACAGTTTTTCTCATCATGTCTCCAAAAACCTTGGTCATCATTCTTTGATATATGGCACCGACATTCTTCAGACCAAAGGGCATCATGGTATAGCAGTAAATACCCTTGTCGGTGATGAAAGTCGTCTTCTGTTCATCGTCCCGGTCCATGGGTATTTGGTTGTAGCCTGAGTAGGCGTCCATGAAGGATAACCAACGGTAGCCTGATGAATTGTCGACCAACTGGTCGATGTTGGGGAGAGGAAAAGGATCTTTGGGGCAAGCTTTGTTCAGGTCTGTGTAGTCTACGCACATTCTCCATTTACCATTGGACATTTTTACAAGGACGACATTGGATAACCAAGTGACGTACTTGCATTCTCTGATGAACTTGGCTTTGAGAAGCTCTTCTACCTGCTGGTTTGCTGCCTGCTGTCTTTCAAGGCCGATTTTCCTCTTTTTCGGGGCGACCGACTTAGCATTGGGGTCAACAGATAGTTTGTGACAACAGAAGGTGGGGTCAATTCCTGGCATGTCAACTGAGGTCCATGCGAACAGGTCAGAGTTCTTGGAAAGTAACTCTTTCAGTTTCTCCTCCATGGTGTGGTCCATGTCACAGCCGATTTTGGTTGTCTGTTCAGTAGAGACTCCAATCTGAAAAGGTTTCGTCTTTGCAGCTGGTTCAATTCTATCTCGACCCTTGGGATCAGATTCGACTCTGGGGTCAAGATCTACCAAATGGACTTGGTCTCTGGATACTGTCTTCTCTGGCTGAGATGCGGGCAGGGTGGTCAGAGCAGCATTGTAACATTTTCTTGCTTCTGCCCGGTCTCCTTGGACTGTGATCACTTTACCATCTCGGTGTGGAAACTTCATCACCAAGTGCTTGGTGGAAATGACTGCTCCTAAGGCATTCAGAGACGGACGTCCGAGTATGGCGTTGTACAGGTTGGGGCAATCAACTATCAAGAACTTAGCTGAGATGGCTTTGCTTTGGGTTTCGGAGCCGACCCTGAGTGTAGTCTGAAGGTATCCCTTGGGTTGGATCCTTTCTCCAGAAAAGCCCACCAAATCTCCTGAATAAGGCAGAAGTGACTCTGGGGGTAGCAGTAATTGGGTGTAAGTTCTGCAGAAGAGGATGTCGGCTGAGCTGCCATGGTCCACAAAAATGCGTCCGACATCACCATCCCCTATTAGGGAACGAATCACAAAAGGATCGTCATGGTCCACCACATCGTCGAAAAAGTCTTAGTCCGAGAAGGTTATAACCGGGTTTGGAGGTCTTTTGGCTGCTGTCTTCATATCGACCTGGTTGACATTGTAGACTTCCCGGAGGTGTCTCTTCCTCGAGTTGTTTGATGGCCCTCCACCAGCAAATCCCCCTGAAATCATATTGATCCGCACCCTTGGTGTGGTCTGAGTTGTGTGGTTATTGGAGCCGGCTTTATCCTCCTTGTTGTCGTACTTCTTGGGGGATGTAGAACGTTTTCTTTTCTTATCATTTCCCCCTTCTGGGCTAGGGGATATCTTTCGTTCTTCATTCTTTCGATATCCTCCCTGGGACCAGTTCTTCTTCACATAACGACCAAGTCGGCCGTCTCGAATGAGCTGTTCGATGAGATCGCGCAGCTGTGTGCACTCGTCAGTGTTATGCCCATAGCCTTCATGGAAAGAGCAATATTTGGTCTTGCCCTTTTGAGCTGAGGCTTTGAGTGGTGGGGGTTTGGGTATGTCAGCCAGCTCAGTGTGCATCACTTCCTTCAAAATCTTCCCCGGGTTAGTGTTCAGAGGAGCATAGTTGTTGTATCGACCTTTGGGAGGCCGGCGTTGATCTTGTTGGTGGTTCCCTCTGTCTTTTCCCTTGTGTCGGTCATGGTAGGAGTCTCGGTCCTGCCTCTGGTGGCTGTCGTGTTTGGCAGCAACAACCAGGTGGGCCTCTCTTCCCACGTACTTGTGTGAACGTTGCCTGAATTGTTCCATAGACCGGACCGGTTCCTCTGAAAGGGAGACCGCGAGTGGTGAACCTGGTGAAAGGGTCGAGACGGCGCACACGAGTTGAACATTCTCGGACAGGTCTGGGATGAGGGCACATTCCTTGTAGAACCGAGATAGAAATGTCCTGAGAGGTTCATCCTTGTGTTGTTTGACTTTGGCAAGTGTGAATTGGTCCCTGGGAATCTCAGTAGAGATGGTAAAGCGCCCCAGGAAGGTGGACTGCAAGTCGTCCCATGAATCTATGGATCCCAAGGGGAGAGTTTTGAACCAGGCTAAGGCCTCTCCTTTCAAAGTTCTTGGGAATGAGCGGCATATGACATCTTCAGGAGCACCAATGAAGAGCATTTCGTTGGTTAAGGTGTCTAGGTGTTTGACCGGGTCTGTGGTGCCATTGAAGGTTTCAATGGGAAGAGCACCTCTGTAGTGTTTGGGGATCTCGACCCGGGCCAATCTTTCAGAAAAGGGGTGTCTGAACGGAGTCGGATGAGCCGTGACTCTTGGTTGCAGAACTTCTTGACGATCCCGTTCTGACGCGTGCCGAGATTGAATCGTGGGTTGGGGGTGAGGGTTTATGCTGCGCTCCAAATGCCGGAGGCGTTCCTCGATGTGGCTCGCGGCCGGTTCGCCAGCTACTCTCGGCTGTGGCTCACGGAGTGACTGTTGGCGTTGCTCCTGAAACTCCCTGAGTTGGGCCTCGAGGCGTCGAATAACCTCGTCTCGGGGGTCGGATTGGTGATCTTCCTCGTGTGCCCCCTTTTGATTATGGGGCTGTGAGGTTCCTTCTTGTTCCGCTAATTCGTCCTGGGGTCCGAGATCCTCCACCCATCCGTCGGGTTTCGGTTGAGGACGGGCCCTAGTAGTCTGAAGACGAGTTGTGACCGTCATGCTGGAGAGGGGGAGGCCCTTCCTCTAGCGCCAAATATTCTGGTGTAGAACTCGAACTTGGGTCGGAGTCAGCAAGATGAAGTCGAGTCCAATCCGGGTTGCAGGAAGGTATGAATCCGAGTTGAACCCAGGGGGGTGTGCTTGCAAAGGGACTTCGACGCCCAAGTCAGATATATAAAACAGTCAGAGTGATTGACTGAGTAAGATTGTGTACCTGATGATCTGTAAGTGGGCCTTTATGTAAAAGGCGTAAGTCTGCAGGCAAAGTCATATAATTATAGATATGATAATTATATTTCATATATTTAGGGATATCATAATTATATGTGATACAATTATGGATATGATTATATTGCGCATAGATATTTTATCATATAATTATGGATACGGTAATTATATTTACATATGGGCTATTTTAGTTATTGGGCCTTAGGTTTAGACCGTAACAGAAGCCCCCCAGCTCTAGTCATCTTTGAAGAAGATGACTTTGAGCTCTTGTACTTTAAATAAGATTTTTTTATCATAACTCCCTGAAAAATATTATTCAAATAAAGAAGAGAGAGAGAAAGTAGGGGAGGAATTTGTAAATGAGAAGAAAGAAGGGAAAGAAATTGGAAAGAAGAAGAAGTAAAAAATAAAACGAAAATGCTTGTGTATGTGATATGGTTTACATGAATTCATATATGAATCAAGGTGACAACTCTTATCCTTGTATAATTTTCAACCACCTACTCATGATTTTCGAAAAAAAAAATGATGGTCTAATTGGCTATTCATACTATTATTTATATGTAAAGTTTTATGTACATTTCTTATTTAGATTTAGATTAGTTGAATGACAGGTTCTTTTACTCCACTAAAATATCATTTTAGTCCCTAAAAGATTAGGGGTTTAGACAACTAAGTTCATAAAAAAAATAAATTAACGTGAAAAATAGTAACGTTTAGCCCTTCCGGTAGATCCTCTTAGTCAAATACTAATTAAAATAATTTTTCAAGAACTGATTTGATAAGCATGTTTCAGAACAGCTACAACTCTTTGAAAAGTTCAACATTGGAACCTTGTCACAGGTAATTTACTTGTGCATTTCATAAGGAAGCCCAGAAAGCTTCTCAAGTTAAAGCGTTAAATTCGACCACGATCACCTTGGAACTGCCCCCTAACCTTATGTAAGTTAATTAGTTTGATGCTACCTTGCATCATCCATGAGAATTATGAATAGCAGTTTATCTAAATGTAAGAAACCATAAAAGCACCTTAAGATGACATGAATAACACACTGATATTCTTCAGAAATAGAAAGCCTCCCATCTATGCTTTGTCAATAAATTATATACCATGTTTTCAAACATAAGTTGCACGGAATGTACCCAAAAAAACAAAAAGAATAATGATGGAATGTGGAATCCAAAGACAGTTCATAATCAGCATATAGAAATGAAAGTATACAGTCATCAAGTCAAAGGCACTGTCCTATATATATTCAGTGTATGTTTATAGTGGTGGTAACTTAGAGGGAGATGAGATCATCTTTTGATGATTGTTGCTTCTTTGGATATTGTACCCATTCAGATGTATCCCCACCCTTTTTGCCAAAAATCATCTCATCAAGATCATCCATCATGTCATCATGGCTCACTCCAACTCCTCTTGAACAAGATGGCTTTCTAATCAAGGCATTTTCTTCTCTAAAATGGGGTGACTCATCAGGCTCAATAGCAACAGGTATCATAGCTGGTTGAGGTTCAAGTGGAGCAAGAACTGAAGGCTTCTTCAACTCTTCATATTTGGAAAGAACATTCTGAATCTCTTCATTAACATGCAAGGCCTCAAAAAGCAATGCTTCATTATTCCCAGCAGTCTCAATGATTCTATGGACAGTAGATTGGGACTGATGGCACTGTTGTACTAATGTGGTGGTCAAATCATCCTGCAAATGAAAGGAAATATTCATGAATAAGATAAGATGTGCATATTTTGCAAGCAGTTTTGTAGCCTAGTGTTTGTTTGGTTTACAGTTTAGTAGAATTGATTAATCAACGGTTGAAAATGAGTGATGCACTTTTTACAAACTAGGTTGGACAGAAGTGATTTAAAATAAATTTCCTGAAATTGATTATGCATTAGTGCATTGTACCTAACCGGTAACCAAACAAACACTTAGTCCCTTGCTCTTTTCAAATTTCAAGATGGTTTGTAAGTTGGGTAGAGTCTGTATTCATGGACTATGGTTCAGTTCTGTTTTCTTGATTAATGAAATATTATTAGCCCTAAATCAGATACTATACATGGTAGTCTGTTAACACCCATCAAGATTAATGCAAATGATTTGTTGCTTGCAAGTTTGTAATCCTCACACTGCTCTTACCTATGTGTTATGAGCTCTGAAACAAGTGGAGAATTGTACCTTCACTATAAGACAGCTTCCTTCTTATGAGCATTGGGTGTGGTCTCATACTTTGGAAGAAAAGAATTATTGCATTACTTTTATAACTTTTAATGTAAACTCAAATCAGAGCATCCAAAAAGGAACATAAAAAATGCAACTAGTAGTATGAAACAACCAAAAAAACAAAAATTACCTTCAGAATATGTTGGTGAGGTGAAGAAGATAACACGGTTGAAAGAAGCTCAGTGCTATTTCTTGCAATATCAAAAGCTTCCTTTGTTTGTTCAGAAGTAAAACTTTGCATAGGAATATTATGCTGAATAAGATGTGCAAGACTGACATTAGGCTCTGGAGCAGAAGCTTGCACAGGAACATCATGCTGAATAAGATGTGCAAGAGTGACATCGGCCTCTAGAGCAGAAGCAGAACGAGGAGGAGTGAAAATAGGAGCTAAGCTTTCATTGTCACGACCAGGGAACCAAATACCCCTTGATTTCAAACTCTGGAACAGAAAAGTGCCATAAAACTATTCAAACTCTGGTACAGAAAGTTGTTGGTTCATGACAATATGCATCTAAGCTTTTATGACTAAGCAAGTAATTTAGAATGCAAAGATTGCTGCTTCCATTCTTATCCCTGCCTAACAGCTTAAGGCCTTAAGCTTATACAGGGGAGTTACTTATACCCAGTTTGGATACACTTCTGTAGAAGTACTTCTAAAAGAAAAAAATAGAACAAATCAAAGAGATAAAATGAACTCAATTTCTTCTATAAGTTGAAATTAGTTACTTATGGAGAAGTTAAATGAGAGAGCTTCTAGAGAAGTTCAGTTGCAAATACTAATTTCAATTTCTGGAAGAAGTTGAATTCATTTCACATTCTTTATTCATTGTATGTTTTTCTGCTAGAAGTTCTTATGGACAAGTTTATCCAAACGGGGCCTTACTTCATGGCAAAAGCCAAAAGGTGATGGACAACGAAAGTTCAAAAATAAAAATATTACACTAATATAATTAACAAGATCAGGAATCCTATTCAGATAAATTTATTAACCAGAAACTTACCTAAATAATTCAACTTATTAAGGTTGGTTAAACTTTATCTCCAAAGTATTTTGGCATAATGATCCAAACTCCAAACAAATATTGATTTTATATTATTGTCATCAACATTGCTATTTAGCATTAAAACTTCTGTACAAATTTTGACTAATTCAAAATCAACCGGTCACAACTTTTGTACCATATTTCAAAATGTAATAAAACATTCTCTGATTAAAACAGGATAACAGCACACATTGAAATTTGGTTTCATACTATTTAGCAGACAAAGGTGTAAAAGTACCTTGTAAGTTTCTTCATAAACAGGCAGATAGCGAAGCTCAGTGTTTGATTCTCCCCAAGCCTCAATCATCATCAAAGCCTTGTTTCTGTTATGAACAACAGTTTGAGGGTCATCAATGAGCTTAACCATCTCATCAAGGACTCTCTCAGCTGCCACCTCAAAGAAAGCCTTATCACAGTTCTTGACTAATGCTTCAACCAAAACCAAAGACAGGTACTGTCCTTTAGGACTCTTTGTCATGACCCGTTTCTTTATTGCACGCACCACTTCAGCAGTGTTAAGCTTTTCAGCATTGACCAAGTCACAGAGATGAAGAATGATGGCCCAGTCAGGGTCATCAAGGGACTCAGAGGTAGCATCACCAACAAGTTTATCAGCCTCATTTGGATCATGGAAAAACTCTTTTACCTTGAAGCTCACAGAACTCAAGCCAGCACTCATCTTTCGACCCACCTCAGCACCACCAATTTTGAGGCGTTCTCCAAAGGCGTTTACTTTCTCCATCAAATTGTCACTCATCTTCCTATACCCTTTGAGTTTGACCCCACAAATCCTAATGGCCTTAATTTCTGCAGAGGAGAAAGTACTGCACTTTATTTTATTTTATATACATTTTGGAATGCTGAAATGAAAAAGTTTGGATGGAAAGAAAAGGAGATTAACCAAGAACGGAAAAAAGGGTTGAGGAATATGAGAAGAGAACCTTTCAATTCAACTTGTTTGTTGGTGCAGGGAGAAGAGGAATAGGACGCGCAAAGAGCGAGTAAAAAATTATTGGAAGTTCCTTGGAGTCTCAGTCACTTCAAAAGTCCAAGTCTTGTGTTCTGGAGATGTTAATATCCATCTCGCCTCAACTCCAACTCCAACTCCAATTCCTTCCTCGTACATTACGTCCCATGAAAGATAAAACAAGCATAAATCGTCAAAACTCAAAACATTCCGTTTACTGCAATTTTTTTTTTCCATTTTTATTCTGATTGATCATTAAAGATTTTATTATAGGATAATTTTTTAAAATCAATGTATTAATTACTTGTAGAATATTTTTTTAATATGTGTAATTTGGTATAAATTATCTTATAAATAAGATAAGAGGAAGTAATAAACTCGGGTCAACTTACAATTAATATACCCTTAATTTGGTTTCCACAACTCTCTTCTCATTAGTTCTTAAATTAAATTAATTGTATAAGTAGTCCCTTAACTTTCATAACATCTATCAGAGTAATCTTCATCTTTATATATATGTAAAGGAGTTGAGACTGAAATCACCCATTTTCCCGCTCTTTTTAATGACATTTTTGTGAATAGAGTGAAAGCTCACATTGGAGAGTGTGTTATTTTAAACCGTGTAATTTTATTCTAATTTCAAATACTTTTAAAAAGCTGCAATCAATTCCGGTGTAATAATCAATTCCCCAACTACTCAAATTCCTCCTTTCCAAAGCTACTGTTTTTTCATTTTAGTGACCATGTTTGAGTAAACTAGCACTTAGGTCCCTGACTTTTGAGCCGTCGTGCACTTAGGTACCTGACTTTAGGAAATTGATCCCGTGGTCCCTGGCTTTTAAGTCCGTCTTGCAGTTAGGTCCCTGACGTCAATTCTCTGTTAATTCTTGCTGAAGTGGGCTGTTTAAGTGATGACTGGGTTGCCATGTTGGCTGAAACATAGTCGTTTTTGATGTGTTGATAAATTTTCGGGATTATTCCTAACAGTCTCATCTCCGCTTTCTTCCTCGTTCCCCTTTCTTCCTCATTTCTCTTTTCCTCCACCATTGTTAAGCTTCCTTCCTGCAGGGCAGCGGTTCCTTCTAAGATTGAAATGGTAAAACTAGCCAAACCAAAGGATAATAAATTGGAGTTTGGCAATTCTATTTCCCCAAATCTCAATTCCAAAGGAAAAGTTCAGAACTTTTGGCTAATGAGAGTCCTGGAAATGGATTCAGGATGCACAAAAACAGAGTTTTCATCAAGAATGGGAAGCTTGAGATTGATTCTGAGTCAGCAGCATTTGAGGTCAATGAAACAGAATCAGTTCTATCAAAGTCAGATATTAATAATAATAAGTACACTTCAATCAAGGCAAAGTTTTTGGATTCTGAAACCAAGTCAAGTTCTTTGAAGAACAAGAACTTTCATAAGAGAGGCAAGTTTGAGTGTACTACTTGCAACAAAATCTTCCACTCCTACCAAGCTCTTGGAGGTCATAGAGCTAGTCACAAGAAGATCAAAGGTTGCTTTGCTTCAAGGAATGAAAGCAGTGAGAACAACATTGAATTGGAACCAGACCTCTCCCCTGACCCAACAACAATAGAAAGTAATAAGCTCATGAAGAACACTGACAACAATGAGTATCTAGAGGAAGAGCATGAACTAGGTACTGGTTTTGATGATGGGGTAGACACAACTAGAGAGTCCAAAAAGAGTAGCAAAGGGCATGAGTGCCCAATTTGCCTCAAAGTTTATCCATCTGGCAAGCCTTAGGTGGTCACAAGAGATCCCATTTGGCTAGTGAATCTGAGAGTAGACACTGTCAAAGTCAAACAGTGGTGCTTCAGGAAGCAGTTCCAGAAATAAGGAACTTCCTTGATCTTAATCTTCCAGCTGCTACAGATGAAGAAAGCAATAGTCATGCTGAGCCTTACAGACCTTGGTGGGTAGTAGGAAGCAACCACAAGCAAGAGGCACTGGTAGGCCTCATGTCTAACTGAATCTCATACTCATAGTTCATTCCAGCAATGGTTCATTCAACTTCAGAGTGAAGATTTCAAACTGTATAGAAAAGTTTCTTCATTTATTTCATTGATTCTTTATAGGACTCATGTCTTCTTTGAGCTATTTATGTTCTGTTCACATTCTTCAAGTAGTTGAACTTGGAACTTTTCATCTGTTATGTTTTCTTCCTTATTATTTTCTAATTTTTTTTGGGGGTGATATACTGATATATGACAATTACTTTGTTCATACTTCAAAAAAATAAGTTCCTAAGCTGCAAATTTTAGCTCATCATGTCATTTTGGTTCTACTTCTCTTCGAAAGAATTGTAACAGATTTTTACAGTTATGTTGTTTTCACACACTAGCAAATTATATTGATGTACTTTTATGTATGCAAATGCTAAAGTGACATTTGGGTGGGTAATTATCTTTACTTTGCATCAAAGAGAAATGGATGAGGTGTTGAAAAATTGGGATAGGTAGGAGACGTCATAACACATGAGATGAGGAGATAATAAAAAGGAAAGATTTTATAATAACACATAAAGAAGGCATGTGAGCTGAAGGTGGTTGTTTAGTCACCTACCATAAAACCTGACCACCCATCTATCCCATGTTATTGTCCTTTGGTTTGGCTAGTTTTACCATTTCAATCTTAGAAGGAACCGCTGCGCTGCAGGAGGAAGCTTAACAATGGTGGAGGAAAAGAGAAATGAGGAAGAAAGGGGAATGAGGAAGAAGGAGGAGATGAGACCGTTAGGAATAATCCCTAAAATTTATCAACACATAAAAAACGACCGTGTTTCAGCCAACATGGCAACCCAGTCATCACTTAAACAGCCCACTTCAGCAAGAATTAACAGAGAATTGACGTCAGGGACCTAACTGCAAGACGGACTTAAAAGCCAGGGACCACGGGATCAATTTCCTAAAGTCAGGTACCTAAGTGCACGACGGCTCAAAAGTCAGGGACCTAAGTGCTAGTTTACTCAAGCATGGTCACTAAAATGAAAAGACAGTAGCTTTGGAAAGGAGGAATTTGAGTAGTTGGGGAATTGATTATTACACCGGAATTGATTGCAGCTTTTTAAAAGTATTTGAAATTAGAATAAAATTACACGGTTTAAAATAACACACTCTCCAATGTGAGCTTTCACTCTATTCACAAAAATGCCATTAAAAAGAGCGGGAAAATGGGTGATTTCAGTCTCAACTCCTTTATATATATAAAGATGAAGATTACTCTGATAGATGTTATGAAAGTTAAGGGACTACTTATACAATATTTGCTCAAAATTTTGTTGTGAATGGATTGTTGCCTTTGTGTTTTTCAAGTGCATTTCAAAATAAATTTTTAAAGTTGATATTTTAAGTTACTACATAGTGATGCCATTTTTTTCTGTTTTTTTCCTATAAATCAATATGAATTGATATCAGGCTCAATTTTATCTTAATATATTTTGTTCACATTTTTTTCTTAATTTTTGCATATTTTTAAATCTTAATTTTTTTCTCAAAACTGTTGCCTCTGTATTTTGTTTAATTGTATTTCAGTAATATGAGTAAAATTTTGATAGTTTTTAAGTTTGATAATACTTTTATATATTATGTGATTAATCATAATGTTGTTTTTCAAAATGTTGCTGAGTAATACCAATTAAAACTATTCTAATGGCAATTTTTATAATAAATATGAATTTTAAAAACTTGGTTTAAAATGAGAAGACCGTGATGATGTAAACTAATTTATACATCATAGCTGCTTTTTTTTTTAAATTTGATTTTTAAAAACTTTAAAAAATCTGACTTTTGCTTTAATTTTTTATATTTTGAGCAATTCTAAATTGGTTACAATGTGGTATATTGATTCATATTGACGTGATCATTTAAGTTGTCAATAAATACTAATTAGATTGATTTTGCTTGCAATAAAATTTGATCAATTTATTTTCCTCATAATTTGTGCTTAGTTTCTGTTTAATTTTTGCTCATAATTTTTTAATAAGAATTGTTGCCTCTGTTTTTTGCTTCATTGTATTTCAGAATTAATTTTTTGATGTAAGATTACATTGAATCTGAAATTAATACTAATTAGATTTATTTTGTTTGAAATGAAATTTGATCTAAATTAACATGATTACTCTGATACCTAATAAAATCTTTCTTACTAATTAGGTTTATTTTGATTGAAATAAAATTTGATCAATATATTTTCCTCATAATTTTTGCTCTTAATTTTTTTTATCAGAATTGCTGCCTCTGTTTTTTGCTTCATTGTATTTCATAATTAATTTTTTGATGTAATATCATATTGAATCTGAATTTAATACTAATTAGATTGATTTTATTTGAAATACAATTTGATCTAAATTAATATGATTATTCTGATCCATAATTAATATGAATTAAAACTATGAGTAAATTACTCTAACCTCCCCTCTATTTTGCAATTCCAACACAACCCCCCTCTATTTTGAAAACTTACATAAAACCCCTTCAATTTTAAAGTACATTACACTTAAACCCAATTTTTTATGATACATTTAATAGAAATTTTAATCAACACTCAATAATTATTTTTTATATTAAATTGACCAAAACACCCTTACTAACTATGAATTTTTCTTTACTATATAAAAATCCCTCAATTTTTAAGCTTTACACAAACTCCTTATATTTTATAAATATATTATTCTTTTTCTTTTGTGTCAGTTAATAAAAGAAAATGCAAAAATAAAACTTTATACAATTTTTTCAAATACATTATTTTGAATAACAAAAAAGAAATTTATTTTAAAATTTTTCATATGGAAAATTTAATTCAAAACTCATAAACTAATAAAATAAACCAAAATTTGGATTTGGTCCCTAATATTTTTTTTCATTATTTTTGGTCCCTAACGTTTTCAAATCATTGAAATTAGTCCATGTTGTCACCCCTATATTAAACAGAGTTGACGACATAGACTAATTTCAATGATTTGAAAACGTTAGGGACCAAAAACAACGAAAAACAAAAGATTAGGGATAAAACCCAGATTCGGGTTTGGTCCCTAAATTTTCATCCAAATTTGGTTTTGGTCTCCAATCTATATTTTTCGTTGTTTTTGGTACCTAACGTTTTCAAATCATTGAAATTAGTCCCTACCACATCACCCCTATATTTAATAGAGTTGACTGCAGGGACTAATTTCATTGATTTGAAAACGTTAGAGACTAAAAACAACGAAAAAAAATTAGGGACCAAAACCAAATTCGGGCGAAAGTTTAGGGACCAACAACGTATTTAATCCTAAAAAAACTTCATAAATTATAAAAAAATTAATATGTAAAATATTAAGCGTTAGGGTAGTGAGAAAGAAGGAGAATCAGAAAAATAAATTTTGCGCGAGAAATACAGAAATTTTCACGTTGCGGTTTTATTGCATTTACCAACTCTGATAATTCAATTAAAAAGGAAATGATGTCTTGAGGGTAATGTTGGGTTTTTTTAAAAAATATTTTTTAATAAATAATAAAAAATTATATTAATTGGGGTTTTGTGTAGGTTTTCAAAATAGAGGGGGTTTTGTGTAGGTTTTTAAAATAGAGGGGGATTTTGTGTTGGAAATGTAAAATAAATGGGAGGTTGGAGTAATTTACTCTAAAACTATTCTAATGGCCATTTTTATAATAAATATGAATTTTAAGACAAAAAGAAGACCGTGATGATGTAAACTAATTTATACATCATATTCATAGCTGCCTTTTTTTAAAAACTTTAAAAAATCTGATTTTTGCTTTAATTTTTTATATTTTGAGCAATTCTAAATTGATTGCAATGTGGTATATTGATTTATATTGACGTGATCATTTAAGTTGTCAATAAATACTAATTAGATTGATTTTGATTGCAATAAAATTTGATCAATTTATTTTCCTCATAATTTTTGCTTAATTTCTGTTTAATTTTTGCTCATAATTTTTTAATAAGAATGGTTGCCTCTGTTTTTTGCTTCATTGTATTTCAGAATTAATTTTTTGATGTAAGATTACATTGAATCTGAAATTAATACTAATTAGATTTATTTTGTTTGAAATGAAATTTGATCTAAATTAACATGATTACTCTGATACCTAATAAATCTTTCTTACAAATTAGGTTTATTTTGATTGAAATAAAATTTGATCAATATATTTTCCTCATAATTTTTGCTCTTAATTTTTTTTATCAGAATTGCTGCCTCTGTTTTTTGCTTCATTGTAATTCATAATTAATTTTTTGATGTATTATCATATTGAATATGAATTTAATACTAATTAGATTGATTTTATTTGAAATACAATTTGATCTAAATTAATATGATTATTCTGATCCATAATATAAACTTTCTTACTAATTAGATTTATTTTGATTGAAATTAAATTTGATCAATATATTTTTCGCATAATTTTTGCTCATAATTTTTTTATCAGAATTGTTGCCTCTCATTATGATGTTGCAGTATTCGATGTTATGTCATTTGGAGTCATCCTATATGTGGTAATGGGTGGGATGTCCTTGCATGTTTATTTTCTATGTGATGTTAGTTAGTCTTCTCAAATTTGATTGTCAAACACTGTTCTATCCTCTTTTTTATTCACTTTTAAAGCTTGCTTCCTTAATGTTTATTGCTTTCTTTTAAACTTCTATGTTTTTTTTCATAATTGATGAATACTTTCCATGTTTGCTTTTATTATGCTTTGTATTTTCCTATTGTGGTTTGAATATCAATTGAACTAATATATTATATGTGGCAGAACCAATGTTTTTTCTGTCATTGATTTTTTTGCACTGATCTACTAATATATACAAAAATTACAACAATCAATTCCTAACAAGTTCCTATGATTGTGCCTAGATTAGCAAGATTGACTATATAAATTGATGCATATATGTTACAAACAGATTTCAAGAATTCTGCATGATTGTAGGCTAAATATATGGCATTGCATGTGTACATTGATCAGCAATATCGATCAGAATACAAATCTGATAAGATTCTGATTTCATCTGATTAAAATTTTAATACGAAAAACTGCTTTTGGCTCTCATTAATCATTCACGGGGATAAATATTTTATATGATAATGTATTAATTGATAAATTATTAAATTTAATAATTTACCAGTTTTTTGGAAAAAAAAGTGTTTTGCCTTAGTTGGGATAAAGTATGCAGATAAAGAAAATAGGAATATAAGATATGAAATTCTTAAATTTAACTTTCTTTGAAAAATGGAATAGAAGAATGATAGTCACAACTGAATTCATTTGTAGTAAAATCTATTCTACAAAAATAAAAAGTGACATTTGGATAGGAAATGAGATGTCGGGGAAATCTTTTTTAAAAAGAGTTTTGATGTAGAAATCTTTGATAATTTGAAAAAAAAAAAATTGTTCTATAAAAAGAGAGTTAGTGGAAGGGAATGATTAGAAATATTCATTAGGAAAATGATCTATAAAAAAGTTTTACATGTTCTCACAATTTAAAATTAAATAGTTTCATATTACTCATATAATTTTTCTTTACTGGCAGGTTTTTGAAGTAGCTCACCCGAGAAGTTCATTTTGTATATTTCTTATAATATATACATAAATGTATCACAAGTTATGTATATGATAAAATAATACATTAGATATTAGTTGATATTTTTATTTGCCACTTTTTTATTTTTTCTAATATATACTCTGCTATAAATATCATGTTATTAATAGATTACATTACGCTTCGAGCATTGCACGGGCACCCGACTAGTGTGATGAGATAATAAGAAAGTTGGACAGTTGAGGAGTAACCTAATGGATATTTGAAAATTTGAAAATTACTTATATAATTATTTTGGTTTGAAGACAAAGGAAAGAGATGAGAAGTTTAAGAATAAAATTGAGGGTTTATTAAGATACAATACTCCAACTAGGTATAAAAAAAGTTAACTATTGAGAATGTGCATGGTGAGATCAAATAAGATAGTTTATAGTCAATTTAACTAGGTTATAATTAAGTTGTGAAAAAACAAAAGCGCTAGTTTGACAACTACAAGGCTTTGTAATAAACTAATTTATTTTAGTAACTTCTAAATTATAAGCTATAATCTATTTTAGTTGATTTCTAGCATGTAACTTGTAACTTTTTTTTATTTTTATCCTTGATATTTTAATATATTTTTTAATTTACCCTTAATTTTTTTTATCTTTTTTAAAAAATAAATAAAAGCATATTACACATCACACAAAGACAAGTATATTAACAACATTATCTTCTTAACGTAAAAAAAAAATATCAATTAATTATGTATCATGACTAAATTAAATTTAATTCATTAATATACCGAATTAAAATAAACACTTATATATATATATAATGTAAGTATTAAAAAGTTTATGAATTATTTTAATTATTATTCCTTTTTCACCAAAAAATTAATATTAATTTAAAATTTATAAAAATTTTTAGAATTATAATTATCTAATAATATATTTTTGTCTGGATAACAAAAATATTTATGTAAATATATCTTTTTACATCATTTTACATTGATCAGCTACTTAGACAGTTAGTTTTATCAATGAAACAGAACCGCAATCACAACCTAATAAAAATAGTGGCTGCTCAACGCATGGTAAAACAAAGCATGCATAACCTTTCGGTGGAAGTAAAAAAGAGTGAGCTAAACATAAAATAGCCTTTCGGTGCACTCTTATCAATCTGACTATTGTGCAAACCACCATATATGCTACTCCTATAAATTGAGACCATGTGTAGTGTGTTGAAGCATCAAATACAATTGAGTTTTTCTTAAACAGAGTGAGAGTTTTCTCTCTTTTCCTTAGGCTTTTGAGCCATTTTGGTAACCAGAGAGCAAGGTTCCAAATTTCGGTGTTGAGTTTAAGTGAGAAAGAGTGTTCAGAATTAGTGTGAGTTTGGAGTTTTTAAGAGGTGTTCACGGCTACCACCCTTAAAAGTCCAGTTTCCGGTCATTTTCTGTAAAAACCTACACAGCCACCGTGTTCAGAAAGTCGAAAAACCTTGGACTAGAGATTTTTGCCTTCACCGGAAAACCACCATACTATCGCTGGAAAACCATTTCCGATCACCGGAAAATCGGAGGTTAAAGGCGACCACGTCAGCTGCCACATCAGCACTGAGGTATCAATTTTGACACGTCAGCCCTATCAAATCTTGCCATTTGTCCCACTTGCCACATCTTCCAAACTCTTGGTAATTTCAATTCTACCCCATATTTCCAATAATTTCAGTTTTAGCACATAACTTTTTTGAAATTGCAATTTGGCCCCTACAATTTTTGTAACTTCAATTTTACCCTATAATTTTTTTTAAAATTACAAAATGCACCAAAACTTTTCAAAATCACCTTTTAGCCCCTAAATTTTTGAAAATTTCCATTTTGCCCCAAAATTTTATCTTGCCCTTTAAACCTCAAATACACACCTAGCCTACTTTTAACCTACAAAATGTCACCAAGACAAAGACCTTACTAGGAAATTGAAATGGAAGAATTGAAGCGACTTCAACAACTTCAAGCTGCTGTTGAAATTCAACAAGCCCAAATTGAAGAACAAAAAAGACGTTTAGAAGGAGAATCAGATGAAAGTGATTCCCCATACACTGACAATCATCAATCTCGGAAACAACAATTCCAGAGTAGTGATATTAAGGTGGAGATTCCATATTTTGAAGGCAAGCTCCAATCTGATGAGTTTGTTGATTGACTTCAAACTGTTGAACGAGTGTGCAAGTTTAAGGACGTCCTTGAGGATGAAAAGGTCAATATTGTTGCAGTTAAGCTGAAGAAGCATGTTTCCATATGGTGGAAAAAATTTAAGAAGAAGCGTGAGCGTGAATGGAAAAGTAAAATCAAGTCATGGGAGAAAATTGTCACGAGCTTATACGTAAGTTCTTACCTGAGCATTATTATCAAGATAGTTTTATTCAATTGCAGAACTTGCGGTAAAAGAATCAGTCTGTAGAAGAATATACCAGGGAATTTGAAAAGCTCATGATGAAGTGTGACATCCAAGAAAAGGAAGAGCAAACAATAGCTCGTTACCTTGGAGGATTGAACACGAACATTGCCCACCAAGTCCAACTTCAGCAATATTGGACCTTAGATGATGTTATTCATCTGGCCATCCGAATTGAAAAATAATTAACCAAGAAATCCTCATACCAACCTTCCTCCTCCTGGAACCCTACAAACACCATTAAGCCACAAACCCAACAACCTATCCCATCCAACAAAACCCCTCCTAAGCCAACCAAAAAGCAACCAAGTGTTTTAAATGTCATGGTGAATCATTGGTGATTAGACGAAACCTAACACCGCACCAACAAAAGAAGAACCTTGGCCGAGGCATACCATCTTCCACACATGTTGCACTACTTAAGGAAAAGTGTGTGATGTTATCATAGATAGTGGAAGTTGTGAGAATGTAATATCAAATTACATGGTGGAGAAGTTGAAGTTACCAACACAAAGCCATCCACACCCTTATAAGTTACAATGGCTCAACAAAGGAAGCGAGGTAAAAGTTTCTAAACGTTGCCTTGTGTCTTTTTCAATAGGAAAGAAATACCAAGATGAAGTATGGTGTGATGTTATTCCTATGGATGCATGTCATCTTCTTCTTGGGAGACCCTAGCAATATGATCGTCGTGCCTTGTATGATGGCCATGCAAATACTTACTCTTTTGTGAAAGATGGAGTGAAGATCAGGTTAGCACCTCTGCCGCCTAGTGAATTCAACCAAGGCAAGAAGGAAACAAAGCCATTGGTGTCTTTAGTCGCCAATGAACAATTCAAGGTGACGAAAGAGGAAGCACAAGCCATGAGCCTCATACTACTACTTGGATCAACTGAGGGTACTATCCTTCAACCAGAGATTGAACAACTGCTTGCTAAATATCCATACATGATACCAGAAGAGATTCTGCATGGCCTTCCTTCGATGCGAGACATTCAACATGCCATCGACTTCATTCCCGGAGCTGTAATTCTTAACAGACCAATTTATAGGATGAGTCCACAAGAGCATGTTAAGATCCAATGTCAAGTTGAAGAGCTGCTAAGGAAAGGGTTGATCCAAGAAAGTATTAGCCCTTGTGTTGTGACTGCTATTTTAGTACCGAAGAGGGATGAAAGTTGGCAAATGTGTGTCGATACTTGAGTTGTTAACAAGATCACCATTAAGTAGCAGTTTCTGATACCAAGACTCGATGATCTGCTTGATCAGTTAAATGGAACTGCAATCTTTTCCAAGATTGATCTTCGTAGCGGATATCATCAGATCAGGATTAGGCCAGGATATGAATGGAAGATCGCTTTCAAAACCAGAGATGGCCTATACGAGCGAACTGTGATGCCCTTCGGGTTATCAAATGCCCCTAGCACATTCATGCGCCTGATGAATCTGGTACTTCGAACCTTCATTGGTAAATTTCTTGTCGTTTACTTTGACGATATTTTGATCTACAACAAAGGCAAAGAAGAACAACCTGAAGAAAAACTCTATGACAAGTGCTACAGACTTTCTGTGAACGAAAACTCTGTGACAACCTGAAGAAGTGCTCTTTCTTGACCATTGAAGTTATTTTTCTTAAGTACATCATTATTGCTAAAGGCATTCGAGTTGACCCAAGAAAAATCGAAGCTATTAACAACTGGCCCATTCCAAGATCTATCCATGATGTGGGGAGTTTACATGGATTAGCTTCCTTCTACAGGAGGTTCATCAGGAACTTTAGCTCCATTTCTGCCCCACTCACAGATTACATCAAAGGAGACAAGTTCCAATGTAAAAAGCAAGCTCAGAAAGGTTTTGAGGAGCTGAAGAAACATTTGACTGAAGCACCTGTGCTAGCTCTTCCAAACTTTGACCAAGTGTTCGAAGTTAGTTTTGACGCTTCCAATACTAGGATTGGTGTTGTTCTAAGTCAAGAAGAACATCCCCTAACCTTTTTCAGTGAGAAACTAAACAATGGAAAACTCAAGCACTCCACTTATGACAAGGAGTTCTACGCCATTGTTCGTGCACTACGGCATTGGAGTCATTACTTATTCATAAACCATTTGGTGGAAAAGTAGTTGTTCTTAGTGATGATTTTAGGCAGATATTACCTGTTATTCCAAGAGCAAGTCGAGCTAATATTGTCATGGCTACTTTAAATTCATCAAAATTGTGGAAACATTGCAAAGTATTAACAATATCAGAAAACATGAGGTTGCAAGGTTGTGGAAGTGCTTTAACTAAACGTGAGATTAAAGAAGCTGACTGGATTCTTGCATTAGGAGACGGTGATTTAAGCACTTATGGTGATGGTCAAACTGATATTGAAATACCACATGACTTACTAATGAAGTCTATGTTGGACTTAAGCTTCATTGAAAGATACAAGTGGTAGCCATGTCCCTTAGATATTAAAGTGTTTTGGTTTTGTTGCAGGAAGTAGAAATTTAATATTCATTTTGCAGTTCCAAACAAGTTTCAATAGATGTGGCACTTGTATTGTTTGTTTTTAGTATTAGGCAAGTCTTGTGTGTTTGTTAATTGTTTTTATTTGGATTGTAATCATGTAAGAAGAACTCATGTTTTGGTTTTTAAGTTTGAATAGCTTGGAAGCTAATTTAATCAACTAAGTATTGATTAACCACTGGTTTAATCGATTACTTTAGTTGGTAATTGACCCTAAGTTGATTCGAAACTAAAAACGACATGATTTCTGGTACAGACACGAGAATAATCAATTATCTGATATGGTTAATCGTTTACCACTGCACCTGATGAGAAGTGATAAGTGAAAATTAGTTGATAAATTATAGTACTTTTTAGTTCACTTATCAAGGTGTTTGTGGTGAAAAAATCTAATCTCGAAAATTAAATTTTAATCACTTTGATTCTAAGAACAATCTGGGGATTAGAATCAGATCCTCTTACGGGACTCTTTTAAAAAGTAGATTTATGGTGTTTCTGATTTATCAAATACTTTCAAAAGTTCAAGTTTTCTGGAAGAAAAATGGTTGATTGGTACAAAATTTCACCAAGTCAATTGTTATGTTTCAAAAATCCAGAAATGATGAATTTCAAAGAGTTTGATTCAGAGTTTTATCAAAAACTTATCTTTCACAAAGAGTTAGAACTACTTGATTCAGAATTTTATCAAAGTTCTAAATTTTCACTTGACTTCTTTTAAATTCACAGAAATATGAACACAAAGTTCAGAATAAAGAAAGAAAATTGCTTAAAAGATAAAATTCAAAATGTAGAATGCAGAAAGTAAATGAAATGAAAGATAAAGTTGCATAAAGATAAAAGTGGATGGGTTCATCACATACAGTCAATCCTTGTAAACCTATTGGTCGCAGTGTGATCGGACGTGAAGGTGTTTAAGGGTATGAGTGTAATGAAATGTCAACCCTTATTACATTAAGAGTTCACCTATTTATAGTTTCCTAATTCTAACGGCTAACTAATGTACATGTGACACATCATCTAGCCCTGTGTGTTGGCAGTATGCATGCTTACCACGTCTTCTATTAACCAGAAAACCATTTCTGATCTTCAATAACTGCCTTCTTTTGTCTTCAGCCTTTTTGAACTTTCTTTTTCTTTCTTCAGAATTCTTCTAAGTCTTCAGACATCTTGTTTCCGAATTCTCTTTTCCTGCTTCTCGAAATCTCTTTTCTGCTATTTTGAAATCTTCTTTCTGGTTTCTCGAAATCTTCTTTCTGGAATCTTGGCTTCGTGGATTCGAGAACATCTTTAACTTCAAGACTTAGTCTTTTCTTGATATTTGAATTCAATGAATCTATTTTCATTTTCGAGACTTGATTATACTCTTCTCTGTGCCATGTGTCAAATTTTATTTGGCTAATTCAAAGTCATGAAGACCACCGGCCACCGTCCATTCAACTTCATTATGAGAATTCTTCTCATTAGATATTAAAATGGTCTTATTAATGACACTTAACTCTTTTCACTCCTATAAATAGGAGTAAATTTGCACAATCCTTTCACAATTTTTCATTCCTTTCTCCTTTCTTTTCTAAATACTCTTAAATAATCTCTTCAAAGAATATGGAGAAGTTAATCCCTTTGGCTATTGCGTACAATCCAATCTGGAATGATTTCATTTTTGATAGGATTGACGAAATAGCCAAAGCTATTGGCTTTTCCAACCTTTCTCTTTGAAAGTTTTCTTTTGGATTGTACGTAGTAGCCAAATATAGGTTCATTTACATAATAAATGAATCTATTTATTAGTCCCCATGCTGACCTTGATTTCTTCCCCAAGTCGAAGATAGTTCAAAAGATTGGAGAAAGAACTGTTCTTTGTGTTGGCTCTATTAAAGCTTGTGGGGGAGGATGAGGATAAAGAGACATGTTAGGCATGAGTCAAGTACTCATTCTAGTTTAGGATAGTTTCCTTTCTAATGTTTTAGGCACTTAAGATAGTTTCCTTTCTAATGTATTTCCAATGTATTCGAACTAATGTAATTCGAATTTGGATCATGAATAAAAGAACTATCATTTACCTTTTTTGGAATACCTATAATGTATTATTTCTCGAATTTACATTTATCTTCTTTTTGAAGTTCTAAAGTCTTTTTGTGTTAACTTCACTCAAGAATTTTTCTAAGTTAACAGACTTATTATCGAAATTCGAAATAAGGTAATTTTAACCTCTTCTGTAAATTCGAAATGGCATCATATCTTTGTCACTTGTGGAATTCGAAACAATTAAAAATCAAATCCCAACACAAGGATAAAATGGTAATTTTGCCCCAGTTTAATCCCTTTTTATTAAATATTAGAGAAATTGTATTTATTAATCTGAGATTTGAATTTGATGCCATTTTGATTGAAATATTGTTGATTTTTGCAGGATATTGCAAAGATTTGATTTGAAGGATAGATAGCATTAAATGAGGGAGATATCTGCAAGATTTGAGATTGATTGAAGACATTTAATAAAGATTTGAAGAAGATTTAAGGCAATTAATGAGGAGATCACTGTCAATCAATCAAGGATTCTACAGACAAGCTTCCCAAATAAATCAAGATTGCTCAATAAATGCAAGGATTTTATCAAGAAAAGGGAAACAAGGAAAGACAAATCTACCAAAACCAGTCTCGGGGAGAGATCAAGATTAAAAAGAGAAAGTTGGAGCTGCAGGACGCTACCTGCGCTTCACCTGCGCTACAGCGCAGGGTGAAGCGCAGACTCTCTGGAAGTTGCGCTCCATCCTGCGCTGTAGCGCAGCCTGGAGCGCAGGACACGCTGAATTGCTCCATATTGTCGTTTTTAGATAGATTTCTCCCCAAATTGCTTTGTATTTCCTTAGTCTATAAATAGGAACCTCTTGTGCCAAATCCGATGTGCATGATTATTGTAATTCAGTGATATTTCAGTGATAATGCACCAAAGCTAAGTTTAGAGTAGGAGAAGAGGAGCGCTTCACAAGGATTGAAGATGGTGACAACATCTTCAGTGGTTTGTATGGCTAGCTTGTGTAGTTAACTCTCCATTAGGATTGGATGTAATTGATTCTATCCCCGAGTGTATGTAAACTCTATATTATTATTTCCTGAGCTCTCTGTCTATAATATTGGTAATCTTATTCTGTACTTAATCCTTGACTTCCGTGCTTGCGCCGGAGTTATAGGCTAGTTTCGACTAGGAGTGAGGATGGGGGAGCCTAGACATAGGAAACCCAAACTCTGATTGAATAAGAGGACTCGGTACTCTGTGACCGACACATGAGCGTTACTAATGAGCGATGGGTAGTGACAGTACTCTAGCGAAGGGCGTTTACAGGATTAGGCCTTAGTATCGATAGCAAAGGATTAGTTGGTTGTCAATCCAGGACCGACACATGGATGTATCCTGATGAGTGATGGGTAGTGTGAGTACTCTAATGAAGGTGCGTCTACAGGATTAGGCCTCGTTTATCAATTAGTCTTTTACAAACTGGATAAAGAGAGCAAAAATAAGCCGAGTGTAAGTCTGTCGCTTGGGAGAGCCCGCATGGATTATCTTTGAGTGTGAGTGACGCCTGGTAACTTGGGGTCATAAGCAATATAGTTTATCTACAGTATTATAGAGTAAACCTAAAATAATAGATAGTTTTTACATGCACAAAGGGTGTGATGAGATGAAGTTCAATCCTAATCCAAGTAAAGTGTCTCTAACTCTTCCTTTCTAATTCCATTAATTATTAATTTGCTATTTACAATTTCCGCAACAATACTCTCTAAACCATTGTTCTCCTTGATAATTAGATCACAAGTTTATGTGAATTGACCGTTCCCTGTGGATACGATAACTCTTCTTACTATTATACTACTGGATTTTTGGTTCGCTTGCCAGAAACCTATCAAGAAGTTCAAATATTGGTGCTCACTGGAGTAATCAATTACCACATATAGTAATTGATTACCCCTGTTTCCTGAGAGAGAGTTCTGGAACTAAACGTTCTGGAGTAATCGATTACCTGATAAGCTAATCGATTACCCCTATTTGTGCATTAACTCTAGACGATTTTCAACCGTTTTTAAACTGATTTCTAACTAACTGTTGAAACTCTAAATCTATATAAATATGATAATTTCAAAGACAACATTGAGAAGATACAGAAAATACATAATATACAGAACAAAAGAATTAAAATAAAATTTTTAGAGAGAAAGAGTGAGCAAAAATTTTGTAGAAAATCAAATACTCTTTTTAGAAAAAGATTCTTCAAGAAGCCATCATGTCCAGAAGTTTTGCAAGTTTCTGAAAGAACTCTTTACTCAAGAAGATCAGATGATTTGAGAAGAAGATTGACACACGTTCATAGAGTCTACCTACACATTCAAGGTGTTATCGTTCTAAATTTAGTTATTTACTTGAATTATTTTTTATTCGTATTGTCTCTTGAATAGGGATTCATAGAGAAGTACAGTGTGTGATATCTCAAGAACGGGGTGTTCTAGAGATTGTTTGTGAAATCTTGTGACGGGTTGTCATAAGTAAGGTTGTTGTTCGAGTGGTGGGATGTCACGGATGAACATGCTCTTGTGGGGTGCAAGAGAGAAACCTTTTGCTTGTTAGAAAGTATTTCTTTAGGATTGTATGTGCATGGTGTTTGTAATCAATTCTATAGTGAAAGCTGATTTAGTGTTGTGCTAGATCAAACTGGATGTACGCCCCTTTTAGTGGCTGAACTAGTATAAATCATTGTGTTATCTTCTTTATCCCTATACTATCTTGAATTGCAATTCTTGGTAATATAAATGTGGTTCTTGGTTGATAAAGTAACAAAAATAGAATAGATAAATTGATTGATTTCTGAAAATTTGATTTGAATACTGTTTGAAGAATCATTAATCTTGAGGAATCAATCTTGATAATCAATTACATTCTATTTTTCAAATTGGTAATCAATTACCCTCTGCAATATTTTTGATCCGCTGCATACTTATATCTTTTGGTTTCAAACTCTGATAAATTTGATAAAATTAATCTTTGAAAGAATATTTGAAAGAATTCTAAAGGCAAAATTTTTGAAGGGAAAAACGAATTTTGAAAGTTAACTAAATAAATTTTTAATCGTGAATCTATTCAACCCCCCTTCTAGATTCCCTCTAGGACCAACAATTGGTATCAGAGCTTGAATCTTGAAAGTTTTTCAAGATTTTAGAAAATTGATTTTGTGAAAATGGCAGGGAATCAATTAACAGACCCCCTTTATTTTGTGGAGAAAACTATTCTTTTTGGAAATTTAGAATGAAAATTTTCATGGAGTCTGTTAATAGAGGTATTTGGCAAGCAGTAGTAACTAATTACAAGATTCCTACTCACATGATTAATGATTCAATTTGTGAAAAACCTTTTGATTTGTGGAATCATGATGAAATTAAGCGTGCTGAAAATGATTCAAAAGCCTTGAATATCATTCATTCTGCTTTAAATAGTGATGAATTTTTCAGGATCTCCGCATGCAAAACAGCTAAAGAAGCATAGGATCTCATTCAAGTAACTCATGAGGGGACACCTGAAGTTAGAAGAGCGAAAAAGAACACCTTGATCCAAGAGTACGAAATGTTCATAATGACGCAAGGAGAAACAATCATGGATGTGCAAAAGAGACTAACACACATTGTCAATCATCTTAAAGGACTTGGGAAGATCTTTGGTGAAGAGGAGCTGAATATAAAAATCCTCAAATCACTGAATAGAAAGTGGCAGCCAACTGTAACAGTAGTTACCGAATCAAAGAACTTGGCCGCAATGACAAGTGCAGAACTATTTTGGAAAACTGAGGGAATATGAAATGGACATGAATAGGATGGCGGAAGAAGAACAAAAGGATAAGAAAGTTAAAGGATTAGCTTTAAAAACTGATGAGCAATTAATTACAGATGATAGCACTGATAATGAAGCCTCTGAAAAAGAAGATCTAAATTTGATGGTAAGAAAATTCAGAAAATTCTTGAAGAAGAAGAAGAACAACAAGGGTAAACAATTTCCAACTAGGAAACAGTCAAGAAGAACAAAATCTTCCTCACTAAAATTCAATTGCTTCGTGTGTGGAAAGATTGGTCACATTAAAGCAGATTGTCCAACCTTAGCTCGAAAGCAAATCAATGATGAGTCAAAAACAAAGTTCAAAAACAGAAAGAAGAAGGCCTACATTGCTTGGGAGGACAATGACACAACCACCTCAAGCGAGAGTGATAGTGATCAAGAAGCAAATCTTTGCCTTATGACAAAGAATAATTCAGACAGTAAGGTAAGTGATTCTGATTACTCTATTAATACAAATTATGATCAATTGCAATATGCTTTTATTGAATTACATGAAGAAGCAAAAAAATTAAATTTCTTCAATAGTGCTTACAAAAAGAAAATCAAGCTGTATGAATCTAAAATGGAAGATTTACAAAAGGAAATGGATTCTTTGAAAAGTGAAAATGAAAAGCTGAAAAACATTTCCTCTTGTAATATAGCTTCATCTTCTAATTGTAAAACTTGTTTAGTGCTTGAATCAAAAGTGGACTATCTTACCAAAGCACTATCTAGATTCACAATGGGAAGTACAAACCATGATGCTCTTTTGTGTAAACAAATATGTCTATTTGATAAAACTGGAATTGGTTATAATTGTGAAATGAAACAAAAGGCTGTTAAGAATATCTTCAATTTTAGAAAAGCTTCAAGTACACCTTATATTTTCTGCAATTATTGTCTTTATAAAGGTCATACTTCTTATAATTGTTTGATCAAGAAATTTGGAGTTCCTAGTGGGAGGTGCATATGGATTCCCAAGGCAACTAGAGGTGTTACTGATCCAAATGGACCCAACTCCATTTGGGTACCAAAAAAACCATGATTTGTTTTGTAGGTGTGCCTAAAAGCAAAACAGTCTCTATGGTATTTAGATAGTGGATGCTCTAGGCACATGACAGAAGACAAGAGCAAATTTGTCTCACTACAAGCAAAAGAAGGAGGCTATGGAACTTATGGTGACAATAACAAAGGTCGCATTCTCGGTATCGGAAGTATTGGTAACAATTCTTCAATTACAACTGATGATGTGCTATATGTTGATGATTTGAAATTTAATTTGTTGAGCATAAGTCAACTGTGCGATAAAAATTATAAGATTTCCTTCAATCATGAATGTTGTACAATATGTGATGCATCTGAAAATGTCATGTTTGTTGGTAAAAGACTAAACAACATATATGTGCTTGACATTGATCATACCTCATCAAATATTGCATGTTTAACATCTAGGGATGACATGCTTTGGCATAAGTGTATTGCACATATAAATCTTGAACAATTGAATAGGCTTGCATCTAAGAAACTAGTTAGAGGCCTACCAAATATTAAGTTCTCTAAGTAAGGATTATGTGATGCATGTCAAAAGGGAAAGCAGTCTAGAGCTTCTTTTAAATCAACAAATTCTGTTTCTACTTCTAGACCTCTTTAGCTTTTGCATATGGATTTGTTTGGTCCTTCTAGAACTATAATTATTGGTGGAAGCATATATGCTTTAGTAATAATTGATGATTATTCGAGATTTACTTTGATTGCCTTTTTATCTGCTAAAAACAATGCTTTCAAAGCTTTCATCAAAATTTCCAAAAGGATTCAAAATGAAAATGATTTGAAAATAAAATCTTTGAGAAGTGATCATGGAGGAGAATTTAAAAATTAAGATTTTGAAAAATTTTGTGATGAAAATGGGATTGATCACAATTTTTCTGCTCCAAGAACTCCTCAACAAAATGGAGTTGTGGAAAGGAAAAATAGATCTCTAATTGAACTAGCTAGATCAATGCTCAATGAAAACGATTTACCTAAATATTTTTGGGCTGATGCTGTAAGTACTGCATGCTATGTTCTAAATAGAATTCTAATTCGTCCTTTTCTAAAGAAAACTCCTTATGAACTTTTCAAAGGCAAGAAACCTAATATATCACATATGAAAGTATTTGATTGTAAATGCTTTATACTAAACAATGGAAAAGATGACATTGGAAAATTTGATGGTAAAGCTGATGAAGGAGTGGTTTTAGGATATTCTGCAATAAGTAAAGCATATAGAGTCTTTAACAAAAGGTCATTACATGTTGAAGAGTCTATCCATGTTGTTTTTGATGAAACTAACCCCCATAAAAAGGAAAAGTCTTTTTGTGATGAAGAAGATACAGGTTCTTTAAATATGCCACCAACTAATGATGAAGCAAGCATCATTGATGAGCAAATGAAAGTTCCCAAAGAAGTACAATCGTTACCCAAAGAATGGAGAAAGCCTAGATATCTCTCTTTGGACAACATTATTGGAGACATTGAAAAGGGACTAACTACTAGACATTCACTTAATCTCTTTTGTGAATATATGGCATTTGTTTCTCAAACTGAACCATCTTGTGTGGATGATGCTTTGAATGATGAATATTGGATGATGGCCATGCATGATGAATTAAATCAATTCAAAAGAAAAGATGTTTGGGAATTAGTGCCTTACAAGTCTAATATGAGTGTCATAGGTACAAAATGGGTATTTAGAAACAAACTTGATGAAACCGGATCAATAACTAGGAATAAGGCTAGAAGGCTATAATCAACAAGAGATTTTGGTGAAACATATGCTCTTGTTGCTAGATTAGAAGCCGTTAGGCTACTTCTTGCATTTATATCTGTATATGATTTTAAGCTATACCAGATGGATGTTAAAAGTGCCTTTTTAAATGATTTCATTGATGGAGAAGTTTATGTTTCTCAACCTCTTGGTTTTGTTGACCATAATTTTCCTAACCATGTGTATAAGCTAAAGAAAGCTCTTTATGGACTTAAGCAAGCTGCTAGACAATGGTATGAAAGGTTAAGTAAATTTCTATTGTCTCAAAGTTTTGAAAGGGGAAAGGTTGACAAGACTTTATTTTTTAAGAAAACTTCAAATGATATACTTCTTGTGCAAGTGTATGTGGATGACATAATTTTGGGTTCAACTAACCACTCTCTTTGTGAGGAATTTGTGTAAAAAATGCAGGGGGAGTTTGATATGTCAATGATGGGAGAATTGAGTTTCTTTCTTGGTCTTCAAGTTAAGTAAATGGAGAAAGGAATTTTCTTGCATCGATCAAAATACACAAAACAACTAATAAGGAAATTTGAAATGGAAAACTGTAAAAGTTCCAACATACCTATGGGAACAAACTGCTACTTGGATGCAGATACACAAGGAAAATCTGTAGATGTAACCAAATATATAGGGATGATAGGTTCACTTTTATATCTAACAGCAAGTAGATCTGACATCATGTTTAGTGTGTGTTTGTGTGCTAGGTATCAAGCAGAACCCAAGGAATCACACATGAATGCTGTCAAAAGAATTTTGAAATATCTCAAGGACACTACAGACGTGGGTCTTTGGTATCCTAAAGGTACAAATTCCATACTTGTTGGTTATTCTGACTCTGATTTTGCAGGTTGCAAATTAGACAGGAAAAGTGCAAGTGGCACGTGTCATCTATTTGAAAATAGTTTAGTATCATGGCACAGTAAGAAACAAGCATGCATAGCACTTTCAACTGCAGAAGCTGAATACATTACAATTGGGAGTTGTTGTGTACAATCAATATGGCTCAAGCAACAATTACGAGACTTTGGACTGAAATTGGACAAGATACCATTGAGGTGTGATAACACAAGTGCAATTAACCTAACAAAGAATCCAATCTTGCACTCAAGAACAAAACACATAGAAATGCGCCAGCACTTTATAAGGGATCACGTGGAAAAAGGAGATTGTGAAGTTCAATTCATTGATACTGAATCACAACTAGCAGATATATTCACTAAACCACTACCAAGAGAAAGGTTCTACAAGCTAAGAAGGGAACTTGGTATACTTAGTGAGTATGGTCTTAACTAATCTTTCTTCTCTATGTTTTCTAAGTTAAATTGTGTGAAATTGTTTGTATAGTTGTGCATATTATTCATTAGTTGCATAACATCATGAAAATTTTCATCAAATTGCATTAAAAATGAATTTTTCAATCATATTAGTAGCAAGCTAATCGATTACCTGCATAAAGTAATCTATTAAATTAGGAAGTTTGTAATTCAGCAGAAATACAAATTCTCTGCTTTAATCGATTACCAATAAAAGTTAATCGATTACCTTACTGAAGCAATGAATCCTTAAGCATTCATGTTGTGATAATCGATTACCATGGTATTCTAATCGATTACCTGAATAGGAGAAATTAAAACTGTTACAATAGTCACTGGGATAATCGATTACCGTCTTTCAGTAATCGATTACCTGCGACGCTGTTTGTAATATCCCGCTTAATAGGCTAATATAACTTGTGAGACTAAAAGGTTAATCCATGCATGTTTCATTGAGAATTAAAGTAACAAGTAGTAGGGGGTAAAAATCTAAGAGTTTAAGTCCCTGGTAATCGATTACCAAGAGTTAGTAATCGATTACCAAGGAAGTCAGGTCTCTGGTAATCGAATTCTAGAGTTGAGTAATCGATTACCAAAGAGTTGGATTTCTAGTAATCGATTGCGAGAGTTAGTAATCGATTACCAAGGAAGTCAGGTCTCTGGTAATCGAATTCCAGAGTTGAGTAATCGATTACCAGAGAGTTGGATTTCTAGTAATCGATTACGAGGGTTAGTAATCGATTACCAAGTAAGTCAGGTCTCTGGTAATCGAATTCCAAAGTTAAGTAATCGATTACCAGAAGTCTGGATTTCCAGTAATCGATTACACTGAGTTGTAATCGATTACCAGGTTCCCAGAAGAGGTTCGTAAGTGTATTTTGCTGTGAGTAATCGATTACCATATAATTGGTAATCGATTACTGAGCAAAAATATATATACCCAGCACGTTTTAAAATCAGAATTTTGAGAGAAAAACCTATTCTAGAGAGAGAAGGAGTGGGTTCTAGAGAAAGGAAGTGTCGAAACGAAGTAGGAACAACGGATCGAAGCTAGGAATCATCTCCATTTCATCTAATTGCTTGGATTTCTTCACTTGGTGAGTAAATTCTCACTTGATTGTTAGATTTAGGAATTGGTCTCCAAACCCTTGAACCCATTTCTCCCTCTCCCTTTCTCTGATTATACTTGATTGTTGATATTGATTGTGGTTGTGCTTGTTATTTGATTAATAGGTAATGATTTTAATCGGTTAGAACGGATCGATTCTTGATATTCCTTAGTTTCAAAACTTTTGAAACTATCGAAACGTCGAAACGCTTCGTTTTCTCCGATTAAGCTTGTTCCGAAATGTAAAACTAAGGATTGTTAATTGATTTCGATATAAGGATTGATGAATATGTGGTTCGAGTGTTGATCGATTGGCGAATCTCATTAGTGTCGAAAGGTTCGAACTATCGAAAGTGTCGAAAACAATGGGATTCGCGATAGTATCAATTCCGATTATCGAAGTTAGTTATTCAATCGAGTTATGGAAAGATTATGGACTTCGGTCAAATACTGGACTTCGGTCAAATACTGTAGGGTGGGATTCGTCCCCTGGGGAGATATCCCCTGTAGTCTGAGCTCAGGTCTAACTCTAGACTGTGATTGTACATGGCCTTTCGGGCAAGCATCTTAAGCATACTGATATTTATATTGAATTGAGACTGATATGGTTTTGATATTGTACCTATGGCCTGAATTGTCATAAATTATATGTACTTGCATCCATGCATAGAGATTTTGCTCACTGAGATTGTATCTCACCACGCGATATGTGGATTTTGTTAGATGTCCAGGTTCCTCCTTCCCGGAGTACTCAGCCTCGGGAGTGATTTTGGGAAGCGGAAGATTTAGTCCTTTTGTTTGTATATAGTGGATGGCCCTGTGTATATGCCTGTTTATATTATGCCTAGAACTTGTATTCATGTTCATGTAGTTAGAGTTGTGTTCTAACACTTGTAGTACTCCTTTGGACTCTATTTGTAATTTGGACTTTATATTTATATGATGGGTAGTTAAGCTTTATGTAGTTAAAAGATTTTAATTTTTCCTTATATTTGATGTAAATTATCTTGATTTGTTGGAATTGCGATAATTTATAGAACAGGTCGATATTTAGAATGAAAGATTCTAAATTCTAAGTTAGAATTTGGTTTCCAACGGATCAAATTCTTGCTTATGGAATTTAGGGTGTGACATTTTTGGTATCAGAGCAGTTCAATCCAATTGGACTGTGAGAATTAGGATTTTCTGTGGTTTGTTGATAATTTCTTATGTATTATTTTGTGATTTAAGAGACTGATCACCTCGAGATTTGCTTTATGATATGTAGGAAGTTATGGCGAGCAACAAGAGGGGTAGGTCAAGGGCTAGACAACCATCTCCTTCACCTCCACCTGAACCAGTACCAGATCCAATGGTGGCAGCTCTCCAGGCACTTACTCAAATGATGGGGAATCAAGCAGCTACCAACACAACAATCTTGCAAGAGTTAGCTAGACAACGACCGGAGCAACCACCACCAACTGTGGATGTCTTCTCTGTTGGGTTGTCCGAGTTCAGGAAGCATAACCCTCCACAATTCAACGGGGTGTATGATCCTGACGTGGCAGCTAGATGGCTTAAAGACTTGAATAGAATTTTCGAAGCTATGAAGTGCTCTGATGAAGTCAAAGTGGGTTTGGCAGTGTACATGATAAGGGGAGAAGCTGAAGATTGGTGGAGACGGCAAGGATACAAACGGCGGAGGCGGAAGCTCCTTTAACTTGGGAGGCCTTTCAAACTCTTTTCTTGGAAAAGTATTTCCCGGCGACTATTAAGAGACAGAAAGAAGCGGAGTTCCTACAACTTACGCAAGGGGAGATGACGGTGGGTCAATATGTGTCAAGATTTGAAGAATTATCAAAGTTTTCTCGTTACCTTCAAGCAGTGAATGATGAAGAGTGGAGATGCACCCAATTTGAGGGAGGATTAAGACCGGAGATAATTGATCGAGTTGCAGCTATGGAAATCAGGAATTTTTCTACTTTGCTGAGTAAGTGTTATATTATTGAAAAGAATATCAAGGGAGTGACGTCCTCTTCAGTACCACAAGATAACAAAGGGAAAAGGAAGGTAGAATCTAGTAATCATAACAAGAACTTCAGGCCTAAGTGGAAAGGAAACAACCTGTAGCTGTCCAACCTCCGCAACGCAAGGATTCTCGTGTATGTCCAAAGTGTGGAAAGGAGCATGGGGGAGAATGTCTGGTGGGAAAGAAGGTGTGTTATTTCTGCAAGTAGCCTGGACACTATCAGAGGGATTGCCCCGGAATCAAAGGACCCCAAAAGCCTCAATCAACTGGAAGGGTTTTTACCCTCAGCGGTCAAGTGGCAACTTCTTCAGATAATTTGTTAAGAGGTATTTGCACCCTAGGAAAGGAAACTTTAATTGTATTGTTTGATTCAGGAGCATCACATTCCTTTATTTCTGTTGATTGTGTGAATAAGTTATAATTGTCTACCACTTCATTACCCTATACTCTTAATGTTGTAACTCCAGCTAAAGAAGCTATATCAACTTCTCTGTGTGTCTGAATTGTTCCTTGACTATCCAAGAAAGAGTTTTTGTTGTTGATTTGATTTGCTTGCCTTTGACTGGTATTGATGTTATTCTGGGAATGAACGGGTTATCGTCCAATCAGGTGTTGTTAGATTGTTTTAATAAAAAGGTTGTCTTCCCTAATCTTTTTGTTCCTTCTAAGGAAAAGTTGTCCATTCTATTGTCTAGTATTTCTCAAGTTTCCCAAAGTATCAATGACGGGAGTGAATGTTTTCTGTTGTTACTTTCCTCAACTTTAGAAACAAAATAGTATTTGAGTAGTGTAGCTACGGTTCGGGAGTTTCAGGATGTTTTTCCTAATGAAGTTCTAACCTTACCACCTGAGAGAGAGGTAGAGTTCACCATAGATTTATTACCAGGTTCAGGACCCATTTCTAAGGCACCCTATAGGATGTCTCCCTTAGAACTTAGTGAACTTAAGAGACAATTAGAAGAGTTGTTAGAAAAAGGGTTTATTAGGCCTAGTGTCTCTCCGTGGGGGGCTCCAGTGTTGTTAGTGAAAAAGAAGGATGGGAGTATGAGGTTATGCGTAGATTTTAGGCAGTTGAATAAAATTACAATTAAGAATAAGTATCCATTTCCTAGAATAGATGACCTCTTAGATCAACTTAGAGGTGCCTCTGTGTTTTCCAAAATAGATTTGAGGTCAGGATATCATCAGATTAGGATAAGGAAGGAAGATATTCATAAAACCGCTTTTCGAACTAGATATGGGCACTACGAGTACTTAGTGATGCCATTGGGTGTCACTAATGCTCCGACAGTGTTTATGGACTATATGAATCGAATCTTCCGACCTTTTCCTAGATAAATTTGTGGTTGTGTTCATTGATGATATTTTGATCTACTCTTCTAGTTTGGAAGATCATGAGAAAACACTTAAGGTTGGTGTTAGAAGTCTTGAGAGAAAAGAAACTGTTTGCTAACCCGAGCAAGTGTGCGTTTTGGCTGATGAATAAGGTTCATTTTCTTAGGCCATGTAATTTCAGGGGAAGGAGTATCAGTTGATCCTAGCAAGGTAGAGTCTGTTCTTGAATGGGAAAGGCCTAGGACTGTTACTGAGATAGAAGCTTTCTAGGTTTAGCTGGCTATTACAGGAGATTCATTAAGGGTTTCTCTCGTTTAGCCTTGCCTCTCACCAAGTTAACTAGAAAGGGCCAAGCCTTTGTGTGGGGATAGTGATTGTGAGCATAGTTTCATAGAGTTAAAGCATAGATTGACCAGTGCCCTGGTGTTAAACTTGTTCCGAAATGTAAAACTAAGGATTGTTAATTGATTTCGATATAAGGATTGATGAATATGTGGTTCGAGTGTTGATCGATTGGCGAATCTCATTAGTTTCGAAAGGTTTCGAACTATCGAAAGTGTCGAAACAATGGGATTCGCGATATTATCAATTCCGATTATCGAAGTTAGTTATTCAATCGAGTTATGGAAAGATTATGGACTTCGGTCAAATACTGGACTTCGGTCAAATACTGTAGGGTGGGATTCGTCCCCTGGGGAGATATCCCCTGTAGTCTGAGCTCAGGTCTAACTCTAGACTGTGATTGTACATGGCCTTTCGGGCAAGCATCTTAAGCATACTGATATTTATATTGAATTGAGACTGATATGGTTTTGATATTGTACCTATGGCCTGAATTGTCATAAATTATATGTACTTGCATCCATGCATAGAGATTTTGCTCACTGAGATTGTATCTCACCACGCGATATGTGGATTTTGTTAGATGTTCAGGTTCCTCCTTCCCGGAGTACTCAGCCTCGGGAGTGATTTTTGGAAGCAGAAGATTTAGTCCTTTTGTTTGTATATAGTGGATGGTCCTTTGTATATGCCTGTTTATATTATGACTAGAACTTGTATTCATGTTCATGTAGTTAGAGTTGTGTTCTAACACTTGTAGTACTCCTTTGGACTCTATTTGTAATTTGGACTTTATATTTATATGATGGGTAGTTAAGCTTTATGTAGTTAAAAGATTTTAATTTTTCCTTATATTTGATGTAAATTATCTTGATATGTTGGAATTGCGATAATTTATAGAACAGGTCGATATTTAGAATGAAAGATTCTAAATATTAAGTTTAGATTTGGTTTCCAACGGATCAAATTCTTGCTTATGGAATTTAGGGTGTGACATTGTTCCATCTCAGTCTATTTCAAAAGAACCAATCATGATATTTAAACCTCTTCAACTTCATTTTAACCCTATCTTTCAAACCCTAAGTGAAATCCTTCACCCAAAAAACCCCAAAAGCCTCAATTTCTAAGAATTCAACATCTTCACCAACCTTGCTCAACCTTCAATGGCGGATTCAAGCGAAGGAAAGGCGAAACGCGTGAGCATACAACAAATCGAGGAGAATTTCGTCCTCCAAAGCTAACCCCAATTCGTAAACCGGTTCTTCAAAGAGACCTGCAGAAGAATCTCCACTAAGACCTCTCAACTACAAACCGCCCATGGTTTTCTTCAGAAAGTCAAGCAAATGCCTATTTCAACTTCTTTGCTGGAAAAGAATCATCTCTCCTAAGGTTCTTTCCTTTTCTTGGCTAAATAGTAGATGGTTTCATTTTCCAACATGATTTTGAATCACAAAGTTAGAAAAGTTTGTTCAGTTAAAAGGGCATTACTACGCTGACTTGGTTAAAAACTTTTATGCAAATCTTTTCTATGATAGAGATGGAAATATGAGTTCTAAGGTCAAGAAAACTAAAATTTGCATAGATGATTCAATCTTTAAGGATATAAGTGGTATAATTGCTGGTGGAATTAAACTAAAAATAGAGGAATTTGATAAACTTGAAGTTCAGTACAACAAGCTTGAACTGTATAAAATCTCTGTTGGTTAATCCAAATGAATGGGAAAATGAACAAACTGTTCAAAGAACAGAAAAGAAAAAGTTTGTTTTCAACACGGAGGAATGAAAGTAAATGATAGATTGTTACATTACACCTTGGCATGGATTGTAATAGCTAGGGGGAGCAACCATGTTCAATTGAATGAAGAGGATATGATGATGATTTGTGCTATAAAGAACGATATAAAGTCAATTGGATAGATACAATTAGCACTAATATGATGAAGACCAGAAGATTGATTGATTATAAATGTCCTTATGTGTTTTTCATATCCAAAGTTCTTGATCACTGTGGTGTTGATACAAATGGTGAATCAAGATAAATTACTAGAAACACATGATGTTAAGGACAAAGCATTGAAAATGATGAATTGGTCAAAACAGAAAATGGTTGGTTCAATAAAGATGAAATCAATAATGAAGAAAATCCTGATGAAGATGAAGATTCTGCAGAAGCTGAACCTAAGCCATTCACAGCCTTTGAGCAAATGGTCCTTAACAAGTTGAATGAAATTTCTGAAACCCAGAAAAAGGGATTATGAAGACTTGAAGGACAGAATTGAGGCAATCTCTGCTAAGACTTGATGAACTTCAAGTTCCTTTCGCGGGACACTAGGAGAAGCTTCAATTTTTAGGATCTTTATTTTGTTTGATTTTCATATTAGGATGCATATTTCTTTTTGGATGACTGAATAATGTCTCTTTGGTATTTTCCATTTTTCTGCTCCAAAACTATTAGTTGGGTTTAATTGATGTTTGATGGATACTCCTATGATCTAAACTTCTAATCATTTTGTTTATGTGCTGATATTTTTAGAATTATTAGATGATCAATTTGCATGAGATTTTTGTTTTAATTTGCCAAAAGGGGGAAGAAAGTATGAAAAAGTAAATATATGAGAAAGCATGAAAGTAATATAGGAGAAAGTATGAAAGAAAGAAATATATGAGAATATATGATTTGATTACATATTGGATGATAGTAATGACTTGATAACATATTGGATATGTTAGATATGATTTGATGATACATTATGAAACATGATTACTATGATTACTGTGATTTGTTTAATAAACACATTTTCCATGCAAGCATTTTCAAAGTTCTTTAGGAATGAAGAAATGACAATTGTCATTGTGCCCACTGCAAGTGTTGTTGAAATTGTTTGGCACATCAAAACCAAAAAGGGGGAGATTGTTGGACTTAAGCCTCATTGGAAGATACAAGTGGTAGTCATTTCTCTCAAATAAGGTGTTTTGGTTTTGTTGTAGGAAGTAGAAATTTAATATTCATTTTGCAGTGTCAAACAAGTTTCAATAGATGTGGCACTTGTATTGTTTGTTTTTAGTATTAGGCAAGTCTTGTGTGTTTGTTAATTGTTTTTATTTGGATTGTAATCATGTAATAGAGAACTCATGTTTGGTTTTCAAGTTTTGAATGGCTTGGAAGCTAATTTACTCAATTAAGTATGATTAACCACTAGTTTTAATCGATTACTTTAGTTGGTAATTGACCCCAAGTTGACTCGAAACTTAAAAACCGACATGATTTCTGGTACATTACACGGAAATAATTGATTACCCTCTATATGGTTAATCGATTACCATTGCACCTGATGAGAAGTTTAAAATATTGGTGCTCACTGGAGTAATCGATTACCACATACAGTAATCAATTACCCCTATTTCCTGAGAGAGAGTTATGGAACTAAAACGTTCTGGAGTAATCGATTACCCGCTAAGCTAATCGATTACCCCCTGATTCTGCAGAAACTCTGGACAATTCCCAACCGTTTTTAAACTGATTTCTAACTAACTTTTGATACTCTAAAGCTATATAAATATGAGAATTTCGAAGAAAGAATTATGAAACAAATATAGAGAGACAGAAATAGAGAGAGAAATAGAGAGAGAAGAAGAGAGAAGTGTGAGCTAAATTTTGTAGAAAAACAAATACTCTTTTTTTGAAAAAGATTCTTCAAGAAGCCATCATGTCCAGAAGTTTTGCAAGTGTTTGAAGAACTCTTTACTCAAGAAGATTAGATGATTTGAGAAGAAGATTGAAAACGTTCATGAAGTCTATCTACACATTCATGGTGTTATCATTCTAAACTTAGTTTTTTACTTGAATTGTTTTTATTTTATTGTCTCTTGAATAGGGATTCATAGAGAAGTACAGTGTGTGATCTCAAGAACGGGGTGTTCTAGAGATTAATTGTGAAATCTTGTGACGGGGTGTCATAAGTAAGGTTGTTGTTCGAGGGCGGGGTGTCAGGAATGAACATGCTCTTGTGGGGTGTAAGAGAGAAACCTTTTGTTTGTTATAAAGTCTTTCTTTAGGATTGTATGTGCTTGGCGTTTGTTCAATTCAAGCTTATTTAGTGGTGTGCTAGATCAAAACTGGATGTAGCCCCCCTTTTAGTGGCTGAACCAGTATAAATCACTGTGTCATCTTCTCTATCCCTATACTATCTTGAATTGTAATTCTTGGTAATATAAAATAAGTTCTTGATTGTTAAAGTAACAGATAATAATAAAAGAAAATTGATTTATTTCTTAAAGTTTGATTTGAATACTGTTTGAAGAATCATTAATCTTGAGGAATCAATCTTGTTAATCAATTACATTCTGTTTCACAAATTGGTAATCAATTACGTATTGAATTGGTAATCAATTACCCTCTGCAATTTTTTGATCCGCTACATACTTATATCTTTTGATTTCAAACTTTGATAAATTTGATAAAATTAATCTTTGAAAACATATATGAATGAATTCTAAAGGCAAAATTTTTGAAGGGAAAAACGAATTTTGAAAGTTAACTAAATAAATTTTTAATCGTGAATCTATTCAACCCCCCTTCTAGATTCCCTCTGGGACCAACAGTCTACAGCTAATACAATTGGAGATATTGTTTCCTTTGCATATCCTAATTTGCTATCAAATTATGAAAACATAGATTTCTTTCAAGATAAAGCAGTTCTTGCTCCTACATTGGATGTTGTTCATTCCATCAATGAATATGTCATGACATTATTTCCTGGTGAAGAAAGGTTGTATTTGAGTTCTGATACAATATGGAAGGTGGATGCGGAAGTCGGTATTGAAGCTAATTGGTTGACTACTAAATTCTTGAATGATATTAGGTGCTCCAGACTCCCTGATCATAAGTTGGTGTTAAAGATTGGAGTATCTGTTATGCTGATGGGTTTCTGGCAAGCGAACCACAAATCTAGCAGTATAATAGTAAGAAGAGTATCGTATCCACAGGAAACGGTTAATTTATGTAGATTGTGATCTATTTATCAAGAGAAAGCACGGTTTAGAGAGTATAGTTGCGGAATTGTAAATAGAAAGTAAATATTAATTGGAATTAGAAAGGAAGAGTTAGAGACACTTTATTTGGATTAGAATTGGACTTCATCTCATCGTACCCTTTATGCATGTAAAAATTATCTATATTTTAGGTTTACTCTATAATACTGTAGACAAACTTTATTGCTAAGACCCCGAGTTACCAGCAGCCTCAAACACTCAAAGGTAATCCATGCGGGCTCTCCCAAGCGACAGACTTACCCTCGGCTTATTTTGCTCTCTTTTGTTCAGCTTGTAAAGGACTAATTGAAATAAGGGGCCTACCAAATAAAGTATACCTTCTCTAGAGTACTGTCACTACCCATCGCTCATTAGATATACCCACCTCTCGCTTCCGGGATTCACAATCAACTAATCCTTTGCTATCGGTAATTTAAAACCATGCCTAACATATTGGAACACCGTTCATTAGAGTACTCACACTACCCATCAATCATAAGCAACGCCCCCGTAAAGGAACCCTGGCTACCGAGTCCTCTTATCCAATCAGAGAGTGAGTTTCTTCAGAATTCGCTCCCCCACTCTCAGTCCTAGTCAAAACTAACTAAGTCAAGACTAGCCTATAACTCCAGACGCAAGCGTGGGAATTAGGAATTAAGTACAGAATAAGATTACCAATATTATAGACAGAGAGCACAAAAATAATAATATAGAATTTACATACACTTGGGGATAGAATCAATTACATCCAATCCTAATGGAGAGTTAACTACACAAGGTAGCTATACAAACCACCGAAGATATTGTCACCATCTTCAATCCTTGTGAAGCGCCTCCTCTCCTACTCTAAACTTAGCTCTGGTACATTATCACTTAAATAAGACTGAATTACAATGATCGTGCACTGTTCAGCGACCCTAGGTGGTGCAAGAGGTTCCTATTTATAGACTAAGGAAAGACAAAGCAATTTGGGGAGAAATCTATCTAAAAACGGCAACAGGGAGCAAATCAACGTGACCTGCGCTCCAGGCTGCGCTACAGCGCAGGATGGGGCGCAACTTCTAGAGAGTCTGCGCTTCACACTGCGCTATAGCGCAGGTGAAGCGCAGGTAGTCCTGCAGCTCCAACTTTCTCTCTTTAATCTTGATCTCTCCCCGAGACTGGTTTTGGCAGATTTGTCTTTCCTTGTTTCCCTTTTCTTGATGATATCTTTGTATTTATTGAGCAATCTTTGATTTAATTGGGAAACTTGTCTGTAGGATCCTTGATTGATTGGCAGTGATCTCCTCATTAATGGCTTCAAATCTTCTTTAAATCTTCATTAAATATCTTCAATCAATCTCAAATCTTGTACATATCTCCCCCATTTAATGTTATTTATTCTTCAAATCAAATCTTTGCAATATTCTGCAAAAATCAGCAATATTTCTATCAAAATAGCATCAAATTCAAATCTTAGATTAATAAATACAATTTCTCTAATATTTAATAAAAAGGGATTAAACTGGGGCAAAATTACCATTTTATCCTTGATAAGTGAACTAAAAAGTACTCTAATTTATCAACAAATTTTAACTTATCAAAATCCCCCCAACTTAACTTCTTGCTTGTCCTCAAGCAAGAGACCTCTTTGCAATCAAAAATCAATTCTATTCCCAGTGTATTCCTAATAATTAAAAACAAATTTAAGGAACTATCCCTCAACTCTTTCCTAAGTAGCAGTCACTTTCCAACATAAGAAAAACTCAGGATCAGGGGATGTTACCATACATCAATCAGAATAGAAATACAAGCATCAATTAAACTTTCTCAATAATAGCAATTAAAGCAGTAAGTGATAAACCAAGGAAATCTCTCATTCTCACGGGTAAGTGTTTCCCTCAATCTTTGTCACCACTGTTGAACAACTAGAATTGATAGTCGTTTCCAAAATCTGAACCTGCAAGCAGTTAATATGGATCAAAAGGTCTTTATTAGGTTGTAATGAGGCAGGGCTATCAAGAAATTATGGTTTTTGTGGATATTCAAGGAACACTTTGAATAGAGAGCATCTTATGATTGTGCTTGGGACTTCTCTCAATTCACCTGGTCATTCTTGAATGGTCACCCATTTCAGCTTGGCCTCATTGTTTTGAAGAAATTGTCCCCCCAACTTATTCAATTCCACACTTTTGTGCAGAATTTTTTTTGACAGGAAACATAACATAGAAATTTATTTTGTGGGGGAGAATCCTTCTTTTGTGATTTCTTGTGCCTTCTCTGAGTCTCTTGTGACCAACCTCTTATCCCATTTTGTTGTGGTGCACCTTGCTCTCTATCCCAAGTGTTAAGGACAAGTGATATTTAATGAATATGGTTAGGGTGTATCAAAGAAAATATTCAGCTCAAATGGGCAATCAATAAATGGAAATATTAAATCAGGGTTGGCTTTTTGGCACTGAGCACAATATTATAATCACAAAATATGCCTTTGTCACTTCCATATCTCTTCAAGCAAGCAAAAATTTAAAAACTCAAGCAATAACAGTTGACAAGCAGCGGTGAAAAGCTCTCAATCTAAGTGTTTAGGCTCTCAGCTCACCGGTTATGGCTAAAATTCCTTGATAAAGCACTTAATGGATTTAATTAACTACCTTGATAGGTTCTAAACTTCTCATGAGAAGTACCCTAATCCTAACTGATTATGGAATTAATCACACAGACTCTATCATCTTTCCTAGATTGGTTAGTTAGACTACTTATTTACAGAGAATAAGGAAAAAGTTACCTTAATTCCTAATTTCCTAAGGTCCTAAATCCTAAAATTTTAAAAATTTAACAGAAAAACAAGAAAATAACTGGATAAGTATTGCATAATATATAAGTATCAGTGAGAATTAGATACAGTACAAATCAAAAGAAAGAAAAATAAAATAATAAAATAAAAGAAGAAAAATAAAAGAAGCAAAAGGAAAAGCACCAAATAGGAAAGAAAAATCAGTCCTCGTGGTCCCCAGGCCACTGTAAATAGTCATGAAAGTATGTAGGGAGCATGGGGTCCACACCAGTCTGATAGTGACTGCTCTGAAAGTGTAAAGCAGCACGGTGAAGTGTGGACATCTGAGCCATCATGTGAGCATGCTGGGCCCCAAGTCGCTGGGCCCATGCTGGAGCATCCATGTCTGCTGCTGGTGGTGGTGGTGGTGGTGGTGCTGTGCTGCTAATCCTCAGCCTCCAACTTCGCAGCTGTGATACAGTTGGCTTCAATATAGGCTCTGTTCATAGGCGGTAAGATGCGAACCGTGGGGTTCACCTCAACACCCCTAGATCTACAGAGTGATGTAATAAGAGAAGGGAATCCAAGCCTGATCCTGGAGTTGGTGTCCGACGTGCCGACGCTAGCAGTAACTACTCTCCTATCTTCTTGGTGATGATCAGGGAAACGTCGATAACAACTCTGGTGAGGATAGAGTAAATGAGATGGGTCATGGGCATAACCACATCCGAAACATGCCAGTAGGATGAATGGTGGCCAGTATCAGAGCTGTCCACATCTGAGTAATGCTCCTCATATCCTTCCTGTGAATCCTAGCAGCATGTCGGTATGCGTTCCTCTCGAAGGAACGCCCTGGTAAGCAGAGAAGCTGTGCGGTCTCTATATCGAGGGGATCATTACCGTTGACACCAACGGCTCCATTCTGTCCTGGTACTGACAGTCCACCAGGTCCTGTCCTCCTCTATGGGCTGTCCGAGGAGGGCATGATTGCATTGCAATCAAATCTAATTACCCGTCCCCTCACATAAGACTCCTTCCTAATGTAACGCCTTGGTCTCCAATGACGTAGCTTAGAATTCCCTGACGATATCCGGGTCAAAGTAGTTGTCGGGGCGGCTAAGGCGGCCCCAACGCCTCCTGTGAATCTCAGCGGAGAAACTCCTCATACTCGCCCTCCTCAAGGAAGACTGGTCGCTACTTGATGAATTTGTAGTCGGCGATGTCAGGTAGTAGGCTTCAAAGGACTTGAGGTCCTTGAAGCGATGAGGGTCGAACTCAGGTTCCCTCTGGGGAGCCTTCTTGGCACCCCCTGTGCCCTTCCTAGAGGAACTAGGAGCACCAACATTCTTTGTACGGGCCATCTGCAAAAGAAATAAAATCAAAATTATTTATGCTTTATAATATTTAATTACTCATAATTATGAATAAATGGTCAATTTAGTTTCAAAAAATTAGAGCAATCAATCAAACAATTGTGCATAAAATTTGATTTTAATTTTTACCCAATAAATTCCAATTAATTAATTAAGACATGCTAGAGTGATCAGTTTAAGCAAGTCCTAAACAATCTAATCAGGCAAAAGTGAGAATTGAACTCATGCTCAAAAATCATGTCATCAGTAACATGCAACAGGGCATAATTATTTTTGTAAAGGCATGCAAAAATATCAGAGCAATTAATCATACATGCACTAACCAAAATAATTTGCATAAATTATTGAGCACTTTGAAAACTACCCCTAAGCAAACAGGAATATCTCACAAAAGATCCTAACCACATGCAAACTATTTTTAAACATTTATAAACATTGTTTCTTTCCTAAAGGGTCCTAGAATCCTAAACTTCCTATCCTAAGGCTATGCTTAAATAAAAATAAAAAATCAAAATTCCAATCGGTTAGAAAGGAAGAAAACTATAAAAACATACCTGGTGTGAAATCGGGAAATGAAAATGAGCTATATGAGTGAGAAACTGGCAAGAAAAGGGTCAAGATATCAGAGAAAAATCGAGGGAAGGAATCAGAGGGAAGTTCGCAATGAACTCCCTCGTTTCAAAAATTCGAAATTTAAACAGTGTTCCCTGCGCTTCACCCTGCGCTATAGCGCAGGGTTGAGCGCGTACTGCTTCAGAAGTTGAAGCGTGCCGTTGCGCTTCACCCTGCGCTATAGCGTAGGGTGAAGCGCAAAAACCAGAGAGTATTGTATTTCCAGTAAATGTTGCGCTTCATCCTGCGCTATAGCGCAGGCTGAAATGCAGATGTGCAATATTCTCTCTGCTTCTGCTACTCCTACTTGATTCCATGCATTCCTTTTAAATTTATATCCCCAATTTATCAATCTCCTAATTACACAGGTAATTCCTAAAACTAAAAATTAACAAAAGAAAAATAAAAATGAAAACAAAACTCACAAACACTGGGTTGTCTCCCAGGAAGCGCTTGTTTAACGTTTTTTTAGCTCGATGCCTGGTTTTGCAACCTCTCTTTATGGTGGCCTCAAGTGGAGGATGATGATTGACTCCATACCAGTTCTACCTTTGAGTTCCCATCGTCCATGTCAATCTGTGACTCTTCCTTCATTGTCACTGTCCTCCTCAGTATCAGATGTTGATCTCTATCTCCTTTTGAACTTGAACTCCCAAATTGACTCTGGGTGTTTTACCCTCATCCTAGGCTTCCTCAGAAATTCGGAGCCTGGCAGTTGTGAAGAGTTTTTGGAAATAGCATCAGTTTGTTGTAACTGGGGTACACCCCTGTCAATATGAAACACAATGTTTTCATCCTTTGAGCTCAATGCATATTTCCCTCGATCAACATCAATGATCATTTTAGCAGCCTTCATGAATGGTCTTCCTAAAATCAGGGGGACTTCAGTATCCTCCTCTCCTGTCTCTGCAATGTAGAAATCCACCACATATGCAAATTTATCCACACTTATTTGAATGTCCTCTACTATTCCATGTAGGCTTTGAGCAGATTTATTTGCAAGAAGCAATCTCACATTAGCAGGCTGACCTTCACATTACTCAACTTGTTAAAATAAGATAGCGGCATCAAATTGATGCTCGCTCCAAGATCTAATAAAGCATGAGTAGGGGGTAGATTACCAATAGAGATGGGTATAAAACCTACCTGGGTCAAGTGACTTACCTGTAACCAAGACCTTCTCTTCATGAGGTTCCTCTTGTTGGGCTGCTTTTTTCTTCATCTTGATGAACATTCTCCTCTTGAAGCAGTTGTTCCTCGAAGATGATTTCTTCTTCTCATCAAGCTCCTCCTCCTCTGACTTGTTTCCATCAGTAGCAATCAAGTTGCATTGTTCCTTTGGATTGGTTTGGGTCACCGTAGAGAAGTGTTGCTGCTGCCTCTCTGCATCTCATTTGCTAACTGACCCACTTGATTCTCTAGAGTTTTGATTGACGCCTCAGTGGTTTTCTTGAATCCACTAAATCCTTGCACTAATTCATCAATCTTACCCTCCAAAGAATTCAATTTATCATATGTTGAGGGCTGCTGTTGGTAGGGTGGTTGCCTTCCTCCATTCTAACCCCAACCAGAGTTGGTTTGGTTATTTCTCCAACCTTGAGAGTACTGATTGTTGTTGTTATTAGATAAATTCCCTTGCCTTCCCTGGTTACCCATGTAATTGACTTGCTCTTGATGTGTTTCTTGTATAGCACATTGACCATTCCGATGGTCACCTCCATAGAAGTCGCAAATCAATGGTTGGGCTTGGACGGGTTGCGAGTAGATAGCTTTCAGTTGTTGAGGGAGTGCCTTCAATGTCTCAGTGAGTGCTTCTATATGACGTTTGATGAGCTTGTTCTCTGCTAGTAGAGCATCACTTTGATTGAGTTCGAGCATCCCTTTTTTGGTAATTGTGCAGGTTTGTCTTCCACTTTGAGCTTGTTGATCATTCTATGCGAAATTGTTGATAATTTCTAGAGCTTGATCAACGTCTGTGGATAAGATTGTTCCTCCTGCTGCAGCATCTATGAATGATTGGAGTCTGAACGCAGTCCCTTGCAAAACAATTTAGTTGGGCTATGTCTTCAAGCCATGGTTGGGACACTTGCGCAGCAAAGATTTGAATCTCTCCCAAGCTTCACAAAGTGGTTCATTATCCCTTGTCTGAAGGTGGAAATATCTGCTTTGGCTTCAATTTGCTTCCCTGGTGGGAAGAATCTTGATAAGATATTCTCCTTAACCACACCCCAATTGGTTATACTTTGATTTGGGTGTGATTGCAGCCATTCCTTAGCTTTACCTATCAACTAGAAAGGAAATAAGCGTAAGTAAACGATTTCAAAACTACCTTCATCGAAACCCATAGTACCAATCAATTCATAAGAATTAGAGAGATGAGTATTTGGATTTTCATGGTCCAATCCAGCGAATTGATGTGCACTAATGAGGTTAGATGTGCAGTCTTCAACTCCAAAGCTCTTGCATTGGGTGGCAATACAATGCTGGAGAAGTGACGTGGTCCTTGATGGGAGATGTATCTCCTAATGTCCTCCTTCTTGGAGCTTCCTCTTCTGCCATGTTTTTGGTTTCTTCATCAATTAATCTCCTTCTTCTCCTCCTCGAGTTTCTACCTCTGTTCCTTCGCGACGTCCTTTCGATTTCCGGGTCAAACTGAAGTTATTAGGAGACGCCTGACCTCTCAGAAGCTAAACAAGAAACTTGAAAAAGGGGTAAGTGTTGAAGAATTTTTTTTGTAATTAGATAATAAAATTAATATAATAATAGTAATCCTAAAAAAAAAGAAAATAAATAATAAATTCCTAAGATAAAATGAAAACTTGATAACTAAACCGCCAAGGTCTACACAAAGTGAAAACCGTTCCCCGACAACGGCGCCAAAAATACTTGATGTGTTTCTGGAAAGCGAACCACAAATCCAACAGTATAATAGTAAGAAGAGTATCGTATCCACAGGGAACAGTTAATTTATGTAGATTGTGATTTATTTATCAAGAGAAAGCACGGTTTAGAGTGTAGTTGCGGAATTGTAAATAGAAAGTAAATATCAATTGGAATTAGAAAAGAGTTAGAGACACTTTACTTGGATTAGGATTGGACTTCATCTCATCGCACCCTTTATGCATTTAAAAACTATCTATTATTTTAGGTTTACTCTATAATACTATAGACAAACTTTATTGCTAAGACCCCGAGTTACCAACGAGCCTCGCACACTCAAAGGTAATCCATGCAGGCTCTCCCAAGCGACAGACTTACCCTCGGCTTATTTTGCTCTCTTTTGTTCACTTTGTAAAGGACTAATTGAAATACGGGGCCTACCAAATAAAGTATATACCTTCGCTAGAGTACTGTCACTACCCATCGCTCATTAGATATACCCACACCTCTCGCTTCTGGGATTCACATCAACTAATCCTTTGCTATCGGTAATTCAAAAACCAAGCCTAACATATTGGAACGCCCTTCATTAGAGTACTCACACTACCCATCAATCATAAGCAACGCCCCCGTAAAGGACCTTGGCTACCGAGTCCTCTTATCCAATCAGAGAGTGAGTTTCTTCAGAATCCGCTACCCCCCACTCTCAATCCTAGTCAAAACTAACAAAGTCAAGACTAGCCTATAACTCCAGACGCAAGCATGGAAATTAGGAATTAGTACAGCATAAGATTACCAATATTATGACAGAGAGCACAAAAATATAATATAGAATTACATACACTTGGGGATAGAATCAATTACATCCATCCAATCCTAATGGAGAGTTTAACTACACAAGGTAGCCATACAAACCACCGAAGATGCTGTCACCATCTTCAATCCTTGTGAAGCGTTCCTCCTTTCCTACTCTAAACTAGCTCTGGTACATTACACTGAAATAAGACTGAATTACAATGATCGTGCACTATTCAGCGACTCTGGGATTGGTGCAAGTGGTTCCTATTTATAGACTAAGGAAAGACAAGCAATTTGGGGAGAAATCTATCTAAAAACGGCAACAGGGAGCAAATCAGCGTGACCTGCGCTCCAGGCTGCGCTACAGCGCAGGATGGGCGCAACTTCCGAGAGTCTTCGCTTCACCCTGCGCTATAGCGCAGGTGAAGCGCGGGTAGCGTCATGCAGCTCCAACTTTCTCTTTTTAATCTTGATCTCTCCCCGAGATTGGTTTTGGCAGATTTGTCTTTCCTTTTTCCCTTTTCTTGATGATATCTTTTTATTTGTGAGAAATCTTGATTTAATTGGGAAACTTGTCTGCAGGATCCTTGATTGATTGGCAGTGATCTCCCTCATTAATGGCTTCAAATCTCTAAAATCTTCATTAAATACTTCAATCAATCTCAATCTTGCAGATATCTCCCTCATTTAATGTTTTTATTCTTCAAATCAAATATTTGCAATATCCTGCAAAATCAGCAATATTTCTATCAAAATAGCATCAAATTCAAATCTTAGATTAATAAATACAATTTCTCTAATATTTAATAAAATGGATTAAACTGGGGAAAATTACCATTTTATCCTTGATAAGTGAACTAAAAAGTACTCTAATTTATCAACTCATTTTCACTTATCATATGCTCATGAGGAATCTTGATATATATTTTGAACTATGTGTTGGTGATGGAAATTTTACTAAGTATTTTCATCAATAGAGACTTCTTAGAAGAACCAATTCAAAAATATTTGTTGATAATAATAAATAAATAATTCGAATCTGGATATGAAAGAGATATGTATTAGCATTTTATCCAATTAAAAGGATGATGATTTCGAATTCTTCACTTGTCTAAAAAGCACAAGCTTGTTCGAATGCTATGATCATAAATACATGATAAGCATGTTTTAATTCGAGAGGTTTTGGGTAATATCTTAGAAAGATTTTGAATCATATTCCTGAAGGAAATTAAAAAAGAATCATTTACATATATGCATTCGAAGTTAAGATCGAACTTAAAGATACAAAGCCACTGAAGAAATAAAGGACATTGTATTCATAATCAATATTGTTTGATTTACAAGAGATGTTCTTTCGAACTACAAAAGGAAAAATATAAAAGATATAAAGAAAAGAGCCACTCCAAGGTATAAGTCTTCAATAAAATAGTCTCTAGTTCTTATTTTCTTAGCCATGGTCTTCAACAGGTCTTCAACAAAAAGACAAACATCCCCCGTGGTCTTCTTCCTCTTCCCCAAGCTTGGATGCTAAACTAGGATATGGAGGATGTTAGAAGTGCCCTGAAGCATATGGGCACTCCCAACTAAAGGAGAAATCAAGAGAATTGTTACCTAAGAATGCCTAATAAATGCCTTATTTTGGCTATAACGTTTCGACCCAAAGGATCATTATGTAAAGTTAGAAAAACTTCTAACATTGGCCATTACGTCGACCAAATCCAACAATGGAGCCAGTAGAGATTAGGTCGAACGTAATAGCCAATATCAGAAACCTCTCAATTCGAAATATAAAGATAAGAAGAGGAAGAAAAAATAATTCGAAGGAAAGAAGAAAAAGGAGGTTGAGAAGTTTAAACTTCTCCAGAGATGGAAGAAGAGATGATGGAAGATTAGAGAAAAGGTTCTTCTGTTCTGAGAATAAGGGATGAAGAGAGAATGAGGAATGAAGCTCCATTTATAAGAAGTGATGGTGGACGGTGAAATAAATGCACCTGCAAAACAACCCAGTACTGAAGAGAGTCAAAACTGAAATGAGTTAGACATTCATAAATGCAGAGTACATGCAAGCTTATCAAGAAAAGTGTGACATATGGCAGAAGCAGAATAAAAGCACGTGAGGTAAAAAAAACCAAAGGCAAATTCAGAAGAGGAATTCGAAAAAAGAATTCGAAAGAGGGGAATTCAGAAGATCATGACAGGATAAATCAGAGGAGATTTCGAATTAAGAGAAATTCGAAAAAAGAGTTCGAGAGAATAAGTTCATATGATCATGACAAGAGAAAACAGAAGAGTTTTTTTGAGTCAATACTAAAAAGAAATTCGAAGATGGTTATGAAAATTCGAATCTACAGTTGGAGGTTGAAATTCGAAATATGGACATTCAGATCAATCCAAGATGAATTCGAAGAGAATAAGAGTAAGGGATTAAAACTGAGTCTTTTTTGACAAGATTTTTAAAGACATTACCTCCGAGGTTCAAATTGAAGCAAAAGTTCGAAGAAGGAAGATACACGTGGAAGATATCCAATGGAAGGAAGACACTTGTCTGGTTATAGATTAGGCAGTTAAAAATCTGGCACACGTGTCTATTGTAAAGTAGTTAGCCTTTAGAATAAAAAATCTACAAACAGGATTAGTCATAAGTTAAAAGGACAATTTTTCACTCTACATACTTAGATTTCACTCGAAAGCATATTGTCTACATACATTCACAGACTACATGCTATCTTGAGAAGATTTCAAAAGCATGTCAGTCTGAGATTCGTCATTTAATATACTTTTTTCATTCTTAATTTTCCAGTTCTTATTTACTTTAATGTTGAACTTTTTCTTTTTCCTACTTCTACTTCTTAGTGCATTTAATTTTTATAGAACCTACTAAGAGGACTTGATTTCAGTCCTATATCGATTCATATGAATCTTTTACTAAAAATCACAATAAACACTATGCAATGGAACAAGATTAATAGTTGATCAGTTAGGTTCTAATGTTATTGGAGCAACTGTTATTACAGGAACACATTAGTTGGGAACAAAGGTTTTCATTCCTCGAATGAATTTAATTCCATCTGATAATCTCACCCCATTAAAGTTTCAACAAAGATAGTTTCCATTGTGTCTTTGCTTTGTTATGACCATAAATAAAACTCAAGGCCAAACATTGTCACATGTTGGTATGTATTTACTGAGGCCTGTATTTTCGCATGGTCAATTATATGTTACTATATCTAGGGTTAAATCTCGACAAGGACTAAGAATTCTTATATATGATGAGAACTTTAAGTGTTGTAATGTTACAAAAAAATATAGTCTAGAAAGAAGTGTTCAAAAGATTTAAATGAAACAAATTGATGATAGTGTTTATTTGTAATTATTAGTTTGACTATTTCATGTTTCCAATTCCATTTTATTTCTTTACTTCATTATACTATTAAATTACAACAAGTATCAAATTAAATATTAAAAAATATTTTTCTTATTAGTTAATATTTCCATATATTAAACCGTGTTAAATATCTTATTAAGTATATAATCTATTTGAATAATAAATAAGTGCATCGTACGGGTTGGACACTAGTTTACCAATATTCCTGAGAACTAGTTGATATCGTCCTTGCCAAATACAATACTTTAAATGCTAGTCTAGAAAACGAGGTTATATAATTTCTACATATCTCAATATGCAACAAATTTAACACTTAAACAATTTGAAGATGGTAAAACTTGCTCTAGTTCCTTTTCTCTAAATGCAATTTCTCAAATGTGATTGTCATACAAGCTTTCTAGATTGGATGTTGATTGTCACATTTGAGAATTACATTTGAGAAATTGCACTTAGAGAAAATGAACTAGAGCTATATTTTACCATCTTTAAGTTGTTATCATGTTAAATTTGTTGTTTATTGAGAGATGTAGAATTTATAATAACCTTGTTTTCTAGATGAGCATATATATTACTTAAAGCATTGGATTTAGTAAGGACGATTTCAATTAATTCTCAAGGAATATTGGTAAATAACCAACTTACAACTAAATATTTCTACGTTGGATACAGTTAACAGGAGCCAAGACTTTCTATTCTCCATAATGTTACTAAGAACTTGTCTTCCTATAGACAAAATAATTTTAGGGACTAATGTGAATAATTCTTAATATTATAGGGACTAATTTGAATCCACCATGTCATTTAATGTGACAGTCAGCACTCAGTTAATACCGTCAACCATTTTGGACTAAAGTAAATGATAAAGATAAAATTCAAAAATTAACGAATATGTTTTGAAATCTCATGGGCTAAAGTGCATGGAGCTAATAAAATCAATGACTTATATGGGGTTTACTTAATGTTATGGGTGGCTTGATTCAAATTTAAGATAAAAAATTAATATAGATTATATTTATTTATTTGTTTTGTTTAATTTGATTAGATTTTTGAATTATTTTTCTAATAAATCCAAACTACACCCAATTCAATTAAAGTCATATTAGTTTGATCCAAGTCATTAAATTAAAACAAAACGTATAATATTATGAGTTTTTAAAACTTCATCTTCACATGATTTTTTATTAAAAAGTTTAAATTTTATATTATTATAAGATAAAAAAGATTTCATTTTCTTAATGATTTTAAACATTACTTAAAATAATTTCAAATATTAATATTTCTTTTGATTAATATTTAACATTTTCTTCAAATATAATTTTATATAGTGTTTGTGGTGATTTTAGTTAAAGATTCATATGAATCAATATGGGACTGGAATCAAGTCCTCTTGGTAGGTTCAATAAAATTAAGTGCACTAAGAAGTAAAAGTAGGAAAAGAAAATATGATTTGACAATAAATTAAATAAGTAAATCAGAAAATTAACAATGAACAGTATATAAAATGACGAATCTCAAACTGACATATTTTTAGAATCTTCTCGGGATAGCAAGTAGTCTGTAAATATGTGTAGACAGTATGCTTTCTTCGAGTACAATCTTAGCATGCAGAGTGAAAAATTTTTTGTCCTTATGACTTGCTAATTTATCCTATTTATAGACTTTTTACCTCTAACGGCAAACTAACTTACAACAGACACGTATAAAAAATTTCTAACTACCTAATCTTTGGCCGAACAGGTGTCTTCATTCCATCAGATGTCTTCCACGTGCTTGCTTCTCTTCATTGAGTCTTCGAACTTTCTTCAAAATCTTCTTCAAGAAAAACCAAGTGTAAAAGTCTTTATTCGAAATCTTCCTTTGCTCGAAATCTAGTCTCATTATTTGCTTGGAGCTATTCGAAAATGGAGAGCTTTTTCTATGCCTCCAGACCTTCAAAATTTTATTAAAACTTATTTCGAATTATCTTTCTGTTGAATTCAAAATTTATCTCTGATATACTCATTCTCATATTTTCACAATTTTGATGTTATATGCCTCTATTTCAATACATACCATGTGGTGGATTATCATAGGTCATCCTTTTTTCCCACGTTTTTATTCTTGTCTCTGTTCATATCCCATACGTTTCTTGTATTTATAGAGGTCCAATCATCTTACATTTTTACTCCTTTTTAGTTATTGGACCATTCACCTGTGCATTTATTTCACCGTCCATGGTCACTCATTATAAATGAGCTACCTTCCTAATTCCTTCTTCATCCCTTCTCATAGCAGAACCTTTACTCCATTCTTCTTTCATCTTCCCCTTTTCATCTTTGAAGAAGTTTAATCTTCTTCCTTCCTTTCTTTCTTCTCCTTTCGAATAGGCTTCTTTCGATTAAACCACTCTTCTTTTCCTTATCCCCTACTTTGAATATAGAGAAGTTTCTGATATTGGCTATTATGTTCGACCTAATCTCGAGTGACTTCATTGTTCGATTAGGTCGACGTAATGGCCAATGTTAGAAGTTTTTCTAACTGTTCCTAATGATCATTTGGGTCAAACGTTATATCCAAAATAGGGCATTTATTAAGCATTCTTACCTAATAATGCTCTTGATTTCTCATTCAGTTAGGATCTCCTATGTCCTTTGTGGCATTTCTAACATCTTCCATATCCTAATACAACATCCAAGCTTAGGAAGGAGGAATATGAGGAATGAAGAAGAAGACCATGGGGGTGTTTGCCTCTTTTGCAGACTGTGGGGGATGTTTGTCTTTTTGCCGAAGAACTGTTGATGACCATAGTCGAGGAGAAAAGAAGAATTGGTTACTATTGTTATCGAAAGAACCAGGGATTGAAGACTTTTAGTTAGGAGGAATCCCTTTACTTGTATTATTATCCTTTCCTTTGTAATTCGAAAGAACATCTCTTATAGTTCAAGCAATACTGAATAATATGTTCTTTACTTTTTCGAATGACTTTTGTCTTCAATTGTAATCTCAATTTTCGAATCACTACAAGAAATTTCATTTCTAGCGACAGCCATGGGTCGTTGCTACACAAGGAAAGTCGTCTCTACAGACTGCGTAGCGAAGACTTAGAGACGGCCCGTGGACGTCGCTAAGTGTCTCGTCGTAAATACAGTAGCGACGGCTGACGTGAGCCGTCGCTACCTAGAGACGGCTTAGCTGTCGCTGAAGCCGTGTCTAAAAACATGGTCGTCGCTAAGATTAATTCTTTTTTTAAATTTTTTTTATCTAGAGACGGCTGTAGTGACGGCCACGACCGTCGCTATAGGTATATATATATTTTAAATTAAATTTATTATTATTTATTTTATTTTAATAATTTATTAAATTTATTAATTATTTATTAGTTTATTTTAAATTAAATTTAGTATTATTTATGTTATTATTTATTAAATTTAAAATTATAAAAACAATACTAAAAAAGCATATATATATATAAATATAGACACAAACTCTGTTAAAAATAATAAATAAAACATAAACATAAAGAAATAAATGGCAGAGGCGGCGCTGGGGCTGTGGGGTTGGCTACTCGTCCTCATCATCCACCGATTGGTCATCCACGGCGGGATCATAATGGGGGTGTGGCTGCGCCTGAGCGGGAGCCTGACCGGCAGCCTGAGCGTCCAGGATCCGTTGCATTTGTCCTCGGAGTCATGTTAACTGATCCTCCAAATCTGCAGCCTTCTCTATGGCTTGCCGAGATAGCTCCTTGCTACTTCGACTTCCTGGCGCAACGCCTCCTGTTGGCAATTAAAATAAATTGCCTTGATAAAAATGTGTACATATGCCAAAAATATATGAACACTCAAGAACTAATTTCACACACAATTTTTTCTTTTGTTGATGAATAATACACTCACAAACTTGGCATTTGTTAATAGCCAACTTACACACTCAAGATGACACAAAAACTTGTTGAAGTTTTTCTCTCAATTTCTAACACTCACCTTGATACTTAAACTAACTAATACCACACCTATTTATACTAAAACATAAACTCTAAAACCAACAAAACAAGCCACCTTTTGTGACTTTTAAATCAAGCATGCATGGTTGTTAAATTACTAAAATGATAAGTTTCAAATCTTGACTTTCAATAGCATGATAATCTAATTTTCATGCCATATAAAACCAAAACAAAGATTATAGCATGTAGGTTAAAATCTTGACTTGAAGCATGATAATCTAACATGCATGCCATATAAGAACAAATGATAGATTATAGCATGCATATCAAGTTGCCAAGTTTTAATTTCCAACACCTCCTCTCTAGAATGTCGTGACCCGGACCCGTCAATACTCTCGCCCGGGTGAGCCCGGGACTCCTGAGTCAAGTTGGTCACACCTGGACGAATGTTGGAGGCCAAGTCCTCAATGCCATAACAACGGCCTCGGGTCTTGCCACCCGCAACATCCCTCCAGATCTCCAGCTTGGTGGAGGCATCAGTCATGTAGGTGTCCCCTATCTGTGACTCCACCTCCCTCAGGCGCTCCTTGTAATTTGTCTATTCAGGTAAAAGTAAAATTAGTTATATAGTTATATATTCAATTGCATAAATATGAAATTATATAAAAAACACTTATAAACAAACACTTACATAGGTGGACCGGGCCCGGTCATCTACCCAGCCACCACCCTTTTTGGCGTGGGTGGCAGCAAAGAACTCGTCCAACTCAACCTCCCGCCTAAGCTGTCGAGCCTACAACGGAAATTTTCATAAATTAATTAATTTAACAACAAATAGAAATATAATACATAAGAGTGTTTGTTTATACATACCATATCCAACGCCACCTCATGGTGGGCCCTGCGGCCCGTGGTGTTGACTGCACCCCCGCGCTGAGAAGTCCGGTTGCTCTTGTTACGAGCGAACTTCCTCTTGAATTCCGCAGAGTCCCAATAGGCCAAAAGACCCTCCTAGGCCTCCTCACCACACCAAGTGAGCAACCCTCTGCTCGTACACCTTCTTGATTTGGGCCTCATCGGAAGGGACCCAAGTAACTCGGCTCTGCAAAATAAAAATATGGTAAGTCCTGCCAAATTGCCATATCTAAGAAAAAAATTTAGAGTTGATAGGGTTTTTAATTACCGTGAACTCCCCCCACCACCTGTTCCTAACATCCTTCGGGGTGACCTCCTAAAGGTAGTGAGGACCCCATAACTGTGCTCGGATCGCATGACCAATAGCTGCTATAGGTAGGGCGTTAGGCACCCACCTGCCAAATAAAATATTCAATATTAACAGTTAAACAATTAAAGATTAAATATTAATATCATTTCTAAAGAAGAAAATAAAATTAAACAAACTCACCACCGACCAAATGGCCGGATAATAACCCGACCTCGAGTGTCTGTCTCATAAGGTCTGCTTGACCCGGCACCCTGGAACCGAGCTGGCTCCTCATCAGCCTCCTGGTCAGCATCCCTATCCAGGTCATCCTGAGCGTCGTCGGCGTCTAGGTCGGGCACAGCGTCCTCCTGCACTGGAGGCATCTGAACTAATCCCGGTGTCGGGATGAACCTCATACCATCGAACTGCGCCTGACCAGATGGTGGAGGGGAGGAAGAAGAAGAAGTCTGCATGGCGCCCACCGGCGCTGAAGTAGATGGATGCTCCGGCATCTGATCAACGTGTGAGTGAGAGAGGTTGGCCCTCTCCCGTATCGCGCGAGCTGCCTATTGTCGTAGCTCTCCCAGAGGGATGGACCTCCCTCTACTAGGTGGGATCTTCTCTCCACCTCTACCACGCATCCTGGGCACTAATGAGTAGGGCTGTAAAAGAGCTAAGCCGAGCCGAGTACGTGAAGCTCAAGCTTGGCTTGTGAAAAAAAAGGGTTGGCTCAAGTTTGGCTCATTTATTTAAACGATGTCAAACTTAAAGTTTGGGCTTGACTTGTTAAAGAAAAACAAAGCTTGGGCTTGGCTTGTTTAGCTCATTTATAACTTCATTTATTTTGCTCTTATGAAAACTTTTTTTAAATCACTTTTAAAGTTTATGAATTTAGTATTTAATAAATATTAAATTATAATATAAAAATCAAAATATATTTTTAATATATGATATATAGTTCAAAAATTCTAAAATATTATATTTTTCGAAATTCAATACATCACTTCTTGACTAATATATCAAATATTTCAATACTTATTTTTAAATATATAAAGTAATTATTTTATTATTTATTTTAAAATAAATTTGTAACTATATATTTTATTTTTCTATTAATCTTACTTTACTTTAATTATTATATATATTTAATAAGCGAGCTATTCACGAGCTCTTAATGTCAAACTTATAAGGCTTGGGCTTGGCTCATTTAAATAATCAAGCTCAACTTTAAGCTTGAGCTTGTTTGTTTAATTAAACAAACGAGCTTGATCGAGCATTTAACAAGCCGAGCTCAAATAGTTCACGAATAGCCCAGCTCATTTACAGTCCTACTAATGACTATAGTCATTATATAAAAAATAATTAATTATATAAATTAAAAAAACTAATACATATTACTAATATACTAATTAATAAATAATTACTAATATAATTAATAAAACTAATTGTAATTACTACAGACATTATAAAATAAATAAATTAATAAATTAATAAAACAAATAAATTAATAATTACAAATAAATAAAATAAACTATTAATTACAAATAAACCTAATTCCTATATCACATTAATAAATTAATAAAAAAAATAAACTATTAATTTCAAATAAATTGATTGGAGCTTTTAAAAAAACTTACTTGTTGCGACTCCGAAAAGGGAATAACTCTGAAACAAACTATTGAGTCTCAAAATATTATTAAGGAAATTAATAATGTTTAAAGTCTCACAAAATCCTAAGTTTTAATGGATAACAAATTTGATTTAAAAGAATCACTCTATATAAGAACAGTTTCACTTGAAGTTATTTTGCTTAATTGTTTTAGCAAGCTTATGAAGAGTAACCCTCTAATAAAATTCAACTCTCTGAAGATGAACATGTTGATATGAGGAACTCTCTGAAGAGCAAAGACCTGCTGAAGTTCACTCTACCTTCTGATGTGTTACAAAATTCAAGATTAAAGAAGAACTGTTGAATACCTACAACGTAGCATTGACCAAAGTCTGAAGGCTGTCTACTCAAGACTTAAATGCATCTTTAACGTCTGAAGCAAGTTTGATTCAATTAAGGAATATTACAGAGATCCCTTTATGTAGTGTTTCAAGTCTTTCATCAAAAAGGGAAAATGTTGTAACCTGGTACCTGCACATGTCAGACTCTGGTACCTAACCCTGTTACTCAAAGTCAGAAGCTTTAAGGAGACTGTTTCACAACATCTTAAATAGAATTTAATGCTATCTCTCAACGGTGGATAAGCAATCTTCAAGGATTAATTTCTGAACTCTATATAATGCTTCATGGAAGACTTTGAAGTGACGGCCAAGGAAGAAAGAGAAGAAAACTCATCAAGCAAAACGCTGCAAATTTAAGTTGCTATTCTCTGATAATCCTTGTACTTAGAAAACTTTCATTGTATCCTCAGTTTATACTCAGTTATCCTTTGTACAAGATATTTCTCTGTTTAAGTTTCTCACGAACTTAAACATTCTTTTACTGTAAACACTTTCAAAGTGTCTGAGAGCCTGGACAGGCTTGGTGGAACAAACAATACTTTGGCTTGAGTCTGGAGAGGCTTGTCTGTAAAACAATACTTGGGTTTTAGCCTGAAGAGGCTGTGGATAAAATAATACTTGTAACTGTGATCAGTTAGTGGAAATCCTTTCCTGGTTTAGCATTGGGACTGGACGTAGCTCACTGAGTTAGTGGGTGAACCAGGATAAATTTCTTGGCTAAGTTCTCTTAACCCTTACCTCTTTACTTTCAGTTTTTATCTAACAAAGGAGGGTTTAGAAAAGTGATAATATAAATCTGCGCAGCAAAACATTTCTGGTTTATCATATAAAACTATTTCAAGAACTATTTTAATCGACCTGCTAAAGCATTTCAGCAAGTCTCTGAAAATCCAGTTTGAGCAAGTTGCTCAAAACTTTTGATAATCACATTGCATGTGAAAGGTTTTAATAAAATCTGTAAAGAATTATAAAACACTATTCAACCCCCCATTTCTAGTGTTTCCTGTGGTTTCTACAATTGGTATCAGAGCTCAACCTCGGGTTGAGCATCTAACAAGTGTTGAGGGAAGTAGATACAGATGGAAACCTCAACAAGCTACATTGCCTACATCTTAGAAGGAGCATCTGTAACCAGGCCTCCAATCTTCAACAGAAAAGATTATTCTTTCTGGAAAGAACATATGAAGTTGTTCATGGAAAACTACAATCTAGATCAATGGGATATAGTTTCTGATGGTGACTATGTTCCCATGAGAAATGGAGTACCCATTTCCAAAGCTGAGTGGTCCCATGAGCAGAAGACTAAAGTTCAACTCAATGCTCAAGCCAAGCTCTACTTGATCTGTTCTCTGAATAAAACTGAGTATGATATGGTTAAAGGACTCAACTCTACCAAGGATATATGGGATTAGCTAGCTTCATATGATCTTATAGAAGATGAAGATTACAAGTCTACAGAAGATCAAACTTCAGGAAGTGAAGATGATTCATTTGAAGAAACAACTGTGTGCTTTATGGCAAATCAAATCATCCCTAAAGGTTCTGATCCTAAGGTAACATCCTTAACTCTTCTTGATGAATATGATGATTTAGTTGATAGTACCAAGGAACTCTTCAGAAAGTATAAGAAACTTTCAAGTGCATATGTTGCTGTATGCAACAAAACAAGGATTTTGAAAAAGAAAATCTTATACTTAAAGAAGAGCTTCAGGTACAAGAGAATAGTAAAGTCAAAAATCTACTTGAAGAAAAACAGAAACTTCAAGGACAGATTTTGGAACTTACTAAAGACCTAGCCAACTTTACTGAAGGAACCAGTAATTTTAATAGATTATTGAAAACTCAGAAAAGGTTTAAAGGATAAAAGAGGCTTAGGTTTCTCTGAAAAGCTATCACCCAAATCATCAAAATCTAAACTGCCTAAAAAGGATAAGAAAAAGGTTGATGGGTGTCCTCATTGTGATAAACACAGATTATTTAAATCTGACTGTAAACAGGATGAGGAACCTGTACCTGTGACTGACCCTGGTGGACCCAAGAAAGTATGGGTACCAAAACTTCTTATTATTTCTCTTGCAGATGTTCTAAACAAATCAAAGAAAACTCCCAAAATCACTGCAGAAGAATGGATGAAAGGAACTCTTAATGAAAAGAGGGTTTATGTTCCAAGAACCTTCAACATAAGCTGCTGAAGCAACAAAGGCATCTCTGGAAACAATGTTGAGTCTCAGCTAATGCATATCATCAACTCACATTATTAAGTATCCCTACTGGTAACATTGTTTAATATTGCAATCTTTAAATATCTGAGATTAATTGAATATTTGTGAAATTATGTGTGTGCATGTGACCTTCGGAAATTTACGAACTTTCTGAAATGTGTGTCTGCTGAAATTTATACTTGTTGAAATTGTATGAACTTGTCGAACACATACTTTCTGAAATTAGCACATTGATGACGTGGTATCCTGAGACGGTTGGCTTTTCACCTGTCTTTTGAAACTGCACGATTGCACGTCTCCCCAAGTCTGCGCAGTCTGTAACTGTCATCATTAATGCTACCTGAGCCTATATATACATTATGGGAAGCTATTCAACAGTTACTCTCTCTTGCTTCCTCTTGCTGTCAAATCTCTCTCTGCATCCCTTAAGTTTTCAGAATCTCATAAGTTAACCTAATTTCTCCAAGCTTCTCTCTGCAACTGCAATGGAATCCAAGAAGCAAGTCTCTGCTTCTTCAAGAGATAAAATTAAATAATAATCATTGTCATGCGATAGTTTACACGTCACAAAATTAAATCCATGTCAGCAAACTCTGCTAAATATTTAATAGGAGGCTAACGATAGGATTAGATTTGTTCAATTTTTAAAGAAGAAAGACCAAAATTGAGCAATTAAAACTAAGGGGACCAAAATTGAGCAATTAAAACTAAGGGGACCAAAATCACCCATTTACAAAAGTATAGGGACCAAAAATGTATTTATGCCATGATTAATTAAAAACTCTTATTAAATAAGATCATAAAAGGTCAAAATAAATGGAAAAGAAAGAGAAAAGTAGAAAATAATTTTAAATACTAAAGTTCAAATATATAAATTTAAATTAAAAAATTAATTAGTTGATCCATTGATCAAATTGGTTTGAGTTTTTTTCTGCTAAGCAAAAGAATTAATTAATTGAGAGTACAAGGGGTACACCAACCCTAAATACAAGAAAAAGTATAGCCCCCTAAAAGACAAACACTACTCCCAGCCAGCCACCCAAAAGGAGTGACAAAAAAACTAATAAAGAACAACCCCTCCTGTAAACTAAAAATACCAAAACCAAATCAAATGAATGACAACAATGAAATAGTCAAAGCCGGATCAACAATAACCAAAAATTAGGTGAGAACATCAACATCAATCTTCACAGGAATAGTATCAAGTGCAATGCTCCCCAAAAGCCAGTTGGAGAAATTGGTCAGCCAAAAGATCTGAATTCCAAGCATAGATAAGGTTTTTCTAGGAAGAACTTCAATTCACCCATGAGACTCATTTCAAATTCACCTTTCATAAGATCAGAAAATTCTTCACACATTTTCACATTAGTAGATCCAAATATTATATCATCAACATAGATTTGAACAATGAGAAGATCCTTCTTGAAAGTTTTTCTAAAAAGAGTAGTGTCAATTTGACCTCTTGAAAATTGATTTTGCAAAAGAAAGGTGCTCAATCTTTCATACCAAGCTCTAGGGGCTTGTTTCAAACCATATAAAGCTTTAGTTAATTTGAAAACATGAGTAGGATACTTTTTGTTCTCAAAACCAGGAGGTTGGTGCACATAGACCTCCTCATTTTATGAAACCATTTAAAAGGCACTTTTCACATCCATTTGATAGAGATTAAAGTTTTTAAATGCAGCAAAAGCAAGAAGGATTCTAATAGCTTCTAATCTAGCTACTGGAGCAAAAGTTTCATCAAAATCAATACCTTCTTGTTGGTTGTAACCTTGAGCTACTAACCTTGCTTTGTTTCTGATAACTTTACCTTCTTCATTCATTTTGTTTCTGAATACCCATTTAGTGCCAATTATGGTGTGATTGTTTGGTTGAGGCACAAGAGTCCAGACCTTGTTTTTCTCAAACTGATCAAGTTCTTCTTTCGTGGCATCAACCCATGATTCTTCATCAAGTGCTTCTTGTACATTTTTTGGCTCAACTTGAGAGAGAAAAACAGTGTCATTTGCTCCTGTTAATTGTCTTCTTGTTCTTACTCCTTCCTCAACATTTCCAATTACTTGGTTATGAGGATGGTAAGTTACAGATTTCCAGCTTCTGGGCAGATTCTGCTTCTGACAGTCAGAATCTTCTCCAGAAGCACCTACAGCTTCTGTAGGATCTGCAGCTTCTGCAGATTCAGCATCCTTTTCTGTAGAGCTGTGATTTTCAGAGGACACATTCTTTGGCTGACTTTCATCATCAGAATCTTGTTTGTCACATGCTTGAGAAGGAGAGTTAGCATCATTGAAAATAATATGCATGCTTTCTTCTGTTGTCTGATTCTTGAGGTTATATATTCTATATGCTTTGGAAGTGATAGAATACCCAAGAAATATTCCCTTTTCAGATTTAGCATCAAATTTTTCAAGGTTATCCTTATTGTTCAATATGTAACATTCACTTCCAAATATGTGAAAATAAGCAATGTTGGGTTTTCTTCCTTTCCACAGTTCATAAGGAGTTTTATTAAGGATGCTTCTGATAGAAACTCTGTTAAGTATGTAGCATGCAGTGGAGACAGCCTCTCCCCAAAAGTATTTTTGAATACCACTATCACTTAACATAGTCCTTGCCATTTCTTGAAGGGTTCTATTTTTCCTTTCTACAACTCCATTTTGTTGTGGAGTTCTAGGACAGGAGAAGTTGTGAGAAATTCCATTTTCATCAAAATAGTTCTTGAAAAAGTAGTTTTCAAATTCCCCTCCATGGTCACTTCTTACAAAAGCTACCTTTTGGTTTCTTTCATTTTGAACTTTCTTGAGAAAGATCTTGAAAGACTCAAGTTTCATCCTTAGTAGCTAAAAACAAAACCCATGTGAATCTAGAGTAATCATCTACTATCACAAGCCCATATTTCTTTCCTCCCAAGCTAGGTGTTTTAGTAGGACCAAAAGATCAATATGTAGTAACTCTAGTGTTCTTTTGGTGGTTATTATATTTTTAGGATGAAAGCTAGATTTGGTATGTTTTCCTTTTACACATGCTTCACACATTTTATCTTTATCAAATCTTAGTTTTGGCAATCCTTTGACAAGTTCTAGTTTGGATAACTTAGAAATGGACTTCATGTTTAAGTGACCTACTCTTCTATGCCAAATCCATTTTTCATTTTCAAAAGAAGCAAGACAGGTTTGATGTGGGAGTTTCTCTAGACTTATGCTATATAGATTCTTACTTCTAATGCCTGAAAACAATACCCTTTTAGTAGATGATTCTCTAATCTCACAAAATGTAGGTTGAAACATAACTTCATAGCCATTATCACATAATTGACTGATGCTAAGAAGATTATGTTTTAACCCTTTCACATAATATACATTATTGATTGGGTAGAACCTTCCATACCTACCTTTCCAATACCTTTGATTTGAGCCTTGTTGTTGTCTCCAAATGTTACTGTTCCACCTTCCATCATGTGTAGTTGAGTGAATTTGCTTTTGTTTCCAGTCATGTGTCTGGAGCATCCACTGTCCAAGAACCATAGCTCTTTCTTCTTGGATCCTCTTGTTTGTTCCTACATCAGAGAACAACAATGATTTAGGTACCCAAATTTTCTTGGGTCCTGTGATGTTAGATACCTTTCTTCTGGTACTCTTATTTCTTCTGTAACAGTTTTGGTCATATTGTCCAAATCTGTTACACCAAGAGCAATGAGGAGGTTTCCTTTTGGCTGGAACAAAAACTGTTTTGTGTGTTTTTGTGTTTTTATCTAAAGTAAATCCTAATCCTCTTTTATCAGAGGTTTCCCTACTGTTTCCTATTAGTTGATTTAGATTATGAGTGCTATTAACAAATTTACATAAATCACTTTGAAGTTCATCATTTTTCTTCTGCAGAAGCATATTTTCTTTCTGCAGTTCTGCAGTTTTTTCTGCTTCTGCAGAGTTACTCCTTACAGTTTTGATTTGTTCAGATAACTTAGAGTGAGATTGTTGAAGACAGTAGTTGGTTTTAATTAGCCTATTATTATCTTCTCTAAGTTTATCATTTTCTTCTTTAGATTTTACTAATTGTTCTTGAGAGAAGCACATTTTTGTGCAAGTGTGTGTGAGTCAGATAACAGATTTTCAAAAGCATCTTCAAGTTCTTTATATGCAGAAGGAGTATAGGTAATTACCTCATCTTCTTCATCTTCTCCAGCCATGAAGCACAAATGTGCAGCTTCAGCTTCATCTTCTTCTGTAGAGCTATCAGAATCATCCCATGTAGCCATCATGGCTTTCTTCTTCTGGAATGGCCTTGATTCTTTCAGCTGTGGACATTCTGCCTTGATATGTCCTGGTTTATTGCATTCATAGCAGATGATAGGACCTTTGTTGTTTTCACCTTTTGGTCCTTCCTTCTTGAAATTGAAAATTTTCTTTCCTTTGCCTTTTCTTCTGATTAGCCTTTGTATTCTCTTTGATATGAAGGCTAGTTCATCATCATTTTCAGAAGATGATGATTCTCCTTCTGAAGGTTTATCTTCTGCAGAAACACTTTTTCTGGATGTGTTTGCTTTTAGAGCTATTGATTTGTCCTTCCTTGGCAATTCATCCATGAGCTCTTGTTCATGAACTTTTAGAGAGCCAAGAAGCTCATCCAGCTTGAGTACAGCTAGATCCTTTGCTTCCTGAATTGCTGTAACTTTTGGTCTCCATATTCTTGGGAGACTTCTAAGTATTTTTCTTACTTGTTCTTGATTAGAATAGCTTTTACCAAGAGATTTTAAATCATTTATAATGATAGTAAACCTACTAAACATTTCATCTATAGTTTCATGTTCAATCATGTTAAACATTTCATATTGGTGAATTAAAATATTGATTTTAGATTCTTTTACTTGGTCTGTACCTTCATGAGCAATTCTTAAAGTATCCAATATTTCTTTTGCTGTGTTGCAGCCAGCAACTTTATCATATTCACCTCTACTTAATGCACATAGAAGAAAAAATTTAGCTTTAGAGTTTAGAAGATACCTTTGTTTGTCATCTTGTGTCCATTCTTCTCTAGGTTTGGGTTTTGGTGCTTCTTCAACAACTTCAGACTCACCTTCTGTGGAAGGAGCCAGAACTCTGGTTCTTCTTGTAGTGGGAATGTAATTCCCATTTTCTATAATATCTCATAGATCAATATCTTGAGATTCCAAGAACAGTTTCATTCTATCCTTCCAATAGTAATAATCTTTTCCATTAAAAGCTGGTGGTCTGTTTGTGGATGATCCTTCTGGAATGAACATTGCAGCTCCATGGTTTGCCATCCCTTTGATCTTTTCCTCTCTCACTGTTAAGTGAGTTCAACCCAAGAGGCAAGCTCTGGTACCAATTGAAGTAAATGGTTGGATCACAAGAAGGGGGGTTGAATTGTGATTCTTTTAAAATTCTGCAATTTATCTTCTAATAAAATTCTGCTCAAGATAAATTCTTGGCTTTTATTAGAAGATGAATTTCCAAAAGGTGAATTGTAAGTGTAACGCTTATTATGCTGAAAGTAGGATTCCTTTGATGGAATCAATTTAGTTAACACTTACTTAGGTATTAAGTAATTTAAAATCTTTTTATGATCATGCAATAATCAAGAGTATAAGGGAAAGAAGAGAACACAAGGATTTTATACTGGTTCACCTTTTCCAACCAAAGGCTACATCCAGTCCCTACCTCAAGTAGGATTTTCTCACTAACCAAACTCAATTACAACCTTGGGTACAAACTACCACCAGTATTCTTTTCCCACAGCCTCTTCAGGCTTTTTGCAGAATCACCAAACACTTAGAAACAGATCTTGTCTCCTTGCAGCACCTCCTGCAGAAGCACAGAATCAGAAATCTGCAGAACTTGCTTCTGCAGACTTCAACCTCTCACAGGCTCACACCCAAGCCTTTACAACCTCTCAAATACTTCACCAAAATAGTCACAAGAGATTTTACAGCCTACCAATCTCTCTGACTATGTAGAAGCACAAACTAATAAGGTAAAGTACACAAAGCTCACTAAATTATAATCAGCAGCAGCAACAGCTTCTAGTGAGCAAAGCTCCCCCTCAACAACTTATATGAACTGATGAAAAAGAATCTGAGGAGAGAGAAATGTTCCAGAAGCTTGCAATGTATGAACAAAGGCTTTCTTATGCTTCTGGAGATGAGAGGTGTTTTCAATGTGAAGAGAGCACCTCCTTTATAGGTGAGGAGCTTTGTAGCCGTTGGAATGAGCCTCAGATGGTCCAGATGTGTTGTATTGACAGGTCTCTTTCAGGTACAACTGCAAAAGCTGACAGGTACAGCTGTCCAGTTGACTTCCTTTTGTGCTTCTGCAGAACTTGCTTCTGCAGACAGCAAACTAGCTCATTTCTTCACCTATGCTTCTGTGGATAAGCTGAGGAAGATTTCTGGATTATTTCAAGTGTATGTTGACTTCTGTAACTCAGCTAAATCATTAGAAGAATCATTTTCTTATTTTTGCCTTAATCTGCTGCTTCTGCAGAGTTCATGTATATATGCTGCTTCTGCAGAATTCTGTGTATATGCTGCTTCTGCAGAATTCTGCTTCTGATGAACTGTAGTTTGTTTCTCATGCTTCTGTAACCTATTTGAGGTTCCACAGTTGATATGTCTTGAAAATAAAATGTCATTATTGCTTTGTTCTTGAAATTTTCTCTTAAAGTGAATCTCCCTTCTAATATATCTTCATTTGAAGTTCTTTAGAAGCATCTTCATGCTTCTGCAAGATATGAGAAGTGCTTGACAGCTTCTGATTGTTTTGAATGAGTTATTCTGAATTTACTCATTTTAATTTCAAGTTTTCCTTCACAGATTTGTCATTCCTGTTTAGTTTGCTGCTTCTGTTAGTTATTGGAATGAAATTTCTCATGTATCTCAAGCTTCTCATGTTTCTCATGTTTCTCCTTCTTCAAGATTAGACTTGTTGCTTCTGAATACATACTCAAAAGAAATGATTAGTCTTCTTTGAAATCAAAATTATGCTAAGTTACATTTGATTTGGTTGTCATGATTTAAAACCACTTTTGAGGGGATATTTGAACCTTACAGGTTTCAGATATCTATAGTATTTCCTGAGAAAATCACGAGTGACCCCGTATGATGTCGGCTACCGTCAGAAGTTGGTAGTTCAAACCTGATCGTAGTATCCCGGTCCAGAACAGCTCCCCCCAAAGTCGGATAGTTTATCAGAAAGTATCTGGCTTGTGAAGTTAATAGACCCGGAACAAAATTATTGGTAGAATCTGTAATGTGTAATCTTCTGAAATGGTCTGTGATCTTCCGGGGTAGCGACGCTTCGTATCCTGATGTAACTGGTGTGACTGTTGATTGACAACTGCTGAGGACACGTGTCTGTATCTTCTCACATTGGGCCCATGGGCCTCATCTTCTGATGCAATCTCGACCGTCCATTTCAAATATTTAAATATTGGAGGTTATGAGCGGTTTCACTTTTCGCGTTCGCTCATCCGAAATCCTCAGAGATTCTCCTTCTTCCCCTCTTTCACTGAAGCTTGTTTTTGCTCTCTCTGCAACTAGCTCCATAACCCTCTCGCAGCGTTGACTCCCTTCGTTTTTGTTGTTATTACAGCATTGACCGGTTCTTTATCAGGCTCCTGTTTCCTGTAGTGTCGTTGAAGTTGTATGAACTTTGGAGTTGCAAATTTCTTCGAGGAGTTCAAAGAGTTTTCTTCAAGACTTTTAAGAGGTAGTATCCTTCCACCATTTCCTCTATTCTTCTGCATTTTGTGTTTTTTGGGGTGCCATGATCACAAGGGCAAGGGCGAAAGCCTTGATCGCTGAGAATAGCCGAAGTGTTTCGTCATGACTGAGGAGCTTGAGGATCCGGGAATCCCTAACCTGGTCTTAAGACGTAGACGCTCCTCCGGGGTGGCTGGTACTGGAAACTCACAACACGAGTCAGTACTTGAACTGCTCGCATTCTCAAAAATGGAGTTATCCCGAGGTTGTGTCTGCGGAGTTTTCCGAGGTGGTCTGAGAGTACTCTTATGCAGACTCATCATCTTCATATATTAACATGTCACATGGACTTTTGGGCAAGTTCGAGATGGGAAGGCGGAAAATTCACATCTCACCGGCTACTAACTACCCCGTCCCTCTTAGTCTGGCGTCAATGACTTGGGTAGATACTGAGGCTCTTGGGACATCCAACATTTATAGCTATGAAGAATCATTAAAACTGGGATTCTGTGATGTAGAATGGGTGGAACCGGGAAAGGAGAATGAGTAGGAACTGCAGGTACCCGGGGAAGACGGAAAAATCTGCTCACACGGGAATCTTCGGGATGAACTCTTTATCCCGATGTACAAGACTCTATTTGAAGACCTCGGTGTCTGGTTGCCCTTTTCCTAGTTTGAGCAAGAAATCCTTCAACATTTGGAGGTTGCTCCTTCACAGCTTCACCCAAACAACTGGGGCTTTATCCGAAGCTTCATGCTGCTATGCCACGCTCTGGAGCTAGAAGTACACACTGATGTATTTTCTATTTCTTCCGGCCTTTGACTGTCAAGGACGGGAAGAATAAGTATTCTTGGCTTGCGCTGCGTGCCAGCGCCGAGGGGAAGATCTTCGACATCTTCCAAGAATTGTACAAACACTTCAAAGACAAATTTGTGTTTGTCAAGCCTTATAGGGAGGGAAGAGATAATATCCTCGGGAAGGAAGCTAAAGGGATTATCGATCCGTATTGGAAGGCACTGGCACGCAGAAGGCTGGAGTCTGATGAGCTTTCAATGCAGAAGGCTCTTGGGGATGTGAAATTGCTGACAGAGGAAAGGGACCAACTGAATCAAAGTGTCTCCGACCTCAGGTTGAGACCCTTACCCTGGAGAAGAAAAAGGCTGAGGACAATGCGAAGAAGGCTGCCGAGAAGGCTAAGGCGGCCACTACAGCGGCAGAGGTTGCCAAGACAGAGTTGAACACCTTGCAGGAAGAAATGAAAAAATTGAAATTAGAGAATCAAAAGGATAAAGAAGAAATTGAGAGCCTTGAGAAGCTATGGATTGATGCTTCCGCGGTTTATTTTCATGTTGCAATCAATAGATGAAATATCTGAACCTCGGGGTGAAGCTGAACACTCGGGGCATGTCCACACTCTGTACAGTTCAGGATGGCAAGTGGTTCAGGGTTGAGCCCACTGGCAATGTAGAGTGTGAGCCCAGGGATGAAGAACCTTCAAGCCTGTCCTGCATGTTGATGAAGGTGAAGAAGAAGGAGACCCCCAACCCCGAAGGCGTAACCGATGAGGGGCAGGTGGCTGGGAACAAGGTGATCAACGTTGAGGAAACACATCACACCGTGGTGTTCCGCCTCCGACCGGGAACGAGTAAAAAGGCCGGAATGCCGGTTATAATTATAATTTTCCTGTTATCCCCTTTATTTCCAGTTTGATCATGACATTTCTAGTTTTCCGTGGTAATAACTCGAACACACATTTATTTTATACAATGGTTGTTTATTGTTTCCTTGTTGTGTTCAAGTATCACTGTTGTATGTCGTGTTCCCTGTCGGGGTCTTAGTTTATTTATTACGTAATAAATTTCGCAAGCTCAAAGAACTAAATCCGAGATTGCTCGAGGAATAAATCCGAGATTATCAAGAAACTAAATCCGAAAAAACTCAAGGAACTAAGTTCGAGATACTCGAGGAATTAAATCTGAGGTAGTTGAGGAACGAAGTCCGAAAAATTCAAGGAACTAAGTCCGAGATTGCTCGAGGAATAAATCCGAGATGGTCGAGGAACTAAGTCCGAGAAACTCAAGAGACTAAGTCCAATATTGCTCGAGAATAAATCCGAGATGGTCGAGGAACTAAGTCCGAAAAAACTCAAGGGACTAAGTCCGAGATAATTTAAATAAATCAAATAAACTAGGAACACTTTATGTCGTAAATACTTCTTCATTTAGCTTTTATGAACATAAATGGGATGGGTCGACATATATGGCGAAATTAACAAGTTCATAAAATTTACATCTAACTGTAATACCTGCAGAGTTTATCCGCATTCCATGTCCGAGGAATGGCCTCTCCTGGTAGTGTCTCTAAGGAGTAGGCTCATGTTCCAGTCTTGGCTGTTATCCTATAGGGACCTTCCCAGTTTTTTGCAAACTTCCCCTGGACGCGTTCTTGTTTCCGACTTCAAAAGATTGTGGAACTACCTTCTTGTCATGCTGACGGGCCGACTGTTGCTTGATGGCGGCTTCTCGGATAGACATTTTTTCTCGGATTTCTTCAATCAAATCGAATTCTTCTCGCATCCTTTTGTCGTTAAATTATGGGTCATATGTCTGTAATCTGAAGCTTTGTTCACCAACTTCGACCGAGATCACGGCGTCGACACCGTAGGCAAGGCGGAAAGGGGTTTCTCCCGTGGTAGAATGTGGTGTCGTATGGTAAGCCCATAGGACATTTGGAAGCTGTTCCGCCCAAAGACCCTTTGCCGTGTCTAAACGCTTCTTCAGACCTTGGTATTATCTTGTTGGTTGCCTCTGCTTGGCCATTTGTTTGAGATGTTCCACCGATGAGAATCTATGGCGGATATGAAAATCCGACATTAATCGCGGAAGCCCTTGTCTGTGAACCGTGTTCCATTATTTGTTACCACTGTATGTGGAATCCCAAAACGACAAATAACGAGGCGGGTAGATGAACTTGGAAAGATTCTTCGCCGTGATCTTGAGGTTGTGCTTCAATCCACTTGCTGAAATAATCAACTGCCACCGCGAGGTACCTTAGCTGCCCGGGGGCCACAGGGGAACGGTACGCGAATGTCGACCCCCCACCACGAAAAGGGACAGGGGGCCGAGAATGTACCATAATTCTTCGGCTGGAGCTCGATGTACGTCGGCATGTTTTTGACAAGACGAAAATTTCTCACGTAACTGGCGCAATCGGCTTCCATTGTCGGCCAATAGTATCTCGCTCTGAGGATCTTTCGGGCTAACGAACGTCCGCCGGCTGTATCATTGGCGAGGAGGTTCCGCCAATTGCCACCCTTATTCGGCGAGGAGGTCCCGCCGGTCGCATATTTACGGCGAGGAGGTTCTGCCAGCTGCATATTTGCATTTCTATCTGATGTGGGGTCCCACAAGTTGCATATCTATGGCGAAGAGTTTCCGCCAGTTGCATATTTATTCGGCGAGGAGGTTCCTCTAGTTGCACTTTTTCTTTTTTGTTTGGCGAGGAGTTTCCGCCAGTTGCATATTTATTCAGGGAGGAGTTCCGCCGGTTTCATATTTACTTTTCTGTTTGGCGAGGAGTTTCTGCCAGTTGCATATTTATTCGGCGAGGAGGTTCCGCCGGTTGCATATTTACTTTTCTGTTTGGCGAGGAGTTTCCGCCAGTTGCATATTTATTCGGCGAGGAGGTTCCGCCGATTGCATTTTTCCTTTCTGTTTGGCGAGGAGTTTCCACCAGTTGCATATTTATTTTTGTGTTTGGCGAGGAAATTTCTGCCAATTGCATATTTACTTTTTCGTTTGCAAGGAGGCTCCGCCATGTTGCTTCTTTAACTTTTATTATTATTTTTTTCATTTGGTCAAAATAGGAGTTCATGTCTTTACTTACTCCTTACTATGATGATATAAAAACATTCATTATTTATATTCATCTAGTAAAGAACAAGTAAAGAGGGGCAACTGTGAACACTCAATTTTAACAATTTTTTTAATAAAAATAAATTAATTAAAAATATTTTTTTTAAATAAAAATATATATTTTTAGTGATCAAGCCTTTTTAAAAAAATGGGGAAGTATAAGAAAATAAAAAAGATTGAGTTGCATAACCCCAACCTGATGTTGTACCGGCCCAAAAGCATTGGCTCATTAATGCCAACTCGGTAATGTGTGACCAGCCTGCACCACCCCCATGATTGGATCATTGAAAGAAATTGGTAAGTATAATTTCATGATGCTAATTGAAAAAAATCTTAATCTGATTGGGTATTTTTTTTCCTATTTTCTTTTAATCACAGGATAACAAAGGATTCAAAGAATATATGAAATTTCATCCAATCACTGATTGAGGGACATAATCAAGAGATTTGATTGAAGAATATCTCTATAAATCTAAAATTTCATCTGATCACTGATTAAGGGATTATGCAAAGGAGAAGATTGATGGAATGATGAGCTACAGATTTGGAGAGCTAATTCACTATAAAAAGGGGAACGAGTATCGGAGTGTGGGGGGGAGGAAAAATCAAAACTGCAGAGAACTAAAAGAAGCAGAAGAAGAATCGGAAGGAGTGGAACAGAAGAGCCATTGACGTTTGTTGCTGGGGTGCTAATTTCCCAGGTTTTTTTTTCTGTTAGCTTTGGTTTCTTTATGAGTAAATTACTCCAACCTCCCCCTATTTTACATTTCTAACACAAAACCCACTCTATTTAAAAACCTACACAAAACCCCAATTAATATAATTTGGTATATTTATTAAAATAATTTTTTAAAAAAACCCATCATTACCCTCAAGACACTCTTTCCTATCTAATTGAATTATAAGAATTGATAATGCAATAAAATCCCAACATGAAATCTCTATCTTTCTCTCGCAAAATTCATTCTTCTTGTTCTCCTTCTTTCTCACTACCCTAACGTTATTAATTTACATATTAAGTTTTTTGATAATTTATTAAGCTTTTTTAGGGTTAATTGTTGGTCCCTAGACTTTCACCCAAATTGGTTTTAGTCCTTAATATTTTTTTCGTTGTTTTTGGTCCCTAACGTTTTTAAATCATTGAAATTAGTCCATCCCGTCAACTCTGTTAAATATAGGGGTGATGTGGCAGGGACCAATCTTAACGATTTGAAAACGTTAGGGACAAAAAACAACAAAAAATATAGATTGGGGACCAAAACCAAATTCGGGTGAAAGTTTAGGGACCAAACCCGAATCTGGGTTTGGTCCATAATCTTTGTTTTTCATTGTTTTTTGTCCCTAGCGTTTTCAAATCATTGAAATTAGTCCTTGCCGTCAACTCTGTTAAAATATAGGGGTGACGACATTGACTAATTTCAATGATTTAAAAACGTTAGGGACCAAAAACAATGAAAAAAAGATTAGGGACCAAGCCCAAATTAAGGTAAAAGTTTAGGGACCAAAACATATTTAACCTTTTTTATTAAGATTTATCTTAGTAATTTTTTAATCTATTAATACTTCATAAATTAATCTTAATAAATTATTTTTGTTTATTTTATTAGTTTGAGTTTTTAATTAAATTTTCAATATAAAAAATTTTAAAATAAATTTCTTTATTTTGCTGGTATGAAACTATGATTTTTATTACTCAAAATAATGTATTTGAAAAAATTGTATGAAGTTATTTTTTTTTACGTTTTCTTTTATTCACCGACACAAAATAAAACAAAATATATTTATAAAATATAAGGAGTTTGTGTAAAGCTTTAAAATTAATGGATTTTTATATAGTAAAGAAAAATCCATAGTTAGTAAGGGTATTTTGGTCAATTTAACATAAAAGATAAGTATTGACTTTTGACTAAAAATTCTATTAAATGTATCATAAAAAATTGGGTTTAAGTGTAATGTACTTCTAAATTGGAGGGATTTTGTGTAAGTTTCAAAATAGAGGGGTATTTGTATTGGAAGTGCAAAATAGAGGGGATATTAGAGTAATTTACTCTAACTTGTAATGTGGATTCATATTGAACCAGTGTGATAAGAAAGGTTGATGATTCCTATCACTTAAGGCTTGTTTGGTGGGAGCAGAGAAATGGAGAGAAGAGAAGTGGGGAAGAAGAGAAATGGAGGTGAAATAGAGGTGAAATAGAGGAGAAATAAGGGTTGTTTGGTGTGAGTGAAATGGGTGAGAAATAGAAGAGAAATGTGAAAGTAGGTTGTTGGTGTGAGTGAAATGAGTGAGAAATAGAAGAGAAATGTGAAAGTAGGTTGTTTGGTGTGAGTGAAATATGTGAGAAATAGAAGAGAAATGTGAAAGGGTTGGTGTGAGACCCATCATAAAGGCATTTTCTCCTCATTTCTCCACAGATTTGGAGAGAAATACAAAAGGCGTGAGACCCACCGAAAAAGTACATTTCTCCTCATTTCCACTGTGCCACCAATAAGGGAAATAGGTCTATTTCCCTCCACTTCCATCCATCTCATTTCTCTTCTCTTCTCCCCCATTTCTACTCAAACAAACAGGGGTTAATGTAATATTAGCTCAATGCTATTTAAAGGGAGAGGATTTCATTGTTTTTTTTTTTTATACATATATAAAGAAAGAGTCATTTGTTTTGCTTGATGCAGAAAGTGTCCTAAACATGAAGGGTAACTAGAATTTTTCTTACTTTGTTTCTCCTGTAAAGAAATAATATATATATATATATATATATTTTTTTTTATCAATGATCCAATAGAAACACAACCAAAAATTCTCTTCAAATACTTAACTTGCAGGTCTTCGGACCATATTAATTTTTTTTTCTTCTTCTTTCTTTTCCGTTTTTTTTAAACAATCTTCTTGTCATTTGCTTATTTTACGTTAAGGTTTTAATTTCGTACATTATGTATTACTTCTTCTCTGACTTGTATTTTCTTTTTTACAATAATAAAAATCCAACACCAAAATTGATTGTATATATTTTTTTAAAACAAAAAATAAAATAAAAGGTAACAAAAATTTAAATTAAATTAGATCTCTTTTTATCAACAATAAAATTTTAATCTTAAATTATTTAGTTTTCTTAATCTAAAAAGGGTAAAATGAACATTTAATTTGCACAATCAAATTTAGGGTAACTGTTGTAAAATAGGCGTGTAGGGGTGTTGTGGGGTTTAGTCTCCACCCTTCCCCAAACGTAATCGATTCCCGAATCCAAATCAATTTTCAAAGATTACATTTTTAGGGTTTCCAATTTTCCCTAATTTAACAAAATTGGTGGCGACTCCCATTTTTAAATAATTATTTTTTTGGGGTCGTTACAGCAGTTTTCTCTTGATCAGGGGGTACATCAGAATTTGATTGTAGTCGGAATAAGCGTCCATAAACGATAGAAGACGGAAACCAGAAGATTGATCGACCAAATGGTCGATATTAGGCAGGGATAAGAAATCCTTAGGGCATGCTTTATTCAAATTAGTATAGTCTACACACATTCGCCATTTGCCATTTGGCTTTTTTACAAGGACTACATTAGACAACTAGGTTGTATATTTTACTTCTCTAATGAAACTGGCATCAATGAGCTCGGAAACTTGCTATTGGGCGGCTTCAGCTCGTTTCTGCCGACATCTTTCGACGTTTCTGCTCCACGGGCTTTGTCCTCGGATCAACTGAATAAACGGTGGTAGATGACCTCGGGGTCTAATCCTGGCATGTCGGTTTGCAATCCATGCAAACAAATTAGAATTTTGACGGATCAATGCGCAGAGTGCCTCGTCATTTTCCGGGATAAGTCCAGCTCCAAATTGAACGACTTGATCCAGGTTGGGGCCTATTTGAAGAGGACGAAAATTACCTTCAGGGACCGGCCTCATGTCGGTAAAATCCTCCCTGACATCCAAATCGGCAAGCATTATCCTGGTTGGGGACAGATGGCCTTCGACTTTCTGCTTTGGAGGTTCAGACTTCTCCGGCTTTGTGATTTTTTAAAGACTCCTTATAACAGGACCGAACCATGACCTGATTACCCCAGATGCTAATGATTTCTCCTTCATCTCTCCAGAACTTCATCATCAAATGGCGGGTGGAGATTATTGCTCCTATGGCGTTCAGAGTAGGCCTTCCGAGAATTGCATTGTATGTATTGGGACAATCCACCACGAGGAGGAAACGCACCTTGGTGGTTTTGGAAACGGGGGTTGTCCAAATGTAACGAGAAGTTCAACATAACCTTCCGGCTGTATCTTATCGCCTGTGAATCCTATCAAATCCCCATCGTTGTAGGGTCATAAATATGACTCTGGGATGTGAAGTAGTCGAAAGGTCTTGAGAAACATAACATCGGTTGAACTACCCTGGTCTATGAATACCCTTTGAACCTCATGGTTAGCCATGAATGCTGAAATAAGCAGGGGGGTCATCATGGCCCGGGATAACTGGGCCATAGTCATCTTCTCAAAAGCTAAGCGGGGGCAGCTTCTGTCTTTGTACACCGCAATCACTGTGTAAAGAAGATGAGGTTGAAAGAATCTCTTTTAGGTGCCTTTTCTTGGCGTTCCCGCTTTCTCCGCCCCCAGCAAATCCTCCGGCGATGACGTAAATCACGGGGTGCTCAGGAGGTGGGCGTTCCTCACCAACTGGTGATCGTTGCCAAGATGATGAGGGTTGGTCATGGCTATGCCTTTTTTAGGAGGATGACGGAGTGTAATCCACAAGGGGTCTCCTGGAACTTGATCTTTCCCGAAAAGGAGATCTAGTCCGAGATCTGCTATGCTCATGCCGACTAGGATCATGGCGACGATCATCACGTCGATAGTCACTCCTATGCGTGTTAGTGTCCAAACGTCGGGACGTTTCTCCGCCATCTTTCTTAAATCTATTCAGCTTGCCACAATGGATCAATTCTTCAATTGCATCTTTCAGATTCAGACATTGGTCGGTGTCATGCCCCTAGGATTTGTGGGATCTGTAGTATTTGGATTTATCCGTTGTGGGTCCCGACTTCATTGGTCTCGGTCTCCTCATCTCGGCCTCGTACATCTTGACGTTTAGTATCTTGTTGAGAATTTTACTCCGGGACGTGTTTAAGGGGGTATAGGAGTTTGTACCGCCCTAAAATTTCTCTGTCTCCTTTATTTTCTTTCCGGCCTCCCTTGTAATTCTTTTGCCCTTAAGTCTTGGAAGCTTGGCCGGGGTTGGTGTCCTTCACTTTGAGGGCAAGCTCCTCATCTTCAAGGCTGATATACTCCTCAGCCCGGCTCAATATTCTTTCATGCTAGATGATTTTCTTTTGGATAATTCAATCCAAAACGAAGAATGTGGAATTAAGCCATCCTTGGCCAGCATGAACTGCACCTCGGGCTGTATTACTTGAACCAACAAGGCTTCTCTGGTAAAACAGATGATATAATCCCAGAGCGATTCCGAAGGTCCTTGCCGGATCTGTTTTAAGGATGCCTCAGTCTTCGGCTGGACTTTGCTGGTAGTGAAACTGGTGATGAATTTGGCCCTCAGGTCGGTCCGGGTGTTGATGGATCGCGGCGGGATGGGAGCGTCTGAAACCAACGGAGGGCGGTCTTTTTCAAGGATAACGGAAAAACTCTGCACATAATTAGCCCTGAAGCTTTTCTGATGGACATTGCATATTCATATATTTCCAAATGTTCGAGCGGATCCCTCACTCCGTCATATAATTCTGGAACAGGAACTTTCTCGAAGCGTTTATCCACGGGAAATAGCATTATACACTCCGAAAATGGTAGAACAACTTGTATCACCTCGTCGTCAGGAGCGTGACGAGACTCATCCAGAGCAGGTACGGTTCGGTTTCGAGGGGAGAGAGTTTGAGTGCATTGATTGAACAGAGGGTTGAGGAGAATGTTGGCGCGCCGGTCTTGAAGACGATTGATGCTCACGCTACGGTGAGGAGTGTGTTCTGGTTGCGGTGAGGTTCTGGTTACATGTCACGGTGAGGGACGGCGTTCAGAACCTCTCTATTTTTTAGCAAGGCGGCACTATACGCGCTCCATTTGTCGCTCTGTCTCAAGCTTCTCAAGGTGTTGTGCATACTGTTCGAGCATGTCGCCTTGGCGATGGATAAATTCCATGAGTTCCCCATGGGAAGGTTGATCCAGTGGAGTCGTTGGAGAGTTGTGGCTTCCCTGAGGAGGAGGAGAAGGAGGACGAGGATGAGGCACAACAGGGCGTGGAGGAGGAATTCCTACGGTGGCAGAGACAACACCTACGGAGAAGACTGATGGTGTCGTTCAAGCGGTCACAAATCGACTTGCATCATCTCCAGCGGCGGTGGAGCTGCTCCTGGTTCCTACCATGTTGAGATGTGTAGAAGATCTTAAAGATTCGTGAAGAAAATGGAAAAATCCAAGAATCTTGTTCCCCACAGACGACGCCAATGATCTTCCAGAATCTCCCAGAATGGTTACATATGACGGTTTCACGATGGATCAACGACGGCGAACGACGGTTGGTGGTGGTGCACCTGCAGAGACTTCCGATGCTTAAGTCAGAAGAGTAGTCCAGCAGAGTAACAATATATCAGAATGAAAAACGTACCTGGAGGATGCACCACTGGGATATTTATAATGACATTTTGGCGGGAAAGTTCGTTGGGCAATTGTAACGGATCCCTGGAATTACGGGCACACAATTATCCGATATTGTGGTCACACGCCGTTATATGTGGTATATCCGTGATGTACTGCGCCGACATGTTGATGCCGGTTACTTTGATGAATGTATTAAACGGGTGAATTACCCTTGATGGTTTCGGATTTCTATAGTATTTCCTGAGGTAATCCCAGGTGATCCGGATGATGTCGGCTACCGTCAAAAGTCGGTAGTCTAAACCCGACCGTAGTATCCCGATCCAGAACAGTAGCAATGGAAAATAACCTACTAAAGCCCTCACAAAGGGGGGTTGAACTACACCAAAGATCCCTCCACAAGGATGTATTCCTTCCATTTCTCACCACTCTAACACACGAATTATAGAACCAGTCACAAGATATATTTTTACCCTTATCTATACTCCATAAGTCAGACGACCACCTTGATTTGAGTTGAAAAACAAATTTGAAACCTACGTACATTATAATTTATTTGGTTTAAGTTTAGCTAGAGTGAAGTGAGAACCAATTGATTGAACTGATTCGAATCAATTTGATTAATTTGATTTGTATTTTTGAGTTCATTGGATCAATCAAATCTGATGAGCACGCTCAATTTTCTATATATGTGCTATTCAAGAAAACAAATTTTTGAAAAAAAAATGTTATATAAATACTGAGAATTTACACAACAACCATATATTAATTTAAGTTGAAAATGCTTCATGTGCACTATTTATTTTATTATTATTATTACTGAATCTAACATTAATCGTGCCATTTTTATTTAACAAACATTGATCCCCGTGCTAGACGGAGGGAGCCATAGTGGGCAAAATGGGTCCTTGCACCGTCACCTGATAGCAAAGTATTCTTAAATCGAGGTATATTTTGAAGACAAAAACTGCATGCATCACCTACTATAATTAAGAAAACTCACAAGTCACACCACTAAAAAAATAGTTTTTTTTCTTAGTTTTTTTATAAGCAAAACTATTGAATTAAAGGGAGTATAAGAGGTACTCCAATTCATTACAAAAATGCATTATCGTTACACTATGTTTGTGTTTTTTCGTTTTTTTAATTAGTATTTTTTACTTAATGAAGAGAACAAACCAAAAGCTTTGGTTTTTTCTTATAAAATATTCTCTTTAACATGTACTCCCTACTTTTTTTATTAATTCATTTTTAATAAAATTAACACTTATTTTGTAAATTAATTGTATTTTAAAAATGTACTTACTTTTGAAAAATAAATCAACCATAATTAACGTGTTGAGGAATATGAGATTGAGAGTGTGTTGTTAGCGTTTTTGTCTCTTTAGTCTTTAAGAATACCGGCAATATTTTTACTACTATCTCCGTTCTTATTTAACTGTCCACTTTGACTAAAAACACACATATTAAGAAATGCAATTATTACTCTCGTTTTCATGGAAATAAATTTTGAACTTTCTATTTTACCCTTTTATCTCTCTTACTACTATTGGCTCTCATTAGTTTTTAATAGTGAGTCATTTATTAACATAAGGGTAAAATGGAGAATAATACATTTATTAGTGCATTGATCAGTTTGTAAGTGGACAGTTAAATAGGAACAAATTTTTTCTTTGAAAGTGAACAGATAAATAGGAACGGAGGTAGTATATATTTTCTAACCTATTCAACATGGTATGGAATGAAAAATTCGAAGGTGAATTTTTTTTTAACTAAATGATATAGAATTTAATGTTACAAATGATGTGGTTTCTCATACAAAAAATTCTATTTATTATCTTCTTATTCAATGCTGTGATTTGTTATTAAATACTATCAAACACTTTATTTTACTTAAATAATAAATATATAATTAATCAGATAAGTTATAAACTAAATAACTAGTCGAATACAGTACTCTTGATTAAGAGGAATTATTGTTGTATAACTATATCATAAAGTCTTATTATATCTACAAAGTGGAAATAGGCACCAAGCCATCAAGTTGTTTAATCCATTTTCCTAGGGTTGTAAGCGGGTCTGACTCGGTCGACCCGACCCGATCCGAACATAAAACATCGGGTTGGGTTGGGTGCGTTGCTCGGGTCGGGTTCATCTCAGAGAGAAACCGAACCCCATCGGTTCGGGTCTCGAGTTGTATATTTTCTGAATCGAGCCACCCAACCCGAACCGAGGGGGTGACTCAGGAGTATACAAGAGATTGAGAGAGAGCATTCTTCCATTTCATTTCCTTTCCAGATTTCCCTTTTTTCCAGAATCTCCCTTCTCTTGCGCCGCCCATTGCCGCCCCTGCCTCCTTCCAGATCGGCCATCCCCTTGCCGTCACCGCCGCTCGTTGTTGTCTTCTTCAAAGGCTAATTAAGATCTACATCGCATGCAACCCACAACCCCTCATTGTCTTCCTCAAAGGCTAATCCAGATCTGTGTCTCCCTTCTCTTGCGTCGCCCCTACCTCCTTTCAGATCCTTCTTGCGCACACAAAGCACATAGCTGGATTATCACCGTTTAGATCTGCTTCACACCTTCTCGAGCGCGCGCAAAGCTTTCCATCGCTGCTAGTGTTGATCTTGCGAGAATGAAATCACGCACACAAAGCTCTGCATCGCTGCTTACCCCTTCTCTGTCCTCCTCTGTTTGTCTTAGATCTGCTTCGCAGATCGGTGTCTTGTGGTAGGCTTGGTTGGGGTTGTTGTTGGTGGTGTAGGGGAGGCTTGGGAGTGGCCGGTGGTGAGGTGTGTGGTAGGGTGGAGGCTTAGGAATGGTTGTTGGTGCGATGGGAGTGTGGGGGAGGCTTCAGAGTGGTAGTTGGTGCGGTGGGAGTAGCTGGTGGTGCGGTGGGGTGGCGCTGTGGAGGCTTGGGAGTTGGCGGGTAGTCTATTTTTTGTGTTTTTTTTTTTTTCAGATTTAAGAATTTGTAAGTTTTTTTAGTCCAAACCTGAGACCCAATCCGACCCAACCCGTTGAAGGTCGGTTTGGTTCGGTTCGGGTTTAACGGTAAAAAAAGGTGAACCGATCCAACCCAAACCAAGGTACTTTGATTGGTTTGGATTCTCAATCACCCCAAAACCCGACCTGAACCGACCCGTTTACACCCCTACATTTTCTAGTGTTTCGGTACCAGAGTGATTTTTTTTTTTGGTGTAGAAGGAAAATAAATTTGAACCTAGAATCTTAGAGCATCTTTATCAATAGCCAAGGAAGCAACTATTCCAGGGAAGCAATGTTGCTTCTTGAGCAATTGCCATTGGAAGCAATTGAAAAAAGTTGCTTCATGGGCAAAGGTTGCTAGCTAAAGCAACTTATAAATCAATCAATAAATAATAAAAAATGAATTGTTGTGTATTGGGAAGCACCCAAAGAGAGTTGCTCCATTGTAGAGATAAAGTGTTTGGAGGTGCTTGTATTGAGAATAGTAAAATGAGTGATGTTTGCAAATTGGTCTCATTGGAAGCACTCAAATGGAGTTGCTCCATTGTAGATGCTCTTATGTTAAACTACTCAAACCCCAACCACTAGGTCGATGCTAATGGTTCAGAGTGATTAATTTATGAACTAATGTTCCAAAGTCTTATTTAATTATTAGATCACTATAATATACAGTACTGCACGTGCTCCACGAGTTCACTAGCAATTATAGCTAAAAAAATGGTCAAGTTGTTTCTCCTTTGTCCACACACTGATTTGATTGAAATGTTATATTTTTAGTCACATACACTCGTTTGCACAAATTAATGGGATGGGTAGTGTCTTCTTCTGTCACAGTGCTTTATGTGGCATTTGGCACAAATGGAACGCGATTATTCCCCCATCACCTCATTGAGCTACCGGAGCATCCGTTAACTCATCGCTTTGTTCCTCCATCAATGGAGTTTGGCAACTAATTTGAATATCAATCATAATTTTTTTACACGCGTCTTATACAATCTCTTTTACATTTTTTTTTATTATCACGTTAATTATCACATTTCTTATCATTATTTTTTTTTTTTTTGAGATAACAAGTGTCTATATATATTACTACTATATCAATTTTTTTAACATCCTACAATCTTACATATAGGATAATAATCAAAAGTGTAAATATTTTATTAGAAATTACAACAATTACAACATTCAATGCATTGATAATATTAAAATTATAATTTTCAATAAAATATTTCCACTTTTTATTTCTTATCATGTATAACGTTGCACAGGTTAAAAAAATCATTTTTTTCATGTTAAATACAATTTCATACCCTCACCTCTACACTTACTTTTATTTCTATCTTTCTCTTCCTTTTTTATCACGTCAATTATCATATTTTTTATTTTTCCTCTCTTTATTTCATTTTTTTATATCTCTTTCCATACTCAAAACATTGTCCTTGACCATATTGGATCCATACCTAACTTCTCCAAGTGGCAGAAAGAGACAGCTAGCGTTCACAAGTACTAAGATCCATCCATGCCATATTTTAATAACTTCTGTTTCTGTAATGAGAAATGTTGTTTGTATAACAGCATCTTGTACAACAAAAAGAGATATAGAGATAAAAAAGAGAAAAGAGAGAGAAATATGAGATGTGATGAGTGATGTAATGGAGAGATATAGAGAGAAAAAGTGTGCTGTATAAGTTGTTGTATATTTTTTGTTGTATAAATAAGTTATCTCCTGTGTCATATTGCTTTAAATAGCCATTTGGATATGAAACTCTACTAATAGTAAACACCAACTCAGTTAACATCCCTTAGCTGAACCAAGCTCCCTTGTCCCAGAGATGGAGTTCCTAAGTTGTATTCTTCTCCTTGCCTTCACATTCACTCTGTTTTCTCTGCTTTCAAGAAGCAACAAACCCAACTACAAGCTCCCACCAGGACCTTCCCCACTTCCCATCATGGGAAACCTCCTTTCATTGGAAAAAAGCCCCACCAGTCCTTAGCAAATCTAGCTAACATTCATGGCCCAATCATGAGTCTAAAGCTAGGCCAAGTAACCACCATAGTGATCTCTTCAGCTGAAATGGCCAAAGAGGTGCTCCTAACCCATGACCAATTCCTATCAAACAGAGTCATTCCCCAAGCTGTGCAAGTTCACAATCACCACAAACATAGCATCACATTCTTGCCTATCTCACCTCTCTGGAGAGACCTAAGAAAAATGTGCAATAATCAATTATTCTCCCACAAGTCTCTGGATACAAGTCAAGACCTGAGGCATAAGAAACTGCAACAACTCCTCAATGATATGCATCAAAGCAGCTTGGTAGGTGAAGCAGTGGATATTGGAAAGGCAGCATTCAAGACTGCAATTAATTTGTTATCAAACACTATGTTCTCTGTGGATTTGGTTCACTCTGCAGGTTCAGCTGGAGATTTCAAGGAGTTAGTGGTGAATATCAATGAAGAATGTGGGAAACCAAACTTGGCTGATTTCTTTCCAGCTCTGAAGATGGTTGATCCACAAGGCATCAAAAGTCGCAACACTAGTTATGCTGGAAAGGTCATAGACATCTTCACCCGTTGGTTGATCAAAGATTGAAGCTCAGGGAAGTCCAAGGCTTTGACACAAACAATGACATGCTAAATACCTTGCTCAATATTGCTCAGGAGAATGGCCAAGTGATGAACAAAACCAAGATTGAGCATTTATCTCTGGTACTACTCCCTCAAACACTCATAGGACCAAATAGGAATAGATCAAGTATTTTTCTCTAGTTCTGTTACCATTAATTGCTGATTAATTGTGGTTTAATATATAGACTATATTTGTTGCTGGAACGGATACAATTATATCTACTCTGGAATGGGCAATGGCAGAGTTACTTAAAAATGAAAAAGCTATGTCAAAAGCAAAACAAGAGCTGGAGCAAATAATTGGCAAAGGTAAACCTGTTGAGGAATCAGATGTTGCTAGGCTTCCTTATTTACAAGCAGTGATAAAAGAGACATTCAGATTGCACCCTCCAGTTCCATTTCTAATCCCTCGTAAAGCCAATGCAAATGTGGAGATTGGTGGCTACACAATCCCAAAAGATGCACATGTGTTAGTCAATGTGTGGGCTATTGGAAGAAATTCAAGTATATGGGAAAATGCAGATTTGTTTTCACCAGAGAGGTTCTTGAACTCAGAAATTGATGTCAAAGGTCACAATTATGAGCTTACACCATTTGGGGGTGGGCGTAGAATCTGTCCTGGCTTGCCATTAGCTATGAGGATGTTGTATTTGATGTTGGGTTCACTAATTAACTGTTTTAATTGGAAGCTTGAAGATGGGATGAAAATTCAGGACATGAACATGGAGGACCATTTTGGGATAACCTTAGCAAAGGCACAACCTGTGAGGGTTGTTCCAGAGAAAATAAACAATTGATGTGTCGGAAATGCTAGCTGCACATTATGAATTAAATAAAACAAAGGATCGATGTGTCGGTTACTATGGCTATAATTATAAAGAGGTGCATTGTGATGTGTGCAGTCAGTGTATGTGTATGGTTGGGGAAGACACCAGAAATAAAACGTTGTCTCTTATCAACCACGTGAGTCTCTAACTGCAATGGTTCATTTTTTTTATTTAATAATAATGGACACTTTAATTATATATAAACACCCGAATAAACTAGTAAATCGATATATACTTATTCAGTTTATGTTAGGTATATGCACTAGAGACTTATATGTTTTTGAAATATCCATCACTTGTATCATATTGTTTTATAAAGACAATTCATTTTTTCTAAGAATACAGTTAATGTCCTTAGAATAGTAAGTTTAAACTTCATAAGAAATCAAGTAGATGACTTGATCGTGAGATCTTATGGAGAACTATTCTTAAAATAGTTCCTAGTCAAGTATCATTTTAGGACAAAGATGCATTTAGACTAGTATGTGAGTTCATTGATGATCACATCTCACGGATCATGGATATGAGATATCATGTGCTCACATAGGTACACATTAAGAGTAATGGTGTACTGGACAGACCCACCTTAAGAACGTTACATGGATTGTTACATAAGTGTCATGAACGTTTCTTATATTGATAAATGTTATATGAAGTCCTTCGACCTGAAACCACTATGATTCCTACATAAGGAATTATGTGTTTTAAATATCATCAAACGTTGCTTGTAACAAGGTGATCATAAAGTTGGTATTTGACATATAATAAATTATGTGGAGGAATGTGAGTGCCCTAGATGGGATTTGTCCGTCCTACGTAACAGGAGTTATATCTGTAGGCCTCTTGATAAAGTGAGAATGCAAAATGCATGGCCATACTCAGGAGGATAAACATGAGATGTTTATTTCTGTACAGTCTACTTTGGGATCAAGAAAACATAAATTGAACTATACAAGGTTGACACATTTCATGCCCTTGTGTTCATTTAGATATTTGGACAAAGGGACATATCATATAAATTATCATAAAATAGGATTCGTCAAAGTTGTTGATAATCTCAATATTTGGATAGTGATGTATTGCTAGATACCGCTCACTATTTATGATATTAAATATAAAATGATTTTATTTTAATATCATAACTAAATATTAAAAGTCTATTGGGTCACACGCATACAACAAGCCGCTAGGAAAAGATAATAATTCTAATTTGATTAGAATTATAACCTAATGGGCCAGGCCCATATGTGAGTGAGGGGTAAAACCCTAGCCACCACTCTATAAATAGAGCATGAGATGCATTACCCTATACACACACAAATACATGAGTAGTCGCTCTTTCTCTCTAAACACTACTAGCAGAGTTGAGGAGGGTTTCCTAGTTCGGCTGTTGGCGTGGACACCATAGAGACGTGGCTGCTATTGCCTCGTTTGTAATCCTTAAAAGGTACGACCTTTTGCTTCATAGCTTTTATGCCTTAATTCGTGTTTTCGCATTAACGATCATAACAAGGGAGGGAATCCATTTTTGCTTCATAGCTTTTATGCCTTAATTCGTGTTTTCGCATTAACAATCATAACAAGGGAGGGAATCCATTTATTCCACTGCACCCTGACCACATGCTTTGATTCCCTTCAGTTTAGTCCCTAAGAAATAGAAAACCTCAATATAGTCCCTGATTTCTTGCTTTTTTTATCACTATAATTCAACTATGTTTTTTTCGTTAATTTTTTTATGACGTGTCATGTTTAGTGACAGTCTGTCACACTGTTTATCACTAAAGTGTCCACTGTGGCACAATCATAAAAACAAGAGCAAAGAAAAGCCAACATCTTGTGAAGTGTTCAAGGTAGTTTGAGAGTGGCCAACATCTAGGAAGGGAAAATTTTTCAAGGGCTACAGTAGTAGGTATTCTCTGTAGTAGGTATTCCTCCATTAAAATTTTATGTGATAATTTTTTCTTAATTTAAAATTTATTTTAATTAAAATAAAAAATTATAACCACACAATAGATAAGGGAGTACTGAATCTTTAGTACTACTGGAATACTGAAAATTTACTCCTAGAAAGGGCACCTGAAAATTTACATCCCTATATTTTCATTATCTTCGATCCCTATTACTAATCACCATGGTTGGCCCAAACATAAGGTTGGTAAAGGCATTGCTTTAGGCCCCTAAAATTATTTTAGGCCCCCAATTTTTTTAGTTATAAATATTTTTAAACAAATTAAAAGAAATTAGTATGAAGAGTAAAACATTTTCTATAAAAAATTAAGCCCCTCATCTTACCACTCACTCTTGACTATTAAATAGTAGATTATTACTTTTAATATTTAATTTGTTACATTTTTTTAATCTTAATTAAAATTCACATTACATCTAATATATATATATATATATATTAAATTCGAATCTAATGAAACTCCCACAATCACTCTCACAACAAAAGTCTTCACAATCAACGTGACTTTTTAATTTGATTTTAATAAAATTTATAAAATTTGAAAAAGTGTTTTATAATTACCAAAATTTAAATTTCTTATTCAAGTGATTTTTCTATTTTATTTTAAATTATAATAAAATAATCAATTAATAAATTAAATTTTTTTATTACAAAAATTAAAAAGTTTGTTCGTCTAGATTTTGTTTTTAAATTTTAAAGTATTTAATTAAAAAGTACATTGCATGAGTGGCTAAAATATTTTTAAACAAATTAAAAAAATTAGTATAAAGAGTAAAACATTTTCTATAAAAAATTAAGCCCCTCATCTTACCACTCACTCTTGAGTCTTGACTATTAAATAGTAGATTATTACTTTTAATATTTAATTTGTTACATTTTTTTAATCTTAATTAAAATTCATATTACATCTACTATATCTATATGAGAAGGGTTATAATTACACCGGTGTAAGTTACACCAAATGTTACACCGCTGAATAATTTTTTTAACGGATCATTGTATTAAATAATCCACCGTTGGATTGAAAGTTACTATCATATAGATCATACATATACAATTTTACATTAATCCGAAATTATTTGATATGCCATTGAGATGTCTCAAGATTAACGTTATATATACATTGAAATATATGAAAAATCCAACCATTTGATTATCACGTTATTAGTGTCAAAATTTTACGAAACTTGACACATATAATATTGATGATGAACAAACATAATTCAACGGTTGGATTACTAAAAAACATATTCGATTTGTAGTTATTAGCGGTGTAATACTTGGTGTAACTTACACCGGTGTAATTATAACCCTCCTCTATATATATATATATATATATATATATATATATATATATATATAGAGGAGGGTTATAATTACACCGGTGTAAGTTACACCAAGTGTTACACCGCTGAATATCTTTTAAATGGATCATTATATTTAATAATCCACTGTTGGATTGAAAGTCACTATCATATAGATCATACACATAAAATTTTACATTAATCCGAAATTATTTGATATGCCATTGAGATGTCTCAAGATTAACGTTATATATACATTTGAAATATATGAAAAGTCCAACCATTTGATTATCAAGTTATTAGTGTCAAATTTTTACGAAACTTGGCACATATAATATTGATGATGAACAAGCATAATTCAACGGTTGGATTACTAAAAAACATATTCGATTTGTAGTTATTAGCGGTGTAATACTTGGTGTAAATTACACCGGTGTAATTATAACCCTCCTCATATATATATATATTAAATTCGAATCTAATGAAACTCCCACAATCACCCTCACAACAAAATACTTCACAATCAACGTGACTTTTTAATTTGATTTTAATAAAATTTATAAAATTTGAAAAAGTGTTTTATAATTACCAAAATTTAAATTTCTTATTCAAGTGATTTTTCTATTTTATTTTAAATTATAATAAAATAATCAATTAATAAATTAAATTTTTTTATTACAAAAATTAAAAAGTTTGTTCGTCTAGATTTTGTTTTTAAATTTTAAAGTATTTAATTAAAAAGTACATTGCATGAGTGGCTAAAATATTTTTTTTTACTAAGGCTAAAATATTCTTATAGATTAAGTGAATTTATTTTATTATTAAATGAAACAATATTATCTAACGTGAGAACGAAGAATAATGATATTATAAGTGAATGATTAATTAAAATACAAACAAAAAGAGAAAAAATACTACAATAGAAGCTAAATAAAAGAAAATATGATTTTGATAAAAAAATGAAAAGAAAGTAAAAAGGATGATACAGTTTTTGTCATCGTTCATTTTTTATTTTTTATTACATAAAAACACACATTAGGAAATATAATAAATGTATTGATATACATTAAATGTGATATAATAATAATAAAAAGAAAATTAATGTGTGAGAAAAAATAAAATGGTAGGAACATGACTGTCTCCCGTGGAGAATACCCGCAGTTCATAAAAAAAATTACTTTTATAATGAAACATTAATAAAAAGAAATAATGAGGGAAAATATTTTAATATCATAATAAAAAAAGAAAATGAAAGTGAGATAAAAAATAAAAGAAAAAAGAAAAACGACAGGATTAAGACCGTCTCCCGTGGAGGATACCCGTGATTCATAAAAAAATACTACAATAGAAGCTAATAAATGGAGATATAATTTTAAGAAAAAATAAAAAAAGTAAAAAGGATAATAAAAAAGAAAATTAATGTGTGAGAAAAATAAAATGGTAGGAACAGAGCTATCTCCCGTGGAGAATACCCGCAGATCATTAAAAAATTTCTTTTACAGTGAAACATATTAGTAAAAACGAATAATGAGAGAACATATTTAAATATCATAATAAAAAAAGAAAAATGAAAGTGAGATAAATAAAATAAAAGAAAAAAGAAAATGATACCTATGATTCATAAAAAAAACACTACAGTAGAAACTAAATAAATGTAGATATAATTTTGATAAAAAATAAAAAGAAAGTAAAAAAGATAACAAAAAATAAAATTAATGTGTGAGAAAAAATAAAATGGTAGGAACGGGACCGTCTCCCGTGGAGAATACCCAAAGTTCATTAAAAAAATTATTTTATAGTGAAACATATTAATAAAAACAAATAATGTGAGAAAATATTTTAATATCATATAAAAAAAGAAAATGAAAGTAAGATAAAAATAAATAAAAAAAGAAAATGATACTCGTGATTCATAAAAAATACTACAATAGAAACTGAATAAATGGAGATATAATTTTGATAAAAAATAAAAAGAAAGTAAGAAGGATAATAAAAAAAATTAATGTGTGAGAAAAAAATGGTAGGAACAGGATTGTCTCCCAGGAGAATACCCGTAGTTCATTAAAAAAATTCTTTTATAGTGAAACATATTAATAAAAACGAATAATGAGAGAAAATATTTTAATATCATAATAAAAAATGAAAATGAAAGTGAGATAAAAAATAAAAGAAAAAAGAAAACGACATGATTAAGACTGCCTACCGTGGAGGATATCTGCGATTCAGAAAAAAAACGCTACAATATAAGCTAAATAAATGGAGATATAATTTTGATAAAAAAATAAAAGGAAAGTAAAAAAGATAATAAAAAATGAAAATTAATGTGTGAGAAAAAAATAAAATGGTAGGAACACGATTGTCTCCCGTGGAGAATACCCGTAGTTCATTAAAAATTTCTTTTATAGTGAAACATATTAATAAACATGAATAATGAGGAAAAATATTTTAATATCATAATAAAAAAAAGAAAATGAAAGTGAGATAAAAAATAAAAGAAAAAAGAAAACGACAGGATTAAGACTGTCTCCCGTAGAGGATACCCGTGATTCATAAAAAATACTACAATAGAAGCTAAATAAATGGAGATATAATTTTAATAAAAAATAAAAAAAGTAAAAAGGATAATAAAAAAGAAAATTAATGTGTGAGAAAAAATAAAATGGTAGGAACATAGCTATCTCCCGTGGAGAATACCCGCAGATCATTAAAAAATTTCTTTTGCAGTGAAACATATTAGTAAAAACGAATAATGAGAGAACATATTTAAATATCATGATAAAAAAAGAAAAATGAAAGTGAGATAAATAAAATAAAAGAAAAAAGAAAACGATACCTATGATTCATAAAAAAAACACTACAGTAGAAACTAAATAAATGTAGATATAATTTTGATAAAAAATAAAAAGAAAGTAAAAAAGATAACAAAAAATAAAATTAATGTGTGAGAAAAAATAAAATGGTAGGAACGGGACCGTCTCCCATGGAGAATACCCGAAGTTCATTAAAAAAATTATTTTATAGTGAAACATAATAATAAAAATAAATAATGTGAGAAAATATTTTAATATCATATAAAAAAAGAAAATGAAAGTAAGATAAAAATAAATAAAAAAAGAAAATGATACTCGTGATTCATAAAAAACACTACAATAGAAACTGAATAAATGGAGATATAATTTTGATAAAAAATAAAAAGAAAGTAAGAAGGATAATAAAAAAAATTAATGTGTGAGAAAAAATGGTAGGAACAGGATTGTCTCCCGGGAGAATACCCGCATTTCATTAAAAAAATTCTTTTATAGTGAAACATATTAATAAAACGAATAATGAGAGAAAATATTTTAATATCATAATAAAAAATGAAAATGAAAGTGAGATAAAAAATAAAAGAAAAAAGAAAACGACATGATTAAGACTGCCTACCGTGGAGGATATCTGCGATTCAGAAAAAAAATGCTACAATATAAGCTAAATAAATGGAGATATAATTTTGATAAAAAATAAAAGGAAAGTAAAAAAGATAATAAAAAATGAAAATTAATGTGTGAGAAAAAAATAAAATGGTAGGAACACGATTGTCTCCCGTGGAGAATACCCGTAGTTCATTAAAAATTTCTTTTATAGTGAAACATATTAATAAACATGAATAATGAGGAAAAATATTTTAATATCATAATAAAAAAAAGAAAATGAAAGTGAGATAAAAAATAAAAGAAAAAAGAAAACGACAGGATTAAGACTGTCTCCCGTAGAGGATACCCGTGATTCATAAAAATACTACAATAGAAGTTAAATAAATGGAGATATAATTTTAATAAAAAAAATAAAAAGAAAGTAAAAAGGATAATAAAAAAGAAAATTAATGTGTGAGAAGAAATAAAATGGTAGGAACAGAGCTATCTCCCGTGGAGAATACCCGCAGTTCATTAAAAATTTCTTTTGTAGCGAAACATATTAACAAAAACGAACAATGAGAGAAAATATTTGAATATCATAATAAAAAAAGAAAATGAAAGTGAGATAAAAAAAGTAAAAGAAAAAAACTACAGGATTAAGACTGCCCTCTCGTGGACGATACTTGTGATTCATAGAAAAACACTACAATAAAAGCTAAATAAATGGAGATATAATTTTGATAAAAAAAATAAAAAGAAAGTAAAAAGGATGAGGTGGTGTTTTTGAGTGGGAAAAAAATTGTTTGAGAAAGCAAATTGAGGGAGAAATAGGTGTGCAAGAAATTTCTTGAGCACTTGAACACGTGTCCCTTGTGTATACAGAATTAATAGTAGTAAATAGATAGAATAGAAGCAAATTGAGGGAGAAATAGGCGAGAAAAAATTTTCTTGAGCACTTGACACGTGGGACCAGGATTTGGTGCAGTCACTTTTTTGTGAAGTTGGTGCAGTCATGCAATCTAGGCCGTCCGATCTTAATCGAACGGCTCAGATGCCGAGATGTTAAATCGGTATTGTAAAATCATCTCGGCATCTGAGTCGTCCCAGATTGCATGACTGCACCAATTTCACCAAAAAGTGACTGCATATAATCCAAATCCTTGACACGTGTCCCTTGTGTATACAGAATTAATAATAGTAAATAGATAAAAGGAATAGATAAATAGAATAGATAATAATAATAATAATAATAATAATAATAATAATAATAATAATAATAATAATAAAATTAAAGTGTGATTAACAAAGAAAAAAACGACAGGAGGAGAACTGCTTCCCGTGGACAAAATTGTGTTTAAAAAAATCACTTTATTAAAATGAGAATAAAAAATTTAAAAAGCTCAAGTGAGAAAATGTGACACATGCATTACGGAAACATTTTTAAAATAGAAAGTAAATAGATAGATAGAACAAATAAAAAATAATAAGTGAAAAATTTAAGGAAAAAATAGAAATTATATATTGAAAAAATACTTGAAATTTAATATTTTTTTGTATTTTTCAATCTGTGTATGTATGTAATGATAGTGATAAATAAACAGTGAGAGAAATAATTTTTAAATAATAAATAAAAAATAAAAGTGTGATAAATAAAAAAAGCATTAGAAATTTTTGTTAGACAACTGGCCTCACTAACTTAAGAGGGGGGTTGAATTAAGTTATTCGATTTTAACTAATCTTTTCTATTACTAATTTATCTTGTCTTTAGTGTACTTAAAATCCTTTAATTAAGATGAAGAAGAATGCGTACACTTCAGATGATGAACATGTAATTGCGATAATTAAATAAGAGTTAAGGGATAAGAAAGTGCAAACTCAGTTTATACTGGTTCGGCCAACCACTTGCCTACGTCCAGTCCTCAAGTACCCACTTGAGATTTCCACTATTTGTAAAACTCTTTACAAATGATGAATCCTCCAACACCTTGGAACCCTTCCCTTGTGTTGAGAATCACCCACAAAACAAGAGAGGCACCCTCTCTTCAACCACACAGTATCAGATTGAATTGTTTATACAAATGAACTCTCTTTTAGAGTGGATATTACAAATTGAAGAGCTTATAAGAAATCTTAAAACTTGCAAGTGTTTGGCACAATTGATTCTTGTAATGATTTCACTCTTTTATGATTCTACATGAGTAAATCTGTATCAAATTTCGAAAATGAGACATATAGATATATATATATATATATAAGGATGATGATGAAACATTGTAATCCTTAATTAGAAGTCGTGTCTCTTCAAGATTTTCAGAAAAAGTACTCTGGTAATCGATTACAGGAATATGGTAATCGATTACACAGTTCAAAATTGCGAACAGTTGTGCCTGGAATTCAAAATTTGAATTTCCTGCACTCTGGTAATCGATTACCAGTTCAAAAAATCTTGAATTTTAAATTCTGGTACTTCTGGTAATCGATTACACAATTTGGTAATCGATTACCAGTTCAAAAAATTTATTCTTTGAACTGATTTTGACTTTATAAAAATACTTTGTTGAATTTTCTTTTTAGTGCCAAGTTCCTTGCAAATATTAAGATTTCTTTTGACATTTTTATCTAACTAAATCAAGCTTAATCTAATTGACCTTGTTGCTTGACTTTGATCTTGATCTTCTATTCATCCTTGATTCTTGAATGAGCTCTTTCCTTTGCCATTGCATTTCTCTTTTCTTTCATTCTTATTGGCATAATCAAAACCTGTAATCAAGGCATCTACAATCTCCCCCTTTTTTATGATGACAACCATCTTTAAAGGGAAGAATGAAAACAAGATTTTTAAGTCAATAACGATCACTCCCCTTAGTCTTCCCCTTTGTGTTTGTATTTTAGAATACTTGGGATTCTTGGGAAATAAGATTTAACTATTTTTTTTGTTTAAGAAATTGTACAAAACAAAATTGATTTCCAAAAATTGTCAAAAACTTTTCAAAAGATAGAATTTATTCATTTCCAAAATTTCATCCAAAATTGAATTTATTCATTTCCAAAATTTCATTTTCCCTAATCTCTCCCCCTTTGGCATCATCAAAAGCAATATTAGGCATCCAAAAGCATTTATGAATCAAAAGCTAAATACCAATCAGAATAGGAAGCAAACCATAATATGTCTAGCAACGTCAACCAGAAGACAACAGAGTATGCCAAATAAAGATCCAAACTACCAATACCAAAAACAAGTGTAGTATCAACCTTTCCTCTAGTAAATCCTTTTTCTAAGAGAAATTTGCTTAATCTTTCATACCAAGCCCTAGGTGCTTGTTTCAATCCATAGAGGGCCTTTTTTAATTTGAAGACATGATTAGGCAAATCTAAATTTTCAAATCCTGGAGGTTGTTCAACATACACTTCTTCTTTAATAAATCCATTAAGGAATGCACTTTTGACATCCATTTGATACAATTTGAATACCATTATAGAAGCATATGCAAGTAACATCATAATTGCTTCTATTCTTGCCACTGGTGCATAAGTTTCTTCATAATATATTCCTTCTTTTTTATTATACCCTTTGGCCACTAACCTAGCTTTGTTTCTTACAACTATACCATGTTCATCTAACTTGTTTCTAAAAAACCATTTTGTTCCTATAATAGGATGATTATTTGGTCTTTCAACTAATTCCCATACATGATTCCTTTCAAACTGTTTTAATTCTTCTTGCATAGCAATAATTCAATGTTTATCTTTTAAGGCTTCATCAATATTTTTTTTATTTCAATTTTATAAACAAAAGCCATATATATCTTTGAGAGAGAGAGTCTAGTTGTTACCCCTTTTGAAAATTCTCCAATGATGTTGTCAAGAGGATGATCTCTTTAAGGTTTTCTACTCTCTTGAAAGATCCATGTTGGTTTCTTTGTTGTTGTCTCCATAAATGGCATGTCCATTGTTTTTGGGAGTAATGTCCATAAGCTTTGAAGAATCTCCCTTCATGTGCTTGGAGCATCCACTATTAAGTTACCATTGAGAGTGCCTTGCCATCAAGCAAACCTACAACACAATTCTTAACTTTTGGTACCCATATCATCTTGGGTCCTTGAATGTTAGTTTTGGGGAGGGTGCTTTTTGGAACCCAAATCATATGTCCATGTTGAACACCATTCTTTCTTATATTACAAGTAGATGCACTATGTCCCTTTCTACCACAATAGTTACATTTAATAAATGGGCTAGTAGACATGTTATGTGAGATAAAGAAATTTTTGTAAAGCTTTTGTTGCTTTGAAGGATCATATCCTAAACCAGCTTTATCAAATACATATCTTTGATTTCCTAATATTATATCTAAGTTATTTTTGCCAAGAGTGAATTTTGCAAGTGTAGTGTTTAACTTTTTAATTTCTTCTTTATGTTTTAGGCATGATGTGCATGGATAAGTTTCTTTGTTATTTTCTAAATTAATGATAGAACATAGATTTTCATTTTTAGAATTTACTAATTTAAGTTCATTTCTAAGATTATCTAGTTCTTCATTTAATTTAGAAATTTCTTTCTCAAGTTTTGTAGTAGTCTTCTTGTAAGATGAAACTAGTTTTGCTAACCTAAAAGATTCTTTATGTAAATCATTAAAGGCTTCTTGTAATTCATCAAATGAGATGGATGTATTATTGTTAGAAGATGTTACCTCTTCTTCGCTATCATAATTTCTGGCCATGAGTCCCAAGTTCACAACTTCATTTTCTGAGTCACTAGAGTCCATGTCATTTTCATCCCAATATTTCTTGTTGGATTTTTCCATTTTTCTTTTATAGATTGGACATTCTAGTCTCAATAGTTCCAATTCATGTTCTTGAAGTTTCCCAAACAATGAAGCAAGAGACATGGTTGTGAGATCTTTTGATTCTACAATTGCAGTCACCTTTGGTTGCCATTGCCTACTCAAACATCTTAAAATTTTGTTAATGAGATCTTCATTTGGAAAAACTTTTCCTAAAGATGCAAGATGATTAACTATGTGTGTAAATCTCTTTTGCATGTCTTGTATGCTCTCATTTTGGTTCATGCTAAACAATTCATATTCATGAGTAAGAGTGTTTATTCTAGATCTTTTAACATCACTTGTACCCTCATGTGTTACTTCTAATGTATCCCACATTTCTTTTTCACTTTTGCAATTTGAAACTCTAAAGAACTCATCTATGCCTAATGCAGATGCAATTATGTTTTTGGCTTTCAAATTGTATTGGACTTTTCTTTTGTCATCTTTACTCCATTGCTCTCTAGGTATTATTTTGACTTCATTTCCTACTTGTATTGAAGGAATAAAAGGACCATTTTCTACAACATCCCAAATGTTTAGATCGATTGATCCTATGAAGATTTGCATCCTAGATTTCCAATAGTGAAATCCTTCTCCATTAAAAACAGTGGGTCTATTAAATGAATTTCCTTCACCAAAAAGAGAATTGGATGAGGCCAGAGTTGATCTTGAGGCTTCTAATCCTTATACAAGATACAAGCTCTGATACCACTTGTTAGACAAGTGGCCTCACTAACTTAAGAGGAGGGCTAAATTAAGTTATTCGATTTTAACTAATCTTTTCGATTACTAATTTATCTTGTCTTTAGTGTACTTAAAATCCTTTAATTAAGATGAAGAAGAATGCGTACACTTCAGATGATGAACATGTAATTGCGATAATTAAATAAGAGTTAAGGGGTAAGAAAGTGCAAACTCAGTTTATACTAGTTCGGCCAACCACTTGCCTACGTCCAGTCCTCAAGTACCCACTTGAGATTTCCACTATTTGTAAAACTCTTTACAAATGATGAATCCTCCAACACCTTGGAACCCTTCCCTTGTGTTGAGAATCACCCACAAAACAAGAGAGGCACCCTCTCTTCAACCACACAGTATCAGATTGAATTGTTTATACAAATGAACTCTCTTTTAGAGTGGATATTACAAATTGAAGAGCTTATAAGAAATCTTAAAACTTGCAAGTGTTTGACACAATTGATTCTTGTAATGATTTCACTCTTTTATGATTCTACATGAGTAAATCTGTATCAAATTTCGAAAATGAGACATATATATATATATATAAGGATGATGATGAAACATTGTAATCCTTAATTAGAAGTCGTGTCTCTTCAAGATTTTCAGAAAAAGTACTCTGGAATATGGTAATCGATTACACAGTTCAAAATTGCGAACAGTTGTGCCTGGAATTCAAAATTTGAATTTCCTGCACTCTGGTAATCGATTACACCAGTTCAAAAAATCTTGAATTTTAAATTCTGGAACTTCTGGTAATCGATTACACAATTTGGTAATCGATTACCAGTTCAAAAAATTTATTCTTTGAACTGATTTTGACTTTATAAAAATACTTTGTTGAATTTTCTTTTTAGTGCCAAGTTTCTTTCAAATATTAAGATTTCTTTTGACATTTTTATCTAACTAAATCGAGCTTAATCTAATTGACCTTGTTGCTTGACTTTGATCTTGATCTTCTATTCATCCTTGATTCTTGAATGAGCTCTTTCCTTTGCCATTGCATTTCTCTTTTCTTTCATTCTTATTGGCATAATCAAAACCTGTTATCAAGGCATCTATAATTTTTAGAAAAAAAAAAGAAAAAAGAAAAGATAAGATAAGAGAGAGAAGCCTAAAAATAAAAAAAAAGAAAAAAAAGAAAAGAGGGAGAGAAAGCATGGAGGATGAGAAGAAATAGGAAGAGTTAAAAAAAAAAAGAAAAGAGAGAGGGAATTAGCACGAAGGAAGAGAAGAAATTGGGAGAGTGAATACAATTTTGAGTAGGAAATTATTTTTTCGAGAGAGTGACACGTGGAGGTGGTGTAAACAATATTAATAATAGTACTTCCTCCGGTACTATTTATAAGAACCTTTTAACTACTTCACACAGATTAAGGAAGTTGGTTATTTTAGTTGATTACAATAAATTTGTCATGAATGTGTATCACATTTATTAAACTATCCTTGAATTTATTGAGACTCATTATCTTTCTCTTTCTATTTAACTACTCAATTGTGTCATACTCTCTCTACTAACTAATTACTCACCTACCTCCACTAATGGGGTATTTTTGTCAAATAATAATTAATGCATAAGGAAAATCTGAAAAAGTTCTTATAAAAAGAACCAAACCCACCTCCAAAAAGGTTCTTATAAATAGGACCGGAGGGAGTAAATAGAATAGACAAGTGATCGACATTTTCTACCAAGCTTTTGGACAGAATGTCAACTTACAGAAATCAAGAGTATTTTTTTTCTACTAACGCTCCTCCATATCTTGTAGCTCAATTAGTTGAGGTTTTACAAATTAAGCAAATTGATGACCTTGGATCATACCTTGGCTTCCATTCTTTACATGCTCGCCCTACACAGGCTACTTATGCTTCATTGGTAGATAAAGTTCGCAAAAAAAATCATTGGATGGAGAGCTAACTCCTTGTCTTTTGTGGGGCGTGTAACCCTTGCTCGGTCATCCATTTTAAGCATTCCTAACTACATTATACAAGCTACTGTGCTACCACAATCAATTTGTGAGGAGATTGAAATTAGAATTTGTCGTAATTTTATTTGGGGGAACTACAAAGCCCCAAATGAAATGCCACCTGGTCTCTTGAGAGCAGATATGTAAACCCAAAGACAATGAGGTTATGAGGGTTTGGGATTTCGATTTTTAATTGTACTAAATAAGGCTTATATGACGAAGTTGGCCTGGGACATCATTGCTCATCTTGATGCATTCTGGGTAAGGACATTGTGAAATAAATACAGAATTGGCCCTCAAGCTATCCCCCAAGTTCAAATTACTAGTAAATCCCCCTATGGCGCGACATTAAAAGCGTATGGAGTCAAGTTAGTCAATATTGCGTATGCTGGATACTGGGGGATGGTCAAACTGTCAGATTTTGGGAAAGATACGTTCATCCCGGACATAGGCCCTCTCATATCCACAGTGCATCTTGAGTCTCTTATTTGTTAAGAGTAATTCAGATTAGGGAAATCAGTTAGTTAGTTGTGTTAGTTGGAAGTTAGTTAGTAATTCTGTTTGTTTTTTAGTTGATTAGTCCTATCTGTTATGAGACTTGTTTCTGTATAAAATTGAATCTGACAATTTAGAATACATCTAGTATTCTTACTTTCTATCTCTTATTCTCTCTCAATTTCCTCTCTATCTTAAGACACCTTGCATTAACAGTGGTATCACAGAGCTTCTTGATTCGGGACCTGTGTAGGAGTTACAACAATTGTGGTGGTGCGACAGTGAAGTATCTGAATTTTGGAGATGACAGGATCGAATGGTTCTTTCCCTGCCAATCTACCTGTTCTTGATGGCAAGAACTTTGAAAAGTGGTGTATTCAGATGCGGGTTATCTTTGGATATCAGGATGTCTTGGAGATAGTCAAAGATGGAATTCAAGAACCTGGTAATAATGCTACAGAAGCACATAAAACTGCCTACAAGGATGTGAAGAAGAAGGACTACAAGGCACTCTTTCTGATCCACCAGTGTGTGGATTCCGCAAATTTCGAAAAGATTGCCTCGACTGGTTCAGCAAAGGAGGCTTGGGATATCTTACACAAGGCTTATTCTGGTGTAGACAAGGTGAAGAAAGTGAAGCTGCAATCTCTACGCAGACAGTACGAACTTTCGCAGATGGCTGAAATTGAAACCATTGCTGAATTTCTTACCAAGCTACAAACAGTTATCAACATGATGAAAACATATGGTGAGAAACTGACTGACCAGATGGTAGTAGAGAAAATTCTGAGAACCTTGACTCCTCGCTTTGATCATATAGTTATAGCCATAGAAGAATCGAAAGATTTGAGTGAGTTGAAAGTAGAAGAATTGCAAGGTTCTCTTGAGGCCCATGAACAAAGACTCAATGAGAGGATTGGTGTAGAAAAAGGATCTGAACAGGCCTTGCAGGCTCAGTTTGCTCAAAGAAATGATGGTGAAGGCTCCAAGAATAATAGTAACAACAACAAATGGAAGAATAAGGGGAAGCAAGGAGGAAGTAATAAAAGATTCACCTCTGACCGAAAGCAAGATGAAGGGAGCACCAAGAAAGGAGGAAGTCAAGTCAAGCATGGTAAGAAGAGACAAAATAAGAAGAATATACAATGCTTTAACTGTCAAAAGTGGGGGCATTTTGCAAGTGAATGCAGGTATAAAGGTCAGCAAGATAAGGAAGATGAAGGTCAACTTGCACAAGATGAGGATTCTGAAACTGATCATGTGTTACTTATGGTGACAACCAAGTCAGATTGTGACTCCCTTGATCAATGGTATTTAGACACTGGTTGCTCAAACCACATGTCTGGAAGGAAGGAATGGTTCTTTGACCTCAATGAAAAGGTAAAGAGCAAGGTGAGATTCGCTGACAACTCAGTTGTTACTGCTGAGGGGATTGGTAAGGTCATGGTAAGAAGGAAAGATGGCTTGAAAGCCTGTATCTCAGATGTGTTGTATGTGCCTGAGATGAAAACAAATTTGTTGAGCTTGGGGCAATTGGTTGAAAGAGGCTACTCAATGCAGTTGGAGCAAAATCAGATGAAAATTTATGATAGCAATAAAAAACTTATCTTGAAAGCTCCTTTGGCTAAGAATAGAACTTTCAAGATTAGTATTCAGGTGCTTGAACAGCAATGTTTTGCTGCTACTCAAACTGATGAAAGTTGGTTATGGCACTACAGATTTGGACACTTGAATTTCAGGAGCCTTGATTTGCTGCAGAAGAAGAAGATGGTGAAGGGTCTCCCACAGTTGAAGCAACCACAACAGTTTTGTGATGACTGTTATGTTGGCAAGCAACCAAGAAATGCCTTCAAGTCCAGAGCCTATCACAGATCAAAGGATAAGCTGGATGTTGTCTATTCAGATGTATGCGGACCCTTTGAAATTCAGTCTCTTGGAGGTAACAATTACTTTGTATCTTTCATTGATGAGTTTACTAGAATGATGTGGACTTACCCCTTGAAAGGCAAACATGAGGTGCTGGCTGTTGTTAACAAATTTAAAGCAATGTGTGAAAAGCAAAGTGACAGGAGAATTAAGATACTGAGGACAGATGGAGGTGGTGAATACACTTCACTAGACTTCAACAGGTTCTGTGAAGATGAAGGGATTATCCATGAAATGACTGCTCCCTACACACCTCAGCATAATGGAATAGCTGGAAGAAGGAATAGAACCATTCTGAACATGGTCAGAAGCATGATAAAAGGAAGACAATTGCCCAAATTCCTCTGGGCAGAAGCAGTTGTTAGAACCACAGGCAACACTAGAAGGGGGGTTGAATAGTGTTTTAGACATTTTAAGACAATTTTGGAAATCTTTAAAATAAACAATCACGCTAAGTGATCATTGTACAAAACCAATCTTAAGATCAGAGTTATTTTAAGAACATGCGGAATATATGAAAGATTTGGATTAAAAGCTTTCTCTTACACTTAAGATTGTTTTGATTTTAAACAAACTTCTCTTAGTGTCTTCTGAAGAATATTACTAAGAGTACCTTCAGAACTGTTTCTGAAATACTTTAGATGATCAGAGACCATCTATTTCATGTGTCTGAACTGAGTTCCTGTTGGGCTCACTTCAGACAGGTATTTCAGACATCCCTCTGAATATATTCTTCTATAATACTTCAACCTACACTAGAGACGTTTTAACGTTATGTTTGTATGAAAACTTGTTTTATTGAAATCCTTGAATTAAGCTTGTTATGAAAAATACTTTTCAATCCCCATCGTAAATATGAAAACTGTAAGTAAAAGAGATTAAGGGAAAGAAAACTTAGACACAGAATTTATCCAGGTTCACCCACAAACCCTGTGATCTACATCCAGTCCTAGTGGCAAACCACCACTAGCCTTTTTATAACAACAACACATATGTGCCACTCCGAATCCCCAGACCCTTGCAGCCACATATATGTCACACTATCTCAAACCACAGATACACATGTTAACCTCTCCAGGCCAACACAACAAGTATTCTTTTCTATCAAGCCTCTCCAGGCTCTACCACAAGTATTCTTTTCTATCAAGCCTCTCCAGGCTCTACCACAAGTATTCTTTCTTCCACCAAGCCTCTCCAGGCTCTCAGACACTTAACTAAGTGTTGAGTATTACTACTCAATCTAAGCTAGATGTTCGCTAGAACCTCTCAACTCAGATTTTCTTGTACATAGAGATTACTGAGTACATACTCAGGATACAGTCATTACAAACTAAATACAAGGATAGACAGTGATACAAGTGTTTGAATTTAAGTACAATCCCTGTCTTTTCTATGAGGAATACATCCTCTGAGAGTAGGCTAACTAAGATATGAAATTAAGCTTCAGCCTTATTCTCCAACCATTGGTTTCCATGGGCTACATTCTCACCCGTATCATTGGAATACCAAGGTATCTTCAAAGCTTCAAACCGTACCTGCTTTGATAGTCATTTGTACAGCATGATTGCCTTCCCGACAACCAACTCACTTGATCAACAGACCAACTGTACAATCTAACTAACTGACCAGCTGATCAGTAGCCTGATTGAGAATTCACTCTTTGATCAATCGTAGTTGACATTTTCATGATGTATTTTAGCTCGAGTCAACTCTTGTTAACTATAAGACACTCAGCCTAGTTAACAGTTTTCATCCTGATTGATTTCAAGAACCTTCTTGAAAAACAATCCTGATTGATCTATCTTGGTTGTACAGCACAACAACTGCACCTCGGCAGCATGGTTAATATGCTCTGCATGCCAACAACCACTGGTTGGACCGACCAACATCTTCAAATTTAATCTTGAGGCTATTTATATGTTCTGCTTGAGTATAGCCGTTGAAGATGATTCATAATACCGTTGAGCTTTTGATGATGTGGCTCATATAGCCGTTGTGTAATAGCTTCTCAAACGGTTGCTTCTCCTTAAGCATATTGAGTGTTCAGAATACTCCCGTTCTGACACTTCTGTTGATGAGCTCTGTTTTGAGAGATGTGATGATTATGTGTATTCTCTCTCTTGAATTCTTTTGCTTTCTTGCATCTGTTTTATCCAGCTTGCATCTGCTTGCATTTGCTTTATCCAGCTTGCATCTGCTTGCTCCAGCTTGCATTAACTTGCATCTGCTTGCATCTGCTTTATCCAGCTTACATTGTCTTGCATCTGCTTGCTTTCGGATTTCCTCTGATTCTCTTGAGAGTATGTATCCGTTGAATTTGCCCCTTTTTGCTTATTCTGCATATACTCCTTTTTTCACTTGCTCCTGACACCTTTACTTCTTTGAATAAGATGTCTTGATCAATAGTCGTTGTTTGCAGATTCCTCTTTTGATATATAGATAAAGATGTTGAATTGAATATATTTTATTCAAACGTCTTCCTTGTTGCTTCTGCTTAGTCTCCTGAGCTTTTCTTCTGCTTTGTTCCAGATTGCACAAATGAAGAAATGTTTCGTTGAAATACTATTGTTTAGAGACAACAAATAGTCTTCTTTTAATCCATTGTGAGACACGCTTCTTGAGAGTTCTGACATAGTACAACAGTGGTGCTGCAGTAAAGCTGCTACTGTTGTTGCTGCGAATGCTGCGTTGCAGAGATTTCCTCAGTGGTGTATGAAGTTCAAATGCACCGGGAAAGGTCTCTGTGTTTGTTGCCACAAATGTGTTTCAAAACGTACGAGCAGCAGAGACTTAGAAAAGTCTTCACGCAAGGTTTCAGCAAAGATGCCACGTCATTACTAAAGCTTCAGACGGCTTCCAAACTTCAGACGGGTTCCAGTCTTCAGACGGGTTCCAGTCTTCAGACGGGTTCGAGTCTTCAGACGGGCTTGGCTCTTCAGACGGACTTGGTTCTTCAGACAGCTTCATCACTTAAGACAGGGTGATGACTTCAGACAGCTCAAGTCTTTCAGACAGCTTCGTTGCTTCAGACAGGTTGCGTTCTTCAGACAACTTCAATTCTTCATACTGGTTGAAACTTCAGCGGCCTTCTTCCTTAGAATTGTAGCTTCGTTCTTCTTTGTATCTTCTTCTTCTTGTATCTCTTCTTCGTTTCTTCAGTTCATTGTTGTTCTTCAGACAGACGTATATTTGAATCTGTACTTCTTCATATCTTTTGCATTCAGTTCTTCAGATAGTCTTCTAATCTTCATTTCTTCAGATAGTCTTCTAATCTTCAATTCTTCAGATAGTCTTCTAATCTTCGATTCTTCAAATAGTCTTCAAGTCTTCACTTCTATTCTTCAGTTGCTTCAACTCCGTTAGGGATTAATCTTCTTCAGATTCTGCACTCTTGTTCTTCTGATTCTGATCTTCTGATTCTGATTCTGTTCACAAAATCTTCTTCTTCTTCTAAAGAGTATTTTATCCTGAAACATAATTAACAAACAAATACCTTTCTCAGTAGAACCTGTTTATATAATCTAATTGATTCTTTATATAATCTTATTTGTTCTTTATATAATCTTATTTGTTAATCATTAAAACTAACAGTTGTTAAGTCTTATAATCATGTTTAATTACTTAAACAGATTTATAGACTTCACAATCTCCCCCTTTTTAATGATGACAAATAAATTATATATTACTGACAAAATGGGTATAAAAGAAATGAGAGATAATAAAATAAGATAATAGATTTTATTACTCCCCCTATCTATATTACTCCCCCTGAGACAGGCATTGATTCTTTTAGATATCTTCTGAAACAATTAAGTCTTAAATTAATCAATTCCAATTGTTAAATCTTTTATTAACCAACAGTTACAAGTTTATTGTTAATATTTCAGATATTTTAGATAACTGATTGTTAAACCTTTTCTTGTTAAGATTTCAGATACCTATTGTTATTTTTCTTGTTAAGATTTCAGACACCTATTGTTATATGATACTTCAGAAATTTCAGATACCTGTTGTTAAAATGTTCTTGTTAAAATTTCAGATACCTATTGTCTATTGTTATGACTTATTGTTATTCTTACTTATTATTAGAACTCTTAGTTTGTTATCTTCTCTCTTACTGTATGTTATATTTCTTTGCTATTTATTTCTACTTCCTATTATCTCCCTATATATTTCCCTCTTTGTTACACTCTTTTTAGTATTTTGTTAGTTTTATATTTCTCCCCCTTTTGTCATTAATTAAAAAGGTTTATATTATAAGTTAATGTAATCCTATACCAAATGTTAAATAATGTATCGTTTTGACAGATATATTTCTCCTGTTAAGATTTGTTAAGCAATTATCTAGAGGTTATGAAGCATAAATGAAATTAAACAAAGAAGATTTTTATTAAATCTTTACAGTTGCTCAGATACAGGTTTTGAAAAGAAAGCTCAAAAGAGAAACTTAAACAAAACATTTGATATTTACAAAAGCAGGTTTTCACAAAAAGGAAAAGAGGTTACATTCCAAAAATAGAATGCATCCATCCATTGCTAACACCGGAGATTCCTCCGAAGGCCTGAGGCATAGCCTTATCAGACTTCATCTCTTTCAAAGCCATCCCCACTCCTTTCACTGCAAGAGCTTCAGGAGTTACCTCAGAGCCCCAGACTTCATCCCAGCCGTGCTTTGCTGCACGCATTCTCCTCGTGACATCTGGGACAGTGGAGGTGCATTGTTTAAGACTGTATTTCGACCAACAGTCAGCACCTTAATTCCAAGAACCACTATGTCAGTAGTTCTCTTCATAAGATTGACTATTCTGGGATCTCCCAGTGGTCTTCCAGTCCACCTGTGATGCAACAAGATCACCATGGTCCAAGTATAGAGAAACGGGTTTTCAGATGAACCCTTTCCCTTACTCTTCATTCCATACATCATCCAAGATGACTTGATCTTTGCCTCAACATGTTCCAAGATACTTTCTGCTATTTTCCTTTGCTTCTTTATCATCCTATTGAGAGCCTCTAACTCAGAACCTTAGACAAAGCTATGGAAGAGCTTTGAAGATGTGAGTTTGTGTGAAGAGCTTTTGTGAATTTATAGGACTTTAAAGCAGGGGTAAAACAGAGAAGTAAGGAGAACGAATCCATTGGATTGTTGTTCACGCGATGTATATAGGCTCAGATAGCTTTGATGATGACGGTTTCAGACTTTGGGAGTCTTGAAACGTACATCATTGATTGGTCATAGATGAAGCACCATAGGAAACTGAGTCATCAGCATGGTTAAGGTAAGTTTTGGAAAACGTTTTTTGAAAGACAATTAAAAAGAAACGTAAAAACATATTTGAAAATATTTTGAGAGACAAAAATTTTTTTGTAAAGACAAGTATCTGATAAATTTTTATAAGTCTTTTAAGTTTGTACTTATTAAAGGTTTCTTAAAGGCTTTTAAAAGTATTTATGGAGACAGGTATTCAAAGCTGTAAAAGTTTTAAGATGAAGTGATGTTACCATGAATTTGGTTATTGTCCACTGGGTAAAGAAGTCCCTTCTGACATTACTTCTTGCTTGAAAGACTTTTTCTTTATCTGAGGTTGCTTGATGTCTGCACGTTTCAGTATGCTTTTGTCTTTTGTGCTCCCAGAGAATCTTTGAACAGTCATCTTAACCTACCCCTTTACAATTGAGTTGGATTCTAATGACTTGAGTAACTATCCCTTAACATTTCAGACCCACAATTTCAGACAGTCCATAAGGAGCCTTCTGAACGGGTTAGATGAACAGAGATATTACTAAGTTAGTATAATCCACTCAGAGATTGAGTTAGGTTTGGTGCATAGAGTGTTAACCATCTTAACATTGTTGACCCATAGTTTCAGTGAATTTATTTTGAACTTTCTGAACAGGTTCAGACAATGGAGATGTTATCACATTATGTCCTTTTAGATGATGTTTCTTAGATGGTCTTCTTAAAACCTGTTTCCTGAAACATTCAAACTAGAAGTACCTTTTAGTAGCACCTGATTGTAATTTGTCTAATTATTTAACTTAAGCATTTTAGAATTACAGATAACATTTCATCAAGTTTAAAAATTATCTTATTAGGTTAATTAAATTTATCTTTTAGAATCACAATTTGTTAATCAATTAAGGATAGAGTTATAGACTTAAAATGTGCACAAGAGGAAACACATATAAACAAATGGAACACATAGAATGTTAATATTAAGAGAAACACATATAAACAGAGATAGAAAGTGAAATGGACTCAAAACAGAAAGACATAGATACAGAGAAAAAAAAATTCAGAACACAAGTGTATCATTGATCTTCAACAGGTTTGTTCTCATTGGCACTGACTTTCTCCTTTGTGTTTTTAGCATCTGCAGTTCACGTTGATAGAATCTGAGTGTTTCTTCCAGCCGTCCGATGCGTTCATTCAACTTCCTTATATTACATCTTCTAAAAATTTCTCTTAAATCTCCATGATTTGTTAGAGAATCAGATGACTCCATATGATTCTGAGTTGATGACGGAGAATTGTGTCCTTCTTTTATCTTTGCTGGTATCCCCTTAGAATGTTCATATTCCTTTATAGTGAACAAGGGTGATGGCTCCTGGTCAAAGAATCTTTCAGTAGGAAATCCTTTATATTGAAGGATTTTCATAATCAGTGTAGTATGGGGAAAGACTTTGACTTCTTCTAATTTTCTTCTCATCATATGGTAGAGGATGATTCTGGGAAGATTTAATCTTTTCCTTTGAAGGAGATGTATCAGCACGAATCTTTCCATATCAGAGATGATGTTTGTATCCTTCCTTTTGGGTAGAATACAACAATTAATGATTGTCAGCAAAATTATGGGAATTTCCAGTAAGTTTGAGCAAACTGGTGCTTCAAGAGTTCTGTGACCAAATAACATTTGATCATGCATCTCTTTCTCTCTATCATTGATTTCCTAATCTGAAGAGAATTGTTTTCCGGTTGCTTCAACCCTAATGATTTCCTTCAGATCCTTGAAGTCCACTCTGATAGGCATTCCCATTACTGAAGTGTTTATACCACTTGTCTCTTCAAGAAAACACTTCTGAGTTGTTCCAGAAATCTAGAACACTCTGCTCATGCCAGGGGAACGATGCCTCTTCAAGAAAGGAAATCCATCCAGCATCCTTGAAGTACTCAGAGATTCTTAGTCCTTCTTTGTCAAAGTCGCTTAAATTTACTCCCCTTGTGGGAATAATTCTTTCATCATACTTGCATAGACTTTGAGCACAAGAGATTGCTGATCTTGATGCCATTGAGATAGATTAAGATGAATTGGAAGGAAATAAACTGTGAGGTTCTTCTGATGATCTTCCAATCCTTTAAATAGGCAATCAAGCGTCGCTTCATTTTATGAAAGGAGCGGTTTCATCCACTAAGCAGTAGTGGAGAGATGTGCATCGTGTCCATTGAGAGAAACCGGTTGATGATTCAATGATTCACATCGTGCCGTTTTATATTTTCAAAAACAGTTATGACTAACACACACGACTCTTCATTTACTTAATTTAAAAAACGCAGTTATTACTTTACTAAACATGAGTGACTCTTCAACACATATATTTAAATAAGTAAAGCATACATACAATGAATCATACATTTCACACAGTGATTATAGTAAAACACATATCATGCAGACATATATTTACATAATTTTGAAAGCATGAAACAATTATGTCATGTAATCATATTTTTCACAATTTCAATAAAACAAATCATGCAACAGATTAATAGCCATATTAAAATTATAACTTAAATATAGATAGGAAAGGTGTTACCAGTTTGTGATCTAGAGATAGATTCACTTCCCTTTTCTGTTGCGTCCTGTGCTTTAGCCTTATGAATAATAAGTATTGGAAAAATGATTTTCCTATTCTCATTGTCATTCTTCAGAGTTGCTTCAGCCTGGTGAGATTTCCATCTTCTGAGGATCTACTCCTTCTACATTTGTTGGATGCTCAACCCGAAGGTGAGCTTTGATACCAATTGTTAGAACCACAGGCAACACTATAAGGGGGGTTGAATAGTGTTTTAGACATTTTAAGACAATTTTGGAAATCTTTAAAATAAACAATCACGCTAAGTGATCATTGTACAAAACCAATCTTAAGATCAGAGTTATTTTAAGAACATGCGGAATATATGAAAGATTTGGATTAAAAACTTTCTCTTACACTTAAGATTGTTTTGATTTTAAACAAACTTCTCTTAGTGTCTTCTAAAGAATATTACTAATAGTACCTTCAGAACTGTTTCTGAAATACTTTAGATGATCAGAGACCATCCATTTCATGTGTCTGAACTGAGTTCCTGTTGGGCTCACTTCAGACAGGTATTTCAGACATCCCTCTGAATATATTCTTCTATAATACTTCAACCTACACTAGAGACGTTTTAACGTTATGTTTGTATGAAAACTTGTTTTATTGAAATCCTTGAATTAAGCTTGTTATGAAAAATACTTTTCAATCCCCATCGTAAATATGAAAACTGTAAGTAAAAGAGATTAAGGGAAAGAAAACTTAGACACAGAATTTATCCAGGTTCACCCACAAACCCTGTGAGCTACATCCAGTCCTAGTGGCAAACCACCACTAGCCTTTTTATAACAACAACACATATGTGCCACTCCGAATCCCCAGACCCTTGCAGCCACATATATGTCACACTATCTCAAACCACAGATACACATGTTAACCTCTCCAGGCCAACACAACAAGTATTCTTTTCTATCAAGCCTCTCCAGGCTCTACCACAAGTATTCTTTTCTATCAAGCCTCTCCAGGCTCTACCACAAGTATTCTTTCTTCCACCAAGCCTCTCCAGGCTCTCAGACACTTAACTAAGTGTTGAGTATTACTACTCAATCTAAGCTAGATGTTCGCTAGAACCTCTCAACTCAGATTTTTCTTGTACATGGAGATTACTAAGTACATACTCAGGATACATTCATTACAAACTAAATACAAGGATAGACAGTGATACAAGTGTTTGAATTTAAGTACAATCCCTGTCTTTTCTATGAGGAATACATCCTCTGAGAGTAGGCTAACTAAGATATGAAATTAAGCTTCAGCCTTATTCTCCAACCATTGGTTTCCATGGGCTACATTCTCACCTGTATCATTGGAATACCAAGGTATCTTCAAAGCTTCAAACCGTACCTGGTTTGATAGTCATTTGTACAGCATGATTGCCTTCCCGACAACCAACTCACTTGATCAACAGACCAACTGTACAATCTAACTAACAGAACAGCTGATCAGTAGCCTGATTGAGAATTCACTCTCTGATCAATCGTAGTTGACATTTTCATGATGTATTTTAGCTCGAGTCAACTCTTGTTAACTGTAAGACACTCAGCCTAGTTAACAGTTTTCATCCTGATTGATTTTAAGAACCTTCTTGAAAAACAATCCCGATTGATCTATCTTGGTTGTACATCACAACAACTGCACCTCGGCAGCATGGTTAATATGCTCTGCATGCCAACAACCACTGGTTGGACCGACCAACATCTTCAAATTTAATCTTGAGGCTATTTATATGTTCTGCTTGAGTATAGCCGTTGAAGATGATTCATAATACCGTTGAGCTTTTGATGATGTGGCTCATATAGCCGTTGTGTAATAGCTTCTCAAACGGTTGCTTCTCCTTAAGCATATTGAGTGTTCAGAATACTCCCGTTCTGACACTTCTGTTGATGAGCTCTGTTTTGAGAGATGTGATGATTATGTGTATTCTCTCTCTTGAATTCTTTTGCTTTCTTGCATCTGTTTTATCCAGCTTGCATCTGCTTGCTCCAGCTTGCATTAACTTGCATCTGCTTGCATCTGCTTTATCCAGCTTGCATCTGCTTGCTCCAGCTTGCATTAACTTGCATCTGCTTTATCCAGCTTGCATTGTCTTGCATCTGCTTGCTTTCGGATTTCCTCTGATTCTCTTGAGAGTATGTATTCGTTGAATTTGCCCCTTTTTGCTTATTCTGCATATACTCCTTTTTTCACTTGCTCCTGACACCTTTACTTCTTTGAATGAGATGTCTTGATCAATAGTCGTTGTTTGCAGATTCCTCTTTTGATATATAGATAAAGATGTTGAATTGAATATATTTTATTCAAACATCTTCCTTGTTGCTTCTGCTTAGTCTCCTGAGCTTTTCTTCTGCTTTGTTCCAGATTGCACAAATGAAGAAATGTTTCGTTGAAATACTATTGTTTAGAGACAACAAATAGTCTTCTTTAATCCGTTGTGAGACATGCTTCTTGAGAGTTCTGACATAGTACAACGTTGGTGCTGCAGTAAAGCTGCTACTGTTGTTGCTGCGAATGCTGCGTTGCAGAGATTTCCTCAGTGGTGTATGAAGTTCAAATGCACCGGGAAAGGTCTCTGTGTTTGTTGCCACAAATGTGTTTCAAAACGTACGAGCAGCAGAGACTTAGAAAAGTCTTCACGCAAGGTTTCAGCAAAGATGCCACGTCATTACTAAAGCTTCAGACGGCTTCCAAACTTCAGACGGGTTCCAGTCTTCAGACGGGTTCGAGTCTTCAGACGGGCTTGGCTCTTCAGACGGACTTGGTTCTTCAGACAGCTTCATCACTTAAGACAGGTTGATGACTTCAGACAGCTCAAGTCTTTCAGACAGCTTCGTTGCTTCAGATAGGTTGCGTTCTTCAGAAAACTTCAATTCTTCATACTGGTTGAAACTTTAGCGGCCTTCTTCCTTAGAATTGTAGCTTCGTTCTTCTTTGTATCTTCTTCTTCTTCGTTTCTTCAGTTCATTGTTGTTCTTTAGACAGACGTATATTTGAATCTGTACTTCTTCATATCTTTTGCCTTCAGTTCTTCAGATAGTCTTCTAATCTTCATTTCTTCAGATAGTCTTCTAATCTTCGATTCTTCAGATAGTCTTCTAATCTTCGATTCTTCAGATAGTCTTCAAGTCTTCACTTCTACTCTTCAGTTGCTTCAACTCCGTTAGGGATTAATCTTCTTCAGATTCTGCACTCTTGTTCTTCTGATTCTAATCTTCTGATTCTGATTCTGTTCACAAAATCTTCTTCTTCTTCTAAAGAGTATTTTATCCTGAAACATTAACAAACAAATACCTTTCTCAGTAGAACCTGTTTATATAATCTAATTGGTTCTTTATATAATCTTATTTGTTCTTTATATAATCTTATTTGTTAATCATTAAAACTAACGGATGTTAAGTCTTATAATCATGTTTAATTACTTAAACAGATTTATAGACTTCACAGCAGTGTCAACAGCTACCTACATCCTGAATAGATGCCCAACCAGCCAACTACAAAGCTGTACTCCTCAGGAAGCTTGGTCAGGTATTAAACCTGATGTTTCTCACCTAAAAATCTTTGGTTCTCTATGCTTTAAGCAGGTTCCAGAACAGACCAGAAGAAAGCTGGATGACAGGAGTGAACAGATGATCTTCATTGGATACCACCCAATAGGAGCATATAAAATGTATGATCCCAGAAAGAGGAAGATTGCAGTAAGCAGGGATGTGGTGGTTGATGAAACTAGATGGTGGACTTGGGAGGAGAGCAGCAACAATACTACTACCACTATGATGGTGAGACTGAATGGTGATCAGGTTAATAATTCAGATTCTGCTGAAGTAGCTCAGACACAAAGACCTCAAAGGAGCAGACAATTATCTCACAGATTGAATGACTATGAAGTTTTGCCTGACTCTGCCATAACTGCTGATGGAGATTTAGTTCATCTGGCTTTGTTTACAGATTCAGAACCTGTGACATTTGAGGATGCAATTAATGATGATAGGTGGCTAACAACAATGAAGGAGGAGCTGCAATCAATTGAGAAAAATAAAACCTGGGAATTGGTTTCATCCACTCAACAAAAGAAGCCAATAGTTGTGAAATGGATCTACAAAATTAAGAGAAAGCCTGATGGGACTGTGGCCAAGTATAAAGCCAGACTAGTGGCAAAGGGCTTCCTGCAGAGGGCTGGAGTTGACTTTAAGGAGGTGTTTGCACCAGTTGCAAGAATTGAGACAGTAAGACTTGTTATTGCAATTGCAAGCTACAAAGAATGGTCTATGCATCACCTGGATGTGAAATCAGCATTCCTGAATGGACCCTTATAGATGAAGAGGTGTATGTATGTCAACCATTTGGATTTGAGGTTAAAGGGCATGAGGAGAAAGCTTACAGACTGAAGAAAGCCTTATATGGGCTAAGACAAGCTCCTAGAGCTTGGAATAGAAGAATTGATGCATGCTTGCTGCAATAGAATTTTACTAAGTGTATCAATGAACATGGAGTGTATATAAGGGCATCTTCCAAAACTGACTTACTTGTTGTATGCCTATATGTTGATGATTTGCTGATTAAAGGCAGAAGTGAGATGGAGATTAAAGAATTTAAAATGGGCATGATGGCTGAATTTGAAATGACTGACTTAGGGAAGCTGACCTACTTTCTCGGAATGGAATTTAGCTCTACAAGCAAGGGAATTCTGATGCATCAGAGGAAGTATGCAACTGAAATTTTAAAGAAGTTCAATATGATGGAGTGCAATCCTGCAGCAACCCCTGTTGAATCTGGTACAAAACTGATTGTGAATGAACAAGAAGAGCTAGTTGATGAGACAAGATATAGACAGATAGTGGGATCACTAAGGTTCCTTTGTAACACCAGACCAGACTTGACTTTTGGTGTTGGTTTGATAAGCAGATTCATGAATAAATCCAGAGTATCTCACTATGCAGCTGCTAAGAGGATTTTGAGATATGTCAAAGGCACAACTGACTATGGCTTGCTGTTTCCAAACAGTCTTCATTGCAAAGATCCTGCAGTACTTGGTTACACAGACTCTGATTGGTGTGGAGATAAGGAGGAAAGGAAAAGCACTTCTGGATATGTATTCTTGTGCTGTGAAACACCAATTTCATGGTGTTCTAAGAAGCAGGATGTTGTTGCCTTATCATCACACGAAGCTGAGTACATAGCTGCATCTTTTGGAGCTTGCCAAGCATTATGGCTTAGCTCTTTACTGGAAGAAATGAAACTGGGAATGACAAGACCAGTGAAGCTGAGAATTGACAATAAATTTGCCATCAACTTAGCCAAGCATCTGATTGCTCATGGCAGAAGTAAACATATTAAAACCAGATTCCATTTCCTAAGAGATCATGTGAACAAGGAAAACCTAAAGCTGGAGTACTGCAACACTGAAAATCAGATTGCGGATTTGCTGACTAAACCATTGAAGGCTGAAAGATTTAAGACTCTAAGAGAGAAGCTAAGGGTCATGTCACTAAGTAATCTGAATTAAAGGGGTATGTTAAGAGTAATTCAGATTAGGGAAATCAGTTAGTTAGCTGTGTTAGTTGGAAGTTAGTTAGTAATTCTGTTTGTTTTTGAGTTGATTAGTCCTATTTGTTATGGACTTATTTCTGTATAAAATTGAATCTGACAATACATCTAGTATTCTTACTTTCTATCTCTCATTCTCTCTCAATTTCCTCTCTATCTTAAGACACCTTGCATTAACATTATTCAGAACCTTGAATTCCAATTTCAGCTTTTCTTTCGCACGGAGAGTGGAACATGGTCGTTGTTACGAAGCATGGTCCCTCCTTTAATTGCTCAATCCTCCAACTCCTGACTCTGGTGGCGATAAACCAGCTTGGAAGCTGAATCCATGGGGAATTCACTCTTAAATCGGCCTTCATCCATCTCTAGAATAACCCAGATGAAGATGTAAGTGATGATTTGGATATTTTTTCTCGCCGGTGTGGAAAGTCCTCCATAACCGCCTTCTAATAAATGCAAAACGGGTAAAAATAAGCATGGCCAATGATAATTTATGTCCTCGTTGTATGTCTGAGCCAGAAACCTTAATGCATTCCCTTCGTGATTGCCCTGTTGTGGCTGAGTTATGGTTGGACTTGGATCCCTCCTCCTATTGGATATGTTAAGTTGAATGTTGATGGATCAGTAATTGACCCCACGAAAGATGCTAGCTGTGGTGGCATTTTGCGTGACAGTGATGGCATATTCCTAGCTGGCTTTTCTAACAATTTAGGTGTCTGCACTATTGTTAAAGCATAATATGGTTTACGCCTAGCTACGGAAAAAGGAATAACAAATTATGGTGATTAATACAGATTCACAGACTGCTCTTCAGCTTATTAAAGGTTGTTGTAACTTGTAAAGTCTCGTCATAGATTTGGTGCGAGAAATTAGAAAAATCCTTCGTGAGAATTAGGATTTTTTACTGAATCTTGCATTGCAGAATTAGGCCAACATATAAATTTGGGATCCATTGTATATAGTCATAGCCCATAGTCTTTATTTGAAGCCTCTTCTTGTAGATGATACTAGAGGTGTTTGTTTCCCTATAATGATCCATGTAGTGTAATCTTATTGTTTTCCTTGGCCTTTTTGCCTCCACGGTTATAAAAAAATATATTTATTTTAACTTATTATTTATCAAAGAAATTATGATTTTAATATTTTTTTTGTTATTATTTTTGAAACATTGCGATTTTTTTTTGTCTTTCATTGGGAATTTCCCACGGGCATACATCAAGATTTAATCATCGGGTCGAAGATGATGGTTAGGTAAAACCTTTCAAAAAAAAATGATGGCTCAAGGATTTGAATCTAAGACCTTGTAGGAAAGTCCGTCTGAGGTCACAGTTCACTTCTACTGTGGCCAACCACGATTTGTTTTTATTAAACATTGCTATAAAACCTAAAAATATTAACTTGAGTTACGTGATTGGATTGGTTATATAGCTACTATTAAAATAAAGGGTAAAATATGTTTTTGGTCCCTGTAAAATGACCGAGTTTTGCTTTTAGTCCCTATAATTTTTTTTGTTAAATCATCCTCCCAAATTTTATTTTTTTTGCAATTGGTCCCTCCCCTTTATTTGGCATGTGTTCAAAGCTGACGTGGTACTCTCTCTCCTGATCACTAATATTATGTGGCATTTCTTAAATCCAATGTGTCATAAATATTTTCTTTTTCCTCCCTCCTATCAGCTTCAACCAATCCTGACCTAGTTCTTCCATAACCAGTCCCCCGAAGCTTCCTCTACAACCTCCCATTAGCCCTTCTTGACTGCTTCTGCAACAACCTAACCTGTTTCCTAACATCCTTACTCAACCCAACGTTTCGATGAGTTTCGACAACACGGTCTAAGAAATTCTTTACCAAACCAACTATAATTACAAGGGTAATCAAGAGCAAAATCACAAATCCAAAAAATATTAAATTTATTTCCTCTCTGCATTTCCATGCCATCATAAAAGTGCCTTTCTACCAAGTCAACAAAGTATAACTTTGGGGTTTTCAAACCATCCTTGCAAAATAATATGACCCGCTGCAATTTATTTGAAAGATTTTAGATTAGTCTTATTCTATCAAAGTTTCAATGCTCTATTGCTCCATAGCAAAATAATCCTTGGGATTCTCAAGGAACATGCTAATGAATAGGAAGGTCATTTCCAGTATACCAATTTTGTCTATAAGGGCTAATGGGATGCAGGGGAAGCTTGGTGACTGTTAATGGAGGAACTGATCAAGATTGGATAAAGCTGATGAGAGGGAGGAAAAAGAAAACATATATGACACATAGAATTAGTGACTAGGAGAGAGGGAATGCCACATCAGCTCTGAATAGATGCCAAATGAAGGGAGGGATTAATTACAAAAAAAAATATTTTGGGGGACCATTAAACAAAAAATAATTTATAGGGGCTAAAAGCAAAACTCAGTCATTTTATAGGGACCAAAAACATATTTTACCCTAAAATAAAAGTCTAAATTCTGCAATTGAATTAAATTAAACTAATAAAAATAATGGAGAAAGAGAAATTCATCAATTTGAAATAAATTTCACGGATATTAAAGTGATAATTAAGGTGAGTTGTGTATATATCAAAGTCTTTAAAGTAAGTGTTTTTTGGATATTTTTATTGGAAACTTTGTGATAAATTTCAATTATATACTATAAACAACACATTAGATGAAATATATGTATTTAATGTTAGATTATTTTATAAAAATTATATCTACTAGTATTTTATCTCATGCAATACATGGAATATATATCTATTTTTAAAAATAAATAAGTTAATTAAATACGAAATATATGTTTGATTTTAAACGAATAATTTGAAATTTATATATAAATATTATTGTAGCTAATTAATTTGTATTAGGAATTTAAATATGGTTGTTTTATATTAAAAGATAATTATTTTAAATTTGAATTATAAATTCATAAAAATCATTTATAACTAGTGGTATTTTATATAATTTTAAAATTATCATATTCTTCTATATAGATTAAATTTTTAGATACTAATCAATTAATTATCTTATCATTCAAATTTTTAAATTTGATAATTTGTTTTTATAATTATTAAATATTATTTGATGAAGTACTTTAAACTTATTTGATTATAAATGTGTAGATTTCATAATATCATTTTTTTAAGTGATTAATAAAGATTTGAGGAAATGTTAAAAAATTATAAAGAAGGCGTGTGAAGGATTTGGATCCTCTGGATCAAATGAAAATTTCATATGATTATGACATGTGGAAATTTTGTATCTATTTCTCTCTTCATGAATGTTTCACTAAGCATTTATGAGAAGATTATTTGAATATATATTTAAAGGGTGGGGATCAACTTACTCCAGAAGTAAGTGTGACAAAGTTACTCTGCTTAATAACTTCTTATAGAATGTGAATTTAATAAATCTAATCGTTGATTAATTTGATATTAATATGATGATTATGCACACCAAATTTTAGATTAATTGGACACTCATGGGTATGTAATTTTGGACTGAACATTTACTTATATTTTAAAAAGTCTATTGCACGTTAAATTGAAGTGATTTGATGAAACATCAAATGATTTTTAATTTTTATGAAAATTTTTAGGCTTGATCTACTTAATGAAAACTATTAATATGATGGTTGGATTGATGAAATTCGATGTTTATAATAAGTTATTAAACAAAGTAACTTTACCCAGATTTACTCCTGGAGTAAGTTGATCCCCATCCATATTTATTTAAATATGCAATGTTTATGATTTCAAAACTTTCAATGTTTAAATATATATGTAGGTGATTGTAAAATATTATATATCAACTCTATATTATAATTTTTTAGACCTCAACTTGGAGAGTGAGCTAAAGACTCATTCACCATACTCTCCCTCTCAATAATTTCTAGCTTTCTCTATCTTCTCTCATTTGATTGTGAATACTGAATTTGACAGACTACTTGTGATAATGGTATTATCTCTCTAAAATATCCTTAATATTAATCTTTTCTCTCTTACTATTTGAATATTTAAATGTTAATCCTAAATTTTGAAATTTATTAAAATTCAAAATCTTATAATATCATTTTATATTACATTCCTTAATTGTAATATATTTTTCTATTCTTATCATTATAATATCAATTTTATTCTTATCATTATAATTTTAATTTATTTAATTATATCATATTATCAAAAAAATAATGTAATTTAGATTTTAATAATAAAATATAATTATTATTATATATAATTTAAAATTAAATAATTATTCAAAATTATTATAATTTTTATTTTTTTAATTTTAAAAATATTGCTTTATTATAAATTTAGGGTTAATATATATACTAGTATATATGTGTGAGGGTGGAAAGTGATAAAATAGTGATGGAGGGCTCTGGTAGGGTTTCCCCGCTCAAACTCAAGCAAGTGGATGATCGTTGCCAACAAAGTATGATGAAAGTCAAGACTAAGGACGCTGAGACGGGAGAGGTGGAGTCCACGTTTGCTGGCCTTACACAAGGAGATAATAACTTAATTGATATTGCAGATGATCAAAATCTCCCGGAGGAAGAGGAAAAAGTGGAAAAGAATAGCCCCTCGCCTCCTGAGATTCCGATCTCCAAAGATGAATTTGAGGAATGGTGCAAGCCCTATCAAGATTCTCTCATTATCAAGCTTATGGGAAAGAAGATTCCTTTGGAATTCTTGAGAGTAGGTTGACCCTCATGTGGAAGACTAAAGGCAAATTCCACATCTTTGCTATGCCACAACACTATTTCCTTGTCCACTTTGACGACATGGAGGATTATAGCCACGTTCTTTATGATGGTCCTTGGATGATAGGTGACAATTATCTTGTCATTCAAAGGTGGAGGCCTTTCTTCCAGTTCAATGGTAAAGAGGTTCAAAAGGTACCAATTTGGATTAGGATTCCCAAACTCCCCATTGAATTCTTTAACCAAAGATTCCTCTCAAGGGTAGGAACGATGTTAGGTGTCATGTTGAAGATTGATCCTCAGACTTTGCTTTATTCAACGGGTAAGTTTGCACGTATTTGTGTAGAGGTGGATCTGAGTAAACAATTAGTGCAAAGTATACAAGTTTTCGACCATGTTTATAACCTGGAGTATGAAGGGTTACAATTGATTTGCAAATATGGTCATAACTCATAAAGCATGCATTGGCGGCCCATGGGCCTAAAGCCTCCCTACACTTGAAAGCCCAGGCGCGGTTCCAGATAGAAGATAGATTTTGTGGGCAAGGAATATATACTGGCCTTTCCAGGAAAGTATTTTTTTCTTGTGAAATACTACTTTTGTTTTAGTTTTTATTCTTGTAAACTTGATTAATCAATGTTTCTATTTTGTGCAATTCCATCAAAGTTAAGGTGTCTGACGCAACTATGAGATCATACAAATAAAAAACTTCAAAAAATAAAGTTTGGAAATTTAAACTTTTCTCCGAAATATAGCAATTGCATTAAATACTCTTGCCGTGTCACAATCAATCTGTTGCTTTGGGTTGTTCAAACCTAGCTTAAATGAATAACTGATAAATTTCCTCTACAACGTTACTTACATAAAATAGTGCTCCCACATTTCTACACCGTGGGAGCTCCCACATTTTTACATTGTGGGAGCATGCACGGTTCATTTTTTTTTCTTCTATTTTTTCATTTTTTTAAATAGTTTTTTATTTTTTAATTTATAAATATACTTATTATTTATTTATTTTAATAAATAATAATATAGATCAAGAAATACAATAAATGTGTGTTTTTTGAGGGGTTTACATAAATTTTTTATCGTCATTATTCTATTTTGATATTATTAACCAAATGTACTACTTCATTCACCGTTTCTGTGCACACAATCAACCGCACAAAATCAATTAACCAAATATCTCACTCTGTTAACCGCCAATGTATACATCATTAATCTCATTTAAAAATATGTTCAATTGGTTTTGGACATAGAATTAACCTCGTGTTAACAAGAGTTGCAATTAACCTCACAAATTCAATTAACCAAAAATCTCACTCGGTTAACCACAAATGGATACACAATTAACCTTTTTTTAAAATATGTTCACCGTTTTTGCACACATAATTAACCTCGTGTTAACAAGAGTTGCAATTAACCTCACAACATCAATTAACCAAAAGTCATGTTTTGTTAACCACAAATGGATACACCATTAACCCCATTTTTAAATATGTTCATCGTTTCTGGTCACATGATTAACCTCGTGTTAACACGGATTGCAATTAACCTCACAGAATCAATTAACCAAAAATCATTTTCTATTAAACACAAACGGAAACACCATTAACCTCATTTTTAAATATGTTCACCGTTTCTGATCACATGATTAACCTCATGTTAACAGGGATTGCAATTAACCTCATAAAATCAATTAACCAAAAATACTTTTCTATTAACCACAAACGGAAACACCATTAACCTCATTTTTTAATATGTTCATCATTTCGGGACACATAATCAACCTCGTGTTAACATGAATGATTAACACAAATTTTATGTGATCATTTATTGTATTTCATGATCTATATTTTTATGGGTAAAATATGTTTTTGGTCCCTGTAAAATTAGCGATTTTTGCTTTTAGTCCCTATAAAAAAAATTGTTAAAGCGTCCTCCCAAATTTTTTTGGCAATTAGTCCCTCCCCTCAATTGGCGTGTGTCGAGTGCTTACGTGGCACGCTTTCTCTTTCCTAGGTGTCCATTTGTATATTTCTGGCGATGTTAAACCGCCAGAAAATTACTCCTATGTTTCACCTTTTCCCTCTCCCTCTTCTCCCCCACTCGCCACTCCATCTTCCCTTACCCCTAGTTTCTCCCACTCCCCATTAATAAACCTCTGCAGACTCAAGTTGCTGGGTTCACTAAATCACTCCCTTGCTTCTCCTCCGTTGCTGGGTTCACTAAATAACTCTCTTTTTGTACAATTCCTTTCTCAAATTTTTTTTAAAAAAAAAAAAAACTTGCGTCCTGAGAAGGGTGACAAGCGAAGACATGCATGCAACACCTGTGGTTAATGTAAAAACAAAAAAAAATTCTGCAACAGGTTGATAACAAAGGCCAATTGACTCATATTTACCAATAGTTTAACTTGAACTAGTTAATATGAATAATTTGATATTGTTTATCTTGAATTTTGGTAAACAAATGTATCTCTGATCGATCTAGGACGAGATACGGATCCTTTGATGTTTAGTGTGGGTTCTACCTTGGTGTGAAATCTAAGGGTTAGTTCGAAATAAGAAACGTGACTCAAGCAAGAAACAAAAACCCTAAACTGTAACAATGGCCCCTGACATGGCCTTAACTTGCATTAAAAGAAAAGTGTAACCTACAAACACAAGAAACCGAGGGAATAAGTTACAGTGCCCTTGATAATTACTCTATAAAAGTACTGTAAATTTGCGAGACAATACATGAGCGAACTGAAAACAAAAGTAAAAGAAAAACAAGAGAGATTGGTCTGCCAGGTCCCTACTTTCTCTAAGCTTGCTGGTATTGTGCCTTGATCGCGACGGTGGATGCTACGGCTTTTTCAGGGTGCTTTGAGTGTTCAGGTTGCGGACCTTTAATCTGTGGAGGATTCTCCTATTTATAGTTCTCACCCTTGTAACCGTCTTCAACCTACGGGCTTCTTCAACCGCTCCCAGGGCTTGGTGCTTTGTCCCACGTTCTCCTGCATGAACGTTGGTGCCTTCCCTCAGTAACTGCTCTGGATGACGTGGCTATTGGCAACTGATGCAAGAACTCTTAAGAGTAACTTCCCTTTCGATCTTGCTGATCCTTGAGTCGCTTTGTTCGAATTCCTTCAAGGGAGCTTCGACCTTCTGAACTCCCATGACTTCGAACTGAAATCTTCTTCCTACCTCTTATTCGAAGCAAAAGAAAACTTCTTTGCAAGAGTCTCCTCTCGAGCGTAATTTTCTTTCCTCTCTTTCAAGCCATCGGCCATTTAAACCTTCTTGACCATGGACCACCTTGGTCTTTGTGTTTAAGGCTATTTCCTATTGGCCTTCAATGTTGGCTTCCTCAGAATTATCGAAATTAAGCTCCTATAAAAGACATAGTCCCAGAGATGGTGTAGCATTATCTCCTTATTCTGATGGAGGGATTCCTAATATTGGCTGTCCTGTACGGCCTAAAACTTCCATATCTTTTGGATCTTAGGTCGTCAGGATGTCCAACATTAAAGGTCACTTCGAAAGGACTAGGAACCTTGGGTCGAACAGAACAGCCAAATCACCAGGCCTTAACCTCCTTTAAGGTCTGGTATCACTTCCACCTCCTTGGTTCCAGCTTCAACAATGGGGCAGGAAATCACATGCATGCTCTGCGCCCGGTCTTCTGATCCTGGGAGGTGGAGGAAGGTACGGAAGAGGAAGGTACTGAGGAGGCAAGGTTAAAGAAGAGAATGATGAAGGTGCAAAGCTGGAAAGGCTGGATTATTTGGAAGATTCAAGCTTCGAATCCCTTCTCCTTGACCTTTCAACCTTTTGGTACCTTTCTTCTTCGAGGACAAGACGCTGGCAGGAAGTGTTAAAGATCGATGCCTTCAGCAATTCGAGGCAAATACCTGCCAAAATAATTTAGGGCATTGGCCAATAGTACGAATAAGAAAGACTTATCTTTGTAAGGAATTATATCATCGTACTCGTTCCAAATTAATGCAACTTCCTTCGATTGGTCGTTAGCTGAGCCACCTCGAATCTTGTAAACTTTTTCCAAGCTTTCTTACTTCGAACTCAATATGACTTATGCATTCGAATTATGTTCACTTCGAATTTAATTTTACGTCTAACAAATGCCCCCCAAAATGCATAGCTTCGAATTGTTTTTAGAAGCTAATGCATTTTTTGCACGTGTCCTTACATGCTCGTCCAGAAACATTTAACGTTTCTTTTCTCTTTCCCACGATCTTATGGATTGAGAACTTTTGGGCTTCCACTAATGTTAGTTGGGCTTGCAACCGCCAATGACTCTTGGTTTTCCCTCCTTTACCTTGCCATAGCTTTTAATAAAACTTTTCTCTCAGCTTTCTATCTTCTTCCTTACGCTTTAAAAAACCCTTAGCTCAAAAATCCTTGCTTTCCTGAGTTTTCCACACCATTTTCTACCTCACGTACTGTAATGGCGTCTTCTTCTCTTACCTTAAGATTCCCAAGCAAGAACTATCAAGTAGCTTGCCCGACTCCACTTGCAGCTGAAAATGGCAAAACCCTTGTTAGAGAAGACGATATCTTCGTACCGGAGCCTGAGGCCACCGAAGAGAACTTGAAGGTATGGGGTTCTAGCGTTATCATTCTCACCAATGTGGATGGCCGCCGTTTGGGTTTCCTTGGCCCCTACGAGTTTCCACCAAGGACCAAAAGCTTCTAAGGCTATCAAGCTCTGTATCCATCAGAGAAGATTTTGGCTTTTACTGACGAGGTTCGTGCTGACGTTTTGAAGCCAGAAAAACAAGCTTTTAGGTCTTCTCCTATGATGAATAGGAAAGCTTACTATAGCTGGTTGGACAAGGTGCAGCTTGTAAAGGAGAGACTGTGGAAATAGTTGGGCATTTTCGACCTGATTCAGCATTCTCGGGTGCCCATACCTTATGACTTTGAGCTCATCCTTGCTGCAATTCCTTTATGGGATCGAGGTACATGTACTTTCTTCCTTCCTTGTGGACTGATTACCCTTGCCCTGTTGGATGTTGCTGTCATAACTGGATTAGAGCCTCGAGGAGAAACCTATCTTCCTAACACCAAGCCTTCTAAATTTGACTATAAGCCAGTCGATCCCAAGAAGATGACTTATCAAGCTTTTATTTCCAGCAACCACAACAAGGATTCCCCTGATGTCTCTGAGGAAGAACACATAGCTTTCCTATGGTTTTGGTTAGCCAATTTTGTTTTCTGCGATAGGTCTCTTCAAGTCCCCAAAAGCCTTTATCCCTTAGCTGTTTGCCTCCATGAGGGTAGGAAAATTAATTTGGCTAAGTTACTTCTTGGCCACCTATACCTTTGTTTGTCTGATGTTTTAGGCTTCTACAAACTTTCCAAACCCCTGAGTGGTTTCTATGGTCCTTTTTGGCTTCTCGATTATTGGCTTCGAGCCACATTCCCAAAAGACCTTGGACTTCCCATGAAGATCACCAATGTCTTCGATACTACGGCTACTCCTTTGAGCCTCCTTATGCTTTGTCCCCCTGCTGAAAAACTGGGTCGAATCAAAGCTTGCATGTCCTATTTCCTTGACCAGACCAAGTTCGATGACATGCTAGCTCCATATGCAAAGAGAACTCTTGGTCCTAGGTGGGTCCATCAAGCCTTGGTGGCCATGTACCCTGCTGACCAACCTGCTCAAGACCAACGATGGAGTGAAATCTTAAGGAACCAGTTGATATTTCCTCACTATGATCAGTCCATTCCCTGACTTGATGCATTATCAGCCCACTCTTGTGGCTAGGCAGTTTGGCCTTTGCCAGGATATCCCTGTTCCCCTCTTCAAAGGGAAGAATATTGCCCCCTGCACCCCAACAGACGAAGTGATCTTACGGATTAGGGAGTTCGAAGAAAACAAAACCATCTTATGTGGCCACTGATTTCACTCCTGCCAACTACTGTACTACTGCTTTCGGCCTTTGGTGGCGCAGTTCGTATAAAGCTATCGCCTGCTCAAAAGAGGACTTTCTCTCTAGAGTCGTCCTTGAACGAGAATATCCTGAACCAGTGAAGCGAAAACGCCAAGGTACTTTTTTAGTAACATTTCCTTTCATTTCCTTTTCGTTTCAAATGCTTCCCTTGACTTCATATTGTTGTTTTCAGCTTCGAAAGATGCTGGGGATTCCATGGAATCCAAAAGGTCGAAGGCCCCTAAAAAGGGCAAAAAGGTCGCTTCGACTGACACCACTGAAGCTGGCAAAAAAGAAAAAACCCCAAAAGGATAAGGTATGTTTGAAATTTATATCCTCTTCGAACTTCTCTCTTTTCGCCACTTCTTACCTACGTCGAATTCATGGCAGGTAACAACCCAAATCAAACAGGCTTCGAAACCTCCTGTTTCAAAAGCTGCTGGCACTTCGAGGAAACGAAAGAATCCTACTGCCACTACTTTTGAGAAAGAAGCCCAAGCCACTCCCGTACCAACTCAGACTGCTGACCCTTTGAATAAAGAAGCAGCTATCTCTGGACAAGGAGTTACTCCTCCTGTTGTGACTGAGAACACGGAGCTTAAGACCCAAGAACATGGTTCATCTTTAGATCCACAAACCACTGAGGTAGGTCTTCGAATTTCATTTTATTAAAGTACCTTCGAGCATCTAATTTACATCTTTTCCTTTCACGGCAATCCTCACCAAAAAAGAAACTCAAGCATGTTGCTTCAGGTGTTAGGCACTCTTGGAAGGCCAATAGAGTGGTGAGAATTTGCCCAATTCTTCTTTATCACTGACTTCGATCCTCTTATTAACTTAGCCATTTCTCATTTTCAGGTAGTATCGAGCTCGACCTACCAAGGAAGCTCTTCAGGTTCTAGTTCTTCCAGTATAGATACTTTTTTAAATTCTCTCCCCCTTGCTATGCAATATCCTGGGTCGAACTGGATTTTAAGATTTGAGCCTACAGGGAATCAAGCCACTAATGAGGAAACAGGAAGCTACCCTCCCCTAATCATTCTGAAGGTCAACACCAGAAGAGAATGAAGAAGAAGAAAAGGCAGAACAGGAAGAAGAAAAAGATGAAGAAGAAGAAGAAGACGAAGAGGAAAAATCATGTCGACGGTTCTGAACAAGAAGAAGAAGAACATGAAGCATCTGGGTCTTCGACTGATGATGATGATGTGACAATCACCAAGATGTATTAAAGCTGCCTCAGCAAAGGGAAGGGAAATAGTGCAGCCTGAAGCAACCCCTTCTGATCAACAACAACTTACGATCAAGGCTACTGAAGATGCTTCTGCCCCCAAAGTCATTGAATCTCCTCGGAACTCCCAAGGCTCAAGAACACTACAAGATGGAGGTTCGACCAAGGGGAATACACAAGAGCAAGAGGTCCACCCAAATGTTCAAGGTGAATTTCCCTCGACTCCCTCTTTACTGCTCATGAGAATGTTGATGAAGGGACATGACCATATACCTTCTGATGGTTCTCGTGAACAAGCTCTTAAGGAACTGAAGATTTCCAAACTGCTCCTACCTCGAGTGCCAAACAGCAAGAGCCTCAAGGTTCGAAAGAGGTTGACACTTCAACACCTGCTGTTACTTTGGCTTTAACTCAACCAAAGAAGCAAGCCACTTCGCCCTCTAAGGTTTCTGCCCAAGATGCCGATCTTGAGAACCTTAGCCAAAAACTCGAAGATGATCCTTTTTACATCATCAACAAGTTACTGGTTGGTTCGATTCCAGCTGCTTCGACAAGCCACAACGCTAAAACCTCTGAATCCAGCACTCATCAAAAGGTTTAAGGGTTGGTAAGCAGGCTTCGACATTTGGCCTTCTCTCAAGACCTTGTTACAAGTCCTCAATGATGACCATGATAAAGAAATCAGAGAGGTCTTCGCTGAATTAAGAACCATCCTGAGAGCATTCCTGTCGAATTAGATGAGGCCATTGGAGCTTTTTATGCCTGGTATGATACCTTTACCGAAACCATCAACAAGCTCCATGCCAATGAGACCAAGCAGGATGAGATCGTGAGTCGAGAGACTGCCCTGAGGAACAAACTCCTTGATCACAAGACTCGATTCGATGCATGTTCCACTACCTTGGGAACAAGGCACTACACAACTTGGAGTTTTGGATACAGAGATCGAAGAGCTGCAGAAGAAAGTAGCCCTTAAAGTCAAGGAGAGGGATAACGCTTTCTGAAGCTGTTGAACGAGGTCGAAAGCTCCAAGAGAACCTGAAGAAAGAGGCTAAGGACGGCTCCACTGAACTCGTGAATTGTTACAGGAGTTTGAAAATAGCGCAGAATGACCATGCCACTCTCGAAGCCACTCTGGAGAAGGCTAAGAAGGAATACCTGGATTTTAAGACCAAAAATTTCTTTTAAGGCACTTTTCCTTTCTTTATTGCGCCTCTTTCAAACTCTGTTTTAACTTGTATTGGCCATGTTGGCCTCGAACTCATTATCTATTTAGGACATATTTTTACTTCATGCATGGTTGGTTTATATTTCTTTAAATGTTTTCCATTTATGGCTTGAATCACGCAATTCGAAGTAACAGTCCCGATAGCATAGGCGTTATTTGACAACACCTTTTTCACTCGAATGGTCCCCTCCCAATTAGGGGTCCACTTACCAAATCTTGGTAACTTTTTTCCTAAGGTAATTGAACTTTCCAAACTAAATCACCTTCTAAAAAATTCTTATTACTAACTCTTCGATTATAAAAACGAGCCACCCTCTCCTTTTGTTTGATCATATTTTCCAATGCGACTAACCTTTCCTCATCAAGCGCATCTAATTTATCAACATTAAGCTCAAATAATCTGAATAGGGCAATTCATGTTGCCTCTGGATTCGAAGAGATTCGAGGTTGATTTCTAAAGGCAAAACAGCCATCATGCCCATACACTAATTTATATGGGGAAACCATAGTGGCATTTCTTGGAGAATTCCTATATGCCCATAACACCTAACTAAGTGTTTCGTGCCGATTTCTAGGTTTATGCCCTATGTGCTTCTTGATCAACCCTATTAAAATCTTATTGGTGGCCTCAACTTGATCGTTCGCTTGTGCATAGTAAGGGGTAGAAGTAAGTAGCTTAACTTTTCTAGATTCAGCATATTGGGCCACTTTTCTCCCTGTGAACATAGTCCCTTGATCTGTGGTTATGGTTTCAGGGATGCAAAACCTATGGATTATATATTCTTCTATAAAATCTATCACTTCTTTTGGCCTACATCTTTTAGGGGAATGGCTTCGACCTACTTAGTAAAATAATCTACCCATACTAAAATGAACTTATGACCTTTCGAAGACGGGGGATGAATCATACCTATCAAGTCGAGGGCCCACCCTCGAAATGGTCAAGGCTTAATTATCGAATGGAGTTCTGCTGCAGGGGCGTGATGTAGATTACCATGCTTTTGACATTCTTCACATCATTTCGCAAAGTCATGGCAATCCTTCAGCATCGACGGCCAGAAATAGCAATACCTTAACAATGTCCATTTCATTTTCTCTCCCCTGCTTGATGGGCTCCACATATGCCTTTGTGAACTTCTGCGAGGCGAGATATGCTTCTGCTTCTCCCAAACATCTGAGCAGGTGTCCTCCATTCGACTTCTTGTATAGTTCATCTCCCAGAATAGTGTAATTCAAGGCCCTAAGTTTAATCTTCCTCTCGACTGATTGTGATGGATCTTTTAGATAATCCACGAGAGGCTTCTCCAGTCTGAAGGGGTGAGGACGTCTAAATTCCAAACCACTCTCCTCCTCCTTTGTTATGGAGCGTGGTTTTGATGAAATTTTCGAAGCGTTCTGGCTTAACTTTGTACCCAGAAGCAACTTGGGCTAATTCGTTAGCCACCTCGTTTTGAATTCGAGGAACGTGTTCTAAGATTACCTCTTCGAAGTGATTTAGCAAAATTTTGGCTCTGGCGAAGTACTTTGCTAACCTCGAGCTAGAACACTTATAAATCCCTTTTAATTGATTTATAACCAACTGAGAGTCCCCTATGATGTGGACATGAGACGCTTCGAGGGTTCATTAACACTTCTAGCCCTGCGATCAACGCTTCGTACTCGATTTCATTATTCGAACAATCAACCATCTATTTTAAACATCACTTTGGTTATTATCTCTTTAGGAGATATAATCAGCATACCATTGTCCGCTACCATTAAGATGTTTAGAACCGTCGAAGAATAACTTCCAAGGCTTGAACCCCTATAAAGTTAATCTCCTCGATTTTGGTAGTGGGGAGTTCGGCTAAGAAATCTGCGAGGGCTTGCCCTTTCACAGCCTTTATAGGTAAATACTTTAGAGAAAATTCAGTTAGTGCTAAAGCCCATTTTCCAATTCTGCCATGAAGTATTGGCTTAACTAGAATGTACTTAATTAACATCGAAATGAGAACTTACAAAAACCTCTGCAGGTTCTCAAATAGTACTTAAGCTTTGTACATGAAAAATAAAGGCATAAACATAATTTCTCTACAGGTGAATACCTCTTTTCTACATCACTAAGGCTTCTACTTAGATAATATATCACCCTTTCGAAGCCACTATCATCCTCTTGGGCTAACATACTACCAAGGGTCTATTCAGATGCAGAAATATACAATCGAAGTGGCCTTCCTCGGACTGGGGGAGTCATCACTGGAGGTTTGGCTAAGTACTCCTTGATCGAATCGAAAGCCACTTGATGTTCTTCTTCCACTCGAATTCCTCCCCTTTCTTTAACTTGACCAACGGGAAAGATCCTTGTCTTTCCTGACAGGTTCGAGATGAACCTCCTTAGGTAATTAATCTTTCCCAATAGACTCTGCAACTGTTTCTTGTTTGTTGGGGGCTTCGTGTTGATAATTTCCTGAGTCTTATTTGCATCACTTCGATCCCTTGTTGTTGGACCAAGAAACCCAGGAAATTTCCTGCGAGACTCCAAAGGCGCACTTCAAGGGATTCATCTTCAAGCCATGTCGCCTCATCCTTTCGAACGAACATCTTAGGTGTTCCAAATGTTGAGCCTTGTCTCGACTTGACCACTACATCATCGATATAAACCTGCATAAATTTACCAATGAAATCATGAAATATCAGGTTGATGGCCCTTTGATACGTGGCCCCACATTTTTAATCCAAAAGGCATCATTACCCACTCGAAGGTGCCCAATGCCCCAGGACAACGAAATGCAGTTTTAGAAATATCTTCTTCTGCAATAAAAATCTGGTTATACCCAGAATAGCCATCGAGTAGGCTTATAGCATTTCGTTTCCTGCTGCTGAATCGATTAACATGTCAACTATAGGCATTGGATACTCATCCTTTGGTGTTGCCTCATTAAGGTTTCTTCTAAAATCAATACATACTCTCAATTTGCCATTCTTCTTAACTACTGGCACAATGTTCGAGAGCCAATTTACGTACCTGGTTGTTCTTATGAATTTAGCCTTGAGGAGCCTTTCGATCTCCTCTTTTATCTTCGAAACCACTTCTGGTGCAAACCTTTCGAGGAGGTTGCTTTACTGGTTTCTTTCCAGGTAGCATGGGTAACCTGTGCTCGACCAAGGCACGATCCAGTCCTGGCATTTCCTCATATCCCAAGCAAAAACAGTCTTTGTAATGCTTGAGAATCTCTATTAATTGAGGTTTTGATTTCTGGATCTACTTTGGCACTGATGAAGGTTGGTCTTTGATTTTCGGGCGTTCCTAAGTTCACTTCTTCGAGCTGATCTTGTGCTTCAATTTAGGAACTTTCTCATGGCCTGTATTCGACGTTCATGTCCTCTTCATCATATATGCAATCCAGTCGAACCGGATCACCTTCTTAGGCTTGCAGCTGCTTGTGATGGTCCTCGCTTCCCCTTGCCTTTTCTTTCTCTAGGATTTGGAGGGAACTTACCTCTGGATTCGGCCATGTAAGTCGTTACTCTCTTTCATGAATATATCTAGGCTTTCCATGAATCACCTAGTATTTCTAAGGCCGTATCAAGATCGACCTCTCTCTTCAAAGTAAATCCTTTGATATGATCCAACCTTACTGAATAAGGCACTTTGGCTGAATGAATTGCTGACTTTGAATCGAGCTCATAAGGAACTAATGTGAGCCAGGTTTTTGTCAAAATCATTCTCTACCAATCCTTGTTCTACAGTATAAACCCTTGGTCTGCTTCGACCACTATGGGATTTCCTTGTTGATCCCAAAGGAAGAGTTTCTGGTGAACAGTAGATGGTACTGCCCCCATGCCATGGATCCACTCTCTACCCAATAACATATTGAAACTGCCTTTGTTTGAATTACACGAAGATGGTATGTTCTCATCTGGCCACCCACCATTAAGTCTAATGCTACTATGCCTTCCTGACCTGATGGTTTACCTGCAAAATCAGTAATTACAATGTTATGTGGGAGAAGGTCCATGTAGTCTTACCCCAGTTTGTCGAAGGTAGTCTTTGGTAGGTAAGAGGTTGATGGCTGCTCCTCCATCAATGATCACCCTATTATAATAGGGTCTCCTTCGACAAAGGCTTTGATGTATAATGGCTTCATATGAGCCATGTCTCCAGGGGCAGGTTTTGTTATACTGACCACCTCCTTCTTGGTCTCTTCTGCCTGGTCTCAATAACTGGGATCTGAAGATTTTCAGTCTTCAAAGTCCTCTTCATTCTCCAATCTTTGCACCTGCTGGCAAATTCAGCTGGTAAGATCGAAATTATTCCACATATTTCCTGGATCGAATCAGGGAATCCTGATTCGAATTCTTCAGTAAGAAGATCATCTTCTTCCATTTCTTTTACCTTTGCAAATGATTTGGTCACGCAGCATGCTGAGCCTTTGAAGATGAGGCTTCATGTCTTCTCTTGATTCTCTGTGGGGTCTTGGCACATTCTGCCTCTATCTGTTCCATCCTGGCCCTATACAACCTTTGGGCCCTGCGCCATTGGGTTCTAGTCATCGAACCCTTTGCTTTGGAATATTGGCTGAAAGGTACCAACTTTCTCTTGGTGGTCGAACCTCCTTGGACGGAAGACCATTATTTCCTTCCCCTTCGAAGTTTGGGAGGTTCCTGTCTGTTGCGCCACTGGTTGCCATTTTATTTGGCTCTTTGGTTTGGCTGGAACCTGCCTCACCCACTGGTTCGAAAGCACCTTATGTGGAGGAACAAAAGTGTTTTCCTGACTGGGCATGCCCCGCCCATTCCCTTCATGGCTCTGAACATTTTCTGCCCCTCTTCATATTTCTGAGGCCCCAACCTTTGCTTCAATGGCGCTTCTTGCTCGAAGCTTCTTCAAAGGTCTTAGCAGAATCAGCGTCGAAGACTGCGCTGCACCTAGGACAGAGCATCACATGTCTGTCTTCATTCTGCTTCCTGCTCAATATTCCATTATGGTCTCATCAGCTGAAGGGTAGATGTCCTTCACTTCCTTTTCGAAGTCATCAATGGCCATGTCAGTGGCCCTTGCGTTCACTGGTTCGACCTCTACCATGTTGATCTCTAAAGGCTCAACGTAATGAACCTTGTTGTCGAATGGGTCTGTTCCACCTTCATTGTTCCTTTCATCTTCTCTTCGAACTTCAGTCTTCCTTCAGCAATTGCTTTCTGGATTAAGTCCCTGAAACGTACACAATGATTGGTTAATGACCATAACATTATGATATTTGCAATATTTTCTTCCCTTTCTCTGTTCGAGCGTAGGGATTTTATGATCATCATTCAAGATGATTTGTTTATCTTTTAGCAAAATATCAAAAATTTGGTCAGCCTTAGTTACATCGAAACCATATGCTGGTTTCTTAAACTTATCATTCGGAGACGAAGTAGACCCCTCTTTAGCAGGTCTAAGTGAAGGGCATACATAGGAAGGTCCAGGCTTTAACTCAGCCACATTAACTTCACTCTCTTCGAAATCACTATTCGAATCACTTTCGTTATGTAAGCCTCTACATAGGCTATCTTATCCTTTCTCCCTATCCTTTCGATTTTCTTATATTTGGCCTTTTCAGCTTTTATCTGTTCTATTTTTCTAACCTATCAGCCAATTGAGCCATGTCTCGAGCAGGGAGATTGATGAGTTTCTTTCTAATAAAGAACTCGAGACCTCCAGTGGCTATCTGAACCAGTCATGTTCAGGTACAGGGGTGAAACACCTAGCCTTGGACTGCCTGAACCTATTCAAGTAGTCTTCTGGTCTCATTGGGTGATCTTTGATACCCATCAAGTCCATTAAACTGACTTTGCTCTCACCCCTAAAGAACTGTCATGGAAGGTCCTTTCTAACTGGATCCAGTTCTGGATCGAGTTTGGAGTGAGGGTTGTAAACCAAGTGAACGCGTTCTTGTCAACGAACTGGGGAAGTATTTCATCTTTAACAACTCGTCATTGGCTAAGTCCCCACATCTATTTGGTATCTAGCTACATGTTCCACTGTTGATTCTCCTACTTCTCCTGAAAACTTAGAGAATTTTGGAACTTTGATTCCTCTGGGAACTTGCCCTTAAGACATCCTGGGGGAAAGCTGAAACAAAGAAAGGTTGGTTTGCATAACCTACGTTGAAACCATGCCTATTTAACACTTGCTCAACCACATTGGCAACATTGTGTTGCCCCCCAAGGTTCATCTGCCTAACCCTTTCGACCACTAAGTCAGGGTCTTGGTTTCGAGCCACTATCACTGGCCGTGCTCGACCAGGCTCATTCAAGTCTGCCACGACTTGGGGCTCTCTTCGATTGACCTCCTGGTTCTCGAAGCCCTCTGTATCAGATCCAGTACCAAAAACTTCAGCAATTCTACTCATTTGTCTAGCCAGCAACTGATAATTTTGATTGGTGGTTGCAACCAATGGGGTTATCACAGTGGCCATTTGGTGAGTTAACATATTAACCATGTCATGGTTACTCTCATCCATCTGTTGCCTCATGGATTGTAAGGCAACGTTGGTAAAAGGTGGATCTAGTTGATTGGACCACGTTTCTGGTGAACCTCTGTTATTCCTAAGAAACGTGTGTTGCTAAAGGGTTAGTATACACACTTTGAGGCATTCCTAGGGTTGCCACCATATTTTGGGCTTGGAAACCAGGGGGTGGTCCTTCTACCCTAAGGGGCTCGTATGCCCTCACTTGGCTAATTACAGGCTCTTCAGGTTGTGGGAGAGTACCCACAGGTATTTCATCACTCGTATACCTTCCTATACCCCTCTGAGGGGTTTGGCTAACATTGTGGCCATCAGGAGGTGGTTCGTTGGTTGAGGAACTCCCTGATGAGTGTCCAGAACCATTCTTGTTCTTACTATCATGGTTCTCTTACCACTCCTAAGATTCATACAACACTTACTGGAAGGGTCCCACTGGGCGTGCCAATTTGTTTCCTGAATTTTGGTAAACAAATGTATCTCTGATCAATCTAGGACGAGATACGGATCCTTTGATGTTTAGTGTGGGTTCTACCTTGGTGTGAAATCTTAGGGTTAGTTCGAAATAAGAAACGTGACTCAAGCAAGAAACAGAAACCCTAAACTGTAACAATGGCCCCTGACATGACCTTAACTTGCATTAAAAAAAGAGTAACCTACAAACACAAGCAACCGAGGGAATAAGTTACAGTGCCCTTGATAATTACTCTATAAAAGTACTGTAAATTTGCGAGAGAATACATGAGCGAATGAAAACAAAAGTAAAAGAAAAACAAGAGAGATTGGTCTGCCAGGTCCCTACTTTCTCTAAGCTTGCTGGTATTGTGCCTTGATCGCGACGGTGGATGCTACGGCTTTTTCAGGGTGCTTTGAGTGTTCAGGTTGCGGACCTTTGATCTGTGGAGGATTCTCCTATTTATAGTTCTCACCCTTGTAACCGTCTTCAACCTACGGGCTTCTTCAACCGCTCCCAGGGCTTGGTGATTTGTCCCACGTTCTCCTGCATGAACGTTGGTGCCTTCCTTCAGTAACTGCTCTGGATGACGTGGCTATTGGCAACTGATGCAAGAACGCTTAAGAGTAACTTCCCTTTCGATCTTGCTGATCCTTGAGTCGCTTTGTTCGAATTCCTTCAAGGGAGCTTCGACCTTCTGAACTCCCATGACTTCGAACTGAAATCTTCTTCCTACCTCTTATTTGAAGCAAAAGAAAACTTCTTTGCAAGAGTCTCCTCTCGAGCGTAATTTTCTTTCCTCTCTTTCAAGCCATCGGCCATTTAAACCTTCTTGACCACCGACCACCTTGGTCTTTGTGTTTAAGGCTATTTCCTATTGGCCTTCAATGTTGGCTTCCTCAGAATTATCGAAATTAAGCTCCTATAAAAGACATAGCACCAGAGATGGTGTTACATTATCTCCTTATTCTGATGGAGGGATTCTTAATATTGGTGTCCTGTACGCCTAAAACTTCCATATATTTTGGATCTTAGGCCGTCAGGATGTCCAACATTAAAGGTCACTTCGAAAGGACTAGGAACCTTGGGTCGAACAGAACAACCAAATCACCAGGCCTTAACCTCCTTTAAGGTATGGTATCACTTCCACATCCTTGGTTCCAGCTTCGGCAACGGGGCAGGAAATCACATGCATGCTCTGCGCCCGGTCTTCTGATCCTGGGAGGTGGAGGAAGGTACGGAAGAGGAAGGTACTGAGGAGGCAAGGTCAAAGAAGAGGATGATGAAGATGCAAAGCTGGAAAGGCTGGATTATTTGGAAGATTCAAGCTTTGAATCCCTTCTCCTTGACCTTTCAACCTTTTGGTACCTTTCTTCTTCGAGGACAAGACGCTGGCAGAAAGTGTTAAAGATCGATGCCTTCAGCAATTTGAGGCAAATACCTGCCAAAATAATTTAGGGCATTGGCCAATAGTTCGAATAGGAAAGACTTGGCTTTGTAAGGAATTATATCATCGTACTCATTCCAAATTAATGCAACTTCCTTCGATTGGCCGTTAGTTGAGCCACCTCGAATCTTGTAAACTTTTTCCAAGCTTTCTTACTTCGAACTCAATATGACTTATGCATTCGAATTATGTTCACTTCGAATTTAATTTTACGTCTAACAGATATATGATCCATGAAGCTTCCTCACTTAACAAGTCCTAACACTAACCAATTTCTTGCAGCAATTCCTTCGACATTTCATTTTGACAAAAAAGTAGTATTTGAGAAAGTAACAGGAGGGGAGAAACGGATGCTGAATTTAAACAGAGAGGTAGGTGAATCAAAGCAATAGGTTCAATTAAGCATAATTCCCCCATTTATGTTTTTCTCTACTGAAATGTGTTGAAATTAAATTGAGCCTATATGTAAAAAAAAGTTAGTTGATAGCTATTTTCTTTTGATCATGAATAAATCAAACCTGAATTTGAAACCCTTCCAACATGGCCAATCTGACAAAAGAAAAAACCACATTTGGCATGAACAACATCCACAATGGGTTTCCATGCTTCGACTTGCTCTTTTGTCCATATGCCTGGAGAGTTTGGATACTTGACAGACACACTTATATATATTTAGTAAAATGAAACCAAACACACATAAAAAGAGAAGAGCATGTGTAACGTTAAACCTTTTAGTACTGTAACCATAAACCTATCTTTGTAATCAACTATCTTCATGTCATCAAGGTCAATCACCACCGTTATCCCTTCCAATGGTCTCGCATACAAATTAACAGTGCCATTTATGGAAAAGCACCTAATCTTCAAAATCCATAACTGAATGGGAGCTCTGAGGCCACCGTTTGTTCGTCGAAGGTTACCATAGGGTACCCATGCCCTTCATACACTTTGCTTCCTATGATGGATCGTGTGGCCAAGTCCAATACCATCACCCACAAGGATTTCGCAGCGGTTGGAACGAGCTCAGGAGCCATATTTTGGGGATGAAAGCAGAAAGTGTTTTAGCGAGAAAAAACAGAGAATGTTGCAGAGGTTTATTAGATGCTGGTATTTGAGTCTGTTGTACGGTGAGGAAGAAGGGAAGGAGGTTTATCACTTGAGTCTGTAGAGGTTTATTAATGGGGAGTGGGAGAAACAAGGGGTGAGGGAAGATGGAGTGGCGAGTGGGGAGAAGAGGGAGAGGAAGAAAGGTGAAGCATACGAGTAATTTTCTGGCGGTTTAACACCGCCAGAAATATACAAATGGACACCTAGGAAAGAGAAAGTGTGCCACATAAGCACTTGACACACGCCAATTGAGGGGAGAGACTAATTGCAAAAAAAAAATTGGGAGGATGCTTTAACAAAAATTTTTTATAGGGACTAAAAGCAAAAATCGCTAATTTTACAGGAACCAAAAACATATTTTACCCTATTTTTATTTAATTAGGTAAAAAAATAAAAAAAAATAATAATTAAATAAAAAAATAAAAACTATTTTTTTAAAAAAGAAAAGGGTAAAAAAGGGGTGGGCTAAAAAAGCCTAAAAAAATGGGGAGGGGGCAAAAAGAAAAAAGCAAAAGAAAACGTCTAAAAAATTACAGAGAGGGTGCAAAAAGAAAAAAAATAGTTATGGTAAATATGTGGTGCGTATTTAACAAAGGCCAGAAATTACACAGCAACTACTCTAGGTCTAGAGAGAGTACTCCCAACTGTATCATAAAATAAACTAACATTAACATAATTATTGAACACCTAAAATTGTATAATAATATATTATTATTTTCTTTAATAATTTCTAAAATTTCAAAAAAAAAATATTTGTAGTGGTTTTTCTTTTAGGCATAAGCCCGTTATTAACAAAAAAATAAAAAATTGTAATATTTAGAAAATTTTAACATACGTGATATATTTATTAATATGAATTATTTTCTTTTCAAGCGTTATTTATATGATAATTTCCTAATTTTATTTATCCTAACCTACCTTATATATCAATTCAACTCAGTTTTTTTTCTATTTAAACTCATTTTATCATCATATTTTGTATGAAGACAAATTCAAGTTTAAGTTGGGTCTATGGATGAACTAAAGTATTAAGAATTAGTCTAGTCAAAAATTAGGGTTGTGGTAAGGAATTAACAAAACTCATTGTGTCTTGATACATGAGCACCCTAGGTAGGAAAAAGTCTAGGATACTTTAAGAATATATAATACTTCCATTTAAAATTAAATACCTCAGCATGGTTAGTTATAAGTTCCTAATTTTAATTATTTTTTAAAAATTAAAATAAGAAAAAATGTCAAATATTAAAAGGGGTATTGAATTCGAGAGGAGTATTGAAAGTTCGTTCCATAAGTAGAAGTGCATCACTTGCCGGTCAAAAAAATCATTATACTACATTTGAATTAGAGCTAGGCATGACAACGGGGCATGTTTTGCTCTCCCCTGTCCATACCCCCGTAAAAGTTGAGGCGGGTCCGGGTTTAATAAGGGCGCATATGAAATTATGAAACCCAACCTCATCGATCTCCACGGGTCTCTGTCGGGTACGGGAAACCCGCGGGGATTTCTCCTTCTCTATTTTTCATTTATTTCTCTGTTTTTTATAACTTAAATACTTATTTTTAAATAAGTCACATATATTTAATATATTCTAATTCAAATAATATGTAAATATAGATATTTATAATCCTAAAAAATAAGAAACTTAAGAACTATATTAAATTTTAAGGAAAATATATAAGTTTACCTTTATTATTTAACTAATAACTAATAAGTAAATTTATTTAATTAGTATATCAGGGCGGGTTCGGGGGCGGGTTTTACTTAAAGCCAGTTAAAGTCGGGTTGGGACGAGTTGGTACCCGCGTGTTCGAGATTGATTGTCATGCCTAATTAGGGTGCGTTTGATACACAACAAAGGACAATACAAAGAGAACAAGACTGGACAAATAATATAGTTACTGGACAATTATTTGTCCTGTATATTATTTAGTGATCCATGTACAGAACAATTAATTTTATTTCAAAATTACTATAATACCCACTTAAAAAAATTCCATTGTTGTAGTTCAAGACTCTTATTCTCCTTTACAGTCTTTTTTAGTTTTTTGTTCTACATATTCCTTTCTAACTACGTTCCTTTTCCCTAAATCCTTTTTCATAATTCAATCGATTTCCAATTTGTGGGTCGTCATGTAGTATCTGTAGTCATTCAGAGCCATTGATTAGGAGAACGACCTCCTTCCACCCCGTGCGTCGCAAGATTTAGAATCCACAATCTATCGATGTGCTACACCAATTCGCTGAATCCACAATCAAAGACTCGACGAAGTTATTGGAGAATAAACAATCGTCCGATGAGATTGGGAATGTCTTGCCGGCAACGGTGAAAAGCATGGAAGAGGATTTGCTCAGTTTGAGTTCCGAGTTTGGAAAAGGATTTGTGAAGAAAATTTAAGGATAATTTTGACTTTTAAAATGTTTGGTCATGGGGCAAAAAGTTGTCCTCCACTTTACTGGGTAACAATTTTTTAGAATTTTGTCCAGTGACTAATTCTTTGTTTTGCATTGCACTATGATCAACTTTTAAATCAAACGCGGGATAAATAATTTTGTCTTGTCCAGTCCTTTAATTTTTAACAAATCAAACAAACCCTTAGAGTTGTCAATTCTGGTTACCCAGCCCAGCGAAATGTGGATAGTGGACTTTATTAAATTGGCTAAAAAATAGTATGTTATTCTGACTTCTAAAATAAAGCACCAACCCAATATTTTTACAGGATTTTACGAATTGATCCGAATGAGCTGACATATTTTTCTAGCTTTATTCAGAATGGAAGTTTCCCATGCCACCTTGATGGAAGGAATATAATTTTTTAGCCTCTAAAATATTGTATATAATATTTTATATTTAATTGCACTTTTATTTATTTTAAGTTTTTTAACTAATTAACTTTTTATTTTTGAACTTCAATAAATTTGGACTTTCCATTATTTTTTTAACATAAAATAAATCCACATTTTTATACAAAATATATGAGTTTAAATAATTTTGAAAGTTTGGAAATATAAAATTCAATTAAAATTCAATAAAATTGAAAAGGCATTGTAGATTGTGAAGTTAGGGTTTGAAAATTAGAAAAAATTGGATTTTTTATTTTGGGTGAAATTTGATATTTTGGTTCATGAGTTGAGTAAAAATGCTTAAAGAGAAATTCAATCAATTTAATATGTGAAAATTTGAATAAAAAATAAGAATTTAGTGATTTAAGTACAATTGAAGTGATGGAAGGACTTGATTATAAAAACAAAAAAAGATTGAGAGACTAAATTTATCCAAAAGAATTATTTGGGGACTAAATCCACACATTAACTATAATTACTAAAAGTGCAATTAAAGGTAACATTTATTACCAAACTATACTTTAGTTTTATTTTTTAAAAAAAATTTCTCAATTTTGAGTCTTGTAAATTAACAAATTGGATTTTTTTATCCTTTAAATGGATCCACATGGCTTGTTTTTATGTGGCTTTTAGATGACTGTAGACTCAGACAAGAAAAAAATGCACATATATAACAATATTATTTAGTACTCTCTATGGTTCTATATATAATATAATTCAGACCAAATCACACGTATTATGAAAAGTAATTAATACATTGATTTTAGAAAAATTATTCTATAACAATCCAAGTTTACCCCTATTAAAATAAAACTCCACTAAAATGGTAATTGTATCCATTTAAAACCTTGTTGGTGAAAAGATCAGAGGCTATTTTTAATAGAACAACTCAGTTAGACACATTTGCATCTGACCGTAACTAAAACTCTAAAGTCCAAGTTGAAAGACTTGAGAATCAAAGTCAGAAAAGAGTTTTAAATTTTTAAACAGGTTTAGACGCGTCTCAATTCAACCCTTCTTGAGACTTTGCTAACTACACGAAAATCTCACAGAATGGAAACTCCCAATTTCTATTCCCTCTCGCTCAAGTGAGTCGGTTTTCGCTTGAGTAAGAAAGGGATAGTGTTATGCCCTTTTTCTTTGCTTTTAACCCTCTATCCTTTTATGAAAACCTTTTATACTCTTAATTTCACTTATGAAAATGATTTCAATTTTTTGGATGTTACACCTTACCCCACTTCAGTTTTTTATCGGGCCATTTTTTAAACCCAAACTCATTCATAAATACAAAGAAACCCTTCAATGTACAAATCTAATAAAGATTGCTTTGAACTAGGATAAATCAGGTTAACCCGATGTATAAGTTGAATAAATCATTAAATGTTTATATTGAAATGATCGAACAAAAAATGAGTTGCTTAAAAAAGTTATATGCCTATATACATATGAAGATAGGTGACAACATGAACCACATCAATTGTAATGTCTACATGAGAAGCGAGGTTCAGAATATTTGCATGAATGCATGTAATAATAATCTAGTCATGTTATAGGCACAAAAGGCCAATGCTTAAGGCAAGGGCAAAACACAAATGCACAAAATAGGTAAAAGGACAGAGGGAGATACTCACAATCTAAATGTTCTCCAAGGGTTCCATTTGTGATGGAAATTTTTAAATAACAACAAAAAAATGCTACAAAAAAATATATCGATACAACTCATATCAACAATAATGCATACTTGTGTACTAAGCAACATGAGGAAACAACACTTTAGGAACCTCATATCACAATAGTATACTTGTATTGTTTCTCCCTACATATTTCTAAATTTCCCTAATAAGGTCAAGTCAATTGGAACATCATTACACGGTGATACAAAAACTCATCAATAGTTTTCCCAACCTTAAAATAAAACTAGCACCAATTTGAAAATATGATCTCTAAATATAATCCACCAAAGCAATATCAACAACTCCCCTCCTCTTGGAGTTCAACCAATAAACAAACAGACAACAACAACATTCACAATACTATGAAACTCGCATTATCGACTATTTTCTGACCCTCTTATAGTAGTAAAAAATAACTCAATCACATAACTTCACTACATAACCCAATTTCCAAAGAGGGAAAAAAGAATGGAGTTACCTACGAGAGGAGGAATAGAACAATCGCAAAATAGACACTTTTCTTCCTGAACTCATCAATTGAGAGAGACATGGGTGTAGGAAAAGGGGACTTAAGAACAAGAAAGAGAGGGGGAGAGTGAAGGAGGATGAAAAGATAAAAAGGGATTTGAGACTTATTGGTGTCATTAACAACATTGTGTGGGGCTATCAAGGTGTCACCTGAGGTTAAAGGCATGATGTGATGAAGAATAAGTCTCGGAGATATGAAGATATGGAAGCTAGAAGTCGAAGGCAAAGAAGGAAGTACGATAGGGTTTCAATTTTCAAGATTTTTTTCTTAGATTAATTTGTTTTGTAGGGGTGGATAGGTTGTATGGTGAAAACTTTCATTAAATAATTTATCTATCTATAATGTATTAAAATAGGGTTATGAGTTATGGTATTGCCACTTGTGCAGTATTTTTGTCATGTCAAGAATTTATCTGGGGTCTCACCATATAAATTTGTTACTACTACTTCACCTTCTTAATCTTCCACCAATACTCTATCCTTTGTAGTGAAGAAGGCAAATTTGGGATAGACCCTTCATTTTTATGGTCTACTGTAGACCACTCTTTATCAACCTTACATTTAATATTTGTTTATTGAATGACTTGGATTAATGAGGTAATAAAATAGTAAAATTAACTTGATAGATTTATATTTTGACCTCCTTTAACGTTTTCTTTTGCGAAGATGGGTCCACCTCCATGGATGCAGTTTACAATGTTGCATCCTCCATTACGCTCATGTTAACATACCAGAGCTTATAAGAATGGAGATGTAGAGCACTCTTGAGACGGAGGATAACCGTTGGCGACCAATGATCAACGCATCGGATCATTGACGCTCGTCGCAATTGACCAGGCCTGAGATGGTGCTCGATCAAAGAACGACATGCTCGGGTCGACCTGCTGCACTAGAATCGGTTCCATGCGAATTAGAGATCTCTACGACGCCAATATATAAAAGTTTTCTAAATAAAAAATCCAATCAACTATGCATGTAAAACACAAAAAAACTATTATAAATAAGTTAAACTAATCAACTATAAAATGTAAAAACTATTTTAGTGTCAACTACCCTAAAGTGTTATAAAAGTCAAGAAAGTATTTTACCTAGGTCTGATGAACTCAAGTGCGTCAAAGTCAAATGGGTGTGTCTCCATGAAAAACTGCAACATACAATAACATCACATTAGTTTATTTTTTGGTGTAAACCATAGGTATCCCCTATTACCAGGGGCAATCCTATTCGGGGCTTAGTCACAGTTAATGCTCTTCACCCCTCCCGAAGAATGTGTTTAGTGGGGATCGAACTCGGGATCTCTTCCCACGTTTTAGCAAACATAGTGAATTAGCTGTTGGCTTTAATTGTCAGCGTCACTCTTAGGATTCGATGGGCTTAACATCCCAACCCATGGCGCCTCTAACGGGCGTAGCCCCTTAAGCTAAATGCGGCTCTATCCCTTAAGGAAATAAAGTTGCGCCCTTGCTATCAGCTATAGCTTTTAGCCTGATGGTAAGCGCTTGATCCATAAAGTGGTATCAGAGCAAGGTCATGGGTTCGAATCCCCCGGCTGACACTGGGGGGAGATTGTTGGCTTTAATTGTCAGCGACACCCTTAGGATTCGATGGGCTTAACATCCCAACCCATGGCGCCTCTAACAGGCGCAGCCCCTTAAGCTAAATGCGGCTCTATCCCTTAAGGAAATAAAGTTGCGCCCTTGCTATCAGCTATAGCTTTTGGCCTGATGGTAAGCGCTTGATCCATAAAATTGTGAAGTCTATAAATCAGTTTAAGTATTTAAACATGATTATAAGACTTAGCATCCTTAAGTTTTAATGATTAACAAATAAGATTATATTAATAATTAACAGATAAGATTATATTAATAATTAACAGATAAGATTATATTAATGATTAACAATTAAGTTTATATAAGAACTTAATAAGATTACATAAACAGATTCTACTGAGAAAGGTATTGGTTTGTTGATTGTGTTTCAGGTCACAATATATCTGAAGAAGAAGAATAGAAGATCACATCAAAAAAGATAATCAGAATCGCATTCAGAAGATCAGGATCAGAAGAACAAAATGCAGAATCCTAAGAAAAGTAATCCACAACAAGGTTGAAGCAATTTGAAGAAGTAATTGACTGAAAAACTGAAGAATTGAATACTCGAAGACTAATTGAAGATCTGAAGAATTAAAGACTACGAAGACTTGAAGATTTGAAGATGATCTAAAGCAGTCTTGAAACTGAAAGATGAAGATGTCAGAATCAAAAAATGATCTCTTGGAGACGTTGCAAAGCGTAAAGCACACTTCATCAAATGGAGTACACTCATCTCAGTAGATAAAGCTAGACATGCTTTTCTACCTCGATCAAAGTCTTGCACAAATAAGGAAATACTGCAAAGACTTTCTGCAACGCCTGCTGCACCTGCAACAAAAGGAACTGTGTGCGCAGACCTACTGCATGTACGCCTGCCAATGACCAGAATGGGTTAGAAGACTAAACAAAAGCAAGCAAGGAAGATGGTTGAATAAAGTACATACAATTCAACATCTTTATTTATCTCAGAAGAAGAAGTACAAGAAGAAGAAGAAGAAGAAGAAGAAGAAGAAGAAGAAGAAGAAGAAGAAGAAGAAGAAGAAGAAGATACAAAGAAGAATGAAGTTACAATCCTCTTATCAGAAGGAAGAAGCTTTCTGAAGTTTCAACTCATCTGAAGTATTGAAGCTGTCTGAAGCATCAACCTATCTGAAGTGTTGAAGCTGTCTGAAGTTTCAATTTGTCTGAAGGACGCAACCCGTCTGAAGTATTGAAGCTGTCTGAAGCATCAATCTGTCTGAAGTGTTGAAGTTGTCTGAAGTTTCAATCTGTCTGGAGTCTCAATCCGTCTAAAGTATTGAGGCCTTCTGAAATCCGACGTGGCACTACTCACTGAAGACTATGAAGACTTTTGCTCTCTGAAGATTGCTGAGAAATCTCGTTCTCTGCTACACGTTCCTTTTCAATATATTTATGGCAAGAAACACAGAGACATTTCCTGGTGTTTTTGAATTACATACACCACTGAGGAAATCTCTGCAACGCAGTTCTTGCAGAGGAACAGTGTTAGCTTTTGTCAGAATGAAATCCTGAACCAGTGTCAGAAGCAACTGAAGAAAAAGAGTTTATACAGAATAGGCTAAGCGACAAATTCAACGGATACTTCCTCATATACAAATCAGAAGAAAGCTGGAGAAAGCAGAAGAAATTCAAAAGAGAGAATACGCAGAATAATATCATGAAATATCTCTCAAACAGAGCTCATCTATAGAAGTGTCAGAACGGATCGTCTGAACACCTATTCGCTTAAGGAGAAGCAACCGTTTGAGAAGCTATTACACAACGGCTATATGAGCCACATCATCAACAGCTCAACGGTATTATGAAACATCTTCAACGGCTATATTCAAGCAGAACATATAAATAGCCTCAAGAAAGAATTTGAAGGTGTTGATTTTCAAAAGGGTATTTGAAATCAATCAAGTTGTTGATCCAGAGGATTAATCAAGTTGATTTTTCAAGAGGGTTCTTGAAATCAATCAGGATGAGTGAGTTAACTAGGATGAGTGCCAAATGGTTAACAAGAGTTGACTTGAGCTAACTTGGATCATCAATATGTCAACAAAGTTTGATCAGAGAGTTGGTTCTCGAATCAATCAGGCTACTGACTAGCTGGTCAGTTAGTCCTGTTGTTCAGTTGATTGTTTGATCACATTAAGTTGGTTGTTGGTCTGAGACAACCATGCTGAGCAAATGACTATCAAACTAGGTATGGTTGAAGCTTTGAAGATACCTTGGTATTTCCAATGATACGGGTTGAGAATGTAACCCATGGAAACCAATGGTTGGAGGGATAAGGCTGGAGCTAATTTCATATCTTAGTTAGCCTACTCTCAGAGGTGTATTCCTCATAGAAAAGACAGGGATTGGTACTTAATTCAAAACTTGTATCACTGTATATCCTTGTATTAGTTGTAATGACTGTATCCTAAGTATGTACTCAGTAATCTCTATGTACAAGAAGAATCTGAGTTGAGAGGTTCTAGCGAACATCTAACTTAGATTGAGTAGTAAAATACTCTACACTTGAATAAGTGTCTGAGAGCCTGGAGAGGCTTGGTGGAAGAAAGAATACTTGGTAGGATCTGTGTATGATCCTGCTGGGTCTTGGTGACCTAGTGTGACACATGCATGTGTTGGGTCTGAGGAGCCTGGAAGACACATGTAGGTGTTGAGAAGGTCTTGGTGACCTTGTTTGCTGTGTCGTGGTGATCCTGGATGTTGATGTCTGGAGAGATTGTACTCGTAGAGCCTGGAGAGGCTGGTGGAAGAAAGAATACTCAGTAATGTCTGGGTGACCTTGGGGTCTGGGTGACCCTAGTGTGTTTGCCTGGAGAGACTGTACTTGTGTTGTCTGGAGAGACTGTACTCGCGTTGGTCTGAAGAGGCGGTGAAGAATACTTGTATCTATGGTTTTAGATAGTGAAAATCCAGTGGTGGTTGCCTCTGGGACTGGATGTAGCTCACGGGATTGTGGTGAACCAGGATAAATTATGTGCCTAAGTTTTCTCATCCCTTAATCTCTTTTATTTACAGTCTTTACATTTACGTTGGGGATTGAAAAGTATTTTTCATAATAATCTTAACCACAACGATTTCAATAAAACAAGTTTTCAAACAAACATTACATAAAACATCTCTTATATCGTTTGAAGCATTACAACGAATGTATGTTGAAGAACCTCTGAAATAACTGTCTGAGGTGAGTTCAAAGGAGCTCAGTTCAAAAGTTAGAAACAGATGATCTCTGATCATCTGAAGTATTTCAGAAACAGTTCTGAAGGTACTCTTGGTAATAATCTTCAGAAGTATACTTAGAGAAGCTTTTCAATCAAAACAATCTTACGTCTAAGAGAAAAGATTTTCTATCTTTATCTTTCATATGTTCCGCAAGTTTTTAAAAGTAACTCTAATCTTAAGATTCGTTTTGCACATTGATCACCCTACGTGATTGATTTAATCAAAGATTTCCAAAATAGTTTAAAAAGATTAAAACACTATTCAACCCCCCTTCTAGTGTTGCCTTGTGGTTCTAACAATTGGTATCAGAGCTCACCTTCGGGTTGAGCATCTAACAAATGCAGAAGGAGTAGATCCTCAGAAGATGGAAATCTCACCAAGCTGAAGCAACTCTGAAGAAAGATAATGAGAATTGGAAAATCATTTTCCAAAACTCATTATTCACAGAACTGAAGCGCAGGACGTAACTGAAAAGGAAAGTGTATATATTTCTAGATCACAAACAGGTGACACCTTTCCAATCTAACTTTAAATTTAAATTTAAGTATAGTTACTTATCTGTTGCTATGATTTGTTTTATTGAAATTGTTTATAGTATGAAATGTGCTGCATGATCTGTCTGATTGAAATCATTAATTCTTGAATGTGTATTTATATATATAATTGTGTGAAAATAAACTATTGCATGATATGTGTTTTAATGTACATTGCCTGATGTTTATAACTTGTTCTATGTAAATATTTGCTGCATATTTTCTTCTCGTTGTTTGTATACATGAGGTTGAACAGTTGCGCATGTTAGTCGAACATTATTGTATGAATATAGTGCATATTTATTTAATTTGATGAAGAGTCATATGTGTTAATCATTTTTTTATATATAAATGTGAAACGGCACAATGTGAATCATTGAATCATCAACCGGTTTCTCTCAATCGGGACGATGCACTACTCCCCACACCGGTTAGTGCACATACCGTCTCTCATCAATGCCTGAAGCATGCCTGGTTCCCTATTTAAAGGATTGGATGATCAACATGGAAATCACACTTTACTCAATCCTTTTCCTAAAAGGTCAAATCTGCTCAAGTATCTTCATCTCAGAAAGATCATTTGATTCATAGAAATCAATGGCAAACACGTCCGCATCATTAAGCAACTCAAACCCTTCTGTGTTTGATGAAAGGATCATACCCTATAAGGCGTGTTAATCTTTCAGACTTGATGAAGCAGACTACAAGATATCTGAGTACTTCAACGCCATTGGCTGGGACTCCATACTTCAACAACAATTCCTCCTCCTGGAATAAGAAGAGTGTAATGGAATTTTGGGACAACAACAAGAACATATCTGAACCCAAAAGGTCTGGGAGATTAAAACGGAAGTGCTGGGAATGACCAGTCTGTGGACTATGCCTTAATTGCTGAAGTGATTGGAGTGCCTGCTCAAGGAGAACAATACTTTCAAAAGTGGGGAATCCATTCGAGAGAAGACATTTGCCTTTGATAATGCCCTCTTGGAGAAAGACGTCTAGCACCTTATAGACACTCTAAACTTCTGAAGATTCCCAGAGCACTCTTGCTGTGCTAACTGCTGCATCCCTTCCCAAGGACGCAACAAATTAGAAATAAATCAGCTGGAAAGATTCGTTGCTGGGAAACTTACTAACGAAGAAGAGAATCAGTCTCCCTTGGGTGCTGATGTTTCAGATGATGTTCAGAAATGAGATGGGCAATGAGATCTCTATCCTCATAACACCTTAATTATGAAGATTCTATTGAACAAGGGATTTCCTATGGAAAGTCTCTTGATCAACTGTCTCCTGACTTTTTCACTCGGGTGCACATGCTGAGTTAGAACATACTCTTGTTGAAAGAGAAAAAAGCCCTGAGAATCAAGTGATCATTCCTTCTCTGCTTGCTCCACGCATTGAAAAAGGAATTAAAGATACCCACTTGAAGTCTTGAACAAGAAAAAGGATGGTGTTGGGTGCATATCATCTAAAGGAGGCTAAATAAACAGGGTTAAGCGGCTTGCTACGAAGCTGAAGAAGACTGAGAAGAAGCTACAAGAGCTCATGGCTGAAAAGAAGAATTACTGAAGATCAATGATTCTCTTGTGTATTTTTATTATCCTCCTTTGTTGTTATGATCAATATTTATTTTAATCGTCTGCTCTGCTCCTGTATTGATATAAATTTCTTTTATAAGTTATTAAATTTTGTGGATTGTTATACTGTACATTTCTGTAAGTATGTATGAATCTTTAACTCAACACAACTTCCTTAATTGGTTCAACTAAAAGATAAAATTAATTAACTTAATAAGATAAAACAGACACTAAAATTCATATTCTAAGATTAATCTCTTAAGATGGTAAAATATAATCAGTAATCTAAGACATTTGGTTTAATAATTAACTTAATATCAGATGCTACTGAAAGGTATTTTTAGTTTGTGTATGTTTCAGAAAACAGGTTTTTGAAGAAATCTCAAGAGCCATCAGAGGGAAATACCGTCTGAAAAGATAAATCAAAGCAACATAATGGCTAGTTGTGATAACATCTCCATTGTCTGAACCTGTTCAGAAAGTTCGAGATGAACTCACTGAAATTGTGGGTCAACAATATTAAGATGGTTAACACTCTATACACCAAACCTAACTCAACTCTTGAGAAGATTATATTGACTCAGTAATATCCCTAATCTCTGAACCTGTTCAGAAAGTCTCTATGGATTTGCTGAAATTGTGGATCAAGACTGCTAAGTGACTGATACTTAAGCCATTAAAGTCTATCTCAATTCTTGAAGAAGGTTGTTAAGATGATTGTTCAAAGATTCTCTGGAGCAAAGACAAAAGTAGGACGTGCAGACATCAAGCAACCACAGAAAATGAAAAAGTCTTCAAGAAAGGAGTAATGCACAAAGCACCTCTTCATCCAGTGAACAAACAACTAGATCTTTGGTAACATCGCTTCATCTTAAAACTTTAATATCTGTGAAAGTTGTCTTTTAGTAAAACCTTTAAAATCTGATTATAAACCTTAATTCTTTAAGGAGTATAAAAACCTAAGATAATCAAACCATAATATTTCTCAGATACTTGCTTTTACAAAACTCTCTATCTTTCTTTCTTTCTCTGTTTAACTTCTTTGCTTTTCAAAAGACTTTTTAAATATTTTCTCTAAAAGATTTTCAATTCTTTCTCTTCGAAAAGTTTTTCTAAATATTGTTTCTCTTCAAACCTTGTATCTAAGTAATTGTAACAATTTAATCTAATAAAATCCTCCTTTCGGATAGAATATTTTTATAATAATAGTCTTTATAACAAGCGGTTTAAAACTTTATTCTGTTTAATGCAAGATAAAAGGGAAAGATAAATAACAAGTTATAAAAACGAAAGAAAAGAAACTAATCACCAAACCTTTTTAATCAATGACAAAAGGGGAGAACTATAAACTAACAAAATGCTAAAAAGAATGTAACAAAAAGGGAAATACATATAGGAGAAACATAAATAGGAAAGAAATATAAAATACAGTAAGGAAACTCAGAGGATAACAAACTAAAGTCATAATAACAATCAGAATAACAATTGGTATCTAAAATATTAATAATAATAATTTAACAATTGGTATAGAAAAAGATATCCAAAAGACTTAACCAACAATTGGCATAGAAAGATTTAATTGTTTTAGAAGATATCTAAAGAATCAATGCCTGACTCTGGGGGAGTAATATAGATAGGGGGAGTAATACAATTAAATATTTTGTTTATTATCTCTCGTTTCTTTTTATACACATTTTTTCAGTAATATACAATTTATTTGTCATCATTAAAAGGGGGAGATGTGAAGTATAAATCAGTTTAAGTATTTAAACATGATTATAAGACTTAGCATCCTTAAGTTTTAATGATTAACAAATAAGATTATATTAATAATTAACAGATAAGATTATATTAATGATTAACAATAAGTTTATATAAGAACTTAATAAGATTCATAAAAACAGATTCTACTGAGAAAGGTATTGGTTTGTTGATTGTGTTTCAGGTCACAATATATCTGAAGAAGAAGAATAGAAGATCACATCAAAAGAAGATAATCAGAATCGCATTCAGAAGATCAGGATCAGAAGAACAAAATGCAGAATCCTAAGAAAAGTAATCCACAACAAGGTTGAAGCAATTGAAGAAGTAATGACTGAAGAACTGAAGAATTGAAGACTCGAAGACTAATTGAAGATCTGAAGAATTGAAGACTACGAAGACTTGAAGATTTGAAGATGATCTAAAGCAGTCTTGAAACTAAAAGATGAAGATGTCAGAATCAAAAATGATCTCTTGGAGACGTTTGCCAAGCGTAAAGCACACTCCATCAATGGAGTACACTCATCTCAGTAGATAAAGCTAGACAAGCTTTTCTACCTCGATCGAAGTCTTGCACAAATAAGGAAATACTGCAAAGACTTTCTGTAACGCCTGCCTGCACCTGCAACAAAAGGAACTGTGTGCGCAGACCTTACTGCATGTACGCCTGCCAATGACCAGAATGAGTTAGAGACTAAACAAAATCAAGCAAGGAAGATGGTTGAATAAAGTACATACAATTCAACATTTTTATTTATCTCAGAAGAAGAAGATACAAGAAGAAGAAGAAGAAGAAGAAGATACAAAGAAGAATGAAGTACAATCCTCTTATCAGAAGGAAGAAGCTTTCTGAAGTTTCAACTCATCTGAAGTATTGAAGCTGTCTGAAGCATCAACCTATCTGAAGTGTTGAAGCTATCTGAAGTTTCAATTTGTCTGAAGGACGCAACCCGTCTGAAGTATTGAAGTTGTCTGAAGCATCAATCTGTCTGAAGTGTTGAAGTTGTCTGAAGTTTCAATCTGTCTAAAGTATTGAGGCCTTCTGAAATCCGACGTGGCACTACTCACTGAAGACTATGAAGACTTTTGCTCTCTGAAGATTGCTGAGAAATCTCGTTCTCTGCTACACGTTCCTTTTCAATATATTTATGGCAAGAAACACAGAGACATTTCCTGGTGTTTTTGAATTACATACACCACTGAGGACATCTCTACAACGCAGTTCTTGCAAGAGGAACAGTGTCAGCTTTTTGTCAGAATGAAATCCTGAACCAGTGTCAGAAGCAACTGAAGAAAAGGAGTTTATACAAAATAGGCTAAGCGACAAATTCAACGGATACTTCCTCATATACAAATCAGAAGAAAGCTGGAGAAAGCAGAAGAAATTCAAAAGAGAGAATACGCAGAATAATATCATGAAATATCTCTCAACAGAGCTCATCTATAGAAGTGTCAGAACGGATGTCTGAACACCTATTCGCTTAAGGAGAAGCAACTGTTTGAGAAGCTATTACACAACGGCTATATGAGCCACATCATCAACAGCTCACGGTATTATGAAACATCTTCAACGGCTATATTCAAGCAGAACATATAAATAGCCTCAAGAAAGAATTTGAAGGTGTTGATTTTCAAAAGGGTATTTGAAATCAATCAAGTTGTTGATCCAGAGGATTAATCAAGTTGATTTTTCAAGAGGGTTCTTGAAATCAATCAGGATGAGTGAAGTTAACTAGGCTGAGTGCCAATGGTTAACAAGAGTTGACTTGAGCTAAAGTGGATCCATCAATATGTCAACAAAGTTTGATCAGAGAGTTGGTTCTCGATTCAATCAGGCTACTGACTAGCTGGCAGTTAGTCATGTTGTTCAGTTGATCTGTTTGATCAATTAAGTTGGTTGTTGGTCTGAAGACAACCATGCTGAGCAAATGACTATCAAACTAGGTATGGTTTGAAGCTTTGAAGATACCTTGGTATTCCAATGATACGGGTGAGAATGTAACCCATGGAAACCAATGGTTGGAGGATAAGGCTGGAGCTTAATTTCATATCTTAGTTAGCCTACTCTCAGAGGATGTATTCCTCATAGAAAAGACAGGGATTGTACTTAATTCAAACACTTGTATCACTGTCTATCCTGTATTTAGTTTTTAATGACTGTATCCTGAGTATGTACTCAGTAATCTTATGTACAAGAAGAATCTGAGTTGAGAGGTTCTAGCGAATATCTAACTTAGATTGAGTAGTAAAATACTCTACACTTGAATAAGTGTCTGAGAGCCTGGAGAGGCTTGGTGGAAGAAAGAATACTTGGTAGGATCTGTGTATGATCCTGGCTGGGTCTTGGTGACCTAGTGTGACACATGCATGTGTTGGGTCTGAGGAGCCTGGAAGACACATGTAGGTGTTGAGAAGGTCTTGGTGACCTTGTTTGCTGTGTCGGTGTGATCCTGGATGTTGATGTCTGGAGAGATTGTACTCGTAGAGCCTGGAGAGGCTTGGTGGAAGAAAGAATACTCAGTAAGGTCTGGGTGACCTTGGGGTCTGGGTGACCCCTGTGTGTTTGCCTGGAGAGACTGTACTTGTGTTTGTCTGGAGAGACTGTACTCGCGTTGGTCTGAAGAGGCTGTGAAGAATACTTGTATCTATGGTTTCAGATAGTGAAAATCCAGTGGTGGTTTGCCTCTGGGACTGGATGTAGCTCACGGGATTGTGGGTGAACCAGGATAAATTATGTGCCTAAGTTTTCTCATCCCTTAATCTCTTTTATTTACAGTCTTTACATTTACGTTGGGGATTGAAAAGTATTTTTCATAATAATCTTAACACAACGATTTCAATAAAACAAGTTTTCAAACAAACATTACATAAAACATCTCTTATATTCTTTGAAGCATTACAACAAATGTATGTTGAAGAACCTCTGAAATAACTGTCTGAGGTGAGTTCAAAAGGAGCTCAGTTCAGAAGTTAGAAACAGATGATCTCTGATCATCTGAAGTATTTCAGAAACAGTCTGAAGGTACTCTTGGTAATAATCTTCAGAAGATACTTAGAGAAGCTTTTCAATCAAAACAATCTTAAGTCTAAGAGAAAGATTTTCTATCTTTATCTTTCATATGTTCCGCAAGTTTTTAAAAGTAACTCTAATCTTAAGATTCATTTTGCACATTGATCACCCTACGTGATTGATTTAATCAAAGATTTCCAAAATAGGTTAAAAAGATTAAAACACTATTCAACCCCTCCTTCTAGTGTTGCCTGTGGTTCTAACATTAGCTAGTCCCAACCTCTATCAATTCCAGCTCACACAATGTACTACAATAAAATCGTATTTTAGCAACGGCCAAAAGTCGTCGCTACACTCCACTTAGCGACGGCCTCATGGACGACGCTAGTATGCTCGTCGTTAATGCAGTAGTGATGAGTAAAATAAGTCGTCGCTACGCAGTGTCTGCCAGATCGTCGCTAAGCTGAAGGTCGTGGCAAACATATATTATATTTTTTTACTAGCGGCGAGCATGGCCATTGCAACATATTTTATATTTTTTTACTAGTGACGGCCATGGCCGTCACTAGTGAATTTTTTTAAATTTAGTTTATTATTATTTATTTTAATTTATTATTTTTTAATTTTAATATTATTAAGAGAAATATTAAATACTATATAAACACACCGATAAAGGAATATATATATATATACAAAAATGTTCAAACAAAATACAATAAATGTAAAAAAACATTATAAAAAATAAAAATCATGGGTGGCGGCGGCGACGCTGCTGTGGTGGGCGACGATCCTCATCCTCATCCTCACTCAATGACTGCTCATCCAGGTGGCCATCGTGGTGCGTGTGCGGCTGAGATGGAGCCTGAGCCTGACTGAAGCTGGTGGAACCACCTGCACTTTGGGCCTCCAGCAACAACTGCATCTGATGTCGGAGTTGTGTAAAGTCCTCCTCCAATCGTGCAGCCTTCTCTTCAGCTCAGGTGGCCTTCAAGTTGGCTTCAAGTATCTCCTGCCTCAGCGCCTCCTCTGACGAATGACGCGACTCGTCGCTCCCACTGGTATGGGCCCGGGACTCCTTAGTGAGGCTAGTCATACCCGGACGAATGTTGGTTGAAAAGTCCCTGGTGCCATAACAGTGGCCTTGGGTCTTGCCACCCTCAACATCCTTCCAGATCTGTAGCTTGGTGGAGCCGTCAAAGCTGGAGTTGTCCCCCATTTGTGACTCCACCTCCCTCAGGCGGTCCTGGTAATTTTTCCGTTGAGTACAGGTAAACGTATAATTACTTAGTTATATATTCAATTGCAAATATATGAAATAATGTAAAAAAAAACACTGATAAGCACAATGTTGGACTTACATATGTGGACCGCGCTCGGTCATCTACCTAGCTACCACCCTTTTTTATGTGGGTGGCGATAAAGAACTCATCGGGCTTTACCTCCCGGAAAAGCTCTCGAGCCTACACAGAATAATTACAAAAATTAATTATTTTAATAACAAATACAAAAATAATACAGAAGGGTGCTTGTTTTATACATACCATATCCAACGCCACCTCAAGGTGGGTTGTGTGGTCCGTGGTGTGGACTGCTCCCCCGCGCTGAGAAGCCCGATTGCTCTTGTTTCCAAAGGTTTTACTAAAAAAGATGCCATTAACTATAGGGAAACATTTTCTCCAGTTTCTAAGAAAGATTCTTTCAGAATTATTATGGCACTAGTAGCTCATTATGATCTTGAGTTACATCAAATGGATGTTAAAACTGCCTTTTTGAATGAGAATTTAGAAGATGATGTTTATATGGACCAATTAGTGGGGTTCATTGAAGAAGTAAAGGAACATGTGGTGTGTAAACTCAAGAAATCAATATACGGACTTAAACAGGCTTCCTGGCAATGGTATCTTAAGTTCAATGATACTATTATGTCTTTTGGATTTAAGGAAAACTCTATTGATTGGTGTATATATCTGAAGGTTAGTGGGAGTAAGTTTATATTTCTTATTCTGTATGTTGATGACATCTTGCTTGCAACTAATAATCTTGGTTTATTAAGTGAGACTAAGAAGTTTCTCTCTAACAACTTTGAAATGAAAGATATGAGTGAGGCAGCCTATGTGATAGGAATAGAAATATTCAGAGATAGATCACAGGGACTGTTAGGCTTGTCTCAAAAATCATATATTAACAAAGTTTTAGAGAGATTCAGAATGGATAAATGTTCAGCATCTCCCGTTCCAATACAGAAAGGAGACAAATTTAGTCTTATGCAATGTCCAAAGAATGATTTGGAACGGAAATAGATGGAAAATATCCCTTATGCATCTGTTGGTGGGAGTTTGATGTATGCTTAAACATGTACGAGGCCAGATATTAGCTTTGTAGTTGGTATGCTTGGTAGATACCTGAGTAATCCAGGATTGGGTCATTGGAAAGCTGCAAAGAAAGTATTAAGATACTTGCAAGGGACAAAGAACCACATGCTTACTTATAGGAGATCTGATCATCTTGAGGTGATTGGATATACAGATTCAAACTTTGTTGGTTGTATGGATACAAGAAAGTCTACATTTGGTTATGTGTATCTTTTAGCCGGAGGAGCGATTTTATGAAAAAGTGTGAAGCAGTCCGTCATTGCTGCATCCACCATGGAGGTTGAATTTGTGGCATGCATTGAGGCCATAGTTCAGGCTAATTGGTTGCGGAATTTTATTTCAGGACTTGGAGTAGTTGACAGTATTTCCAAGCCACTAAAAATTTATTGTGATAGTTCCGCAGTTGTTTTCTTTTCTAAAAACGAAAAGTATTCCAAAGGTGTTAAGCATACGGAATTGAAATACTTTACCGTTAAAGAAGAAGTTCAGAAACATAGAGTGTCAATAGAACATATTAACACTGATTTTATGATTGCTGACCCTTTAACAAAAGGGTTACCGCCCAAAGTATTTACTAGCTATGTTGAGAATATGGGCATTATGTCTACTAGTGAATGTTGAATGTTAATGTTGTTATTAATGCCTACTTGACACTCTAAGCTTATTAATGTACAAGTTTATGAAATTTTTGTTTTCTACTTTATGTATATATATGCATGCAAATTATGATGTGGAAAACAAATTATGTTATTGTCAATGAAAATGACTTTATATGTTTGAACCCATTATGGACTTCTCATTGTAAAGTCATATTAAGGAGAAGGATAATATAATAGTACATGGAAGGGAATATGTTGATTGAATGAAATGTAACCGCCATGACTCTTATTATTTCTGTATCTTTAATTATGATTAATAATGGAACCAATTTATTTAAGGTCTTTTAATGCACATTATGATTCATGTAATTATTAAAACATGAAGTGTTATGGCATCACATGAGTCAAGTGGGAGAATGTTAGAAAAATAAATAAATTAATTAAATAATGTGACTCATGTGAAATATAATTATGGGTCTAAATGTGATTTAATAAAATAAAGGGACCTATTGGTTAGTATGAGAAGTTATTTTGAAACCTCTAAAAACTCACAATAACCAACTTGATGGAAGTTGGAAAATAAAAAGGGAAACAAGGGTTCTGTCTCTACCATGAAAGTTACTCACTACTAACCATCAAGAAAAAGAGTGAGGAGGAAAGAAAGGCAAAGGGGCGGATTGGGAAAAGGAGAGTGGAGAACTTATTCTCATTAGCCTTCTCATGGATCAAGGTAAGTCTCTCTTACTATTATAATGTGTGTGAGAATCGTAGATTCTAAGATCCTTATGATGTGCAGTAGTTTTCTTGAATTATGAATATTATGAAACTACAACTTACATGAGAGTCTTTTTCTCTTATGATGGAAAAATATTAAGCCCAAACCCAATTGAAATCAACTGTTACTCGATAGCAATTATTGTTTAAATTTTATCTTTAACTTTAACTAGTGTCATTTTGTTTTTTAATTGGCAACAATAGTAATTAATTTTGGTGGAATTGATTTTAAATATTTGTTTAGTTTACAGTTGAGTTGGATAAAATTGATTCTAAAACTAATAATGGAGAATGAATCATACAAAAGTTACTATGCATGTTTAATGGAATTGATTTGTTTTCACTTCTAACAAAATTGATTTTTCATTTTGCTAACTAGGGACCAAATAAAAGAAAATCATTTTCATCTAACATGTTTCATATATTTCATTCATTCATTGATTTTATAATTCTATAAAAATAAATTTTACATAAATTAATTATTAATTATTTAAAAATAAAAGAAAAATGAAAAGACAAAGCTTCTGGATATTCTATTCCAATTCCATGATCTCTTCAGTTTCCAAATCAGGGCGTGTAAGAATCGAAATCGAAATCGAAATCCCTAAAAAATAAAACCCACCCTTTGCCCGCCTCGCTTTGAAGTTGTCTTCACTCTTCATATCTATCCCTCTATCTTATATCATTTCATTTCAATTTTCACTTCACTCACTGTCTCTTCATTTCTTCTTCTTCTTCATTTGTGTGTATGAGAGTGCTGGTTTGGTTTTGGTTATGGCGGCGGGGAACTTGAACAATAACAATAATAATATGGTGCCGCCATTTCTGAGCAAGACGTATGAGATGGTGGATGACTCCTCCACCGACTCCATCGTTTCTTGGGGTCACAACAACAACACCTTCGTTGTTTGGAATGTCACTGAATTCGCCAAACACATCTTGCCCAAATATTTCAAGCACAATAACTTCTCCAGCTTTGTCAGGCAGTTGAATACTTACGTGCGTAACTCACTCTACCCTCTCTTCTATATTTTCCCCCTTCAATTTGGGCTTTTTTCTCTCTCTACTGTATTTTTTAGGGTTTCAATTGTGCAGCACCTTTCCCAAGAATATGTTCTCCATGGTGTTATGCTTAGTTAAATTAAATTAAATTATTAACAATTGCAATCAAGTAATAGGATCATAGATTCTGGTAAAGACAGGTCCTTTAATGGGAATTTTTTATTTAGTTATTTATCAAAATCACAATATCTGTTCTAGTGCTGTTTTGCCTAACAAGCTCTGTTATAAGGGTTAAGGGATTCGCAATCAAAGACCTAAAAATGAAAACTATTCATTTATGTTCAATCATGTTGGGCGTTTTGTATAATGGATGAATCAATTTTCTAGTTACAGTTCTTATTCCATTACCTTCATTTGATTGATGAGCAGGGTTTTAGAAAGGTTGACCCAGACCGCTGGGAATTTGCAAATGAAGGGTTTCTAAGGGGTCAAAAGCAATTGTTGAAGAGTATCAGTAGGCGAAAATCTACTCATGTAAATGGTACTAGTCAACCACAGCCTCAGGTGCAAAGCTCATCTGTTGGGGCATGTGTTGAAGTTGGCAAGTTTGGGCTTGAGGAAGAGATTGAAAGGCTGAAAAGGGATAAGAATGTTCTTATGCAGGAGCTTGTTAGGTTAAGACAACAGCAACAAACGACTGATAACCAATTGCAAAGTGTCGGGCAACGTGTGCAGACAATGGAGCAGCGTCAGCAACAGATGATGTCTTTCTTGGCGAAGGCCATGCATAGTCCGGGCTTCTTGGCTCAGTTTGTGCAGCAGCAGAATGAAAGCAATAGACACATTACAGGAGGTAAAAAAAGGAGGCTCCACAAGCAGGAAGAAGATAGTTTAGCTACCAAACATCAACATAATTCTCTTGATGGACGGGTTGTCAAGTACCAGCCATCAATAAATGAGGCAGCAAAAGCATTACTTTGCCAGATATTGCAAATGAACAATACTACAAGGAAGGAATCATCAATTAAGAACCCTGATGCATACCTTATAGATGATGTTCCTTCAGCTGTTGCATTAGATAGCAGTAGCTCGTCCACTCGGGTTTCTGGTGTAACGCTTTCTGAGGTTCCACCTATTTCTGGACAATCATGTATGGCAGTAGAATCTCAATTTCCTGTCAGCTGTATGACCAATAGCATATCTGAGGTGCAATCTTCACCTGCTGTGTTGAATGACTGTGTTAATGCAGCTGACTTTCCAGAATTAACAGCACATAATTGCGAAGATAATGCTTTGGATTTTGGTCAAATTCAAGGGATGGGGACAGAGTGCAGCTTCCTGAATCCTGATCAAAATTTTGTGGGGTGTGATACTGGGAACGAGGAGATAGATGTGATATCAAGTGTTTTAGATGGGACACAGTCTGTAGAAGCTGATGCTTTTTCTACTGATGCGGATGGAATTCCTAAACTTCCAGGAATCAATGATGAATTCTGGGAACAGTTTTTTAGGCCAAGCCCACTTACTGGAGATACAGATGAAGTTAAATGCAGCTCTCTGGGATGTGGGTTGACTGAAGACCAGGAATTATCATCAGAAAAGGAGATTCAACAGGAAAAGATGGATAAGAAACAGCGTATTGACCATCTTACACAACAGATGGGACTTCTTGCATCAGAGTCTTAATTGTGTATATATATTTCTTACAACTGAAGGTAAATTTTTATGCTTGTGTTATCATAACAGCATGCTGGTTCTTTTGCTCCTTGACTTGAAACTAGGGTAAAATTTTTTGTCATTGGCATGCTCAATTGCTGTCTTGCCACCTTCAATGCGGTGGCTGTTGTAGACAGAAAAAAAGTTTTTGTAAATGTCTATAGTAGCATCTGACCTTGTTTGTTGATGTATATTATTAATACAGATGTATGAGTTATATAGAAGCGGAAGGAATGTTTTGGGGGAGGGGGGTTACTTACATATCCCTTTGATGTATGAATTGTATAAAAAAATGAATTATATGCTATCTTCCCCTTTTCTTAATATTCCTTACATGCTTTGTGTACATTTTGGTATATCTGACGTTTGAAATCCCTTAAAAAAGCATTGGTTAGGGAGAAAAGAGGTGGAAGTCGGGTAGACTATTCATATGTTATTTTTCAATATTCTTTGTTCATGATTCCTGCAGAGGTTGAGGTCCTTTGCTGCTGGGACAATGCCATCCTACTTCTGCAAGTACACCTTACAGATATCACCAAACAAATTATCCCTGTTTCTCTTTCCCCCATCCCTGTCTCTGCCCCTTTTCTTGTGTTCTGTTTGTCATTTGGGACCAAAAAACAAACTAAAGTTTTAATTAATTTCCTGTATGCTTTTACATGTATTATGGATTTTGACAATACTGTGTTTCTCACACTTAATGGTTATCGTTAGGATGAACTGTATTTTTTTTCCTATTCTCTCCTCCTCCCATGTGGTAATATTTTACCGAGGGTGTTCAATATTATTGTATTTCTGAGTTGTTTCCTTCAGCATTATATATTTTTTACAAATTTTTTTATTTGCCGGGCAAATAGTAGTACTGAAATACCAGTTATACCCTAGCAAATATAATAATTGAATTGTCTGATTTCATTGGCTGGGTTCACTTGTGGAGGCTCTTTATTGGGTTCGATAGGATTTTGACCGGAAAATACAGAGAATGTCTTTGTTTTCAGTATTTTTAGTTCCATATGGAGCTTATTTTATTCCTTGTTTTGATAATACATGAATTACATTTGGTCAAAAGGAGAAGCCCCCAAAAGCCAAAATAGCTATTGTTGTTATTTTGATCTTTGGAGGTCTCATTGTAGCCTTGCCCTGACTCTATTCGTATTTGCTTTCCCTGCTGTTAGCAGTTAGCACTGCCACCCCAAATTCATCCCTGAACCCGCTCACACCGGGATGAATAACAAGAACAACCATACTTTTCATATACTCCCTCCGGTCCTATTTATAAGAACCTTTTAACTATATCACACGGATTAAGGAAGTTGGTTAATTTAGTTGATTGCAATAAATTTGTCAAGAATGTGTATGATATTTCCTAAACTACCCTTAAATTTATTGAGACTCATTATCTTTCTCTTTCCACTTAACTACTCAATTGTGTCATACTCTCTCTACTAATTAATTACGCACCTACCTCCACTAATGGGGTATTTTTGTCAAAAAATAATTAATGCATGGGACAATCTAAAAAGGTTCTTATAAAAAGGACTAAGACTCAACCTAAAAAAGTTCTTATAAATAGGACCGGAGGGAGTATATTATAAATTCTACATCTCTTTTTTCATCTCATTTTTCTCTCAATATCTTTTCAATCATATTACTTATTATTTCTCATTCTTTTTTTCTATTTTCTTTCTGTTTCTCTCCTTTCATTTAAGCAAGCATCTTTACAAGCTACATTCCCAAATCCCATTGTGGTATGAAAAGTTGCCCCATCACTGTTCTTTTCTCCCTCCTGTATTTTATTTACTTAAAATAAATTTTATATCAAACATATTGAACTCAAAATTAAGAACATTAAGTGGAATAAATTATATTTTTAGTGTAAATATGTTTAACTCTATTATTTACCACTCATTGTTATAATTACAATATCGAAGGTAAATTAGGGGAATGGGAAAGGTATTTCATATAATTATATTCCTAAATCTGACCCTACCCCTTATACCATTACATTTCGGGAAATCTGCCTAATATCTAATGTTTGGCATTTAGTGGATAGTTGATGATTTATTTGAATTATAGTTCTCGTGTTTTTACTCCATATTGGAAAAGTTTTTCTCTGAAAAAATTTTCATTGATTTACTATTCAATAATTTCATTTCGGTTTTCTAACGTATGTATTTCACATGTTAATAAATAAAAAATGAAAGTATTTTTTAATAAAATATTTTCATTTTTGATTTATTATCTTGTGCTAAAACATTCCACAGAAGTAGAAAAATCGATTTTATTTTATTTGGTTTCTAATAGGTTTTACTCTTGTGTGTATGTGATCTTGGGATCCACAGATGAGTATGAGTCTATCTCTTTTCTACTACAAATTTTCAGTTACTGGAGATAGGGTTGTCCACCGGGCGGGTTTGGTCGGATTCGGGCCTAAAAGGCCCAATCCGACAAAACCGCCCATAGTAATATGGTGGCCCATTTTCGACCATGTATTCATGTGGGTTGGGCGGGTTGCGGGTACGGGCGGGTGGATACGGGCAGGTGTGAAATTATATTGGGCCAGGCAAGGTGTGGGCCTTGTTAAATTTTTTATTTTTCATTCATTTTTTTTGTCGAGATTTTCATTCATTTCTAAAAGAATCTATTAAACATAATGAAAGCTACTGGGCCTTTTAAAATGTACATTTATATCAGATTGGCCCAAAGGCTTACATTTACATTCTAACAAAATAAAACTGACCAAACAAAATTAACAGAGAAACCCTAAATAAAACAAAAAATTACAGAGAAACCCTAAACTCTGGAAGAGAAACCATCACAAAAAAATTACAAAAAAAAATTGCAGAGAAACCCTAAACTCTGGCAGAGAAACCATCAGAGGAAACCTTCACAAAACAGTTACAGAGAAACCCTCACAAAAAAATTACAGAGAAACCCTCACAGACTTCAATCTCCTCCGGCATCACAAACTCTGGCAGGGGAAAGGAACCTAAAACTTGTACACCAAAAAAAAATCAAAAGAAGAATCAGAGAAAGAGAGAAAGAAAGAAAGAAAAAACAGAGGAGGATCGTAGGAGTCGAAACGCTCCCATCAGTATCACTGTCCAGCAACACAATCAGAAAATAACAACTTTTGGTAATCTTTGTTTTTGTTCCCTCTCACGTAAGACTTTCAATAGTTCATAGATATATGAACAACTGAATGTCTTCACGAGAGAAGGCACAAAATAAAAAATGCCAAAGAAATGAGAAATCAGAGACACCGGTGCGTTCTAATCGTCTCCTTGCATGCACCATTGTGCGTGAGAAACTGAGAGACAGAGAGGAGGGTTCTTAGACGGAGTCGGAGAAAGGAGGAGAGTGAGAAAAAATCGATTCTGTGTGGGTGAGTGAGGTGAGGAGAGGGCGAGAGGCTTGAAGGAGACGACTGCTACGACTTACGGTGGAGGAGGGGGCGAGAGGCTTGAAGCCTTGAAGGGAGGCGCGACCTCTAAAAGAGGTTACTAGGGTTTCTCATTGACAAATGAAATATATATACTGGACTATGAGAGAGATTTTATGCAAATCTAATGGCTAAAAATAATCAATAAAAATGGGCGGCCAGGATTGAATGTTGATAAGCACACGCACAAGGATTGATGAGCTGTAATTAATATCGGTCGGGTTCGGTTAGCATTAAATGGGATTTTACTTACCCGAACCGACCGATTGAATCCATTAATACCCACAAATTTGCTTTTTTGTACCACCCGCCCGCTCTTACCCGTCCGAGATGCTTAAATCACGGGTCGAAATTCTCGGGTTCGGTCGGTGGCATTGATTTGGACAGCCCTAACTGGAGATGATCCAGTCCCCCTGAACAGTATTAGTCTTAATCCTTTAAAAGAACAAAAAAAATAATTTACAAAAAAGGGGGAAAAGTTTCCACCGATTTCACACTTGTGTAGTTGTCTAGCCGCTACCAAGTCCCTTTATTCGCATCGTTATTTTTAAAAGGTCATAGGGATGAATAGAGTTGGTGTGTCTTTGGCTTACAGTTAAATATAATTGATTTTAGAAATCAATGATTGAGATGAGTGATGCACGTTTCATGAAACACGTTGAATTGAAGTGATTTAAAATCAATTATGCGAAACCATGGTTTTAAATTATAACAATGGTAAAACAAACTGAGGCTTGATTCGTAATGAACAAAGAATTTGGAGATGAGCAACTATAAGACTATGAGAATCTTGGTATTAATTCCAAAACACCACAAGATATTGATAAATTAATATAGTATACATTCTTCGGAGGCCATAATTTTTAATATGCAAGAGAACACAACAAGATGCAATTGAGTTGTGAACACTTAAAAAAAGAGTAAAGTGATATTTTAACCTCTGATTTTTCGTTATATAATTTATTCCCTAAAATTAAAAAAACCCTTTATTAATCCTTGACGTTACTCTCTGTATTGCAATTAAGTCCAAAGCGTTAGATGGTGTTAAACGTTACATTAGTAACTGAAGTGCATTATTTTTATAAAAATTAGGGAGTGATGTAAATTAAATTATCACATGCAGGGGTTGATTCCAACATTACATAAAGTAATGCTAGATGCCCCACATGAGTTGTGTGTGGCATCTAATGTAAAACTTTACAGGACAATGTAAAAAGAAGGAGCTCGAGAATAAATACAATAGCGTCTTACTTAATTAAGCGAGACTTGGTCGAGAGAAACGATAAAAAAAAAAGCATTAAGAATAAAGAAGAAGAATGGAGAAAAAGGGTGAATAGGAAACAGAAACTGATATGGTTGTTAGGGCTAGGTGAGTTATACTCTTAACAAACACCAAAACTACATCATTTCTGTCCATTGTAGTATTCAAGGCATCACTTAATGTGACACCTTAGCACGCTCATTAGGGCTAGGTGTGTTAAACTTAAAAAACACCAAAACTACATTTTTGTCCATTGTAGTATTCAAGGTGTCACTAAATGTAACACCTAAGCACGCAATTAACACCCTTTAACGGTTTATACTTAATTGTAAGACGGAGAGTAAATTAAATGAGGATTTTCCTAAACTCTGACTAAATTAAATGACGTTATAAATGTTAGAAATTAAAGTGTTAGTTTATTCTAAAAAAGTTATATGCAAGTTTTTTATGTTAAAAAGAAATCAAACTCAAGTTTAGAACTCTAACACAATTATTTAGAGTTGAAAAAGTTACACAATCAAATATACTTTATATCTTCTTGGTGGATTAAGTACACCCTAAATCAGAAATCTAGTTAGTTAAATGGTCCAAGTTATGTAAAAAACAAAAAAAAAAAGCGGAATGCAACTTTTTTGCAACTTCCAAGACAAAATTTAGACAAATAAAGCATCTGGGACAAAATTGAAGCCTGTGAGTAAATGAGGTTAACTAATCTGTAATTATAATTCTAATATCATATTTTTATTTAAGACCCTATAGTTTGAAATCTTTTAAAAAAAGCCCTTACAGTTCTAAAATTTTATAATGCGATCCTTATAGACTAACGCTGCTATAGAATATCATCTATTTGCAAGCTCAATTCTTACGAAAATAAAGCAGGAAGGTGTCACTCTAGCAAACTCCCACCCCGGCAGCCACCATTAATGCACAATTATCTTTTACAAAAAAAAGTTTTCTTTTTTCAGAGGATTAATTAAAATTCCTTATATTCCGCGTCACAACTATCACAAAGCAGAACACATTAGATGTGACATAAACATGACTCAATGAAATTGTTAAGATGTTAGTCTTTAATAAAAATCTCATTATAAAATTTTAGAACATGGACTACTTTAGAAAGTTTCAAATTCTCGAATTAGAGATGGAAGCACAATTATAACGGAGAGGACTTTTTTGTTTTTTCAATAACAACCTATATAATCTGATGGATTGTTAGCATAATCACACACACTATGGCCAGTTTAAATAAACTTTTCTAGAAGAATTTCTAAAAGAAAATGCAATAAATCAAAAAGATAAAATGAATTCAATTTTTCTCCAAAAGTTGAAATTAATCTTTGCAACTTAACTTTTCCAGAAATTCTCTCAATTATCTTTTTCATAAGTAACTAATTTCAACTTATGAAAGGAATTGAATTCATTCGACCACTTTTTCTCTTTTTTTTTCTTCTAGACTTCTAGAGAAGTGTATCCAAACTGGAATGCATAATCACAAATAAATTTTTAACCAAGAGCCAAATTTTAATATATGTATTCACCAAAATAGATATAACAGCAGTGAATTTTAGGACGTGAAAGGATACCCCATAAAATCTTTCAAAGATAATAATGAATTAGGAAAAAACTATTTAAAATTAATTAATATTAAATCATACTATTATTACATCAGAGCTTTCCTTAAGTTGGAGAATGCATTCGCCAATGCATTGTATACAAATAAATTATAATTGTGCAATAAATACTGCAATTTGTGTACTCCGGGCAAAACATTTTCACCATGAACTCAAACTATGATCAAAGAGTATAAAATTGGTTGACATCAATTCACTTACTCGTGCCTCTCTAAAAACTTCTCTATTACGACGGAGAATGCCGCAAAGCCAGCACAACCAGCACATGCTGCCTTTGGACCACCTGTAACCACACGAAATTAGTGGAAACATTAAAGAATCTCATGGTGAAACAAAGGCAGAGAACAGATTTATAGAACGAGTATTGAGGATTTAAATTCTTGGTTTGCCGGTTCATTATCCTCTTTTATTGTTTCTTTTCTTTCTTTTTCATCATTGCCTTACATCTTTGCAGCCTCCACTACACAAATTTCTTAATCAATGAGGGAAGAGATAAATGAAAGAATCAGAGAAGCAAAACTAGCATAGCAGTCTCCACATCCAGACTACATCCAAATGGTACCACTGTCAGAAACCCATGAAACTGGTGGTTACAAACGCCTATTCTGATTTTCAGTTTTCATCTACTACATAGAAGATTACTTATATAAAAAACAATTTTGAAAAAGGATAAAGAAAATAATTTTACCAATAACCTTGTTGCAGAGCCACCACAAAGACACCAAACATCTAGAGTGCCCTTCATAAAGGACACCCCTCTGTGCTCTCAGTGCTTCTGTAGGGAGCTATGCTCTCAGTGGGTTGGTAGGCTCTTAAGTGGATACTCCATCAAGGCTTTAATAACACTTTGGTAAGGACTAAGGAGTCCCTATAGAGAGTATGGTATAAGTAGCTTCAAGCTTGGATGCTCTTTGAACCTGTGAGTAGTGCTCTCTCTTCCAAAGGCATGCAAGTGCACCCAGCTCAACTCATGAGTATTATCAGAACGTGCATGCATTTCATCGCCCCTAACCTAGTCAATCCATCACCATCACTCTCACCTAGCACCTTAGCCACCAACATACTCAACCTCTATCTCCTCAAGTACACACTGCAATGACGTTGCAGTACACCCTTTGTTTCCATGCACTTAATGCCTAGCAGAGATGTCTCCTAAAAGAGACAAAAGCCAGCTTGACACCCACCAAAGAGTATAAATACTCCTTTCCAACCATTCCGAACACCTAAAACAATATCAAGAAACTCCACACGATGACTACAATGTTCATTTTGGGAAATACTAGGGTGGGAACAAAATGTTGAGGTTATTTGGTGTTTCACAAATAAAGACTAGGGTGAAAGACGGAGCAGAGCAAGAACTCAGTGTTGTTTTATCATTTTCCCAAACAGAACCACAGGGCTAGAGCATATGCTCTCAACAAGAAGGTACACTCTTATCCATTTAGCCAAAATTTAGTTTCCATGGTTATCGATTACCCTGGTCCTTACCACTTAAGAAGAAGCAATCAATTAGGCTTGTCATTGCTGATCATCCAGCACTGGTTTTTCATAAACTAGTGTGGTTGTCCCCCTGATATAAGCAGTTATGTTTTAAAAGCACCATACTCCTTAGAGATGAGCACAAACATGTATCTCAAAGTATAGAAAATATTAAGCAACTAACAATTATGATTCTTGAATAATAATCATCAAAGATTAAAGCAATTCCCAAATTGCATCTTAGATGCAAAGCAAACATATAAAAAGCTAGATGGAATTTTGCAGTGACACTGTTCAAGGTATAAGGTTTCCAAGTCTGTCTTTTGTACATGGCCATGTATGCCCGTCATTTCTTAAATATAGGTCAGGAGAAACAAAGAAATAATAAAATGACAGAAAATTAATAAAAAGGGGTTACCTTTTGCTGATATTGCACCTCCAGTAACACATCCAGCAACAACAGTATTTGTTGTGTCATGTTTTGCTCGTGCCTGAAAAATAAAAAACCCAGATGGTAAGAAGAATGAATCTCACATGTTTAATGTAAACATATATTTTCATTCCTCAAATCCATTAAACCTTCTCAACAACACACTCAGCAGCTGAGAATATAAAACCCATCACAGCAAATGCTTTGGCTGAACTCCAACTCCTTCGCCCCATCTGCTTTGCTTGATATATAAGCTGTTGTCTGCCAGTCATTTCCTCCTGCATTAGTGGGTTGTCCAATGCTCCAAGAAATAAGCCCATGAAGATGCCAAGCCCACCTCCTAAAAAATATCACATGAATCCCAAGAAAATATTTTCATAATATATACCCCAACAGCTTGCAAAGTCAAGAATAAAGCTAAAATTATCCAATGATATATTTGATATTTCCCAATAATTTGGTTATGCTGACATTGTATTCAAAAAATTTTAAATATTATAAGATAATTCTAAACCCACTTTTTTTATTTTACAAAATGCTCTCACTAGATGCTTATCTAAATTTTGGGAATTAAGGATTATTGTTGGCTTCATTATATTGCATTGTTCAAACTGAGGTTATACAACCACCACCAAGGCCTATTTCCACAAGGTGGGGTCTGTTACATGAATCAAACGATGTCACAATATTCTGACATGAATCATATCCTGTCATTTTATCATATCAATTGTTCAACCTGAGGTAATTTAGCAAATTATAGAAAAAGCTAACAATTAAAATTTATAATTAGTTGACAAAATTCTCAAAATTCATTGACACGTCATTGTCAAATGCATGTTTAGTAAAGCTGGCCAGCTAGGTTCATATGACCTCTGCATCATTTGAAAGCATAATGAAACCCCAAACTCACAAAATAATTACAGAAAGATTTGGAGCATATTAATAGTTTAATACAATTCATTCATGAAGAGATAAAATCATGTGCTTAAATATATTAGGAAAACTGGGAAAAAAAAGAGGCTTCAGTGATCATACCCATCACTCCACTAACAACACTGCGCATTGCACAATTGTTCCAAATATCTTGGCCACGAATTTCCTCGACAGTGGGCAATCTTAAGGGCTCAATGGGAGGCTTCTCTACTTCTTTTGAGTTCAAAGAACCATTTGAAGCTGCTGTTCCTGAGTCATCAGCCATTGGTAAAGCACAAATCCAAGATATGCAAGAGCTGGTAGAAATCCCTGCAAAAGACGTGTGTAATGAACAATGAATATTATTACTACTACTTTATTAGGAAGAAAAAAATACTTCAGAATGTCTATCATATCAGTGTCGGATATGTAGCCATATAGGATAATGTGTCAAATATTCCTTACACATCATCAGACACTTTGTATGTAACACTTAACATTTACAGGTCTTCATAGAATAAACTTGAAGGTAACTACTTTATGAATAAGGAAAAGAAACATGGAAATCTAGTGAGGTAGATTGATTATCTTCCCGTTCGGGGTGGTTGCGACTGCAAGTTTTTTGTTTTTTGTTTTAAAATTTTAAATCCATTTTTTACAACTCAAAACCAAAAATTGAAAAAAAAAAATTGTGGTTTTCAAAATAGACGTGAAGGGGCGTGTTAGAAATATATAATATATAATATAATATAAAATCATTCATGTTTTCTCCACCCAATAGCTTAAGCTTTTGGGATAGTTAGTTCTTGACAAAAACCAAAAACTGAAAACTCGCAATCACCCGGAACAGGGCCTTAGTTTTCAAAAAAATTATTCATGAACTGAACAGATCAACAGAAAGTTGATTTTCCAAGTAACCTCAAGTGCTTGCAAAAACATAAGATTGATAACTGAGATTTCCTTTAAACTAACATATTAGATATTAGAATACCTACGTTTCTTAGGGTGCTTTCAAATTTCTACACATAACGAGTTATATCTAGAAAAAAGAAGTTCATTTAATGGGCTATTCAAATGAAAATCCCTTCTCGTCAAAAATATATTATTAACTGTCTAACCAAAGTCATACAAAAAACACTCATTATTTACTTCTGTCTTACCTATCTCTTCGGCCCAAATGAACTCTCATATCATTTTTTTAAAATAAAATTTTCAACTATTGATCACTTATCTTTTATTACATCTAGTTAAAAATTTCAACTCTGAAGAATCACATAACTTGCACTTCCCAATCCATTTCATTTCATTCTTTCAAATTCTTAAGAGGAATCTTGTTGAAATTGCTGAGACTCTTGAGAGTTACGTTTAATGAAAATCTCTTCTTTTTGCTATTCCTATCAAGGTAATACATAGTAATTGACTGTGAAAGAGGAAATGCATACAAAATAACGATTTGAAAAAACTACTGGCCTCGTTATTTATTATTGCCTCACCACTTCACGTGAATCTATCGCCAAAACCTTTCATACATATAACGATGATCCATTTTGAAAGAGAACATACGCATTCAGCTTTCAATAATTAAATGCAATTGCATCCTAACAGCCAATAGCATCAAAGAAGTACCTATAATCAAAACTGGGGAAAAAAATTATGCAGAGTGTTCACAATGAATTCCACAGCGGCATGATCAGTAGCTGCAGTATCAGTCACATACGTTGAACCTGAACATTGACAGAGAGGACATAACGAACAAGAAATTTTTCTTCTAAAACACTAATTCTCATATTCATGCAAAAGAAAGATAATCCAAAATGCTCTTACTAATAAATAACCAAGAAAAATTAGCAACAACTGTAACCTTCACAGCCTTGGCGAGGAGACGCAGTGGTAGCGTGGTGCGGTGGCCGGGACTTACAGTGAGTGAGTGACGGCCGAACCTGTGAGGCTGTGAAGCTGTGAAGCTGCGAACCTTTGGCTGCGTCGTGGTTGTGCGGTCGAAAGCGGAACCTATGAGGCTGTGACGCGATGGTGCCTGCAGCGGGACCTGCGCGACGGTGAGCAACGAACGTCTACGACTCACGGCGGCCGCTCTGCCTCCTGCTAGTGCTGTGCTAGGGACAAGGGACTAGGGTTCAGAAAAACTGAAAAGGCGATTAAAAATTGAATGTAATTTGTAATTAATTGTTTTTTTTTTTCAAAGACGTGATTAATTGTTATTTGTTAAATAATAACTAGGGTTATACTATTAAACTTTCTATAGTATTCTAAAATATTTATATACTATGCTAAATTATTTAACAAGCTTTCCAATTTTTTTATTATTTCTCTTTTTTTTAAATCAAGATAATATTAAATCTTGGGAACGTCTAAAGCCATAACTACTTGAATGAATGATGGGGTCTCAGTCCACCAAACACGATTTAAATGAAAACTTGTTGAAACAGCTAACAAATGAGCTACTGAGTTTGTTGAACGATAATCAAAAGAAATAAAAAGGGATAACCAAGATTTTAAAACTAGACAATCCTCAATGATATTCTTAATCAGTGGGCATGATGCTAGATGGTGCAATGCTTGAATAACACGTAGGCAGTCAAAGCTGACTTTAAGGTCTTCTATTTCCCACTCCAAAGCTTGATTTAAGGCCCATCTAAGAGATAAAGCCTCTGCCATTAGAGGGTCAAGTCTGGTGCTAATGAAATGAGTTGCTGGGACCAACACTTTACCTTGACAATCTCTATTTAACATTCCAAAATCGGTGCCTGAATTCCCTAACCAACCAGAATCCATGTTGAGCTTTAATCTACCATTTTCTGGGACTTTCCACACTTTAGTTGCATGCGGGTTTACATTAGCAGTAGGTGAAGATTGATGTTGTTTCCAATCTTGGAGCATTCTATCAGCCAGCAAAATTGTTTAAAAAACTGAACCATTCTTTTGTTCAAAAACACGGTTATTCCTCTCTTTCCGAATTGCTCACAACTTCATGGCAATCTCTTCACACCTTGTTCTTTGGGATGAGGAAAATATATCCTTCCACCATTCGGACAGTTCATTTTGAGAAAAATACGTTGGCACTTGAACCATTGCATCCTGCCAAATAGCTTTAGCAAATGGACAATTAAGAAAAATATAGGAGACATCCTCATTAGAGTTATCCTCACACAGCAAGCATAATAATGGTATTTCTACTCCCTTCCTTTGAAGATTAGTCCTGCAAGGTAAGACATTCAAGAGTGCTCTGTAGAGAAAATGCTTTACTTTAAAGGGGATGTTCATATTCCATAAAGCTACCCAATTTTGCGATATAAAGGAGGCACTTGTCTCTGGTTCAGAATTTTCAGCCATTAAGATATTGTATGCTGACTTCACAGTGAAAGATCCATCAGCTAAGAACCTCCATGTGAGATTGTCTTCCTTTGGCTGCCAAGATATTGGAATGTTCTTCACTACAGCTGCCTCCAATGAGTGAAATACCTTATCAACCAACTCATAATTCCAAATCCTTTGCTCTGCATCAATTAGAACCGAAACTCTCACATCTTCATTGAAAAATCTGGTTGGTGAGATGATTCGGCCATTGTGACTTCCAGGGGGCCAAGCATCCTGTCAAATAGAAATTTTTTCCCCATCTCCCACAATCCATTTACTACCATCTTGAATCAGCTTTCGAGCGTTAATAATGCTTCTCCATGTATAGCTAGGCTGATGACCAACCTTTGCCTCCAGTAATGTTGACCGTGGGAAATATTTTGGTTTTAAGATTCGGAACAGTGGAGACTTGTCATTAGTGAGCAGCCTCCAAAATTTCTTTGCAAGTAAAGCATGATTAAATTTTTCCAGATCTCTGAATCCTAAACCACCTTGGTTCTTAGGCTTGCATCAATGCTTCCATCTGATCCAATGCATCTTTTTCTCTGTACCTTTTTTATCCCACCAAAAAATTGCCATCATAGCCTCCATGTTAGCACATATATATGAGGGTAGTTTAAAACAACTCATAATATATGTTGGAATTGCTTGAGCCACTGATTTAAGAAGAATCTCCTTGCCAGCCTTTAATAATACTTTCTCCTTCCACCCTTTGAGCTTCTTCCAGACACGGTCTTGGACAAGATTGGAAACCTTTTTTTTACATCTACCAACAATATTAGGTAAGCCTAAATATCGGTCATGAACTTCTACCCATCATATTCTGGATCAAGTCTCTCCTTGTAACTGGAACATTTTGACTAAAAGAAAGTCATGTCTTGTCAAAATTTACCCGCTGACTTGAAGCCAATTCATATCTGTTAACAATTTTTAACAAACACTCTTCTTCCTCCAAATTAGCCCGGGCAAAAAGAAGGCTATCATCGGCAAAGAAAAAGTGTGACACAGAAGGAGCTCCTCTCGCAACTTTAACACCATTAATATTTCCTGCTTGAGCTTCTTTATGAATAAGGCATGAAATAACCTCTGCATACAAGATAAACAAATAAGGAGATAATGGGTCTCCTTATCTAAGGCCCCTTTTAGGTGAAAACCAATGCTTCTGATGACCATTCATGAGGATAGAATATGATACGGTAGAAACACATGTCATTATAAGACTGATAAAAGAATCTGAGAAATTCATTGCTTTCAAAACATTCTCCAGAAAACCCCATTCTACTCTATCATAGGCTTTAGACATGTCAAGTTTCATAACCATTACCCCTCTCCTCCCTTTTTTTCTTTTTTTTTCATATAATGAAATATCTTAAAACCCACCAAAGCATTGTCTGTAATTAATCTTCCAGGAATGAAAGCGCTTTGGTTTTCCCTAACCATCAAGTCAAGAAAAGGTTTTAATCTATTAGAAATGCACTTTGTAACAATTTTCATTATTACATTGCAAAAACTAATAGGTCTCAAATCTTTTGGTGACTGTGGTTTTTTAATTTTTGGGATGAGGCAAATAAATGTTTTATGGATACCTGAGGGGTCCAAATTATTATTGAGAATTTGGAGAACATAATTGGTAACCTCATGTCCGACAATACTCCAGTATTGTTGATAAAAAATAGCTGGGAAGCCATCTGGTCCAGGTTATTTGATTGGATGCATCTGAAATAAAGTTGTCTTCATCTCCTTCGGAGTAAAAGGTTGGGATAAAATTTCTTTAGTCCCCTGATCTATTTGAGCACAAGCTGAAGCACAAATTTCATTAACATCCTGAATACAAGTGGAATCAAAGATGTCATCGAAATAGCGTTGGATGATCTCCCCCGTCCTCTTTTGCCCATAGACCCACTCCCCTGTCTCATCTTTTAATCTATTTATTTTGTTGACTTTTTGTCTCATTGAAGCCTTGCTATGGAAAAATTTAGAATTTTTATCTCCCTCCTTCAGCCAAAGGGCACGTGACCTCTGCATCTAGTATACCTCATTCTGTCTAAGTAATTCATCATAAGAAGTCAGCAAGTGTTTCCTTTCCGCAATGTTCTCTGGGGTTGAGGGCCATTTGTCCGCATCTTTTAATTTGTTCTCCAAAGTACGCATCTGCTTAGTGTGGGAGCTCACTTCATGATGAAGAATAGACAACTCCTTACTAATCAAAGAAATACGGTTAGGACAGTGAGCAGATGTACAGCTTCATGCTCTTTCTATACATGACTTGAATCTTGGGTCTTCTATCCACATCTTTTCAAAACGAAAAATATTTTTCTTCCTTTTGTCATCATCCTCCTGACAGCGGGACCACATTATACGTAAAGGACTATGATCAGAGTGCATTTTTCCAAGATGCAATACTGTAAATTATGGAAAAAAAATAATGCCTCCGAATTGGCCACACATCTGTCTAACCTTTGCTCAATTAAATTTTTTGCATCCCTACCATTTGACCACGTAAATTTGCACCCCTGAAAATCCACATCTTTCAATCCACATAAATTCAAACAATTTCAAAAATCATGGATTTGTGAAAAAGAAAGTGCACGACCTCCTTTTTTGTCCTCCTGTGAGCAAATGGCATTAAAGTCACCAAAACAGATCCATTTATCTTCTACCTCCTGAGCCAAGCCTTGTAATAATTGAAAAGTAAGATGTTTATTTGCATCCTCGGGGAAACCATATACACCATATATAGTGTATGTAGTGGCAGTATCCTCAACACACTTAACACTAATATGGTTTGACGAATAAGACTTAAGAGATATGTCTATTCCATCATTCCACATAAGTGCTAGCCCCCCGATCTCCTATTTCCACTTCCCCCACAATCAAAGGCTATTATATTTTGAAAATTTACCTTCTTTCTTACATACTTCATTTCAGTTGTTGTTCTCTTAGTTTCCATAAGGAAAACTAAGTTGGGAGCTTCTCTCCGAATAAGTCTCTGGAGAGTACGAACTGCACGGGGGTTCCCAAGCCCACGACAGTTCCAGCTTAGGGTGATCATTGCTCTAGGCAGTGTTGGTTCATCAATATCCATCTTATTCTTCTCATGTCCTTCAATCATCTCATCCTCCAAAATCCCCTTTTCTTTTTTCATTGTGTGGCCTCGATTCAGTAGCAGTACTACTCCCATTAACTTGTGCCCTCTTCTTCCATTTTTTATGCACCAGTGCTTGTGTGCTTTTATTATCTTCCTTCCCTTTATTCGGTTCAAAGCTTTCCTTAGAGGGATCGGACTCTGGTTGTGCAGCACTTGTGATATCTAGCTTCTCCAAACTCTTCTGGATGGAATCTAACGCCTTTATGTCTGCCATTGTTTCCTCCTCTACATTAGTCTCCTGGGCATGCCCTTCCTTACCGGTCTCCACGTGTTTCGAATCATTGTTGGACTGACCTTTCCCATACAAAAACTTCTTCCTTGCTCCCAATGGAACAAGATTAATAGTTGATCAGTTAGGTTCTAATGTCATTGGAGCAACGGTTATTACGAGAACACATTTAGGAACAAAGGTTTTCATTCCTTGAATGAATTTAATTCCATATGATAATCTCACCCCATTAAAGTTTCAACGAAGATAGTTTCCATTGTGTCTTTGTTTTGTTACGACCATAAATAAAAATCAAGGCCAGACATTGCCACATGTTGGTGTTCATTTACCAAGGCCTGTTTTCTCGCATGGTCAATTGTATGTTGCTTTTTCTAGGGTTAAGTCTCAACAAGGACTTCAGATTCTGATATGCGATGACAACTTTAAGTGTTGTAATGTTACAGAAAATATAGTTTATAAGGAAGTGCTTCAAAATTTTTTGAATGAAACAGTATTCCTGATAGTGTTGATTTGTAATTATTAAATTTGACCATTTCATGTTTTCAAATCCATTTTACTTCTTTAGTTTGTTATATTCATAATTTACTAACAAGTATCAAATTAAATATTAAAAATTAATTTATCTTATTATTTAATATTTTCATATATTAAACATGAAAAATATATTATTAAAATTTAAAGTTGATAATCTATTTGAATAATAAATCGGTGCATCGCACGAGTTGAACACTAGTTAAGGATAATAAGAGAATGTATTAAAATATAAGGGATAGTGATAGAAGAAAATTAAACAAGCTACAAGCTAGAAGCTAGGTGAAGTAGCTTGTAGCTTGTAGCTTATAAGCTAGAAGCTCCTAAAATAAGCTACTTTGAAGTACCTTACCAAACACTTTTGTGTTGGTCAAACTAGCTTATAATCTAGTCAAATTAAACACTTTCGTGATTATTGGCCTTGTCAAACACACTCAAAAGCTCATTTGAAATCTCTCCTCTCCCTTCCCTTCCCTCCGAATCCCTCCAACCAAACATAGGCTAACTCTCGAATCCTCCATCTCCTTTCTCTTCCCCTTCCCCCTTCATTTGCAATCTCTATCCCTAGATAAACTGCGTCAATTTGTGAAACCCTATTCTTTCTTCCATGAATTCAACTTCTTTTGGTTCCTTCCCTTACATATACCCACCGCTATGTAATTTCTGCATCCGCCTTCAAACCAATTTTCAGCCTCTCTGTAGCAGTGGTGCCACTATTGCTCTGAGATCAAAACATTTTATGACCTCTTTTTATATTTCTTTGAATCTTCACATGGGTTTACATCAAAATCTATTTTCTTTTTCTTTTTTGTTTACCCACTTTCACTTTGATTTTAGATTACGTTGATCTATTCATTTTTCCCTCAAACACCCCTACTCATCATTATTTAATAATTAATTATGTCATTGTAAGTCATTTTATCATTTTCAACTAGTTTTACCAAACACTTTTAATCAAATCAACTAGTTTTTCAGCTTTTAGTTATTTTTAAGCTTTAAACTAGCTTTTCAGCTTTCATCTAGTTTTTCATATTTCAGCTAGCTTTTCAGCTAGTTTTACCAAATACACCCATTATTTTTGCCACTTGTCTGGTTGCACTATACATGTACACTATACCATGGCCGATGATTGAAGTATGGAGTCCAGAGTTCCATGAGCAAACACCATGAACCATGACCCTGATGCTTTCACTTTTGCGAAGCCAATTTGTGAGATCTTTCCAATATTATTATATTTTTTAATTACTTTAAGCAACTCATCTATTTTTTTTATCTCCAACCTAACCACTTTAAAATATTCCTTAAATAGACCCTACAACCTATCTTATATTTATATATTTTATTATTTATCCCCTTACATTATATTAAGAAAAACAAAAAAAAAAGCCCGAGCAAAACACTTTTGGGGCTGATGCGGGCAACAACTGAAAAAATAATTTTGGAAGCTATAAGAGGATCTCTCCATCGAACATTGTTTGAAGAGCACTGCATCTGTTAGTGATAGCAACTCAATTTTTAAGGTGATGAATCAAAACGCAAAGCCAAAAATGAAAGTTCGAAGAAAGTAAACATAGAAATTAAACAAGGGAACTCGAAGTGGCTCAATAAATTGCCAAACAAAGGAAATCTTATTGATATGAAATTAAATACAATAAGTTTATTTCCTAAGTAAAGTTTCGCTATTCGAACTTCATGCCTATGCCCTAAATTATTTTGGCAGGTATTTGCCTCGAGCTGAAGAGGGCAATGATCTTCGAAGCTCCCTGTCAGTGTCATGTCTTCGGAAGGGGAAGGCACCAGAGGGTCGAACGATGAAAAGGAGAGGCTCGAAGCTTAGGATCTTCCAAATAATCCAGAGCCTTTGACCCCTCATCCTCATCATCCTCTTCTTTGACCTTTTCTTCCTCAGCACCTTCCTCTCTTCTTCCTTCTTCCACCCTCCAGGATCAGAAGACTGGGCGCAGAGCAAGCATGTGATTTCCTGCCCCATTGTTGAAGTTGGAACCAAGGAGGTGGAAGCAATACCAGACCTTGCATGGGGCTAAGGCCTAGTGATTTGGCTGTGCTATTCGACCTGAAGTCTTGGTCCCCTTTGAAGTGACCATTAATGTTGGACATCCTGACGGCCTGAAATCCAAAGGAAATGGAACCCTCAGGTCATACAGGACAGCCAATACTAAGGGCCTCTCCATAGGAACAGATGAAGACAATGGTGCATTCTCCCTGAGGCCATGCCTTTTAAAGAAGAAGAGTTTTGATAACTCTGAGAAGGCCATCTCCAGGGGCCAATAGGAAGCAGTCTCATGCACATTGACCAAGATGGACGGTAGTCAATGGAGTCAAAGTGGTCTGTGGTTCGAACGCAAGGAAAGGGAAGCCAAATTCGAAAGAAGGCTTCGGTGCAGAGGGAAGTCCCAGGATTTCGGCAAGAAGGTTCGAGGTAGACCTCAGCTCAAAGACATATTAGCTTGGAGAGCTCGAAGCTCTTTCTGTGTTCGAAAAGAACAACTTTGGAGTAAGCAGATTCGAAAGGTCAGTTACCTTCCATTGTTGTTTAGCAGGTGTTCACAGCCACGTCACCTTCAGTAGTTACTAAAGAAGACCACCAGCGTTCATGCAAGAGAACGTGGGGGCTTTAGCAGTTCCAAAAGCAGTTGAGAAGAGCCATCTGGAGGAAGACGGTTACCGGGGTAAAGGCTATAAATAGGGGAAAGCTTGACAGATCAAGGGTCCGCAACCTGAACACTCAAAAGCACCCTAAAAAAGTTGTAGCATCCATCGTCGCGATCAAGGCATAATACCAGCAAGCTTAGAGAAAGTAGGGACCTGGCAGACCAACCTTTTTCGTTTTTCTTTCATTTGTTGTCTCAAGTTATTTATGCATTTTCTCATATGTTTTCAACACTTTTTATAGGCTTGGAATCCATGGCACTATAACTGATTCCTTCAGTTGCTTGTGTCTGTAAGTTACTTTTCCTTTCATTGCAAGTTAAGGCCTTGTCAGGGGCCATTGTTACGCATTCAACGTTTCTGTTTCTTACTTGCGTTACGTTTCTCTGTTCGAACTTCCCCTAAGGTTTCACACTAAGGTAGAACCCACAATAAATAACAAAGGATTCGTATCTCGTCCTAGACTGATCAGAGATACATTTGTTTGTGCAAAAATCAAGGACAAACAAATTGGCACGCCCAGTGGGACCCTTTTCTATAGTGTTGTATGAATCTTTGAAGTGGTAAGAGAACCATGACAAGTAAGAACAAAGGTGGTTCTGGACATTCCTCAGGAAGTTCTGCAACCAATGAACCACCCCATGATGGCCACAATGGTGGTCAAACTCCCCAGAGGGGTATTGGGAGATACAGGGATGATGAAGTACCCACTGGTACTCTCCCGCAAGCTGAGGAACTTGTAGTTAGCCAAGTGAGGGCGTATGAACCCCTCAGGGTTGAAGGACCACCTCTTGGTTTTCAAGCCAAGAATATGATGGCAACCTTAGGAATGCCTCAAAGTGTGTATACTAATCCTTTAACAACACACATTGTACCTAGGAACAATAGGGGTTCACCAGAAATGTGGTCAAACCAACCTGGGTCAGTACCTTTCACTAATGTTGCTTTGCAGTCTATGAGACAACAAATGGATGAGAGTAACCATGACATGGTTAACATGCTAACTCACCAAATGGCCACAATGATAACACCACTGCTTGCAACTACCAACCAGAACTATCAATTATTGGCTAGGCAGATGGGTAGGATAGTAGATGTCTTTGGAAATGGATCTGAGATAAATGGCTTCGAAAGACAGAAAGCCATTAGAAGAGAACCTCAAGTCGAACCGGACTTGAATGAGCCAGGTAGAGCATGACCAGTGATCGTGGCTCGAAACCAAGACCCTGATTTAGTGGTCGAAAGAGTAAGACAAATGAACCTTGGGGGGAAACACAATGTTGTCAATGTGGTCGAACAAGTACTGAATAGACATGGCTTTAATGTAGGCTATGTAAATCAGCCATATTTCATCTCTGCCTTCCCCCATGATGTCTTAAGGGCAGAGTTGCCCTGGGGACTCAAAGTTCCAAAATTCTCCAAGTTTGCAGGAGAAATAGGAGAATCCATAGTGGAACAAGTGGCTAGGTACCAAATAGAGTGTGGAGATTTAGCCAATGATGAACTGCTGAAAATGAAATATTTTCCCAGTTCATTAACCAAGAATGCATTTACTTGGTTCACCACCCTTACTCCAAATTCGATCCAGAATTGGATTCAGTTGGAAAGAACCTTCCGTGAACAATTCTTTAGAGGCGAAATTAAGGTTAGCCTAATGGATTTGATGGGTATAAAGAGATCACCCAATGAAACCATAGAAGACTATCTGAATAGATTTAGACAGTCTAAGGCTAGGTGCTTCACCCTAATTCCTGAACATGAACTAGTGCAGATAGCCACTAGAGAACTCGAGTTCTTTATTAGAAAGAAACTCATTAACCTCCTTGTTTGAGATATGGTTCAGTTGCAAATAGGTTCAGGAAAATAGAACAAATAAAGGCTGAGAAGGCCAAGTATAAGAGGTTCGAAAGAATAGGAAAAAAGGATAAGATGGCCTACATAGAGGCTTACAATAATGAAAGTGATTCGAACAATGATACTGAGGAGAACGAAGGTAATGTGGCTGAACTAAAGCCTGGGCCATCTTATGTTTGCCCTTCACTTAGACCTGCAAAAGAGGTGTCTAGTTCATCTGTGAATGATAAATCTAAGAAACCAGCATATGGTATCGATGTGTCTAAAGTTGACCAAATATTTGATATTTTGCTAAAAGATAAACAAATCATCTTAAGTGATGATCATAAAATCCCTACGCTCGAACAGAGAAAGGGAAGAAAATATTGCAAGTATCATAATGTTTATGGTCATTTGACTAACCATTGTGTTCATTTCAGGGATTTGATCCAGAAGGCTATCTCTGAAGGAAGATTGGAGTTCGAAGAGAAAATGAAGGGCACAATGAAAGTCGACGCAGACCCATTCGACAACAATGTCCATTATGTCGAACCCCTGCAGATCAACATGGTAGAGGTCGAGCCAGTGAATGCAAGGGCCACTGATATGACCATTGATGAGTTCGATAAGGAAGTGAAGGACATTTATCCTTCAGCTGATGAAAGTATACTGGAGTACTTGACCAGGAAGCAGAATGAGGATAGGCATGTGATGCTTTGCCCCAGGTGCAGTGCAGTATTCGACTTAGATTCTGCCAAAACCTTTGAGGAAGATTCAGATAAGAAGCGTCAATTGAGGCAGAGATTGGGACCTCAGAAGTATGAATAGGGGCAAAAAATGTACAAAGCAATGAGGGGAGTAGGCAGAGGCATGCCCTCGCTGATTTCTTAGCCGAACTCCCTATGGTTAAAATCGAAGAAATTAATTTCTTAGGAATTAAACCCTAGAAATTATTTTTCGATGGTTCTAAACATACAAAAGGAAGCGGCATTGGCATGCTGATTGTATCCCCTAAAGAGGTGATAACCAAAGCAATGTTTAGAATAAGTGGAGATTATTCGAACAACGAGGTCGAGTATGAGGCATTGATTGCGGGGCTCAAACTATTATTAAGCCTTGAAGTGTCCCATGTCCACGTGATGGGAGATTCTCAATTGGTTATAAATCAATTGAAAGGGGTTTACAAATGCTGTAGCTCGAGATTGGCAAAATATTTTGCCAGGGCTAAGAGTTTGTTAAACCATTTCGAAGAAGTGATTCTGGAACATGTGCCTCGAATCCAGAACGAGGTGGCTAACGAATTAGCCCAAATAGCATCTGGTTATAAAGTTAAACCAGAATTCTTCGAAAACTTGATCGAAACCAAAACTCCATTAACAAAAGAGGAGAGGGTGGTTTGGAATTTAGATATGCTAACTTCTTCAGATTGGAGAAAACCCTAGTGGATTATTTAAAGGACCCATCACAACCTGTCGAAAGGAAAGTCAAACTCAAGGCCTTGAACTACACTATTCTGGGAGATGAGTTATATAAGAAATCAAGTGGGGGGCATCTGCTCAGATGTTTGGGAGAAGCAGAAGCATATCTGGCTCTAGCAGAAGTTCATGAGGGCATATATGGAGCTCACCAGGCAGGGGAGAAGATGAAGTGGACACTGCTAAGATATTGCTATTTTTGGCCAACCATGTTAAAGGATTGTCATGACTTTTCAAAGGGATGCGAAGGGTGTCAAAAGCACAGCAACCTGCATCATACTCTTGCAGCAGAACTCCATTCCATAATCAAGTCTTGGCCATTTCGAGGTTGGGCCCTCGACCTAATAGGTATGATTCATCCTCCCTCTTCGAAAGGGCATAAGTTCATTTTAGTATGTGTAGATTACTTCACTAAGTGGGTCGAAGTTATTCCTCTAAGAGACGTTTGGCAGAAAGAAGTAATAGACTTCATAGAAGAATACATAGTCCATAGGTTCGGTATTCCTGAAACCATAACTACAGATTAAGGAACCATCTTCACAGGGAGGAAAGTGGCTCAATACGCAGAGTCCAGAAAAATCAAAATTCTCACTTCTACACCTTACTACGCACAAGCAAATGGCCAGGTCGAGGCCACTAATAAGATATTGATAGGTTTGATTAAGAAGCACATAGGGAATAAGCCCAGAAATTGGCATGAAACACTCAGCCAAGAGTTGTGGGCATATCGAAATTCCCCAAGGGATGCCACTGTTGCTTCCCCATATAAGTTAGTGTATGGGCACGAGGCTGTTTTGCCTTTAGAGGTCAATCTTGAATCTCTTCGAATCCAGAGGCAACATGAATTGCCTACCCAAGACTATCTGAGCCTAATGTTTGACCAATTAGATGCTCTTGATGAAGAAAGATTGGTTGCATTAGAAAATATAGTCAAGCGAAAAGAAAGAATGACTCGTTTTTATAATCGAAGAGTTAGTAGCAAAAGTTTCCATGAAGGCGACTTAGTTTGGAAAGTACAGTTACCTTTAGGAAAGAAGTCACCAAGATTTGGTAAGTGGACCCCTGTTTGGGAGGGACCATTCGAAGTAGAAAAGGTATTGTCAAATAACGCCTATACTATTTGAGATGTTACTTCTAGTTGCGTGATTCGAGCCATAAATGGCAAACACTTGAAAAAATATAAACCAATCATGCATGAAGTAAAGATTCATCTTAAATAAATACTTGAGTTTGGACCAAACGTGGCCATTACAAATTAATCGAAATGGAAAAGAAGTACTAAGCAAAAAACTCAACAGAAAGAGAAAGAAAAGAGCTTCTAAAACAAGTTTTTGGTCTTGGGCAGCTTGATCTACATGATTCACACTTACTAGGGGTTGGTGAACCCACTTAGGGCCACAAGTTCTTTTGGCATAAGGGGTGAGTGTATCATCAAATTTGCCCTGATCGAAGAAATATGACATGCACGCTTTGACTCGACCAAGTTCCTCAGTAGGGGGCAAAGAATGGTAAAGTTTAAATTCTTGGTTGTGGGCTCAAAAATGTTAGAGACCTCACGGGGAAGTCTGATGTCTTTTGGAAATGTGGCTCGAAGCCAAAAGTCAAGGAGCCAGAAAAGACCATAAAAGCCACTCAATGGTTTGGGCTGTTTGTAGAAACTTAAGACATCAGAGAGACACAAATACAAATGTCCAAGGAGTAACTTAGCCAAGTTAATTTTTCTGCCTTCGTGAAGGCAAACATCTAGAGGATAAATGCCATGTGGGACTTGGAGAGACCTAACGCAAAATACAAAGTTCGATAACCAAAGCCAAAGGAAGGCAATATGTTCCTTCTCAGAGACATAAGAAGATGTCTTGTTATGGTTATTGGTAATAAAGGCTTGGAAGGTCATTTTACTGGTGTCAATATTCTCATACGTAGTGTTGGAAGGTTTGGTATTGGGGAGGTAAGTTTCCCCACGAGGTTCAAGCCCAGTTATGACAGAAACATCCAACAAAGTGGGAGTAACCATTCCACATGGAAGAAAGAAGGTGCATGTACCTTGGTCCTAGAAGGGCAACGCAGCAAGAATGAGGTCGAAGTCATATTGTATAGGCGACCTGGAGAGTTGAATAAGATCGAAGATTCCCAACTCCTTCCAAAGCTTTTCCTTCACAGGTTGAACCTTGTCCAACCAGCTGAGGTAGGCTTTCTTGGTCACCATGGGAGAATACCTGAAAGCTTGCCTCTATGGTTTAGCCACATCAACTCGAACAGTATTGGTAAAAGCTAGAATCTTCTCTGGTGGATACAAGGCCTGATAGGCTTTGAAATCAACAGTTCTTGGAGGAAACTCATAAGGGCCAAGGAAACCCATACGAACTCCATCCACATTAGTAGGGATGATGACGCTAGAACCCCATACATTCAGATTTTCTTCAGTGGCATCAGGTTCTAGTACGAAGGTACCGTCATATCTGACAATGGTCTTGCCATTCTCAGGTGCAAGAGGAGTCGAGCAAGCTACTTGATATTTTTCACTTGGAAAGATCAAGGTGGTAGAAGAAGACGCCATTGAAGTGGTGAGAGAAAATGGAAGCAAAAACAGGAAAGAAATCCAGGAAAGTAAGGATTTTTGAGCTGGGAGCTGGAGAGACGTGGGGAAGAAGTTAAAGAGCTGAGAGAAAGGATGATGATTACTAAAAGACTGTCACGAAGTAAAGGAGGGAAAACCAAAGGTCATTGGCGGTTACAAGCCCAACTGACATTAGTGGAAGCCCAAGAGTTCTCAATCCATGGGATCGTGGTAAAGAGAAAGAGAAACATTAAATGTTTCTGAGATGGTGTAAAGCTGACACGTATAAAAATGCATAAGCTTCTAAAATGATTCGAGGCTATGCATTTTGGGGGGCATCTGTTAGGCATTAAATTAAATTCGAAGTGACGAATCAAAACGCAAAGCCAAAAATGAAAGTTCGAAGAAAGTAAACATAGAAATTAAACAAGGGAACTCGAAGTGGCTCAGTAAATTGCCAAACAAAGGAAATCTTATTGATATGAAATTAAATACAATAAGTTTATTTCCTAAGTAAAGTTTCACTATTCGAACTTCATGCCCATGCCCTAAATTATTTTGGCAAGTATTTGCCTTGAGCTGAAGAGGGCAATGATCTTCGAAGCTCCCTGTCAGTGTCATGTCTTCGGAAGGGGAAGGCACCAGAGGGTCGAACGATGAGAAGGAGAGGCTCGAAGCTTAGGATCTTCCAAATAATCCAGAGCCTTCGACCCCTCATCCTCATCATCCTCTTCTTTGACCTTTTCTTCCTCAGCACCTTCCTCTCTTCTTCCTTCTTCCACCCTCCAGGATCAGAAGACTGGGCGCAGAGCAAGCATGTGATTTCCTGCCCCATTGTTGAAGTTGGAACCAAGGAGGTGGAAGCAATACCAGACCTTGCATGGGGCTAAGGCCTGGTGATTTGGCTGTGCTGTTCGACCTGAAGTCTTGGTCCCCTTTGAAGTGACCATTAATGTTGGACATCCTGACGGCCTGAAATCCAAAGGAAATGGAACCCTCAGGTCGTACAGGACAGCCAATACTAAGGGCCTCTCCATAGGAACAGATGAAGACAATGGTGCATTCTCCCTGAGGCCATGCCTTTTAAAGAAGAAGAGTTTTGATAACTCTGAGAAGGCCATCTCCAGGGGCCAATAGGAAGCAGTCTCATGCACATTGACCAAGATGGACGGTAGTCAATGGAGTCAAAGTGGTCTGTGGTTCGAACGCAAGGAAAGGGAAGCCAAATTCGAAAGAAGGCTTCGGTGCAGAGGGAGTCCCAGGATTTCGGCAAGAAGGTTCGAGGTAGACCTCAGCTCAAAGACATATTAGCTCGGAGTGTAACATCCTTCTCTTCTGATTTATATGTTAGCCACTGAGGCTCTTTTGGCTGTGTATTGATATTGTGTGGTCGAATTATTGTATTGGATTGGTTTTTTTGCTGAGTTTCAGGTTGTTTTAGAAATTGGGGAATTGTCCAGTTTTTAGGGGAGACTCTGCCGAATTTTCGGCAGAATTAGTGAGTCAGTAGAGCCTTTTAGTAGCCTAAGTTTTGGAGTGTGGGGGTCCTTTAAGGGGAAGAGAGAAAATAAGGAAAATGGTGAAAACATGGGAGTGCGCTCAAGCATGCCTGGGGCGCTCCAGCGCACCAAAGTCAGAGGCTTTGTGAAATAATATTAATGATATATTGATGATTTGATAATATAAATATCAGAAGGGGATATAAAATTTGATTTTCGTAAATATAATAATTGTTACTAATATAACATGATAATAATAAAATTTATAGGAGATAATCATATCATTAAAATCACAATTTAAACCTGATTGTTATAAATATAATAATAACCGTCTTAATATAACAATATCACGGTTTAATAATGATAATATCAAAATTATTATTATTATTATTATTATTATTATTATTATTATTATTATTATTATTAATTAAAGGGAGGGAATCAACACGTTACCTAGTCTAGTTAATTAATGAAAGTGAAATGATAGGAAGAATGGGAATCGATCAAATTGCTGTCCTGGGCGTTTCTCGGTTTTTCCTTTTCTTCATCTAGTCAAAATCCCTAGCTCTCTTTCTCTCCCACGGACTGCTCTCTCTCCCTCCGTTCATCTCACCTTATCTCTCACGGAACGTCTTTTACACATTGTGCTTCAAATTGATTACTTCAAATACGAAGCAACAGGGAGTAGATCGTCCCAAACCCCTCGCCCTTGTTCTTTTGTATTTAGATAGTGATAGGCCAATCAATAATCAGAGAAGGAATTCTATTATTGAGAAGAATAGAAAGCTTTACCTAGAACCGGGGAAGTGAAGCACTTGGTTGAGTGAGTCTCCCAGGTGCTAAACCTCATCAAGGGTCACACTCTAGGTGAGTATAACTCACACACCTCACTATCACCTGGTGTTTTCCTTTCTATGATCCCTTTTCCTCTAATCCCCTTCACTTTGACTTGTGGCTGTTGGTTTATTGTTGATTTGATTGTTGTACATGATTATTGTGGATTAAGAGCTTGTATGAGAAACCCTAGGGTAGTGAATTTTGGGAATTTTGGGGGTTTTGCAGGAATAATTGTGAATGGGGGTTTGTGTAATTTATTTGGATGTTCTATGTTGATTTTAAATCTATTGAATATGTATGAATTATTGTTGGTTGGAAATGTTGAAGAAGATGATTTTTGGCTCTAGCCTCACGCTCACTTTTCTGTTAAGCTTTGACTCTGGCCCAATTAATTTACCAGAATGAAAAGAATATAACTCTATTGTTGTTATAAGACTTGGGTGATTAGTGCCCAGATATTTAAGGGGTGATTAGTGCCCAGTGGTGGTGATTAGTGCCCAAGGAAGACGTTCCTTGTAGTCTGAGCTCAGGTCTAGCCACATAGTATTTAAAGTGATAAGAACCTGCCGGCTGGGTTATGCCGGTCTCATGTATTTATGCATATGTTCGAGTTACTGGAGTATTTTACTAAGTAGTGGAATTGAAATGTTTGTGCATCATTTTCCTGTTATTCCCACACCATTTGCTGCATAGTTATATTCACTAAGACATTGTCTCACCACACGTTTTGTGGACTTTCTTTTAGATGCACAGGTACCTCCCCGCTCGGGAAAGTGATCTAGAATATTACTTGCAGACTCCTGGTTTAGATGTATTTTGTGATGATAGTTGTAACTGCGTAATTGGCTACTATAAGCTTTGCTTGAGATTGTATTTTGTGGGGACATGATTGTACATGTGTTTTCCTTGTAGTGTCAGGACACATGTATGAGGTTATCCTCAGATAGTTACTCTACTTGACTTTCATGTTCCACTTTTATGACGAGGGATGTATTTACATTTTAGAGTTCATAACATGTATTATGCAAGTGTTCGTTGGTAACATGAATAGTACTTATTAGTTCACCGACATCTAAATGGCGTGAATAAATTTCAGAAATTCGGGATTGGTTTCCAACGGGCTAAATCCTTGAATTAGGAATTAGGACGTTACATGGAGAGCTCGAAGCTCTTTCTGTGTTCGAAAAGAACAACTTTGGAGTAAGCAGATTCGAAAGGTCAGTTACCTTCCATTGTTGTTTAGCAGGTGTTCACAGCCACATCACCTTCAGCAGTTACTAAAGAAGACCACCAGCGTTCATGCAAGAGAACGTGGGGCTCTAGCAGTTCCAAAAGCAGTTGAGAAGAGCCATCTGGAGGAAGACGGTTACCAGGGTAAAGGCTATAAATAGGGGAAAGCTTGACAGATCCAGGGTCCACAACCTGAACACTCAAAAGCACCCTGAAAAAGTCGTAGCATCCACCGTCGCGATCAAGGCATAATACCAGCAAGCTTAGAGAAAGTAGGGACCTGGTAGACCAACCTTTTTCGTTTTTCTTTCATTTGTTGTCTCAAGTTATTTATGCATTTTCTCATATGTTTTCAGCACTTTTTATAGGCTAGGAATCCATGACACTGTAACTGATTCCTTCAGTTGCTTGTGTCTGTAAGTTACTTTTCCTTTCAATGCAAGTTAAGGCCTTGTCAGGGGCCATTGTTACGCATTCAACGTTTCTGTTTCTTACTTGCGTTACGTTTCTCTGTTCGAACTTCCCCTAAGGTTTCACACTAAGGTAGAACCCACAATAAATAACAAATGATTCGTATCTCGTCCTAGACTGATCAGAGATATATTTGTTTGTGCAAAAATCAAGGACAAACAGTTACTTATGGAGAAGTTAAATGATAGAGCTTTTGGAGTAGGTGAACTACAAAGCCTAATTTCAACTTATGGAGAAATTAAATGCATTTGACCTCTTTGATTTATTCTTTTTTTTTCCCTTAAAAATACTTCTGCAAAAGTTTGATCCAAACATGCCTTATATCTCAAGAATCTTATATGCCATCTTACACTTTTTGAGCTTCTCTTTGCATTTGGTAACAACACTAAAGACACGGATCGGGATCCTCTCCAGCGGTCCAGCAGTCTCCAGCACGTTTTAGCTACTGAATAGCTACGTAATTACTATGGAAATATTTTCATAGTTAATTCATTTCTATAGCCTAGCTATTCCGTAGCTAAACCTGCTGGAGAGCCGATAATTAGACGCGGTTCCATGCACCTAAAGACACCATGCATCTGAACACGCCTATCACTCTCACCAAATAGTTATCAACCACACCCTCCAAACAAAATGCCACATCCCTCAATTCTTACCCGGACTATTATTTTTGTAAATCTTTTTAATATAAAGGATAACTTAACCATTAAAAATATAAGTAGATTGAGAACAACTATAAAAATATATTAAGAATAACCTAAAACTAAAATAGTTTTGGATATTAGTGTTGGCGATTGTTATTCCTCAATAAACTTCAATATAGTACGATAATGTGCGCTGTGCAGACTGAAACATTGTGTAAAATATTTCCTTTTTTTTTTTAACTTGACATACAAACAAACTTGCTTTATAATGTAATGATGTAATATAGTATATTTGTGAGAGACTGAGAGGTACATGGCATTACATAATCAATTTAGTGCGTGGATCTGGTTACATTATTATTATTAGGGTTAAATAATTTTTTTAGTCTCTTAATTTGGATCCGATTTCAGTGCCTGAACTTTAAAACAGGGTTTAGACTCCTCATGTTATGAAATAACGTAACTTAAGTCACTCCCCTTGATTTCGATCAAAAAAAGTCACTCCCCTTAATATTGTTAACTTTAACGCTGACGCAGGGTAGACCCAACATGTAGTGAGACCTCAACCAAACCTTTATTTTGGGGCATTTTTAAATACATGAGGTGAAAAAATGAGCCTTAAAACCCAACATGTAGTGAGGCCTCAACCAAACCTTCATTTTGGGGCATTTTTAAATACATGAGGTGAAAAAATGGGCCTTAAAAGTTAAAATTCAGCAAGGATTAAACGATCAAACCTTGAGGAGAAAAATCAATTTTTAAACCAATGAACTAGACTTAATAATAATAATGTTTTTAATTTTTGTTATAAAGGATGTTACTAATAATTGGGGGCCTAAAGCACGGGCTTGAGCATCCTTACCCTTGGGCCGCCCTGCACTGACGTGACAAACAAATTTTTGTGTCAGTTTGTTTAGTCATTTTCAAAGACCATGATGTGACAATTGAATTATAATAACTTAACTCATCCAGTTAGTTTTGTGACCTTTACCGTTCATAAAAAATGTGAAGTTAAATTTAATAAAAACCTAAATCTAATATGATTGGGTGAACTGAGATTTAATTCAATTGTCACAACATGGTTATTATAACTAGACAAACTGACACAAAAATTTGTTTGTCACGTCAATTTTTTTTTTTTAATTTAGAATAAATTTAAATTAAGGAAAATTTACCATGAAGATGATAAAATTTTAATAAAAAGAATACCTACTACCACCGTAGGAGTGAAAATTTTTCCCACCATAAAAATGGTTGTAAATTGGTCATCTGAGTATAGTTTATGATTTTTAAAAAATGGGGGCCTTTAATTAATGAAAAATAGTAAGTAAATAAACTGCAGGTGGTGTGCCAGCCCTAGGGTTTAAGATTAAGGGCTTAGCATCGCATGGAGAATTGAGTTTGTTCATCTCATTCATCAATCATTACTACACCAGAACCAAAATATGTCACTTTGCCGTCTACTCCTCCGCTCCCTTCGTCGTTCCTCCACCGTGCCCATCTCCGTCACCGTCCGTTCCTTTGCATTTTCCTCCGCCGAAGAGGCCGCGGCAGAGCGCCGGCGACGGAAGCGGCGTCTGCGCATTGAGCCTCCCCTAAACGCGATTCGTCCTCCGCCGCAGCAGGCTCAATGGCGTGATCCGAATGCTCCTCGCCTTCCGGACTCCACTTCGGCGCTGGTGGGGCCTCGCCTCAGCCTTCACAACCGCGTCCAATCCCTGATCCGTGCCGGCGACCTCGATGCCGCCTCCGCCATCGCTCGCCACTCCGTCTTCTCTGTGACTCGGCCCACCGTGTTCACCTGCAACGCCATCATCGCTGCCATGTACCGCGCCAAGAGGTACAACGAGGCTATTGCTCTCTTTCACTTCTTCTTCAACCAATCCAACATTGTTCCCAATATTGTTTCTTACAACAATTTTATCAATACCCATTGCGATGAGGGTCGTGTTGATGTGGCTCTTGAGGTTTATCGCCATATCATTGCCAATGCTCCCTTCAGTCCATCCCCTGTTACCTATCGCCATCTCACCAAAGGTTTGATAAACGCCGGTCGCATTGATGAAGCTGTTGTCCTCTTGCGTGAGATGTTGAATAAAGGCCATGGTGCTGATTCCTTGGTTTTTAACAATCTCATTTCTGGTTTTCTTGAACTGGGCAATTTGGAAAAGGCCAATGTGCTCTTTGATGAGCTTAAAGAGCGGTGTTTGGTGTATGATGGAGTTGTCCATGCTACTTACATGGAATGGTTTTTTAATAAGGGCAGAGATAAGGAGGCCATGGACTCCTACAAGTCCTTGATGGACCGCCAGTTTAGGATGACCCCTGCAACTTGCAATGTCTTATTGGAGGTCTTGCTTAAGCATGGCAAAAAGACACAGGCTTGGTCTTTATTTGATCAGATGTTAGATAATCACACCCCGCCCAATTTTCAAGCTGTAAACTCTGATACATTCAATATCATGGTCAATGAGTGCTTTGAGTTAGGCAAGTTTGATGAAGCGCTTGCAACTTTTAAGAAGGTCGGTACAAAGCCAAATTCTAAGCCTTTTGCAATGGATGTTGCTGGCTACAATAATATCATTGCAAGGTTTTGTGAGAATGGGATGTTGTCTGAAGCAGAGACACTGTTTGAAGAACTATGCTCAAAATCTTTGAGCCCTGATGTGCCTACTCATAGGACTTTGATTGATGCCTACTTGAGAATGGGGAGGATCAATGATGCTTTGAGGGTGATGAACAGAATGGTGGATGCTGGTTTGAGGGTGGTTGCTAGCTTTGGTAACAGGGTTTTTGATGAATTGATTAAGAATGGTAAAGCTATTGATTGTGCACAGGTTTTGAGTAAAATGGGAGAAAAAGATCCCAAACCAGACCCCACTTGCTATGAGGTTGTAATCAAGGGATTATGTGCTGAAGGTTTGTTGGATAAAAGCCGAGAATTGCTGGACGAGGTAATGAGGTATGGTGTAGGGGTCACTTCTGCCTTGCGGGAATTTATGATAGAGGTTTTTAAGAATGCTGGGAGGGGTGAGGAGATTGAGAGACTGCTAGATATGAGCAGACTTGGATACTGTCCCCGTCCATCAGCACCAAGACCCACATACCGTCCTTGATGAAGCTGTTAATAAATTTGTAAAGTTTTGCAACTTTTGTTAATATATACACTTTATATTTATTTTTACATTAAATATATTTTTAGTCCTTGAAATATAGTTGAGATTTATTTTAGTCCCTTAATTCAAAATTGGTTGAGTTCGAGTGAGATAATAACAATTAAATAAATTGAGTAATAGTCCACACTTACTTGCAAGTGTTCATGCCTGTTTGTTTGCTTCTTTCTCACCAATTTCATTCGTTTTATTTTTTTCATACTTCTCCTTTGAAAAAGCTATAGCATTATTATGGTGTTCTTTTATTTGGACTTCGGTTGAATAAAAATGCTGCACAAAGAGGTTTGCTGTTGAATTAAAATACTTCAGACTTGAGAGCTAGTAGAGTTATTTCTGATCACAATGTATAGCCAAAGCCAACACAGGTTTGGCGCTGGCTTTGGCTATACATTGTGGGCCAACATAGCTTGATCAGTCCTTTTCTGCCCTACTTTCTTCCCTACAATTTCTCTGCCTGCCCTTGTCTATTTAGGATAAGCTAGTACTTAGGAATTAGGATAAACGTGTTCTAGTTGCATATTTAATCGAGTAATTATTAGCATAAACGTGTTCTAGTTAGCAAAGAGCTTTCCTGAAACCACCCTCCTAAGCATGTTATGCATTTTTTTTTTCAGTATGCAGGGGCTAGGCCTAGTTTCTTAATCCAAATCAGCTTTTATAATGATTAAATCAGTTTCTTAGTCCACTTTATATTTTTGAATGAATTTCTGTTGAATGATTAAATCAACTTTGAATGCGTGATGATTGATGAGGACGGGCTGTGTTGTGTTGTCTATTTCTGATATTGTGTTTCTTTTATTCAATATAATTATATTTTAAACAGGTTATTTGTATGGCTTACTTGTTTCAAAGTTCCTCTGGCTTATGTGAATTGGTTGCTAGCAAGGCTGATGAAGGTAAGAGCTTAAAATATTTGATTTCATTGGCCTCTTTTGGCCTTTTATTCTGTTCACTGTATGTCTGAACTGGAATGATTATAAACTAGGGGCAATTTTTTTCATATTTTGGCCTCTCATTGTTGGGGTATCAGGTTCTGTTTCTTTTGTCTTTAGAATAGAGAATTTGATAAGTCAAAGTCCGTTTCTTATGTACATTATTTTCCCATGAAATCAGACTCAGGTAATTAGCAGATATCAGACATGACCCATGTATGTTTAATTAGTGTATCAATAAAAAATATATACCTTAATTAGTAGTTTGAACCAATTTGGAGACTTAAATCGGTACCTAACAGCTCTTGGTTCCTTGTGGTAAGAAAATCATATTGAGGTACATGCAAGTGGGTGGTTATTTACTGATGATGGTTGAAAATACACCTCAGTCCCGGAATGGGGATTAGGAAGACAAAAGTATATAATTAAATTTGATACCACACGAGTTTTCAATTTGATAATTCTTTTGAATGGTGGAATTTTTACTGTGACATTGCTAAGCTGCTTGTGGCTTCTGGTTTAATGAGAAAAGCTACCTTATGCATAAGGAAGTTACTGAAGTATTCCCAAAAGAGAAAAGAGAAAATAGAGGTAAATGTTCTAGGTACTATCTATGCATAATCAATGTTAACTGGAACCACTTTTAGATGCTACACTACATTTTTGGTCTGGTTTTATCTGGGGAATAGCTTTCTTCTGTGTCCTTCCCTTTGTTGTTGATGAGTTGGTTTTATTGTCTTGATTTTATGTTTGGGTAATAATAGGATGCAATTTCCCTCACCTATTGACCCTTGATGGGACATCCTCTGAGGACATAATCACAACTTGTGTATGTCTTTAAGAGATTTAGATTCCTGCAAATAGGAAATGCTACCTGAAGGAACAATAGCATTAATTCTGCAACACCATTTAGTTAATTTGTAGTTGTGTTGGCATTTGATGACTCAGAAAAGTGAATTCTTGTTTGGAAATATATTTCATATTCTAGAGGAAAAGTGGTTAAAGGACAAATGACTGGGTTCTGTAGATGTGGAAACCTGGAAGACTCCATTTTTTCATGTACCTGATTGGACTATATAAGGCTTTATTTCATAATACGAGTTTGATATGTTTTAAAAGCTATGAAACTAATGATATTGGCATCTTCTTTGGTGAATAATGAGTCTTCATAGATATTAAGGTAGATTTGGTAATTCATTTTTAAAGTCTGTGTGTAGTATGGATGGAAAACTTCATGGAGATATGCAATGTTTCCGGTAGTATAGTTATTACTTGTTAAGGAAAATGATCACTTATCATGGAAAAATTTATGACTTTCTACCTCCAGAAGCTATGCTTCATTGTTTACATTCACGTGGTTTAAATCCTTCTTTTGGTTGGGGTGATATATAGCCTTCTTAGAGGCCTGTACTACATACTACTTGCAACAAAACATATTTGTAGCATAAGTTAATTCAAAAGTAATTGATGATTATACAACTTCACTGACCAATTAGTAAATTAAGACAACTTGATCCTGACAAAAAAAGTTTTATCCAAAACAAACATTAAAGAAAACAAAAAAAAAAAAGCAAGAACCCAACAATAAAACGCACCAAATAAAAAGTTATTAAAAAAGTTGACAAAAAAGCAAGAATCCAACCAAAAAACATACAAAAATTTGTTCAAAATAATACCTTGTCGAAAAAGGCAAGAATCCAAGAAAAAAAAAATTCATAATGCACATGAATAGTGTCGCATAGATGGAGAAAATATCTGTGAATATATAGGGACAGATTTATAGCTAGATTTTTCTAGTGTCTCCATAAAATAAAGCTATGGAATAGCTAGGGAATCAATTAAAATTTTCGCAACTTTATGTTGTTGGAGAGACTACACAATTAAAGAGAATCCTTACACATTTATACACTATAGTTGAGTAGATGTATTATTTATGGATAAATTTACATATTATTTTTTATTATTCTTTTAGTAGACCCTCAACTAGGAACCTAAAAGCATTTTACCAGTTAGGTCCCATAAAGATTTTAGTCACCGATTAGGTCCTTAAACATTTAAATGATCACCACATTAGTTCCTCCATTATTCACCATTTGTCCCTCCAAAATTTTAGTCACCAGTTAGCCCTGAATGTTTAAATTGGTCACCACGTTAGTCCCTCAAATATTTTAGTCAACAATTAGGTCCCTGAAAGTTTAGAATGGACACCAGTTTAGTTATGCTCATCATGTGAATTTAATAATTATTTGACACTCAACATGCCTGTCATATAAAAACGTGACTTCAATTTATATTAACAATATCTCTAATAGTGAGTAGGACTAAACTGGTGTCCATTTTAAACTTTTACGGATCTAATAGGTGACTACAATCATAAAGGGACTAACTTGATGACATTTTAAACTTTCATGACCTAATTGACTACTGAAACCTTTGAGAGGCTATGAGTGATAGGGGTGGGAATAGGTCAGCCGGCCTATCAGGAGCATACGACCTAGCTTGACTTGTTTATTAAAAAGGTCAGTTTAAATTTTTTTTAAAAGGCCTATTTAGTTAAAGAGATCAGGCTTGAGGCCTATGAAAAAGTTTGCTAGACCTGACAGACCGACTTGTTTATATATAATATATTAAATTAATTATATAAATAACTATATATATAATTTAAAATACTAGAATATAATAAAGAAATAAAAAATATTATATTAATTATACAAAAAAAGCCTGTTTATAGGCCTGCTGGCTTGCTTGCATAGGCTTATAAACATGTTGGCCTAGGCCTTGTTATAAAAACATGCTTTTAAACAGGATTACAGGTCAGTCCAACTTTTACATTGTTAGACCCAAACTCAAGCTTAAGAATTAGGAGTCAGGCTTGGTCTGCCAAAGCGTGGCCTGACTTAACATGTTTTCACCTCTGACAAGTGGGTAACATAGGAATTATCGTGGTGATCGTTTAAACTTTTAAGAACGTAAGTGGTGACGGAAATATTTGAGTGGTGAAATAGTTTCGGGCGCATATATTTTCAAGAAACAGGTTCACTCTTATTTTTTTTTAGTCAAATAAATATATAGATTACAAATATTGATAGATCGCAGAAAAACTTTCAAATTCTGGTTGGCCTAGTTGTGTGTCATAAAAAGCCCAATTTAACAATGAATAAGCTCACTTGGACCCTAAAAAAACTTTTATAATAAGCTCACGACAAAACTCAATCAGAAATCAGAAAGAAGGAGCATTATGGGTTTGGGTTGTACAAATAATTGGTTGTGAGCGACGCACTAACACGCATTGCCCAATCCTCAACAGTCAAAATCTGTGCGTGCGTGTTTCTCTCTGACTTTGTTCAATTTCCCGAACCATCTTAACAATCGCAAAATCTCGCCTTTTCTATTTCTGACTTTTATCTTTTGAAGAATCAAATCAGTTGTTGTTACAAATTATCATATCATTACTCTCAGTGTCTGGGTTTTGATCTTTACCACTTGGATCTCTCTATGTCACCGTAAGTTATAGCGTCCTCTCTCTTTCTTTGGCTTCAATTTAATTACTGCACTTAAACTCACTGCACCATTCTTGTGGAAATGAATTTTGAAACTCTCAAATGAATGCTCATACAAATATTAGTTGGCTCTAGATTCTTACATTGCCTGCATAGAGAATAGATTCCATTGCCTTGAATGAAAAGTGATAGAAGAGCTTTTGGGGATCAGTGAACAAAGTGAATTCATGGTTTGTTTTCAAGTGCTGGTTCCAGTGATTGTAAGTGGCAGAGACTAAGTCATAGTTTTAAGATCAGGGTAGTGTGATCTTATGTCTACCTTTTTTTTTTTGCTTCAGTTTTGTGCCTACACTTTTTTGTATCTGATGACTCCAAAGTGTCTTTATGAGGTTATGCTGCTTTTAACTCTGAGGGGATGGAAGCTCCTATGAATTGATTGTTTTACAAGGATTCCTTCTCTGCCTTGTCTTTCTTTTAGGGCCTGTCTGGTTTGGTTTCCATTTCCTGTTTTCATTTTATGTTTCCTGTTTTCTGAAATTTCACAAAGGAAAAACTGAAAATGCTGGAAATAAAAATTTCTTGTTTTCAACATTTCCAGTTTTTTCTTTATAAAATTTCAGAAAACAGGAGACAGAATGAAAACAAAAAATGGAAACAGGAAATAAAAATGCAAACCAAACAGGCCCTAACTATTTCCCCCCATAAAAAACTAGTTCGGGCACATTAGCTTGCTTGATAGGGGTTAATTATAAATAATCTTTGGCTGAATCAGAAAAGGAAAATAAAAATTAAATCAAGATTTGAGCCAAAATTTGCAAATGTACATTTGCTTTCTTCTTCACCTTTTGCTTCAGTATTTATACTACCTCTAATATAGTTGAAGAATCTGAAACTTCTGTCTAATATGCAGCAATAGCAAATAACCAATGACATTTGTCATTGTTGTAAAGTAAATGGAAGGGGTAGTGGTTGCCCAAATTTTCCAAGTACATCAGATATTTGCTGGGGATTAAGTTAAAAATACTCTATGGTAAACCCAAAGTGACCAGTCGGCCAAAGATATGCTACAGGCCTATACGACCTTCTGACCTCAACATTTTAGAGCATATCCATCTCAAACTATTTCCCATCAGGTGAGATTATAGTGCTTTTTCGTTGCATATCCATCTCAAAACATTTCCCATCAGTATGAGCACTAGAATTTTTTTTTTTTAAAATGTTGTCAATTTCAGATATGAATCTACTTTTTTCCAAGATGTGGTAAATGGATGTGATATTGTGTCATGGGGAGCTGTGGACTCTAATCGGCCTGATGACCAAAATGATGAACTTATTGGATTCGTGACAGCACGTATTGTTCTTGCAAGAGAAAGCGAGGTTGGTCCTCCTTCTCCCCTTTATGTATGCCTTCTGTCTAATGACTTCAATCTTTTTTATGAAAACTTCATTTGTGCATCACTGCTATATCTTGAGATGGAAAGAGAAACTGTGATATGTTGTTAGGTCTTCCTCTATTCTTTGGTAATGCATCTTTCATATGGAACGTGTGGTTATTTAATGTTTGGTTGATTTAGTTGGTGGCTTTAAAGGGAATATGTAATGTAGCAAATTGTGGTTGGCAAATTTATCTGAGATGCATTGAATCAATCTTCTTAATATATGCTATGGTTACATATCAAGACAAACTTGATGACAAAGTTTAATCTGTAATATCTATAGTCGGATTCAACCAATCATGTTGATCCCAATATATCCAAGAGAAGCTCAATGTAATACTATTTTTTTTAATATTCACAATCTGATTAAATGGCTTGATTTTGTTTTTCTAGTCTCCTGCCATTGACTGTTGGGTCATGGCCAACTAAAATTAAGTTCGCAAGAAATATGTACAAAATGCCTATAGAATAAGCCCTTCTCAAAGTACAAATATTTGAAAGCTTATATTTTTGCTGATAATTATGTATGTTTTTCTTGCAGATAGTAGATATGCTTGGATATGACTCATCCAAATCAAATCAAACTTTAGTTTACATTCTGACACTAGGAGTAGTGGAAGCATATAGAAATCATGGAATTGGTATCACCTTATTTCTCACTTTTATAGTGTTAGTGTTCTCTATGATATAATCGGTAGTCTAATTTGTGCTTCATCTGCAGCCTCTTCTTTGATCAGGGAGGTCATAAAATATGCTCTAAGTATTCCAACCTGCCGAGCTGTTTACTTGCACGTAATTTCTTACAATAATCCCGCAATCTTTTTGTACAAGAAAATGTCTTTCAAGTTCGTAAGAAGGCTGCAGGGATTTTATTTAATCAACGGCCAACATTATGATTCTTACCTATTCCTGTACTATGTAAACGGGGGACGATCTCCTTGCTCACCATTGTAAGTACAAAATAACTTGTATGCCTTACTTTGTTCAAACTGGTGTTACATGTTTTAAATTAACCTTTTGTTATAGATCCTGTAAAAGTTATTGCATCATTACTCTTAATTGGAAAATTAGTTTCTGAATCTTCTTGGCTCAAATTAAATAAGGTGAACCAGTAAGGGTTTTCTGTATTCTTTATTAATATATGAACATGTTTTGGCTTAATGTGTGATAGATATTTTATTTTTGTTTTTGAATGTATCATATCATATGGCACATAATGAAACTCCAGCTTAATAGCCTTAATTAGATGTTGGTCTTTTAAAATCAGGGTGTCTCTGAAGGACAGAAAAGGAATATAAAATGGTGGCTGATGTCAAGATCTTTATAATTACTTAGCTGTTAAGCTTAATATTTTATGTTTTACACTTTTACTATATTGTAGAGTAGAAATGGCTCCCAGTTTTGGTGCCCCTCTGTCTGTCTCTCTCTCTGTGTGTGTGTGTTTCCAGTTCTATTGGTAATTTAGATTTTGTAATATTCTCAATAATTATTTTTATTTTCCCCACCTAGTGGGACAAGGCTTAGTTGTTGTTGTGGTCATCATCTATTCCTTCAAAGTTCAAACAAATATAACTTTCAAAAGATGCTAGATAGCTGCCTCTGTATTCACAGGGACCATCCCTAATCTATTCTTTCATTGTTTGTAATGCAATTGCCAAAATGATTATTTGATTTTGAAAGTAAAAAAAATAATTTATGATGTAGCATATGCTGGGCCTTCTAACTTCTTTTTGTTTTCCAAGTTGGATGGCCATTTTTGTATTATTCATCATGTATGTGTGCCACTTGTATATATTTTTACCGTTTCTTTTATCCATAAATAAATCATTTCAAGAATTATAATTTTCCATTTCACATTTTAGAGAGCTTCTCACTGCAATATTAAGCTACATGAGGAGTGGCTTTAAGTCAATGGCTGCAAGATTGTGCAAGAGCGAAGACGGGAAAGTCTCAAGATGGGCAAAGTGTAAAGAAAGCCATTCTCTTGTATCAGTGACACATGACAAGAGAAACTTGGCAGTTGAATGTACTGGATATGAGTGTGTTTAATTCTTTTTTTTTCTTTTATTATTTTAATGTTCCCTGTATCATTCAATCTCACTCTTAATTCGCTCTATCAAGTTTATATTGAAACAGAAAATAAAACTGAGTGTAACTACCAGGTCCTAATAAATTCCACGTTTCCTCTTTTAAGGTGATACTGTTTGTTCAAGCAATGACACTTGTGATTTGTTGATCATGTAAAATTTTGCTGAGGTAGCCTAGAAAACAGCAATTTAATATTGGTAATTAGCCCAAATAATGGAGGCAGAAATGGAATCTCAAGATGGAAGGGAATTCTCATTTATAACGACTCAAATTCTCAAACAAATCACCTTTCAACTTCAAACTCATGATATGGGAAGAGCTCCCGGGTTCGATCCTCACTAAACACATTCTTTGAGAGGGGTGGGGAGCCTTAACTGTGACTAAGTCCGAATATGATTGCCTCTGGTAATAGAGGATACCTATGGTTTACACAAAAAAAAAAAACTTCAAACTCATGTACCTTTTATTTGGTATCTAAAGCCACTGTCTAAAATTAGTCAACCAGATATAACCCTATGGCATTACTTATCAGGTTTTGGAGTCATTAACTCCTGAGACAACTATAGCTTGACCCTACAACGCATATGAATCTCTCTATTAATTCTATACAGTATGCAATGGTGTGTCTGGCATATTGGAGTAATCTGAAACCTCCATCACCAACGGGTGGATGTCTGTTTTGGGATCATATTGCTGAAACACTATAACTGATGCAGAAGTGGAGAACTCTGAAGAAGCCAAGTAGCTTCCAATAGGACCAAGCTCTGGGCAATCACTTCTATCTACCAAAGGTGCTACTGGTGGCATTCTACCTGCCAAAATTAGATTACTCTTATTCTTTTCCTTCAATGCAGCTACAACATCTGCTTTGCTTTCCACCAACCTTTCCTCATACACTATGGAGTCTTCACTCTTGGAGCACACAGTTAGAAACTCAGACCAAAATTGGTCATCCTCTTGTTTATCTCCATCATTGGTAGAGCCATCAGCCACTTCTATCACCTTGGTATCCTTATTGGCTGTTACACCAACCAATTTGGCACCAAAGGCCAATGTCTTCCCAGGTGGAGCTGTAAACTTGATAACAGTGAGCAAAATTCCAGGGTGCTCAGCCATTCTCATCCCATAAGCAAGTGCTTCACGGTCATCACACCCTCCAAAGAAGGCTACTGCAACATTGTAAGACACATCACTGGCATGGACTTGGCTTGTCCCTCCAAGGCCACGATCAACCAAAATTCCCACTGAGCAAGGAGCATGGCTAAGCACAAGGCCATTCATTACACGGAATGCATGTCCCAGTGACTCCATAGTCCCATCAACACGTTGGTGTTTGTGGAATGGAAGGAGAATCATTGCTACTCTCTTCTGGTGTGCACTAGAACATATGTCCTCATGAATGTTGTTGAGAGAAGATATGGCTGTCATGGGACGAACATTGACACTACTTAGATGTCCATAAGCCTGAAATGCAATGACCATTTGATCTTCATTGTCCTGTTTTTTGTTCCAAAAGGGCATGCCATTATTGCGTGCCTTATGAACCATTGAGATAGCTGAGGGTCTCTCTGAGAGTTCCATCAAATGCATGGCATATATGCATAGCTTTCCTCTCTTTCGGGTTCCCCGGGAAGACTCTATTAGATTGATCAATGTTGGAATGTTGCGGGTACTGTGGAAGCAAGCCAGCACCCTAAGCTCTGTGTCAGGATCTTTGCGCAGAATTGTTTTGTGTGTGTAAGGTGATCCCCTCCGAGCTGGTTTATACACTGCCATCACTATTGGGGTGGTGATGAAAGTGGTGACCAGTGCCATCAGAACACAAATTGCAAATGTCTGATCATTCAGTACCTGCACATTTTTGCAAGAAATTAATCGATATGGTTTGATTATGGCATGTTTGGTCTGCATTTTCATTTCATGTTTCCATTTCCTGTCTTCATTCTGTTTCCTGTTTACAGAAATTTTACAAAGGAAAAACTGGAAATAAAATGAAGACAGAAAATAAAAATGCAAACCAAACATGCCCTTAGCTTCTCAAACTGCATGAACCACTTGTGCTTTTGTTAATCACTGAGCTTCATCACATAATTGCAAAAGAAAATACCTTGCGGTCCTTGCCAATGTTGAGAACAATAAGCTCCACCAAGCCCTTGGTGTTCATGAGAAATCCAAGGGTCAGGGCTTCTCTAAAAGGTACCTTACATAACATTGACACAGCAAGTGTGCCAATGATCTTTCCAAAGCAAGCAGTGAATATGACAAGGACTAACAAACCCCAAGAAAGTGCTCCACTTATAGTTGCCACATTAGTCTTCAAACCACTAGACACAAAATATAGTGGCAAGAAAAGGCTCATTACAAGGTCCTCCATCTTCTCAGTCAAAACTCCAGCAAAGGACCATCTTTAGGCACAACAATGCCAGCAACAAAAGCCCCAAAGAGTGCATGAATGCCAATAGTATCAGTGATAAAACTACAAGCCAAGACTAATGTCAAGGTGATGCATATGTAGAGCTCCTTCACAGGTTCACCCTCAGGGGAACGCTTAGCCATTATTGCAAGCAAAGGTTTTATGGCAATGATAGCAAAGGCAACAAAACCAGCACCACAGAGTAAGACCCATAAAGAAACAAGTGGGGATGAGTTGGAACCAGAGAGAGCAATGGCAAGAGCAAGAAGTATCCAAGCTGCAATATCATTGACAGCAGCAGCTGACATTGCCATGCGACCAACATCAGTTGTGAGGAGTTTGAGCTCAGCAAGGATTCTAGCAAGGACAGGAAAGGCAGTGATTGAGAGAGACACACCCATGAAGACAAGGAAAGAGGCTGGATCAACATCTTTTGATATGGTGGCTCTAAGAGCAAGTGAAGTGCCAATTCCAAGTACAAAAGGGAGTGTGATTCCAGCAAGGGCAATGCCTAATGCCTTAGGACCAGTTTTGCGTATTGAACGCATGTCAAGCTCAAGACCCACTAGAAACAAGAAGAATAGAAGCCCAATATTGGCCAGTGTTTCAAGGACAGTTAAGCTTTTCTCAGGGAAAAATGTATCCAAAAAATTCTTACTCCTCCCAATTGCAGATGGTCCAAGTACTATTCCTCCCTGACATTTTTGAAATTTCTTCATTAATTGCAAGATGCATCAAAACCCATGTTAAATTTGTGCATGAATTTCAATAAAAATAAGAATTTAATAAATCTACAGGATCATGATTTGGAGGTTGAAAAAACTCATCTTTAAATTAATAATACATGTATAGAAAGAAAGCAATGATGTAATTAAGGCCTAACCTAACCTAACCTAACTATATAACTCTGTTTGTTATTGTTATGTGTCATTCATGAAATTATAAGGAAAGAAAGAAAAGTTCTTACAATGATTTCTGCAATAACTCTGGGTTGTCTGAGAGGCTTGCAAATGAATGCAATGAATCTGGTAAAAGCCACTACGATACATATCTGAACGATTAATAGGGGAAGTGCATAATCCATGGGGTTTTCATGTTGGAAGGCACCGTTTGAGGTTGCCTTCATTGGTGGTGGACATGTTGAATTAGGATTAGGAGTCACCATTTCAATTGATTATTCTTGAGGAAATAATACCAAGATTTCAATATTCATGTACACAGAATGAGAGCTTCTTTTGTTGTTTTCATGTGTGAGTGAAAGGAAATCATAATCATAATAAAATTAAAAATAATTGTCAGATAGAAAAGAAAGGTACATACAGGGCTTAATTACAAGAAAGGAAATAAAGTTGCCAATTATGGTGAGTGAGGCAGATAAAAGAGTGAGAGAAATGACCAATTGGGTGCTGATGATTATTAATTTGTGAACACACATACACTAACGCAAATTCTGCTAGCTAGATGGTGATTGGTGAAAGGCAATGAAGCTCTGAGTTTACTCACATGCTATATATAGTATATTGTTAGTACACTGTTTGTGACAATAGGGTATGTCTTAATGTCTTTAGTTCAGATGGGAAATATTACTTCCATGTATTTATTTTTAGAAATTCAAAAGAAAAGAAAGGATTTGATTCATAAATAAACATTGAAAACACAGCATTGAGCATTGAAAAGGGATGGGTTTATTATATATCTAGTGTTTAAGGGAGGCTTGCTTTGTGTTCAAATTGGTGGAAAGAAAGAGATGGATAAATGAAGGAAATGAAATGATATAGATATATTAATTTTCATTGTTCAAGTTTTTTAAAATAAGATGGAATAAAACAAGATATAATATATTTCATCCTATTTCATCTGATATATTTATTTTTCTTTTCGTGTTACATTCCACTTCCACTGTAACGTACTAATCATTGTTTGGTGGATAATTTTTTTTTTCTTTCATCCAATTGGGGACTATGAGATATATGGAATATTGGAATAAAAACTTTGCTTTATTCATCATAAAATATCAAAACGATAATATGATATTTTTACTTTAATCTATTACATTGCATCTCTAAACACACTATCAATTAATTAATTCCTTTTTTTTGTCAAATTAATTAATTCCTTTGAATGCACAATAAAATACCAAGTACTTTTGTGGGCTTGTTCTTTAACTTTATGGAATGTTTTAAAATTTGAATTAGAAATCAAACCAACAAGACTTTTAAAGTCGTGATTTCAACGAAAGTGAGTGGGTGAACCACACTTACCTCAAGAATAGGGGAAATCGAAGTGAGGGAGTGGTGGAAGGATGCTTCCAAGCTTTGTGGATGATCTCCAAGAGAAAGGTTGCAGCTCCTTTTCTTCTTCTTCCTAAGTTCCTCTCTCTAAAAGTTTAAAAATGGGAGAAAAGTGGAAAAAAAATGAGCCTAACGTGTTTTTAAGGAATGTTGTCAGCGTGATCTTCTTGCTCAAGTGTGCCCGGGCGAAACTAGGCGAAATTTCCATTCCTGAAAGCCCATTCTGAATCAATTTTTCTTGCTTAGTCTTGCTTAAGCGAGCCTGGACGAGAAAACCAGAAACACCCCTTTTTGCCTGAGTATAATATATATGGGTTTATTATATAATATTAAATGTAGTATTTAATGTTATTGTTCATGTTTATTTTACTTATTATATATTAAATATAGCATTCAATGTTATATATTTAATGATATTACTTATATAAATAGACAGATTAATTATATAAAATATTAATATTAAATATAGTATTTATTATTATTGTTTAGATCTATTTTATTTATTATTTTATTAAATATAGTATTTAATACTATTTGCAAGACTATTTTACTTAGTATATTATATTAAATATCATATTTAATGTTGTTGTTCATGTCTATTAATTTTACTTACTATTATATCAAATATAGTGTTCAATGTTATATATTTAATGCTATTACTTATATAGATAGATTTTTTATATTAAATATAATATTTAATACTATTGCCCAGATCTATTTTATTTATTATTATATCAAATGTAGTATTTTGGGGTTGAACGAACCAATTACCAGGTCGGTTTCCAGTTGGATCGGTTGAACCGGACCGACCAGTTCGATTTTTAAAACTATGGTATTAAATACAATATTTAATTTTGTTGCTCGGGTTTATTTTATATATTACTCCTTTCGGTTCTATTTATAAGACAATTCAGATAAAAACAGATATATTAAGAAAAGTAATTAATGCGTTTGTTTTCAAGGAATTACTCTATAAGATTACAAGTTTACCTCTATTTAAAATTAAACTTCACTATCATGGTAATTGTGTCACTTTAAAATATTTAATGGTCAATAAGGGCAAATATGAGAAAGAACAATAAGTACTTCAAGATTAGTGTAATTAGTCTTATAAATAGGACCATTTAAAAAGCTCCAAACGTTGTTTTATAAATATGACCGGGGGAGTATTATATATAAAATATAGTATTTAATTCAATATTTAATGCTATTATATTCAAGATTATTTTACTTATATAGATAGATACATAGATTTATTATGTTGACTATTAATATTAAATATAATATTTAATATTGTTATCCAGATCTATTTTATTTATTATTATATTAAATATGTTATTTAATTCTATTTATTGATTACTTCAATGTAGGTTTATTTTCCTAAGTGAGAATTATTATTTTATAAAATTAACGTTCCACAATTAATAGTGTTATTAACTATTATTCAAAGTATTATTAAATGTCATTAATAATATCATTTACTTACCGGGTATTAATGACAAAATCTGCCATATCTTCTCGTATTATTATTTTAAAAATGCTTTAAAGAAGTTTTATATAAGTTCAGTTGACTGAACAATACAATCTCAATTCTTAGTTCTCGGTTCTCACAATTTTAAGGTTTCTAATTTTATCAACCACCATTGTTAACAAAGATGGCAATCTTGAAGCTCCTATCTCTTATATGTAGCATTCTTGTTCTATCTACAATTTCAATGCCAATCAGCCACTGTAAACTTTTGCAGCCAAATAATGCCAAACTTATAGAGGAAACTTGCAATAAAACACCCTCCCCTAGTCTTTGTATTCAAATCCTTCAAGCAGACCCTCGTAGCTCTAGTGCAGATGTCAAAGGCCTTGCACAAATCATGGTGGATGAAATCAAAGCCAAATCAAATAGTGTGTTGAACAAAATCAATCAACTTCTTAAAGAGGGTGGGGAAAAGAAAGCCTTGAGTTCATGTGCTTTTAAATATAGAGTAATTTTGGAAGTTGATGTACCAAGAGCTACTCAAGCTCTGCGCTTTGGAGACCCTAAATTCGCAGAACAAGCGGCAAACGATTCTGGTCTTGATGCCAAATCTTGTGAAGAGAGCTTCTCCGGGAAATCACCACTTACCAATGAAAATGCTTTTATGCGTACCGTAGCAGATGTGACAAGTGCTATTGTCAAACTATTGCTTTAGATATTCAAGTAACGACATGAAGATCATTATGTTATTTATCCAATAAAGTGCTATTACTTTGAGAAATCATCTAAATATAATTAAGGAATTTGTTTTTTTTTCCAAGATTTCTTTATCCCTTATCAATTTAACCAAGGGTGATTATATATTTTGGTATTTATCAAGTTAAAAAATTAAGTTAATTTCAACATTTGAATTAAATCAAATAAAAAAGAGTGTAACCATTATCACATTAATAAAATATCGAGGTGATCAGTCTCTCAATTTCATAATATTGCATAAAAGATAATAATTAGCTTCAAGAACTATTCTAATCCACAGTTCAATTGGACAATTGAACTGCTCTGATACCATAATGTAACGTCCTAATTCCGTGAACCTTGAAATAATGTCCGTTGGAGACATGTTTCCAAGTTTATGAAATTATTTCACATGATTATGAGTATCAACATACAATCATTTCACAACAATTTCTTAGGCGTTCCAACATCACTTAAGCGTTACATAAATATTCTTATATATAATCCAGTATAAATTTTCCATAGAGTGGCACAACATGACATATTACATAAATATAGGCATGGAGGGGATACTATCGTACATGTGTCCTGATAAGGAAAGAAATAAGACCCTTGGGGGTTACACATGTACCATGAAATCCCATCAAAAGAATAGAACAATAGTGCCTATACAAAAGTGTCTAAGTACATCAAAACAAAAAGGGCCAAGCATAGCCCAACCATAAACTCCTGAATACCCATATCAAACGCCCAGTTGAGAGTCCTGCACATCTAAAATAAGCCACATGTATGGTGAGACTAAGGTCCCAGTGAGTGTGATCATGCAAGCAGTGTAGGGATTCACACAATTGTAAATGCACATACATCAAGGAAATTAAATTAATTAGCAAAAAACCTCTTGGTGTTTTACCCAACACCACAGGGATCTTATCACTTAATCCACTACAATAATGCGCTGAATTAGACGCGAAACCGTAGCGACGGCCATGGGTCGTCGCTACTAGTGACGGCCCAGCCGTCGCTACATTGTCGCTACAATATTAAATGCGCAGCTCAACGCGTAGTTGTGCAATTAATACTCTGACGGCCTGGTCGTCACTACGTTTGGCACTGTAGCAACGGCCGACGTCACTACACTAAAAAACTAATTATTTTTTCTGAAAATTAAAAAATAAAATTAGCGACAGCTTAGCCGTCGCTAAGTTTTTAATTAGAATCTAAATTTGGCGCGTCCCGAGCTATTTTTTTCAACGTAGCGACGACCAGGCCTTCCTTACGTTTAAAATTTAAGCGCACAAAACCCTTTCCCCCTCCCCTCTTCTTCTTCCTCCTACCTCCTCCCTCTCATTTCCTCCTCTCTGGCCATACCTGTTTCTCTCCCTTTCTCTCTTTCATTTTCAAAATCTCACTGATTAAACACTCCCCCTCCTTCTTAGGTTCATTTTGAACCAATCAAAATCTCAAATAGTTGCCCCTATGTCCCATTGCAATTCCTTCCCTCTTCCTCCTTCGGCGCCCACCGCCAATAAATTTTACAGTTTTAATTAGTTTTATTTAGTTTTAATTGTTTATATGATTAGTTATAATTAGTTTTAATTGTTTATATAATTAGTTATAATATTAGTTTTAGGGTATAGTTTTAATTAGTTTAAATTAGTTTTAGTTGTTTATATAATTAGTTATAATATTAGTTTTAGGGTTTAGGATATAGTTTTAATTAGTTTTAATTATTCATATAATTATTAGAATTAGTTTTAAGTGTGTATATGAATACGTGGATTTCGTTTTTAATTCTGTATATAATTAGTAGAATTAGTTGTAGAAACCACATGAAACACTAGAAGGGGGGTTGAATAGTGTTTTATATGTTCAACACAGATTTTATGAAAACCTTTTTACAAGCAAAGTATTTGACAAAAGTTTTGAGAACTTGTCGAAACCGGGCTTACAAGAACTTGCTGAAATGACTTCAGCAGGGTCCAAAGGTAGTTTATAAACTTGTTTTAAAGAGCGTTTGAGATTGTTTTTTCAGTTCAAGCTTATAAAACATATTATTCAGAACCCTCCTGTTAGCTTAAATAAGAGATATAAAGAGATAAGAGTAGAGAAGACTTAGCCAAGATATTTATCCTGGTTCACTCACATCCACCGTGAGCTACGTCTAGTCCCTATGCCAAACCAACAAAGGATTTTCAACTAACTGATCACAGTTACAAGTATTCTTTGAACACCCAGTCTTTCCAGGCTAAAACCCAAGTATTGTTTAAACACCAAGCCTCTTTAGGCTCAAACACAAACAATGTGAAGAAAGAAAAATGATTAAACTGGGTAAGATGTACAAATAACTGAGTATAACTCAGGATAAGAAATTGTTGTAAAAATGAAACAAATGAGTATGTTTTTCAGAGAAAATTTAAGCAGTGCTTCAGCAGGTTGATTCGTTCTCACTTCAATTCTGCATGGAGACAAGTTTATATAGGATTGGAAAAGAAGTCCGTTGAACTCCATTTGATTCCCGTTGAGAAATGGCATTAAATGCAAATGCTCCCGTTGAGACACATAGCCTTGGTAACTTGCAGTAGCAGGTGCAGCAGGTAGCAGCGCAGACTCTACTTTTCTGGGCACAGTGTACTTGCACAACAGACATTGCCTTTTTGGTGAATATAATTTTGAAATATGCCAAAAATCAATTGTTCTGACTTTCCAGAAGGAAAAGAAGCATAGACCGCTGAGGAAAGCTACGGAAGACTTGAGTCTTTAAAAGGAATTAACAGAGAATCTCTTTTCCAAAAAGATATAAGTCTCAGTACGACGTCTCTCATCTTCAGAAGCTTTTCTTGCTTCAGTAGGTCTTGATCACTCAGCAGGTTCCACTTCTTCAGAAGGTTGCACCACATCAGAGGGTTGCATGATTTCAGAGGGTTTCTGTATCAGACATTTTCTGAAACACAGAAACTACCTTCAACAGAAAACTATTCTTTCTCTTGGTAAATTTAACCAAATTTGTTACTCATTAAAACTCAGGGTTATGAGACTTAAACATTATTAACCATTTAATAATATTTTGAGACTCAACATTAGTTGTATAGGTAGTTATTTAGTAATTATTAGTAGTAATTAATTATTCATAATAAATTATTAATAGTAATTAATTAGTAATTACTAGTAATTAGTAATTTATAGGTTTGTTGTTTAATATTTAATTTAACACTATTAAAATTAGGTAATTATATGCCTCGTAAATATGCCTCTAATAGGTGGACGAAAGGTCCCACCTATTAGAGGGAGGTCCATCCCTCCGAGCGAGCTGGCTGCACAGGCAGCTCGCGCACGTTGGGAGAGGACCAACCTCTCTCACCTTATCAGTTGTCAGAGCATCCATCTGCTTCAGCGCATCCGGAGGGCTACGTCCAGTCTTCTTCTTCCTCCCCTCCACGTTCTGGTCAACCTGCTGCATCTGACCAGCCAACATTCGGCGGAATGAGGTTCATCCCTACACAGGGATATCATGAGATCCCTACCTGAAGGGAATCAAGCATGTGGTCAGGGTGCAGCGGAAATAAATGGATTTCCTCTCTTGTTATAATCGTTTTGCGAAAACACGAATCAAGGCATAAAAGGTATTGAAATGAAAGGTCGTACCTTATTAGGATTACAAATGAAGCAAGTGTAGCCACGTCTCTATTGGTATCCACGCCAACAACCGGACTATGATTCTCTCCTCAGCTCTGCTAGTAGCTTTAGAAAGTAAGAAGCGATTGCTTATCTATATTGGGGTAGTGCATCTTATGATCTATTTATAGAGTGGTGGCTAGGGTTTTACCCCCTCACTCACTTAACCTTCACACTTATGGGCCTGGCCCATTATGTTATAATAATTCTAATTAAATTAAATTAGAATTATTATCCTTTTCCTAATGGCTTGTTGTATGCGTGTGACCCAATAGGATTTTAATATTTGGTTATGATATTAAAATAAAACCCTTTTATATTTAATATCATAAATAGTGAGCGGTATCTAGCAACACATCACTATCCAAATATTACGATTATCAATAACTTTGATAAATCCTATTTTATTATAATAATTTATATGCTCTGTCCCTTTGTCCAAATATCTAATTGAACACAAGGCATGGATTGTGTCAACCTTGTATAGTTCAATTTATATTTTCTTGATCCCCAAATAGACTGTACATAAAATAAATATCTCATATTTATTCTCTTGAGCATGGCCATGCATTTTGCAGTCTCACTTTATCAAGAGGCCTACAGATATAACTCCTGTTACATAGGAGGGACAAATCCCATCTAGGGCACTCACATTCCTCCACATAATTTATTATATGTCCAAAAATTAACTTTATGATTACCCTGTTACAGGTAACGTTTGATGATAATTAAAACATATAATTCCTTATGTAGGAATCGTAGTGATTTCAGGTCGAAGGACTTCATATAATATTTATTAATTTAAGAAACGTTCATGACACTTATGTAACAACCCATGCAACGTTCTTAAGGTGGGTCTGTCCAGTACACCACTACTCTTAATGTGTACCTATGTGAGCACATGATATCTCATATCCATGATCTGTGAGATGTGATCATCAATGAACTCACATACTAGTCTAAATGCATCTTTGTCCTAAGATGATAATTGACTAGGGACTATTTAAGAATAGTTCTTCATAAGATCTCACGATCAAGTCATCTACTTAATTTCTTATGAAGTTTAAGCTTACTATTCTAAGGACAATAATTATATTCTAAAAGAATAAGTATGCCTTTATAAAATAACATGATACAAGTGATGGATGTTTAAATATATACGTCTCTAGTGCATATTCCTAACAATCTCCCACTTGCACTAGAGACATTCAGACATTACTCTAATGCCTAATGATCTAGTGTGCCCATCATGCTTCTGCTGCATAAGGGGTTTTATCAATGTGGTAGAATTAGCGACTGTTTCCCGATTCGAACTTTTCGAGCACAACGCCACCATCAAAACACATAACCTGATTGCGATCTTTATTCATGTTTATCGGTTTGGAAGTTAGCATCAGTGTAACTCTTTTACAAGTAGCTCTTCCTCACCTCCATATTTCAAGAATGAATCCTCAGTTCTTCTCAAGTACTTAAGGATGTTCTTGACTGTTGTCTAGTGACCTTCACCAAGATCAGACTGGTATCTGCTAGTCATGCTTAAAGCATATGATATTTCTGGTCAAATACATAACATGGCAAACATGATGGACCCTATAGCGGATGCATAAGGAATCTTACTCATGCGACCTCTCTCTTCTTCACTGGAAGGAGAATGAGCCTTAGATAGGCTTACACCATGTGACATAGGAAAAGATCCCTTCTTAGAATCTTGCATGTTAAACCGTTTTAACGCTTTGTCTATGTATGTACTTTGACTTAGGCCAAGTAATCTTGGATATCCATCTCTATAGATCCTTATATCTAACACATAGGTCGCTTTGCCCAAATCTTTCATAGAAAAACAAATTCCTAACCAAGTCTTTACAGACTGAAGGGTAGGAATGTCATTTCCTATGAGGAGTATGTCATCTACATACAAAACCAGAAAAACCATTATGTTGTCACTAACCATTTTGTAGACACAATGTTCATCTTCATTTTAATGAAACCAAACTGCTTTACAACTTCATCAAAAATGAAGATTCCAGCTTCTAGAAGCTTACTTTAATCCATAAATGGATCGTTGCAACTTATACACCTTTAGGTATAACAAAACCTTCAGGTTGTATCACATACATATATTCAAGAAGGCTTCCATTTAGGAAGGTTGTCTTGACATCCACTTGCCAGATTTCATAATCATGGTAAGTTGCAACAACAAGCAAGATCCAAACAGATTTAAGCATGGCAACTGGGGAAAAGGTTTCATCATAGTCTACACCATGAATTTGCTTAAAACCCTTAGCCACTAACCTTGCTTTAAAGGTACTTATATTACCATCCATGTCAGTTTTCTTTTTGAAAATTCACTTGCACCCTATGGGTTTTATCCCTTCGGGTGGCTCAATCAAGGTACCTTGTTAGTGTACATGGAATCCATTTCAGATTTCATGGCATCAAGCCATTTGTCAGATTCTGGACTCATAAGAGCTTCTTGGTAAGTCAGTGGTTCATCTTGATCCACTAGCAATACATCCCCTTCCTGAGACACAAGGAAACCACATCTCTCAGGTTGGTGGCGTACCCTATCTGACCTACGCAAGTCTTGCTCTACTTGAGCAGGTGGCTCCACAACACTTTGTGGTATCTGCTCTTGTTCCATTACCGGCTCATTGCTACTCTGTGGTACCTGAATTTCTTCAAGTTCTACTTTCCTCCCACTCATTTTCTTAGAGACAAATTCTTTCTCTAAGAATACAGCAGTCCTAGCGACAAAAACTTTGCCTTCGCTAGGATTATAGAAGTAGTAACCCATAGTCTCTTTTGGGTATCCCACAAATAAGCACTTATCTGATTTGGGTCCTAGCTTATCTGAAACTTGGCGTTTCACATAAGCTTCACAACCCCAGATTTTCATAAAAGACATACTAAGTCGTCTCCCAGTCCATATCTCACATGGTGTCTTTATGACAGCCTTAGATGGAACACGGTTTAGTATGAAGGCCGCTGTTAACAAAGCATGACCCCAAAAAGAGTCGGGGAGATCAGAATGACTCATCATGGACCGAACCATATCCAATAGGGTTCGATTTCTCCTTTCTGAAACTCCATTCCATTGAGGTGTTCCAGGAGGAGTGAGTTGGGATACTATCCCACACTCTTTTAGATAGTCATCAAATTGTTGGCTCAAGTATTCTCCACCTCGATCTGATCGAAGTGTTTTAATAGTCTTGCCAAGTTGGTTTTGTACTTTATTCTTAAATTCCTTGAACTTTTCAAAGGATTCAGATTTGTGTTTTATTAGATACACAAATCCATATCTACTGAAATCATTAGTACAAGTGATGAAGTATTGAAAACTTCCTCTAGCCATTGTGCCCATGGGCCCACATACATCACTATGTATGAGACCAAGAAGATCACTGACCCTTTCACCTTTTCCAGTGAATGGGGTTTTGGTCATCTTCCCTGATAAACAAGATTCACATGTCTCAATTGATTCAAAATAAAAAAAGTCCAAATAGCCATCTTGGTGGAGTTTGGAAATGTGTTTCTCATTTATGTGGCCTAGGCGACAATGCCAAAGATAAGTTGGGTTCAAATCATTTGTTTTGACCCTCTTAGCATTTATGTTATAGATAGGCATCTCCATGTCAAGAACATATTCTTCAACTTTGCACAACCATATCATTCAAATAATTTGAATTGTTCTTTATAAAACACTTTTCTAAACAAGAAACGAATTAATATTTCCACCAATGGTAGACATAAAATAACAATTATTTAGTTCAATAACTAGTCCAGTTGGCAAAGTTAAATAATAGGTTCCTACGGTTAAGGCAACAACTCTTGCTCCATTTCCACACGTAAGTCGACTTCTCCTTTAGCCAATGACCTACTCCTTTTAGATCCTACACATTCACACAAATGTGAGATCCTCTTCTGGTATCCAATACCCAAAATGCAGAAGTAGGTAAATTGACTTCTATAACATAGATACCTGAAGCGGAAGTCTCACTTCCCTTCTTCTTGATCTCCTCTAGGTACTTTACACAGTCTCTAGTGTCCTGATTGGCCACAGTGGAAACATTTTCCTTAACTATCCCACCCATAGTCTTCGAAAACAAAGGTACTAGGCTTATCATTGCCTTTGTCCTTTGGTTTGAAATAGGGCTTCTTGAACTTCTTCTTGCCCTTGCCTTTTCAGGTTGGACTATCAACATGGCCTTCCCTTTACCTTTATTAATGTTTTGCTAAGCTGTTCTTAACATGCTTAGCAATTCTGGCAGCAATTTGTCAAACTCGTTCATGTTATAGTTCATGATGAATTGACTATAGCTGTCCAGCAACGATTGCAAGACAAGATCAGTGGCCAACACTTGACCTAATGGGAATCCAAGCCTTTCTGGGGTTTCAATGTACCCAATTGCTTTGAGCACATGAGCACCAACAGGGGTTCCCTCTGCCAATCTACATTGATAAAGTGCTTTTGAGACTTCAAACCGTTCAAGCCTAGCTTGTCCTTGATAAAGTCTCTTTAAGTGTACAATCATATTGTACGCCTCCATGTTCTCATGCTGTTCTCAGCATTCATGGTAGCAAGCATAAGGAAACCACATCGAGAGCAACATCTAGATGCTTTCTAAAACATCCTTGTCAGCTTTCGAAGCATTTGCAACGGGTGTTTCAGGAATAGGCCCTTCCAGGACATACAACCTTTCCTAAGGACAATCCTTAGGTCTTATGCCAGTCTAGAAAGTTAATTCCAGACAGTTTGTCCTTCTCAAGGACAGATCGCAATAAAAGTTACTTGTTGTGCTCGTTGCTATGCACGTAAGTATCATATAACAAACATATTTAATAAGGTCTTTAAATAAATATGTCTCCCACTATTTTGATTCAAAACAAGTACCCTCAATATAAAGAATCAGAAAATCCCATCACCAGATTTTCTAGTGGGCCAAGATCCATATTTCACCTAATTTTAAGTCAGCTTTAGCTGATCGCTTAAGAAAAGGTTATTTAGGTAGGAACACACTTCCAATTGTATCTCATACAACTCTTGGATAGTTAGATGAATAACTCTTATTCTAATTCATCTTATGAATCAATGCCTAACTCAGTGCCTCTAGGTTTTTCAATCCTAATGAATATACCTAGTTAAGTCAAAACCCAATGGTGACAGTTGGATATTACTTTTATCCCATCGCGCCTCACTAAAGTAGATAAATGCACCCTGCTTTAGCAGACCCACATTTAATCGATTCTAGCCTTGACGAGTGTCATACATTGGAAGGCAAAACATGACTTAGTATCGGTGCCTTTAGGTTTTTCAATCTTATTGAATATACCTAATCAAAACTCAATGGTTTGACAATTGGATATCACTTTTATCCTATCACGCCTCACTAAAATAGATAAAGGTACCTTGCTTTAGCAGACCCACTCTTCATCGATTCTAGCCTTGACGAGTGTCATTCATTGGAAGGAATAATAAGCATTGAGGGATTTGATCGCTTTATTTTTTCCATTCCTTTGTTAAACCATTTAACAAAAATATAATCGCCCCTCACTAAAATAGATAAATGTACCCTGCTTTAGCAAACCCACACTTAATCCATTCTAGCCTTGACGAGTGTTATTCATTGGAATGAAAAACATAACTTAACATTCCCTTCGAGGGATTTGATCGCTTTAATTTTATTCCTTTGTTAAACCATTTAACATACAAGCATGCATCTTATACAAACACGTGATATGGTTATGGCCTCCTAAAACAATTACAAAATTACATCACATATGATCTTGAAGTTTCCATCTACATGTCTCCACATGCTCCTTTGACTCCATGCTCCTTTCGGTTACATTACATAACAAGAAGAAACCTCGTTTAACATACGAGGGGATAGAGATGAGAAGAGAATTACAAGAGGAATATCAAGAGGTAAGGCCATAACCAATCATCATGCAAACTCAACGTCCATTGATTGTAAAATGTGTGATATAATAAGATGTATATATATAGCGAGGTTTGATAACGCGTATACGAAAAATTAGATTTGATAAATATTCAACCAATCATCAATAAGTGTCTCGCATCAAATGAATACTTCACAAACCGATAAACGAGTGAGTCCCTCGTATCATTTGAATACGTTCTTGTCAGCAAATTGATAAGTGACATGTTTATCACAGCCAACATTTGAGTCGTGACCAGGTTTCAACAATTGAACCCTTTGACTCCCAATACATGAACTCTTTCATGTTCCATGGGACCTTCCAACATTAGAACATATAAACATATATATACATCGCACATAAAATAATCAATAAAGGATATATCGCTCATAAAACGACCAATCGAGGTAATAAAATAACATGATGCTGAAAGCTGCGCTTCGCTTGCGCTTTACTTGCGCTTCAGTCTGCGCTATAGCGCAGCTGAAGCGCAAGTATCAGAATTAAAGACGTAACTTTCGTAAACTGCGCTCAGCTTGTGCTACAGCCTAGCCTGTAGCGCAGATCTGCGCTTCAGTCTGCGCTATAGCGCAGCCTGCAGCGCAGAAAACAACGCTTCGTTTTGTCTGCGCTTCACCTCCGCTTCATATGCGCTTTACTTGCGCTTCAGCGCGAGTGAAGCGCAGATCCGACGTTTCAAAAACGTTCTTTGATATAAAATAATAACAACCAGAATATCACTATATTCAAACGATTAAAAGCCCAAAACGTGTTCATCGCAAACCTACGCTCTAATACCAAATGAAGGGAATCAAGCATGTGGTCAGGGTGCAGCGGAAATAAATGGATTCCCTCCCTTGTTATAATCGTTTTGCGAAAACACGAATCAAGGCATAAAAGGTATTGAAATTAAAGGTCGTACCTTATTAGGATTACAAACGAAGCAAGTGTAGCCACGTCTCTATTGGTATCCACGCCAACAGCCGGACTAGGATTCTCTCCTTAGCTCTGCTAGTAGCTTTAGAAAGTAAGAAGCGATTGCTTATCTATATTGGGGTAGTGCATCTTATGCTCTATTTATAGAGTGGTGGCTAGGGTTTTACCCCCTCACTCACTTAACCCTCACACTTATGGGCATGGCCCATTATGTTATAATAATTCTAATTAAATTAAATTAGAATTATTATCCTTTTCCTAGTGGCTTGTTGTATGCGTGTGACCCAATAGGATTTTAATATTTGGTTATGATATTAAAATAAAACCCTTTTATATTTAATATCATAAATAGTGAGCGATATCTAGCAACACATCACTATCCAAATATTACGATTATCAGTAACTTTGATAAATCCTATTTTATTATAATAATTTATATGCTCCGTCCCTTTGTCCAAATATCTAATTGAACACAAGGACATGGATTGTGTAAACCTTGTATAGTTCAATTTATATTTTCTTGATCCCCAAGTAGACTGTACAGAAAATAAATATCTCATATTTATTCTCCTGAGCATGGCCATGCATTTTGCAGTCTCACTTTATCAAGAGGCCTACAGATATAACTCCTGTTACATAGGAGGGACAAATCCCATCTAGGGTACTCACATTCCTCCACATAATTTATTATATGTCCAAAAAATTAACTTTATGATTACCCTGTTACAGGTAACGTTTGATGATAATTAAAACATATAATTCCTTGTGTAGGAATCGTAGTGATTTCAGGTCGAAGGACTTCATATAATATTTATTAATTTAAGAAACGTTCATGACACTTATGTAATAACCCATGCAACGTTCTTAAGGTGGGTCTGTCCAGTACACCATTACTCTTAATGTGTACCTATGTGAGCACATGATATCTCATATCCATGATCTGTGAGATGTGATCATCAATGAACTCACATACTAGTCTAAATGCATCTTTTTCCTAAGATGATAATTGACTAGGGACTATTTAAGAATAGTTCTTCATAAGATCTCACGATCAAGTCATCTACTTGATTTCTTATGAAGTTTAAGCTTACTATTCTAAGGACAATAATTATATTCTAAAAGAATAAGTATGCCTTTATAAAATAACATGATACAGGTGATGAATGTTTAAATATATACGTCTCTAGTGCATATTCCTAACACTACCGACGTGGACGCTCAGGTTGTGATTGATGGGGAGGTTGACCCCGAGTCTGATGAGGAGCCTGTTCGGTACCAGGGTGCCAGCTCCAGTAGACCTCATGAGGTAGACCCTCACGGTAGGGTTATTATCCGACGTTTTGGCAGGGGGTGAGTTTTTTTATTTATTTTTAATTCTTTTGAATTGATAATATTGAATATTTATTTGTTTTAACAATTAATATTGAATTTGTTTATTTTGAAGTTGGATGGCTAACAACCCACCCATCTCAGCCAGTGGTCATGCGATTTGATCGCAGTTTCGGGATCCTCACTACCCGTGAGAAGTCACCCTGCAGGATGTAAGGGACAAGTGGTGGGCCGTGTTTACAGTAAATAAAATGTCTTCACTTTATATTTTTTTTCTTAAGTTATGCAATTTTATAATAACTTACCCCAATTGTTTTTTGCAGAGCAAGTTACTTGGGACCCTTCTGATGAGGCCCAAATTAAGAAGGTGTACGAGGAGAGGATTGCCCGTCGCCTTCGAGATATGATGAGCAAGACCCGGAGGGGTGGGAGGAGGCCCACTTGTGTGGTGAAGAGGCCTGGGAGGGTCTTTTGGCCCATTGGGCCTCTGATGAGTTCAAGGAAAAGTCCGCTCGTAACAAGAGCAATCGGGCTTCTCTTCGCAGGGGAGCAGTCCACACCACGGGTCGCAAGGCCAACCTTGAGGTGGCATTGGATATGATATGTATAAACAAGAACCTTTCTGTATTATTTTTGTATTTTTTATTAAAATAACAAATTTGTGTAATTATTCTGTGTAGGCTCGACAGCTTGGGCGGGAGGTAGAGCCCGATGAGTTTTTTGTCGCCACCCACAAAAAAAGGGTGGTGGTTGGGTAGATGACCAAGCGCGGTCCACATACGTAAGTCCAACATTGTGCTTATTAGTGCTTTTTTATATAATTTCATATATTTGCAATTGAATATATAACTAACTAATTATATGTTTACCTATACTCAACAGACAATTACAAGGACCGCCTGAGGGAGGTGGAGTCAGTGATGGGGGACAACTCCATCACTGATGGGTCCACCAAGCTACAGATCTAGAAGGATGTTGCAGGTGGCAAGACCCGAGGCCGCTGTTATGGCACCGGAAACTTGTCAACCAACATTCGTCCTGGTGTGACTAGCCTCACTCAAGAGTCTCGGGCCCATACCAGCGAGAGCGATGAGTCGCGTCATTCGTCTGAGGAGACGCTGAGGTAGGAGCTACTTGAAGCCAACTTGAAGGCCACCTGAGCTGAAGAGAAGGCTGCATGATTGGAGTATGACTTCGCACAATTCCGACAACTGATGCAGATGTTGCTGGAGGCTCAAAGTACAGGAGTTCTCCCAGCTTCAGTCAGGCTAAGGTTTAGGCTTAGCCGCATCCGCACTACGACGGCCACCTGGATGACCAGTCATTGGATGAGGATGAGGATCGTCGCCCACCACACCAGCATCGTCACTGCCACCCATTATTTTATTATTATTATGTTTTTTTATACATTTATTGTACTATGTTTGAACAATCTTTGTATATATATATTTTTCCTCCATTAGTGTGTTTGTATAGTATTTAGTAATTTTCTTTATAATTTTAAAATCAACAAATAGAGTGAATATATTTTTCATTTATCGGTGTGATCCTCTGACTAGGACTGAGCTCAGTATCCATACATGGAACGTCTTCCTTGCAGCCTTTTAACCTTCTATCTTAAATTACCATTCAAGTATTCGTTTGTTCTTACATAATTCCTCTTGGGTCAAAGACCCATTTTCCTCTTGGTCTGATGACTTATAAACTTTCCTTTTATACAATTATAGGTAATATGTTCATGATGTAAGAGTAAATTTAAGTCATGCACATTCCTCATGGTTCTATCATATGGATAATGGCAATAGGCAAGGGTATAACAAATCATATTCCTTTTTCCTCAAACCCTAACTATTACCAAAATCCTAACATCCAATCTATTATTCAAACATTCAACAACAACCACGATAATCTAAGAAAACACATGCAAGATAGAATAGAAAGATAGGGAAAGGAGCATTCAAGGGGAATTTACAAAATGGAGTGAGTGGGTGAACCACACTCACCTCAAGAGTAGCACAAGGGTGGGAGAAAGGAAAGGGATGGTGTCTTGAGTCTCCTTCACTTGGTAGAATCACCAACAATGTTCTCTTTCTTCTTCTCACACAATGGAGGGCTGCTAGGGCAAGGGTGGGAGAGAAAGGGATTTTGAAGTTATAAGCCAAATGATTCATTAATTCACTACAAGAAATTCGCTATTTAGCGACGACCTTGTAGCGATGGCCACGACACCATCGCTATTTAGCATCAGCCAGGCCGACGCAACGGCCGTTGCTAAAGACATCACCATTGAACAATTTTATTTTTATTTTTTTATGTAACGACAGCCAGGCCGTCACTACTTAGTAACGTTTGCAACGTCCTTGGCCGACGCTAAAGGAATTTTCTTTTAGCGTCGACTTTCGTAAAGTTAGTGTCGGTCTGGCTGTCACTAATTTTTTATTATTTTGTCACTATATATATATATAATATCTTGCACTATATATTCCAAGAAACAAACTTGGCGTAAACGGTAATACTCCTTCTTTGTATCGTGTAGGTTGTGGGTTCGATTCTCACAATTGATAAATCTGGGATGGAATGATTATTTTTGAAAAAATATTTAGTGACGGCCATGGGCCGTCGCTATGTGAACTCTCGCTCAAGCGATCATTTTCTCGCTTGAGCGAGAAATTCCAAGTGGCTCTGCTATCGCATTTTCGCTCAAGCGAGAGCCTTCTCGCTTGAGCGAAATTGCTCAAGAACATGCCACCCCCTCTCTGTCTGTTTCTCTCTTGAGCGAACCTCTTTTTGCTTGAGCGATATTCAAAAAGAGAGCAACCCCCTAATTCTGGACCAATTTCGCTTAAGCGAGAGGTTTCTCACTTTAGCGAAAATATCAGAAACCAGAATACACGTTTTTATTGATAGATTCGCTCTAGCGAGGACTTTCTCGCTTGAGCGAGATTGTTCCAGACTTGCCATTTCCAATTCAATTTTAAACCCTCTTTTTCCTAATTCTGTTTATAAAAAACCTATTATACTTCTAATTTCATTTAAAATTATGTTTTCAAACTTTAGGATGTTACATCACCTAGAACCTGATAATATTTACCATTGTGCGCCACGCACATGGTGTTCATCCCGCAAGTATTAATGTTGTTCTTACAAAGCCTAAATTTTACTCGTACTAAATGGTACAGAATAAGAAGGCAAATGTAGAGAAACTAGTGTGTCCTAATGCTTCCTGTGTTCCTCCTTTTATAAGTTCTGGGGGACATCATCTATTTATGGCATGATCTTTTGATTGGGATTCACTCTGCGTTGACTCCGCCATCAGGTTGCTTGATATTAGTGCTTTCCTTATCTGTCTCAATTCCCTCCTCCAATCATGCCTTGTATCCTGATATAATCGACGTGTTGGACTTGCCCACTCCGAGCTCTTCACGGCTGAACTGTCTAAAGAAAAGACGAGCTCTGCTGGTACGTAACATAAGCCTCCCAAGCTACGAAGTGTAATGCAGTGAAGTAGCTTATTTTTCTGTTGAAGGTCTTCTCTTCGTGCAACTTTTTTTAGTTTGAATCGATTCGTTACTTGATCCTTCTCTATTTTGATGTGTTATTTTAACAAAGCAATTTGATTCGTTTTATCTTAGGTCTTGCTCGGTCCATCCAAAGTCCTACTTGGTTAGCTCGTAACGTTGTCAGCCGTTGTCATTAAATATAGGCCGTTGGATAATCTTGATCCCTCCTGTCCGTTCTTGTAATTGACGCTTCTTTTGGGTTTCGCGTCTCTTCATCTTGATCCTCTTCCTTCTTCAACGTTTCATATTTCAAGTATATTTACCAGTGAGCATTCAATCTTCTTTGCAGAAATTCCAAATCTTTGCGCCTTCTTTTTGTTTATCTACTTCTTCTTCCTTTCCTCTTCCAGGTACATTCCTCTTCCATTCCTCCGCTGTTTCCTTTTCATCTTTACTTTATTAGCCATGTCTATTTCTAGGGAAAATTTTGGGTTTACTGGTAGGGGTTCTAAAGGTATGGATGAGCCTGTTGTTGAGGAATCTGTGAATGTGGAGAGTGTTAGGTATATGCCCTAGAGACTTATATGTTTTTGAAACATCCATCACATGTATCATATTATTTTATAAAGGCAAATCATTCTTTTAAGAATACAATTAATGTCCTTAGAATAGTAAGCTTAAACTTCATAAGAAATCAAGTAGATGACTTGATTGTGAGATGTTATGAAGAAATATTCTTAAATAGTCCCTAGTCAAGTATCATCTTACGACAAAGATGCATTTAGACTAGTATGTGAGTTCATTGATGATCACATCTCACAGATCATGGATATGAGATATCATGTGCTCACATAGGTACACATTAACAGTAATGGTGTACTGGACAGACCCACCTTAAGAACGTTGCATGGATTGTTACATAAGTGTCATGAACATTTCTTATGTTGATAAATGTTATATGAAGTCCTTCGACCTGAAATCACTATGATTCCTACATAAGGAGTTATATGCTTTAAATATCATCAAACGTTGCTTGTAACAAGGTGATCATAAAGTTGGTTTTTGGGCATGTAATAAATTATGTGGTGGGATGTGAGTGACCTAGATGGGATTTGTCCCTCCTATGTAACATGAGTTATATCTGTAGGCCTCTTGATAAAGTGAGACTGAAAAATGCATTGCCATGCTTAGGAGGATAAACATGAGATGTTTATTTTCTGTACAGTCTACTTAGGGATCAAGAAAACATAAATTGAACTATACAAGGTTTACACAATCCATACCCTTGTGTTCAATTAGAAAACATAGGATTCGTCAAAGTTGTTGATAATCTCAATATTTGGATAGTGATGTATTGCTAGATACCGCTCACTATTTATGATATTAAATATAAAAGGGTTTTATTTTAATATCATAACCAAATATTAAAAGTCTATTGGGTCACACGCATACAACAAGCCACTAGGAAAAGATAATAATTCTAATTTGATTAGAATTATAACCTAATGGGCCAGGCCCATATGTATTAGCGATAAGTGAATGAGGGGGTAAAACCCTAACCACCACTCTATAAATAGAGCATGAGATGCATTACCCTATACACATGAGTAGTCACTCTTACTCTCTAAACACTACTAGTAGAGTTGAGGAGAGAATCCTAGTCCGGCTGTTGGCGTGGACACTAGTAGAGACGTGGCTGCTATTGCCTCATTAGCAATCCTTGAAAGGTACGATTTTCGTTTTATACCCTTTTATGCCTTGATTCGTGTTTTCGCATAACGATCATAACAAGGGAGGGAATCCATTTATTTCCGCTGCACCCTGACCACATGCTTGATTCCCTTCAGTGAGTTCTTCTGATAGTACTAAAACTGATTCCTTTAGTGACGATTTAGAGGGTGAGGTTGACATTGTTGGTTCTTCTTGTTGTGTTCCTGTTGGTGTGGTTGGGGATAAAGTTTCGGGCGGCAAGGGAGAGTGTTCTGGTGTGGTTTCTGGGTGGAGAAAGAGGGTAAAAAAGATTCAGAAATATCATGGAGAGGGTGAGCTGGAGGGATATATTTTAAAAGTTGATGAGGAGGGGAAAGAAGTGTCTGAATATGATTTTGAAAGTTATTCATGGGTGGAGGAAGAAGTTCGGGAAACTCCTTCTGTGTATACTGACGAAGAGTCTCTCCAAAAATTCCTTAACCAAATAGATTTCGCTCGACCTAGTACTAAAGGGTTTATAAATTGTAGTAGGTGTACTCCCCTTGATAGGATTTGTCATAGACGCGTAGACAACTCGGTGCACGATGTAGTCTATGTGTTTGATAAATTGTTTAGTCAATTTAATGTCTGGGTACCCTTTACTGAGTTTGAATGTTCTCTTCTCTGGGTTCTTAATGTTACTCCTACCCAGCTTCATCCCAATTCTTGGGGTTTTATTAAGGGCTTTCAAATTATGTGTGAGTTCTTCGGTATTACCCCAACTTGTCCCAAAATTTTCTTCTTCTTCCAAGTAAAATTTGTTCGTCCCTTAGGTCTTATTCCCATTAATAGTCGCTCAGGTCGGAAAATAATGCGTGCATACACCTCTTCTCTTAAATTGTTTAAGGATCACTTCTTCTCTCTGTTTAATGACGAAGGAAATGAATTCTTTCTTGACGACGACAAAAATTTTACTTTTCCTATTTACTGGTCACCTTGTCCTCGGACTATTCTTTCCTTTGATTCGAACTTTCTATCGCCTGAAGAGCTTATCTAAGTAACTTACTTAAAAGAGGCTACCGGAATGAAGTGTTTTTCTCTGATTAAGTTAGAGGACAGACCGGCTGACTTAAAAAGATATATTGGTATGACTTGCATAATTCTTCTAGAACAAATGGCTACTGCTTTGGACAAGAAGATTTCGGCCCGAAGGCTTGCTACTCAGAGGGCTGAGAAGGCCAAAGCTGAAGCCAGGCAGGATCCTCAGGCTTTGGATTCTTCAGCAAATCTTCCAGTGACGACTTCTGAAAAGGCTCCCTCTTCATCTTCCCTAAAGGATGCATCCCGAAAGTGACCTTGGGATTCCGGTCCACGCTTGGAGACCGAGAAAAAATTGGTTCAGACTTGCCCACTGAGGGAGGTGTTCAGATCTTCCAAGATTTCACCGGGTCCGGACCAACCATAACTTCTTTGTTGGACAATCGATTCGATGTTCACAAAGTGATTGATTCCAACCTTCTCTTAAGAGGTGATGTGAAGAGGTTGGATCAATGGGGTACTTGTTCTTCTCACCTGATGCTTCAACACATAGGCATTAGAACGATCGCTCTTGGTTAGTATCTGGAAAGGCAAGCTTCTTCCAGTTCAGATCGACACACCGAGCTCTTGAGATCTGCTGAGGACTTAGAGAAAAAACTTCTTGGATTTGATGAGCTGAAGACAAAGGTAGCTGGATTGGAGGATCGGGTTGCTTTGTTGTCTCAAGAAAATGATAGTTTAAAGGAAGATAAGAAGAAATTGACCATCGAGGTGAGCACGAAGAGGACTGCTAAAGAAAAGGCCGAGAAGTTATTGACTGATGCTATTGATGCTAAGAAAAAGGTTGAGGCAGATCGGGACAGGATTGTGGCCGGAGTTGCCAATACTTACGATCAAGGCTTTTCCCAGGCGCTGGACCAGATTAAGGCCTTGTACCCCGACCTGGACACTTCGAGTTGTGATGTGCTGAAAGAGGTTGTGGATGGTTCCTTGGTGGAGATGGTGTTGGATGAGGGGGTGGAGCAACTAAAGAGGATAGGTGAATTCTGAGAAATCTATTCTGGGATCCAGCTCGGTTGAGTGAATTCTGAGTTGTTGGGTGTCAGATTTCCTGTTCTGAGATTTTCTTGTTTCCAGACTTTTCACATAGCAACGCCGAGCTTCATCTTGCTCGGCTCTCATTACTCCTATCTTTTGATCATCAACAGGGAACTTCATTGTTGCCAATTCATATCTTGGAATTCATGGTCGCCTGTCTTCATAATCCTTCCTTGAGGCTATTTATATGTTCTGAAAATATAGCTGTTGAAGATTGCTTGAAATACCATTGAGAAGTAATGATTAACGCTCTTGGAGCCGTTGTGAAATAACTTCTCTTTTGCTTATCTTTTGTCTTAAGCAGAGTAGGTGTGTAGGTATGAATTAGTTCTGACACACAGCAGTTTGGCTCTTAATCTTGCTTGAGAGAGCATCTAATATTTTCAGCAGGTTAATGCTCCTTTTCTTTCTTCTGCTCTTTATAACCAGAAGTCTTTTGTCTGAATAGAGATGAGAACGTTAGACTTCTCTTTTGTCCCGTTGTGAGTTCAGCTCTTCTTCTCACTTGAGGTGCACGCCTCTGATAGCGTATTGCAGAGATGGTACATGAGTAGGTGTTGCAGCAGCGCTGACTCAATCTCTAACCTCTATTTACTTTTCTGCAGTAGGCTTCCTCTTTTGTGACGGGAAATGAAACTGTTCCAGAAGGCATTTGTTTTCCTTTGCACCTATTTAGCTTCACTATTAATATTTTCTGAGACTTGAGTCTTTTAATGCATCATTCAGATTGACTCACAAGTCTTCGGAGAGTAGCATGACATCTCTGGCTTCAAAGGGTTTGAAATGCCACGTCATCAGAGAGTATGTGTTCAGTAGCTTCAACTTTAGTACGCACATACTTTCAGCAGGTTGGATAACTTCAGCATGATTTAGTTCTTCAATCATGGAGACGCTTTCAGCAAGTTCCTTTCTTCAGCGAATTGCTTCTTCTTTTCTTCAGATTGTTGCTGCACTGTTCTTCCTTTAGTATGCCTTCTTTCTTCAGCAGGTTGCTTTACTCAGTAGGTTGCTTCTCTTAATCAGATTTCTTTCTTCAGCGAGTTGAACTTGAGAGTGGCAATCTGAGATTGGTTCTTCCTTGTTTTGTGAGCTCTTTGGTGATCTTCGTTTTAGCTTGCTCGGATATACTTCTTCTCTTCGGTAGTTTGCTCAACCAGAAAATAATTCTTCATTGCTCTTCTTTTGGTTGTTGATCTTCCAGAAACTCTGATGACTTCCTTCTTCATCTTGCGCAGTTGTTCTTCTGCTTCTTTAGTTCGGCAGGTTGATCGTCTTCAGATGGATACTTCTTCAGGATTCCTGAAATACAAAAGACAATACCTTTCTCAGCAGAACCTGTTTCTATACAATCTAATTTGTTAATCATTAAAACTAAGGATAATGAGTCTTGAATCTAATTTCAGTTTCTTAAATTAATTCTGAGACTCAACATAATAAATATAAGTTCCAATGAGAAAATGTTTACTATTACTTCATTAGTTTATCAATTTTATCAAATATTTATTGTCCCTTTTAAAAATCGAAAATCGGTCCAATCCAATCCAATTTAAATTGGATCAGATTTGAAAAAAATATCAAAATCGATCGGATGGTGAAATGATAAAACCGCAATGATCGGATCAGATGATTTTTTTGCCTCAAAATCGATCCAATCCGAACCGCGAACACCCCTAACATATTATATTAAATATAATATTTAATGTTGTTGCTCATGTCTATTTTAGTTATTATTATGTTAAATATAGTATTCAATGTTATATATTTAATGTTATTACTTATATAGATAGATAGATTTTTTATATTAAATATTAATATTAAATATAGTATTTAATACTATTGTCCAGATCTATTTTATTTATTATTATATCAAATATAGTATTTTGGGGTTGAACGAACCAATTATCATGTCGGTTCCCAGTTGGATCGGTTGAACCGGCCGGTCCGATTCGATTTTTAAAATTATGGTATTACATACATTATTTACTTTTGTTGCTCAGGTTTATTTTACATATTACTCCATTCGGTCCTATTTATAAGACAATTCAAACAAAAACACACATATTATGAAAAGTAATTAATGCGTTGATTTTCAAGAAATTGCTCTACAAGATTACAAGTTTACCTCTATTTAAAATTAAACTTCACTATTATGGTAATTGTGTCACTTTAAAACATTTAATGGTCAACAAGGGCAAATATAGAAAGAACAATAAGTGCTTCAAGATTAGTGTACTTTGTCTTATAAATAAGACCATTGAAAAGCTTTAAACCTTGTCTTATAAATAGGACCGAAGCGAGTATTATATAAAATGTAGTTTTCAATTCAATATTTAATGCTATTATATTCAAGACTATTTTACTTATATAGATAGATACATAGATTTATTATGTTGAGTATTAATATTAAATATAGTATTTAATATTGTTATCCAGATCTATTTTATTTATTATTATATTAAATATGTTATTTAATTCTATTTATTGATTACTTCAATGTAGGTTTGTTTTCCTAAGTGAGAATTATTATTTTATAAAATTAACGGTCCACAATTAATAGTGTTATTAACTATTATATATGGATTTAATTAATATACATTGTCAGTGTAAAAAAAATTTACACAGACAACCAATGATACTGCCACATCATTTAATGAATTTAATAGCACATGAGGTGTCACATTCATTAAATGATGTACCAGGACACCATTGGATGTATGTGTAAAATTTCTTTACACTAACTGTGTATATATATTAAACTCATTATATATTCAAAGTATTATTAAATGTCATTAATAATATCATTTACTTACGGCGTCATATCTCCTTGTATTATTAATGACAAAATCTGTCATATCTTCTTGTATTATTATTTTAAAATGGGAGGGTTCAAATTACGGTGTAAGTTACACCAAGTATTACACCACTAATAACTATAAATCGATTAAGTTTTTAAGTAATCCAACTGTTGAATTAAGTTTATTAATCATCATGATTATATGTGTCAAATTTCATAAAATTTTGACACTAATAACTTAATAATCAAATGGTTGGATTTTTCATATATATACTTTCAAATCTATACATAACGTTAATCTTTAGACATCTCAATGATATATCAAATAATTTCGGATTAATGTAAAATTTTATATCTATGATCTATATGATAATAACTTTCAATCCAACGGTGGATTGCTTAATACAATGATCTGTTAAAAAAATATTCATAAAAAAGTTTTATATAAGTTCAGTTGACTGAACAATACAATCTCAATTTTTAGTTCTCGGTTCTCACAATTCACTCTTTAAATTTTAAGGTTTCTAATTTTATCAACCACCATTGTTAACAAAGATGGCAATCTTGAAGCTCCTATCTCTTATATGTAGCATTCTTGTTCTATCTACAATTTCAATGCCAATCGGCCACTGTAAACTTTTGCAGCCAAATAATGTCAAACTCATAGAGGAAACATGCAAAAGAACACCCTCCCCTAGACTTTGTATTATAATCCTTCTAGCAGACCCTCGTAGCTCTATTGCAGATGTCAAAGGCCTTGCACAAATCATGGTGGATGAAATCAAAGCCAAATCAAATAGTGTGTTGAAAAAAATCAATCAACTTCTTAAGGAGGGTGGGGAAAAGAAAGCCTTGACTTCATGTGCTTTTAAATATAAAACAATTTTGGAAGTTGATATGTACCAAGAGCTACTCAAGCTCTGCGCTCAGGAGACCCTAAATTCGCAGAACAAGCGGCAACTGATTCTGGTCTTCATGCCAAATCTTGTGAAGAGAGATTCTCTGGGAAATCACCACTTACCGGTTACAATGCTTTTATGCGTATTGTAGCAGATGTGACAAGTGCTATTATCAAACTATTGCTTTAGATATTCAAGTAATGGCATGAAGATCATTATGTTATTTATCCAATAAAATGCTATTACTTTGACAAATCATCTAAATATAAAAGGAATTTTGTTTTTTCCAAGATTTCTTTATCACTTATCACTTTAACCAGGGGTGATTATATATTTTGGTATTTATCAAGTTAATAAATTGAGTTCATCTTAACATTTGAATTAAATAAAAAAAAGAGTGTAACCATTTAGGGGTGTTCACGGATCGGTTTGGTTTAGTTCTGTAGGAAAAAAATCCAATAAACCAAATAAAACGGTTCGGTTCGGTTTGAATTCTTCAATTTTTCTGTAAGTGACCCGAACCAATTCCGAACCGATCAAGAACGAGTTAGTTTGGTTCAGTTAATCGGATCATAAATTTTATCATCCCAATAAAATCAAAGTTATTTTTCAATTTTTTTAGTAAATAATAGAAAAACTCATTAAAAAAAGACAATATATGATAAAACCTCATGTTTATATTTTTTTTCTCTCCTATGATAAAAATTATGTCGATGTTTAATCTCTCATCTCTTCCAAATTTTCACTTTAGTATAATTTTATTATTTAAGGGTGGTTTGGTTCAATTCGGGTAAAGGGTCCAATGTCTTTAATCCGTTACCTGAACCAATCATTGTTGGGTTTGATTTAGTTCGGTTCGGGTCCAACCCGATTGAGCTAAAAGAATCCAATCAGATTGGTACGGCTCAGTTCATCGTGTAACGTTCTAATTTTGTGGACTCAGAAATAATGTTCGTTGCAGACATATTCCCAAGTTTATGAAATTATTTCTCGTCATTATCGATATCGACATACAATCAATCACAAGAAGGTGCTTAAGTAATCCAATGTTTACATAAGCGGAACTCAACATACAAACTCAAGATTGTAATTTAATCACCAAATAGTGGCTTAGAATACAATACTATAGCTTGCCCATCAAATATATATATCAACCTACAACTACACAATATCCTCAAAATTCCTCTGGGAAGCAACATGGAAACCCAGAGGGGCAAACCACCTTGAGCCTCCAAGCCATCCGGGTTGACTTCCGAGAATAACATCGTGGACATCTGAAATGAAATCCACAACATGTGGTGAGACTTACATCCTAGTGAATGTGATCATGCATATAGTGTAGGGATTTCAGGAAAATGGAAATGCAATCCAATATCTAATCATATAATCATGCATACCACAGAAACTACTCAATCAAATTCTCTATCAAGGAGCAAATCAGTGTTTAACCCACACCAAGGGTGTCTTTTCACTGTTACGTCTTTTGAGCCTTGGCCATGTGACCAAGGACCGTCGTCCAGGGCCACCCTCGTAAGTTTTATTATCAAACAAGAATGATATGCATGTGATTCCTTTTAATTGAGGATCCCCATTCACCTCTTGGCCTAGAGGTCAATGTGATTACCACGTTCCTCTTTTCCTCTTTGGTCCGAAGACCCATAAAATTCCTATTTTTCCTCTTTGGTCCAAAGACCCATGAAAAATCCCCTTGGCCAAAGGCCCATGAAAACATTTTATACATGATTAGGGTTTTAAAACATGAAAATTGATAACGAGTGCAGGAACATGAGTATTAGCATGAGTGCATAACTCCTATAAAGCCTAATCATCATCATGTGAATTTAAAGCAAAACCCTAACCTTCAAACCAAGGGCAAGAGCAACATAAGCATTTCACACAATAAATCCAACCATCAACCCTATATTCACCTCTAATAAACCACAGTCAAGCAACATAAGAAATGGGAGTAAGAATAAGGGGCATTCATAGGATCTCATACAAGGATGAAAGTGAGTGGGTGAACCCCACTCACCTCAAAGCAAGGAATAAAGAAGATAGGGGTTGAAGATGATGATCCCAACTCCTTGATTGGTGTGGGGGCTTCAATAAAAGCTTCTCTCCTTCAGTCTGCCTCTCTCTATTTCCTCTCTCTAAAAGTGGAGAAAATGGAAAAGAATGAGGGCAAAAGCCCTAACGAATCTATTTCTAAAGACTGGATCTGCGCATTCTCGCTCAAGCGAGGATATTCTTGCTTGAGTGAGCAAAACTAAGCCTTTCTGGAAGTGTGTTCTCACTCAAGCGAGATCCTGACCGCTTGAGCGAGACCAACTCAGAGGCAAAAACGGGCTTTCTCACTCAAGTGAGAGCTCCTCGCTTGAGCGCAATTCCCTAATTGAGCTTGAGCGAGCCTGAGCGCAAATCAACACAGAGAGCCCCTCCAAACCAGTTATGTTTCTCGCTCAAGCAAGAGCCTTCTCGCTTGAGTGAAAATGACAAAACACAGACTCACCTTTTTTGCTTATAGATCCGCTCGGACGAGGCACTCTCGCCTGAGAGACCTGCCCTCTCGCTCAAGAGACAATAATATCGCGTGAGCGAGCCCACTGCAGAATGGAATTCTCCCATTTCCCTCCCAAGCCTTTCATGCTAACTTTGACCCTTGTATCCTAGTTCTTTTCTACAGAATCACCCTGATGGAAACTGCTAGTGGAGTTTTGACCTGCCAGCTGAGGTTTGTTGAACTAGAGGCAAGCTTGGACCTGTCTAGGGTGCTTGGATCTGAACCAAGCTTTTAGTTAACCATATTATTGGTCAACCCCCATGGTCAAACTTTGACCAACTTGATCCAAGTCAACATGAAGACTTCATTTAAATAGGAGTTAATTAGGATTTAATTGTAATAGGACTTGTTTGTAATTTTCCTATTTACTACGCTTAATATGAACACAACTTTTATTGGGTTTATTGGCTAAGAGTTGGCTTAGCTAAGTGTCTAGGAGGTCATGGGATCAAATCCCATTAGGAGTAGAATTTTAGTCTTCCACTATTTTCTTTTCTATTTTGGCCGCCCAAGCTTCTTGTAAATAGGGGGCTCCTGTCTTCAATTTTGTAACTTCGATTTAGAGTAATGGCATAATGTCAAATATCCTCATCAACCTTGTGAGTAGAGAAGGCTTGGTGGTTCTTGCTCAAACCATCTGAGACTTATCTGATTCCCCTGAATCAGTGGCGTCTAGCAACGAACTTATCTATTGTGGGAGTTACCTGCAGCAGTGGCATTCACCTTCACCTCTTTCCTTCTCCATTTTCACCTTTTTTTGTTCAATTTTCCTTACTTTTTATGCGCTGTTTTTCTGCCTAATTTCTCCATCTTGGTCGAATTACTAACTCCTTTTTTTTGGTCCCTTGCTTCAAATCTAGATCCGGGAATCAATATGCTATCACACCCTTCTAACTCAGTACCTATAGTCTAAGCCTCTTCCCTCCTTTACTGACATCCCTCTAAAATTAATTCCTTTCGCTTCAATCTAGTTCCCTTTTTCAAACCTCTATTTTCTTCCTCATCCTTATACCTTGTTAGCCTTTCCGCTTCAAGGTGTGATCCCTCCTAAGTTTAATCTACAATTGTGTTGGCTTAATATCTGGTTTTCCTTCTGGTTTCCCCTTAAAACTCTTAAACTCTCACTAGATTCCCTTATCTCTTCTCTTAATTTATTCCTAAACCCCTAAACCCTCATTCTAATTTTAACTTCCCTTTCTTGGTAGGATTTACAACCTAAGGCTTCTACGGTATTTTCTAGATCCTAATTTCTGGGATGATACACATCGGGTTCATCAGATTGAACCAAACCAATGAACACCCCTAGTAACCATTATCACATTAATTTTTTTATTGTACATTTTCAAATCAGTTAAACTCAATCCAACTTAGTGTGTCGTATTTTTCTTTTTTTCCTTAATTTTATTTTAATTTGTTATGATATTGCTTTAAAAAAGTTTTAATAATATATAGTGAATAGAAGTTTTAATAATACGTAAATATAATAATTCACCCCAACTTATTTTAAAAAATTAACATATCGAATTTAACTCAATCTAAATTTAATTACTATTATTTTTACTTTTTTGGGTTAAATATGTTTTTGGTCCCTAAACTTTCACCCGAATTTGGTTTTGGTCCATAATCTTTTTTTTTTCGTTAGTTTTGGTCCCTAACGTTTCCAAATCATTGAAATTAGTCCCTGTCATCACCCTTATATTTAACAGAGTTGACGGTAGGGACTAATTTCAATGATTTGAAAAATATAGGGACCAAAAACAACGAAAAATAAAGATTAGGGACCAAACCCAGATTCGGGTTTGGTTCCTAAACTTTCACCCGAATTGGTTTTGGTCCCTAAAATTTTCAAATCATTGAAATTAGTCCATGCCGTCACTCCTATATTTAACAGAGTTGACAGCAGGGACAAATTTCAATGATTTGAAAACGTTAGGGACCAAAACCAACGGAAAAAAAAGATTAGGGACCAAAACCAAATTCGAGTGAAAGTTTAGGGACCAAAAACATATTTAACCCTACTTTTTTTTTATGAAAGTCAAGGAAATCCGTGCGTAGTCCTAAGTTTGAGAAGTACTCTTTATTAAAAAAAGTAAAAAAATGTTTTTGGTCCCGATAAAATTATAGAGTTTTGCTTTTAGTCTCTATAATTTTTTTTATTAAAGCACCCTCCCAACATTTTTTTGTAATTAGTCCCTCCACTCAATAAATAAATAAATTCAAACTTAAAGTTGGACTCGATTATCTAAATGAGTCAAGCTCAAACTTTACAAGCTTAAGGGCTCGTGAATAACTCGATTATTTTATATATAAAATTAATTAATGTAAATAATGAAATTAAAGTAAGATTAGTAAAAAATAAAGAAAGAAAACGTAAAGTTATACTTATATGTTTATTTTTAAAATAAATCACAAAATATTAAAGTAAAAGAAATACTATATATATATATAAATAAGTATTAAAATATTTCTTATATTAGTCAAGAAGTTATGTATTGAATTTTAAAAAATATAATATTTTATAAATTTTTTAATTACACATATAATATATTTGAAATTTTATATTTTGATTTTATATTATAATATTTATCAAATACTAAATTCTTTAAAAAATGATTTAAAGAAATTTTTCATAAAAGCAAAACCAATGAAGCTATAAATGAGTTAAATAAGTCAAGCTCAAACTTTAAGTTTGATTCGTTTAAATAAATGAGTCAAGTTTTAGCCACCCATTTTTTTACCAGCCAAGTTGAGCTTCAGGTGCTCGGCTTAACTCGACTCGTTAAATGCTCGATCAAACTTGTTTGTTTAATTAAACAAACAAACTCAAACTTAAAGTTGGGCTCGATTATCTAAATAAGCCAAACTCAAGCTTTATAAACTTAACATTAAGGTCTCGTAATATTTCAATTATTATATATATAGTAATTAATTAATATAAATAATAAAAGTAAAGTAAGATTAATAAAAAATAAGAAATGTGAATATAAAGTTATAAGTTTATTTTTAATATAAATAATAAAATAATAAAGTAAAAGAAATATTTTATATTTATAAAAATAATTATTAAAATATTTTATATTAATCGATAACTTATGAATTGAATTTTGAAAAATATTATATTTTAGATTTTTTAACCATACATACCATATATTAAGAATATATTTTAAGTTTTATATTATTATTTAATATTAAAATATTTATTAAATATTAAATTCATAAATTTTAAAATAATTTAAATTTTTTTTTATAAAAATAAAAGTTATAAATGAGCTAAACAAGTCAAATTCAAACTTTATTTTTATTTAACAAGCCAAATCTAAATCTCAGTCACTCAATATAGCTCAATCATTTAGAGTTCTAATGATAGATCCTAGTTTAGGAAATGCAAAAAATAAAAGGAGCAATTTTATCGATGTGCTCCTCTTTCCTTGAATCAAGATAACTCAAGGTGGAGAGAGAAACAGAAATCTAGAGTAGAAGCCATCAAATTCTGTATCTTGTTTTAAATGAAATTGAATAATTTCCCAATGTTTTTGATATTCATAGTCTGTGCTCAATGGAACCAAAAGAAGGTTATGGAAGATTGACTACATCTAGGATCTGGGCTGAGGTCCTACTCGACCCAACATATGTCGAGTTGGTTGTACTACGTCTGGTCTGGACATGCAAATCTGGGCCCAAAAAACAGAAAAAAAATAAAATAAAAATAATGCTTACTGTATTGGGTCTGTGGTTGTAATTTAACCAGGAAAAAAATATCTATGATTGTAATTGCTGTAATATGATAGGCATCTTAATTCTATTCTTACACGTATTTTTCTATGTTGTATTGCAAGTACGAGGGTTTGTTCAAGTGATACATATTTATTTTTCTTTAAAGTAAGTATAAATAAATCATCAATTTCATTCTTAAAGTATCATCCTCTCACTTAATTAGTCTCTAAAGTAAATAAAAAAAATTAGTTAGAACACTAAAGTGATGAATATTTAAAAGTTCGAGAACTACTTAATTTAGTTTATAGACTAATTAAGAAAGAGATGACTAGTTGGTGGACGAATTTGAGTGTTTATTCAATAAAATATCGGATTCAAGTTTTATATATGAAAAAAATTGTTGCATGAGTCCACTATAATGTGGATGTTATCAATTATTACCTCCAGAAACAGTCTGCATTGTTAAGGGTAAGCTTTTCTACAAAAGAGAGAGAGATGTTTGGGCAACTTGAGCATGAACTAGAGCTGCATGTGCCGGCGAGTGAGGCATGGGATCTCTTTGGAACTCTTCAAATAGGAAAACTTGTTGAGAAAGAGATGCCTCAAAAATTTCAGAAGGTGGAGCTAACAGAAGGAGATGGAGGGGTTGGGACTATCCTCAAACTTACATTCACTCCAGGTCTTATATATATATATCATATTGTTGTTATTATTATATTTGTTATCCTTCCACAACTATACACAGATCTAATTGGAAATTTACTAATCAACACAGATCCTTGGATCTAGTCATGAAATTTATGTGTATGGAAGAAGTATATATATAATAAAACCCAGGAAGCAGGCAATTTTTTTAAAATATTAATTCATTTATGATCTATTATCTGTTTTTAGAGGCATTATTAGGCATTTCTCATTCACACAGAAACTGATGATTGTGGAAGACATGCACATGTGACAATAATACTGAATGCAAATTCTTTTTTTAGTGTTAACATAAAAATACTAATGATGTGCCTGCTTAGTTTGAAGAGAAACTATCACTTCATGTCATATCAGCAAAATTGATTTTAAATAATATATAGTTTAACTAAGCTCATGCTTGAGATTCAATTCAATATATTATAAATTGATATTAATAGTTGGAGTTTGATTAGGTGTACCTGGTCCAGCCAGCTGCAAAGAGAAATTCACCAAGATTGACAATGAGAAGCGCATCAAAGAATCTGAGGTAGTTGAAGGAGGGTACTTGGAATTAGGATTCACTCTGTTTAGAATTCGCTTTCAAGTGATAGAGAAAGGTGAAGATTCAAGCATAATCAAATCTACAATTGAGTATCAAGTCAAGGAAGAGGATGCAGCAAATGCCTCACTTGTTTCCCTTCAATCAGTGGCAAACATTGCACAAGTTGCCAAAAATTACCTTAATAGAAACAAGGCTGCAAAAGAAGCAAAGTAGTAACCATTTACTTCCTTGTGTTTTTTCTTTGGTGTACAAATAAATTACCTTATAGAAACTTCTCATTCAAACCTCTCACCACTAGACAAATTTACTTGTAAATAAATAAGTGTATGATTGGTTTAGCGTTGAAAACTGGTCAAACTCAAAGTTTGGATTTCTCAACGTAACTATTTCTAGAGTTAGAAATGTGAGTTTACCACGTTCCAATGCTAAACCAAACATGCTCTCTAATACTAGAGAAAGGAAAAGTGGAAAACTCAGTCACTTGCCTTGTTCATGAATGAAATGACAGTTTTCTTTGCTTCCTATCTTTTGTTTCATTAATTCATATCATCAAGTGTTCTTTCTCAAATGGTTTGCAATTTTTATTTTTGAGAAACTTCTATGCTGTGATATGGGAATTGGGTTAATTAATACAAATTTCATTTCCTTGATCACAACATTCATTAATTAATTTAATTATCAGAACATGCAACTTTGGTCCATGTTCAATGAATTCCACCTTCCTAGCTAGTTAGCAATTTAAGCTTCAAACTGAGCATTCATTTGAAACTTTTAGCAGCTTAATTAGGCAATGTCCAAAAGAAATCAAGAAAAAGATATAAAAATAAGCACCTTTTGGGAGAGTAAAGTTCTAAATCAATTGTGTCACCAACATCACAACTGATATTAGGCTTTTGTTTTTATTTCTATTCCTGAATTCCAGATAAAAAGAAAACTCCTTACAAAAAAAAAGATAAAAAAGAAAAGGATTCACACATTCACACACACATCTCTGCTACACTCTGTTTGATGTTACAAGGAGAAAAAAAAAGTGAAAAACACATGAATGAAGGGCAGCAATTTCATCTATGTTGAGTTGCCAGTGAAGTAATTAGCTGAAATTTAGTGTTTGTGCATGACATGTTACTAAATATTTATTTATCAATTGAATTGAGTATATATGTATATTTATATATTGATTCAGAATTAGATTACAAAAGTTAAAAGATAACAATGTGAACACATAAAAGATTCAAATTTATCTTATGTTGATCTTCTCAACTAAGCTTCTAATTAAACTTTGGTAAAAAAAATTTCTTTGGCGAATTGTTCCTTTTACCAACTCTTGTAATAATATTCAATATATGGTTGTAATGGACCTAACTTTCTAAACAAGATTTTCTTGTGTTAATAAGTTGAACAACCTTTAGTTTGAGAAACAGTTACCAGTTCCTTCTACTAATTAATCCAATTAACAAAAGTATTTTCACTTTCCCTAACAATAAAAAGAAAGTATTTTAATTTAACGAAATCAGTCTTTATGTGGCAAGCATGTACAAAGTGGGCAAGTATGCATGAATTTAAATTAAATTAAACAGTCTAAGTAGCAATTGAAGGAAATCAAGTTCAACAAGTAACAGGGTAGATCTTGTTATTGTTGTTGGCAAGTTCTTCGTTTACACGAAATTAAATCTTTTAGAAAAATGGACTGTCCTTGTTTGATTAGTTAATTAAAATGAGGAAAAAACATTATTAAACATGCAAAACCAAAACTAGGTAGCTTGTAAATGTGGATAATGAGGTAATGTTAAGAGAAAATCCCCGGCAAGGTCTACCATTCTTTTAACCCCCAAATTGACTATTGCATCCATGATGTCACTTCTATGGTTGTGAGACAGCATAAAACATACTATGTAATATTAATGTGTCTAGAAGAAGAAGTATGCAGTATTGTTCAGAAATTAAAGAGAAGTGCTCTAACTCCCTCTCATCTCATTATTCACATCCATATTCTTGGGATTCATCAACAAGGATTAAGGAGATAAATAAATATCTTAGATAAAGATGCTTAATGGTTACTTTGGTATATTGTACTAATGATTGGATAAGTTAATATATCATAATTTATATACTCATTTAGTGTGATTACTGTATTTATGTATCAAACCCCTTTTATACATTAAAAGTAATTAATAATTTACAAATGTCAAGATGTAAGATTCAGCTGGGTTGGATTTTAATATATAATATTATAAGATTATGTCTTGGAGTGGTGGTGGCTCTACCCAACGAGCTCCTATATATCCTCCGACAGCCCTTCGGATTATTAAGTTTTACTGAATTAGACTTCAATATTTATATAATATCCTCATTTTCTTTGATAGCATACTAAAAAATTTTGTTAGATAAAAAATCTAAAAAAGGAATTGAAGCCTGCATTGTCCATATTTCATATAGTAAACTGACACTTTAATCTCTGACTTTTATAGTGTCATGCAATTTAATCCCCGTGTTTTGGAAAATCCTTTGTTAGCCCCTGAAGTTACAGTCCGTCTTACAAAGTCCAAACTGCTAAAATTTATTAATTGTGTGATGAGGCCGGTATCACGTTAAGTGACACATGTATGGACAAAAAATGACATAGTGTCTGTTTGGTTTACAATTGAGTAGAATTGATTCTAGAAATCAATGGTTGAGAAGATTGATACACGTTTTACGAAGTACATTATATAAACGAAAGTGATTTGAAATCAATTCTGAGAAACCATGGTATTATAATTTCAAACGCCAAAACAAACAAGCTAGTAATTTTAGGTGTTTTTTAATATAGGGTCAAAATGTTACTGCAATTTCAGAGTAGTTATTAGGGTCTCCAAATCTGGAAAAAAAATTATCTAGGGAGGTTATTCTATGGATGTCCCAAACTGAGGATAATCTTTACTCATTTTTTTATTTTATAATTTTTTTATAAAAAAATTTATAATATTTTTGTTGTGTATTCTTATAAAATGCTTGAAATTTTGCAGCTTGTGGACATATGCCAATGTTTCTAATTGGTGGGAAATGATTCTACTGTTGAAGAAAACATGAGTGAAGCTACATCAAGCATGTCATTCGTACTAAGTGAGGATGAAGAGTGAAGGAACAATGTAACAAGAAAACTAAAGAAATTAGACTGTGAAATTAGGAAATTTTGGTGTTGTGTAGCCTAGCTAATGATTAGTTCTGTTTTGTTGGGGTTTATGCTGGGATTTTGGAGGAAGAATTATAAAATTTTATAGTGTAATGTTTTAATTAAGTATAATACTATTGTATTTATTTCTGAGCTCCTTGTCTTTCCATTATTTTGTAAAATTCTACCATAGATGTCATGCACAAAACCTATGTGGGGCACCTGACATTACCTCCTGTAATGCTGGAATCAATCCCTGCACGTGATAATTTAATTCACATTAGTCCCTAACTTTCATAAAAATAATGCACTTTAGTCCCTAATGTAACACCGTTAAATGTCGTTTAACGTTTTGAACTTAATTGCAATACAAAGAGTAATGCCAGGGACTAACATAGGATTATCCTAAACTTGGAGACTAAATTTCATGACGCTATAAAAATTTGATCTTAAGAGATAGAGATAATTTTAAGTTTATTTGGTGTGAGAGAAATATATGAGAAAAAGAACAGAGATGTGAAAGTGAGTTATTTGGTTTAATTGAATAGATGTAAAATAAATTGATTTTTTTATTAATTTTGTGAAATATTGTCGCCAATGTTTGTAACCCAAATCGATTTTTTCTAGTGAGAATGTTTGTAACCCAAATCAAATGTAGAAAATCGAATATTATGCCAATACAATCGATTTTCTATGCCAAAGTCAATTGATGCGCACGTAATAACTAAAAAAATATCTCTTCCTTTTGGTTATCCTTAAACACTCCCTCCATAGTTATATGTTGCTACTACTGTTTCCGAATTGTCTCCTTGTCACCTTTTATTCTTCAAACATTGTTGCAGAAGCTTCTCGAGAATCTGGCTTCTAAAATCAATGTCAAGGTGTGGAAGACCTTTCTTGCTGTCAGTCGTGAGCTTCACCTTATCGTCTTCTCCGTTGGCCATCGCCTCTTCTCGCTGAACGACGCCTGAAGCTTTATCGGTTCGCCTGGTCCATCAGTCGTGAGCTCCATACAACCGACATAACACGACAAGTCGTTTGCAGGGGGGAGCAATGTTTCGTGCAGGTGAGAAAGGAGGCACTGATGGTGCACGCTTCACTAGTGCATGTTCCTCCGTTTCCAGCCGTGAGCTTCACCGTCATCGTCTTCCCTGTTGGCCAACGCCTCTTCTCGCTGAACGACGTCTTAATCTTCACCGGTTTGCATCGTCCATCAGTTGTGAGCTCCATACAACTGATGGGAGAAGACATAGGAAACCGTTTGCAGAAGGTTCATTTCTTCTCTCTTCTCGCTTATCTTGTGAAAAAATAAAAAAAACAATGGGGCCCACTACCTTTTCACATTTCCCCACTATTTCTACAATGCAAAAAAACACACTTGAGAAGGAATTTCTCCACCATTTCTCACCCCACCATTTCATATCTTGCTACTTCCCCCTCACCAAACGAGGGCTTAGTGTGGAAAGCAAGTTACTTATGGGAAACTGGTTTTTTTAACGTTGTGAGGTGTTACTAAAAGTCAGACCATCAGTAATGCCGCATTTTTATTTGAAAAAACTAGGCCATTGGTAATTCCACAATTTTGTTTGCACCAAACTATTTCAAAACTTTTCAAATCAGTATTTGAATTGATAAGGATGTGATGTATTTATGTAGAATGTGACCATTTAAACAATTTGTCTTACAACTTGCAAAAATTTATTCACTGAACAACAACAGGTGAATCAACCAATCTAAGTGTAGAAAAATATATAAAATAAGGGTAAGAAATACTGCATAGTAATTTTTATATAGATTCACCTCCCAATCCTTAGACTACGTTCATTCTCCACCTTAGTAGAATTTTCCACTATCAATCAAGTTGATTACAAATAGTCTTTTCCCTGAGCCTCCTTAAGCTTAAACAATTGGTATTCTTTTACCACAACCTTTGCAGGCTCAAAACTAGTGTTTTTTTTCCTACAGTCTTTGCAGACTTAACACTAGTATTCGTTATCAAACCTATGTAGGCTCACCACACTCTCATCCAACACTAACTCTTAGTAGTTATCTTAGGAGGTTACAAACTCTCTTCAACTAGACAATGGGTTTTGACAAATAGCTCAAATAACACTCAAAGAATGGATTTCCCTTATATATTTAGCAAATGGCTTACTCTTTAATGATTTAGAAATATACTCGATATTTTGGAATGGTCAATAGAGAAATTAACTTGAGATGCAAAGAAGTAAAACTTATATGAATTTAAGCAATATAGCTCTTTGAATCATTGTTCTCCACTTCAATCTTTAAGCCATTGAGATGTTTGTAGGAGTTATAGCCTTAAACTACCCATTTTTTGTCGTTGCAATGCCAGTCAAACCACTTTCATTTTGTTCACTGTCAAATTCATGCAGCGACTTTACTCTTTCAAACTATGGCCATTCAATATTTCTAGAGGTTTGCTTTTTTTTTATCTCCAGCAGATTCATTTTATGAAGGGACTTTTGAAAATCCTTCAACTTGAAAATAATCAAGGATGGTATCTTGAGGAGCTCAGAGATTATTCAAATCTTCTTAATCAAATTTGAACATGTTTGTAGCTTGTATATCTTAACTGATGAATCTAGGAATTAATTTCTTAGTTAAAAAAATGTGAATACACTTTTAATTACAAATTTATGCTTCTAAAGATATTAACTTCTTTCTATTGCTTTGTTTGAATCAGTAACACTTGATAATGATGATGCTTGAATTGATTAAGTAGTCTTTCACATTCAGAAGGTGTCAATTTTCATTCTAAGCTTCTTTTTATGATTCTGATTGTATTGAATGATCCTTCTAAAACTTCTTCTTTGCTTCTAAAGCTTGATATAACTTAGTTTAATGTGTATAGGACCTTAGATGAATTGTTTTGAAATTCTTGAAGCTAAAAGATTCTTCTTGTTCTAGTTGCATCAATCTTGTCCTAAAAAGTCATTGTTTGACATCCTTCTGAAGTCATGCTCGTATTGTGAATGATGCTTCTGAACCTTGAACTTATCTTTTCACTACCAGAAAAATAAAAAATAGAGACGGAAAAAATCCGTCTCTAAAGTGAGCTTTTTCTGTCTCTAAAGGGGTTAGAGATGGAATCTGGGTCGTCGCTGATTCGGGTGTCGCAAACATGTTAGAGACGGATTTTTTATGTCCGTCTCTAGTTAGAGATGGAACTGTTCCGTCTCTAAGATAATTATAAATATTCAGTGATTCCGTCTCTGAGGATTTAGTATTCCGTCTCTAAGCAGAGACGGAACGGGTTTTCCGTCGCTAATTTAGAAGGTGTGTTCCCTCTCCAAGTTTTTAAATTCCGTCTCTAATCGGGTGGAATTTTTTTGGAAATTCCGTCTCTACCTTTGAATATTTTTCTGTTTTTTTTTTTATCATTTCAAATATCCTGTATACATTTTTTAGTAATACTACTAATTCAAACATCTTGATGTTTGACACCAGAGGACATCAATAAACTCAAGATACTCATTAGATTCCAAAATACACCAAACAAAGTTTTACAAAACACATTAATCCAAACATAAAATGGGATATTGTTGAACCAAGAATAGACTTAACTACTGCAATTTGTATGATATTTCTCCAAACCAAACAAAAGGAATTAAGTTCATAATTATCCTGAAACTTAAAAACACAAAACGGGATAGCTTCAAACCTTGGCAAAAGTTGCTGCTTGTTCAAGAGCCAAATGTTCTATATGAGGAGACATGGAACTAAGAACTCCAAATTTATGAAGTATTTTGCATGAAAATAGGCACAAGGAAGCATAGAAAAGTATAGAAACTTCTTCTATGAAATTCTCATCCACCTGAAAATATCAAATGAAAAATTAAATACATTTTATCAAAATATGCAAAATAAATAATGAAAACAGAGTTTCGGTTTTTTCTAATAGCTTGTGAATGACAATTAATAAAAACTTTAGAGCAATGCTCTCAAGTAATATTAATAATAAACTTGGCAAATTAAATGATGGTGTTTGGTACGTACTTAGCTTACCATTTTTCATTTTTCTTTTTAATTCAATTTATTATTATATACATAATATTAATATTATTAATTCTTTAATAGCGAGGACTGAATTAGAATTTAGAAACACAAAAAAGTGAAGTTTTTGAACATGCAACAATAAAAGCTAACCTTTGAAGGCCCACCTGCATAAAGCAATATTCAGGTGGTTTCAAATGAATATTAAGATCAACTGACAAGTAACAGGAGCCAAAGAAAATAAATTAAATATTTTTAAAAAAATATAGATAGATATATTACAAGGTTATAAATGATGTGAAAGTAATAGGTGAATACTCATAGTAAAAGTCAATTAACAATAAAAAAAAAGGAAGTCAAACGCTCACACACATCTAGTTGGTACTATTAGGAGGAAGTTGCAAGAAAATAACATGTCCACTGAATCAAAATTGTACTCCTCCTTATTATAATAAACTTATGTTTATATTTACAATTGGAGCAAATTGATGCTATTGATACTTTAATCATAAAAAAAGATTGAATTTCCCAAAATGCCTTTGTCTCTTCAGGTATAGGACAACACATGAATGGGGTGATACTTGTGAGCTGATGTAATGCTACTTGCCTAATTCTGTCTGTGCATCTTAACCTTCCAACTGTAACCAATGTCCGATGGAGAAATTGAGAAAGATATTAGTGTTTAGTTGTTCAAGTTGAGAAGTGGCAATCTCTGCACAGGTGTTGCTGATTAATATATTTCTTAATTTACTATTCCTAAAAGATTGATAACTTTTTTCTTTTGAAGTTTAAATTTAAAATTAAATTTATAATCTACTTGAATTAATTATGTATAATAATATAATCTCACATTACATATGCAAATTACCGAATCTGTCCAAAACATGCAGAAGATAAGCAATACAACACTAAAAAAAACTGTGCATCAACTTGACACTATAATAGATTTATCAGCCGTTGTTTTCAACAAGACAGAAGCAAAGCCCTTTAATGTTTTTCTTCCAAAAGTGATCTTCATTTTTATAACAGAATCGGAAAGGCTTTTTTAACTGGTTGTGAAGTGTTAAGTCAAACAGAATGCTTTAATCAGTTTTGGAAGTGTGAAGTGTTAAGTTTCTTAAAGTTATTTACTAAACTAAACATGCACTAACTCTAATAGCAAGTAGACATCAAAACCAGGATCGATTTTGGAAGCTATAATAAGGGAACTATTCCACTAGAGACAGATTTCAACATTACTGCATTGCAGGGGAACATAGCCTTATAAAGTCAATGTAAAATAATCAATAAAAAATGTGCAAGTTAGGATATAGATAAACTAATAATGACTTGTATAAAAAACTTAGGGTACCTTCATCTTATAGTCATTCTCAATTCTCAAGGACTTTTAAGTTGCTCCGAGTCCTCCTCGAGTTGCAATGGAGTGGGCTGAAGATTTGGGCATATCTTTAGAAAGTAAAAACTTTGCATCATAGCTCTGGAATATACATTAAATTCTAATTAAACTAGGTTTGATTAAATATAGGAATGAAATAATAAAGTACATGTAGTAGTAGCAGATAAAGGTTCAGAATAACATCCAACAGAGTTAAAAGTCTCTCCAATGGCTAATTCTGAATAATATTATAGCTGCCTTTTTGGCATGATCACAGGAGACAGGAACTTCTGCACTCTCTAATTCAATTTTGAGCCAATTGCGGTAGGTTGCATCATAGGAGTAATACTCACACTAGCAAAGTGCGTAGTGAATATAAATATTAAGTATTAATATCAAGCCAGAAGTGATGTGATTGAGGTTTAATAACTAAATTAGGCAAGTGTAGTTTAGCATACCCAGTCTTGGAACTCCCTTAGATCCTCAAATACCCAGTCTTGTTTAAATCTTTCCATGGGTGTATAACTCTGACACTTGATTAAAACTTGTATATCTTTCACATATTCTATTATATTTTTTAATGAATATCAAATCCAACACACAATCTGGATTTCCTAACACTTCTTCTATTCCAACAGTACCAGATTGCCCAGCTGATTGACAATTAATTGTATGTAAAATTGCCACTACCATATCTTGCTTAGTACTAAGTTCATTGTTGCCTGAGTTTTAAATACTAATCACTATCCCAATCATATTATCCATTCCTTCTCCCAGTAATAGGCCATTTACATTTCTATAATACATACCTAAACTATCTTAATTCAATATTAATTCATCTCATCCTCAACCCCCCTTCATTTCAAAGGTGTATTTCAGTCAACCAAATCCCTTGATCTAGTTCTCTATTTAGTTATTTAGTGCAACTATCAACTTTAAAATTTAAGGACATCAGGTTCATCATTACTTGACATTTTTAAATCATGATATTAAACTGATATATAGATACAACTCACGGATACATATAATTAACCACCACTGGGACTCCATCAGTCACAGTTACATATAGACACTCAAATTAAAGCAACTGAAAGTAGAAATCAAATTAAAGTACTTTGTCATACCTGTGTGCCGTGCGCGAACGAAGGAGGGGGCGGGACTGGTTGAGCAGCGCCGCGTCCAGCTTGCAAAGGAGAGGAGCTGCAGCTGCTGCGCCTGCGAGGAAGAACAGACCAGAGACGTTGCGAGGAAGAGCAACTGTTGCGCCTGCGAACGCGAACGGGGAACAACGTTGTGCGCGAACGTGAACGTGAACGTGAACGTGAATGGAATTGCTGCGACGTCGCCGGCGAAGGAGAAAGGGGAACGGAGCTGCTGGCAGAGGACTTTCTTGTTATTAGGGTTCACAATTTCTACTTCCTGTTTCTGATTTTTTATGTAAGGAGGGAACCTAAAATGAGCTCACGGATTGGGCAGAGTAATGAAATTTTTTTATTGCATTTTTTTTAAAAATTATATAAATTAAGTTTAAACATAAATAACATGATTATTATTAATATATTAGAAATTTTTAAAATGTATTATTATTTTATAAAGGTATATTTAAAAATTATTTTAATGAATTACTAATTTAAAATATATTTATTCAAATAAATTATATCCTAAATAAGAATTAATTTTAGAGTAAAAAATGGAAATTAAAAATAATATGTAGAGACGGATTATATATCCTAATCATATTTCCGTCTCTATATTCCATCTCTAATAATATTACTACTTTTGATATTATTGACTTGGTATTTAGAGACGACTTTAGAGACGGAAAATATCAGACACGGAAATATTCCGTCTCTATAGACCATCTCTAATATAGTTTTAACAATTTAGAACGGACTTAGAGACGGAACACAACTGAGACGGACTATTCCGTCTCTAAAGAAGAAAAATTTACTTCCGTCTCTACCTTGGATATTCCGTCTCTGATTCCGTCTCAATTAGAGACGGAAATATTTCCGTCTCTATATTCTGTCAGTAATTACAACTTTCTAGTAGTGTTTGAAGTGATTTAACTTTGTTTCCAATATTCCTAGACTCATTCAAGAATTCTCAAGTGTAAACATTAGTAACACGTACTTAGAATTTTTCCATAAAAGTTTGTTATTATTAAAACCTTTGTTAAAGAGGGTTCATAACAATCTTTTGGTGTTTCAAAGTTAATGGGTATTTGCAAATTGTATTTGCTCATTATGATATATGTAGTAGTTTACTTTATTGTTATATCTCTTATAGAATTTTGGGATTGCATATTTGCCTTACATGATTGTGTCTTTTCCATATCCATCATTTTGTATGAGATATAAGCATATGATACCCCTGTCGGATGCTATATTTCTTGTAGTTAATGCTTATATTTCTTATATTGTTTATATGTGCTTTAATTATAATGGATATTTTGGTTTTAATAATTCTTGTGTTTTGGGTAATTGGCTAATTTTATCAAAATGGGAGAATGTTAAATTTATGGATTGACTTAATTTATCATGGAATTATTAATATATCAATTATGAAAATAATTAATTTAATTATTTCACTTGATATATGACAGATATGTTGTTGAATTTTTTATGTAATTGAACTATGATGGGTTGGGCCAATCACATAATGTTCGTTGAGAGGTACCCGACCTTATCTAGTGCGTTATAAAATCACCACTCCATCATGAATACTGATCATTCACTAAATTGAGGGTAGCACTACTATCTTAATTGGGAAAAAAACCCTAATTCGTGTGTTTATTACCAAAGTCATCATAGAAATTTCAATGTTGAGATTGAGAGGTACACGTTCTAATTTAATTCTTTATATATAATTATAATAAAAATATGTTGTAATTATGTATCTATGCGATTGATCTTGGAAAATGGATTAATTAATTTCCTTCATGTAGTTCATAAAGAATTAATTATTATGTATAATTTAAATTGAATATGTAATTAAATTTAAGAGAAAAATGATTGTGCACTGACAGTGTAAAAATTTTTACACTGACGATTAATCACAACCATTGATTTAGGGTAAGTTTGTTGACTTTATTAATTAATATTTTAAAAGTCATATAAAAGAAGAATATATCATGATTAACCGTCAGTGTAAAACTCTTTTACACTGTCAATGCATACTAATTTAACTCTAAATTTAAAATATATAGTGAAATAGTTTAAAAATAAAAAAATGAAATGAAATATATTAAATTAAAATAATAAAAGTAAATAGAACTAAATTAATTTTAAAAATTAAAACACTCATTTGTAAATAAAAATGTGTTAAATGAAAAATTAAAAGTGAATTTTTTTGACAAAAATAAACTAAAATTTAAAAACTATAAATAAATAATTTATAATTAACAATTAAACATGTAAATGAATTTTAAAATAAAATTAAATTTATAATTAAAAATTAAAAGTAAATTTTAAAACTATAAAATACTATTTTTAAAATAAAATGTAATATATAATTAAAATTTAAAATATGTAACTAAAATTAGTGACTTTAGATATTCAAATTGAAAATTAAATTCTAAAATTAAAATTAATTATAATTAAATATTTTATTTTTGTGTATCAGACTTTTTTTATATTTATGTTTGGTTCATTTGGATTTTAATATATACTTACTTTTTTATTTAATTATATGTCTAATCTTAACTTTTTTCCTTTAAATGAAAAATATAAAACTAATAAACATAAACAAAGTTAGTGAATGGTTATAATACATTATATTTAAATAAAAAAATGTGAAATAAATAAATAAATAAATTCTTAATTACCAATATGATTCATAACATTGTACATCATAAACAAATGCTTGATCGTCACAAAGTTCTAATAAAAAATACCAGTTCCTGACCCCTTTACTGTTAGATTACCCATGTACGACTTTATTGTGGTAGTCAGTAATAATATTTATTGACACGTTTAATTGCGACTGCATGATGGCCATTGGTAAATAGGTTATTAATAATACCAAATTTTTTATGATTTTAACTTTTAAGTGATTATTAATAGCTTTTGGTTATTAATAATGTCATCTTTTTATATAGAAGCTCATGTTTGAATTCAATAAATGAAAAAGTAGATATTAATAAAATTTTACCATTTTAAATGGATTCATGCACATAATTCGAATTATTTGAGTTTTAATATGTAATTTTAAAATACTAAAGGTATGAGAAAAAAAATAAATATCACAAATGGATTTCATACTTCATGATATACATTTAAGCACTAGACATAATATTTAATATTTTAAAATATGAAAATCGATTTTGTTTTCTTAAAAAATAAAGCCATTGAGTTCACTCCACTTTTTTTTATTTGACAAGACCACATGTATTCTGTAGTAGAGACATATGTTTCGTTTATTAAGGGCTGTTAGAACCATTATAGAACAATCTCTTGCTTTTTTTTATTTGTTTCATTTATCAATTGCCTTATTAATTTTGCGTATAATATATAGGATTAAATATGTTTTCAGTCTCTAAAGTTTGACTCGAATTTGATTTTAGTCTCTAAATTTTAAAATCGTTGGTTTAGGTCACGCATGTTCTGAAATCACGTTACTTTCCCTCGTATTCTGAAATCACACGACTTTAATTTAGTCCCTCCCAACCTCAGCTGATCCAGTCAGATTTTATTTATGGTTTTATTAAATTTAATTAACTTCATATTTTTCATGAACAAGGAAGACCACAAAAATGATTGGATGAGCTGAGTTGTAATTCAATTGCCACATCAGGGTCATTGAGAGTGATTGGATAAACTGACACAGAAAATTATTTTTCACGTCAGCGTCAAAGTTAACGGTGTTAAGGGGAGGGACTAAAGTTACTGATCTCAGAACATGAGCTAGGGACCCAAATTAACCAACGATTTTCAAGTTTAGGGACTAAAACTAAATTTAGATTAAACTTCAAGTTTAAGAACTAAAACCAAATTCGGATAAAATTTCAGGAGCTAAAGCTATATTTAACCCTAATATATTATAAGGGAGGAATTGTGAGTGTTGTATGAAATAGGATATAGGATATTAACTCTTACATTTTATCAATCAATCAATATTACTGTATATATAGTGCTGAAATAGAAAAAGCAATGTCATGCAGTAGTACCCTCGGAATATCCAACCATTTCCTTTTTCGAGAGTAAGCAAGATTAATCAATTATTTTAATTTTTAGTTAAAGAAGCTAATTTCTTTTATAAGTTTGTTGAAATATCGTTAATATATATAATGTTGACAATTCACGGAAGGCAGTGACATGAGCTGTGATATATATAAAATGTGCATCTGGACGCTTCTATGTACAAAATTATTATATATGAAACTATATATATACCATGTGGGATTTATATATGATTAATTAGTTGCTTCCTCTCATTATTAATTTATAATTGTTCCCCTATAGGGAGTATCTTATAAATTCGGTTCATGCTAAAAAACCGGATACATATTATAAAACCCTTTGTTTGGTAAAGGGAAGATGAACTGTTGCGGTGGAAGCACCCAAGATTAGTTGGAGATTTCTTCATATATAAAGAATTATGATTTCAATATATAAGACAAGACAATAGTGCCAAAATTTCTGTTACATCAGGATTTTGATTGTTCAGATTATGATTGAGAAATTAATTAAATACAGATATAAAGACGACGACTTAGACCAATGGAGATAGTGTATGAGATTGGGAGTTTAATTTGGATAATGGCATCGTAGTCAATATCATGCGTCTACCTTATGAATTGTAGTGAATGCATATACATATATAAGGAGTTGCAATTGGGGACGCTATGACATTCATAAAGTTATTCTCACCTTCACCTAAACATAAAAAAGTTGATGGGCCGGGCCTGAGCTGGTAAAATATGTCGGATCGATCCGTAAATGCTAGTAAAAATATAGGGTTCGGGTACTTATTTTAAAAGTTTGAATAATTCTCGAGTTTTTTTAATTCAACCCGGTAAATCTCGTTACCCATAAAATCCGCAAAAAGGTCGAATAATCCGTAAAAAAAATCGGGTCACCCACAAAAATATAGAGCTCGAACTTATTTTAGAATCTCGAATAACTTCCGAATTTTTTAGCCCAACCCAATAAATTCTGCTACTCGCATCGTGCCGAACTAGATCGAGTAGCCCAAATTACCAGCTCTAGATCGGGCTAGCTCTTCAATTAATTAAAATATAATACATATGGATTAGACACAAAAAAAAGAGGGAGCCTTACAATTTCTTGTACATTATAATCTTTCCGATTAGGGGTTGACCATGAAGTGCTTGTCATGATTATTTGCTATGAAACATATGTAGTGGTGGAATGAACATACGCAAGCATCTTCACTTGCACTACCTAATAAGATTGAATTATGATGCCCCTCCATCTCGCATTTGGTTCTCTTAGCAAAATTTCATCCAAGGCAGGCAGGCACTTTTAGTTTTGATTTTGCAATCTTATTGACAATGTTTCCACATACATGGAAATTCTTAGGTGAGGTATGCAAATATATATAAAATATATTGGGTTATTAAATTCAAGAGTTTTTGTCAAACACTTTATTTTTATATGATATCCTTGATATTTGATTGTGGTTTCATTGAACTCTGAGTAAACCCACCTCATAGAATAAATTAAAACTCTTTTAATATAAAGTTATAATGAATCATTAAATAATATTTCATTAATTTACCAAAAATTGAGTGTAAATATATAGGTGTGAGAAAGAGAGAGATAAAGAAAAAAAGAAGAAAAGAGAGAGAAAATAAAAAATGTGATAAATGATGTAATATAAAAGAAAAAAAAAAGAAAAATGAAGTATAGGATAAAACGTAAGAGATTAGAGTATAAAAAAAAAAAGAATTGCTAATTAAGCTAAAGATACATTAAAAAAGCTAGGACATGGAACGACCAACCAATAGGAGTTGGTTCAAGTGGTACTTGATTCCCCTTTAACAAAGTCGGGATTCGAGTCTTCTGAATAGAAAAAATTCAAAGCTAGTCCCATCATGATGTGGATGTTCCGGCTCGAACATAACCGTAGATAAACAAAAAAAAGCTAGGACATGGAACATTGTTGGAATAAGAATTCTAAAAGAACTATATATACATACATATATGTAATATGTAATTATATGAAAAATTATATGAATTCGTTAGGAATGTGTTATAGAACTTTGTTGGGGGTCCCACAAGAGGACCATTTGTATGGTTTTGCGTGAAATGATTTGCAAATTTGCATGACACGAAACATGATTAAAACGGACGACGATGTTATGTTATGTTATACACATTCGATGTTTTCAGAGAGAGGTTTCTTCTCCAAATGGGCCATGAAAAGTGAGCTTAACACTCGCTAAATGGTTGCCACGTGGAAACCTACCCTCGTTGGTAGTTTAAGTTTGTTGCTGATGTGTTCCCTCTTAGCCTTCGCCATCTAATCTTGTTGTAAAGTACGGAGAAGGTGGCAATCCACATACGTATCATAATATTGTGCCTTGTTCTTCTTGTACAAGTGAAGTTCATGTTGAAATTTTGCATATCCATCGTTACAAATTCATCCCTTTATATTCCTTTCATTTCTTATAGTGTGTTTGGTTTAAATGAAAAACACGTTTTAAACGTGGATCCAAGTCAATGCTATCGTAGATTCACAGGTCAATGCTACCAAGAGTAGCATTGGTCTGAATCCATATTTAAAACGTGATTTTGGTGCAAGTGTGTTTGATTTACCTTGAAATCAGTAACGTTGGCTCGAATCATATTTGAAACGTGATTTTAGAGTAAATCAATTCAAACCGGGTTTGGACCTCTCAGCACAACTATTTGTAGTATTGGAAACGTGAATTTACCATATTCCAACGCTAAATCAAATATAGCATATATATATATATATATATATATATATATATTATCATTAAGACATATATAGAGTTAATATTGACGTGGCTGGCTACCATAATATATCCATGTGAAAATTAATTTGAGTAAAGACAAAATAGAAAAAGGAAAGAAGAGAGAAAATTAAACTATTATTTTGTTTAGGCAACTAAGGTATGGTTGAGAGAATGAGAATATATGGAATTGTATGTATGCATAATGCATGCGTTATGCTGTCCTAAACACATTCTTCATTTTGAAAAATTAATAAGTATTGTTATTATGACTATCTAACTCTAAAGTACTTTATAATTAATTTCCTTTTTCAGTTAGAAGTTGGAGATACTAGATATGCTTTTTCAAAGGAAAGGCAATATTTATTTAAACTGTTCATTGAAAATGAGTGTGGCTGATTATGTTTCTACGTCTATCCTTTGAAATTAAACATTAATTATGATGAATGAGTAGATGCATTATACTCTGAGGCTGAGGAGTGTCTTTTGTTTTGATGCCCTTCATGGTCGTTATCTATATGTAGAATACGGGACAAATTTGGAATTTTCCATCATAAACAACAACTCTTAGAAATTAGCATTGGTATTCCAAACATCACCCCATGCTATATATAACAAGCAACTCTCTTCTAAATATCCAAGTTCCTTCCAGCAGAGTACTATATACCTTCATTAACACTCCAAGGTTTTGATATATATATTCTTAATTTGCTCTCTTTTGTTGCAATTGAAACTAGTACTACTACTACTCCTCCTAGCTAGCTGAATTAAGCAAACTAATTTCTTTAACTGTTTGTGGTGCAGTGCTAGTGATGATAGGGAGAACCCCATGCTGTGATGAGAGTGGTTTGAAGAAGGGTCCTTGGACCCCAGAAGAGGATAGAATATTGGTGGATTACATTCAGAAAAATGGCCATGGAAGTTGGAGAGCACTTCCAAAGCTTGCAGGACTCAACAGGTGTGGGAAGAGTTGCAGGCTAAGATGGACTAACTATTTAAGGCCTGATATCAAAAGAGGAAAATTCTCTGAGGAAGAAGAACAACTCATCATCAATTTACATTCAGTTCTTGGGAATAAGTAATCTCCAAATTACTATTAATTCAATTTCATCACTACGTTACGTGTCCGTTTGGTTTGCAGTTAGAGCAGAATTGATTTTAGAATCAACTGCTCAGATGAATTTTGCACGAATTACGAAACACTTTTAATGAAATTGATTTTATTTCAATTTCTCCAAACTTGGTTTTGCCCCGTTGTAACTGCAAACCAAACAATTGGACTATTCTATACTTTGTCAATTTTTTTAGAATACTATATACAAAAAAATTGATTATGCTTTGTATTTGTGTTATTAGGTGGTCAGCTATAGCAGGACATTTGCCAGGGAGGACTGATAATGAAATCAAGAACTTTTGGAACACTCATTTAAAGAAAAAGCTTCTTCAAATGGGGTTAGATCCAGTGACTCATCGTCCAAGATTGGATCATCTTAATCTTCTATCCAATCTCCAACAATTGCTAGATGCTACAAACATTGTCAATAGTTTGAGTTTAACAAACACTTGGGACATGAATTCTCTGAGGCTGCAATCAGATGCAACACAATTAGCCAAACTCCAATTGCTGCAGAACATGCTTCAAGTCCTTTCTGGTGCCACTACTCCTAACACAAATTTGGAGTTACTCAATCCATTTGGACCATCATCCTCACAGCTTCAAGAAAATTTTCTGCATGAACTTATGGGATTGAATCAATCTAAGCTCCAAAGCCTTTACAATGGTTCAACTAGTTTTCCTTCTCAAAATCAGCCAAATCTTGAAGCCCTGCTTCATCTGCAGCAGCCAGCTCTGTCCACTGAGCATCATCACATGAATGGTAGTGGCAGCAGCATTAGTAGTTGCATGAAGTCTCAAAAGGTTGATGAGAAACTTAATGCCACAATAATGAATTCTTCATCAACACCATTGGATTCACTTCCAAATCTGGTTTCAGCATCACCTGAATGTTCCAAGGTAAAAGTACCAAATGAGTGTTCCAATCCTTCTTCCACTTCAACCACCTTTGAAATGTGGGGAGATTTCATGTGTGAGGAAGTAAGTGATGCTTATTGGAAAGATCTCATAGAGTAAGTAACCTTTATGATTATTATTATTATTGCACCGTTTTTCTAGCTCAACTTGTGCTTATTATAAAAATTTATTCATTTGTGGCATGACATGCTCATTAATTTTTATCTCCCTTACTTTATTAATTTGCAGCCAAGAGTCTAACCAGTAAAAAGCCATAGTGGACACTCTCATAAAAGGACAACAGCTTGCATCATTTCAAGATTTATCAGAGAGAGAATGGGAATTATCAATATTGATCTCAAGTTCCATTTAGGTGTAGAATTGGTTGTTTCATATGTATTTGAAGATGGATTGATTTTTGGATTTACACATTATATATATGTTATAAAGCTTCCATTGTGTATAGATACAACATGGATGGAGATTGTAATTTTATTTTATTATACCCTTTGAATCTATCTCAGATCATATTCAATTCATCTTCATGTATTAATTAATTGAGGCACATAAATTTCAACTCTCTCAATATATGCACCTTTACTTTGTGTGATGGATACTATAGTCTTTGTATTTTTATAGTCCCTGAAATTTGAATGGTTGGAAATGTAACAAAAAGGAAAAGATGTGTGTATCACATGTTGTCTGTCTCATTTCCACCCGAAATTAAACACTTTAGAACAAGAGAGTCAAGAGAGGAAAACTTAATGTTAAACAGAATGAAGACTTTTTTTTTTAACCTAACACGGATCCTTTACGGGAAGCAATATGTTTCAACAGTCTAATAAAAATTTTATAAGTTGTAAAATATTTTTCTTTCGAATATTTAACACATCTGTATACCCTTGGTTGGATCCAATCCGGGTTAAACGGGTTTGGGCCTCTAAGACCTATTCCGTAACAAAATGAAATAAAAAGGAAAAGATGTGTGCATCACATGTTGTATGTCTCATTTCCACCTGAAATTAAACATCTTAGAACAAGCTAGTCAAGAAAGGAAAACTCAGAGCATGTTTGATTCACTACTGTCTTTTAGTTTTTGAAAATTATTTTACAAAAATGTTTTTTATAAATGAAATAATTTATTTACAGAATTTCTAATACAAAAACAGAAAAATTAAAATATAGTTTTTCAAAACACCTAAAATTAATTTCAGAATTTTAGTTTTTAAAATTAAAAAATAGTCATACTTTTCAAAACTGTTTTTAAACTGTTTGTCAAACAAGTTTTTCAATTTTATGTTTTTATATAAAAACAGAAAACAATTTTTAAAAACGGTAAACTAACACTTAATGCTATATATACAGAATGGAGAGTGGAGACTTTTTTTTTCAAGACCATATGTATTCTCCATGAGAGGCAATTATGTTTGAGGCTGATAGGATCCCTATGGATGAGAAAAATTGTCCCTCCGAGTATTTAACACAACTGCATACTGGGAGCTCGAACTAGAGAACATTAATTAAACTAGAACATACGTGCTCAGTGGTAAACTGCATTGAGACTTTGAAACTTAAAGAATGAGGCAAAAATGAGTGGATACTGTTATACTAAAAGACAATTACTTGTGGAGACTAACACAAAAAAATGCTATAAAACTGTGAAAATGACCCATTTAGTTTTAATTTGAAAGTGAAAAAAAGAAAAAGTTTCTAACCATAAATTAAAAGGAGAGACAAACTGAAGTCAAACTTCTTAAAACCTTAACGAAAACGTTGCCCATTTACTTGTGCAATAAAATTGTCCATGGAAAATCGAAAGATCCAAAATATAGTTTAGTCAAGAGGTGAAGTTAGTATGATGTTTATTATAACTATAACGTGTTGATACTTCTATCTACCATTTGGTAAAAAGACGAGGTTTTGTTATCCGTTAGGTAAGACTATTGCTATTCATTTTGATCCTACAAGCAAGGAACAAAAATAAACAATTCATAAATCACATTACTTTACTTCCTCCACGTACCCAATGGCTATATATAATTTTGTTTTAATTCTTATAATCTCATTATTAATTATTTAATTAAATGCAAATACCATTACTATATTGCTACAAAAAAAAATATCATTACTATATATAATGCAACTCTGATTATTATTTATCTTTTTTATTTTAAAATTAAAAGTAAAAATGCAATAACATAGTACACATCAGAAAAGTAGCATATATAAGCAAAAAATATATGATTTGACCATTACCTCTATTACGAATCAATGGATATATGTGTCGATCACAAAATGAATTGCAGGTTCATATATGCAGCAAACTGGACAACCTGATTGGTATTTTGTTGGAAAACATGACAATCCCTCCAACCGCCCAAAGAAATAAGTGTAGAAGAGTTTATTTGTTTTAACTGAATTGTTATTTCCATCTCTCTTTTATTTTGTTTCTTACACTAAAATTTCTTAATTTTCAAAACTTACACAATTTTTTTACTATGTCATAAATATGTTATACATAAATTTAATTTTTTATGATACACTTAATAATATAACATTGACAAAATATCCTAATTATATATTTTGACTCATTAGTCAAAACTCAAAACATCTTATATTTCTACTCTAAAAAAAAATATTATATTTCTTAAAATTTATTCAATTTCTCTGATATTTTATAAATACATTACAATTAAACATCCTCTACCATAGTAACAATTTTTCAAATTATTAAATACTTCAATAAAAAATCAAAATCACGTTAAAATATCACGAAAGAATGTATTACAGTTTCATTTTTTTAAAAAAAGGGTATATTTCTTTAATTACATTAACGAAATAAACCCTTATTATTTTTCATAAAAATAATTTTATTTTTATTTCATCACTCTTCAAGCATTTATATTCATGTTTTAAAAACATTATAGAAATAAAACCTTATATACTTTTCAAAATAATATTTTTACTTTTTATATTTTCTTTTTAGCATTTTTACTAATATGTTTATAAGAAAATTAAATTTTATTACATTTATCAGTTAATTCTTGAGAAATTAATCCCGATAAAAAAGTTTTGATATATCTTTATTAGTAATTCCTCTGATTAAGTTTTATTAAATTATTATCATAATTAATGGTGTTACTACATCATTTATTGAGTTTATTAATATATGAAATATTATATTTATTAAATAATGCAGTAATATATCATTAAATGATAATGTAAAAATATTTTATATTAATGGTTACACATATTAAATATTATTTTTTTCATTTTAAACTTTTACCCCAACAAAGAAGATTCAATTTTAATATTATTATAAAGTATAGGGAAGTTTATGTAAGGTTTAGTGAGGCAAAATTTGTAATAAGAATATTTTGTCAATTTCACACAAAAGATAATAGATGACCATTTACTAACAATTATAAGAAAATGGATTTAATTGTAGTGTATTTATGAAATAAGAGGAGTTCTATATAACTTTTAGGAATAAGAAAAAAATTGTGAAAAGATACAAAATTGAAGTAAAGTTAAAGTAATTTCTTTTAAAAATAAATTAAATTTTCATTAGAATAAGTTCTTATATATATTTGTCACAACTTAATGGATTTTTTATTCAAGACAATTAGAAAGAATCCAAGTAAAAAAAATAAGGAATTACTTTATTACCACTTCAAATGATAAAGTAGTTAGAAGGTGACGGATTTTCTTAAAAAGATTCTAACTTTTACTATTTACATATTTGAACATGAAACATTAGAACATGATTAATGGAGTTCAACCACTACACCATACATTTATTTCACTATACAAAAGAAAATTTTATTATATACTAGTATATTAACGGATAAAACTACTTGTCATATATTTTTTGAGTGTCCTTTTGCATAACAAATTTGGATGAGGGTTCTGAAGTGGTGTGGTTTTTTTTTCTCTGTTCATCACAATAACTTTCTTGCCCACTTTAAACAGTTATTAGGCCTTTTAAATTGTAATTCTAAGAATAGGTATCAGTGGTCTGGGATATGGCTAGCGATCTTATGGAGTCTCTGGCGGGCAAGGAATGAAGTTGTTTTTTCCAATAAATTTATTTTACCACTAGACCTATTTGATCTGGTAAAAGTTCGCTCCTGGAAATGGTTGAAAGCTAAAGATAATGGTTTCTTTTATCAGTTTTCTTGTTGGTCAGAGCAACCCATTACATGCCTCAGCACTGTTTGCTGTTAAGCTATATTTTGTTGAATCTGTTGAGGTTTCTATTGCTTTGTACTGGTGTTTACTGATGTTTTTGCCGGTTTTTGTTGCTGCTAGTCCATGTGAGTCCTGGTGCTTTTGAGGGAAATATTTCTTAAATGGGAGCGACTATGTTTATTGCCATATGGTGATTTCTTTTGTAATCTTCGGTATGTCTTTACTTCTTGGCTCTGTTTTCTTTTGTACGATTAGTCCCATTTGTTCTAGTGGTTTGTGGGCCATTCTTTTGGTGGGGATTTATGTTGTGAGCAGATGTTTTGTTTTTATTTTTTCTTTGTTTTCTAGGTTGTATTTTTGTATTGGGTTGGAGTACCCCTTGTACTCCCTTTAACATAATTCTTTGCTTATCGAAAAAAAACAGATAAATGTATATGTTTATTTAATTAAAATAAAAATTATAATAAATTAATATATTTGAAACTAAAAAAATTAAAATAGCATAATTTGTGACAATTTTTTAATTTTAAATTCTCATAGTATATTATATTTTATTATTAAAATATAATTTATATGGTAATAGGATATAATAAAGAAAATTAAAACCCTAAAGATAAGAATATATATTTATATATTAAAAAAAGTTTGAAATAGAAAATAATAGAATAAGATTTTAAATCTTAATAAATTTCAAAATTTAAGATTAATATTTATTAGCATTTAAAAATTCAAATTGGAAGAGAGAGAAAATTAGTATTAATGATTGATAGGGAGAATCTCACTCTCACAAGTGTGAGTGAAATTTGTGACACCCTTCTACCCCAATCTCTTATACATTCATCAAATTGAAATATTTAGGAAAAATTACGGACCACTCCGGGTAAAAAGGTTCACATCTCTTTCTAGCAAAACGTCCTTGATTCAAAATCAACTGAATTAAAATAGAAATTAAAGTCAACTGTTTTCAGAATCATTAAAACATCAAAATCTAAAATGTCAACATCAAAATATCCTTATTGGCCATGTAAGACACTTAAAATAATTTTCATAATCTCCTCTTAATTACATAAAAATAAAACCCTATTATTAAGCCCTGATGTCACCAGTATCAGAGCGACACCCCTTTGATTCAATACTTGGCACCTGACGTGCCATCATCATCGTCTGTAAATTAACCACAGAGAAAACGGTGAGGAAAAGAATATCAACTCATACATGCACACAGAAGGCTACCCTATCCTCACCCACATATAATCATAATCATCATCAAATAATATCATACTCATATCATCTACCACTCTTATTAGCAAATATATTATCTCATCACCAGTTTATAAGTTACACTCGCAAATCATAAAGGAAACACATTCTCTACACTCATCATATAATACTCATATCATCATATCACATTTCAATATACAATATAGATTCACCCTACGATCATGCACACCAAAACTCATCCCAAGGATCATGACTCGGAACTCCGCACAATGGGCGCACCTCATCAATCTCCCTAGTTGTTACCAATGATGACCCTACCTTTAAATGCCCTCTCTTGGCCTATAGGTTGCACAAAACCCCTCTCTTGGGCTCGTGCAGAGACATCCGCCCCGCAATGATGGCCCTACCATTAAATGCCCTCTCTTGGCCGATAGGTTGCACAAACCCCTCTCTTGAGCTCGTGCATAGAATGTCCCCATCATGGTCACTGCACCCCCTCAATGGGCCCGTGCAGTTCATTTCCTGAGTTGCACCCCCTCAATGGGCCCGTGCATCTCAGTCACCACACTTCATATGATCAATGCACAATCATCACCATAACACACCCCATATGCTCAATGCATAATCATCATCATAACACACCTCATATGCTCAATGCATCAATATATCATCATCATACATCTCATACATCATATGCTCAATGCATTATCATCATACATTCACACCTCATATGCTTATTACTTCATCATCATAAATCACAGTATTATAAACATCTAACATCACATGGGATATTCATATCATCATATTCATACCACAATCAACACACTTTAAACATCTAATTACATCTCTCAATTCCACAAAATAACACTTATATTAAATACATATCAACCTCAATTTCATGTGTTAAGGAAAACCATCCTCACTCTGAAAAGAACTCATCAAAATTACATCAAAAACAGAAATCTGCGAGTTGCGCTTCACTTGCGCTGCAGTGCAGTTTCTAGAGAGCCACGCTTCACTTGCCCTGCAGCGCAAGTGTCGCAGAACGCGACTGTACTGCGTTTTTGCCCCTTTTGGCCCCCTTCTTCAATCCCTACTCAATCCTCACCGTTTATACTTCAATCCAACACGTTTTTATCAAACAAATTCAATGAAATAATCAATCTTTAACACGATTTATCACATTTAATCAATTATGGCTTCCTCATCACTAAACCCTTATTTATCCCATTTTCGCTATTCTCGCTATCCTCATTCAACTCATCAAGATTAATCAAGATTAACACGTTTAAACATCTAAGCACACAGATTTTCATCATCCAACACATAAAGCACATAACCAAATTCGAATTTAAAAGCCTTAGATGAGTCTTATGGTTGCCCACCACTACCAAGCACTCCCACATACACATACAAGCAGCACCCTTTCCCCCACCGTACCTTAGAGTTCACGATTAGAAGACAAATAGTAGCACTCCACTCCCTTGATGATCTACTCTGCTACACCTTCCCCTTGTGAAGTTGTTTCTCTCCTCCTAGGGTCTGGTTATTTGACGTTTGAAAGCTAATAGGGTGAAATAGATAACCCTCCCTCTATTTAAATATCTAACTGAGTTGGGCCTACTCCTACCCACCCATTACTCTTTTTAATTAAATAATATCTTTTTCTGAAACATAATAATATAATGATATTATTATTATTTTCTTCATAAATCTTATTTTATTTTATTTATTCATTAGGAATTATTAGGATATTATAGAGTCCTTATCCATCTACATTCAAATTTAAATTCAAATCTTATAATTAAATCTTATCCTAAATTTGTACTGATTCTTATCTTTAATCCTTGTGATCTCATTGTTCCTATTTTAAAATTTGATCTTAATTTAAAATACTAATTCATATCTCTCTCCTAAGATTGTCCTTATTAATCCTGGTATTATTATATTATAATAATTACTATATTTATAACAATTAATGTTAATTGCAATCTTCTGATTTATCTCTTAATAATTTTATTTGTCCTACAAATTTTAGGATGTTACAAAATTCACCATCCAATAAGAAAAAGAGAGAGAATGTCAACAATCATTGAGAGGGAGAGAGGCAGAGTATAGGGTGAGTGAGTATCTTATTCTCCAAGATGAGATCTCAAAATTATTATAATATAAAAAGTTGATTAATTACTTTACTGAGAAATAATAAGTTAATATAATATTAAAACATTTAATATCATACAACAAATATTTCAATAAATTAATGTAATATTAATTTTTAAAATTTTTTATGAATATATGTTATGTATAATATTGTTAACTTGAATACATTGTCATGTTACTTTATTATAAAAAAATTACTTTATCAGTATGTTCTTTTATTTAAAATATTTTATAAATTTTGAGATGTATATTTAATTAATATTTATTCAAATGATTCAATTAATAATTCAGTGATTTGACGACTAATGATCGTGACTCATTAACTTGACATAATTTATCATTATTTGAATTTCATAACATTGGTTATAGTTATTGATTTAAAAATTATAGAAATATCTCCCTAATGAATACTCCAAAAATTCCATTTAAAAAATTAAGTACTAAAAATAATTTATTGGACAATACATATCATATAATATATTAATAACTTAATTTTTTTTAATAAATATTTTCTATTTTTAATTCCTCTATTAATTATAATAATATTCTTATGAATTAGCATTAGAGAAAAAAAAACACTTGCTCATTGTTTAAACAAAAAAAAAACTCTACAAATGTTTTTTATTTTTTGACGAGAGTTCACTTAAGCTCTTATTTTTTATTTAGAATAACAAATCTATTCCCTACATGTCACACAGCAAAACAGTCACAACTCGCAGATATTAAAGTCCCATAGCATCACTTTCTTTATTATGAAGGTAAATATGATTGGTCAAGAAACGTTAGATTTTTTTTTTTATACTCTTGTTCAATGTTATAAAACTCGGACCGGTTATCGACTCGGTCGAGATACTGGGTTAATGGGTCACTGGTTTAACCGGTGAGTCACTGGTTGAACCGGTGAGTCACTGGTTGAACCGGTATATATAATTTTTATATTAAAATTTTTTAAATTTATAAAAAAATAAGATAAAATAATAAAAAAAGGTGAAATATTTTTTTAATAAAAAGGAAATAATTTTAACATGATATTCATATAGTTAAATTTAAAATTAATTAAAACAAAAACATTATTTAATATATTTTATATTTTAAAGTATCATATTATGAAAGTTTTAAATTTTAAATAGAACGTGAACAATTAAAAAAAGAGAATTTAGCGTGTAGGGGTGTTGCTTCAGAGGTCTTTATAATATATATATATATATATATAGCGTGTAGTGGTGTCTTTATATTATATATATAATATAATTGTCATAATTAAACAAGAAGCATGACAGGGTGGTTCAGAGGTGTGGCAGTGTTGTCTTGTCCGCCTCGGTATATGAGCTAGAAACCTCCACCAGCTTCTTTGCGAAGTTTTAATTCAATTCACATATGACCGAGCTGTTGAGAGCTTCATCCGCTCCGGTTTTTAACGAGTTTGTCCGGTTCTGACCGGTTTAATAGCAAAATATCCGAGTTATTTATACAAACGATCTGATTCTCTAACCGGACCGGTCATGGGTCCGGGTTCCGGTCCAACCGGTTGAACCGATCGGGCCGATCCGGGTTTACTAACACTGCTCTTGTCCATATACTTGTTAATTATGAAATAAGTTTTATGCAAATCACATTAAATAAGTTTGACTCACTTTTTATCGTTATATAGGACATATTTGATAAAATTAACTAATTGATAAGTGATAAGATATTTCATTAGCTGAATAACTTCTAATTTATAAGTTTTCTTATATATTAAATTATAAGTATTTGATAAACTAATTTTTTTTTATGTGGCTAATAAATATAAAATGATATAAAACAACATATGTATAAAAAAAATTTAGACAAAAATATATTATTAAATATTAAAATGAAATAATTAAACTAAATAGTGTAATATAAAAATAATTTCAAAAAATATTTAAAATTAATAATCAAAATAATTCACTAAATATTTAAATTACTTACATTATATTATATATATATATATACATCATGAAAGTTTATTTTAATTTGATATTTTAATAAATTAAAATTAATTTAGACATGATATATGATCAAATGATAATGGTTTTTTTTTATAATAAGAGGATAATGGGTTCAAGGTTTTTATGGTAATCTTGGTCAAATGATATATGATCAAATGATAGTGGTCTCATCCTATAAGAGAAAGAACAAGAATTCTGCTAGACTGAAGCATATTATTTTATTGATACTAACATTCTTTAAATACAAACAAAGTCATAACTGAAAAATGCTAAAAAATTTCTCAAAATAAAACTGAAACAGAATAATAACAACTCATAATTTCTTATTCTAGTAACTGCCCATAATTGCAGAAAATCCACAATTATAACTGACAAAACTTTAATAGTTGATACTGATGCATATTCTCAGCACTCCTCCTTGCATCAGTAACTTCAAACTCCAAGTTTCTCCCTTAAGCTTTCAAACCTTGCTCTAGGTAATGGTTTTGTAAAGATGTCCGCCAATTGATCTTCCGTTGTTGAGTGTTGCAGTAAACTTTCTCCTTTCTGTTGAACTTCCCTGAGAAAATAAAACTTAACATTAAAGTGCTTAGTCTTTCCATGAAAAACTGGGTTGGTGGAAATCGAAATTGCTTCTTGGTTGTCCACATAAATCTTTGTGCTTTCTTTCTGTTCAAGTTGTAAATCAATTAGTAACTTCCTAATTCATAAAGCTTGATTAACTGCTGCAACTGCTGCAATAAACTTTGCTTCCGTTGTAGATTGAGCTATAGTTTCCTGCTTCTTTGAACTCCAGCAAAAGATTCTTGAACCAAGTGAAAAACAGTAACCCGAAGTGCTCTTCATATCATCAACAGAGCCAGCCCAATCACTATCAGAAAAACCATGAAAGTTAAAATCTCGATTCTTCTGGAACATGACACCATAACTAGCAGTTACATACAATGTTATAAAACTCGGACCGGTCATCGACTCGGTCGAGATACTGGGTTAATGGGTCACTGGTTCAACCGGTGAGTCACTGGTTGAACCGGTATATATAATTTTTATATTAAAAATTTTTAGATTTATAAAAAAAATAAGATAAAATAATAAGAAAAAGGTAAAATATTCTTTTAATAAAAAGGAAATAATTTTAACATGATATTCATATAGTTAAATTTAAAATTAATTAAAACAAAAATATTATTTAATATATTTTATATTTTAAAGTATCATATGATGAAAGTTTTAAATTTTAAATAGAACGTGAACAATTAAAAAAAGAGAATTTAGCGTGTAGGGGTGTTGCTTCAGAGGTCTTTATAATATATATATATATATAGAGTGTGTAGTGGTGTCTTTATATTATATATATATATATATATATATATATATATATATATATAATATAATTGTCATAATTAAACAAGAAGCATGGCAAGGTGGTTCAGAGGTGCGGCAGTGTTGTCTTGTCCGCCTCGGTATATGAGTTAGAAACCTCCACCAGCTTCTTTGCGAAGTTTTAATTAAATTTACATATGACCGAGCCGTTGAGAGCTTCATCCGCTCCGGTTTTTAACGAGTTTGTCCGATTCTGACCGGTTTAATAGCAAAATATCTGAGTTATTTACACAAACGATCTGATTCTCTAACCGAACCGGTCATGGGTCCGGGTTCCGGTCCAACCGATTGAACCGGCCGGGCCGGTCCGGGTTTACTAACACTGCTCTTGTCCATATACTTGTTATTTATGAAATAAGTTTTATGCAAATCACATTAAATAAGTTTGACTCACTTTTTTATCATTATATAGGACATGTTTGATAAAATTAACTAATTGATAAGTGATAAGATATTTCATTAGCTGAATAACTTCTAATTTATAAGTTTGCTTATATATTAAATTATAAGTATTTGATAAACTAATTTTTTATGTGGCTAATAAATATAAAATGATATAAAACAACATATGTATAAAAAAAATTTAGACAAAAATATATTATTAAAAATTAAAATGAAATAATTAAACTAAATAGTGTAATATAAAAATAATTTCAAAAAATATTTAAAATTAATAATCAAAATAATTCACTAAATATTTAAATTACTTACATTATATTTTATATATATATATATCATGAAAGTTTATTTTAATTTGATATTTTAATAAATTAAAATTAATTTAGACATGATATATGATCAAATGATAATGGTTTTTTTTTTATATAATAAGAGGATAATGGGTTCAAGGTTTCTATGGTAATCTTGGTCAAATGATATATGATCAAATGATAGTGGTCTCATCCTATAAGAGAAAGAACAAGAATTCTGCTAGACTGAAGCATATTATTCTATTGATACTAACAATCTTTAAATTCAAACAAAGTCATAACTGAAAAATGCTAAAAATTTTCTCAAAATAAAACTGAAACAGAATAATAACAACTCATAATTTCTTATTCTAGTAACTGCCCATAATTGCAGAAAATCCACAATTGTAACTGACAAAACTTTAATAGTAGATACTGATGCATATTCTCAGCACTCCTCCTTACATCAGTAACTTCAAACTCCAAGTTTCTCCCTTAAGCTTTCAAACCTTGCTCAAGGTAATGGTTTTGTAAAGATGTCCGCCAATTGATCTTCCGTTGTTGAGTGTTGCAGTAAAATTTCTCCTTTCTGTTGAACTTTCCTGAGAAAATAAAACTTAACATTAAAGTGCTTAGTCTTTCCATGAAAAACTGGGTTGGTGGAAATCGAAATTGCTGCTTGGTTGTCCACATAAATCTTCGTGCTTTCTTTCTGTTCAAGCTGTAAATCAATTAGTAACTTCCAAATCCATAAAGCTTGATTAACTGCTGCAACTGCTGCAATAAACTTTGCTTCCGTTGTAGATTGAGCTATAGTTTCCTGCTACTTTGAACTCCAGCAAAAGATTCGTGAACAAGTGAAAAACAGTAACCCGAAGTGCTCTTCATATCATCAACAGAGCCAACCCAATCTGTAGAAACACAGGGAAACACTAGAAGGGGGGTTGAATAGTGTTTCTTAATAATTTATGGAAGCTTTTTGCAAACAGCTAAGTTTAGAAAAGTTTCAGACAGGTTTAAGAGGCTGTCTGAAGTTTCTTAAGAAGGCTTCTAAAAAGATCTTTTAAAAGGTTTCTTGCTTTTAAAATTATCAGAACAGTTTTCAACACCCTTAGATTAGTATAAATAAATTGACAAGAGATTAGGGAAGGAAAACTTAGCCAAGGAAATTATCCTGGTTCACTTACTACCACTGTGAGCTACGTCCAGTCCCAATGCCAACTAGCACTTGGATTTTCTCTTAATCTTAACCAAGATTACAAGTATTCTTTTACAGTCAAGCCTCTTCAGGCTCTACAACCAAGTATTCTTTTACAGACAAGCCTCTTCAGGCTCAATAACCAAGATTTTTCAAAGAGATATGTCTAAGCTTTTAAACTACACAAGTTTGAAGCTTAAACCGAGACAATGTACAATAAACTAAGGTATGCTCAGGATATACAAATGATGTACAATGAAAATAATAACAGAGTGTTTTTACTGAATAAAAACTTGCAGCGTGATTTTTCTCTTAGACTTTCTTGTATATGGAATCACTAACTGTTGATGGTCTTCATGAGAGGGTATTTATAACCAATCTTCAATCCGTTGAAATACTACCATTTAGAGATAGCATTAATTGCTATTTAATCCGTTGTGAGACATGCTTCTAAGAGATCTGATATTTCTGACACAGTACAAGGTTGCTGCTGACAAAAAGAAAGAAAAAGTTGCCACTGTTGTTGCTGCAAAGACTGCGTTGCAGGGATTTCCTCAGTGGTGTATGAAATTCAAATATACCAGGAAAGGTCTCTGTGTCCCTTGCCATAAATATTCTTGAAAAGGTTTGTGCAGCAGAGAACGCTTGACTCAACAGAATTTCAGAGATGTCTTCACACACTTCAGCAAAGAGTGCCACGTCATAAATGAGACTTCAGACGACTTCAATACTTCAGACGGGTTGCGCACTTCAGATGGTTTCAACACTTTAGACAGGTTGAACCTTCAGAAGGCTTAACACTTCAGATAGGTTGAAAGCACTTCAGACAGTCTTTATATAAGTTTAGCATGGCTTGCTGAAATCATAGATAAGTCATTAAACATTTATGTATCTATGATAAGTATTTTAATCCAAATTTGTTAAGCATTAAAACTTGGGAAGTGAGCTATCTTAAAACATCATAATTTACCTTATGATATTTTTGAGACTCAACACAATCACTATCAGAAAAACCATGAAAGTTAAAATCTCGATTCTTCTGGAACATGACACCATAACTAGCAGTTACATACAATGTTATAAAACTCGGATCGGTCATCGACTCGGTCGAGATACTGGGTTAATGGGTCACTGGTTCAACCGGTGAGTCACTGGTTGAACCGATATATATAATTTTTATATTAAAATTTTTTAGATATATAAAAAAAAATAAGATAAAATAATAAGAAAAAGGTAAAATATTCTTTTAATAAAAAGGAAATAATTTTAACATGATATTCATATAGTTAAACTTAAAATTAATTAAAACAAAAACATTATTTAATATATTTTATATTTTAAGTATCATATTATGAAAGTTTTAAATTTTAAATAGAACGTGAACAATTAAAAAAAGAGAATTTAGCGTGTTGGGGTGTTGCTTCAGAGGTCTTTATAATATATATATATATAGCGTGTAGTGGTGTCTTTATATTATATATATAATATAATTGTCATAATTAAACAAGAAGCATGGCAGGGTGGTTCAGAGGTGCGGCAGTGTTGTCTTGTCCACCTCGGTATATGAGTTAGAAACCTCCACCGGCTTCTTTGCAAAGTTTTAATTCAATTCACATATGACCGAGCTGTTGAGAGCTTCATCCGCTCCGGTTTTTAACGAGTTTGTCCGGTTCTGACCGGTTTAATAGCAAAATATCCGAGTTATTTACACAAACGATCTGATTCTCTAACCGGATCGGTCATGGGTCCGGGTTTACTAACACTGGTTACATATCTCAAGACCCTCTTTGCTGCCTTAAAATGCTCTTCACTAGAACAATGTAAGAATCTAGAAAGAACATTAACAACTTGCAAAATGTTAGGCCTAGTGGATGTAAGATACATCAAACATCCAATTAAGCTCCTATGAACAACCTCTTCTACTTTTCCCGACCCATCTTCTTTGCTAACCTTCTCTTTTTGATTCATAGGAGTACTCATAGACTTGCATCTGCTCATATTAAACTTCTTCAAAATCTCTTCAGCATATTTTCTTTGACAAATAAAGATTCCTGAATCTGTTTGCTTGATCTCTATTCCCAAGAAGTATGACATTTGACCAAGATCAATCATCTCAAAGTTATTCAACATTTCAGTTTTGAACTGATTAATGAGCTTAACATCACTTCCTGTAACCAAAAGATCATCAACATACAAAGATAAAATCAGAATGTCAATGTCAGTTTGCATAATATAAAGTGTTGATTCACTAAGACTCTTAGTGAAACCAAGACTCAGCAAATATTGATTTATTCTGCTGTACCAGGCCCTGGGAGCCCGCTTTAGGCCATACAAAGGCTTTTTTAACAAATAAACCTTGTCTTCATGGCCTTTCACAACAAATCATTCTGGTTGCTCAACATAGATTTCCTCATGTAGAAAGCCATTAAGAAATGCTGATTTGACATCCAATTGAAACACTTTCCAGTCCTTTTGAGCAGCAATGGCCAAAAGCATTCGAATAGTATCAAGGCAAGCTACAGGAGCAAATGTTTTTGAAAAATCAACTCCATACACTTGAGCATATCCTTTTACCACCAATCTGGCCTTATGATTGTTGATAGATCCTTCTGCATTTAATTTTGTCCTAAATACCCACTTCACTCCAATGACATTCTTGTGTTGAGGCCTTGGAACTAACCGCCATGTCTGATTTCTTTTAATCATACTAAGCTCCTCCTTCATTGCATCCATCCATTTTGAGTCTTCTTGAACTTCTTTGAAACTACTAGGCTCTAGCATAGCAACATTGCAACTATCATAAATATCAGAAAAGAGCCTTGTACCTCTAACAGGTTCATCATCAAAGATGTCATTGTTTAAAGAAGAAACATCTTTTCTTTGGAATTGTATTTCAGAAAAACTTTCAAGATCTTTACCCTTCTGTATGCTTTGTTTTTCTTATCCCCAATTCCATTCATGATCCTCCTCAAAGTGCACATCCCTACTTACAAGTATTTTTCCAGACTTTGGCTGAAAAATCTTATAAGCCTTCGCAGTCTTTCTATAGCCAACAAATATTCCAAGCTTAGCCTTTTTATCAAGCTTATCATGTTTCACCTGCGGTATGTGAGTAAAGCATACACATCCAAAAACTTTTAAATTAGACAACAAAGGTTTAAATCCATACCAAACTTCGAATGGAGTTTTTCCTTTGATAGCTTTTGTGGCTAATCTATTAAGCAAAAAAACTGCAGTATTTGCAGCTTCGGCCCAAAATTTCTTGGGAAGGTTTTTCTCATATAGCAAACAGCGAGCCATCTCCATCACAGTTCTATTTTTTCTTTCACTGGCCCCATTTTGTTGTGGAGTATATGGAGTAGTAAGCTGATGTTCGATTCCTGCGCCTCACAAAACAGATTGAATTTTTCTGATGTATATTCAGTCCCATTATCTATCCTTAGAATCTGAATCTTTAGCTCATATTGATTCTCTATCCAGCTCTTAAACTTCCAGAATATTCCAGCAACATCTGACTTAAATTTCATAAAGTAAATCCAACACATTCTAGAGAAATCATCAATGAAAAGTACATAATACTTACTTCCATTCAATGATGTTTCACTCAAGGGCCCTCCAATATCACTATGGATCAGCTGCAGTTTACTTGTTTCTCTCCAAGCAGATTGTTGGAATGGCAATCTAGTTTGTTTCCCAAATTGACAAGCTGCACAAATTTTCATATTTTCCTCCAATGATGGTACACCTTTTGCCATATTATTTTTCTCTAACAAACGCAAAGCTGTATGGTTGAAATGACCCAACCTCTTGTGCCAAAGTTCAGTAAGAGAACTTGAGCTCACAGCAGCAACTTCCTGAGTTTGCATCAAGTCTAGTGAAAAACTTTTGCCTTTCATTTGTATCTTGAACAAATCCTTTCCATCAGCAGTTTGAATCAAACACATCTTGTCCTCAAAGATCAACCTGTACCCTTTCTCAAGCAATTGTCCAACACTCAACAAATTTTGAGTAATATTAGGAACATACAAAACATAATGGATAATTTTTGTTCCAGTGTCAGTCTCAATTGCAATAGGACCTTTACATTTAACATCAATGAACTCACCATTTCCAATTCTGACTTTTGAGACAACATCCTTGTTGATCTCTTTAAAAAGCTCAATATCATAAGTCATATGATTGGTGCAGCCACTATTAATCAACCAGCTCTCACTTGCATTAGAAGTTGTTGGATACGTTGCCACAAACAACTGGTCATCCTCTTGATCTGCAATCTGAGCTTGGTCTTGCTTTTTCTGCTCTTGAAATGTGCAAAATTTTGTAATATGACCAAGTTGGTTGCATTTGTGGCACTTCACATCGGGCCTCCTCCAGCACTTAAAAGATGCATGACCTTTCTTTCCACAATGTTGACATGGTGGATAGCTTGATTTTCCTCCTAAATCTGCCTTACTGCTTTCATGATCTTTCTTCCATTTCTTCTTTCCCTTTGCTCTCTAGTTGAGTTGCAACTTTGCCTGCAAAGCCCCTTCAATTGTGCCTTCTTGTCTCATGAGTCTTCTATGCTCTTGAGCTTTTAAAGCACTTAACAGCTCCGCCAAGGTAATGGTTGACATATCTCTAGAGTTCTCCAAAGAAGAAATTGTGGTCTCAAACCTTTCCGGTAGAGTGACCAGAATCTTTTGAACAATCCTGGAGTCTTTAAATTCTTGACCGAGTAGTCTAACTCGATTGGCAATGCAAAGAAGTTTATCAGAATACTCCTTCACCATTTCTGATTCCTTCATCCTTTGCATTTCAAACTCCCTAATTAAATTCAACACCTTCATCCCTTTGATCTTCTCATTGTCTTCATATTCTTGCTCGAGAAAATCCCAGATCTCCTTGGCTAATTTAAGCGTCACGATTCTGGTGAAAATTTCCAGTGATACAGCAGTAAACAAGTATGCCTTCGCCTTCGATTTTCTTTGCTTCTTCTCCTTATGGTTTTTATTTGTGCCATTGTTGGGTTGTCTGATAAAGGAGGTACTGCATAATCCTCCTCAACAGCTTCCCAAAGGTCTGCAGCTTCTAGGTAGGACTCCATTCTAATTGACCAAATCTCATAATTCTCTCCATTGAAAATTGGTGGTGCAACAACTGGAAAAGTGTTTTCAGTTTGAATATTTTGAATTTGGTGCAGGCCCTCAATCTCACAGTCCCTCAAGAAAAAGCTTTGATACCAATTGTAAGAAAAAGAACAAGAATTTTGCTAGACTGAAGCATATTATTTTATTGATACTAACATTCTTTAAATACAAACAAAGTCATAACTGAAAAATGCTAAAAATTCTCTCAAAATAAAACTGAATCAGAACAATAACAACTCATAATTTCTTATTCTAGTAACTGCCCATAATAGCAGAAAATCCACAATTGTAACTGACAAAACTTTAATAGTAGATACTGATGCATATTCTCAGCACATCCGCAAGTCTGATGGTTCATGGGTTCAAGGTTTCTATGGTAATCTTGGTTAGGCAGATATCATTGAAACTGAATTGACAGCCATTTGGTTTGGGTTACGCATGTGCATGGATTTGGGTCTTTCGGCGGTTCACTGTCAATCCGATTCTCTCACAGTTGTCCATTGGATCCATCACGGAGTTCCTTCCTCTCATCGCTTTGCGAATCTCATTTTGGAAATCCATCGTCTACTATCGCTTCATTGGGACGTCTCTGTGCGGCATGTTTTCAGACAAGGCAATCAGTATGCAGACTTTTTAGCCAAGTTAGGACTTTCCTGTATTGATAGGTTGAAAGTCTTTAAGGTTCCTCCTGATGGGCTCTCGCATCTCCTTCTTGCGGATGCGTCTGGAGAGCTTTTTATTCGTCCTTAGTCTTTTGTCTCTTTCTTTTTTTTCTTTGTTTTAGCAGCAACGTTACAAAAAAAATACTTCCTTAGTGTGATGTACAATATGTTTCTATTTATTTTTTCAAAAGGATAAAAAGTAATTAAGGATAAAATAAGAAGTGTATTAAAGATAAAAATATAAGAAAAATAAATAAGTTAGAAGTTAGAAATTAACTAAATTAACTTGTAGATTATAACTTAAAAGCTATTAAAACGGGGTCGTTTACTAATTTGAGAAAATATTTTTTTATTTCCTATTTTTTAGTTTTAATTATCAAAATATTTTCAGTTTTGGTTATAAAAACACCATTTTATTTCATGTTTTCAAAGTTTTGTACATGAAACAGTGAAAAATAACTTTGTATTGGTTTTTCTGTTTTTTTATACAAACTCTTACAGTTGGAATAAAATGAAAATAAATAAACTAACATTCTTTATAATTAAAACTAAAAAACAGGAAATGAAAGTAGAAAATATTTTCTAAAAGTAAACGAACCCATACCATACACTTTTATGTTAGACAAACTAGTTTAAGCTAGTCAAATAACCTCGAAACTAGCCTATTGACCTTATCAACCATATTTGTAATAAGGGTAAAAATAACTTTTTTATTTCTATAAAATACCCGAGTTTTGATTTTCATCCCTGGAACTTTTTATATATATATATTTCATTCTTATAAAATATTTAAACTATTTTTTAGTCTCTGGCGTTGATTCTACTCTTGATTGTAGATATGTTGAACGTCCATAATAGTCACCAATACTTGAGAAGTATCCTCACACATTATTTAAGAGTGTTAATTTTCTTAAACTCATTCAGAGAGTTGAATTTCATGTCCAACTTGAAATGAATTTTTTTTTTGTACATTTTCTCTTTCCTCTATATCACAAACAATCTGAATGAGTTTAAGGAAACTAATATTATTATATAGTGTATCGGTATATTGCATGGTTCTGAATGTGATGAGCATTCAACAAACCATAATTAAGAATAGAATTAACATCAAAAACTAAAAAAATTAGATTAAATATTTTATAAGAATTAAATAAAAAGAAGAAAAAAAATCCACGAACGAAAATTAAAATTCCAATATTTTACAAGGAAAAAAAGTTATTTTTTCCTTGTAATAATAAATAATGTGATCAAAAGGATGTGTCTGAAGAAATTGTGTTGTCAACATTCCTCTTTACTCCCCTAATTAGAACTTAGAAGCTTCTGGATGTACTGAGAAACAGCATTAGATTGCGTTCTCTAGGCCTCCAATATAGCGTCAAAGGGACTGAAAATACCAAGTTACACAAATTTCTAATCCCAAAGAGGATTTTTCATGAAAAATGGGAGGAATTTTAAATGATATATATTGAGAGAATTTTATCATTTCTCTTCTATTTTTAACATTTTAGATTATTATTTATAATTCCTCTCATACTTACAATTCACTCAACATTTTTTATAATAATTTTGAGAATTCTAAAATTCTCCATCCAAACACACACTAAGATTTTATCAGGCCATGCACTTTAATTCCTAAGATTTCAAAACCTAACTGTTAATCTCTTACATTTGTCTTTATCATTCGTTTTAGTCCAAATAAGTAAACGGCATTAACTGAGTGTTAATAATATGTCACGTTAAGTGATACTGTAAATTCAAATTAGTCAATATAATATTAAAAATCATTTACATTAGCCCCTAAAAAATTTATAAATCATGCACTTAAGTCAAATATAAAGTGTCACTTATATTCTCTATGTAACAGCCCTACGAAACACTTCTTCAACATTAACCACTAATGGTGGGTTTGGTTTACACTGGATCCATTGGACAGAAGCTACTCTCAGTAGCGTTTGTCCAGATCCACGTTTAAAACGTGATTTTGGAATAAACCAAACGCACACTAAATCTGGATTTGGAACCATAGAATAAAAATAACATATAAAAATGTTTTCAAAAAAATCACATAAAAAAATATGGTTAACATGAATTAGTGACCAGAGCTCAAACTCGTGAATTGAACAGTATATTATCATCTTTGTTATTTGAGTCTCATTCTTCAAAATAGAATGTACTTGTAAATTTAAACAATATTAACACATTTCCCTAGCAAAGATGAATGCAATATAATTAACTACTAACTTTCATAGAAATTTATATATTTAGTATAGAAATCTAAATAACTTCCATGCCCTCTAACATTCTTTGTTTCTAATTTATTTTTCCCAGCTTGAACATATGGCATTCTTTCTCATTGACCTATGCTTAGCATTCAATCCTTCATTACTATGTGCATCAGCTCTATGTTGCACCTACTTTGCAAATAACCCCACCATGGATCCCACTGCTTCACAAGCATACATGTTATCAAGTTCCACAACTCAGACGCTTCTGCTATTTTTTTCTTTAGTTTTAAAATTTAGGGTGATACTTATTTATGCTACCTGCAATATTTGTAGGGATTGCATATATATGATATTGAAATTCCATAACCTTGTTTAGATAGAGTAATTTGAAATTACTGGATTTCATGTGTTATAATCGTAAAAGAGAGAATTTCAAATGACACATTGAAAAAGAATGAATTTAATTAGTATGCACTGACCGTGTAAATGAGTTTTACACTCACGTTTAATCATGATTCTTCATTTATATGACCTTTAAAATATTAATTAGTAAAGTCAACAAACTTACCATAAATTAAGGGTTGTGATTAACTATCAGTGTAAAACTTTTTACACTGTTAGTGCACAATACTTTTTCTCAAAAAAATTTCAACATTTCTCTTTTGTATTTAACTTTTTAGTTTATCAACTACAAATCCTCTGATATTTACAATTCATTTAACATTTCCTATCACAATTTTGGGAATTCTAAAATTCTCCATCCAAACACACCGTCACACTATCGGGATGGAAAGATTAATAGTTACATATGAAAAATACTCCAAACAGGAATTAAGTGGGGGTTGCAGTTGTGAAATCATTGGATAGGGTTCTCATGTGATTTCACTTGTGCTCGAGTTATATATTGTCAACTCTAGGAATATAGTAAGATGTAATCACATTTATAATTGCATATAAATATAAATATGCATTAAGAACATAATTAAATTAAACAAATCTCGTCATTTCATTTTAGATAGTAGATGTGCTGTGATATGTCAATAAGGAACATTATTTTAAGGTTATCCTCTTAAAACAGACACAAAACAACATCGTTTAATGTCCTCTAACATCCACTTAACGTAACACATCACTTTAGCACTCAATTAACATCATCTACCCCTTTTAGACTAACAATGAATGATAGAGACAAACATCAGAGATTAACTTCGACAAAAAAAAAACACATCTGAGATTAACACATGTTTTAAAATCTCAGGGACTAAAGTGCACAACACTATAAAGTCAGGGACTGAAGTGCTAATTTATTCCCAAGTAAAAGTCAAATATGAAGCATTGAACTTGTTATAGTATCTAAGACTAGACCTTCATTTGAATTGGGATGGAAAAAGAATACAATCCAACTTGCCACTTCTTTCGTCAAATTAATCTAGAAAGATAGGAGGGCAAGGGACAAACAAGAGCAGAAATAAAAAAGGGGTGAAATAGTTGCATTTGCATCACATACACTTTGCTACCAAAACGGAGAACCACAACCCAAAAGAATCCTAAACAATATTACAAGCCTCGTCATTCCTTAAAAATCCTATTCTGAGTGAAAAGCAAAATATCATAAAACAAACACATAAGAACAAATTGAATGTTTAATATACCTTCCAAAGTTGATTATTATTGTTCTATTTCTGATTGCTAGCACCCTTTTTCTTGAGCAGGCTTCCAAACTTGCCAAGCAAAGGTTTCTTCTTCTTCTTCAATTGTTGTTGTTGTTTTGTTGGTGAGCTCCCACCATCATCAATGTTCTCTGTTACAGATGTTCCATTTATCTTATCAAAGCTCTCACCACCTTCTATCTTTGAGTCAATTTCCTCTTCAAATGATTCAGGCTCTGCTTCTCTCTCCGGCGAGAACTCCTTTTTCTCTATCTTGCAGCTTTCCCACATTTTAAATTCAACTTCTACAGGCTCATCCTTTTCTTTGTTCTCATCTTCCTTCAGTTTTCCATTCACATCCTCAGGTTTGGGAGATTCAACTTTTTCAGCCTTTTCATTCAAGACACCTTCTTCTTGTTTGAGTCCCTCCTGGTTGACTGAAAGCTCTACCTTTGAAATGTCTTCTCCTTTATGCCCATTCTCTTCAGAAAATTCAACTACTTTAGGAAGCAAATCATAGTCCTTCTCAGTCTCACTGTCTGTAAGATCCCCATTTTCCATAGGCTGGTTTCTGGTTGTAGCTTCTTCCAGAAGCTTCGATAACTCCTCCACCTTCTTTATAGATTCAGCTTCTCTGGATTGGAGTTCATCATTTTCCTGGAAAATACTCTGCAACTCATTTTCTTTATCCAATAAACTCTCCTTCAATTTCATGTTCTCAGCTGTTACTTCCTTGAGAGCTTCCTGAAGGTGGATTGCCTCAGCCTCAACTTCTTTCAGATTTTCCTTCAACTGAGCTTCTTCGTCCCTTTTGGCATTAGCTTCTTCTTCAGTTTCTTTAAGCAAATAAACCAATCTATTTATTTCTTTTTCAAGGGATGTGTTCTCTTCTTCGGTTTTCTTTATGCAGCTGAGTAGATGAAGTTCTCTCTGCTCCCACTCAGCCTTGGAGTTCTCAAAGGCATTCTTAGAGTTTTCAATGCTACATACAAGAACATCAATCTCATGCCGGGCATCATCAAGGAGGGACTCATATTTTTCATTCGTACCTTTTATGACTAACTTTAAATCTTCAATCTGGGTCTCATAGCTTTCCCTTTCAGCTTGGTTGTTTAGTAGACTTTCTTTGGCTTCTCTAGCTTCTGCAGATACTTCATGTAATGCAGAAGCTAAGCTTTCCATTGCCTTTTTGCTCTTTTCTTCTTCATCCCTAGAATTCTCCAATTCATTGATAAGTTTGTTTTTCTCTTCTAATAGGGTCTGCACACTAGAAGCTGCAAGCTGTTCGTTGTTCAAAGCCTGATCTTTCTCTTCCTTGACTGTCTCAAGTTCAGATTTGAGAGACTCGATCTTCTTTGACTTTTCAAGATTTTCTTCCTTAGCCATAAGAAGTCGACGTTCTGAATCCTCAACATCTGCTCTCTGTCTCCCAATTGTCATTTCTAACAATCCCACCTTCTCTTTAAGAGTTGCAACTTCAGATTCTGCATCATGCAACAAATCATTGCTTCCTTCTAGCTGTTTCATTACAGATTCCAAAGATTCTGATGCAGATCTCTCCAGCTTGTTTGCTTCTTCAAACCTCATTTCTAGTTCCTCAACCCTTGTCTTCCACTCCTCTAGTACACTATGTGCATAAGATTCAGCCATCTTTGCGGCTTCAAGCTCCACATTAAGCTGTTCGATAGAAGTTTCCTTCTCTGTCAACTTCTCATCATAACCCTTGGCATTTTCAAGTTCTAGCTTGAGAGCTTCTATCTCTGTTTTCAGGTTCGATATAAGCTCATTTTCACCAGCCTCTGTTTCCAGTTTTGAATCAAGTAAGGCCTTCAACCGTGTTAGTTCAGCTGAAAGAAACTCTGCTTTCTCTGCTTGAATCTCAGCAATTTTAGTTGCATCATCAGCATGATTCAATGCCTGGTTCTTTGCATCACAAGTCATGGCGAGTTCTTGTTTAACCCGCTGAAGCTCCTGAGTGGTGGAAAGGAGAGCAGCCACATCCAAAGCATGTTGGTTCTTCACACTTTCAAGCTCCTTCTCCCATTCTTCTTCCTTCTTCTTCACATTTTCAATTCCAGCCTGTTCCAATTCAACAGCTCGGAATTTTTCAATCTCAGAGTTCTCCTCAGCCCGCTTTTGAGCCACTAATGCTTCCCTGAGTTTCTCATTTGCTTCCTCAGCCACTTTCTGTGCTTCTTTCAACTCATCAATTGCTTTTAGCTTCTCCTTCTCAGCCTGAAGGAGCTGCTCCTTTGCTTTCTTTAGATCTTCTTGAGCAAGGTTCAACTGGTTCTGCAATTCTGAACCCTTTGCAGCTCTTGGGGATTGTTTCTGAAAAAACCAAGGAATATATAAGCACAGATCAGAGTTCAGTTAGAAATTCTTTAAAGGAAAGATGATTAAATAAAGGGTAAAATATGTTTTTCGTTCCTATAATTTTGGTCAACTTTGGTCTTCATCCTTGACTTTTAAAACCTTTATTTTATATCCCCATACTTTTAAAACACCTTAATCGTAGTCCCTAACGTTAATTAGCTTTGTTAAATTGTTGACTTGTTCAATAGATTTTCACATTACCCTTTAGTGTTGAGTCACATTTAATCAATATGGATACTGAGTTCATTTATTAAGCAATTGAATTCAGTAGCAAAACTTAACCGAATTAATTAACATTAGGGACTATGGTTAAGGTATCTTAAAAGTATAGGGACGAGGACTAAAGTTGACAAAAAATACAGGAAGTTCAAATGCTCCATCCAAAATTAGCAATGGAAATGAAGATAACAGTTCAAGTGCAGCCAGCCATTTGATAATAAGGACCAACAAAACTGAATTTCAAAGAAAGAGAGGACACTGAGTGCATTCTATAACTTACATCAGGTGGGGTGGAGACAGGTCTTGGTAATTTCCGCTCAGCAGTGGTCTTTGAATTCACAGATCGTGGTGATCGTTCCACAGAATGGCGTGGATTATGCAAAGGTGATGGTGACTCAGATTCTGATTTGGACACTCCTTTGCTAACTTTACTGACTCTTGTTGGTGTTGCCAGTGATGCTTTGTTAGAATTTTCAGATAGATTGGATCTATCAAATTCAAAATGTCAATAACAGAAGCAGATCAATAATTCATTAAATGAAGCATACACTACAAGATAAGAAAACAAAATGCAATAATTGTATCCAATCAGATACATGGATCTAAGCCACAAGAAAGCAACTCTTATGTGCCAAATTCAGCATCCAGAAGCATTGGCAAATAGTGATACAATACAATCAATAATGTATAGTAAGTCTGAACTAGCATAATTTTACACAATCAAAGCAAACATGATAAAGAAATGAAACCCAATTTTGAATTGTAAGTAAAAAAAAAAAACAGATTAAGATGAAAACAAAAACAGGATTTTAACAGAAGAACAAAAGAGAAACACAAATTTGAAAGTTAGAAAATTTAGGTCAAAATCAAGCAGTAGCATATCATGATAACTAGATCAAACCCCATCAAGCAGAAAGCAGACAAAAAATACACACACAAAAAGCAGTTTACAAAAGCAATTGAAGAACCCAAATCAGATCTTCACAGAATACTCACTCATAGACTCACACCCACAAAGTCGAAGCTTCACTAACCTAGATTTTGAAGCCATGGTGGCGGAAGGAAGTAGTCACAGTAGCAAGGAAAAAGTGAAAAGGCGGTGCCTTTGCTAAAAGGGTAAGTTGCAGAATTGGGAATGCTAGCGTTCTGACATTGTAAGAAAGAAGAAGAAACTCAACAAAATTTGGATCAGAGTAAGTAAGTTGCAGATTTTGGAAATTATTGGAAGGAGAAGATGAAGCAGAGGGAATTTACAGAGCAGAAACCAAAAAATTTGAGTTGGTTTTGCTTTGCTGTGTCTCCAGAGTGGCCACACTATACTTTCTCTCTCTAATATTTTTTTTTTTCTCTATCTTTATTCTTAACCGTTTCTTTCTCTCCCCTCATCTCAGTGATGTGTATATTTTTATTTTCAATTTTTCATTTGATTTTGAGATGCAAATGCAATGATGAATGGACAAAAGTAACCCTAATATGGATTCTTTTTTCTCAATCTGTCAATGGCATGAGTTGCTTTTTCAGTGGTAAAGCAAACACCTGTGACTCTCTCTCTCTCTACCATGCTGACTGACCCTTCAACAATACTATATTATGGTAATAATAAATTGATTGATGAGATAAATATGAGTCATGGTAATAATAAATCATAATGAAACAAGGAAATGCCATCTAACCGACTTTTTATTTTATTGGTGAAAATTAATCAATCTAATGATTTTGGGAAAGAAAAGTTGTTCTTTGAATTTGAAAATGAATATAAAGCAGGTAACTGTGTTGAGTTATTTACTTATTATCTTCTTAAAATTGTACTTAGGGGGTTCAGAATCAGATCACCAATCAAATGCATGATTTTTCTTTTGTTAACTTTTTTCTCCTAAAATATTTTTCCTTTTTACGAAAGTAATATGAAAAAAATTATACCATAAAGCAATAAATTATGTTTAGCTTTTGAGTTATTTTCTTAGGAGTAAGGACTAAGGAGTCTTACATATGACCGAGCCCCGAATAAAATTACCTTGATAAAAATGTGACGCGGCATTCATAATGCTTTTTTTTGTTTTTGTCTGATTACTTTTTTCTGAAATTTATCTTCTCTTAACATTTTAAAATGCTATTACTTCATTTCATACAATAGTAATATAAAATTTAAATTTATAATATTTTATATGAGTTTAATTACTATATATTGTTAGTGTGTTATATATATTATGTATATTAAACTCATTAAAAATGTATTAATACATCATTAGATGATAATATTTTTTTATACTAATAATATATAATTATTAAATTCTTTCAATAAACTATTCAAATTCTTTTCAAGACTTTTTTAAAATGCTTTTAAGAAAGAATTTAATTAGTATAAAAAAAATTTACACTATTATTTAATAATATATTACCATATCATTTAATTATTCTAGTCACTCGAGTCATTTTCTTCTATTCAAGAACAAAAAAAATTATACTATGACATTTTGACGAAAGTTTGTTTTGGAGATTACATTAAGTTTTACTCATTGTAATTTACTATATACTCCCTGTGAATTTTTTTTTTTTTGCAATACCACATGTATCTTCACGGGACCTTTATGGGCGGCAAAGCTCTTCCTTTTTTTTGCAATACCACATGTATCTTCACGGGACCTTTATGGGCGGCAAAGCTCTTCCTCGTAGTATTTAACACAACTGCATACTCAGGGCTCGAACTCGAGACCACTGATTAAGCTAGAACAACCCCTTACCAGCCGATCCACGTGCTCGGTGTTCCTGTGAATCTATTTTGCATATTGCTTTGAAGTAGTTTTAAATTTATTAAGTAATTTCGAATCTCTAATCATTGTACTTTTCTGTTAAAAACTGAAACTAATTATGAGTCCTAAAATAATCACCTAAAAATTAATAAAAGTAACCTTTTACATATCTTGCAAAAACTACTTATAACTTTATCAATCGATGTTAAAAAAGTTAGTAAACTTTCTAATCTGCCGTGATAATTTACATTTTTATTAATTTAATGTTTAGCCCTCAAATTTTTTTAAACATAGAAGGCATTTTAAAAATATATATTACATAATTCAACATAAAAGTATGTAACTAGGCATGACAATCAAACTCGAATCTGCGGGTATCGACCTACCCCGCCCGACTTTAATGTGGAAAACTCATTTTGGACAGGTTTAAACTCTGTTTAGAAAATCGGACCGGACCGGCCGGTCGGACTGGAAAACCGGTGAACCGGCCATGTGTCCGGTCCAACAGAACCACAGAACCGGCCTTGCAGAGAACCGGTCCCTAAATTGGAAAACCGGTTAAAATCGGTAAAAAATCGGTTGAACCGGTCTTTATAAAAAAAATCAATTTTTTTATTTTTATTTAATTTAAAATACTTTTAAGATAAATAAAAACATATGTTTGAGAATTACACATAGATAGTTATTATTTTACCATTTTTTTTATTTTTTTTGTTTTATAAACCTTATAATAAGGTTATTTAAACAAATTTATAGTTTCATATATCTTAATTTCTTATAATTTTGTGTTATTTTATTAATTAAAATATTATATAATATTTAAAATATATGTTTAATTAATACCGGTTCGACCACGGTTCAACCATTAAACCGTGAACCAGTGCCTTCACCGGTTCAATTATCGGTTCGGTTTTTAAAACATTGGGTTTAAGTAAAACCCGATCCACTTTTAATAAGGGAGGGGGCGGGTTTGAGGGTGCAAGAATCCGCATTGCCCCCGAACCCGAATTTGTCCCGATATAATAATTAAAAAATTTAATTATATTAATAGTTAAATAATAAAGACAAACTTATATATTTTCTTTAAAATATAATATAGTTTTTAAGTTTTTTATATTTTTAAGATGATTAATGTCTATATTTAATTATTTATATATTATTTGAATTAGAATATATTGGATATATATGACTTAATTAAAAACATGTATTTAAGTTATAAAATATAAATAAAAAATGAAAAATAAATAAGGTGAAATTCCCGTGGGTTTCCCGAACCCAACGGGGACTCGCGGGGTCGGGGACCTGCGGGGATGGGGGTTGAGTTTCATAATTTCATACACGCTCTCTTTAAACTCAAACCTGCCTCGACTTTTACAGAGACAGAGAGAGCAAAACCAGTGTCCTAACCCGCCCTGTTGTGATGCCCACATATAACCCATTACTAGCCTGTTTGGGAGGCGTACGCACATCACAAATTCACATTCATTTGAATTTAATTATTAGTGTGTTTGATTTACTACAAAATCACGTTTAAACATATATCTGGGCTAAGCCAAACAATTGAATTTGTATTGGAATGATGTGAAAGTGCATTCAAATAGCCATGCAAGCAAATATACCATAGGTCTATCTAGTGATGAAGGATTTGGATTAGAGTTGCACTGAGCTCTAACCAAATCGTGGTTGGATTTTTTTCAACCCGATTAAGGGTATGTTTGGATGGGCTTCTGGACATGTTGAACGTGCGTAATACTATTCGAACGTGAGTTAAGCATTTTTGAATTTGTTTGGGTGGGCATTCTCAACTCAAGTTTAGAGAAAAACTTGAGTTTGTACAGATGCAGAAATTTCTTGCTTCTGCGTTTCTTATTACGTGAGTCCCAGTTCCTATTTTTTTTATTTTCGTTTTTACCCTCCTTGCGTTACTTTAAGATTCATTGTCTTGTCCGTCTATTCATCTGCTGCATAACTCCTATATAACTCCATAAATAGACTTGAGTCTTGACTGAAACGTTTTACAACATGACTTCATTCCACTTATGACAAACCAATTATATATTTAAATAGATACGCAGGATGATAAAGTTTAGATGTGAGTAGAAAGCTCCATACAAGACCATGCCAAGTGTGAAAACATGTGGTCATGCATTTGCCATGTACAACACCACAAAGCATTGGGCATGTGTTCATGCATGCCCAACATATGCTTGTATTTATGGGTAGGGAAAACCATGTCATTAACTATTTGCTGCTAGCTTCTCATTAAACTAGGGTGAGAATATTGTTATTTTTTATGTGGATTTTTAGTAGAAAAATATATTAAAAAATATAACGTTACTATTTACTAGCAATTTTATTTTTAAATATTTATCACATTAATTATCAAATTTTTATAGCATCGCATAATTTTATATAACAAACAAAGACATGTCCTTTTTAGTAATTATACCTGCAAACGTGATTTATAAAATCTCAACCAAACAACATTCACTTTCTTAAACTAACGTTTGCAACAAATTATCCAAACAAGAAATCACGTTTATACAAACTCAAGTTCCCTTCAAATCACGTTCAATAAATCACATTCACCTAAACTCAAGTTTACAAACACCAATCCAAACACACACTAAATATGGTTTGGTAGTTTGGTTATTTACAAATCGAACTGAGCTAACCTAAAATAAAAAATAAAAAATAATGAATTACATTAGGAAAAAAATGAAACTAGATGTGGAGAAAGGTAGTGGATATGAAATTCTTATTATCATTCCTTATGAAGGATTCTAATTGTTAGATTTTCTATCAAATGTGTGTGTAATTTGTAATTATAAATTATATATGAATTTTGGTGTATCATTATATAAAATTAATATTTTCTTAATTTTAAATTTTATAAAATAAATTTATGTCCAAATTGACAAATTACAAATATGAAATTACATAAAACAATTTTTTAATTATTATAATTAGTTAATCTTCACTTTATTCTTATTATTTTATTTTTTGTCACTACCCAATATTGTCCAACCTAACCCGATCATAGTTGGTTTGATTTGTCCCAAAAAATAGCCATTCCAATCCAACCCAATCTGAAAGCATGTGATCATTGGTTGAATCCAAAACCCCTTCATTTAAACTCGATCCTATTTAACCTTAAACTCAACTCATGTGCAACCTTATTTAAATCAGTCTGATGATAAAGGGTTTAGATAATTAATATAATTTGTCAAAGGGAAAAGACAGTTTTTATAAGATTTTAAGTTGAAATTTTATATATTAATTACTTCATTTCCATTATTAAAAAAACTGCTACATATCAATAACTCTTTCCAAATTTCCAATCAATCCCTCTTAAAGGCAAGGGCATTATGTGTTGTGAGATTTTAGTATTTCAAAAGCTCATGTAATTTTCAAGTCTCACATTGCTAGTGTAGGGAGCCTTATGAGGGTATATAAGCTAACATGAGTTAATGACTTTCAAACAAACTAATGAAAGGTTGGGCTCACATGCACAATAATGGGCCAAACAAGTGCAAATCCACCGATTTCCCCCCGCACGCATGATAATGGTGCCTCATCAGCTTTTTGCTCTCGTTCTATTTAAAATTATTTTTGGATTTTGAATATTACTCCTTATCCAAAAAATTGTATTTAGTAAGAGATAATATTTGACTTGGTCTCTCCGGATTTTTCAAGATAATCCTTATCCTCAACTAACCAAAGTAGTTCCATATTTTCCTCTATGTCTCTTTTTTTAATTTAATTTTTAAAATTAATTTTTCAAATTAACTATCAGCTCCACTCTTATCTTATTTTTTTATACACATTTTCACTTTTTCTCTTTCCCTCTTCCGCTTTGCTCTGATTGCACTATTTGTTCTCTACAAGTTCTGTGCGAATTTGTACCCTAGTATGAGAAGAACCTATTATATCTTTGGGGATCGTCGCAATCAAGGCGAATGAATCCTTAAGGACAATGTGCTCACATGTTCCTTAGGTTATTCATTTTCATCTTTTCAGGCTAGACGGTGCATCTGCGACAACAATATTAAGGAGTAATTTCTTCTTCTACACCCTTTGGCAACACCGGTCCAACAAATGGAGATGGAGAAACTCAAACTACCCTTACCTCGATCAATGCTCCTCATGTCCTTTATACAAAACCATTCCCAAATATCTCCAAGTTTGAGGTTTTCGAAGGACAGAATAATCGTAGATTGAAGGAACGTCTCTTTTCCATCCTCGACATATGCATGGAGTGGTTGTCGCTCTAATGGACCCAAAGCCACTATAAATGGCAGATCCTAAACTCATCGAAGATTGGAATAATGTCAAAAAGGCATGTCGTCATACTATCCTTAGCACTTTATCTAACAAAATCTTAGATGCCTACTGTTCGTATAACGAAACAAAGAAGATTTGGGATTCTATCAATGTCAAGTACACTGCTTAAGATTCCGGAAAGCAAAAATTCATAATCGGCAACTACTACAAGTGGGAGATGACCGAAGACAAAGACATCAAGGTGAAAATTAATGAATACCACAAGTTGCTCGAAAATCTCAAGGGAGAAAAGATCGAGTTGCAAGATGATTTTATAGTTGGACTGTTGATTGAGAAGTTGCCTCGTCCTGGAATGATTACAAACAACAACTTAAACACAAGCACAAACAAATATCGCTAGTAAATCTGATCACTCACATCATCATTGAAGAAACCAACCGCAAGGAGATAAAGATGGCTATAGCAATGGCCTTAGTAGAACGGGCCAATCTCATTCAAAGTAAATCTCACAAAAAAGGAACGAAATCAAATTACTCAGATCACTTTGTCCCTAAGGTTTCTAATCCCAACACTAACTTCAAGAAAAAAGGAAATTTCTTTGTTTGTGTAAAGTCGGGTCATCAAACATTTCAATGTAGATATTGTGCGAGGAACGATAATCCTTCTAAACCAAAGGTAAATCTGGTATTGGGAGATGACATTATTATGGCGATTGTTTCTTAAGCTAATATTGTGGCTGATGTGATAAAGTGGGTGGTAGACTCTGGGGCTATCGGTAACATTTGTGCCAATGGAGAGGTGTTCACCTCCTACACAACAATAGGGAAAGGAGAAGAACTTATCTATCTTGGTGTTTGTTGTGAAAATTTTCAATCAAGTTCGAAAACTTTCTTGATTCTGAAAATACAATCTGGGACTAGAATCTGAATCCTCTAAAGGTTCTTTTTAGCATTAGGTTTACTCAGAAATTGCATTCAAAGAGTAACAGAATTTTGAATAACTTATTTCTTCAAAAGAATGATTTCGAAAAATCAGTTTTCAAGAAGAAAAAGAATTTCAAAGAGAAAAGATGAATAAAAAATAGAGATTTGAAACTTAAAAGAAATGAAAGTAAATGCAGTAAAGAATTGAGGACAAAGTGCAAGAATTGAAAGTGCAGAATTTAAACAAAAGAAAAGAAAAAGTTTCAGAAATTTAAGTGTAGAAAGTAATCAAAGAGAAGAAAATTGCAAAATTGTAAATTGCATTAATGAAAAGTTGGTATGGATACACATACTGGACAATTTCCTTTGTAACCTCTTAGTCGTTTATGATGTTAGACGTTGGGTGTTTTCAGAGAAGTTTCAATAAAATGAAATTCAACCCTTGTTACATCAGAATTCTGTCTATTTATAGACTTCTAATCCTAACGGACACTTAACAATATTTTGACACGTTTACAAGCCTAAATGAGATGTCAAATTTCTAAGTAAGACACGTATTCAAAGCAACAACGGTCTTCTACTTGTCAAATAACTGATAGCCTAAGGTCTTGACACTTGTCTCTAAATGATAACTTCCAGTAACTGCTTCATTTGAAATTTGAATGGTCTTCGAGTGCCTTTCCAGATTTCTGACCTCGTGAATCCTTCTAAGTTATTGGGCTTCTTTTTAACTTCGAACAAGTCTTCGATTCTGATCTGACTTCGAACCACATTGGGAAACTTAACCAAATGTTGAATGATTAATTCCCTTAAGTTTCACGTGTTGTAAATTCCGATTGGTCAATCTGTTGGTGAACTTGACCACCGACCACACATGAGTTTGACCTTCAAATTGATTGAAGACATATAACATAATGCCTTAAATTTTGAACTCAATATATAGAAATTTCAAACTTCATTAAGTTATAGTGTATTTCGATTCATAATATACTTTTCGAATCTTTTATTGTATACCTTGAATTCGAAAGTACCAATCTTTATAATAACTTAGTAAAAATTGTAAATTTCACCTCAACACTTGGTGATTCCAGAACTGCGCCAATTTAAGAGAAAAAGGGAAAGTTCTCTGAAACTCACATCAAGGAAGACCTTAGATTTGAATGATGTATTGCATGTCCCTAATATCAGGTCCAATTTAATTTTTGTCACCTTGTTCGGAAGAGCTGCGGTTGAAGTATCACTTGAGTTTGAGACAAGTTCCAAAAAGTGGCATGAGAAATTTAATCAGACTTTGATTGATGGTGATTTTTCTGTTGTTGAAGTGGATAAATGTGTCTACACAAAAGTTGTGGATGGTGAATATGTATTCATCAGCTTTTTATGCAGATGATATGCTCATATTTGGCACATATATGTAGTGATTAAGACTAAGCTTTTTCTTGCAACTAACTTTGACATAAAATACACGAGTGAAGTAAGTGTGATATTGGGTGTTAATATCATAAGGAAGAGTGATAGTATCATGCTATCCCAAGAACATTATGTTGAAAAACTTCTTAGGAAGTTTGAACATTTTGGTGAAAAAACCGTTGAGTATCCCTATGATGGCAACACTCAATTAATGAAAAATCGAGGTAATTTTGTTTCTCAATCTGAGTATGCTCAGATAATTGGGAGCATGTTATATTTGATGAAATTCTCTCGACCTGACATAACTTATGTTGTGGGTAGGTTGAGTAGATATACTCAGAATCCAAATAAGGATCATTGGGGGTGCACTTGCTAGACTCATGAGAAACTTGAGAGGTACCATGGTTTATGGTATCAAGTATAGTGGATTTCCTACTGTATTAGAAGGATACAACGATGTTAAATAGATCTCGGATTCAGATGAGACAAAATATACTAGTGGTTACATCTTTACACTTGGTGGTGGTGCTGTTACTTAGAGATAGTCCAAATAGACTATAATTTCCAGATCAACTATGGAATGAGTTATAGCTTTGGAATGGGCAGGTAATGAGGTTAAGTGGTAGAAAAACTTCTTAGAAGACATTCCTTTAAAAATGAAACCAACACCATCAGCGTATATTCATTGTGATGGCCATTCGGCTTAATGGTAAAAATAGACATATTCAATTAATACACAATATGGTGAAGCAATTTCTGAAAGATAGAACAATTTCCATTGATTATGTGAATTCAGAAGTGAATTTGGTCGATCCTTTGATTAAACCCCTTGGTAGAAAATTAATAATTGAAACATCGAGGGGAATGGGACTAAAGCCAATTTGATACAAATGGTGATGGTAACCCAACCTTTGTGATTGAAGACCCTATGAAGAAGGTTCATATGGGTAAAAACAAGTCACTTGTTAGTTTTGCGAGCACTATTTATTTTGTCTCTTCCTATGGTGTCTGAGGTGCTACCCTGCATATTGGAAAGGATAAACTTAAAGGGCTTTTAATGATTTTCATAGCCCTTACAGGTGGTGTATGAAGTGCAGCATACACTTGATGAAATCACCTATATGAGTGTCAAGCGGGGCCGCTTGCATGAGATTAAATATAGCACTCATGAATACTAGGCACACACATGGCCTTACAATGCAACACAACAATAATGCGCGAGAACTGTAGGGTGTAATGTGATTGGTACGAAATCTATCATACAACAAAGTGTTTTGCTTCATAGGACATGTACCACTTATTCACATGTATGTTATGACTTATCATTCTAGGCTTGGTTCATAGTCCAAAAGACACTAGATTCGACGCATTTTAACATTCATGTTAGTGGTTCAAAGCAGATTTTTAAAAAAAATTATTTTAATCTTTGAAATATGTGGGGGGGGGGTTGTGAGTTTATAGTATTTCAAAATCTTGCGTAATTTTCAAGTCTCACATTGCTAGTGCAGGGAGCCTTATGAGGGTATATAAGCTAAACATGAGTTAATGACTTTCAAACAAGCTAATGAGAGGTTGGGCTCGTGCGCACAATAACAGGCCAAGCAAGTGCAAATCCATCGATTTTCCCCCATGCGCCCATGATAATGATTCATCATCAGCTTTTTGTTCCCGCTATATGTCATGCTTTGCTTTGATTCCACTATTTGTTCTCTACAAGTTATATGCGACCTCGTACCCCATTGCGAGAAGAACCTGTTATATCATGGGTAATCTTCTGAATCAAGACGAATGAATCCTATATCCTGGAGAAACGTCAGAATCAAGGCGAATGAATCCTTAAGGACAACGTGATCATGCGTGCCTCAGGTTACCCAGCCGTTTTCATCTTTTCATGTTATATAGACTGTGCATTTGTGATAACACTAAGCACCCAACAGGCTAAATACAAATGCAGAGAGCACACCGCACACACATTATCGAGGTATATATAACTTATTTTATAACCAAGTTGCATATATTCAGAAGTCAAATTTCAATTATTTTATCGTTCTCATTTCAATAACTGTCAATGAAATTCAAATATGAAAATAAAAATATTTAGTTATATACACACATACAATCCTTTTTAGTCTTAAAGCCCTATAAATAAACTTATTTAGGTTTTAAAAGGTTATAATTAATTTTTTTGCTAGCGTTATTGAAAAAGTAATTATTTTTCTTAAAACCTATGAAAATCAAACACATGCTTAATGAAAAAAAAATCAATATATCAACCAAAACTTTTTCCCCTAATTTTTTTAATTTATTTTCAGTTATGTTTAGGGTTTAGGGTTTGGACTTGATTCTAAAATTTAGATAAGAATAAGAATCATTTAAAATTATATTTGTGTGCGTTTGAATGGAGAATTTTAGAATTTATAAAATTATAATAGAAAATGTTAAATTAATTATAAGTATGAGAGGCTTTATAAATGATAATCTAAAAATTTAAACATAATAGAAAAATGATGCATGAAATTCTCTCTCAATATGTCATTTGGAATTCTTTCTATTTGTCATAAAAATCACTTACATTTGTCATTTGAAATTATTTATGTTACCATTTTAACACATGAAATCTAGTAATTTCAAATTATTTTTATAAGGAAAAAATTAATTTTAATTATTATCTATTAATTAATAATTAGTAATATTTTTATATTTGATATAAAGATTTTATTAAATTCTGGGTAAAATAAGTTTTTAACCTTATAAATTTAAACATATTTGGGTTGATTCTCATAATTTAAAACCAATGTGTTAAGTTTCTCTTTTCTTGAAATCACCTCAAATTAATCCTTAGCTCCCATTTCACTAGGGACTAAAAATACACCTGATAAGAAATATTAGAGACTAAAACCACAACTAATAAAACTAATTTGGGGTGATTTAAAAAGAGACTCAGTACAACAATTTTAAGTCATGAAACCAAAATTAAATTTATTTAATTTTACAAAAACTACAAGTATATTATACTCTTAATTTTAATATATAAATATATATATAAAAAAATTGAGGTCTTGTAACAGCGGAAACCTAAAGCGATTGCTTTATCGGCCTCCCTTCCCATCCAACTGGCCAGGAGTAAACCAAATTCATGTATTAGACCAGGGATTTAGAAAGCAAAGCATAACCCAACCTATTTTCATCTCTATCCAAGACCAAGAAAATATGAGAGACATCTTAATAACCACTTTATGGTTATCCTTTTGTTTTACTCACTTTTCAATTTGGTGAGACAGTGTGGGAAAATTTCTGTGGAATTGAGAAATATTGTGGCTATCATTGGTTTTACAGTTAGATGACAAAAACTCGTAGTTGCTTTACGCAAATGGCGCAATAAACAAATTTAGTTTAACCGAAATGAAATTGCCAAGGGATCAACTTAATTTTGTGTGGTGGTGAAGCTGACTAGCAACCAACAAATTAACCTTCCTTTATCTTGTGGATGTAGCAAAACTCTTTGGAATTTTATGATTATAAAAATTAGGTACAAGTTTAATTGAAAGTGATATTGCCAACCTCACACACATATATATGGACAACTATTTATTCATATGTGCTTTCAATTGTAAACGTTAAGCCCTTAATTTGAATAGAATTTAATTAGGGACATATTCCGTAAGATGGATGAGAACTACAACTCAATTTGTCGCCTTCTCTGTTTTTTGTTCTTTTCCCTCTTCTTTAGGGGATTTTCCAAGTGAGACAAGAGCATTATAAGTTTGATTCCTAACAATTAATTAATCTTTTCATTGTGTTGCTTTGATATTAAAATGGTAAGATAATACTTAATTTTAATAGTTTTACAGCATTTCTTCTCATGTTGCTGACATGGTAATTATTTCGTTAAGAAGTACTTGTCAATATGTTTTTCAGACTAATCATATGTTTAATTTCAAGTTAATATGATTAAGATTTGAAATCTAATGTCTAAATTTGAAGTTATCAAGTGTGCTATATATTGAGGTAATTATTATTGGTGCTTGCTCCGGTACATTTAATGAATCTGGGGTACCGGTGTATTAAAGTCAATTACCTATGATATCATACCACATGTGTGAACACTAATCCATATTCAATTTTTTCTCTCTCAAAACTAATTATTTTTATTACAAAATTTCCCCATATCCCTCCCAACAACTGACTTGCTTTCCTCTACCACCGCCGCCATCACCACCACGATCCTCCACCTTCTCCGCCTCCCTGCTAACTCTTTCTTACTTCCCCTTTATTTTCATCTCAACCTTCTTTCATTACCACCACTGTACATGTGAAACACATCGTCAGTTACCAACACCGCCACTCCTTCCCTGTCAACTGCAACCACACCTTCCCACCACCACCCACCACTCATTCTTCCTCTTCATCACCCACTCTGTATTTAGAAACCAACCCATTGTTTCATTAATTTTTGAAAATTATATAATGAGAGGGAGAGTGAAAATTATATATATAAAGATCTGAATCGTTTATCAAAATTACATTGAGATTCAAAGCACTACCGCCCGACAACCAACACCGTCGCTACTCTACCGTCAACCCAACCACACCTTTCGCAACACCACCCACCACTCATTTTTTCTGTCGTCAATGTCTCTAAGAGGAGTTTCTGTGAACCTTTGTTTCGTTCTACACATTAGAGATGCTCAGAAAACATAACAAATTTTTTAACCTGGTTAATCAGAAATTATTTTAAAAGATATGGGTAATAAATTAACTATAAAATAAACAATGGCCAAAACATTGAAATATTAAAATCGTTTGGGTCAAATATAATAGCAGATGTTATCATTAAAATTGCCATATGTCAACTCCTAATAGGAACAGGTAAACAAGGTATCTGGTGTCGTGAAATCAATGACTGCACCATAGATTCGCCTTATTATTATTATTATTATTATTTACAAGAGTATCGAATTTGACATTTCACCGTGAGAGTGATTAAGATGCAGAAAGAAAAAGGATAAAATCTTCTTCTATGACGGAAAATCCAGGACTCGAAAGAGTCCACACTCAAAGAACAAGCATATTAAGAACAATCATTACTTGTTTAATCGGAATTCCAAGGGTTAACCCACAATTATATTTGTAAAGATTTTTAATTAAAGAAAAAGAATTATACAGAATTTAATAGAGAAGAGAGTAATTAATTGTAAACTTGCAAGACGTACGCCTCTTTATTACGTAGGTTCTAGGTTGTCTAAAGGAAAAAAAAAAGATATATTGTGAGTCACCACAATATAACTATCAAAAATTATCAACAAAGTTCGGTATAATTGGTAGATAATTGAGTCTCTTAAACATTTTAAAAATACTTTGTTGGAAGATATAAGTCCACTTCAATCATCTCTACACTTTGAAAGGATTAACCTTTAGCTATAGATTGAAGATACACTTAGTTAAAAAAAATAACTACCAAAAAATACGTTTTCTGTTTTGTGGGGAGTGATTAATTTGGGTCACATGGATGGCATATAATAGCGAAAAACTCATGTATGAGTACCAGTCACACACCGATATTATTTATCAATATTATTATATAGAGAGAGAACATTAATAATTTAATATGGTGACAAGATGTAATGCTAGCTATCTTTATAGCACTATACTTTCCGGTTTATTAGAGTATTAGACTGATAAGTTGACTATTTGGACATTCTTAACAAAGCCAAAGCAATCATCCTTATGTTCGAGACTATTGCCATTGGTGAATGAGATTGTATTAGTTTGGAAGAGAAAAATCATAAACTTTTTTACCTGATCATTTAATTAATTTGATTTTAAATTTATACCGATTGAATCCAATCAATAATTTAAATGGGTTTGAATTGAATTGATTTTTTATTTTAATGTTATTATTTTATGAATTTAATAAAATTATGAAATACATAATAATATTAAAAATATAATTTAAAATTTCAAATATTTGATCCAATAAATTAATTAATATAAATCTATGATTAAAATTATATTTTAAATAAAAGAAAACTTATGCAAAGTTACAATTATTATTTATTTATTTTGTGATTTTATTAATGGTGTTTTCTTTTTTACAATTTTTTATTGAGAATTATATTTATTAGTATAAATAAAAAACTATATAAAAAGGAGAACATCCGACCTGAAAAAAAATTATAACTAGTATAAGATTTATATATTTATAAAAATATTAAATGATATTATATAAGTTGGATAATAATAAAACCATAAAAAAGTAAATTAGTATGAGTTATTTCATAATATATACTTATAAAGTATAAATATAAATTTTATAAAAAATAATTTATATGTGTTTCAGATTGGGTTTTCAAGACCCCAACAAAAGGAAAAAGAGCTAACGTGAAGCATAGGCTGCAACAGCCCACTGACCAAAGCGCAGTTGTGGCAGGCGTGTTAGAAGCAACCTACAGATTGACAGCATGACAGGACAACAGGTCAGCAGCGCCTAAGAATCACTTACCAAAATGGCGGCAACATTTTTGCCTCTAAGGCAAGCCACACAGTGATAACATGAAGAGGGAAAATAATGTAGACAGGACGCACAGAAGGCGTACCTGTACGAGTCTTATGTAACGTACACCACACCCCAATGTAAAGGCCTTGGACCACAAGTTTGGTGTAACTATATAAGCCACCATGGGGGCAACCAAGCAACGGGACCCAAGAACATCAATAAAAAATACCTACATATTGCAACTATGTTCTCTAGAAATTGAACCTTTTAATCTCAATCTTTATTTTCCCATTTTTGATCTGAAACAATATGTATATAAGTTCAAAACCCAATCTAATCAAACAAAAAAAATCATTTTTTTCAATTTTTGAATTTTGGTTTAGTACAGTTTCTGGTTCCATTTTTGTAATTTACATTGGATTCGATTGGTTATGAACACTTCTACTGGGCGTGATGCCCTTTCTCCTAGTCAAGATGCCCTTACTAGGACCTACTATCTTATGAAGATCACTAAGACATTGAGATGGCACCATCCCGGTTAGTGATCCATCGTAGACAAATTAATATATATTGGTCACACAACCTAAACTTACCATCCAAGTCCTCACACTACCATCTACCTAAATCTACAGAGACCCATAACATTAAATGCACTTCTCATTACCCAGGTTGAGAATATTAATAACTCACATGAGTGATTAGGTGTAATTATGCTTGAGTACTAGGAAGGTCAAGCGAATTACAATGTGTCAAGCTAGATTACAAACAGTGGGTGGAGCTTACGCCATGTGAAGCCCCATGTCTACAATGCTCTAATCGCCTGTAAATAGAGCTGTCAAAAAGGGGGGTCAAGCTGACCCGCAAAAGCTCGTAAAAATGTAGGGTTTAGACCAATTTATTTAGAAACCTGAATAATTTCCTGGGCTTTTTTGTCCATCCCGATAAAGCCTTCTACTCGTAAAAGCTCAGAAAACTTACAAAGTCCACAAAATTCGTAAAAAAAATTAGGCTACCCGCAAAAAATGTAGGGCTCGATTGGGCCTTTATTTTAGAAGCCCGAATAACTCCTAAGTTTTTTAGTCCAACCAACTCACCATTGTGTCGAGCCGGGTTGGGTAGCCTGAATTGACAACTCTACCTATAAATACCCTTCAACACGAAGGATTAAGTATATTTACTTCTCCCTACTTGAGTGTTAGAATATTCCTTGACTTGGGTGTTGGAATATCTTTGCGGTGTCACCACCCCACTTCCACCAGTACTAGAGTTACTCGTGTGCAAAGAAGTTACCACCAAATTGTCATCTACCCCCTGGATCAACATCCAGATCACCCTTAATGTTTCTCGACCTTGATACTCCACTATCAACCGAAAGGAATTAAAACAACAAAACAATTAATAAAATCTTGGAAGTTATTTGGGTTTCTAAAATAAAGGCCCGAGCCCTACATATTTTAGGCTTTTGTGAGTAGTCTAATTTTTATTGGTAGTAGACTTTATTCGGTCGGTCTAACTAAAAAACCATGGAGTTATGCAGGTTTCTAAAATAAAAGTCAAAGCCCTACAGTTTTGTGGTCTTATCCGGTTTGGACCAGTCAAGCTAACCCATTTTTTCGACTTTGTGAGCAACAAAAGAACATTTGATATTAAGTTATAGAGATATATACGATGTTTTTGACTTAGAAGTTGATTTTTTATATAGTATAGATTTGAAAACATTCTTTTTCTGATCGATTCAAGCCTACATAAATGGCCAGTGTGATTTGAATTAAAGCCAAATATAGAATTATAATATAACTCGACTCTAGAGTTAACTTTAATTCAAAGGCTTTCCATGTCAACCCGGCGTAAAATATTAGCATTCAGTGTGAGCACCAAATTGAACCTCATCCAACTTGAATAAAAGATCTAAATGCACAAAGTCAAAAGTGGAAAGTAATAGAAAATGCCTAATGTATTCAATAAAATGTCAAATCTTAGTTTGAAACACTTACCTATAGCTATAAGTTTACCCTTAACAAAAGGAAAACAAGGAAGAAATGTGTTGAGTCTCAAGGGTTCCACACCTTAAGACACCCCATTAAGTTTTCATGATAACAATTTGAAGAAAAGACTAAGCGAACTAATTTCATTCTTACATTTTTAAAAGACTCAAAGCTTCAAACGGTTTCTGTAACATCCCGAATTTGAAATCCTTTTCATAAATGAAATTAGGGGTATAAAGGTTTTCATAAAAGGAAATAGGTCAAAAGGGGTTTAAAACTGAATTTGAAAGGGTGATTCTGGAGCATTTTCGCTCAAGCGAGAAGATCCTCGCTTGAGCGAGAATATCAGTCAAAATGAGAAATTTGAGTACTAATTTTTCTCTTAAGTGAGAAATCTCTCGCTTAAGCGAAATTGGTCAAGAAAGGAGGGGTGCTCTCCAGATGATTTTCTCTTAAGTGAGGAGAGGCTTGTCCAAATGAAAGTCAGTCCTCGCTTAAGCGAGAAACGTCCAAAGAGGAGTGTGCTCTCTAAAGCATTTGAGCGGAACGCGTTTCCTGAGACTTTTTGAAAGTCTCGCTCAAGCAAGAAAGTCTCGCTTGAGCGAGAGCACACGAACTTAGTTTTTTAAAATAGAAAGGTTAGGGCATTTGGCCCTCATTAATACCATTTATTACACTTTTAGAGAGAGGAACTTAGAGATAGAATCTCGCCCAGCTTGGGGGAAGGAGAAGGATCAAGCTCTTCCACACCTCATTTTTCTTCTATTTGGGTTGCTTCGAAATGAGTATATCTCACACACACACTCATTTTGTGCAAAACGTCCCCAATGATCCCTACTCTTGCCTTCCCTTTTCTTTTGCCTTGTATTTGTACGGCTCCATTTATTAAGAGCACGAGTTAGGGTTTGTTTTAAGTTAGGGTCTTGCCCATAGTTTTGATGATTCTATAAAGGTGTATGCTTCAAGTTAGAATAATCATGAGATTGATAAATTAATTTGGGTTTCAACCCCTAGTTAAGACTAAAAGTGATGAGAGTTTCGACCCCAGTTAAGTTAAGGGTTTCGGGCCCTAATAATGGCAGGTATTAGTCCCCAAGGGATACGTTCCTTGTAGTTTGAGCTCAGGTCTAGCCCCAGAAAAGAGATAAGACCCCGCATGTCGGGCAATGCAGGTCATACATATTGTGTATTATTATGAGTTCATGAATAACTAGTTATGAATGATCGAAGTTGTAACTGTTGCATAACATATGCCTGCCTGCATGCATGCTTATACTCACTGAGACATTAGTCTCACCACACATTTGTGGCTATGTTTTAGATGCACAGGGTTCCCTCAGGGCGAGCGATGAGGGAGCTGAAGCTTGGAGACTTGATAATGTTTTGTTGTATTCAGTACTTCATTTTTTTTAGATGTTTAGTACATTGATGTTTTATTATTTTGATGGATATTTAGTACATGTGTTACACATGTTGGGCTCCTCTATTTTGCTTAGGACACATGTATTGTAATATCCATGCCACATCATGCATGTATTTAGATTACTCTGATTCTGTTTAAGTAAATGTTGGATTACCTAAGAAAAGTCATGTATGTTATGATAATGTTAATGTCGCGAAAAATAATTCCATAAATTTGGGGCTTATGCTTCCAATAGGGATAAATTCAAGTTTTCAGAATTAGGACGGTACAGTTTCAAACTTTAGGCAACTCTTGACTTTATCTGAAGAGCTCTCTTATCTGAAGCATCAAAGAATCTGAAACATTAAAGATTGTGAAGTGTCACTTAATTATCTTAGAACTAAAGTCAAACGTCTTATGTTCCTCGAGAAGAAAAGTTTTCTAAAGAAGGAAAGGCAAAGACAATTTTTGTAACAACCCTCATTTTTCTCGATCTATTTATGTTAATTATACTGTAAAATAATATAGATTATTATTATAGTGAAAATAATGTTAGAAATGTTATTTTAGGTGATGGAAATTTATTTGGTGATTTTAGAACTTTTTCAAGTAAAGTGACAAAAATTCCCCTGTTGGGCAATAGGATCACAACACTGCTCTTTCTTTATTTTTGCTGTAAGCCACAACATTTTTCTTCTAGAATTCAGGTCTAAACCAACTAAATTATTCCTAATTTAATGGTGAGTAGCTAAATGAAATAATTAATAGCTTTTAATAATTTATTTAAAGAAAAATTGTGAGTTGTTGGATTTGTTGATTTAACCACTTGTTGGATCTACACCATTGATGAAGAAACTTGGCACCAAAGCAGGGTTATCTTCTAGCTTCTTATTCATGCTATTAACCAAGTTAATTAATTAGTTATTTAGTTTTTAAATCCTAAAAAATTTCTAACCATGATGTAGAACTTTAATTTTAAGAACTAATCCGAGCCATCCTGGGGTGTAAGAAAGCCACGAAACCACCCTAGGGGAGGGCGGAGGCGAAAACGAGGGGCGGGAGGGAGGGAGGCGGAGGAGGAGGAGGAGGGGAGGAGAGGAGGAGGAAGAAGAAGAAGAACGGAAGAAGAAGAGAAGAAGAAGAAGAAGAAGAAGAGAAGGAAGAGGCCCCTACCTCCTCCGTTCCTCCTCCTTGCTATCTTATGGAGAGGAGCAATTGTTTTTTTGGAGCTTAAGGGAGAAATATTTTCAAGAGCTTTCCAGTCAAGGGGGAGGAGAAATGGGCTACAATGCATTAGAATAGGGCTTAATGGAAGGAGTTCCTCTTGATCCAGTTATCAGATTGTTCCGAAATTCTGTTTTGAGATCTCACTTGAGAAAATGATTTTTGAGATGGAATTCTCTGAGTACCATGGATGAGTACGAAACTCTAACTCTTGATCATATATCCCATGGTTAAAAGGTGTTGACCATTTCTGGATCACCAGTTAACGGATTACATTGGGCCCACATGCAAATATGAATGACAATTGGTAATAGATATAATAACAAATGCTTACATAAGACTTTATGCATGCATTGCATTATAATCTTGTATGTCTCTATTTTCACTGTTTGGACTGTTGATGTACTTATACTTATGTCTATATTCTACCAAGCTCTATTCTACTATTTGTACATTGTGTTGTATGTTTCTCACTCATTTTCTATTATTGTTTTCTTTTATTTTCTTTGGTGTTACAATAGGAAGGAAGCTCATGGAAATTCATCATGTCGAGAATAGGAACAAAGTAGCAATCTAGTTGGATCAATGATATTGGGGGATAAAAGAATTCCTTTAGAATTATACTCTTGTAATTATTGGTTGTAATATTTAAGTTCAGGTTTAGAAAGTATGGAATTTTGTAAGTTGTACTTTAATCATGAATATACATTTAGTTGAAGAATAAATCTATTTCCTTTTACATCTTTTGAAGGGAATCAAGCATGTGGTCAGGGTGCAGCGGAAATAAATAGATTCCCTCCCTTGTTACGATCGTTATGCGAAAACAAGAATCAAGGAATAAAGGTATAAAACAAAAAGGTCGTACCTTATTAGGATTACAAACGAGGCAAGAGCAGCCACGTCTCTATTGGTATCCACGCCAACAGCCAAACTAGGAAACCCTCTTCAAATTTGCTAGAAGTGTTTTAGAGAGTAAGAGCAACTACTCTTATTTTTCATGTGTGTGGGAGAATGCATCTCATGCTCTATTTATAGAGTAGTGGCTAGGGTTTTACCCTTCACTCACTTATCCCTAACACATATGGGTCTGGCCCATTAGGTTATAATTCTAATTAAATAAGAATTAGTATCCTTTCCTAATGGCTTGTTGTATGCGTGTGACCCAATAGGCTTTTAATATTTGGTTATGATATTAAAATAAAACCCTTTTATATTTAATATCATAAATAGTGAGCGACATCTAGCAATATATCACTATCCAAATATTGAGAATATCAACAACTTTGACGAATCCTATTTTATGATAATTTATATGATCTGTCCCTTTGTCCAAATATCTAATTGAACACAAGGGCATGGATTGTTTCAACCTTGTATAGTTCAACTTATGTTTTCTTGATCCCCAAGTAGACTGTACAGAAATTAAACATCTCATGTTTATCCTCCTGAGCATGGCCATGCATTTTGCAGTCTCACTTTATCAAGAGGCCTACAGATATAACTCCTGTTACATAAGAGGGACAAATCCCATCTAGGGAACTCACATCCCACCACATAATTTATTACATGCCCAAAAACCAACTTTATGATCACCTTGTTATAGGCAACGTTTGATGATATTTAAAGCATATAACTCCTTATGTAGGAATTGTAGTGATTTCAGGTCGAAGGACTTCATATAACATTTATCAATATAAGAAACGTTCATGACACTTATGTAACAATCCATGCAACGTTCTTAAGGTGGGTCTGTCCAGTACACCATTACTCTTAAAGTGTACCTATGTGAGCGCATGATATCTCATATCCATGATCCGTGAGATGTGATCATCAATGAACTCACATATTAGTCTAAATGCATCTTTGTCCTAAGATGATACTTGACTAGGGACTATTTAAGAATAGTTTTTCATAAGATCTCACGATCAAGTCATCTACTTGATTTCTTATGAAGTTTAAGCTTACTATTCTAAGGACAATAATTATATTCTAAAAGAATAAGTATGCCTTTATAAAATAACATGATACAAGTGATGGATGTTCATAAATATATAAGTCTCTAGTGCATATTCCTAACATCTTTTATATTTCATTGTTTTGAAGGATGTAAGATTTCAAGTTAAGTAAAAAAAGAGTAATACCTTAATTAACGTTAGGGTGGTTTAACTTTCTACATCATTTCAAAAGTCTTGCACTCAAAAGGAAATAACGCTCAAGAAAGTCATCCGAAAATTTAGAACAACATTGAACCTGGTACAACCAAAGTTGTTTGTCTCTTAACGGTTTCCCAAGAAGGGGAAAATTTCAAGAGAGAAGACAAGAGAACAAATACCAGAAGAAAGTAGGAGTCAATATAGAATAATTTTAAAAGCTTTCTTGCTATTCCAATACTCTGTAAAAATTTCATCTAAAATTTCTTATACTCTATAAACTTTCATACCCCATACCAAGTACAGGGTAGAAATTTGTGGTATTTGAAGAGGCAAGGTAGAAATGAATACTTGTTTCCGTGTAAGTTGTGCCTAAAGAGGCTTGTAGAAAATAATACTTATAACTTTGTTAAGTTACTAAAAATCCAGTACTTGTTTGTACTTGGACTAGACGCAGCTGACAAGTGAGTGTGGGTGAACCAGAATAAACTATCTGTGCAAAGTTCATTCCCTTGAACTTTTTTACTTTTTTCGTGATTATATTCCTTTTAACTAACCAAGGGGTTAAAGAGTGTTTTCTAAACTTAAGCTTTGTAAAAAATATTTTAAAAAATATTCAGAAAATTACTTGTATGAATTAGCTTCAACCAAGTAAGCAAACCGCAGATAACTCTGTGATCTATCCAAAGTATTTAGAAATTAATTCCTGAAAGAATTTCCATCTAAAAGGCTAAAAAAAAGTTTTAAAACACAAATCAACCCTCTTCTTGTGTTTTAACAAAATATACCTTGCAAAATTAATACAGAATAAGCAACCAGAAAAAATGAAGGATGAAAAGATAGGCATGAGCAAGTACCACTTAGAAGAAAATTAATGCTCCCAAAGACCCTTAATGGAACAAGACTTTGACCACCAATACTGGAGATATCAAACCATCCAATCATTGAAGAAAACTAAATGACTACAAGAGAAGTGAAGGGAATCAAGCATGTGGTCAGGGTGTAGTGGAAATAAATGGATTCCCTCCCTTGTTATAATCGTTTTGCGAAAACACGAATCAAGGCATAAAAGGTATTGAAACGAAAGGTCGTACCTTATTAGAATTATAAATGAGGCAAGTGTAGCCACGCCTCTATTGGTATCCACGCCAACAGCCGGACTAGGAAACCTTCCTCAGCTCTGCTAGTAGCCTTAGAAAGTAAGAAGCGATTGCTTATGTGTCTCTGGGTAGTGCATCTCATGCTCTATTTATAGAGTGGTGGCTAGGGTTTTACCCCCTCACTCACTTAACTCTCACACTTATGGGTCTGGCGCATTATGTTATAATTCTAATTAAATTAAATTAGAATTATTATCATTTCCTAGTGGCATGTTGTATGCGTGTGACCCAATAGGATTTTAATATTTGGTATAATATTAAAATAAAACCCTTTTATATTTAATATCATAAACAGTGAGCGGTATCTAGCAACACATCACTATCCAAATATTGAGATTATCAATAACTTTAATAAATCTTATTTTATTATAATAATTTATATGCTCTGTCCCTTTGTCCAAATATCTAATTGAACACAAGGGCATGGATTGTGTCAACCTTGTATAGTTCAATTTATATTTTCTTGATCCCCAAGTAGACTGTACAAAAAATAAATATCTCATATTTATCCTCCTGAGCATGGCCATGCATTTTGCAGTCTCACTTTATCAAGAGGCCTACAGATATAACTCCTGTTACATAGAAGGGACAAATCCCATCTAGGGCACTCACATTCCTCCACATAATTTATTATATGTCCAAAAACCAACTTTATGATTACCCTGTTACAGGCAACGTTTGATGATATTCAAAACACATAATTCCTTATGTAGGAATCGTAGTGATTTCAGGTCGAAGGACTTCATATAACATTTATTAATTTAAGAAACGTTCATGACACTTATGTAACAATCCATGCAACGTTATTAAGGTGGGTCTGTCCAGTACACCATTACTCTTAATGTGTACCTATGTGAGCACATGATATCTCATATCCATGATTTGTGAGATGTGATCATCAATGAACTCACATACTAGTCTAAATGCATCGTTGTCCTAAGATGATAATTGACTAGGGACTATTTAAGAATAGTTCTTCATAAGCTCTCACGATCAAGTCATCTACTTGATTCCTTATGAAGTTTAAGCTTACTATTCTGAGGACAATAATTATATTCTAAAAGAATAAGTTTGCCTTTATAAAATAACATGATACAAGTGATGGATGGTCACAAATATATAAGTCTCTAGTGCATATTCCTAACAAGAAGGCCTATGGGTCGTGAACTTCTTTTTCAGGAAAAGAAGCTGTGTGACACTGTTCGGGGAATAAGCATCAACTTTCTTTGTGCAGCAGTCGCCGTAAGACAGAGGATGTAAGCGTTAATTCACTAATAAACAAAGAAAAATGAGAGCTAGAAGTGCAAACCAAGGACTAACTATGGAGAGAAAACTTGAAAAATGAGTAAGTGAAAATGTAGTCGTCTAATAAGATAGTGAGAAAACACTATGAAATTTCGAACTTCACACAAGTAATGGGCACAAAATCTTAACCGCTACATATAGCAATTCCATTGAAAAAATAACCTCATGTCCTACTCCATTGATCATCTTCTTATGTCAAGGAAAATGAAGAGTCACCACCTTAACAATGAACCGTGATTTTTTATCCTTGCACCAAATAAGGATTTTATCTTTAATATTCATGCATTTTTCAAATAACTTATCCCATAATACAATTACTAAAATGGAATCCTATCATAACACTTACTGGTGGAAAAATTTCTTTGAATTCTTTGATTGAATTAAGATACAATGGAATGCTTTTATACTACATGAGTAATATTTAACGAAAAAAATTGAATAATAGAAAACACACAAAACTACTTAATTGACTCCAATTCATTAAAAATAACTATACGGTAATTATATATGGTAAAACGCCCCTCAAGTTGAACTGTGCATATTCATGAGTTATAACTTGGACATACAAGAATGGGAGAAAATGGGAAATAAAGCCTTAGTGGACACACTCGCAAATTGGTTGGAAGAGAATCTATGTAGCAAATGAAAGAGGCTAGTTGTGATCTTTTCCCTGATAATGTGACAAGATATATTAATATGTTTTGTTCTCTCATGAAAAGTATGATTCAGGGCAAGAAAAATTGTATTGTCACAATAAAGGGAAGTAGGAAAAGATGGAGAAGCCTAGAGATCATGGAGCAAGTATGAGAGCCACTACATTTCACAAGTGACAATTTTCAAAGTATGATATTCAACCTCTAATGATTTGGAAACAATGATTTGTTTCTTGAATTTCCATGAGATAAGGGAAGGACCAAGAAACACTAAAAAACTTGTGATTGATTTCCTTGTTCTTAAGCAACAAGTCCAATATGAATATGAAAATGCACTAAGCTTGAGATCTAAATTAGAAAGATAGAAAAGATCCTTAGCCAGAGATGAGGACCAAGAAACACACAAAAACTTGTGATTGATTTCCTTGTTCTTAAGCAACAATCTCAATCTAAATATGTAAATGCACTAAGCTTGAGATCTAAATTAGCAAAATAGAAAAGATCCTTAGCCAGAGATGATTTGAGGCATCTAAGTATTCTAGTTGCACATTAGTAATAATATTCCATACGCTTAGAAACATGTTGACTAAGTTGTTGTTTAGAAAAACATATATTAGGTCTTGTGTTGGTTAGATAAAGTAACCTACCAACAAGCTTTCTTTAGGGAGACTCATCAACAAGGGGAGTTTCCTAATTTGAATTGAGTTTTGTATTAAGAGTAATGGGAGTAGAGACAGGCTTAGAAGCCAAAAAGCCCATGTCAGAGAGTAGCTCCAAAGTGTGTTTCCTTTGATTAAAAATAACCCTAGATTTATATCATGAAACTTTAAATCCAAGGAAATATCGAAGTTGGTGAAGAGAGAATGGTCAACTGTAGGTTGGGAGTAGTTGAGAGAAATTAAGGCAACAGACAACTCAAAATACCATAGTCTACAAGCTTGTTTGAGACCATAAAGTGATTTATGTAATTTGCAAGCTTGGTTAGCCTTAGAGGAAGACAATCTTGGGGGTAGTCTCATGTAGACTTCTTTATGTAGGTCATCATGTAGAAATGCATTCTTGACATCAAGTTGCTCTAGAAACCAATTTTTTGTTGAAACAATAGCTAGGAGTACTTTGACAATAGTAAGTTTTGCAAACAAGAGAGACTATATCAAAGAAATCAACTCCCTCCATCTGAGTATACCCCTTAGCAACAAGCCCGGCCTTATGCCTCTTAGTAGTGCCATCTGCATGATATTTCACTTTATAGACCAATTTACAACCTATTGGCTATTTATTTGTGGGTAGATTAGCTAGAGTCCAAGTGTGATCGTTCTAGAGCAGTTATGTAACATCCCAAAAATTAGAGCCTAGGAAGTATAGTAGAATTCATATGTTAGGAACCCTATCAATAGAGGGAGGTTGGAAGTTGAAGGAGAATTCATGATTTTAGAGGGAGTTTAGGAGGGGAAATCAAGTGTTAATCCCCAACACAAATTTAGAAGATCTTAGAAGGAATCAGGCTAAAGATATGAGAGATTAAAAGGTATAAAAGTGGGGAAGATTGGGGGAAAGAGATTTGAGTGAGGGAATTGGGTTTAAAAGGGTTAAAAATGAATTTGAGGGGTTAACTCTGGAGCATTTTCGCTAAAGCGAGAAGGTCCTCGCTTGAGCGAGATTATCAGTAAATATGATGATTTTGGGTACTGATATTTTTGCTTAAGCGAAAATTGTCAAGAGAAGGGGGTGCTCTCTGGATGATTTTCGCATTTGTTGATCCTTGTTCAAGCGAGAAGGGTCCAGAGGACGGGGGCTCTCTAGAGTGTTTTCGTTCAAGCGAGAAGGTTCTCGCTTGAGCGAGAACGCGACAATAGGGGAATCTTCAATTCTTGCTCAAGCAAGAAAAAGAAAAGAGTATCGGTAGTCTCGCTTGAGCGAGAACACGCAAATTCAGTTTTAAAAATAGATCTAGGGTTATTTGACCCCAAATCAAAAACATTTCTCTCAAGCCATCCATTGCCTAGGAGAGCCAAGAAGAGGAGAGAGCTTTGGGGGAGATTTTCAAGGGAAAGGAAGCCAAGGAACTCATCCCCAACCTTCTATACCTCCATTTTCCTTCTCCTTGAGGTGAGTGTAGTTCACCCACTCACTTGCATTATGTGTGAAATTCCCTAAAATGGTCCCTATTCTCCCTTCTCCATCTTTCCTTACTTGGTTGTGGTTGATTTGAGGGTATCCTAGGGTTTATGTGTGTATTTACCATGAATGTTTTGTTGGTTCTAACCCTAGGTTATGGAGATTAGGGTTTCTTGAGGTTGTTGGTGAATGAGATTATGATTGTCATGGAATCATATTTAGCATATGCAAACATTGTACACATGCCATGAATCATGTATAACACTTTTGAACCCTAACTATGTAAGAATATTTTCATTTGGCCCATGACCAAGAGTAATTACATGGGTCTTCGGACCAAAGAAGAGAAATTTCATGGGCCTTTGTCAAGGAGGAATAGAGGTTTTCTTTTAAGGAGCAAAGCAAAGTATTGCATCCTTGAGTTATAATAAAATGACTTCAGGTCTTTATGGCCCCTAGGGACGACGGTCCTAGGTTTAAGGTTCTGAGCGCCAGAGTACTTAAGAGGAACACAATGAAAAGACCCCCTGGATGTGGGTTTACCATCCATGTTGCTTTATGCTTGCATAAATGCATGGGTGGGTTTTCCACCAGAGGGATTTTCGTGAACTTTCCGATTGCATGGTAGAATTGTGATGTGTACGAATATATGTATATACACGAGTTTAATGATGCATTTTCATTTTCTTGTCCTCCTACACTGTATGCATGATTACGTTCACTGGGACGTAAGTCTCACCACAAGTTGTAGATTTCATTTTAGATGTGTAGGAGGCTGGATGGCTAGAAGCTCTTTGGTGGATTAGCCCACCTGGCTTCTTGTGTTGCCCTATTAGGAGACTTTTGGATGCTATATATATAGTTGTAGTCTGAATTTAATGTGAATTAGCAGTATTGTATTTTTGGCCACTGGTTGGCATTTAGATTAGAACTCATAATGATATTGGTAAGGTTTTCCGCTTATGTAATCGTTGGAATTACATGAAGCATTGATTGTATTGTTTAATGATATTTGTAGTGTTGCGAAAATAATTCGGTAAATTTAGGAATATGTTTCCAAACAAGCATTATTTCTAGGTTTACAGAATTAAGGCATTACAATGGAAAAAGCATTGAGATAATGTTTTATAATGGAAGAGCAATGGCTATGTGAAAGAATAAAAGATAAAGGATGTAGGGTCTTAAAGGAACTTGAGATTGACTAGTATTAGAGACAAACGAAAGACTACACTCGTAATGATGCAGCTATTATGGTCTATTTCTGATCCCTGGTTGAATACCTATGTTATAATGAAGTATGTTTTGATGGGATACAGGTCTGTACGTTGGTAACCGGGGTGGAAAAGGAGAATCATTAGCAATGGTAAGATAGAAGTAGTATAGGTTTGATTTGAAAAGCAGGTAAAGGTATTAGAGGTGGAAAAGGAATATGTGGTGGTTGGATGAAATTGAAAGGTCTTTCAAAGAATACAACATTTCTAGAGATAAATATTTGATTTGAAAGCAAGTCATATAGAAGGCAAATTTTAATTCCTTCTTGCCTACTGGAAGGCCCCTTTTCAATCTTGAAGATGATTTTGGTCCTTTTTACCTACCAAAAAGCCTTACCACCCCATTTTTCCAATGTCCATGATGTTTTTCATGTCTCCCAGCTCAGAAGTATGTATATGACCCTTTACACATCATAAGTTCTGAATCAATATAATTAAGGAAAGACCTTACAATTCCTACTAGACCTGCACAAATTATTAACCGAAGTGTCAAAACACTGATAAACAAGTCCATCCTGTTGGTGAAGGTGATTTGGGAAGGCCAAACATCGGAGGAGGCCACATGGGAGAAAGAGGAGGACGTCCATGCTCGGTATCCAGAATTGTTCAATTGAGGTAATAAAATTGTAATAAGCAATTTTGAGGACAAAATTAATTCAAGGAGGGCAGAAATGTAACCACCCCAAATTTTAAAATTATTTTCATAAGTGAAATATAAGTATAAGAGGTTTGCATAAAAGAAATTGGGCTAAAGAGGGTTAGAAACTGTTAAAAGGGTTTAACACTGTCCTTTTTTGCTCAAGCAAGAAATGGCTCGACTGAGCGAGTTGGAATGGAAATTTTTGTAATTCCATTCTGTGAGATTTTTCTCAAGCAAGACTGTTTTCACATTGAGCGAAAATATTAGCAAAAACTAGGTAGCAACTTTTTGATATTTACGCTTGAGAGCGAAGGATTTTCATTTAAGCGAAAATAAGACAGAGAGCTAAGGTTGGTTCTGCCTAGTTTTCGCTTGAGCGAAAAATTCTCGCTTAAGAGAAAACCGGATTCTCGCTCAAGCAAGAATGAAGTAGTAAGCTCACTGCCTGGTTCTCGCTCAAACGAAAATCTTTTTATTTGAGCAAAAATGCGTGAGATCTATTTTAAAACAGAATTTTAGGGCACATTTGAGCCCATAACTCTAAAATTTATTTTCTCCCAACCTTGCCCTAGCAGAGAGATTTGAGAAGAGAGGAGGAAGGAGCTTGGACCAACCCAACCAAGGAGAAGCAAACCACCCCTAACCCTTAACAACTCTTATTGATTATCTTAGAGGTGAGTGTACACCACCTACTCACTCTCATCTTGCTTATAAATCCCCAATGATCCCTCCTATTGAATTCCCCTTCTCTAATTGCTTGTGAGTGGTTGATGTTCCATGATTATGGTTTGTTTTGCTTGTTATGTTTATGGTTTGTTGATTGGTCTGAAATGCCTAATTCGATCTATGGTTAGGGTTTTACTTACATGATGTATGCCTAGGGTTAAGAGGATGCCTACATGCTTTTTATTATTCATTATACACTCATGAAACCTCTTATATACAAGAAATAAATTACATGGGTCTTTGACCAATATGGAAAAAGGGGAAAGGATTATAATGTTCATGTTGTTTGAAAACATCGCATGTTAAATGGCGAGGTCTAATGACTGTGGGGAAGACATTCCCTACTCGGATACAAAGCTCATATCTGGCCAATGGAAAAAGGACAAGTGGAAAGACACCTAATGTTTGGTGTGTATTTGTTATGTTGTTGGATTATGTGTTTTGTTGATGCATTTACATTGTATGTTTTACCTACACTGAATGCACGTGTGCACTCACTGGGACTTTAGTCTCACCACACGTTTGTGGCTTTATTAGATGTGTAGGTTTCTCAGCCAGACTCTTGATCGGAGAGCTTGGGAGTCTATTTCCTTTTTGCTTTATCATATTACCTTTGATGTATATAAATTGAATTTACATTAATCAACTAATTGTGTAGGTTGGGACATCTAGTGGCATTTAAATTGTATTATGAATATGTATTTGAGATTGACGCTTATGTAATCGTTGAAATACTTAAGGGCATTGTATGTGATTGTATGACGATATCGGTAATGTCGCAAAAACTAATTCTGTAAATTTAGGAATATGCTTCCAACGGACATTATTTCTAGGTTTATGGAATTATGACATTACACAAAGGACTAATATCTTTGCACCACATGTGTGAGTAGAGGGGACGTGGAAGATCAAGGGTATAACCATCGAAATAGTAAAGTAATTGTTGATATACTCTAGTAACTTTTGAAATTTAAAAAGCTAAGACAAATGGTTTTTTGGCAGAAAAACACTTGGCATTTACTCTAAAGTAAAATACCAAGCTAGGGGAACATGTTCTCAGGATAAACCGATTATCCCATAGTTGACTCGTGATTGACTAGCTTTCCGGCTATTTATTAGCCGGATTGGGCGAACAAGACAGATTGACAACCAAGATACCTGTTGACACTTGTACTATAACAGGGTGACACTTCCCTTGTTACATGCAGCCTGCGTGTGCCATTTTAAATATTGGCGTTAATGACTAGACAATCCTCTCCATTCCACGACAACCAGGTGGCAAATCCCCTTATGATGATCAACCCAATAAACAACCTATGGATTAGTACCCATACAGATGGTTAGGAGCTATAAATACCATACACACGATAAGTTATGATTTTTTTTCTTGAATATTAAACATTAAGACTATTGCTGACTTTTGGGTTAAGTGCCTTACAGATACACTCGTCATCATTCACCTCTTACTGGAAACTGGAAATATAAATCCTGAGGAACCCGAATAACATTATCCTTAAATTCTACTGAGAATTTGAATTTGAAAAGATTTATATATATATAAATTGATTTAATTATGTCATGCCACAAATGCACAAACAAATTAAAATCTACTGCTCTTTGTATATGTGTAGGAAATATAAACTCTAAATATAATTTAATTTATGTGTTTGTTCCCCGAAAACTGAGAAGATGAAAGGCATGTTTGCCTTTGGAACTGCTGCTAATTAGTAGGCATAATATCATATGGTCATTTTTATACTCTCAGTCATCTAACATTTTTTTATATGAACATATTTTTTAAATAAAGCATGCTACTTTTGGTTGTTGCAATGAATCATAACAAATCTGACAAAATGGAAGCATCTAGTAACTAACTAACTAACAACATGTTTGGTTGAATGTTTACTCAACTCAAACCAAATTCTGGTACAAAAAATAGATGTTTAGCAAATTAATCATGTGCAACCCCTGAATCCCCTCGTCAAAGTGGTGTCTGGTTGAAATATATAATTTACTTCAGGTAGATCATTTTTCATTTATTTTCTTTAGATCACCTTTGATTAATCTTTGTAATTTTTCATTTATAAAATAACTTAAATTTTAATCATTTAGATAATTAAACATATAAATGCTCGATCAAAGGCATGCATAAGTATATGCAATTTTTTTTTCATTTTATTATATCATTATTTCTATGGCCTCTTTTAGCTATCTGTCAGAAATTAAATTTAACTAACAGGGTGAGTCGTGCAGGTTTATAAATTTCCCAATAGCACAATATTCACTGATTGTCTCGTGTGTGTGATGCTAAAATATAAGATAGTAGAATATATTAGCAGTAGGTTAGAAGTCATTGTTTACATACCATCCACACATGACATGTCTCAACCAAATAATGCTTATTGGTTACTTATTTAGTAACAACAACTCCGATCCCGGTTGACCCCATAAATAAAAGGATTTAATTAATATACATTGTCAGTGTAAATTAATTTTACACAGACATTCAATGATGTGTTGCCACATTATTTAATGATTATGACACTTCATGTGTTATTAAATGCAATAAATGATGTGGCAGCACATCATTGGATGTCTGTGTAAAACTTCTTTACATTGACAGTGTATATATATTAAACTCTAAATAAAAAGCGATGCAATTATTAATACTATATTATATATGATCATAAAATACCATGAAAACTACAACACCCTATTTTTGAGGGGTATAGTATATATAGTGTAGATACACATCATTAACACGCACAAATTTATGGTTGTGCAGGTGCTCATAATTATTCATATAATACTTACAACACAAAGCTATAGTAAGGATATATAAGAATTAAGTTTCTGACAACTGGCATGCACATGGTATCAAAATGAAAGTGGCAAAATTAAACTCATCAGATTCAGATTGAAAGACAGCGCATAAGTAACATCATCATTCTGAGGTGGGGAACATGTTGCATTGTTTGTTTCACCTTCAATCCTCCTACTAAGTCATTTTTTCTTTTCTCCCTTTTGGTCACCCTCCTCAAACCACGCACTCATTTTTACTTTAATTAAGTAGACCATGCCAAAACCACTCACGACAAACAAACAAACACGTTCTTTGGTTCTTCTGCTGCTGTACATCCCTCCATTAATGATCATCCAAAAGATTTTCTCACGTGTAAAGTGTAAAAGAGATTTAAAAAATGTTTAAGAAGATCAAAAGATGAAAGTAAACAAATGTTTTGAGCACTTATTTATATATTTAATACAATGATCCGTTAAAAAATATTCAGCGGTGTAACACTTGGTGTAACTTACACCGGTGTAATTATAACCCTCCTCTTAAATATATTATAGTATATCTTACTTTAATTATTTATTATTTAATTATATTTTATGATATTAACACAATTTAATTATTAATGCTTTGAAGCTTCTAATCTTTCCAATGACTCGTATATTATTTTTGGTGCAAGACCAAAGGTATCCTCCACGGGAGGCAACCTGTCGAGCCGGGTAGGACCTCTATGGGCGACAAAGCTCTCCCTCCGAGTATTTAACACAGCTGCATACCCAGGGCTCGAACTCGAGAGAAACAGTCCCTTACCAGCTGATCCACGTGCTCGATGGTGAATGACTCGTATATACCCTCCTCTTTTCATACTTACAATAAAATATAAATGATTTTAATTATTATTTTTATTTTTAACTTTATATACACTTAAAAAAATGGAAATCATGTTTGGATTTTGAATTTTGGTAACCTCAACGGCCAATCCTAATAATTAAGAATAAATATAATTTAAAATAATTATTTTATCAACTAATTTAGCTTTTATGAATTTAATTTAAAGGGAAAAATATGTTTTTCGTCCCTGTAGTTTCGGTCAACTTGGGTTTTTGTCCCTATACTTTAAATCCTTGGTTTTTTGTCCTTGTACTTTCTAAACCCCTAAACATTAGTCCATGTCGTTAGTTTGGACCGTTAAACCTGTGACGTGTCAATTACCTAGCATGCCACGTGTACCTAGCATGCCACGTGTCAATTGCCTAGTATACCACGTCACGGGTTTAACGGTCCAAACTAACGGGGGGGACTAATGTTTAGGGATTTAGAAAGTACGAGGACAAAAAACCAAGGATTTAAAGTATAGGGACGAAAACTCAAATTGACCGAAACTACAGGGACGAAAAACATATTTTTCCCTAATTTAAATTTATCATTGCACCATAATTTGGGTACTAAGAAGGGTCAAAGACTGTTTCAAATGCAACTATCATAGGTGTGTTGATAGAATCATGTCCATTGATGGTTTCGACCTCATAGTTCATGACTATAATCTATCCTTGATCATGTGTTCTTGACTTTTGAGATGAAAAATCATCTTGATACTAAGTATCAAATCTGTGGTAGCAATTCACGGCAATGTGGCCAAGTTTTCCACAAACTTGGCATTGAGGCCTATTATTGTTTTTTCCGGAATTTTGGAAATTAAATCTTCCTCTTCCTTTATTTGTTCGAAAAGAAAATATGCCTCCTATGTTGAAAGATCTTCCTCTTCCTCTATTAAATTGTGATGGAACTAAATTCACCAGTAAATTCTGCACGGAAAAATATTAGTATCATTTTTCCTCTTTTCAAACCTTTCTTCTTGAGACATAAGAAGTGCTTCAACTCCTTCAAAATTGTATGAATTTGATCTTGAAAGAATAGTGATTAAAGAGTCATATTCTTATGGGAATCCATCAAGAATTGCTTCAATCTCTGTTCTTCATCATTCAAAGGTGAACCAACACCAGCAAGCATGTCAACTATTTATTTTATTGAAAGCAAATACTCACTGATTTTTCGAGTCTTTTTGAAGTTCTTAAGTTGATCCTTCAATTGTTTGATCTTTGCTCTAGTTTGTGATGTGAAGAAAGTTTCAAACTTCTTCAAGATTTGGTGAGCATATTCGCATCCAACAACTCCGGTTGTAAGTCTCTTTGACATTGAAGCCAGCAGCCAAGATGTTAGAAGTTGGTTTTACTGCGTTAGTTAATGAACTCAATATTGAGATTCTCAAGCTCTTCATCTTTATCGGTTAAGAGTTTTCTTAACATGCCTCCATCTCCTGTGATGAACTTCTGTAACTTGTATCCTTAATGGATTTGATTGCTTGATGCTTCCATACTAAAAAATTATTTTAATCCAATTTATCTGAGACTGGATTGGATAAAGTTTGAGGAACAAACCTTGAAGTATTTTCAACCATTGGATCGGTGAAGCTTTGATACCATAAAGGTATCTGAGCAGTAGTGTAGTAAAGATGAAAAGTAGTAATTAGAGAATGAGTGTTTGTGTAATTGGAATTGAATCTCATTATGATTAACTCATACACACTCAGTTTATATACAGCCCAAGAAGGAGATGAGAAAACCAACAGAAAATAAAAAATAACTACTAATAATAGTAATAACTGCTTTAACAACTAACTAATAACAGTTCTAACAGCTAACATCTAACTAACTATAACAATTCTGTCCTTTACAATTAATGCTTTCAAGTTTTTAATTTTTTTCAGTGACTTTTTTATACCCTTCTCTTCTAATACCTACAATGAAATGTTAATGGTTTTAATTATTAATTTTTAGATTTATATACACTTACGAGAAACTGAAAATGGAAATCAAGTTTGAAATTATCCGGTACACGTCCTATGCTTTTATCAATAAATTCAATAGTTGACGCTAGACATTTTTATAATTAGGGGTGGGAACATGTCGGATCGTTCGTCAGGGGTCTACAGCCTGACCTACATAGGTCCAGGCCAGATCAGGCCAATTTATTAAATAGATCAGGTCAATGCTTTTCAAAAGCCTATTTAACAAAACAGGTCAAGTTTCATGCCACCGAAAAAGTCTTTTGAGCCTATCAGACCAACCTATTTAACTAAATATAAATGAAATACTAATATTTTATATATTGTTATTATTATTACTAGCGAGAGACAGACACTGTCACATTTCTTTTTTTTTTTACGATCCCTCTTTCTCTTTCCCCATCTTTCTATTTTGAAGTCTCTTTTTCATCTTTCTACATTTTTTAGGCAGTTATTATTTTTATTGGGTGGTTATTGGTTAGTGGGAACCGTAAATCAATAAATCAGGATATAAAATAGGGGTACAATGGGAATGGAAATGTGGAAACCAAAACTCTCCTGCTCTCTTTATATATAATATAGATATAGATTATAAAATTTTTTATTATATTACCTTATAACTATATACTTATTAGCTTGTGTAAATATATAAGTATGTTGTTTTCCACAAAACATTTGAGCTTATAAGTCTATTCAAATTCATGTTTATGATATATCCAAACACCTTACTATCAAACAGGCTTTTAAGCATGCTTTTAGGCCAAGTCAGACTTTAAATGGGTCAGGCTCAGGCCATAAAATAAAGCCTCTATATCAGGTAAACATGCCAGACTCAGGCCATGAATTTAACGTGCAGGCCAAGCCTAGCTCGGCGGCCTATTCCCATCCCTACTTATAACCATCCTCTTGTTATCCTATATGTTATTTTATATCCTCTACCCTGAATGATGGGAATAAATATCAATTATACATTTCAACTTTAACAGGAATTAATGTTACATATTACTCCTTCCGGTTCTGTTTATAAGACAAAGTTTGACATTTTTCAATGGTCCTATTTATAAGACAAAGTACGTAAATCTAGAAGCATTTATTGTTTTTTTCTCATATTTGCCCTTGTTGACCATTAAAGGTTTCAAGGTGACACAATTACCATGGTAGAAACATTTAATTTTAAATAGGGGTAAACTTGTAATCTTATAGACTAATTTCTTAAAAATCAACGCAATAATTACTTTTCTTAATATGTGTGTTTTTATCTGAATTGTCTTGTAAATAGGACCGGATGGAGTATAAAGGTTGTATTAATTATTAGTAAATTCTATGGTCAAGTTTTAAATTTATCCGTATGAGTCCGGTCCTTTATGTGTTTAAATTATATTCAGCCACGTGTTAATTTTTTTACCCAGTGAGATTGTGCTCATGGTTGAGTCTATGTTTGTTCATTGAAACAGAGTGCAGAAGAGATGAACAATGAGGCTTCTGAGTTTGTCTATCAGAACAAATGAATCGTCTTCCACTGTAAATGAATCAACGCACCTCCAATCCCAAACTTGTTCGGACGCTTATGGAATAATGGGCTCGTCACCTTCTCCGTTTCTTCTTTTACATTTAAAAAAGCACACTTGTTTCACCCTCTAACAAATCTCCAACAAGGGAAGAGAAAGAGACAATATGGAAGAAAATGGCTCTTTTTTCCTATGCTATGTGAATCATACTTGACAGGCACGCACACAAGAACAAACAAGAGAAGGGAAGGACCCTCTCATTTTGTTAATTACGAGTAAATGACCACGTGACAGATTTTTAAGCATTAATGTTTTCAAGTTTTTAATGACTCTTCTACCCTCCTCTTTTAATACTTACACTCAAATTTTAATGGTTTTAATTATTATTATTTTTTATTTTATATTCATTTAAGAGAAAAAGAAAATGGAAATCGAGTTTGGTGTTATATCCATAACATCAGAAATAAGAGCTTGTTTGTTTAAAATTATTTCTTAAAATCACTTATAAGAATTTTTAAGATGTTTATTTAAACTTTTTTCAAGAAGCAAAATCAGAAAATTATCAGTTTTCTACTTTTTTTAAGAAGTAACTCTAAGTTGCTTCTTGAAAAATGCAGTTAAAATAGAAGAGAGAGAGAACTTTTTAACAATGTGAAAACATTTATTTAACAATATGAAAGTATTTATTGTGGCAAACAAAGTGTTTTTTTATGATTATAGCTAAACGAAAATTTATTTCTGATTATACAAGAATCTCTAAAATAAAATCAAATTTTTAAACAATTTAAAAAAGTACTTTTTTTAAGCATAAACAAGCTGACCCTAAATTCAATTGTTTTTCTCCTACACATCCTCATATATCCTTTTCTATTATTTTATATATTTTGATAACCTCAATCGTGTCAAAATTGAATATTATATACTTTACATCAAATATTTTATCAACTAATTAGATTTTATGATATTAACATAATTTAATTATTAATGCTTTCAAGATTTCAATTTTTCAATGATTCATATTGTTAGGACCACATGAAACACTAGAAAGGGGGGTTGAATAGTGTTTTATAGTCTTTAAAGATTTTTGGAAAACTTTTTAACAAGCAAAACTGATTTGAGAATATTTGATCAACCTTCCGATACTGGGGAGTTCAGCAACTTGCTGATGCAACTCAGAAGGTTGAATAAAAGCTTTTAAAACGTTTTTCTCTTAAAGAAAAGATTGTTTTTCTACGCGGATTAATAAAACAACTTTTCTTAAACCCTCCTTGGTTAGTAATAAACAGATAACAGCGGAAAGTAAAGAGTTAAGGGTAGAGAGAACTTAACATGGAGATTTATGCTGGTTCACCCACTAACCCAGTGAGCTACATCCAGTCCCAGGGCAAAACTCCACTGGATTTTCCACTAATCCCGAAAGATTAACATTGAGTATTATTTGCACACCTGGCCTCTCCAGGCCCAACCGAGTATTGTTTGCACACATGGCCTTTCCAGGCCCAATACCAAGTATTCTTTGTCTCCGACTGCCTCTCCAAGAAACTCATGCAGTATTCTTTGTACACCCAGCCTCTCCAGGCTGAACGAGTATTCTTTTATAGACAAGCCTCTCCAGGCTCAACAAGTATTCTTTATTCCACCAAGCCTCTCCAAGCTCTCAGACACTCATCAGTGTTTACAATATAAACTAAGTATAAGTTTTTGAGAAACTTTAAACTCAGATTCTTCTTGTACAAAGGGATAAATGAGTATGACTCAGGATACAATGAGTAAATCTAAGCACAAGGAATTTTGGTACAACAGAGTGTTTTGGTTTGAAAGGATTTTCTCTTTAATGTGACCCATTCACTCTTTTGCTAAGGCTTTTCTTCTCTTCTTTTCTGGAGAGCTTCTTTAAATCTTCATGCTTTCATGACTCTCTTTTCTGGAGCGGTTCACCTTTCTGTGAGGTTTTTTTCTACATTGCTCGCTCTCTCACTTCTTCAAGACTTTTCATTGGGCTATATAGCATTGGAAAAGTAGTCGTTGAGAAAGTAGTCGTAGAGAGATAAACTTGTGAAAGTTTTTGTCTTGAGTAGAGTAGGTGTGCAGAGATAACACTGCTCTGACACACAACAGGTACAGATGTTCCTTTTACGTGTACAATGCTCCATAAGATGCGGAAAGAACTCTGCAAAGACTTCCTTTTGTAGATGATAACAGAAGACGTTTAGAGACCTTTTAGTCTTTGCGCAGAAAGTCTTCTAACTTTAACAGATATTGTGTTGCACAAATTTAGTAAGACTTCTCAGCTTAAAGATTGGTACACGTCTTCAGAGAGTTGAGAGAGTCTTCAGCAGTTTCAAGCATTTCAGAGAGTTCATCATTATAGTGAGCTTGAATTGCCACGTCATCAAGTCATAGTTCGGAGAGTATGTGTTCAGCAGGTTCAAATTTAGTACGCACATACTTTCAGCAGGTTGAGAGCTTTCAGATGATTTCATAACTTCAGCATGTTGCTCTAGATCAGCAGGTTCAAAATATGCTTCTTTCAGCAGGTTGCTTCAAGCTTGTTTTAGCCAGTTCTGTCTAAGCTATCTTCAGATTGTTTGGCACAAGCAGTTTCAGTATGTTCATTATAGTATTTTCCTGCAACACATAGAACAAATACCTTTGAGCAGAATTTGTTTCTTATTCAGATAATGTGATGAACAAATTTGATAATCATTAAAACCAAGGGTAATGAGTCTCTGATTTAATTTGAATACTTAAATTATTCTAAGACTCAACATTCTCCCCCTTTTTAATGATGACGAATTTGTATATCACTGACAAATATCATAAGGAGAATTCCGGAATTTTAAGTTAAGTAAATACTCTCCCCCTATTTCAGATATTTGAACAAAATGAAGTGCTACCCCTGAATTTGTTCTTTCTGATATTAATGAAGCTTATTCTGAATCAATAAGTTCCTTTTTCTGAAACACTTAACTTCAATTATTTGTTAGTGATATTACTCCCCCTTTTGTAATTATTCAAAAGGGCGGGTGAAATATAACAGCATTCAGAAAGGTAAACGTTGAAAAAAACTTTTTCAGTAAAGGAGCACTAATCGACAAGTTAATTTTTCAAGGCAAAAACTTGCAGAAAAATAGAAACTACAAGTGAAAATGTGCAAACAACTTTTTCAACCAAAATTAATCAATTTCAGATATACATAGTGTTGAGTCTCAAAATTAATTTAAGAAATTCAAATTAAATCAAAGACTCATTACCCTTGGTTTTAATGATTATCAAATTTGTTGATCACATTATCTGAATAAGAAACAGATTCTGCTCAAAGGTATTTGTTGTATGTGTTGCAGGAAAATACTATCACGAACATACTGAAATTGCGTTTGCCAAACAGTCTGAAGATAGCTAACACTGAACTGGCTTAAACAAGCTTGAAGCAATCTTCTGAAAGAAGCATATTTTGAATCTGTTGATCTAGAGCAACATGCTGAAATTATGCAACCATATGAAAGCTCTCAACCTGCTGGAAGTATGTGTGTACTGAAGTTGAACCTGCTGAACACATACTCTCCGAACCATCACTTGATAATGTGGCAATTCGAACTCTCTGAAATGCTTGAATCTACTGTAGACTCTCTCAACCTTCTAATGATGTGTTCCAATCTTTAAGCTTAGAAGCCCTACTGAATTCGTGCAAGAAAATATCTGCTTAAGTCAGAAGACTTTATGCGCAAAGATTAAAAGGTCTCTAAACGTCTTCTGACATCTTCTACAAAAGAAAGTCTTTACAGAGTCCTTTCCGCATCTTATGGAACATCTTACACGGAAAAGGAACCTCTGAACCTGCTGTGTGTCAGAGCAGTGCTATCTCTGAACACCTACTATATTCAAGACAAAGACTTTCACAAGTTTATCTCTCAACGTCTACTTTCTCAACGACTATTTTTCTAATGCTATGTATAGCTCAATGAAAGGCCTTGAAGGAGAGTGAGCGAGCAATGTAGAAAAACCTCACAGAAAGGTGAACCGCTCCAAAAAAGAGAGTCATGAAAGCATGAAGATTTAAAGAAGCTCTCCAGAAAAGAAGAGAAGAAAAGTCTTAGCAAAAGAGTGAATTGGTCACATTAAAGAGAAAATCCTTTCAAACCAAAACACTCCGTTATACCAAATATCCTTGTACTTAGATTTACTTGTTGTATCCTGAGTTTTACTCAGTTATCCCTTTGTACAAGAAAAACCTGAGTTTAAGTTTTTCAAAAACTTAAACTTAGTTTATATTGTAAACACTGATAAGTGTCAGAGAGCCTGGAGAGGCTTGGTGGAATAAAGAATACTCAGTTAAGCCTGGAGAGGCTGGGTGAACAAAGAATACTCAGTTTAGCCTGGAACAAAGAAAAATTTTAAAAATAAATGAATAAAGAAATTCTTTTTATTTTTAATAAAATTAATAATATAAAATTAAAACAAATTGAAATTATATTTTTATTTTTTATAATAAAAAATGAAAGAAAAAGGTTTAGTCTAACAAAATTGTTAAAAAAAAGACTTAAATATGATTTTAGTCCCTCGAAAATTAGAGAATTCTGTGTTTAGTCCCTATAAAATTTTTCACCTAAGTTTAGTCCCTCATTAATTTTCCGTTTCCAGCTTTAATCTTTACCTTTAATTTGCATTGTGAAGTGATAACCTGACACTGTTACAATACGTTGACGTGTCTATTTAAGCTGACGTGGCTACCACAGTGGATTTTTCCGAAATTATTTTCCCCCAATTTTTGTAATTCTTAATTCCAATATTAAAGTAATTAATATTGGAATTAAGAATAAAAAATAGTGTGGGAAAATAATTTCAGAAAAATTCACCGTGGCAGCCACATCAGCCTAAATAGAAACGTCAGTGTACTATAATAGTGTCAGGTCATCACTTAACAGTGCAAATTAACGGCAAGGATTAAACTTGGAAACGAAAAATTATTGAGGGACTAAACTTAGGTGAAAACTTTTATAGGGACTAAACACAAAATTCACTAATTTTCGAGGGACTAAAAACATATTTAAGCCAAAAAAATTTAATATCAACAAAGATATAGTCCCCAACAATGACGCAAAAAACTTGATAGCAGTCGCAAGTGCACGATTTTGTCAAGTAATATAAAAGATATCGTCTCCACAGGGACAATATTGTTGACTACCAATTATTTACAATTTTATTTTCTAAACGCACCCAAATAAATTTGAAATTAATGAATATATATAAAAGATTTAGACAAAGAATAAAATAAAATCTAATTAATATAAATATGAAGGAAATCTAATTATTAAATGGGATCAAATCAAATCTAAAAGTTTCCAGGAATTAGGATTCACCACAATGAGTACCAACAGATATGCAAAGATTTCCCCTTTTATTAAGTTATTTTATTTTGAAGGTGAATTATCCTAAGGTAATTATTGGTTCCTTTCATAATCTCAATAATGTATTTGATTAAACCAACTCCTACTTTCATGGTAATTGAATCACCTCAAACCCATTAAGTTCTATGATAATTCAGTGAGCCCTCAAGGGATCAAACCTACTTTCGTGATTTAGAGTCCCGGGGTTCAATTTTAGAGTTTTCAATATTAAGGTTCACCTTTGAGTTCTTCCTCTAATATCTAAAATCATGTGAATAAGAGGCCTAACAAATTCACAAGCGTTAAGGCCATATAAAATTGAATCAAAACAATAATAACATTAATAAAAGAGAAGAAATCAAAACATAATTGTCAATCCTACATTGGGCTACTCCCAATTCCTAGAATTAGAAATCTATTCAGCCATATTTAAATCAAAGCCAATAACTATGAGTTCAAACATGGTGATTGAACAAAACTAAAAAGAACAGAGTAGAAAATATAAAGAATTCTAAATCTGGTCTTTGAAACTCGTTGTCTTGTTGAATTTGGTAGAAATCCAATGCCTTGCTCCCAAAAGGTCTTGAAATAATTTCACTCTTCATTTAATTTTAGAACTCTTTAATTTGTGCCCTCAATTGGCTTTTATAATTGGGGAATGAAAATTGGGCTAGGCCCATAACCAATTAGAAGCAATTTAAATTCAAATTAAGTCCAATATCCTCCATCTACAAAATAAAAATACCAAAACCAATCATCTGAAATAAAATGAATTAAAATGCATGCTATAAATAATTAATATGCATGATTATTCACAAATCAAATGTCAAATTACCTAGAAATAATATATAATAAATGCACACATCACGTACTTGGTTTATTGTCGGAGCAAGATTTATATAGGCAAATATTGGCGGGAAAATCCGTTATTATGTTTGTAACAGAATTATCTGAAGTCTCCACACGCCCGTCCGAGGTGCAAGACAAATCGAATCTTAATATTTGTCTTTTATCTCATTATTAAGGATTTAATTTAATTTAATATTGTTAATTAATCTCTGTGGGACAATACTTGTAGTTTCAAATACTCCATTTTACTATAATCGACAGGTACACTTGCCCGTAGATAAAACTCAAAACAACGGGAATGAGAAGCTTAGGGAATGTTCCAAGATCACCCGTTATGAATTTTCAAGTAGGATTCCTGCACCACTCCCTTTGGGGTTTGAGAAACCATCGACATGAATTTCCAAAAGGTCATCCTAAACTCCAGCAATTGGAGTGAGTTTCGCAATGAAATCAGCGAGTGCATGGGCCTTAATTGTCTGCTGGGGTTAATAACTAATCTTGAATTCTGAGAGCTCGACGGCCCAAGCTACCATCCTGCTTGCTAGGTCTAGGAAGTGAAGGACTTGTGGGATTGGTTGATCTATTTTCATAATGATTTGATGTGCCTGGAAGTATTTCTGAAGTCGTCATGCCGCGAAGACTAGAGCCAAGGCGATCTTCTCGACCATGGGATAGCGTAGCTCGGGGCCTTGAAGTTCTTTACTGACAAAAACTACTAGGAGTTGCGCTTTATCAACTTCTCTTATCAGTGCCGCGCTGACAACTTCATCAATGATAAAGAGGTAAGCATATAGTGGCTCTCCCAGCACAGGTCGGGTCAAGACAGACGAAGAAGCTAGAATTTGCTTGATCTTTTGGAATGCTTCTTCACAATCTCCATCCCAGCAAAATCTTTTTCCTTTCTTCAGAATCCGGAAGAATGGCAGAGCCCGGTTTTCCGACTACATGATGAAACGTGTGAGGGCGACTAACTGGAATGTCAACTGCTGAACTTCCTTCACCGACATGAGATTTTTCAGTTCGAGCATAAAGCGACATTTGTCGAGATTAGCCTTGACACCCCGTTCTGTTAACATGAATCCCAACAATTTTCCAGCTCAGACATCAAACATGCATTTCTTAGGATTTCAACGCATCTTGTATTGCCTAAGTTGATCAAACACCTCGACAAGATTTGCTTTGTGGTTGGCATCGGACGGCTCTTGACAATCACGTCATCAATATACACCTCCAACACCTTCCCAATCTGATCTCGGAATACCATGTTCATCATGTGTTCATATGTTTCCCCAACATTCTTCAAACCAAAAGGCATAATCCTATAGCAGTAATTCTCCCCTTCAGTCATGAAGGTGATTTTTTCCTGAGCAGGTGGATACATGGGGATCTGGTTATATCCCAAATACGCGTCCATGAATGATAATAAATGGAAACCAGAAGATTGATCGACCAAATGGTCGATGTTAGGCAACGGGTAAGAATCTTTGGGACATACTTTATTCAAGTCGATATAATCTACACACATGCGCCATTTTCCAGATGAATTTTTAACAAGAACTACATTTGAAAGCCAGGTCGTGTATTTGACCTTCCTAATAAACTTGACGTCGATCAGCTCGGTGACTTGCTGACGAGTAGCTTCATCCCGCTCAGCGGCCATCTTCCTTCGCTTCTGTTCGACAGGCTTCACGCGAAAAGAGGTTGGAGTTCTTCCAAATGAGGGTGTAGAGCGCTTTGTCTTCCTCTGGGGTGAGTCCATTGCCGACTTGAACCTCCATGTCAGGATGGGAACAGATCTGCAGTGGCCTACAATCTCTTTTTGGTGGACGGGTACCTCCAACCTCTTTTCTTCGCTTCTGTTCGACAGGCTTCACGCGTGGATCTATTGAAAGGCAGTGGCAAATAAGCCTTGGGTCCAATCCCGGAATATCTGATGCAGTCCAAGAAAAAAGGTTGGAGTTCTTCCAAATGAGGGTGTAGAGCGCTTCGTCTTCCTCCGGGGTGAGTCCATTGCCGACTTGAACCTCCATGTCAGGATGGGAACAGATCTGCAGTGGCCTACAATCTCCTTTTGGTGGACGGGTACCTCCAAAGTCTTCCCAAACATCGAGGTCAGCAAGCAACACCCCGGATGCAGATGGGGGCTTCTCGGTTATCGAATTCGTCTTCTCCGGCTTGGTTACCTTCAAAGATTCTTTGTAACATGCCCTCGCTGCTACTTGGTCCCCCTAAATGCTATCACTTCCCCCTCATCACTCCAGAACTTCATCATCAGATGGATTGTGGAAATTATTGCACCAATGGAGTTCAGAGTCAGTCTTCCAAGGATGTCATTGTAGGTAGTCGGACAGTCGACCACTAAGAATCTGACCTTGGCAGTTTTCGACACCGGGGGGTTCCCATAGGTTACCAGTTGTTCTACATATCCCTCCCGACAGACCTTGTCTCCAGTGAATCCGACGAGGTCGCTCCCGTGTAGGGCAGCAAATCGGCAGAGGGGATGTGTAGCTTGTTGAACATTTTGAAGAACATGATGTCGACAGAGCTTCCTAGATCGACAAAAACCCTGCGGACCTCGTGATTTGCCATGAAGGCGGTAATCAGCAGCGGATCATCGTGCCACGGAATTATAGGGCCATAATCGTCTTTAGAAAAACTCAGAGGCAAAAGATGACGTCTCTGAGGCTGATTAAACTCCCTGGATGATGATGATGATGATGCGAAAAGGATCTCCTTCGGGCGCCTCTTTCGCGAGTTTCCGCTCTCCCCTCCACCGGAAAATCCTCCAGCGATCACATATATAACAGGATGACCATATTGTGGGCGTTCACCCCCCTTCTAATGCAGTCTGCCGACGAGGTTGTTCTGGGGTCTGATCTTGATGCACCATATAGGAGCCAGAGGGAGGTTTCCGGTCTGAAGAAGGTTGATGGGAACGCGACCCATGTCTTTGGGGATACAGAATCTCGACTGAGAGCGATTTCTTCTGGGCCGACTGTCATTCCAGCAATAATCTCCTCAGCGGGAATCATCACGGTGAGAACTTCTGTTGTCACCTTCCTCGGTCTTTTTAAACCTATCCAGCTTGCCACGTCAAATAAGCTCATCTATAGCATCCTTAAATTGGATGCACTTATCAGTATCATGACCCGGGGACTTGTGAAAATGACAATATCTTGACCGGTCGTGTTAGACTTTGGCTTGATTGGCTTGGGTCTCCTCATCCCAACCTCATACATCTCCACATTGAGGATTTCGTTAAGAATCCTATTCCGAGAAGTGTTGAGCTTGGTTAGGGATGTTAACGGGGCGGGGGCAGGTAGTGCACTACCTATATCCATAACCGCTAAAATTAACGGGTACCCATGCGGGTAGTGGGTATCCGCGAAATTTCATGGGTATTCATTAATGTTTAAAAATTTAAATTTTATAACAAAAAAAGAGAGAAAATGTTATACAATATATTATAATATCATATTATATATGTAGAAATAATCATTATACAATACCATTAAATGCTAATATATTAAAAATGTCATCATAAAAGAATATAAAATAAATTATATATCATCATAAAATAATAAAAAATCTTAATATTCAAATATATTTAATAGAAAAATATGTTTTAATGAGTATGCGGGTACTCGCTGGGCGGATATTATAATATCTGACCCCACCCATTATATAAATATGCGGGTACCCATTGGGAGTATATCCACGGGTATGGGTTTTTTGACATCCCTAAGCTTGGTATAAGTGTTGTATCACCCCAACGGCCCTTTTCTCCTTTATCACCATTCCGGTTTCCCTTGTCATTCTTCTGGGTGTCGGGCTTCGAAGATTGATCGAGGTTTCTATCTTTCATCTTCAGGGCTAACTCTTCATTTCCAGGTTGATATACTGCTCGACCCAGTTCCTAAATTCTTCCTTAGAAACCGACTTCTTCTTAGATAAATCTATCCAAAAGGGGGAGTGCGGAATGATGCCATCCTTTGCCAGCATCAACTGGACCTCGGGCTTAATTCCTTGGACCAGTAGTGCATCCTTGGTGAAATGGCTGATGTAGTTGCACGGTGATTCCGACGTCCCTTGCCGGATCTATTTCAAAGACGCCCCAGTTTTCGACTGTACTTTGCTGGTGGTGAACCTGGTTATGAACTTGGCGCGCAAGTCGACCCAAGTGTTAATAGACCTGGGTGGTGGAGTCTGAAACCAACGTAGGGCGGTCTTCTTCAAAGATAGCGGAAACACCCTGCATAGGATAGGGCTAGTAGCGTTTCGGATTGACATAGCAGACTCATAGACATCTAGGTGTTCCAAGGGATCTCCCATCCTGTCGTAGAGTTCAGGAACAGGAACTTTCTCGAAACTCTTTTCGATCGTAAACAATATGATGCGCTCTGAGAATGACATAACCACATGGATGATCTCGTCATCGTGAGGATGAGGATTGTTCTCCCGACGACGGGAAGCTTGGTGAGTTGGTGAAGGTGGAGCACGAGGGCGTGAATGGGAATGTGTTGACTGTACAAACGGCTGGGGAGATGAAGAACGCTCCCCGTGCGGAGGTGATTATCTCCAATTTTGATAAGAGCTGAGCATAATCGCTCAGCACCGCATCCAAGTGACAGATGAATTCCACCAGCTTTTGGCGAGGAGGTTGTCCCAATGGAGTTCCAGTATAAGTATGATTAGTAGGACGCGATGGCAGCACAGACGGCACGCGAGTAACCACGAATGAAACACTGGCGGAAGAGGCAACAACAGAGGCCCCCATGATGGAGACAATAACAGGAACTCCGCCGGTCACGACAACAACTTGTTCGCGAATAGGAAAGCGGTGGTTTCCCGCGGGAGTAGCTACAGCGGTGGGGGCATCTGCTGCATAGCCACGACTGTTTCCAGTGGTGGTGGTGGTGTTGTTTCAAGTTCCAACCATCTTGCAGAGAATTCACGGACATAATGTTTCCTAAATAGAATGGAGAAAACGATTCCCACAGATGGTGCCAATGTCCGTGCTGGATTCTGCAAAGGAGATTTCCGGTGAGCTTCTACGTCGGTTCCATGGAGGAGCACGACGGTGGTGAACCTGCAAGGACTCTGACGCTTAAGTCAGTGTGCATCCCGATTTTCTAGTTTACTCCCAAACATTTTCCATCATTGTGTAGTATGGCCTTTTTATTGTTCCTAATTATAATTATGATTATGTGATGGACTCCATATCTTGGATTATGCTAGGACTTTATATAATTTTTATAATTTTGAAAAATGGATTAATATACAAAAAGTTAAAGAAATATATTAAACATTAATTCTTAGAAAAGTATATATAATTTTAATAAAATGCTAGTTTTATAATTTGTATATAATTTTATATTTTTATTTATATCATATTGTAACATTAACTGTCATGACCCGAATCCAAGGCTGTGACCGACGCATAGACTAATACCTTTAGCCTGCCAAGCTTAAAACAATAGTACATTACTTGATCTCCAAAATAAACATACTTCCAGGATTTTACAGAAATTTTGACAGAGTCTCCCCTATATTTTGGACATCCCAAAAGTTAAAGAAAATCCTGTTATCAACAAATATCACCAGCCCAAGTTTCCAAAAACATAGTATTTATCCAATCAACATCAAAATATACCTCTCCACATAAACCAATGACTAAACTCCCTATAGCTGCAGAATATACATATAGTCCCAAAATAACATCAAATGACCACCAACACAAATGAGGCCTACCAAAATGAAATAACAGTAGAACTAGAACAAGTGAATCTGCCAGCAGCCTGCTACTCAGCGTCTGGGAATTTGGATGAAAAAAATAGAAAGGGGTAAGTCACAAAAACTTAATGAGGGCCTAACAATCACCATGAACTAGAAGGGAAACATACCAACACACAAGTTGTTCAGTATACAATTTATTTCTCAACATAAAACTTACTAAACAAGTGAGTTCGATAAATCCCACAATATGAGATAACTTGTTTCCAATATCTAAGAGACAAGTTTATCATATCCAAAGTGATACAGATTTATCATGTATAAGTTTAATAAGTAAATCTGAAATGAAATAAATTGAGTAAAACATAAATCATATATATGAAATGTAAATACAGTAGGGATCACTCATGATAGAATCAAGAGGCGGCTCCATCTCGCTGATAGACCTCTCCTCCGAAGGGTGGCCTTTCCCATGGGGCGGCTAATCTAACAGATAGCCCTCTCCTCTCCAGAACCATGTCCATATCTCAATATCATTGGGGTAAGCTACATCTCGCTGATAGCCCTCTCCTCCAAGAGTGGCCTTTCTCTTGGGGCGGTTCCATCTAACAGATAGCCCTCTCCTCCCGGAATTATATCATGTCTCAATGTCATGTCATATCATATCATCAGGGGCAGCTTCATCTCGTTGATAGCCCTCTCCACAAAGTGGCGGCTCCATCTAACGTATATCCCTCTCCTCCCAAAACCGTACAACTAGGTGCACCTAAGCCGTTTTCATCCGCTAACGACATACGAGGTTCTAACATGGATCCCAATAATATAAATATCAAATTTATTCTGTTTTCTCAAAGTCCCTTAAAAATTAAATCTCCACTTTCATCAAACATAATCAATTTAAATTTATAAAGCTCTCAACCTTTGAGATAAATTTCATAGAGAATAAAATCAATAAAAAAAGTATGTTTCCCAAATTTGTTAAGTAAACAACATTAAAATAGAACAAGATGAATTAAAATAGTAATTATAAAAACATTAAAATAGGCAACGATGACCGTTAAACCACTCACAACTACGGAGAGTCAACCAAACTGCTTCCCAACAACTCCAAAAGTATTATGCGAGGTAGAAATCAACAGATCTAAGCACCAACAAATAGTTCCAACATTTATAAATTTATTTGAAGCTCTACCTATTTATGGGTAACCATAAAATCCCTAAAACTAGTGCCCAAAGCTCTAAAAATAATTCTACCTAAAGCTAACATATATCAATAACCTATTTATGAGTTGTGAGTTTACCTTAGAGAGCTGAAACGGACAACCTTTACGGTGTGATTACTCTCCTTCTTCCTCATAACACCACCCCTAACCGAAAAATTACCAAACTTAGTTTCGAAAAGAAAAAGGGAATGGATAGAAATTTTGGGTTTCATTACCTTTCAATAGATGTAAGGGATTTGAGGAGAAACAGAACACAAAAGAATGAGAGGAGATGAAAATGGGAGAAGAACGAAAGAGAGGGGGAGGGGCGACGGGTTAATGCAAATGAGGGTGGGGGTTTGCTTCTGAAAGTCGAGAAGCTTCCCCTCCCCATTTTTTTTATAAACGGCTTTTGCCTTTTTTTTAAAATAAAAAGTGAAACGAAATAAAAAGTGAAACGATGTGTTTCATTGACTATTCAGGAGTTGTGCCTTATTTAACAACATAAATTAAGATTGTAGGAAAAGTTTCGTGCTTTTATTTCTACTAAACACGCTTTTAAAGATGAGTGAGAAATTTTAATGGTGATTAAAACCCAAACAAAATTCTCACCGATTAACACAAAAAATATTGTAACATTAACTTGTTCATTTTGTTTTCGGTAAATAACTTGTTCACTTTAAAACACTTAAATTTTTTTTTTTGACGATTTAAAAAGGAAAATACTATATGGTATGGTGAACACATTTCACATGAAATATTAAATATTATAATGAGAGATTATTGGGAAAACGAAAATGGAGTTAGCAAACAAATTTGGTGATTTGAGCTGCGAGGGAAGAGAGACCGAGACAGATAGGTGAGGTTCTTCTTCACAAACCCTACCTCTGAATCTAACCCCTTCCACAGTTCCATTGCACGAAGAAATTGTAATTGACGGGAGCGGATAATTGACCATCACAACACGCATCGCTTTTTGACATATCTGATCATCGATTGCATTGCTCAATTGGGGCAATTCAATTGTGTTGATAGACGACAACCATGATTCCTTACTAGCTAGCCTATTTAGATTAGATTCCGTTGTTTGTTTGAAAAGAGATGTACTTGAAGAAGCCATTGTGGAGTGAAGGGATCGAAAGAGGGAAAGGGGATTCAGGTGATTATGGTGCGGTGGGTGATCTCGTGAACTCACTGCAGCAACAGAGGGTATATAGAGAAGTCACTCTTGCTCTCAGAACTGGCCTCAGAGATGCACGCGCCGAATTCTCCTTTCTCCGTGTTCGTGCTCTCCGTTCCATTCTCAAGTTCCTCCGTTCCGTTGCTGAGTCTGATTCTACCATTGACCTCTTTAACCAAACTCAATCCATTCCCCAATTGCAAGGTCTCTTCTGTGTATTTATTTATTTATTTATTATTATTATTATTATTATTTTCACGGTCAATTTGGATGAAACTTCTGCAAGAAGTATTTGTAGGTGAAAAAAATGAGGTCAAATACATTTGACATCTCTATAAGTTGAAATTAGTCTTTGTAATCCATCTATTCCAAAAGCTCTCACATTTAACTTATTCATAAGTAACCAATTTCTGCTTATGGAGAAGTTATATTTTGATTCATTCTATTTTTATTTCCTTTAAGTTCTTCTTGTAGAAGTGTATCCAAACTGGACCTCAGTCTGGTTTGATTGTTAACTTTATTATGGTTCTGTTTTCAGTGGTTCCAGTTCTCTTTCAGCACTCTCTAAAGGAGGCAGGGGATGATTACAATGGTAATAGGGTAGGAGATTTGAATCACATATTTGGGGTGGAACCTATGAAGTTAACAAGTCCATCCACAGATGCTGAAGTTGCACTTGCACTTAGAGTCTTGGAAGGTTGTTGTTTGCTTCACCCTCAGAGTACAGCTTTGGCACATCAACACAATGCCATTCAGGTGACCTTCATATATTGTTTTTTTGGTATTTAGTAGCTTTTCACTGCCTCCTTTTAGAAAGAACAAGATTTGGAAATGGGTTTTAATTTTTCATTTACCTATTGCATCCATGACAATCTTGGGTAACTGACTTCAAATGGTCAAGGATTCTTTCATAGATTTGTGCTTTTTCTTCATTCTATTGAATATTTTATAATGTCAGTCTGCATATTATTACACTTACTTCCATATTGAGAATTATAGGAGCTTTCTATTTTCCAAACTTTTGGTTTTATTCATGGATTTTTTTTTGGTTACGACTGAAGGATGTTTATGATGATGAAGTGACCATTCCATAAAAGCTTCATGCTTCCCAACAATTTTTCATTTGTAAAAGAATAACTTTTACAGAAAAGAGAGATAGAAAAACAACTATGGAATTTAAGACATCCTCCTTGAAGAAGCATAAACAATCTGTAAAGGAAACGCCCAAATTCATAATGTAAACCCCTCCAATTACTTTTACGTTTTCTCTAATTTCCAAATTGTTGGTTCTCTTGATTTTTAGTTGCAGATGAAGGCTTATTATGATGATAAGTGACATTTCCATATATGGTTTTTCATATACTTTGGCATTTTTGCTTCTCTTATCTATTAAAGAAAAGATTTATTGAAAAATAAAAGGAAAAGCGGTATAAAAGACGAAAGATAAGATATTCATCTCAAGGAACAAAGGCACAAACAATCTGAAAAGAGGACAACCAAATTGATAAAATAATCCCCTCCTCTTGTGCTCATGGACGATCTTGTGCTGATTAGTTCTATCGGCACATAATATAAACATAGGCTACAACTACTATCGGTACCACGTCTTTTGATGTATTCAAATAGCTTTAGGGCTCATTTGGTAGTCAAGATAGGATAGCAAAGGATAAGAGAGTTGGATAAGAAGAGGATAGGATAAGAGCGGGATAAACTCTTATGCTATCCTATGTTTGATGCACACCAGAATAACAAGGCAAATAGCATTATATTATCCTATCTGATCAATCTCTAACCTAGATCCCCCTAAGGATAAAAATTACATTAGAGAAAAGGATAGGATAAGTAATAGGATAGAGTTATCCTATCCTATTAGTGCAACAAACATTGGATATAAAATAGGATAGAATATTAATACCCTATCTTGTTCTTTAACCTAACTACTAAACGATAGGAAAATCACTTGTACATTGTGGCAAAAATTTTAATTCCTACCTATATCTTTATCCTCCTTTAATAAGAAAAAAGAAGCAGAACAATAAACCCCTTTAATTTCTTTGCACTTTCAAGAAGGAGACTCCCTAATACCAAGGGTGGAAGTGGAATGCAAAATAAGCTCTAGAAACAACTCTTGTTTGTATCAAATTCAATGGCAAATAAAGAAATTTATACTTAAATATGAGCATTGCACTCCTAGCAATGCCATATACAACAAATAATGGCATAAATAGGACACATGCATATGGTGATCTACCTCCCTCCTATCAGAGCATTTAAACTTAAAAAAGAAACTGTTAGATACTGACTTGTTTATGTAAAATTTGCTGCTATCTTTGCAGGTTCTAATGAATATATTATCCACCCGTGGAGTACTTGAGCAAGGTGCATGCTTAGATGCTCTAATCTCATTGATGGTGGATTCATCACCCAATCAAATGGTATCCTGACTCTTGCCTTTACATCATTTGCAAATGTGTTTCATTATTTTGTCATTCTAGTTTTAACATCTATTTACTTTTATCTTCCATTTATGTTTTAAAAACTGAGGTTATTGTTTTTTCAATATTTGTGTTTTAGTACGGTAAAGTTGCATATTTAGTTTGCCAGTTATCATTACCAAATATCAATAAAAGGAAAATAGTTTTGCTGCCAAGAGTTTGCTTGATCTTTTTCTCTATGGTTCTTTTTTGTTTAAAGAAGCTTTAGATATCTGAGTGTCTTGGCTTAAGCTAATATGATTTTCCAATTGATGTTCCTCTTCTAAGATTTGATGCTGAAAAACATTTTCTTTCTCAGTTCATTTTTTTTTTCAAATTTCTCTCTGTTGATAATTATCTATCAGGCTTTTGAGAAATGTAATGGTATCATGGAAGTAGCTGACCTTATAAGAGACAAACAAGTGGATGAAAACCTCAGGTACTGCTTCTTGCTAGTTGTTACAGACAGTATCATTCATTTTAATGCTTATATACTTGTCTGATTCAAATCTTTGGCCCCCTTTTGCCCCCTTTTGTAAATTAATAGTTTTTAGGTGCTTATTTTTGTGATTGTGTTTTGTTACTCATGTAACATTGTATTAGCTTCCCTTCTTGTTTCTGCAAGATATTATTTGGAGACTTGTTCTATGATATCAGAAGAGAGCATTGGAATTCCTTATTTAGTATGGTTTGATCATTGAGCATTTATCTTATTGTCCTTGTGTAACATAAACATGTAAGTGGATGATGACGTGTCAAAGACTTCTGGAGTAGAGCAGTTAGAATTCCTTCCAATTTTGTTTTCAATCTTGTCCTTTACTGCTCTTGTAAAATTTTCTTCATTCTAAGAAAGTGGTTAAGAAAACAATCCTGTCTCACAGAAGAGATGAAGGGAGAATCTGGTAAGTAAATTAATTACTGGCCTTTAGCTCCATCGGAATGCACCAAACCTTGGTAATAAGAGGACAATTCCAAAGCACCTTATTATCCTTTAGCTCTCCAAACCTCAAACTTAGGTAGCATTTTCCTTCACATAAGGCGGACAAATTCAGTTCAGTGTTCTGAAAACAGCCAAACATCTTACTAAAAACTGCCAAGCTACATCACAATGAAAAAAAAAGATGACTATGGGTTACGGAGCTTTTATGGCTGATAAGAACCTTGGGAGAACCACACCACAAAAGCTAGCTATTGTAGTTAGAGAGCCCAAGGCCTTATAAACCCCACACCGGAATCCCATACTTCCGATGTGGGACTCAAGTCCCATACCTTGCAATTGGATCCTAACATCCCACCATGCTCTGCAGCCCCGGCGCCCACGCGGGTTGGCTGTGCACTAGCCCCTTTGACTAGTCCCGGGCGAACACTGCAATGCCGGCGTCACCACCCGCGCCGCTCGATTGCAGCTGCGAGCCATGGTGGAAAGCTCTGATACCAATTGATAAGAACCTTGGGAGAACCACACCACAAAAGCTAGCTATTGTAGTTGGAGAGCCCAAGGCCTTATAAACCCCACACCGGAATCCCATACTTCCGATGTGGGACTCAAGTCCCATACCTAAAAAGTTGGAGTACTTGGGTCACATCATTTTAGCCGAAGGAGTTTCTGCAGACCCTAAGAAATTGGAAGTGATGGCTGCTTGGCCTGTACCTAAGGATGTGAAAGGGTTGAGAGGATTTCTTGGTCTTACAAGATACTATAGCAGATTTGTTCAAGATTATGGAAAGATCGTTAAGCCATTAACACTGTTATTACGAAAGAACAGTTTTCAGTGGAATGAAGAAGCTCAATCATCTTTTGACAAATTGAAGGCAGTCATGGCTCAGCTACCTGTTTTGGCAGTCCCTGATTTTTCAAAGACATTTATTCTGGAAACAGATGCATCCAACAAGGGGTTAGGGGATGTGTTGCTACAAGAGGGCAGACCAATAGCTTTCCTAAGTCAAGCTTTATCTGAACGAAATCAACTTAAATCAACTTACGAGAGAGAGCTTATGGCAATAGTTGTGGCAGTTCAGAAATGGAGACATTACCTTTAGGGGAGACATTTTATTATTCATACTGACCAACGCAGTTTGCAATTCCTCACTGATCAGCGTTTAATGGAAGAAGAACAATTCAAATGGACATCTAAGTTGTTGGGTTTCAATTTTGAGATCAAATATAAACCCGGATGTGAAAATGGTGTTGCAGATGCACTCTCTAGGAGAATGACTTATGCTGCTGTTTCTGTCATTGAGGTTGGAGAGATAGATGACTGGATGACTGAGATTCAACAAGATGACAAATTAAGAGCCACTGTTCAGGATTTGATGGTAAATTCAGAGTCTCATCCTAGCTACACCTTGCAAGGTAATAAACTGTTGTATAAGAATAGATTGGTGCTGCCAAGAAATTCAGCTCGGATTCCATTGCTTTTAGCTGACTTTCATAACTCAGCTGTGGGTGGCCATTCAGGCTTCTTCAGGACTTATCAAAGATTGGTTGGGTTGGTGTATTGGGAGGGCATGAAGAAGGATATCCAAAATTTCGTGGCAACCTGTGATACTTGTCAGCGAAATAAGCATGAGTCATTGTCCCCTGCAGGCTTATTACAGCCATTACCAATACCCACACAGGTTTGGAGTGACATTTCATTAGATTTTATTGAAGGTCTTCCAAAATCATTGGGTAAAGACACAATACTTGTTGTGGTGGATCGTTTAACCAAGTATGCCCATTTCATTCCTCTTAGCCATCCATTTACAGCTAGAGAGGTAGCGGAACACTTCATCCAAGAGGTAGTTAGGTTGCATGGTTTCCCTTCCACTATTGTTTCTGACCAAGATAAAATATTTCTCAGTCATTTTTGGACTGAGTTATTTCATCAAGCTGGCACCAAGTTGAAGTTTAGTTCAGCTTATCATCCACAATCAGATGGACAATCAGATGGGCAAACAGAAGCTGTCAACAAATGTTTGGAGACATATTTGAGATGTCTTACTGGTGACAAACCGAAACAGTGGAAGAAATGGCTGGCTTGGGCAGAATTCTGGTTTAACACTAACTATAATGGCTCTGCGAAACTTGCGCCCTTCAAGGCACTTTATGGCAGAGATCCTCCTTTCATTTTTAAGGGAGTACAATCTGCCTCAAGAGTAGAAGATGTTAACCAATTGTTAGGAGACAGAGATGCTATTTTGGAGGAGCTGCGAGCTAATTTACTGAGAGCTCAGGACCGCATGAAAAATCAGGCTGATAAAAAGAGAAGAGAGGTGCAGTTTATGGAGGGAGATTGGGTGTTCCTCAAGTTACACCCTTACCGCATGAAAACCTTAGCAAGGAAGAGATATGAGAAATTGGGTCCTAGATTTTATGGTCCTTATCAAATTACAAAAAAAATAGGTGCAGTAGCATATCAGTTACAGCTGCCTAGAGGGTGCTCTATTCACCCAGTTTTCCATGTTTCTTTATTAAAAAGAGCAGTCACACCTCCTACAGTGGTTCAACCTCTTCCTTCTGTATTGACTGCAGATTTAGAACTGCAGGTTACTCCGGAATCTGTCTTAGCTGCCTGCAACAACTCATCTGGAGAGGTGGAGGTACTCATCCATTGGCATGATCTGCCCACATGTGAAAATTCTTGGGAATTGTTTAGTGTCATTTCATTCAACAACAGTTTCCTGACTTTCACCTTGAGGACAAAGTGAATCTTTTGGGGGGAGTATTGTTAGACCCCCAGTTAAGAATGTATATGGTAGAAGGATTAGGAATAGGCCCAAACTAGATGGGTCCAGCCCTGTTAGTGTGTCCAAAGCTGATGTGTAAAGTCAGAGTTTGTTATAGACAGTTAGAAGAGTTATAAAAACAGAGAAGGGAAGACAATTAGTTAGTTTTTGGGAGTGTAACTGTTTGTTGGAGAGACTAGGCTCTCGAAGGTCCTGGAACATCTTGTACATTGGAAGCCATTGATTTAGAGGAGCAATATAACTCTGGTTCTGTTTTCTTTCTGTAATTCTTCATCGTATTCTATGTTTTTATCAGTTTCTTACAATGGCTTATGGCGGAAATGTTATGGATAGGGCCTTATGAGGTCTCCACAGAGGTAACAGTTCGTCAGTGTTAATTCTATTAAGTATAGCAGTTCAAACAAAAGTCCTAGCCTTAGAGGGAGCTTTAAAATTTCAAAACAGTTGAAAGTTGAAGCTTAGGGAGAAGTTGCCAATAAGAAATTGGGTAAATTATTTATTGGTGAACAAACCTGAAAAAACTAAAGTCAAAATGTGGGGGGAATTGGAGTATTAACGATATGGAAGGAATAAAGAATCAAGAATGCCAAACAAAGATACCCCACGTCAAATCAGAGGTCTATTTTTCTTCTATTTTGATTGCCTATTTATAAAAGGAATATTGTGAGTTGGAATTCATTGTGAATTTGATTGCCTAGTTGGAATTCATTGTGAGTTTGATTTCCTAGTTTATAAAAGGAATATTCTTCTACTGTGAGTGCCTAGAGATCTAAAGTATGTATATCTTTTAATCAGTTTTTTTTTTCTTGTTTTAAATATTTTGTTTGTCATGTGGTGGCTCTGTTGTCTTGAGATAACTCGATCATAATAATAAAGGAAATGTCATTTCTCAGGTTAAAATGTGGAGAGTTTTTGCTGCTGCTCATTGGACATGTAAACGGAAGAGATTTGGCTCCTTTGGCAACTATACATGAAGATACAAGGCGTCTACTAGGGGAAAAGTCAGCCTCCTTGATATGGGCAGCAAGTCAGTTTGGCTCAACACTGGATCCAGAACAGAGACTATCAGCTCTCCAAATTCAGGCTGGCAGGGTCCTTGAATCACTGGACTTATACTGAGTGTTATGGATAATACACCTGCAATTTTAGGAAATCGTCTTCTTTTTGTTTGAAAATGTTGGCAGAGAATGTACTTTTTGTTTTCCATTTTTGTATGTGTTACTCATTTCTTAGCTATAATATAGTTGTTTTTGCAAATTTTTCTTTTTATAAGTTGTTTGATTTTCTTCTAAAGCTATATGAAGGAAAAAGTATCAAAATTCTACTGTATTTATATATTCTGTACTTCCAATTAAAACGACCGCTATTTTTTCCTGGGGTTTATACCCATGTCTTCCAATTTCACTTAATGGGTAAAATAAGTGAAAAAACTTTTGTTCATGCTGGTTATTTAGAGCAAACATCTAGATTACTGAATCTTATGTGACTATATCCTTCTATTCTCCAAATCTGAAGCCCCCCACATCGTTTGAATATAATTTTTACATAAAATTGACTCATTTGTTGTGACCAATGTACTATAATGAAATGGCAAAACAATTTCTAACCTGGGGTATGCAGTTGTGTTAAGTACTTAGAGGGAGGGCTTTGTCGTCCATAGATATCATACCCAGCTCGAACAGGATTGCCTTTATAGAGGTCCTACCCGCTCGAACATGATTGCCTCCTATGGAGGATACATGTGGTCTTGCATAAAAAAAAGGCAAAACAACTACTTTTTGTTTTTGGTCAACGATGGTTAGATTAAAACGAGTAAAATGACACTTACAATGGATTGTAAGAGCTATATTTCAATGCTTCAACAAATTCCACTAATAGTGTGTTTGATTTAACTCAAAATCACGTTTCAAATGTGGATCCAGGCCAACGCTACTTTTTGTAGCGTTTACCCGGATCTATGTTTGAAACATGATTTTGGGGATAAACTAAACACACTGGTTTACACAAAAACCACATTTCAAATGTGGATCCAAGCCTCGAATTCACGTTTAAAACGTAGTTTTGTTGTAAACTAAACACACTATAACTATCATTGGTGTTATGTGATTCACACACATGGGGAACAAGATTGAGTATTAGTTCAAAGAAAATGCAAAGTAGCACAATGATCAATCTCACCTTTTTTTCCCCCATTATACACTTTTCCTTAGGCTTAAAATTAAATGATCCAAATTTAGCATTTAAGTTTGTGAAAGATACAGGTAAAAGCATATGCTATTTGTTACTCATCTTTAATAATTCTATCTTATGGGAGTACTAGATCAATTTCTTTAACAAAAATAATTAATCAGAGTACTTGTTATCATATAAAAATTCAATTTAAATAGGTGTGTCTAGTTTCTACAAATATTATGAAACTTGGGTTAGGCCCTCTTATCTAATAAAAAAACCAATGTTTTAAAAATCGGACCAGTGATTGAACCGGTGAAGTCACTGGTTCACGGTTCAATGGTTGAACCGTGATTGAATCGGTATAAATTAAATATATATTTTAAATATAAAATTATAAGAAATTAAGATATATAAAGTTGTAAATTAGTATAAATAACCTCATTATAAGTATTATAAAACCAAAAAATTAATAATAATTGGTAAAATAATAGATATTTATGTGTAATCCTTAAACATATGTCTTTATTTATTTTAAAATATTTAAGATTAAACAAAAATTTTAAAAAAATTGAAAAAAATAATTTTTTTTTAAAATGTTAGAAAATGACTGGTTCGACCGATTTTCTGATACTGGTTTTCTCCGGTTCTTGACCAGTTCTTACCGGTTCTGAAGAACACCGATTTTTAGGGTTCAGTTGACCGGTTACCAGGTCGGTTCCCGATCAGACCGGTTGAACCGACCGGCCCGATCTGGTTTTCAAAACAATGCAAAAAAATCGATGCCTTAAATGCAGCCCACTTATTTTACTTTGATTATCTACAAACCACATTTCCTTTCCCCCTAAATTTTGTTGGGGGGGGGGGGGGGGGGTGGGAGAGTCTGTATAATGTTTAAATCTATTAAATGACAAAACACACAATATATTAAGACATGTTCTATACACGTTACTTATAACTCAGTTAACATTTTTTTTTAAAAAAAAGAGGATAATAATCTATTATAATATACAAAAGTTGAAGTGCCAATTCTTATAACCTGACCTTAGCTTTACTCTTTAGTCTTTCATTTTGCCAACTCCACATTTTGCTTGAGTTGCTTTTATGCCGATTAATCTTTTAGTATGCACAAGTCTCTCAATATCATTTAATTAATTAGTTATTTTTTATGTATAAGAAATGCAATGAGGTTTAAATCTAAAATCTCATGGTAAATTAACTCAACCTCCCACTAGGCCGACCCTAGTGGGTAATTTAATTAGTTTAGATACATCACTTTGAGTTCAGTCCGTGGGTGACTAAGATAACACTAGTTACAAACTTCAATTTAAACGCATTTATGACAAAATTGTTGAATGGACACTTGTCATTTTATTGCAAGCAACAAGTGAAGTACTCCCTCCGCCCCTCATTATAAGATCCTTTCAACTGTTTCATACAGTTTAAGAAAAATTGGTTAATGTTGTGGTCTTTTAAAAAAATTATAACATTCCAAATATACCCCTATTTAAAAGTCACTATATTTTAGAGACAATAATTGTCACATGGTGGAAGACTCTAAAAGTCATTTTTCAATGATGTAGTTGATCATGTGGATAAAACTTCATTAATTATTCGCACTCATCAATATACAGGGAATTAAAAAGAGTTAAATATTAATGAAGGATAAATATAAAAAATGATTAATTTATCTAAAAATTTGCAACATATCTTATATTAAAAAACACTCAATTCTTTTAAAAGGAGTCTTATAAATATAAATATGAACGGAAGTAGCAATATTTCCATCATTTTCATCCCAAGCTCAATTCGACCCTTACTCGTGAGTCCTAGGTTGAGTGGGAGGACTTCATGGATATCGAGACCTTAACACAATATTCTTTAAATTATAAGACTGATAAAATGTAAATACGATAACACAAATAAAAAAATTTCTTTTAAATACATGTAAAGTTTTGTTCAATTTATTATAACCACAATAACTGTATAACTATCATTATCAATATTTTAAAAATTGGATCAGTTTAGGATTCATTGGTTCAGAGGGATGTTAACGGGGCACGTGGGTAGTACATTACCCGTATTTATACCCGCTAAAATTAATAGGTATCTATACGGGTAACGGATATCCATTAATGTTTAAGAATTTAAATTTTATAAAAAGAAAGAGAGCAAACGTTATATAATATATTATAATATCATATTATATATAGAAATAATCATTACATAATATCATTACGTGTTAAATATATTAAAAATATCATTATAAAATAATATAAAATAAATAAATTATATCTCATCATAAAATAATAAAAAATCCTAATATTGAAATATATATATTTAATAGAAAAATATGTTTTAATAAGTATGTGGGTACCCTCAGGACGGGTATTATAATATTCGTTCTCACTCATTATATAAATATACGGGTATCCATTATAGGTATGTCCATGTATACAAATTTTTTGTCACCCCTATTGGTTCACTGTGGTTCAATCGATAATAACTAAATATATATTTTTGGTATTATATAATATTTTAAATAATAAAATAAAATGAACTAAAATAAAATCATAGAAAATAATATATATAAAATTGTATATTAATATAAATATTAATGATTGGTATAATAATAGAAATCTATCTTATAATTCTTAAAATATGAATTTTTTGTCAATATACATAAATTCGATTTAATTTATTGAACTTTTTTCTCATTCTCTCTTGAGGTAGGGATGGAAATAGGCCGAGTCGAGCTAGGCTTTCTAAGGTCTGAGCCTGACCTGCACCTTAAATTCATGACCTAAGTCTGGCCTGTTTACTTGACATAGGCTTTATTTTTATGGTCCGAGTCTGGCCTATTTAAAGTCTGACATGGTCTGAAAGTCTGTTTTATAGTAAGGTACTTGAATATATCATAAACATATATATGAATAGACTTATATGCTCAAGTTTTTAACATACTTAAATGTTTATACAAGCTAATAAGTATATAATTATAAGGAAAAATAATAAAAAATCTTTTAATATTAATAGCAATATAAAAAATTTAGTATTTTATTTATATTTAGTTAAATAGACCGACCTGATAGGCTCAAAAGACTTTTTTGATGGCCTGAAACCTGGTCTGTTTTGCTATATAGGCTTTTGAAAAAGCCTTGGTCTGATCTATTTAATAAATTGGCCTGACCTGGCCTAGACCTGATGTAGGCCGAGTAGTAGGCCCCCCTGACGAGCGGCCTGACCTGTTCCCATCTCTTGAGGATATGAAAGATGAAGAGCGGGAGTGTAATCTCTCTACCAATAATTATAATGGTAATTTTGAAAACATGACACAAATTATTGACAAATTTAGTACTGTCAATTAACTTAACCAAATTCCTTAATTATTGTGCATTTATTAACAGGGTCTTATAAAGAGTATTAGAGATAGTATACTTGATATACTTAATATCATGTTTTCTTTTTGTGGTTGATATACTTAATTTCATATTTTCATTTTAATGTGAACCATAAGTATCCTTCACAGAGGCAATATTGGAAATATTGGGGCTAACTCTCTCATTAGGGATTTTTTCTATATACAAGATTCGGATCCGAAATCTTGCTTAAGGAGAATCAAACATTTACTACTTAAATCAATCTCACTAGTTAATATCATATTTTCTAATATTTTAATTATATTTTTTATTTTCTTTCTTTTTTTTATCTTTCCCTTTTCTTTGAGTTGTGAAAATTTTATTTTCCAAACAAAAGATATTAGGAATAAGAGCTATGATGAGGGTAAATTGATCAACCACCACCAGTAAGAGGAAAAAAATCAAACGATTGTCCTAAACCTTTATGTTTTGTTTGGTTTGGTGTTTGGAAAAAGAGTAAATTACTCCAATCTCCCCTCTATTTTACATTTCCAACATAAAACCCCCTCTATTTTATAAACCTACAAAAAACCCCAATTAGCCTAAATCTATTAGGAATATTCCTTTAGATACTTTTTTTTCTCTTTTGTTATTTTTTTCTTTCAAAAACCCAAATTTACCCTTTCTAATTAAATATGCATAGTTGCAATTTACAAATCCTTTTCCTTCCCATAATTAACAAAGCTTAAACACTTCTCATTCCCATAAAAAAGCTTGAAAAATTAACGCTCAAGACCTTCACACACTGGTTGTCCATTATATGTCATTCACAGAGGCACCGAATCATTCATGGACATTGTTTGATTTTATACCTCTGCAACTCATTTTTTTTTTACATGAGTTGCAGAGGTATAAACTCATGTAAAAAAAATAGTTCTTTGTTATTTGTTTCCCTTTTAATTTTGATTTTCTATAGCAATATATAGAAGAATGTAGTTGTTGTGTAATCAACTAGAATAATATGAGTAGAGCGAAGAAAAACCACGGGAATAGTTATTGTTACAGAGGCATGAAAATTAATCTTCGGGATAAAAAGAATCGTTGTGCACTGTCGGTTTACATGTACAGGAAATAGTTTCTTTGTAGGGCATTTTTTGGGTGTAATTCTTTGTAAGGCATTTGAAAGACATAAATTCATATATTTAACAAGGAACGTCAAAACATGAGACTATGTAAGCTCCTTAAAATTGTACAACTATTTTTTTTCTTAATTTATGCAACCAAAATTTTAATACGAAAAATTTTAAAATAATTTTCTTTATTTTACAAATATGGAACTATGATTTTTTTTATTTTAAAATAATTCATGTTAAAAAATTGTATCAATATTTAATAATTTTTATATTTTATAGTAATATAGATTTAATTATAATATAATTATAAAGTATAAGGAGGTTCGTGTAAACTTTAAAAAATAGAGGGATTTTATGTAATGAGAAAAATCCATAATTAATTGGGGGCATTTTTGTCAATTTAATATATAAAATAATGGTTGACCATTGACTAATGATTCCAAAAAGTGTATCATAAATAAATGGATTTAAGTGTAATGTACTTATAAAATAGGAGGGATTTTGTGTAGATTTTAAAAATAGAGGGGATTTTGTGTTGGAAGTATAAAATAGAGGGGAGGTTGGAGTAATTAAATAGATGAAAGTGAAAAAAGTAGAAGGAATTTCTCTTCGATTTTTCCACCTTGTTTCCTTCACACTTTCTCCATATCAAACAAAGCATAAGGTTATTGGATCGACTAGAAGAACATTGATTAACTCGAAATGATAATTTTTTTTTTAAAAAAATTACATTTAATATGAACCACTTGAAAATGTGGTGTAGGTTGCATTTCTAAATGACAATTGTTGGATTTAATATATTTTAAACAAAAGGCGAGAAATGTTTGAGGCGAAACCGGTGAACGTTGATAGTTATTAATTAATGTATAAGTTGTTTTTGCATAATAGTCCTTCACTTAAGTCAAAACTCCAAAGGAAGCCAAGATAAATTGAGTAAACCAACTATTCCGCAGCTATTTCATAGCTAAATTTTGCTGAGTAATAAGATAACTAGAGAGGATGAATGGAGAGTATCTTTATATGCCACTAAAAACTCAATGTAGTTACATGACAAGAAAAGGTTACTAAAAGGAACCAAATGATCAAGACTTGAGCAAACAGGTTCAATATCATAGTGAATTTGGGATTGCAATCCTATTTTCAGAAAAGATAGTTCAAATAGAGAGTGGAAGGTAAAAGGGAGATTAATGAACCAATCCATATTCATCAAACTCTTGAAATTGAATGGCAATTTTTATCTCCTGGCAGAGTGGATCAAATTCAGAACAATGTAGCCAAAATGTGTGGAAACCGGCTGTAGCCTGTTTTTAGGCTGTGGTGCATATTAAAAGCCACCAATGCTAATTTTGTTGGGCCTGTGGTTGTAACTCAACAAGGCAAAAAAAACAAATCTAGCTAAGTATACTTGTTGCTGTTTGATAGGGCAGATAGGCATCTTACAGAGCCATGTTAAGCATAGATTCTAATTTCTAGGCCTGCAGAACTAACTTGTCTTCATATGCACTACTACACCCTATATTGTCCTACTTCCTAATTCATATACTACTCAATACCACAAGCACTCTGCATTCTTAAGAGGAGGCTTTTCTGCAAGAGAGTCAGAGAGAGATGTTTGGGCAACTTGAGCATGAACTAGAGCTGCATGTGCCTGCAAGTGAGGCATGGGATCTCTTTGGTACCCTTCAAATAGGAAAACTGGTTGAGAAAGAGATGCCTGAATTGTTTCAGAAGGTGGAGCTAACAGAAGGAGATGGAGGGGTTGGGACTGTCCTCAAACTTACATTCACTCCAGGTCATATATCAATACCATTATTGTTATTATTTTAATAGTTTGCTATACACCTTAAAATATAAACACTCATGTAAGAAAATATAAACATTTTCTGTTTTTATTTTCTGATTTTTAGTTTTAATTACAAACAATTACAAACAATGTCAGTTTATTTTCTTATGGAGAATGCTAAATAGTGCCCTAAGGACACTAGTTAAGGAATCGAAAATAGAAAGTCTTTATTGGAACATGTAACACTTAATGTTGTACAAGTAATCAATGCTGTGATTTCCATTAAAGACTTTCTATATCTGAAATCCTTAACCAATGCCCCTAGGGCACTGGTTAATATGACCTATTTTTATTTCATTTTCTGTTTTAAGAGTTTTGCACTATTTTCACCGATCGCTGTACAAAACTTTGAAAACAGAAAACATGATGTTTTTATTACCAAAACTGAAAATAGTTTGATAATTAACAAGAAACAGGAAACGTTTTCTATTTCACTTATTTTCTTTAATTTGTTATAAGATTAGATTATTATAACATGAAAATCCGGATTTTGAACAAACATCATTGGAAATTATCCACAGTGACATTGTTTGGTGACATTTTATATATTGAACAAACATCATGTGAAAATACTATATGCAAATTCAATTTTTCTGTGTTAACATAACCACACTTAATTAAGAGATGTGTGTTAAAATCACATTGATTGATCTAAGCTGGTATTTGATTAGGTATACCTGGTCCAGCTAGTTACAAAGAGAAGTTCACAAAGATTGATAATGAGAAACGAATCAAAGAAACAGAGGTAGTTGAAGGAGGGTACTTGGAATTAGGATTCACTCTTTTTAGAGTTCGCTTTGAAGTGATAGAGAAAGGTGAAGATTCAAGCATAATCAAATCTACAATTGAGTATGAAGTCAAGGAAGAGGACAAAGCAAATGCCTCATTTGTTTCCATCCAACCAGTGGCAAACATTGTAGAAGTTGCCAAGAATGATCTCAACAGAAACAAGGCTGCAAAAGTAGCAAACTAGTGCTCAATTTTACCTTTAAATAGTACTATAGAGAAATGAAAACTCAATGTTGTGACTTTGCCTAGCTAGTAGCTAGTTCATGAATAAAATGATGAGGTTGCTTTGCTTCCTATCTTTTGTTTCTTTAATTCATATCACCATGTGTTCTATCTTAGATGATTTACAATCTTGAGAATCTGTGCTATGATATGCACTTTGTTCTTATTCCTATTACTGATTTTTTATATGATTTGTAGTTATATACTTTGGCATTTTTTTTATTCTCTTATTTATTAAAGAAAAGATTTGTTGATAACATAGAAAGGCGGTATAAAAGATGGAAGATAAGACATTCCCCTCAAGGAACAAAGGCACAAACAATCTGATAAGAGAAAACCAAATTGATAAAATAATCCCCTCCTCTTGTGCTTATGGAAGGTCTTGTGCTGATTAGTTCTTACATCAGCACATAATATAAAACATAAGATAAGTTACAGCCACTATTGCCTGCCACCCTGTCTTTTGGGTATTCCAATAGCTTTTTATGGGGAAAAAGCTTGTACCATTGTGGCAAAAAATGTAATTCCTACCTATATCTTTATCCTCCTTTAATAAGAATAATAAAACAGAACAATAATAACATCTCTAATTTCTTTGCACTTTCAACAAGGAGACTCCCTAATACCAAAAGTGGAAGTGGAATGCAAAATAAGCTCTAGAAACAACTCTTGTTTGTATCAAATTAAATGGAAATTTATACTTAATAAAGCCAATCAAATGGTATCCTGACTCTTGGTGTGCTTAAAGCCAATTGATGTTCCTCTTGGTGCTTAGCTTAGAGTTTGTCTAAGGTTTGCTGCTAAGAAACATTTTCTTTCTCAGATCATTTTTACAAATTTCTCTCAATGAAAAGTACTAGCAACACACTTTTTTCAACACATCCCATGTGATTGGTTAAAAGCCACATGGGTCCCACCACATTGGGAGTGGAACCCATGTGAATTTTAACAAATCATATGAAGTGTGTTGGTAACACTCCTCTCCTCTCTAAAGATAATTTTCTATAAGGATTTTGAGAAATGTAATGGTATCATGGAAGTAGCTGACCTTACAAGAGATAAAAAAAAGTAAGTGGATGAAAACCTCAGGTATTGCTTCTTGTTAATGGTTACATTACAGCCAGTGTAATTCATTTTAATGCTCATATACTTGTCTGATATGAATCTTTGGCTCTCTTTTGTAAGTAATTAGTTTTTAGGTGCTTATTTTTGTAATTGTGTTTTGTTAGTCATGTAACCTTGTTTCTGAAAGATATTATGTGGAGACTTGTTCTATGATATCAGAGGAAAGCAGCAGAATTTCTAATTTAGTATGCTTTGATCAGTGAGCATTTATCTTATTAGTAGTCCAAACAAAAGCCCTAGCCTTAGAAGAGAGCTTTGAAATTCCAAGATTTTTTTTTGGTGACAAAAATTCCATGAGTTGAAACTTAGGGAGAAGTTGTCAATAAGAAAATGGGAAATGTATTAACTGGTGAGAAAATCTGAAAGATCTAAAGTCAAAGTGTGGGGGCACTGGAGTGGAGTATTAAAGATATGGAAGGAATCAACCATTAAGAATCAAGAATGCCAAACAAAATGTCACCCCACGTCAAATCAGAGTTCTATTTTCTTCTATTTTGATTGCATAGTTTATAAAAGAAATTTTTGTGACTTAGAATTCATTGTGAATTTGTGAACCATAAGGTTTTTAAGTTTTTTTTTGGCATATTTTTGCCATGGAAAAAGATGAAAAATAATTGTAGAGTGAATAATAAAGTTTGTTTATTTTTAATCAGAAATTTTCATTTTATTTTTCTTATTTTAAATATTTTGTTTGTCTTGGATCCACAACAAAGACTGACAGCTTTCCAAATCCAGGCTCGCAGGGTCCTTGAATCACTGGACTTATAGCAAATGTTATGGATAATCACTACACTAGCTGCCATAACATCGTTTTCTAGTTGAAAAAACACACACATATAATTTCAAACATTGGATTTAATAAAGATGATTTAAGCAAATTCTCAAACAATATACCAACATGTATTGGTCCGAGTGGCAGGGGCCCGGGTCCCTTAAGCATATGGTCCTGATTTGATCCTTGGATCCATGTGTTTGGAAAAAATATTGTTGGGAGGGGTCCCCGCTTTGCGCCTGATAGTACCCCGAGAGATTAGTCTCTTACCTACCGGGTGGGAGGATACTCTGGGAAACCAAAAAAAAAATCTCAAACAATATTAGTAAATAAAATAACCAATTTACAACAAAATAGTTTTACATTCATATTTAATCATAAAAAAGAGAATGTACCATTCAGTATTTAATTTGTTTAGTATGAAATGTCAGTCATAGAAAAAATGATATATCTATAAAGGGGAAAATGGTTACAAAACGAATTAGATCTAAAATATAGGTGGGATACCATTAACATGAATTAAGACTTTCTATTGTCCATATAATGTTGCTAAGAATATTTCTTCTCATATACATGATCATTTTAGAAAATAATGTTAAATGATTTTTAATATTTATGAAGATTCATTTGAATTGACAGTGTCACTTAATGTGACACATCTTATCGACGCCTATCCTTTAAGACTCTTCAAATCATATAGACTAAAATGTAAAGTGCTAATAAAGTCAAAGACTAATATGAGAGTTTAGTGATTTTACCTCAAATAAAAGTGAGATAGTAATTTAGATATTACTACCTAAGTCCAATTAAAAAAAGGTTTTATTAATAATGAAATGAACAAATTTCTTATGAATTATTTTTCTTTCCTAATAATTTTTTTGTAAATTCTTTTTTGTTATTTATATTTGAGTTTGGATTGAGCAAGAATAAATACCTGAATGCACCATTTGTTTTTTTCCCCACACTATACTTCCTCTACATTTAGATTAGATTAGAGTAAATCATCACTTTAGTCCCTGACTTTTTCAGAGTCGGACACTTTAGTCCCTGACTTATGGAAATACACAATTTAGTCCCCGACTTTGTTCAACATCCATCAGTTTAGTCCAAAATGTTAGATTCCATTAAGTCATTGTTGATGTGGCAATCTGACTTGTCTTCAGGGTCCAACATCCATCAATTTAGTCCCTGACTTTGTTCAACATCCATCAATTTAGTCCCTGACTTTGTTCAGCATCCCTGACTTATGTGTCATCCTTTTTCTTACACTCACCCCTCTATATTATATGATTATTAACGCACCTCCATGCAGGGACGGAACCGGAAAAATTGTGTACGGGGGGCGAAAATTTAATACATGTTAAACAAAATAAAAAATATAATTGTTAACAAAAAAAATCAACAATGATTAAATTTTTATATTTTAGATTCAATAGACCTGTTAGTGTTACTCATATACTATCCATCAATGAGTCTAAATCTAATATGAAAGAAAGCATTTGTGACGGAGCAATTATAAAAAGGAAAAATATACAAGCCACAATAGTTTCTGCAGAATAAATAAAGTTGTAATGTTTTTAATTATTTTGTAACTCAACCCAGGCTGCATACCAACGTTTAAAAATCTTAGAGTGGGTGTGTGTCACTTACATTCCAACTAAGAGTGAATTAACCAAAGGATAGTTTAGTGAGTTATCACTTTTATACTTGCTTATGAGTTTTAAGGTTGACACATAGTAAACGGGCAATATATGAATATAAAAGGATAGGTACATATATTAGTAGTATGCAATTAATTTTGGCTGGGGGGCGACTGCCCTTTTTCTACCCTACCTGGGTCCGTCCCTGCCTCCATGGTTGAAACATCACAACTCATGGATTTATTTAATTAATCTAGAGTACATAGTTACATGCTAGCTGCATCCATAGACAAAGTATGCATATTAATTGCATGGCAACATAAGATCATTTGTGCTTTTAGGAAGTTTTAAATTAAAAGTCACCACCAACTTCTCCAGAATTGCCACCATGCCCACCGCCAACTCCTCCAAATCCACCACCTTTACCACCTCCATATCCTCTACCAGCACCAATGCCACCTCCATGGCCCCCGCCAGCACCACCTCCTATGCCACCACCATGTGCACCTCCAACTCCTCCACCTTTGCCACCTCCATAGCCTCCGCCAGCACCACCTCCGATTCCTCCTCCCATGCCTCCACATTTGCCACCTCTGGCTCTGCCTCCGATAGAATATATAGAATAAACTTGCATACTATTTTTCATCAAAATTTTTAAACATTACTCTTGCATTTTTTATGACCTATTAATAATTGGATTCTTTGACTACTGTCATTTTAAGTGATCAAATTTGTTGAGTGTGTTGTTCTTTTTGTCTCATTGTACTTGATCTACCTAGATTTTTCACATCTATGTCATTTGAACCTCCTTCTCACTCTCTATATATCTCCTTATATTTCTATTTCAGTGTTTTTAATTTCTGGGTATATGTATTACTGTATTTAAGCTTGTGCATTGTTGCTTAAATTAAGAAATTGAATTGGATTAGCTCAGATTTTGGGAGTATCTGTGTTGTTATATTATGCACAGAAGAGGTGGCTGTGAAAAAGAGAGGAGTGAGTGCAAGGAGAAGGATGACACTAAGTCAGGGATGTTGAACAAAGTCAGGGACTAAATTGATAGATGTTGAACAAAGTCAGGGACTAAATTGATGGATATTGAACCCTGGAGACAAGTCAGATTGCCACATCAACAGTGACTTGACAGAATTTAACGTTTTGGACTAAACTGATGGATGTTGAACAAAGTCAGGGACTAAATTGTGTATTTTCATAAGTCAGGACTAAAGTGTCCGACTCTGAAAAATTCATGGACTAAAGTGATGGTTTCCTCGATTAGATTATAAACAATACGTGTCAAATGCATGATTAGATTGCGATGTTTTTAAGTTTGAGTAAATGCTCCATCATGATATTAGCTATGGTTTGAGATTGAGTGTGTGTTTGTTTGTTCTTCAAAAATCGAAGTTAACGGAAACAGAACCGTGTTTCATTGCGTCGGTTGAATGGGAACCCCCTGAATCCATTCTCATCATTTCTTCTTCTTCTTCTTCAGATAACCTAATTCACCATGAATTCTCTTCTCGTGAGCACGCACCCTTCTTCATTCCTTGCCTTCCCACACTCTTCCACAACCAAAAGTTTCAATCTTTTGCTCAGACTCAGACAACCCACTTTCCACCAGTTTCTTTTCCTCTCATCTAAATTCAAGCCTCCCCACTTCATTACATGTTGCTCCTCTTCGCCATCATCAATTGGATCGAACCCTTCAGATGAAACGATTCTTCAAAACGACGCCTTTCACACCGAAGTCGGAAGCCCCAAAGTTCCTTCCTTTACTTCTCCTTTGACAAGGTTTAGCTTGAGCGACCAAGCTTTCTTTCTCCTCACATTCATTGCTTGCACGGTATGACCATTTTTTGGGTTTAGGGACAAGGAAATGATTGGTGTTATGAGTACACTACCTAGTTCTGTTATGTGCTTTTGTTTTTAGCAATCATCCTCTCTTCTCTTTGGTGTTTTGTTTTAAGCATTGCTTTTGGTTTGTGATATAATTTTTGGATTGGATTAATCATCAATTCCACACAAAAACTTGAGCTATTCTGTGGGCTGGCCAAGAAAAATAAAGGCAAACTTAAATCACTATTGTCTATTTATACTTTTTCCTTCCTAATTAGGTTATCATTAACTTCTAAAAGAAATCATTAATCTAAATGTTACATTAACTAGAAGTTATGTTCCAATTTTTTTTAGTTAATCATTGCCTTTGTTTCAATGTTCCTTGAATTTCTATTTTGGATTTGGATTAATTTTGTTTGTAGCTCATAAAAGATGTTTTGATTGTGGTTTCTGCAGACTTCAGTGGCGTTCACTAGCCTTGCTTTTGCTGCTGTTCCAACCCTATTTGTAAGTTGTCTATCATAATGCTTACATTTAGACTTGCACATACATATAAGCTTGTATGTCAGATATAATCCTAGCAGGTTGAATTTGCTTCCTTTTGATTCTGTGAAGCTTAATGATGTATTGGAATTTCATGGTTCAAACTTTAAATTAAGTCCTTACTTATCTTTATCTGAGTTTCCCCTTCTTTATTGCAACATTTATTAAATATGGGCTAATCCTTTAACCATACCCATTCTACAATTCCTGCAAACAAACTGCCAAAAGTTAAATAGACATGTTTGGAGAGAGAGGGAGCAATCTGAGGCATTTTAATTTGTAGAAAGTCGTTTGCTTTCAATCCTATTTAATTTGTGGCATTTTAAATAGGTTTGCCAAGGAGGAATCTTTAGCTGTTTGGTGAGTGAATTAAACACTGAAAAACAAATTGGAATCTGCATATGAGATCTCTTGATTTTCTTCAACTAGAAGTCATATTCATTTTAGATAATCCATACATCCCCTTTCGGCAACATGTATTCAACTGATGCATATGAAACATTGAAACCCCAGATGAATCTTTCATCTTCTGCACGACTCCTTTCAAATTTTACTTGGCTATGCCTATACCTCTTCTTTCGGCAACAACTTTGTGAATTTCTTTGTTGTACTTATATAAAAGAATTTAAATTTCACAGTATGATTTCAGGTCTGGACATAACATATGTCATCCTCATATTTATCTTATTTGGATAGCTGTTAAACCTAAACAGACTCTACATGCTCATATATACTTTTCTGTATCTTCCCTAGGCAATGAGAAATGCTGCAATATCCCTTTCAAAGCTAGCAGATACAGCTCGTGAGGAACTCCCAAGCACCATGGCTGCTATTAGGCTTTCAGGGATGGAAATAAGTGATCTGACACTAGAATTAAGTGATCTAAGGTGACCATGAATAACTTGCTTTGAATTCATTGTTGCTGTATTTCATTCCTTATATTCTTTCTAAATGTTTTTTACTTTTGATTTTTAGCTGTACAGAGTTTGTTCTGTTTTGTACTGCTTATTTGTACTGCAGCACTATATTGTTCTAACAAGCTGTACTGATCCCATTCTTACAGTATCAATAAAATAGAAATGGAGACATAATACCTGTATGTTCATCAAAATAGTTTCTTTCTTATTCTAGTGTTCTACTTGGTATTGGTTGACAATATTGTGCATAGACTTTTCTAATCTACGTGATTCACCATCCCTTTGCCTGTAAGAAATAATCCCAAGTTCATGTTGATAATGCAAGAAAGGGAGATGGTGGATGAGATAAACAATGGAAGAGACATAACTTTATGGTATTATTGTCAGGAAAAATTATTGATGGAGTGTTCTGTGTTGTTCTCTTCTCTTTGTTTCCACCTTTTCAGGGAAACAAAGTGTGCCATTTTTTTAATCTTTTGTTTCATTTTGTTCCATTTTAAAAATATACCAAACAGAGAATATTTGTTCTGTTCTGTTTGTACTGACCTATCTACTAAATTCTGTCTATCTCTTCTCATCCTTATTTTTCTTGGTGCTACACACAAGACTTAGATTATCAAGTTCTTAATAATTCTTCTGCACCTTGCAATCTGATACAACACTAGAGAATTTTGAAAACTAATATGACAAAGTAAAAAATTACTTGAAGGAGAACTTTGAAATTTTAGACATTTGGTAATTGCTAATGATAAAAAGTTGACGCCTTTTTATCAGGAATTATTTTTCAAAGTCATAGCTTTAACCACATTGCATATCTGGATCTAAAATCATATGTTGTTTTTGGCAATTAGCCAGGAAGTAGCAGATGGTGTTAACAAGTCAGCTCAAGCTTTGCAAGCAGCGGAAGCTGGAATCCGACAGATTGGTTCAGTGGCACAACAACAAACCATATGTATGTATAATGCGTTTGCTGAGATTCCTTTATTATTTCTTTTGTATATTTCCTTAATTTTATTCTTCATTTTTATGGTTGATTTCAACTACAACATTTAGCAGCTCCTTTTCTTATAAACATAGAAATTAAAAAAGGGTAGGAAAAGACTCGGAATTTTTCAATTTCTTCCTTTAGTGGATTGGAACGTTCTGTTTTCATCTTTTGAATGATAATTTCTGTAAGAGCTAGTGGTATCAATTGAATAATATATGAAAATATTATATATCTAATCCAACTTGTTCGATCAGTGATTGCTTAAATCTTAATTTATCCTGTTTCTGCTAGGAACATTTTAGCAAATTCACATAATACCCTTAGCATATTTCACATTGTTTTACTCTTCACTATAATCTATTTATTTGAAGACTGCTATTTTGATTAAATGTATACCATTCAAATATCAATCTCTAGCCACCTTAGGGGTCTATTAAGTTTGAGAAAATGTATTGTTTTTATTTAGTGTTTTTACTTTTAATTACAAAAGTGTCACCTTATTTTTATTTTATTTTGTGTTTTCAAAGACTTCTATAAAAAACTGTGAAAATATTTCCCAGAAAAATTTTTGAAACCAGGTTTCTTATCTGCACATTCATATACAGAGCATTGAATTCCATTGAGTAGATATAGAATTGGTCCCTGAAAGTGACACTAGCGTGTGGATCCGGACAAACACTATAGAGAATAGCGTTGGCCCGGATCCACGTTTGAAACGTGGTTTTTGTGTAAACTAAACACACACGTAACATATATCTTTGGTCCCTGGGAGTGAGTATCTTTGCTTACAATTTAGTCATTTCCGAAACAAATTAGTCCCTAAAAGTGTTGAGTATACAATTTGATCCATAAATGTGTTAATTTTACTCACACTTTTGTGGCGAAAGGACAAAATTGTGCACAACACTTTCAAGGTACCACTTTTTAGGATCAAATTATATGTTTATTCTATTTAATAGCAAAAACATGGAATTACTAAGTAGTCGATCTTTTTTTTAAGCAATAATATTGGTGTCTTGTCTTCATTGAATATTGGTACAATGTTGTGTTTCTTCTGCTATTGGTCTGATTATAGTTTTGTTTGATACAGCCATGATTCAAGAGAGGGCGAGTTTGCCCATAATATCTTTGCAACCTGTTGTTGCTGGAGCTGCAAGAAAGACTTCTAGAGCAGTTGGTCGAGCCACAAAGAGCTTGATGAACATCATTTCAAGAAGGGAAGACTCAACAGAATATGATGATGACATTACTTACATGTGAAAAATCTCATGAGTTGGTTCCATTGTGTGCATATTTCATTTTCTCAATGCCCAGGACCCAAATGTAGTGTACAAGGATGCTGTAAATTGAACTGAAAATTTGAATATCTTCTGCCACGATGTATAGTGATGACCTTGTTACGTGACATAATGCTTAGAGAATTGTTACATAAAAGTGCAGTTTTAACTTTTTTCCAATCACTTTTCAATTTTTCATTGCACAGTGTATTTTTATACTAATTAGGACTTGCTTGCAATTTTTCTTTCCTAAAGCTGATTATTAAATATTAACTTCATTCTCGAAATGAGTTTCATTTTATACGAAACATTACTTTTACGTTTGCATCAAAGACAAAAAAATTTCAAACTATTTATAAACATTTTAACTCATTTAAGTTTTACAGAAATGTGGGCAATACATCAAAGTCACACTTTTCATTTGATAATAGTCACTGCTATATAATCAGCAGGCAGCCAATAGTGATAGCTAATGCCTAGCTACTTGTAGCTATTATTGTTGGAGAAACTTAACAAAAATGATCCTTACACCATTTTTAAAGAAGAGTAGCTTCTCTCACCTTTACATTTAGAAAGAAACTGCAATTTTTAACAAATTTTAGTAGAGGAAGTAAGGAAAAAAAATGTATTTGAAAAATCTTTGAAATTTGAGTATAAATAGAATGATATTTTTTAAACACAAACTACTATCTCAAAGTGGAAAAAGGAAAGGGAGATGGAGAAGAAAAGCGAGAAGCAATCGCAAAATTCAAAGGTTTGTAAGAGATGCAAACAAACGTATAGCCCCACTTCTAATTCCTCTACCTCTTGCCGTTTCCACACTTCCTTCTTTGTATGTCGCCGCCACGACGATCAAAAGAGGTGCGATTCCGATTGCGATATTTCTTTCTTTCTTTTTTTTTTTTTTGAAATTGTAATCCCCATGTTTTCTTTGTTGCTAACTCAATGGTGCTGTTATGTTAGGTTGTGTTAATCATTCATTTCCCTAAATTTCTACTGCTAGTTCATTCATTTTGCAAAACTTGCCCAGCAAGCAGGATTAGGTTTTTTTATTACTTCATAAAACCTTATAATCCAGGCAAAGCATAATATGCTAATGTTATGTTTGGAGGGAAAACTATATTGGAAGATGTATCTTTGTATATTTTTCATGATTAGAGTACCATTGATAACAAGGAACCATGGATATAGTTCTACTGTTATTATTTTCCCAAGGGGATGATCTGTTTCTGTTCCATGCCATGATATATGATATATGTGACCATTCTTATGTCAGGGGAAAGTGGGAAGTCATATTGCCTTTAGTGCAAGTTGTGATGCAAAAAAAAAATTATGAAGGAGAGGATAGAGGAGAATTTGTTGTGATGTGTGGTTTTTTAATTCAAGGGGCAGACAAAGAGGGAAGGAGATTTCAATCCCTTTTATAACATAGGGTAAACAGAGTGTCATGCCTTTATAATGAGCATTGGTCACTACTTCTTTTTAACTTTCCCTCGCTCTCACTCTCTCTTAAAAACCTAGAACTAACAAGATGCACCCCTCTAGATCACTTCAATTTTTTGTTCTTGGCCAACAACTAAAACACGCTTTATTTAGCTTAACTCATTTGTTTTGGTCCTATGAGGTATTCCCACTCCATTTGGGTGTGAGATAAATCTTTACTTGGGGTACACAGACTATAACTTCCCATCTAGGAAGCCCAGATACTCCAAAAATTGCATCATACCTGTATTGGACACATATCCGATAGCAATATGCCTGCGATACATCACAATACATATTCTCTGCTTTATGTTATTCTTTTGCTGGTTGCTATAAGTTCTTTGATTTTGCTGGTATTCATGTTTTAATTCTGATTTTACTGCATAAGGGAGCCAAATTGCACTGGTTTGGGTAAATATACATATATTTTTATATTTTTTGCCAACGTATCTATGCCGTATTTTATCTGGATTTCTTAAGAATGTCTTGTATCCTCGTAGTTGTATCCATATTGTATTGTACTAAGTATCTAGGCTACATAGCTTCCCATAGGTTCAAACTCTTGACAGTTGACATTGCAAGGGTCCCTCAACCACTAAGCTCAAGTTTATATACCACCTGAATCAACTCTTTTGTGTTACTTCACACATTTTTAGACTTAAAATTCTATCAGAAAAAAAAAAGAAAGAGAAAGCCAAGTTGAGCATAAAATATGGTTTACAATAAAGTCATGACCAATCCATGGCTTTAATGTTAAGCTTACACTTTGTTTGGAGCTAAACCATAACTTGCAAGAAGCATGAAATACCCATTTACACCTTAACACTTATTTTGGTTAGAAAGTATTTCTATGCTTTTGTTAATGGTTTGTGGATGATGGATAAAAGATGTTTGTATGATCCAGTGACACCATGTTAAGAACACTTTTATTTGTTTATTTATTAGAAACTGCCAAGGCTTTTAGCCTTTAGCATATTATTTAGCTGTAACAAACTAAGAATCACTACTTTCTCTGCCCCTTTATTCTAATAGACAATACCGAGCTGACTGAAATCTGCTAACACTGACAAAAATTTTTATATCTTTTCCTTTCTTGATTATTTTTAACATGGTCACCTTGCTGTATTCACTATCCAACAGTCTTGCCAAATTTCCTAACAAAAAGGAAAATTTTTCTAAGAACATAGCCATTCCCTAACCAATTCTTGGATCCGGTTTGTTGTTGGAGTTCTGGTGCTGTCTGTTTAACGTGTTTTTTCGGTTGTCAAAATCTGTGATCTCCATAAATTTCTCAGTTATAGCTTCAAATTTCTATTAAAATAATATAAGATTAACATGTCAGACATCCTACGTGCAGTACAAATTTTGATTGGTAATTTGCAAAACCTGCTCAGCAGGATTGAATTTTGTGATTCCTTGTTCTTTCTCTGTTCCAGGAGGCGAAGTCCTGTTATTTGTTAGACTGTCATGTGGGTTTGAGCCCGTTTCACTTAAATCTATAATCAAGCTCTTGGCCAAAAGAGGGAAAAAAATTCTTACAATAAAAAATCTTAAATCAGACAAAGCATAAATGCCAATGTTATGCATGGAAAACTATATTGGAGCATATATTACATAATAAAGTAACATAGATAAGGAACCATGGACATAGTTTTTATGTTTATTATTATTATTATTATTATCCAAAGGGGATAGACAGAAGTTTTGAGCTGACCAGATATTAGGTTTAGCTTCACCTTACCAGGCGTAAGTGAGGATGGTGACATGGAAACTTCACTCTCACTCTCTCTCTCTCTCTTGGTTGAAGTTGAATTTTGGGTTGAATTATCTATCTATTCTATTCCCATATTCTGTTATTTCTTTTTCGTTAATTATGAAGGTACTATGAATTGGGCCCGGATGATCCTCCATATGCTGCCAAGTTCTATGACTGCTGTGGGGCTGAGGACCCTGAGGCATCTGGCTGCACTACCAATTTTCATGTCTCTTATGACGAAGACTGATGTAATATCTCACACCCTTTACTAAGCATTTGGCAATCTACTACCTTGCTAGTCTCATTTTCACCTTTGTATATTATTTACAATCTCTTAAGCTATACTCTGTTGTGCACAAACTGAAAGTTTGATGATCATGTTTTCATTTCTTTAGTTACATTCACTGTAAACGGTTTTCATAGTATTAACTCTTGAGTTTATTCTAATGATCACCTTCCTCACTGGTGACTGCTCACTGCAATATTTTTGGAGGTTTTTAACTTTTTATGGTGATTTTGTTATTTTTGATATTGCGGTCTGGTCTGATGGTATTTAGGTTTGTGCATGCGCATCTCAACTAATCTATATCTATAGCATGCCATCATCATATTCAGGTTCTTTATTTTTTTAGTTAATCCAATTTTACACCTAATATTGACTCTATTACTTTGAGACGTTTTATATTTTACCCAAACAAAAGGCAAAAATGCAAAAACATAAATTAACCAACCACGCAGTATATTCAGAAACATAAATGAATAAATTTTGTTTACACATAGAATTTAATTGATATACATTGTCAGTATAAAGAAATTTTACATGGATATTCAATGGTGTGCTGTCACATAACTTAATAAATGACTCTTTACGTGTTATTAAATTCAATAAGTGATGTGATAACACATCATTAAAAATCTGTGTAAAATTTTTTTACACTGCATATATATATTAAACTCTTAAAAATAAATTACCAGTATATCACTAATCCATTGAGTTGGGAATTAATAGTTACGAGGCTTAGAGTGATGATTTCAAATTTCTGATATTGTAAGGAAAAATGATCTCTACATGTCTAAAGTCATAGTTCACTTCCTATTACAACCATCAATGTTGAGTATTTTAGTTTTGAGTAAACTAGCAAATCGGCCCCTGACATTTTTAGGGTCATGCAATTTAGTCCCTAAGAAATAAAAAATCACAATAAAGTCCATGACTTCTTACTTTTTCTTTCACTATAGTCCAACTGTGTCTTTCCCGCTAATTTTTTTATGACGTGTCACGTTTCCTGACACTATGACACATTATTTGCCATCGGAACACAAAAATAACGTCATTGGGGTTGAGACATTCCAATGAAGAAGGGGGATAAGAAAGAGAAAAAGAAGAATAGGGAAGCACACGACAGTTAGAGTCGAAGCTTTTCAAGCTATAAATTTGACAAAATCACATCATTTTTGTGTCACAGTGGACACTTCAGTGACAAACAGTGTGACATAGTGTCACTAAATGTGACATGTCGAAAAAAAATTAATGGAAACACACTGTTGGACTATAGTGAAAGAAAAAACAAGAAGTCATGGACTATATTGAGACTTTCTATTTCTTAGGGACTAAATTGCATGACCCTAAAAAAGTCAGGGACCGATTTGCTAGTTTACTCTTTAGTTTTTAATTAAATACTATTTTTTCGAATCAATTATCAATTGCATATAGTCTAAATTAAGATAATTCACAATCTAATTAAAATGTGCAATACTTCAATTACACCCTAACCACTGCTATCACAGCGAATCAACTCACATTTAACTTGAAGATCCGGGAACCGTAAGATCCCTATAATTTTTTGCACAAAACCTAATAAAGTTAATTATTAATAAGTAAAAGAATAAAAAGGGGAAATAAATTGGTCAACGGGGACGGGCTCCGTTCTTCATTTTATATGTGTATAATATATATATAAACCTCAAGAGGTTGAACAAAATCCGGATCCAGGATCTATAAATGCTCTATGAGTTGCAGGTTCGAACCTCGAGTACCTCTACAAGTCCTTTTTTTGGTCGGAAATAAATAGCCCAAAAGGCTAAACAACAAAAGGTGGGCTTTGCAGCCCAAACGCAGGCTAAAGCAGAATCAAAGGATAATACAATAAGCACTAGACTGAGCGTGACAGTGTGGAGAGAGTGAGATTGTAAATAAAAAAAAAAAGGGAGGGAGAGAGAGTTTGACATAGAGTAAGATTGTAAAAGAAAAAAAGGGAGAGGGAAGTGTGGAAAGAAAAAAGAAAAAAAGGGAGTGGGTGAAAAGAAAAAAAGGAAAAAAAAATGAACAGAAAAGAAAGAATGGACACGTTAAAAAAAAGGAAAAGGGAGAGGGAGAGTGAAACACACAAACCTAAAGAAAAAGAAAAGAAAAGGAAGGATTTTATAGCCTTCATCCTAAATTTTATTCACCAATATATATATATATATATATATATATTTAATTGCTGTTAAAAGTAAATTTTGTGATTAATATTTACTCTCGTTGTTCAGAGTTAAGGTTATTAAAATCGATAAAATAATTGAATGATAATCATGAGAATGTGCTAATGTCAACGGAGAAATAGCACGGAACGTGTACTGGTCCTTGCCGTTCAAATACCTTCACCATAGTATAAAAGAAAGGTAAACCAATTAAGCATTTTTAAACTCGAATCCACGGGTAGTCATTCGTCGCGGCTTTAACTTTGATAGAGAAAACCTGATTTGATCGGTTTTTAGCGATCCCCACTCTTGCCCCATCTTTAACAAAGATGAGAGCGGATTTGAGGTGCAAGAATCAGTTTCACCCCAAACTAAAACACACCACGATAGAATAATTAAATAATTTTAATATATTATTAGTTAAAATAAACTTATGTATTTTCTTTAAAATATAATATATTTCTTAAATTTATTATTTTTAAGATTAAATTATCTTTTATGATGTAGGATTAAATTATTCATATCTATATTTACGTATTATTTTAATTAAAATATATTAGATATATATGACTTTTTTTTTAGGGAAGATATATATGACTTATTTAAAAACATGTATTTAAGTTTAAAAAAATAAAAAAAAATAAGAAATATGAAATTCCTATAGATTTCCCAAATTCAATGGAGATCCATAACAATGGGTTGAGTCTCATAATTTCATATATGTTTTTTTAAATCCAAATCCGAATATACCTCAGTTTTTACGATGACGGAGAGAGCAAAACCCGACCGAGACACATATTGTCAACTGTAATGGACTATACTAGCAAATTAGTCCCCGAGAGATTCTTGATGATGCAGTTTAGTCCCTGAGAGATTCAAAATCCCAAAATGATCCCTGAGAGATTGCTTTGTAGTGCAAAATGGTCCGAAACGTCATTTTTCAAGGACTAATTTGCATGATTTTTAATGTCTCAAGGACTAATTTGTTTGTTTTTTAGGGACCAAGGGGCTGATCGGGGGTTGTGAGTTTTCAATTTTTAAAAATTTTGAATCAAGTTTTTACAACTCAAAACCAAAAACTGAAAATCACTTTTTGTGGTTTTCAAAATGTATGTTTTGAAAACCACAAAAATAAACTTTCAATTATTGATTTTGTGTTGTAAAAACTTGATTTAAAATTTTTAAAAACAAAAAACTGAAAACATGTTACCACCCCGAACGGCCACAGGGACTAAAATGCACGACTAGCAATCACTTGGTGACTAATTTCCTAGTTTAGTCAAAATGTGTGCATAGTTGAGTTTGTGGAAGGCAAGGGTGAACACGTAATTTCAGATATCCCTTCCTTGTTCCTTCTCTCCTTATCTTTTATGTGAGTTTTGCTGTGTCGTGTCTCCATTCATCCTCCGTAGCCATAGCCACAACCGCACTTTCTTTGTGTCTCTTATCAGACACAAAGAGCATTAGCAACAGTTACATTACACCCTTTCTTCTCTTCTTCAATAGCATAGCATGTCTCTCTCTCTTCTTCGTATCTCTTCCACGCCTCACCTTTCTACCTCTCTTCTCCTTCCCCTTTCTTCCTCTTCCCCTCCTTTCCTATTCCATCTTCCTTCCCAATTACCAAATGCCCACTTTGTTCTCTGCCGCTACAGACGCAGAGACGCCTCAGGTTCTGCTTCTACGCGAGGTGGTCTCTTCAGGGTCTGTTCCTTCTCTTCCCTTGGGGGTGCAGAATGGAATAAAGGGGACCAACAACAAGAAGAAGAAGAAGAAGAGGGTGATCGAATGAGGGCTAGATATGAAGATGAAGTAGAGGAAGAAGAAGGGGCTATTAGCCCTTTAGTTTTGCCTGAAAGATGGGATGTTTTGGGTCTTGGACAAGCCATGGTAATTAATTCCCTCATGGGTATGTGGGGAGGGAACAATGGAAGGTCAAAGCTTTGAGCTTGACCAATATTTTCCATTTTCTATTCAATATTAACTTTTGCCTATGTCAAGAGCATGCATCAGTGTGGCTATTTCTTTTCACCTCATGATTGCAATTAAACTGTCACAAACTTGTAAACCATAATATAACTTTTATTTATGATATAGGAATTGAAGGAATGTTGCATACATGCACCGAATTGTTTTGTTTCTTTGTAAGAGTAGGGTTCTGCTTTTCTCTTTTGTTCCCCTGCTTTGTAGCTATTAAACATTTTAGCATCCTCCCAATTCTTGTTTTCTGATGAGTTTCTATTGATTTATGTTGAGGGATATATATTATATGTACCTTCATCGTGTTGCAATAGATAGATTTTGAAATAAAAATGAAGCTTAAAGTTGTTGCTTTGGGAATTCTTTTAGGTAGACTTCTCTGGCACAGTTGATGATGAGTTCCTGAAGAATTTGGGATTAGAGAAGGGAACAAGGAAAGTTGTAAATCATGAGGAAAGAGGTAGAGTTTTGCAGGCTATGGATGGGTGCAGCTATAAAGCTGCAGCTGGTGGTTCTCTTTCTAATAGCTTAGTTGCCCTGGCAAGGCTTGGAAATCGCTCTGTGGAAGCTCCTGCCATAAATGTGGCAATGGCTGGCAGTGTAGGGAGTGATCTATTGGGTGGCTTCTACAGGTTTGCCCTTTCACTGTACTTCTTAGTACTTATTAGTTGTTTGATCAGATTGTTGTGGTTACTTAAGTTGTGGCTGATTTAGTTTCATAAAGGAAAGAAGTAATTTGGAACTTCCTTCTCTCATCATTTATAGATGATAGAATAATCTACATGCATTTTTTTATCTTATGTTTTACATTATTACCCTGAAGTTCAATGTTTCGTTACATTTCTAGAAGGCCCTTTTAACCTTTTGTGCTTCCACTAGTCAGAAGCATTCATTTGTTTGGATTTTTCTATTTGGTGATTTGCAGTCATATTTATGTACTTTAATGGATAGTATACTAGTAGATTATAATGTGTAGTCATAAAGAATAAGAGGGGAAGAGGGTGTTTAGGCAGAAAAACCATTAAAAACTTTGTACTCTTTTATAGACTCTATCCTGTTATTGTATTACATAATCTATCTCATAGTTGCCAAATTCGCTTGCTACCCTTGCAAACGCAAAATTCGCGCGTCCCAAAACAAGGTGCGCAGACATACCAGTTCTCTGCACTTCATGACAAAAATCTTCTCACAATTTATCAATCTTATGCTTACGTGTTGGTTAGCTAATAACTCATATATGGCTGCAAGAATAAAGTGTGATGTATAGATCTTACTATTTGTTTTGTTATTTTATTAAGATATAGGTGATTTTATATTAAAACTGTATTTATATTATTTTAAGTATCCAAATCCATTAAACTAGTTTTCTTAGAAAAATGCCAATCTTAAATTATACTCATATAATTTTAAATACTTTGTATTATTTTAATAAATTTATATTAATAGTGTATCAATAAATATTTTGAAACTTATTATGAATTTAAATGGCATATCAACTAAGCATACTCCCTACATACAGGATACTTGATGTACCAAGATCCTCCGCAGTCGAAAAAGTAATTGCACCCGGTCCAGTTGTGATAAGACGTTTATAAAATTTTATACTATATTTTTTATTTAATACATGCATCCATGATTTCAAGGGCCGAGATCTCCTGCAGTTATTTTTAAACTGCCGAGGATCCTTGTCCGATACTTGATATGGTAGCAAACTGTGTATCACATAACCGTACCAGGCTGTACTGAAGAGAATTGTGAATTAGTTAACTATGATCTATCTACTATTATCTACACTTTGTTGTTACAGTGCTTGGAAAACTATAGATCAGGCTGCATTAGTATTTGTAACGTATTCAAATTTTTATCCAAAGCCAGCTATCATGTCTCACACATAACTGATAACACCACTGTACTGCATACACATACTCAGGAAATAGGTTGCTGTATTATTCAATGATTCCATCAGTTGTGTGGGGAAATTAGGTTTCATGAAGTTACTTATATTGCTTGTTTACATTTTTCTTTTTATTATTTTTTTAGGGAAAAATTACGCCGAGCAAATGTGCAATTTCTTTCTGCGCCTATCAAGGATGGGACAACTGGAACAGTTATAGTTCTCACAACTCCAGATGCCCAACGCACAATGCTTGCATACCAGGTTCAATATGCTACAAATGATGAATATTAAGATATACATATCTGCCACTTCCTTATTGCAATTTCAGGATTCTGTGACAAGATGTTTCTAAGTAGATATATTAATTACAATTTATATAGTTTTCATTCTTTTTTCCCCTTTCCCCTCTAGCTTATATTGTTGTTTATATTATTCTATTGAACTACCTTTTTGAAAATCTTTGTAAGCATCGGGTTTATCCTCCACTTTGATTTGGAACAGTTTTTGTTGGTTCATTATATAGGGTTTGCTAAAAGCAAGGTGGCTAAGATTTTATGGTAGTGTGCAGTGTATGAAAAGTCAGTGTATTTTACTACACTATTTTATTTAGAGAAAATTTTATATTATTATCGTGGAATGTAGTTGAAGACTTGGAGTGCCTTGATTCAACCTGAAAATGTTAAACTTCACTTCCAATACATTGGGTGTCCAGAATTTTGTAATTGATTATTCAAGTGTGCCTTTTGAGTTAAATAAGTGATACTTGCTGATTATATACAGTACAATAGTTGTCAAACTTATCAAGTAGAGGAGATTTTTATTCACACTTGTATTTGCCAAACCTACCCTCTCTTTGTATGCTATTTTAGGAAATTTTAGGCATTCTTTTCAAATTGCATTTATCTTTATTAAGGCCAATTTCACGAGCTCTCATTTATTTTCCACCATTTTATGAAATAATGAATGGTGAAAATGCTAATATTTCTGTATTCTGGTGTCAGGGCACATCTTCAACTGTTAACTACGACACTTCCTTGGCTAGTGCAGTTTCCAAGACCAACATACTTGTTGTTGAAGGGTATCTATTTGAACTTTCTGATACTATTAAAACAATAACAAAAGCATGTAAGGAAGCTAGGAGCAGTGGTGCCTTGGTTGCAATAACAGCTTCAGATGTCTCCTGCATTGAGAGACATTTCGATAATTTCTGGTAAGATTCTTACTTGACTTTGGTTTTTGTCATATAATAATTCATCCATTTACACTTGATGTCAAAATGATTTCCTTTGCCCTATTAAGCCTGCTCGGATACCCACTGTAATAAATAGCACATTGACTTATTCTATAATAATGAATTTGTTAGGCTAAAGTGTAAAAGTGTGTAATTAGGTATATATCTTCTTTTTTTTTTTTGTATTTTCCATGTGTTAGTTCATTTTTCAATTGTTTAAGCTGTAAACAAATGACATTCTTTGTTCTAAAACTAACTATCATATCGCCTAATTTTGGTATTTGTCTCAATTTTGTAAAGTATGGGAAATAGCAATCTAGGAGACCTGACAAATCTGATGTGAGGAATTAGTGAATATGTGCGTGATGATAAATATGATAAGTAGTAGGATCACACTAAATGAATTTCTTTAAATTTACACTATTTTTTTTTTTACAATTTTATGCTTTTACTTCCTATTGCTTCCCCTGAAATCTGGTAATAAGAGCTACCCAGGTTTTCAATTGGCATATAACCGTGTATAGTACATTGATTCAATCCAGAAATTAAGATAATAAGATGAATGATATTTGCATTGCAGTTATTTAAATCACACACATATGCCTGCAGTTTATAAGTAATTTGTATGTGTTCATTCATCAGGGAAATCGTTGGGAATTATGCGGATTTAATCTTCGCAAACGGTGACGAGGCAAGAGCTCTATGTAATTTTGATGCAAAGGAAAGCTGTGCTTCAGTTACAAGGTATCTAAGCCAGTTTGTTCCTCTAGTATCTGTGACTGATGGTCCAAGAGGCTCTTACATAGGTGTAAAAGGTGAAGCTGTATATATCCCTCCTTCTCCATGTGTTCCAGTAGATACTTGTGGTGCTGGAGATGCATATGCATCTGGCATACTCTATGGTGTTTTAAGAGGCATATCAGATCTGAGAAGTATAGGTACAATAGCAGCTAAGGTTGCAGCCACTGTTGTTGGACAGCAAGGGACAAGGCTTAGGATTTCAGATGCAGTCAAATTGGCTGAATCTTTCACATTCAAAACATCCTCTGTTAGATCTGATATTGGGACTGATCATATTTCCAGCATCTAATTAGAAAGGCAATTCTAAAATTCTTTCATAAGATGAATTAATGTATTCCTTTGTTTTATATCTTTCTATGTCTTGTACATACTTTCATTGTAAAGAAAAATAGCTATGCTAGCAATTTATTTACTTAGGCTTCCATCCTGTGTTCCATCATTATTGCTATAGTACATTAATATCATCTATCTAAACATCTATACATAATATATATAGAGGATTATAGACGATACCATTCATAAGAAAAGATTAATTTTCTTTAATTAGAAATCGACATTCATTAATTATTCGGTATAATTTTAGTTACGTTTCTGTTTTCTTTTGTTAAAAAAATATATGTTTGCCATGATAATGTAAAGAAATCGTTTAATTAGATTTTCTTCAATATTTGTTTTTATTTTACGTTCTTTTTTTGTCTTGAATTTAACTTTTAATTGCATTATTTATATCACAAAAGTTAAGACATCCTATTAGTCAAAATTTTAATTTCAACCATAAATATTAAATTTTCATATATATAAACTTTTGGTCAAATTGATGACATAAGAGCAATTTCAATTCAACCATAAATATTAAATTTTCATTGATGACAAAATCAACTAACATACTGCCAAAAGAATTTTAAACGTCACATATTTCGAAACTTATATCATGTAAAATTGAATTTGTCCAAAATAAAGGAATTTCTCTATCCTGAAGAGCATAATTATTGTCATGTTACAAGAAAAAGAAAAAATAGGCTTCTTAGCTAGAATTCTTGCACATCCATGTACATGTACATAATTTTTTTTTTGGGTATTTTTCATCCCTATAGTTTTAGTCAATTTAGTCTTGGTTCTTGACTTTTAAAATCGGTTTTATATCTCATACTTTTAAAATATCTTAATCGTAGTTCCTAACGTTAATTAACTTTGTTAAATTGCTAACTTGTTTAATAGATTTTCACATTACCGTTTAGTGTTGAGTCACATTTAATCAATATGGATGTTGAGTTTATTTATTAAGCAATTGTCAATTTAATATAATTAATTAAGGTAAGGATTGTGGTTAAGATATTTTAAAAATATAAGAATATAAAATAAAGGTTTAAAAGTCAGGGAAAGACTAAATTGACAAAAATACTGGGGCGAAAAAAATATTTTAGCTTTTTTTCTCTCTAGTAACACACCTGTTTATTGAAAAATAAAATACATAAATAAGAGGATTCAAATCAGTATCAAATGTACAAATGAATTCGTGATAGTGCAGCGCGGTTGTTGTGCACAGCAGTCAAATCATCTTGGGGATGAGACTGTGTTTGTCATATTGGCTCCAATAAGGCATTAAAATATTGAGATAACATATTCATACACCAAAAAACATACAACTTATACAACACACTTTTTCTTTTTATCCCTCTCCATCACATCATCCATCACATTCCACATTTCTCTCTTTTTTCTCTCTTTTATCATCTTTCTTTGTTGTACATCATGTTGTTTCAAACAACATTTCTCTAAAAAGATTTCGTTACAAAGGTGTAAGAACTGCAAACCAGGCTTCATATTGCCTCCTCATTTCTTGTCTTTCACTAATTTATATAAAATTATTATCCAGATAACTGTGGTAAAACTGAAGTGATCTAATCTAACATGCTATTGATCTCTATAATTCAACCAGTAAAGGGACCTAAAGTTATTATAATACACCTTATCACACTGTCTAATCTTGCCAACACAAGATTGAGTATTCTATTTCAGGTGCCAATACACAGAAATCTACCGAACAAATGCATCTGGAGGAGCTTCTTCCGGAATCTGTCAAAAAGTCACAGTAGAAAAATAAAATGAAACAAACAGAAAAAATGTCGGCATATATCACATGAAGCACTTATCAAAATATCCCCCAACATTCAGAATTTTAAGATGTACTGTAGTCAACAAAAAGTAGAATCTTGATCTGCCAATTTTTAATTCTGCGAGAAATTTGATTAATTTAAACACATGCAAGAACCTAAAGATCCTTATTGCAGATTTTATCCATATTATGACTGATAGCATATCTGTCATATGGGGAATTTTGTCCTGGTTTTGGAATGAAAAACTAAAATGTCTTTGACAAGTTTGAGTGGATATTTTTCCCCAACATTAACAGTTAAAGCACAGCAGAAGACTAATATACCTCTCCAGGCTTCCATTTCTCTTTTAACCAAATACTGGCATCTCCGGATACATTCTCCACTTGGGACTTATTCCTGCAGGAATTGACAACCATGCAATACAAGCAAATTTATAACTTGGATATGAAGCTGAAATTTTTCAAATTCTGTAAAAGATAACCTTGCTGCATTAACAAAGGTGAAGTTTCCAAGCAGATTCAAATATTAACATAAATTGGAGGCTTTGTGGAGTAATAATAAACAGAAGATCCAACTGCTTCAAGCATCACTACTAACGTTGAAATCTCTCTAACCTATAAACTGTAACAGCTGACTTAAGAAAATAGATTTTATCCCAGAAGTATGCACCCGACTTCATCCACAATTATAACATTTACAATTGATGCAATCGGGTACTTTATAACAGATGGCTTAAGAAAGTAGATTTTATTCGAGATGTATGCACCCAACTTCATCCAAATTATAATATTTACAATTAATGCATTCAGGTCCTTTACTTTCTAGGAAAATTAGAATGATAGGGTTATTATTAATTGCCCAATGAGTTGAAGTGACCTCCTGAGGTAATTGTCTGATGCATTCATCATCTCTTCCTTATTTTTGTTTCTTAGCAATTGAACCCAAAGACTTGCATTTGAGAATTACTATGCGCACTTCAGTTGAACTAACTCATCTCTTGATAATAGCTATTAAAGTATAAGGTATTTTGTCAGGTGAAACCTTAAAATAGTTTAACTTAATTCACTAAAATTTATTATAATCATTTCAAAATTAACAATTAGGTGACATCATATGACTTTTGTCACAAAATGAATCTTAAGAGTCAAGAAATTTGCTTCAAATTGGAAATGCATAGCTAAACTGAAGATGCAATGAGCTGAAAACACTCATGGTATCACAGGCTGGGTTACAATCTACGTATATTAATTAGACCCTATGTTTTATAAAATGTTGTACCTGGCCAGGCAGTACAATAGAAAGTTGAGCTACTTTTGGATGAATAACGAGAACAAAAATTGGTTAAATTGTAACTACTACTTTTATAGAACAGTCAACTAATGTGACCAGTCATGAACTTACAACTGAATATCTGACGTCTGAAGCATTGTAGTGGAGCTAGAGTTATTGAAAGCAACGGATGATTGCTGAGAAGTTGGACCCGTAAACATTGTCAACTCCGTTGGTGTAGAGAAGGGGCTGCTTTGAGCACCTGAGCTGCCACTGCCGAATAGGTTTGCTGTGTTGGATGCGAAAGAGTTTCCTAGTATTTATGACAATATTGATGGTCAAACATACATGGGCAAGAAAAAAGAAAAAGACAAATATAGTCATAGTGCTTGCTAACCAAATTACACTAAATATATACCTCCACTTCCAAAGGGACCAGTCTGAGTGTTCATTTGCAATGCAGAGGGCCTAACAAGAGAGTTTCAAACAGATTAGTATGGGCCAAGAGCAGGCATAAAAACAAAAATCGTAGGAGAGAAAGGTACAAGATGAAGGACAAAATATTGCATGGGACAATCAATGATTGCAGACCTACATCTAATCCATTCTAGCACACACCATACTTTGAATCATTCAATGTCAAAGGGAACAGGGTTCCAAGGGAAACCGCCATAACCAGTTAGCCATTATAGGAATGTTTTTAGACATCAAATTCTCAAGACCCAGGTCATTCTACAGTACTTGCAACTGATATTCTGTATTAACATCTTAAAAACCATAACCTTAAACCACAATAATAAAACCTCTTATGACTTTCACTGTTGTCTTGACAATCCCACCATAATCCTAAACAAAAACAAATAGTAGATAGGAGTTCTAGAAAAAGGGATGCTTGTAAAGGGGTAATGCAACCACCTGAAAAAACTAGGTCACACTCTATAAGGGCCTCATCAATATCTTACAGGGTGCAGATCATATTCCACTGAAGCTCTTTGCATTCTGATTAACTAAATTTTGGGTTTTTCCAACCTAACACAACTGAAAATGGAGAAATGCAGGCCATTACCGTTGAAAATCCATGTTCAATGAAGTACCCAGTTGGCTAAAGCTTGAGACTGATAAAGGACCATTATTTTGAGTGGTTAGTGGAAAAGGGTTTGCATTGGCTCCACTAGATTGGTGCGTTTGACTGTCAAGAGAAGAATTCAGTGGCATTTTGTAGGGTTCAGAAAGTAGTCTCTCAAACTCAACCAACTTGGATTTTAGTATACTTCTCTCTTTCTCAACCTGCAACAACATACTTTAAGGTTAGACAGAGGAGACAATTATATGAACATAAAAGTCACATTATAGTTGTAAACATCAGCACAAAGAAATTGCAAAGAGGCTTTTCTTTGATAGAAAAATGAAATCATTACTAGTAGGTAGAGAATAGGGTATCCTCCAAAAGAGAGGGGGGATGATGGACAACCGAAGGGAATAAAAAAAGTTATCCAGTCTCTCTTAATATCATAAAAATGAACTCCCTTGAGACTGTAGACATATTAGATCAGGTTTCTTACTATTGATTGCAAGCTCATTCCATTCTTAGCATCTTCATAAGCTGCTGCCCGCAATTCTTCATAGCTAATATCACCAACAATGTCACAAGGAGCACTGCATAAAAAGTAATCAAAATCAATCACAATAGTTAGCTATCTTATTAGCGCACTGGTTTAAGATTTTTTAAGCAATTTTTCATTCAAGAGTGGAACATAGACTAGGATTTGTTTTAGGTATAACATTTGGTGTGCAAATTCACTGAGGTGATGTTTTCAGGTTTATTTCAATAGTCGATGTATTCCAGGCAGACAGTACAGCATTCACTTAAGAAGTTTTTTTTCTTTTTTGTTTTCAAACTGTTAGCTGATTGAGCAGTGGCATAACTCATATGTAACTAAAGGTTCAGCTGCAGTTTTCTTTCTGGAATTAAATAAAAAAATGAGATCATGCATGTGAACCTCTATCACATGAAGATTTGTAATGCAAATGAAAAATGCCCCAATTAAAATTTCTTTCATCTTTTGGAGTTTCGAAAGCAGCTTTGGGAAGTATTTTCAAAGATAAGAGCTTGAGGAAATGTATAATTATTAGCGGTTAGTTTAATTGGTGTTGGATGTGGAGGATGGGTGAAAAATTAGAGAACAATCTTTTGCAGCATAGTCCACTGGCACAGGTTTTGAGAAATATGGATCTTTCTCTACATGGATTGCTATCTGCAATAGGTACTAGACTATTAGGCAATGCCTTCCTCCATGATTAAGCAGTGCATTATTTATAGCAAGAAGTTTGATTAGTATTTTCAAAATATTATGCATAAAAAAGTATACCCTTTGCAATGACTGTAGCATGTAAGTATCCAAAGTGGTTTCTCTTGCTCAAAATCTTCTGCAATCTGGCGCTTGCAGATCTCAGGATCTGTGCATCTTCAATTACATCAACCAAGCTTTAGTAAAGTATACCACTTAATTCTTACAGAAGTAAACCTCATGCAAAGCTCAAAAATTGAAGAAAGCAAGAGCCACAAACACTGAAAGGGAACATAGATGTAAAATTATCATAATGGGACTTTTTTTATAAGTAGGAAAAGAAATATAATTTGATAGGAAGCGGAGAGGTACAAAGCTGATGGTCAGGCATCCTCCAAAAGAAACAACACAGCTGAAGGAAAACAAAATAAATAATGACTCTAAAATGTTCTTTTACTTCTTTATTTAATTGAAAAAGCAGTGTAACACATTTCAGACACTCACTTAACAAACCATATAAAAACTAATATAGAAAGATAGTGCATTCAGATTTCAGCATCAGCATATGCAATAAAACTGAAAGATATCAAATTTCATATCTTCAAAACAGATCAAAGGCAAAGCCTTCCAATTGGAGATTATAGAATTTATCTGGGAATATCTAGGCACCACGAATTTGTGTATATGCGCTGATGGTTAGGCCTGGCCTTTTATGTTTTTATTCAGAAGTAAAAGGGTGCATGTATTGTCCAACATGTAGGTGGCATTATGTGCCATCCCTATTCCCCATGTAGACTTGATACAACATCATGAAAAATGTCCATGCTTGATGAGAGATGGAGGATGGATTGATCCATACTTACTTATGATTCACTGATTGAGAATGGTTATCAGATTGACGTGAAGCGCCACCCTGGGGTTTAGATGAAAGTCGATTCCATTTGTTTTCAAAAGGCTGATTCAGAAGTAAGTTATTAATACAAAAAGCAAATAACAAGATTATTTTACTAACAATGAAGATGTAACCAGACATAGCAACAGAATCCTCTCAAAAAATACACCTAAAATACTAAAGTGCTTCAATGATATATGCATTTATCATAATGTCAAACAATTATAAAAAAATGCTGCACAATGTATTGTATGCATATGAAAAGAGTAAGAACCTTGAATTGGTTTTGTTTGAAGTCAGAATGAGGCCCCCCATTTAACTGGGAGCTGTCCTGAACACCAAAACCAAAAGGATTGGTCTTTTGCTGTTGGTGTGAGCCAGAGGGAGACCCAAAGCCAAAAGGATTAGTATTTTGCTGTTGGTGAGAATTGCTCTGTCCTCCAAACCCATGAACATTAGATTTTCGCTGTTGTTGTTGTACATGTTGATATCTACACCTTTCTCCATATTGACAGCTGCAAAATGAAAGTGAGTAATTAAAATTACATTCCTAAAAGTTTTTGATGCTGTAAACAAATCAACAATTTCTTTTTTGTCTGAAATAGTTGAACCATCAGAGATACTATATAAATGCACTGGTATTATTGTTATATATACTAACTAACAGCTGAAAATCCAAGGTCCAATCCAGCACTACGAAAGCCATAACTCATTGACCTAAAATTTGCTTACAATTACAACAAACAGTGACGAACCCAAAGAAACAATGGCACGCAATAAAGAAGAAGAAGAAGAAGAAGAAGAAGAAGAATGACCTGCCTCGCTGGAAGTTTCTACAAATATCTCTCATTGCGTTTGGTTTGAGTTTAATCAGTTCTCAACAAACCCTCGCGGGCACAGAACAGCTCAACAGCGTTCCAGTGGAAAATCAGCTTCTCACTCAGTTCGAATTCGAATCCCAGATTTACAGTTTCGAAAATAAAATCTTCGACTATATTTAGTGAAGGAAAGAAAGATGTAAAAATTAACTGGGTTAAATAGTTCTGAGAAATTTAATTTGTACATGTTAGTAAGAGAGAGAAAAGAGAAAAAAAAATGGGATGTGATAGGTGATCTAATGAAAAGAGACAGGAAAAAAAATGTGTTGTATAAGTTATTGTATGTTTTTATGCGGTATGAATTTGATATCTCAATAGTTTTAGTACTAAAACTTAAAATTGTTGGTTTTGATAGTTTGTGTCGGGAGTTTAGGGCCCGTTGGTGCACAAGATAAGAGACAAGATATGATAACTTTATCATATCCGGTCACTTATCATGTGTTTGTTGCACCAATATGATATGATAACTTTATCCTGTTGCTTATCCTTCCATTTCCTTCTAGTGTAATTCTTATCCTAAGGGGGAAGCGGGTTAGGGAGTGACACGATAGGATAAGAGAAGAAAAAAAAGAAGTAGAAGAGGGGGAGAGAAAGAGAAAAAGAGGGAGAGAGAGAGAGAGGAAGAGAGAGAAGAGAGAAGAGAGAGGGAAGAGAGAAAAAGGGAGAGAGAAGAAAGAGAGAGAAGAGAGAGGGAGAGAGAGCGAAAAAGAGAGGAGAAGAAAGAGAGAGAGAAGAGGGAGAGAGAGAGAGAGGGGAAAGAGAGAGCAGAAGAGAGAGAAGGGAGAGAGAAGAGCGAAGAGAGAGAGACAGAGCGGTCTCTCTCATCTTTTTCCTCTATCCCCCTCTTCTCTCTCCACCCCCTCTCTCTCCTCCTCTCTCTCTCTTGCTCCCCTCTCTCCCCCCTCTTTCTCTCTCCTCCCTCTCTCTCTCCTCTCTCTCCTCTCTCTCTCCTCCTCTCTCTTATAATAACGATTTTGTGGTAATTTTGATATTAATTTTAATATTTTTAACAATTTTATTTTTATAAATAAATTTAAATATTTTTTAATAAAAATAAATTTTTATTTATGTGTGCTTGCTGAAAGCAAAAAATAATTTAAATTGTAATAAAGGTAATTTTGTCATTTTAATATTTTTTATATCCAATCCTACCATAATCTGTCAATGTCAAATGTAGGATAGAATAAAATAATCACATTTGTCTTCTTATCCTGGTGTACATCAAACATAGGATAAGATAAGAGCTTATCCTGCTCTTATCCTATCATGTCACTATCCAACTCTCTTATATTATCCTATCATATCATATCATGTGCACCAAACAGGCCCTTAGTCTCTCTCCTTAATATTGTTAACTTTGATGTCAATGTGGCAAATAGATTTTTGTGTCATCTTGTCCAGTCAACTTTACTGAACATAATTTGGCAATGGGTCCTGCTAACGAGTGCCCTAAGGGCACTGGTTAAGGATCCATAAGAAGAAGGTTTTTATTGGAAATCACGGTAATGATTGCATCTGTAACATTAAATGTTACACATTCCAATAAAAACTTTATACTCTTGGTTCCTTAACTAAGGGCACTCGTTAGCATTCTCCTTTGGCAATTGAATCACATCTCATTTCATCTAGTAAGATTTCATTTATGTTGTATTTGGTGGAGGTGAAGTGGGGGAAGGAGGAGGGAAGTGGAAAGAAATGGAGGAAAATTCTCCTGTTTGGTGGAGAATGGAGGATGGAAGTGGGGAGAAATTGTATGTTTGGTGAGGAGGGAAATGAGTGGAAATGAGGGAAGATGATTACACTGTTCATTTCTCTGCAATGTTGTAGTGAAATGGAGAGAAATGAGAAGTGGGTAGGTGATAATCGATTTTTATGTATACATAATCGATTATCATGTTACCCAATGTCATAAATAATCGATTTTCATGTACACATAATCGATTTTATGTTACCCACTGTCATAAAAAATCGATTTTTAATTTCCCATAATCGATTCTTAAAAAAATCGATTTCTTTTAAATAATCAATTTTTCATTTTTTTTTCTCATACCAAACAACATATTTCTCTTCATTTCATATCTTTTTCTCTCACACCCAACAACCTATTTCTTTTCATTTCTCTCTTTCCTATTTCTCTCATTCCCACTTCTCTTCTCATCACTTCTCTTCTCTTTATTTCTCTCTATTTCCCTATTTTCACCAAACATAGGCTTAGAGTTTTATTAAATGAAATGAAATTATTAATTTAAAATAGAAATTATAATTACCATTTACTATGTTGAAATTGTAAAAAAAAAATTGTAATATATGTCGAGTAATTCTTGTATGAGCATAAATCTAACACCTCATTCTTAGACACAACCAATTAAAATATTACACCTCATTAAAATTAAAAATAATTTATAAAATTCTAAAAACCAGGTCACGTGACCTCACATTTTCTCACTGTGTATTAGGCCATTTTGGGCCCAGGAAGCGCGGATAAGCTGATGTCAGGTATTCAAAATTAAATCCTTTAGGATTAGATAACGTTTAAGAGATTCAAATTAAAGATCACATGCACATAAAGGATAGGGTCAATCAAGAGGATAAGTAACAACCCAAATAAGTGTATATATAACCCCTAAGGATCACCATAGGGGGCATGTTTTTAGCAAGTTACAAAAAGCCTATCTCTCTCAAGGGCTCTGTCCAGAGTCTTGGGGAATTAGGATTCGTGACAAGAACATTGACGCCCACTGTGGGGCTAACGGTAAAACTTCTCCTGCTAACCACACTTTAAAGAAAAGTCTCAGACCCTTAATTTCGTCTAAGCGATCTTGTCATGGTTGCAACGCGGAATAACGGGGTTACAAACGAAGGAGTCGAAAACAATGCAGACACACAGATGGTGCTCCAACAGTTACTGGCTTCAGTAGCCGCCTTACAACAGCAGAATCAACAATTACAACAACAAAACCAAAACTTCCAAGCACAATTAGAGCAGATCGGTCAGAAACAACAGGGGGACGGGGTGGATGACGGTCTAGCCGAGCTCCAGCCCTTTTCCTTAGAAATTCACGAAGCTGTGTTCCCTTAAAATTTTTGAGAGCCCCATTTGCCGACTTATAACGGGCTTAGTGATCCTCAGGTACATGTAACTGCGTTCAGAACCCAAATGAACAAAAGAGGGATAAGCGAGGCTTTACAATGTAAGCTCTTCTCGGGTACTTTAATTGACTCGGCGTTAATCTGGTATTCTAGGCTTCCTCCTAAGTCCGTTAATAGTCTGTCAGACTTCCTTAAAAAGTTCCTGGCCCAATTCTCGGCCAGAAAAGTTAGAAGGTTGATTGCCGCCAAGTTGTTCAACATCAAGCAGCAGCCGAACGAATCTTTGAAAGACTTTTTGAGGAGATTTAATGATGCGGCTTTACAGGTGATAAACCCAAACCCAGAAGTACTAGTGTCCGCCTTCGAAGAGGGATTGAAGCCTGGCCCTTTAAACGAGTCCTTGGCTTAGAAACCGGCCTTGACAATGGATGAGATCAGGTTGCGCATTGACTGCTACGTGAAGGGTGAGGAAAGTAACGCGGAGAAACGAAGCCAGAACATGGTCGGACAATCTTCTAGGAATAATACCCGGCATCAAAGGCATGGCAATTGGCAGACTGAAGGTAGAGTAGGTGACCGGCGGTCTGATTTTTTCCAAAAACGGAGAGAGTTCAAGGAAATTTTCAATACATGAGTAACAAAAGAAAGAGCTCGGCCAGGATACATGGGCCGAGACAGAGATAAATGGTGCGAGTTTCACAAGATGAGTGGGCATGACTGATGGGATTCTGGCAAGCGTACCAAAATTTCAGCAGTATAATAGTAAGTATGAGTTATCGTATCCACAGGGAACGGTTCACTTCGTATTTACTAGTGATCAGACTATCAAGTAAGAAACGGTATTTGGTAATTGTTGTGCAGAAAGTAAATTTGCATAAAGTAGAGAAGATAGTAGAGATAAAGTAAGATAGCGTTACTTGGATCAGGATTGAACTTCGTATCATCGCACCCCTTACATATGTGGACTTCAATATTAATTATGAATATATTCCTATGATATCCTAGCCAAACTATATTGTTTTACCCCGAGTTACCAGCAGTAAACCACTCGAAGATAATCCATGCAGGTTCTCCCAGGCGACAAATTACCCCGGCTTGATTGCTCTGCTTTTTCCGTTCGTTAACACTATTAATTCATCGCATATTCCTATAGAGACTACTATGAAGAGGCTGTCATATTCCAATTCTTCAATCATCAATTCCCCCTATATTCCTATAATGATTATTGTGAGTACTTTTACCAATCAGAATTTAAGTTTTTCATGTCTAGGCTCCCCCAAACTCGCTGTTGAATTTACAAAACCATTTACCAATTAATTTTACAAAGACAACCTATAACTCCGGCACAAAGGCGGAAGCTACGCATTAAGTAAAGTATAAAAGTACCAATATCATAGAATATGGATTCATAATTGATAAAGAGAATTCTCATACATGTGGGGATTGAATCAACTACATTCAACCCTATTGGAGAGTTTAGCTACGCATGGTAGCCATACAGACCAATGAAGAAACTGTCACGCTTTTCTTCAATCCTAGCTCTACTCTTGCCGTCTCTCTAAAACTCCCTGCTAAACGCTACCTTGATCTTTACAAAAGGTCCTATTTATAGACCAAGGAAAGCTATCTTAAATCTGGAAGGAATTTGTTTTGAAAACAGATCTAAAAACAAATCTGCGTTCCTGCGCTTCACTTGCGCTCAACGCGTTTGAAGCGCAGGATCCAGAGAGGAATCTTGATGGTTGCGTTTCACCTGCGCTCAGCGCAGGTGGAGCGTATTTCTCGTTCCAGCTTCTCTTGATTCTCTCTCTCTTTAAATTGATCTCTTCCTGATCTTATCCTTGTTTGCTTGGCTTTCCTTGTTTCCCTCTTTTTGATCTGATTTTGTGTTTATCTTGCCTTTGAATTTAAATTGGGAAGTTATCCGCAGAATCCTTGTTTAAATGGCAGTTGATCTTATCTTTATTTGTTCTCATTTAAACTTCAAATCTGCAGATCCTATCCTCAAATGATACTATCTTCTTTCCTCATTCAAATCTTTCTCATAAATCTGCAAAATTAACAGATTTTCTATTAAAATAGCATCAAATTCAAATTCAAATCAAATAAACACAATTATTACAATTATTAATAAAAAGGGATTAATTTGGGGCATAATTTAATATTTTACCCTTGATAAGTGCAGTAAAAATACAAGAATATATCATATAATTTGCACTTATCAATGACACCGACGATTGTTGCACTTTAAAAGCCCGAATTGACAAGTTAATTAGAGAAGGGAACAACATAAGGACGTCAGAACCTTCTGAGCAGAGACCAATGGAGGCAAAATGACAATGCAGGCCTGAAGATTTCCTCAGAAGAGCGGAGGACTCCCTTGACCGAGACGAAGCAAAGCTTTCAGATGAAATAAGGGGAACAATTTCAACTATCGTCGGGGGATTCACTGGCGGAGGAGTCACCAGCTCGTCCCGAAGAAGATATTCCCGGTCGGTCATGACGATCAACACGCAGGTGGAAGACCGACATCCTCATTTGCCCGAAATATCCTTTTCCGACTTGGATTTCGAAGGGATAAATCCTCATCAGGACGATCCGATGGTGATTGAAGCCCGCATTTCAAACTTCATGGTTAAAAGAATCTTAGTAGACCAGGGGAGTTCAGTTGATATCTTGTACTGGGAAGCTTTCCAACGACTTGGTTTATCTCCTGATTTGTTATTACCTTTTTCAGGATCTTTAATAGGTTTTGCAGGTGAATCGGTGGAAGTCCGGGGATACGTGGACCTACTGACGAGTTTTGGAGAATCCCCTTCAAGTAAGGCAATCCGGGTTAAATACCTGGTTATCAATGCACCATCCTCATATAATGCTATCATTGGGAGAACGACCCTCAATTTATTAGAGGCAATTGTTTAAACTCTACATCTTACCATGAAATTCCCTCTTAACAATGGGCGAATTGGAGTAGTCAAAGCAGACCAAGAGGTTGCCAGGAAGTGTTACACAGACAGCCTGAAGGTTAGACAGAAGAATTTTCCCAAAAAAGAAACCGAGCATAGGGTTTTCTTTGCAGAACTCGACCCTCGAGTTGATTTTGTGGAAAGACGTCCTCAACCAACGGAGGAACTGATCCAGGTGCAATTGAAAGAAAGTGGTCAGAATACTCGTATTGGCAAGAACCTGTCATCTGCTTTCAGTCAGCAACTCATCACCCTTCTTAAAGACAATGCTGATCTGTTCGCTTGGTCGACCTGTGATATGCCTGGGATTGATCCCGATTTTCTGTGTCACAAGTTGGTGGTCGACCCTAAGGCAAAACCGATCGCCCAACGAAAAAGAAAGGTTGGTGAAGAGAGAAGGAAGGTCGTCATTCAGGAAACACAAAAGCTTCTAGAGGCAGGATTCATCAGGGAAGTCGAGTACCCCACCTGGTTGGCCAATGTAGTCTTGGTAAAGAAGAGCAACGGAAAGTGGAGGATGTGCATGAAATTAACAGATTTGAATAAATCATGCCCAAAAGACCCGTACACACTTCCATGTATCGACCGACTTGTCGATGGTACGTCCGGTCGGAGAATTCTGTGTTTGATGGACTTCTATTCCGGGTATAATCAAATTAGAATGAACCCGGCAGATGAAGAGAAGACAACCTTTATGACCAAGTGGAGAAATTTTTGCTATAAAGTCATGTGTTTTGGATTAAAAAATGCAGGTGCTACTTACCAACGCCTGATGGATAAAGTCTTCCACAAACAAATAGGCCGGAACCTCGAGGTTTACATAGATGATATGGTTGTCAAGTCAGATGAAGAAGAGCAACATTTTTCAGACTTGGAAGAAATATTTGGAGAGCTGAGGAAACACAATATGCGCTTAAACCCGGAAAAATGCGCGTTCGGTATTCACTCTGGAAAATTTTTAAACTTCATGTTGACCGAGCGGGGGATTGAAGCCAACCTGGATAAATGTAGGGCAATTATAGAGATGAGGATCCCGACTAACGTAAAGGAAGTTCAGCAGTTAATCGGGCGGATGGCCGTCTTGTCACGATTTTTGTCCTACTCGGCTGACAAGGCTCTCCCTTTTTTCAGGTTATTGAAGAAGAATGAGAAGTTCAATTGGACTCCCTAATGCGAAGAAGCTTTTAACAAGCTAAAAGGTTTTTTATCTTCTCCTCCCATACTCACTCGACCCATGCCAGATCAGCCTTTATTGGTATACTTGTCAGTATCAGAGGGTGCTTTGAGTTCCGTATTGGTCCAGGAACAGGGGAAGGATCAACGACCTATATATTTTATTAGCAAAGTATTGCAAGGAGCCGAGTTAAGGTACCAAAAGCTAGAGAAGCTGGCTCTAGCTTTAATTATAACCTCAAGGCGTTTGAGACATTACTTTCAAAGTTACAAAGTGGTTGTGAAGAATAGTGATAGAGGGGCCTAATATCAAAGGAAGCGGTGCGGGAATAGTGATAGAGGGGCCTAATGGGGTTTTGTTGGAACAGTCTCTGCGTTTTGACTTTAAAGCAAGCAACAATCAGGCAGAGTATGAAGCCTTGATCTCCAGGTTGACTTTAGCTAAAGAGATGAGGGTATGAGAGGTATTAATCAGGTCGGATTCCCAACTGGTAGTGAGCCAAGTAAAAGGAGAATTTCAAGCCCGGGATGCTCAGTTAGCAAAATACCTGAACAAAGTCAAAGCTTTGATGGCATACTTTGTAAAAGCAGACTTTCAATTCGTCCCTAGAGAACAAAATTCCCGAGCTGACTTATTATCGAAGCTAGCAAGCACTAAGCGCCCGGGTAATAATCATACAGTTATCCAGGAGACTCTGAAGGTTCCCACCATTGACAAGCAAGAAGTACTGGCTGTGGAGATCGAGCCCGGTTCGTGGATGGCCCCTATTGTTGCCTTTTTGAAATCAGGACAGCTTCCGACTTCTGCCCAGGAAGGAAAAAAGATCAGAAGAGAAGCATCGAGCTTTACCATCATAAATGGGTACTTGTACAAAAGGGGAGTTGTGCTTCCTCTCCTTAGATGTTTGACAAAAGATCAAGGGGCCAAGGTTGTCCGTGAAATTCATGAAGGGGTGTGCGGGACTCACATTGGTGGAAGGAGCTTAGCCTTGAAAGTAATGAGGGCCGGGTATTATTGGCCCAGGTTACGCCAAGAATGTATGGATTACGTCAATGCTTGCGAAGTATGCCAAGTTTTTTCAGATTTATATAAAGCTTCAAAGACAGAGCTTACATCTGTTTTTCCCCATGGCCTTTTCACAGATGGGGGGTTGACATACTTGGACCTTTTCCATTAGCACCCGGACAACTCAAATTCCTGATCGTGGCAGTCGACTACTTCAGTAAATGGATAGAAGCATCCCTAGTGGCAAGCATCTCGGCAGACAAGGTTCAAAAGTTCTACTGGCAGAAGATTTTTTGCAGGTTCGGTCTCCCTCACTCGATTGTATCGAATAACGGTACACAGTTCTCAAGCACAAGTATGAAATATTTTTGTTCCAATTTGGGGGTAAAATTGATCTTTACCTCGGTCGAGCAGCCCCAACAAACGGGCAGGCGGAGGCAGCTAATAAAGTAATTTTGGTCGGCTTAAAGAAGTGGTTAGACGTGTCCAAAGGAAGGTGGGCAGAGGTGCTGCCTCAAGTGCTTTGGTCCTATCACACCACACCTCATTCTTCTACCGGAGAAACTCCCTTCAGGTTGGTCTTCGGCTCGGAAGCCATGATCCCGGTCGAGATCACGGAGCCAACTTGGAGAAGGGAAATGTTCAAAGAACCCAACAACGAGATTGAAAGGAGGGCTGACTTAGAGACAATTCAAGAAGTAAGAGAAGCAGCTCACATAAAGGAGTACGCGGCCAAAGCAAGAGCGAAAAGGAAGTATAACTCAAAGATAGTTCATCGGGCAATCAAGGAAGGCGACCTGATATTGCGAAAAGTTATGACCCCACATGGAAAATTATCCCCGAACTGGGAAGGACCTTACAAAGTCAAGATAAACTTAGGAAAGGGAGCTTATCAGCTAGAGGAGCTCGGAGGACGACCAGTACCGAGGTCTTGGAATGCTTGTAATTTGCGCATTTTCTATAGTTAATTTTTATTCGTTTACTTTATTCATGCAATAAAAAGGGTACTCTTTTCTCTTCTAATATGGAAGAGTTTTTAACGAGGCCCATTTGTTTTCTCTTAATCTTTTGCTGTAATTTTCTCCAACCGACTCTGGGAGTCGGCGTTCGCCAACCAAGTCTCGGACTTGGCATAAATTATAAACTTTCACCAACCGACTCTGGGAGTCGGCGTTCGCCAACCAAGTCTCGGACTTGGCATAAATTATACTTACTCCAACCAACTCTGGGAGTCGGCGTTCGCCAACCAAGTCTCGGACTTGGCATAAATTATACTTTCTCCAACCAACTCCAGGAGTCGGCGTTTGCCAACCAAGTCTCGGACTTGACATAAATTATAAACTTTCTCCAACCGACTCCGGGAGTCGGTGTTCGCCAACCAAGTCTCGGACTTAACATAAATTATAAACTTTCTCCAACCGACTCTGGGAGTCGGCGTTCGCCAACCAAGTCCCAGACTTGGCATAATTTATGAATTTTCTCCAACCGACTCTGGGAGTCGGCGTTCGCCAACCAAGTCTCGAACTTGGCATAAATTATAAACTTTCTCTAACCGACTATGGGAGTCGGTATTCGCCAACCAAGTCTCGGACTTGGCATAAATTATACTTTCTCCAACCGACTCTGGGAGTCGGCGTTCGCCAACCAAGTCTCAGACTTGGCATAAATTATAAACTTTCTCCAACCGACTCTGGGAGTCGGCATTCGCCAACCAAGTCTCGGACTTGGCATAAATTATACTTTCTCCAACCGACTCTGGGAGTCGTCGTTCGACAACCAAGTCTCGGACCTTGCATAAATTATGAATTTTCTCCAACCGACTCTAGGAGTCGGCGTTCGCCAACCAAGTCTCGGACTTGGCATAAAATATAAACTTTCTCCAACCGACTTTGGGAGTCGGCATTCGCCAACCAAGTCTCGGACTTGGCATAAATTATAAATTTTCTCCAACCGACTCTGGGAGTCGGCTTTCGCCAACCAAGTCTGGGACTTGGCGTATATATAAAAACGTTTTCTCCAATCGACTCTAGGAGTCGGCTTTCATCAACCAAGTATCAGACTGGGCATATGTAGATGCATATACTTGTAGATACATTATATGCAAGTTTTGATGATGCCAATAGAAAGAAAATGAGATTACGAGATTGATTAAAAGGAATTGGCAAAGAAAGAGCAAGGAGCAAGTTTGATGCAAGATCAAGACTACAAGTGATGATTAGATAGGTATAAGTCTAGTTAGTAACTATGTTAAAAGAATTCTAGACTTTGCAAGTAACTTGGCCTTAAAAGTAAAACTCAAGAGAAATGTTTTTATGAACCAAAATTAGTTCAAAAGAAAGTTTTTGAACTGGTAATCGATTACCATATGAAGTGTAATCGATTACCAGAAGCTGTCAAGTTTAAATTTGAAAACTTTTGAATTGATTACCAGTAATCGATTACCAGAGTGCAGAAAATGCGAAAATTGAATTTCAGTCACAATGGTTCATAATCTGTTTGAATTTTTTAATGTGTAATCGATTACCACTTTATTGTAATCGATTACTAGTAAGATTTTTCTGAAAATTATGAAGAGACACAATTCCTTATCAAAAGATACAAAGCTTCAATTGTTCTATTATAAATATGTGTCTTCATTTCGAAAAATAAGAAGATTACAATGTGAAATAACAAAAAGTGTGAAATCTCTTTAAGAATCATTTTGGCCAAAACACTTGCAAATTATTAAGGATTCTTATAGGAACTTCAAGTTGTATCATCTACTCTAAAAGAGAGTTCATCAGTGTACAAACAATTATTCTTATATTCTGTGGTTAAAGAGAGGGTGCCTCTCGTGGTTTGTGGGTGAAACTCAACACAAGGGAAGGGGTTCCAAGGTGTGTGAGTGTTCATCTTTGTAAAGGATTTTACAAGAATAGTGGAAATCTCAAGTGGGTGACTTGAGGACTGGACGTAGGCAAGGGGTTGGCCGAACCAGTATAAATCGAGTTTGCATTTCTTCTTCCCTTAACTTTTACTTATTGATTGTGATTGCAAATTTATTATATATTAAGAGATTAGGATTTTTGCATTCATATTTCATTATAAAAGAAGAGTTTTAATTATAGTAAAAGATAAAAGAAGTAAGTAAGTGAAAAACGAAGTAATTTTGATTAACTTAATTCACCCCCCCTCTTAAGTTATTTGAGGCCGCTTGTCTAACAATTGGTATCAGAGCTTGAATCTTGTATAAGGATTAGAAGCCTCAAGATTAATAATGGCCTCATCCAACTCCCTTTTCGGTGAAGGAAACTCATTCAATAGACCCCCTGTATTTAATGGAGAAGGTTTTCATTATTGGAAATCTCGAATGCACATTTTCATAGAATCAATAGATTTAAATATTTGGGATGCTGTAGAAAATGGTCTTTTTATTCCTTCGATACAGGTAGGGAACGAAGTTAAAATAACACCTAGAGATCAATGGAGTAAAGATGACCAAAGAAAAGTCCAATACAATTTAAAAGCCAAAAACATAATTACATCTGCATTAGGCATAGATGAATACTTTAGAGTTTCAAATTGCAAAAGTGCAAAAGAAATGTGGGATACATTAGAAGTAACACATGAGGGTACAAGTGATGTTAAAAGATCTAGAATAAACACCCTTACTCATGAATATGAATTATTTAGGATGAACCAAAATGAAAGCATACAAGACATGCAAAAGAGATTTACACATATAGTTAATCATCTTGCATCTTTAGGAAAAGTCTTTCCTAATGAAGATCTTATTAACAAAGTCTTAAGATGTTTGAGTAGGCAATGACAACCAAAGGTGACAACAATTGCAGAATCAAAGGATCTTACAACAATGTCTCTTGCTTCACTGTTTGGGAAACTTCAAGAACACGAATTAGAACTATTGAGACTCAATCAAAATGAAGAAAATGACAAAAATAAGAAAAGCATTGCACTTAAAGCATCATCACTTGTCTATGAAGAATATGACAACGAAGACATCATTGAGGAAGAAGATTTAGATGATGATGAAGAATTTGATCTATTTGTAAAAAGGTTCAACAAATTCCTAAGAAATAAAAGAAATCAAAAGAGATCTACATTCAACACAAAGATGAAAGGAGAAGATTCCTCCTCAACCCCAAGGTGCTTCGAATGTAATCAACCAGGACACTTAAGACTAAAATGTCCAATCTACAAGAAGAGAATGGAAAAATCAAACAAGAAGACATTCAAAGATAAGAAAGCAAAGAAAGCCTACATCACATGGAATGATAATGACATAAGCTCCAGTGACTCAGAGAATGAAACAGTTAACTTGGGATTTATGGCCTGAGACTACGAAAGTGAAGAAGAGGTAACATCTTCTAACAATAATACATCCATCACATTTGATGAGTTACAAGAAGCCTTTAATGATTTACATAAAGAATCATTTAGGTTAGCAAAACTAGTATTATCCTATAAGAAAACAACCTCAAAATTAGAGAAGGAAATTTCAAAGTTAAATGAAGAACTAGATAGTCTTAAATATGAACTTAAGTTAATAAATTCTAAAAATGAAAATCTGTGTTCTATCATTAATTTAGAAAATAACAAAGAAACCCATCCATGCACATCATGCCTAAAACATAAAGAATAACTTAAAAAGTTAAACACTACACTTGTAAAATTCACCTTTGGTAAAAATAATTTAGATATTATTTTAGGAAATCAAAGGTGTGTATTTGACAAGGCTGGATTAGGATATGATCCTTCAAAGCAACAAAAGCTTTACAGAAATTTCTTTATCTCATATAACATGTCTACTAGTCCATTTATTAAATGTAACTATTGTGGTAGAAATGGACATAGTGCATATACTTGTAATATAAGAAAGAATGGTGTTCAAAATGGACACATGATTTGGGTTCCAAAAAGCACCTTACCCAAAACTAACATTCAAGGACCCAAGATGATATGGGTACCAAAAGTTAAGAATTGTGTTGTAGGTGTGCTTGATGGAAAGGCACTCTCAATGGTAACTTAATAGTGGATGCTCCAAGCACATGAAGGGAGATACTTCAAAGCTTATTGACATTACTCCCCAAAACAATGGACATGCCATTTATGGAGACAACAACAAAAAAGAAGTAAACATAAAAGATTCTACAACTAAAGAAATCAAACCAACATGGATCTTTCAAGAGAGTAGAAAACTTGAAAGAGATCATCCTCTTGACAACATCATTGGAGAATTTTCAAAAGGGGTAACAACTAGACTCTCTCTTAAAGATATATATGGCTTTTGTTTATAAAATTGAAATAAAAAATATTTATGTAGCCTTAAAAGATAAACATTGGATTATTGCTATGAAAGAAAAATTAAATCAATTTGAAAAGAAATCATGTATGGAAACTAGTTGATAAACCAAGTGATCATTCAAATTATAGGAACTAAATGGTTATTTGGAAATAAATTAGAAGAGAGTTAGGAATCTTAGATTTCTCTAAATTAAAAGATACACTATTTGGCTAATACTTTACTACTTATGGATATATATTATTTAGTATTTGATGCTCTTGGATTATTTTTTATGATGCCAAAGGGGGAGAGAAAGGGAAAGAACTCTATGTTATGAGATTTTAAAAAGTTTATTTGGGGAAAGAAAAGGAAAGGAAAAGACTATGAAATTGAAATTAAAGGAAAGGAAAAGACTATGAAATTGAAATTTTATTTTATCCCCAAATAATTCTAGAATGAAAAGAAAAGTATATTATTGGTTGACCCTAAAATATAGCATTGTTTCTAAAAAGACAAATACTAAGGGGGAGACTAAAGGGGAAATGATCAATATATGTATACTTGAAATTATTTTTTTTCTTCCATTAAAGATGGTTGTCATCATCAAAAAGGGGGAGATTGTAGATGCATATACTTGTAGATACATTATATGCAGGTTTTGATGATGCCAATAGAAAGAAAATGAGATTACAAGATTCACTAAAAGGAATTGGCAAAGAAAGAGCAAGGAGCAAGTTTGATGCAAGATCAAGACTACAAGTGATGATTAGATAGGTATAAGTCTAGTTAGTAACTATGTTAAAAGAATTCTAGACTTTGCAAGTAACTTGGCCTTAAAAGTAAAACTCAAGAGAAATGTTTTTATGAACCAAAATCAGTTCAAAAGAAAGTTTTTGAACTGGTAATCGATTACCATATGAAGTGTAATCGATTACCAGAAGCTGTCAAATTTAAATTTGAAAACTTTTGAATCGATTACCAGTAATCGATTACCAGAGTGCAGAAAATGCGAAAATTGAATTTCAGTCACAACGGTTCATAATCTGTTTGAATTTTTTAATGTGTAATCGATTACCACTTTATTGTAATTGATTACTAGTAAGATTTTTCTGAAAATTATGAAGAGACACAATTCCTTATCAAAAGATACAAAGCTTCAATTGTTCTATTATAAATATGTGTCTTCATTTCGAAAATAAGAAGATTACAATGTGAAATAACAAAAAGTGTGAAATCTCTTTAAGAATCATTTTGGCCAAAACACTTGCAAATTATTAAGGATTCTTATAGGAACTTCAAGTTGTATCATCTACTCTAAAAGAGAGTTCATCCGTGTACAAGCAATTATTCTTATATTGTGTGGTTAAAGAGAGGGTGCCTCTCGTGGTTTGTGGGTGAAACTCAACACAAGGGAAGGGGTTCCAAGGTGTGTGAGTGTTCATCTTTTGTAAAGGATTTTACAAAATAGTGGAAATCTCAAGTGGGTGACTTGAGGACTGGACTTAGGCAAGGGGTTGGCCGAACCAGTATAAATCGAGTTTGCATTTCTTCTTCCCTTAACTTTTACTTATTGATTGTGATTGTAAATTTATTATATATTAAGAGATTAGGAGTTTTGCATTCATATTTCATTATAAAAGAAGAGTTTTAATTATAGTAAAAGATAAAAGAAGTAAGTAAGTGAAAAATAAAGTAATTTTGATTAACTTAATTCACCCCCCCTCTTAAGTTATTTGAGGCCGCTTGTCTAACAGCATATATATAAATATTCCTCCAACCGACTCCAGGAGCCGGCTTCACCAAATGAGACCCTGACTCAGCTTTGAAAACGTCACAACCCGGCGTCTAGAGTATTCTACATATTCGGTGTAAATTTAAAAATTTATATGGGAAGCGATCGGTCGAGCAAGGCAATTAAAGTTTAAAACGTAAAGATACTGTAGTGAATAAAGGCGCCCAAAGTAGGTACGCGCCCAAAACATCAGTTTTTAACAAAAAAGGTGCCCAAAGTAGGTACGCACCAAAAGTAAACATTGTTCAGAGACATGAAATATTTCTACTCAGGGTCAACTAAAGCCCCGTTGATTATTTCCTTAAACATACTGATCTCAGAAAGGTTGACATTAGGGTAAAGGAATTGAACTTGTTCGATAGCCTTGTTAAACCCATTTCCGTGATAAAGAGCTAAGTCAGTCTTCAATTCCTTCTCTTCTAGTTGCCACATAGTCTTGGAAGCTTCGAAAGAAGTTTGCACCCTTTCTTTTTCTTCACGTAGAAGAGAGATAGTGGAAGACATTTCAGTATTTTCTTCGGTCAGATATTGATTAACGGTTTCCAGCTCTTTTATCTCCGTCTTTTGATTTTCCACCTCCTCAGATAAAGTTGTGACTCGGCCGACTTCGACTTCAAGTTTTATACTGAAGTTTTTTCTGTCAACTCCTTAATGACATTCTCGGCAGTCCCAAGGACTCTAAGTTTCTGATTTAGCTCAAAATTTTCCTTCTCAAGAACATCGAGCCCATGAGCTAAAAAATCCGTCCTAGCCGCCATACTTTGAGCCATCACAACAGTATTGCGCAAACCAAGTTTCTGAATCCTCGCTCGGTCAGTAGCCTTGCAGAAGTTCCCTTCTATAATATCTGCCATTTGAAAACGGTGATCAAATATCGAATTTACCTCCATGTTCTCGGCACTTTCAAATTCCCGAAAGTACAACTACCATTTCTCGGGAATCCTTTCCACGGATGGCGGTCAAATCATTTCCTTGCCGGGCTGGGTAGTGGTGATCGGGATAGTTGTGTTGTCCGAAGTACCTTCAAGCCTCTGACGTTTTGGCGATGGAGGAAGGGGAGTACCAGAGGGGGTCGGATTGGTAGGACCCTGGCTTTGGTTGTTTTGGCTCGTAGACGCCGACTTATCTCACTTTTGCCCTAGATCATAAAATGAACGATGATCTTTAGCGGACATTTGGCATTTAGAGGCCATCTTACCCTACAAGCAAATAATACGAGTTAGAAAAAGAAAAAGAATTACCAAGGAGACGCTCCAAAGCGGACGGATCACCCTCGACTTCAATTATATTGGAGCAAGAAAGGTTCTTTTTCTTCAAATACTTCGGAAACTCGACCTCAACTTTGGCTTTCTCGGTCAGGTCGGATTCTGATAGACCCCCAATTCGGTTCGGATTATCTGACCAGTAAAGAGGGAAGTGAGGGGACCCATCGGCACCCATCAGAAATTCGGGATAGGACTCGTTTCCTCTGACTTTGAAAAATTTTGTCTTAAAATGTTTATACGATTGAACAAAAGGGAGCAGAAAACCCTTCCCGGGGCTACTATTCATGGAAGTCCAACCAATGAGCCTAGATGACTTGTCTTGGAAAAAGTAGAAAAACTTGCGAGCCGTAGGGTTAATCTAAAAATAATCACAGACGATTATAAAGGCTCGAACGAACGCCCAACTATTCGGATGTAGCTGAGTGGGAGCCACATTGAGGCTTCGGAGCACACTATTTTCAAAACGACTCAAAGGAAATGACAAGCCCAGCTTAACAAAAAATGTATCATATACAAAGATGAAGTCGGGGTCTTCGATGTTTTTTTTTAAAACAAACAAATTCTTCAGGTAAACATGGCTCAACGATAATAGAGGATTCAACTTTAGGGTTACCTATTCCTATATCGCATTCCTCCCTAAACTTATTTATGGACTGAACAGAAAGATACTCAGAAGGTTTCTCTAGAACCTCCGGGAGAACCCAATCATAGTTAGGGTTTGAACTCGATGAGCTCAAAACCCTTACTTGGTAGGTACTACTGTGACCATCCATAAAAAAAAACTCAGAAAGAAGGAAGAAAAGTTGCGTACCTTCTAAGGTTGATGAGCAAAGAGGAAAAGAGAGAAGTGGAGTAGAACAAAAGGAGGGAACAAGCCAAGAAGTGAGACGGAAGACAAGTAATGTGGTAGCTTATAATGAAAGTCACCAGCATATTAAGAGTCTCGTAATGAATGAGTTTTGTGCACGTGTCAGAAAGAAAACGGGAAAGGCAAGAGTTTCTGAGTCTTTTTATTTCTCCAAGAAAGAATAAAAACGATTCAGGAACTGACTCCTAAAATTTTGAATAAAGTCTTGATTCCCCCCCCCCCCTTTATTTTACAAATACATCAAGAGATAATATTTTACCAAAGGCACAGTCATAACCGACCATATGACATACTCAGTTCGGGCTCGTCACTCGAAGAAATGGGAGTAAATTTACAAGTATAAATGGATCGGCAACCGACCCATTATACTTGGGGGGTTGTACCGTATTGGGCGGTTTAGGGCCCAAGAGGGTCTAAAAAAGAAAATACTCACAATTGCACTACAAGTATAAACGACTCGACCACCGACCCGTTATACTTGGGGGGGGGGTTGTACCGTATTGGGCCATTTTGGGCCCAGGAAGCGCGGATAAGCTGATGTCAGGTATTCAAAATTAAATCCTTTAGGATTAGATAACGTTTAAGAGATTCAAATTAAAGATCACATGCACCTAAAGGATAGGGTCAATCAAGAGGATAAGTAACAACCCAAATAAGTGTATATATAACCCCTAAGGATCACCTTAGGGGGCATGTTTTTAGCAAGTTACAAAAAGCTTATCTCTCTCAAGGGCTATGTCCAGAGTCTTAGGGAATTATGATTCGTGACAAGAAAACTCACTTTCCCCTTTCTCCCCCAATATCCTTCTAACCAGAAACTCCCATAACCCTCTTCTTCCTCCTTTTATGATGTCTTTTCATCTCACCACTACACCTCCGTAAATCGATATGCAACCTACAAGCATTATCTTTTCCCCCCATCTTATCCCAAAACCATTATTGATAATACTACCAACACCTACGTCATTTGGGAGAGGGTGCGCCCCAAAATGGTCTGCAACCTTTGCAAAGTAGCATGAAATTTTAGAAATTTTACTTAATTATATTTAATTTATTCATTATTCATTATTTGGTCCTTTCATTTTCATCTGATCTTGGAATTTAAGAGACAAACGTTAATGGTAAAATCATTACAAAGTGGAAAAGGGTGCAGTTGTGTTAAGTTGTTTCCCCTAAAATTCAAAGAACACTCCCTTCATATTAGTTATGGGAATCTGGGTTGTTGTGGGGGAGTGGAGAGAGATAGAGGGGGAAGAGGAAAGAGGTGAAGGAGAGACTCACGTGGCTAGGTTTTTAAAATTTTATAAATATTTTTATAATTTAATTTTATTGAGGTGTAATATTTTAATTGTTTGTGTCTAAAAATGAGGTGTTAGGTTTGTGCCCATATAAGAATTACTCATGTATCTACCAATTGCCAAATCATTTTCATTAAAGATAACCGGACAAGCTGACACGGAAATCCATTTGTCACGTCAGCATCAAAGTTAACGATGTTAAGGAGAGATACTAAATTTACATGATTTCAAAACATAAGGGACCAAAACCAACAATTTTAAACTTTAGGGACTAAAACCAAATTCAGGTCATACTTCATAGACTAAAAACATATTTAACCATAAATAATTTAACGGAAGAACATAAGCCAGATAAAAAGAAAAGAAATGTATAATATAGTAATGTGAAAAACTCTAACATTGTGTTTGCATTGACTAATTTGAAATTATTAGATTTCATTCGTTAAAATAGTAAAATAAAAAATTTTAAGTGATAAATAAGAGGAATTTCAAATGACATATATTGAGAAAGAATTTAAATATTTCTCTATTATATTTAACTTCTTATATTATCATTTATAATTTCTCTCATACTTACAATTCACTTAACATTTTCCGTCACAATATTGAGAATTCTAAAATTCTCCATTCAAACACACACTAACCTTGTATTAGGATAGAGTATATGAAATTACTAAATTTCATGTGTTAGAATAGTAAAAAAAATAATTTTAAATGACAAATAAGAGATATTTCAAATAACACATATTTAGAGAGAATTTCAACATTTCTCTGTTATGTTTAACTTTTTAGATTTTCATTTATAATTTCTCCCGTAGTCATAATTCACTCAACAATTCCTATTACAATTTTGGGAATTTTAAAATTCTCCCTCCAGACACACTTAACTTTTTTAAAGGTAAAATAAGTCTTTAGTCACTGTAAATGGACTGAGATGAGGAAAAGAAGAACCTTTAAAGTTAACATGTGGTTTAACGATAATGACCAATTTTAAAAAATTACATTTGTGAGGCCACAAAAAAAATTATGAGAACTAAAAGCAAAACTCAATCTATTTACAGGGAATAAAAAATATTTTACCTTTTTTTTAAAAAAAAATAGAGAGATCTTTTTTTATTTCCTTTTTAAAAAACGAATAGTACCCATTGTGTTTAGGCCTCAGGATCAAATTTGTTTTGGGACTTTGTAATGCCCGTGGACTATGCTTTACCAATAATTCTGCGATCGATTCTTATAGCTCTTCACACCTTTTTGTCTATTCCATGTACCCTAACCGAAAAAACCAAAACGTTACAAAGTATTTGTTTGGTTTGGTGTTTAACATTTTTATGATCATGTTTGGTTCAACATTAATCAAGTGGAAAAGAACTTGAGTTGGAGTGTGAATTTGTGTTTATGCCGATGCAAGTTGAGGTAACTTCGATGTTGCATTATACGTGAATTAGAGCACGAGTCTCAACTTTGCCCATGCTGCACCTTTGGTCTCAAATTGACTAAATTAGCACTTTTAGTACGTAAGATTTGAAAACCCTTATGTTAGTACCTAACATCACTCTTCATCTTTCACTTGAACCTTACGTGTTAATGATTGTTAATCAAGTATTGATGTGGAGGCTAAATGAAGAAATAGTTGCATCTTCTTCCAAAAAAAAATCCTTATTATCGCGCTCCTCTTCATGGAAGGGTGAAAAAAATCTTCTCGCCATTTTTCGATAATCTTCATTGGGTTTGAAAAGGCTTTCACCATGCTTGGTGTGTAGAGGTTGTGCATGCAATGAATTCATAGGTATTGTATACTAATAATTGCAATTGTTATAGTTAAGGTTTGTACTAGATTTTAGGGTTTTAGTTTATTTCGATGTATTTCGGTGTTTGATGTTTATGAGTTAAAGAGTTGACCCACTAAATACAAAGGTTTGATTTTGAGTTAAGGGGGCACTAGTCGGACACCCGTACTACGCACAGGGGAAAATTGTATACGTGTTCTTTATTATTGATTTACCTATATTGACCAATCATGGTCCTAAGTCTACATTATTTATAGCATATAAAATCAACAGTTTTAACCATAACTAGTTTCCTCCCTTATTCAAAGATATGCATTCTTATTTCTTTTTATGGCCTTTCGAGATCTCTCATTAGAACTTCATTGCATTCACCATGGACAAAAAACAACCACAACATACATAACATATAATGTAAATCAGAGTTTCATATCCACCAATTAGGATTACACACAAGCTCTAAATTACCCAAAAAGAAAATTACCTTCCAGAGAATTAAAGTTTACACACATAAACACACACACACACATAAGTGGTGCTACTAACATATATATATATATATATATATATATATATTTAAAACTATCATTTGTGTCCACAGACACATAACACCAGTAAACTCTTAGAGAGGCAACTTCTTCATCTTCCATCTACCAAAATTGAATACAATCGCCCACTTTAATCTTTCTAGTTCAGGAAAATTCATACCAATCAAGACCCAAATGAACCTAATATTTGTGAGTCTTGTTCCATATCAGATTCCAATACTCTGCAGTGCCATCATGGAATAAAATCTCCATATACAATTGAATAAAATTTGATTATCGCATATTTATACTCACTTGAAATTATGAATTTTAGGGTCATGAGTACTAAAAAAAAATTATACCAAGGATCCTTCTTCAACCAATGATGATGCAAATTACAAATAAGAAACACATATATTTGTTTTATCTTCTTTTTATGTTGACAAAAGTGGGAAGTGTTGGAGAATTTTTGAAATTTTATCAAACTAAAAACTCAAGGAAATAAGAAACTTGTCTAAGTTACCCACCCGTGAAGTCTCTCGTTTAAAGGTTGTATTCCTTACTCTGAGAATTTCTAAGTTACCTTCGTCTCAAAGATAAAATTATTTTTGTTTCAAATATTTTATGCTTCTCTAGTTCAAAATAATTTCTTATCCAAAAACTAAGGGTTCGTCATCATAAAAAGGGGAAGATTGTTAAGTCTATTAGTCCTTAAGTTTTAATGATAATTTAGATAAGAAAATTATTTTTCCTTGATGAACTGTCTTTGAGTGCTACATGGTTACAAGTGAACTTATAGTGACAATTCTGAATACTTATCTGAAAACTTGTTTGAAAAAGAGTCTAAAAGAGCGTTTGAAAGAATCATCAGGAAGAATGAAGTAGAGGAGCTCTTGAAGACGTTGTTTGATATGTTGGTTGAGACACTTTCAAATTTAAAGTCAACTGTGTACCCAAAAAAGTAGCTCTTGCAGTGTTCCCTTTACTCTAAAAAGCAAAACAAAAGTTTACTTTTGAAAGAAACAATGTGGCAATTTCCAAAAAGAAGAAAATAAATAGAAAGTACAATGACCACCTACAATAAAGCACATTTAACTAACAAAAAGCAACTTACAATTGCCGAATTTTAGAAGCAATGACTCCATACATTAAATGCTATTAAAGAACATTATATTTCCCTCTCACAATGTTAGTCTATAAATAGAAGATCTAAAGACAAGAAGAAGAAATTTTGAATAAAAATTTGAATGCACAAGCATTACAACCTTTATTCATTCTTCCTTTTTTTCTTATGTTCAAAACTTCATATTTTAAGCACCTCATTCAGTTGAATCTCTTTTGTTAACCTCCATAATCTTTTAGTTTCAAACCGACACTTAATGTGAGAAAGATCAGAGTGTAACTTACAAATATTCTTTACCTTTCAACTTGAAAAGATTAGATTCTGAGGAGGCTAGGTGAGAAAAGAATACCTGATATGTATAATGAGTCTATGAAAAAAATACATGTAACTATTTTGAAATATTAAAGTGAATCCTAACCCGGTTAAATACTGGGTGTAGCACTTTGTGGTTTGAAATATCCAGTGTATTTTTTCTATCAATATCTTAAGTAATTAATTTCATTATCTTACTTGTTCTAACTATGAGTTAAATATATAGTTCTAAAAACTATTTAAATAAAAAAACTTGTTCCGACTATTTTTCACCCGAGTTTTAAAATCTTTACACGCTACAGCTAAACCCTTCAGACACAAGTCCAAAACCTTTGAAAACATTTTTTTCCATAGCTTATTTTTTTTAAAGAGTAAATGCTTATGTAACAGTTCATTTGTCATGTTTATACTAATGCTAATGTGTCCTACATATGAAGAGGTATCTCAAGGGATTTAAATGCATTTTGTGAAGGCTTTACTCGGTGCTTGGGTGCCATGAACTCTTCCCTGTGGTAATTTAATTGGCTTGGAGATGGTCCTATTTATAGAAACTAGGGGTGTTCGCGGTTCGATTTGGATCGGTTTTGAGGCAAAAAACCATCCGATCCGATCATTGTGGTTTTATCATTTCATCATCCGATCGGTTTTGATATTTTTCCAAACCTGATTCAATCCGATCCAATTTAAATTGGATTGGATTGGTTTTCGGTTTTTTAAAGCGACAATAAATATTTGATAAAATTGATAAAATAATGAAGTAATAGTAAACATTTTCTGATTCGAACTTATATCTATTAAAATTAATATAAAATTATATAAAAAGAATGACATGAGACATAAAAACTAATTTAAAACTAGTTTTGTATTGATATATTTATAGAAATATTAACATGATATTAGATAATAAAATCATAAAAAAATATATTAGTATAAGTATTTTTTTTATAAATATATATGTATACAAGTATAAATATATAAATTCGGTTTGGATTGGATTGGATTGGTTTTCAACATAGGATCCGAAAATCAATTCAATCCAATAAAAAAAATTCAGTTTTTGTGGTTTGCGGCTTTTTGGATTTCGGTTTGCGGTTTTTCGGTTTGTTTTTGCGGTTTGTATTGGATTGGATAGGATATGAACACCCCTAGTAGAAACCACAGGAAACATTAGAAGGGGGGTTGAATAGTGTTTTATAAAACTTAAGCAGTTTTTGGAAAACCTTTCACAAGCAACACCTTTTCGCAAAGAGATTTTTATAACTTGCTGAAACTGGGTTTTTTGTACTTGCTGAAGTTGCTTCAGCAGGTTCAATAAAACAGTTCAAAAAAATTGTTTTTCAGCTTAGTGTTATAAAACAACAATCTCAGAACCCTCCTTGTTAGTATAAACTGAATTTAAAAGAAGTTAAGGGATGAGAGAACTTAGCCAAAGATTTATACTAGTTCACCCACCACCACTATGAGTTACTGTGAAGTCTATAAATCAGTTTAAGTATTTAAACATGATTATAAGACTTAACATCCTTTAGTTTTAATGATTAACAAATAAGATTATATAAAGAACAAATAAGATTATATAAAGAACCAATTAGATTATATAAACAGGTTCTACTGAGAAAGGTATTGGTTTGTTAATTATGTTTCAGGATGGAATACTCTTTAAAAGAAGAAGAAGATTTTGTGAACAAAATCAGAATCAGAAGATCAGAATCAGAAGAACAAGAGTGCAGAATCTGAAGAAGAATAATCCTTAACAGAGTTGAAGCAATTGAAGAATAGAAGTGAAGACTTGAAGACTGTCTGAAGAAGTGAAGACTAGAAGACTATCTGAAGAATTGAAGAATAGAAGACTATCTGAAGAATTGAAAACTAAGAAGACTATCTGAAGAACTGAAGGCAGAAGATATATGAAGAAGTACAGATTCAAATATACACCTGTCTGAAGAACAACAATGAACTGAAGAAATGAATACAAGATGAAGCGGACTGAAGTATTGAAGCTGTCTGAAGTACGCAGATGTCCGAAGTATTGAAGCTGTCTGAAGTACGCAACATGTCTGAAGTACGTAACATGTCTGAAGCAAAAGAAGCTGTCTGAAGCAACGAAGCTGTCTGAAGAGCCAAGCCCGTCTGAAGACTCGAACCCGTCTGAAGACTAAAACCTGTCTGAAGACTGGAACCCTTCTGAAGTTTGGAAGCCATCTGAAGCTTTAGTAATGACGTGGCATCTTTGCTGAAACCTTGCGAGAAGACTTTTCTGAGTCTCTGCTGCTCGTACGTTTTGGAACACATTTGTGGCAACAAACACAGAGGCCTTTCCTGGTGCATTTAAAGTTCATACACCACTGAGGAAATCTCTGCAACGCAGCATTTGCAGCAACAACGGTGGCAGCTTTACTGCAGCACCAACGTTGTACTATGTCAGAACTTTCAAGAAGCATGTCTCACAACGGATTAAAAGAAGACTATTTGCTATCTCTAAACGATAGTATTTCAATGAGACATTTCTTCATTTGTGTAATCTGAAAGAAAGCAGAAGAAAAGCTCAGGAGACTAAACAAAAGCAACAAGGAAGATGTTTGAATAAAATATATTCAATTCAACATCTTTATCTAAATATCAAAAGAGGAATCTGCAAACAACGACTATTGGTCAAGACATCTCATTCAAAGAAGTAATGGTGTCTGGAGCAAATGAAAAAGGAGTATATGAAGAATAAGCCAAAAGACAAATTCAACGGATACCTACTCATATAAACTCCCAAGAAAATCAGAGGAAATCTGAAGAAAGCAGATGAACGCAGAAGAAAGCAGAAGAAAATCAAGAGAGAGAATTAGCAGAAGAAAGCAAGCAGATGCAAGCCGGACAAAACAGATAAAGGCAGATGCAAGCAGATGCAAGATAATGCAAGCTGGAGCAAGCAGATGCAAGCTGGATAAAACAGATTCAAGAGAGAGAATACATATAATCATCACATCTCTCAAAACAGAGCTCATCAACAGAAGTGTCAGAACGGGAGTATTCTGAACACTCAATATGCTTAAGGAGAAGCAACCGTTTGAGAAGCTATTACACAACGGCTATATGAGCCACATCATCAAAAGCTCAACGGTATTATGAAACATCTTCAACGGCTATATTCAAGAAGAACATATAAATAGCCTCAAGATTGAATTTGAAGATGTTGGTCGGGCCAACCTGTAGTGGGTGTGGTGTACAACCAAGCTGGTTGGCATGGTGAGCATATTAACCATGCTGCCGACCTGCAGCTGCTGTTGCAACCAAGTTGGTCAGAATGATCAACCAAGTTGGATCAATCGGGATTGTTTTTCAAGAAGGTTCTTGAAATCAATCAGGATGAAAATTGTTAACTAGGCTGAGTGTCTTACAGTTAACAAGAGTTGACTCGAGCTTAAATACATCATGAAAATGTCAACAACGATTGATCAGAGAGTGAATTCTCAATCGGGCTACTGATCAGCTGGTCAGTTAGTTAGATTGTACAGTTGGTCTGTTGATTAAGTGAGTTGGTTGTCGGGAAGGCAATCATGCTGTACAAATGACTATCAAACTGGGTACGGTTTGAAGCTTTGAAGATACCTTGGTATTCCAATGATACGGGTGAGAATGTAGCCCATGGAAACCAATGGTTGGAGAATGAGGCTGGAGCTTAATTTCATATCTTAGTTAGCCTACTCTCAGAGGATGTATTCCTCATAGAAAAGACAGGGATTGTACTTAATTCAAACACTTGTATCACTGTCTATCCTTGTACTTAGTTTGTAATGTCTATATCCTGAGTGTGTACTCAGTAATCACTATGTACGAGAAGAATCTGAGTTGAGAGGTTCTAGCGAACATCTAGCTTAGGTTGAGTAGTAAAATACTCTACACATGGATAAGTGTCTGAGAGCCTGGAGAGGCTTGGAGGAAGAAAGAATACTTTGAGAGTCTGGAGAGGCTTGGTGGAAGAAAGAATACTCTTAGAGCTTGGAGAGGCTTAATAAAAGGGACTACTTGGCTGGGTCTGGGTGACTCGGTGTGACACGGGCATGTGTTGGGTCTGAGGGGCCTGGATGACACATGTAGGTGTTGAGAAGGTCTTGGTGACCTTGTTTGTTGGGTCGGTGTGACCTAGTGTGTTCAGGGTCTGTGTGATCCTGGATGTTGATGTCTGGAGAGACTGTACTCGTGTATGTCTGGAGAGACTGTACTCGTGTTTGTCTGAAGAGATGGTACTTATGGGAAATCCAGTGGTGGTTTGCCTCTGGGACTGGATGTAGCTCACGGGTTGGTGGGTGAACCAGGATAAATTCTGTGCCTAAGTTTTCTCATCCCTTAATCTCTTTTATTTACAGTCTTTACATTTACGTTGGGGATTGAAAAGTACTTTTCATAACAAGCTTAACTCAAGGATTTCAATAAAACAAGTTTTCATACAAACATAACATTAAAACGTCTCTAGTGTAGAATGAAGTATTATAGAAGAATATATTCAGAGGGATGTCTGAAATATCTGTCTGAAGTGAGGCCAACAGGAACTCAGTTCAGACACATGGTATAGATGGTCCCTGATCATCTAAAGTATTTCAGAAATAATTCTGAAGGTACTCTTAGTAATATTCTTCAGAAGACACTAAGAGAAGTTTCTTTTTAAATCAAAACAATCTTAAGTATAAGAGAAAGTTTTTTTTTTAATCTAAATCTTTCATATATTCCGCATGTATTTATAATAACTCTGATCTTAAGATTGGTTTTGAACAAAGATCACTTACGTGATTGTTTTAATTAAAGATTTCCAAAATTGTCTTAAAATGTCTAAAACACTATTCAACCCCCCTTCTAGTGTTGCCTGTGGTTCTAACAGTTACGTCCAGTCCCAAAGCCAAACAGCTAAGGATTTTCCACTATCTGATCAGATATACAAGTATTATTTTTTGTCAAGCCTCTTCAGGCTCTACTACAACAAGTATTCTTTTCTATCAAGCCTCTTCAGGCTCTACACTAAGTATTATTTAAGCAACAAGCCTCTCCGGGCTCAACAACAAACTGTTTAAGAAGAAAGATAGCCTAAGCTTGAAACTACACAAGTTTGAAGCCAAAACTGGGTAAAATGTACAATCTTCTGAGTTAAACTCAGGATATGAAAGTTGAGTACAAATGAAACAGAGTGTAAATTTCTCAGAGAATTTTTGCAGCACTTTAGCAAGTTGACGTTCGTTCTCTCTTCTTCTTCTTCTCTGCATGAAGTCTGGTATTTATAGAGAGACTTTGAGATCTGTTAGACTTCTCTTTAATCCCGTTGTGAGATATATTTTCTCCCGTTGAGACACAAGCTTCTGAGAGTTTTCTGCAGCAGACAAAGCAGAAGTAGGTGTACAACAATGCTGACTCTACTTTTCTAAACACAGTGTACTTTCACAGCAGAGGCTTCCTTTTTGGTGAACAAGATTTTGAAATATGCCAAAAAAGGTTATGATTTGCCTTGCCAGAAAGAGTGAGATGCAGACAGCTGGCAGGAAGCGTTGAAAAGATTTGAGTCTTCAAAGGATCTTCAGAGACTCTCTCCGAAGATGATATGCTTCTCAGACACAACGTGAAGCACGACATCTCCAAAGTTAAGAGAGTTCTCTTATCTTAGCAGGTCCTAATTCTTTAGAAGGTTGCACCACTTCAGAAGGTTGCGTTACTTCAGAGAGTTGCTCTTTTAGAGAGTTGCTGAAACACAGAGAACACCTTAAAGAGAATCTGTACTATCTTTCAGAATACTTTAACCAAATTTTTTATTCATTAAAACTTAGGATTATGAGACTTAAAACATTATTAATTACTTAATAATATTTTTGAGACTCAATACTATTTGTTGCCGAGTTCTTTTTGTGCATGTATTTTATACAAATTTGAAACTTAAGGATGTGTGAGACAATAATGGGTAGGGGCTAAATAAACTGCATACTCCTATTCCAAATTAGTCGGTGTATAGTATTAAATCAACTTTAGGCCTATAGAATACAGAGGTTAAGGATGGTTTGATATGGAAAGGAAATACTTTTAGGATCTTTATAGCTAAAATAGGATATACTAAGTTACTAAAGTAATCTCATTCTTATGATAATAGCTTTTCTTGGTCATGGGTTTGGAGCCTTATAGCTATAGAGAAAATGAAACCATCGTATAGTTAATGTTTTAATATTGATGGTAGCATAAAACCATCATCTAGGAAGATTGGGTTTGATGGTCTTATTTGGTTTATCTCTATATTTGTTAGGTGGTTTTATTGGTCCTCTTGACATTGGGAGTGTCTTGACATTGGTTCTCTATAAATGCTTATTCTAGCTCTTACTTTCTTGGAACTTGGGGTATGGAAAGATTATGTACAAATCAAATTCTACGGATTTCTACGGATTTTGTTAAGTCTATCTCTAATGGGGTTGCTCGAATTCGGATTATGTGTTGTTGGACTTGAATGTAGTTGTATGTAGTTCAATAAATCTTTACCGTACAAATCATCTAACCACACACATGCTGCCACATCATTTCTTTTATATTAAAAGGTTAGTTTAACTTTTCCTTTCGTAAAAAAAAAAAGAATCCTGCTCCTGAAGGCTTCCATCGTGCTTGTTGCCCCGTTTCTCGACCTCTCCATAGGGTAAAACCAACCAATTGCTTCTCATTTTTAGCTGCAATGTTCAAAGCTTATTACGTGTTGGAAGTGAGGTAAGATTGTGTTCATTTTTTTCTCATGAGATCAACTTTATTGAATATGCTGTTTTGAAAAATAAAATCTTTCTTTTTTTTTAACTTTGCGGATTATCTTTCATTTTTAATTGGTGTTTGATTCTGATTTGCAACGAAATAATTGTTTCTTGTTTTTTTAACTTTGTGGATTGTCTTTCATTTTTAATTGGTGTTTGATATGTTTCTTCTTTGTTACAAGGTTTCCCAGCCCACTGCCTTACTATTTTTATTGAAGACCTAAAATTCAATGAATAGATGTCAAATGCAAAGGAATAGTTCTGAAATATTTGGTGGAGCTACCACATCAATTGTCTGAGCCAAATGTTTCTCTCTATTGGGGCCAACTCAGAGCTTGTCTCAATGCATAAACAAGATCATTGTGATCACGGTTGGCTTTGCCCAAATGTGTTGTATCAATAATAAGGAAAATTGAGAATTGACAAAATCAAAAGAAGCAAACATACAATTGATGTATCAATAACAACAAGGAGATCAAGCAACAAGGAGGTCAAGCAACTTGCAAAACTAGTGTTTCTAAATATTCATACACATGTTGAATCATTATAACAAGCATCAAGACTAAGTAGAAGACTTTCTGGCAAGCAGCAAGACTAAGCAGAATACCAGTTGATTGATATAGAGATCTAAGACTGATAGAGAACAAAAGACTGATATAGAGATCTAATACTAGTTGATTGATTTGTATTTGTATTAAGTTCAAGATTTAGCTACAACTAATTGATTTGTATTTGTTCTAGTTGATTGAGTTGTATTTGTAAAGGGATACAATCCTAAAAATATTGTTCAATAAAGTTTTATTTCTCAAAGCGTTGTCTTTGCACAATTAATTTGAATAAGCCTGATGAGTATGTAAGCAATAGAATTGAATCTATACCATAATTCAACACAGAAATAGTTAGAACTAAATTTATACCATTAGGAAATATAGTAACCATCAGAATTGAATGTATACTATAAGGATTACAGTAAACTATCAGAACAAAATTTATACCAGCCAGAAATACAGTGACAACAAGAAATACAATCCTAAAAATATTGTTCAATAAAGTTTTATTTCTCACAGCCTTGTCTTTGCACAGTTAATTTGCATCATCCTTGTGAGTATGTAAGCATCCGAATTGAATCTATACCAGAATTCAATACAGAAATAGTTAGAACTAAACTTATACCATTAGGAAATCTAGTAATCATCAAATTGAACGTATACTATAAGGATTACAGTAAACTATCAGAACACAATATATACCAGCAAGAAATATAGTGACAACATTTATACTAGAATATTAAACACCTTAAATCAAAAGACCAACAACTTAATACAGTGACAAAATTTTCTTTAGACTTTCTTTTCACAAAAAAAACCCTGCTAAAAAAATAGTAAATGCAAGAACCGTTGCAAAGATTTGTATTCATTCATTGTCAAGTGACTCCTACATTATGAAAATAAAAAGACATAAAATCACCAAATGAAAAGCAGTTAAGCTTATATTTTTATAATCTTAATGAGTGATCTTACCATCAATAATCTCGTGAAACTAAATTGATTTCTAGTTGCTTGGGAGAACTCATATTCAAAATGTACCAAATTAGATGATCCACGGTCCATTTGACTTAAAGATTCATTAACCTTCAATGAACATGAGGAGAATTAATAAATAAGCAAGAAAGGTAAAAGAAAAATTGTTATAACCATAAAATTATATATTATATGTTGTTGACTAGGTGAAGCCTTTAGAGCTTGAGCCTTTCTTTTTTTGGTAGATTGAAGCTCAACCCAACCTTTTCGTCGTTTGTGTCTCTTTGGCCCAAGTCGGTTCTTAAACCCCTTTACTTGTGTCACATCTCCTCCTGTTAATATCGGGGCACTACATTCATCATTGGGCATGATATTTCTTGTAACCGAACCTCCTTTACTTTCTTACACAAGTCATGAATTCCTAGTTCTACTATTTTGTGCAATTTTTCAAAACTAGAGACCACGACTGCCAATCTAATCACAGAGAGGCAAGCTTGCTTATATCGTCGTGTGCTATCAAATCTAGGATCTTCCACAACCTCATTTTTTTCTTGTGTCTTGTATAATACCATTGCGTGCATCTCTTGTCCACCTCTTTAGGATGTATTGATTAGGAACAAGTTTAACATCATTTGCCTCGAAGACCTTCAATGTATGGCAGCAAAGTGACCCAAATGTCTCAAATTTTCTATAATTACATTATATGGAGACTTGTATAGGATCAAATAATACTCCCCACTCTCCTTCCTCATTGACCAAGGTAATGACATACTCAAATGGAATTTGAGATACATTTCTCTCTTGTATGCAAGCAGCTAAAAAAAAGCAAACTCATTATTAAACACAAAAAATTATAGGCGTGTACCTTTGTAAGATGTAGTAGCATTGGAGAGTGCTCATATCTCAACTTTGCAAGTTTATGTCGAGACTCATATTCACAAACTGAAGGGAATCAAGCATGTGGTCAGGGTGCAGCGGAAATAAATGGATTCCCTCCCTTGTTATAATCGTTTTGCGAAAACACGAATCAAGGCATAAAAGGTATTGAAACGAAAGGTCGTACCTTATTAGGATTATAAACGAGGCAAGTGTAGCCACGTCTCTATTGGTATCCACGCCAACAGCCGGACTAGGAAACCTTCCTCAGATCTGCTAGTTGCCTTAGAAAGTAAGAAGCGATTGCTCATCTGTTTCTGGGGCAGTGCATCTTATGCTCTATTTATAGAGTGGTGGCTAGGGTTTTACCCCCTCACTCACTTAACCCTCACACTTATGGGCATGGCCCATCATGTTATAATTCTAATTAAATTAAATTAGAATTATTATCCTTTCTTAGTGGCTTGTTGTATGCGTGTGACCCAATAGGCTTTTAATATTTGGTTATAATATTAAAATAAAACCCTTTTATATTTAATATCATAAATAGTGAGCGGTATCTAGCAACACGTCACTATCCAAATATTGAGATTATCAATAAGTTTGATAAATCCTATTTTATGATAATAATTTATATGATCTGTCCCTTTGTCCAAATATCTAATTGAACACAAGGACATAGATTGTGTCAACCTTGTATAATTCAATTTATATTTTCTTGATCCCCAAGTAGACTGTACAGAAAATAAACATTTCATGTTTATCCTCCTGAGCATGGCCATGCATTTTGCAGTCTCACTTTATCAAGAGGCCTACAGATATAACTCCTGTTACATATGAGGGACAAATCTCATCTAGGGCACTCACATTCCACCACATAATTTATTACATGTCCAAAAACCAACTTTATGATTACCCTGTTACAAGTAACGTTTGATGATAATTAAAACATATAATTCCTTATGTAGGAATCGTAGTGATTTCAGGTCGAAGGACTTCATATAACATTTATCAATTTAAGAAACGTTCATGACACTTATGTAACAATTCATGCAACGTTCTTAAGGTAGGTCTGTCTAGTACACCATTACTCTTAATGTGTACCTATGTGAGCACATGATATCTCATATCCATGATCTGTGAGATGTGATCATCAATGAACTCACATGCTAGTTATAATGCATCTTTGTCCTAAAGATGATACTTGACTAGGGACTATTTAAGAATAGTTCTTCACAAGATCTCACGATCAAGTCATCTACTTGATTTCTTATGAAGTTTAAGATTACTATTCTAAGGACAATAATTATATTCTAAAAGAATAAGTTGCCTTTATAAAATAACATGATACAAGTGATGGATGTTCATAAAAATATAAGTCTCTAGTGCATATTCCTAACACAAACTAACTCATTGTATCATTTCTCCTCAACAAATCTTTTGAAGTGCTTGAAGAATTGGTTGACATTGACGTCTGGTCTCATGCAAGCCTTAAAATTTGAGATCAAAGTTTCACTAAGTTGAATGATTCGCATACCTAAGATGAAGGCTTCCTTCATGTGACATGTTGCCCATTTTTTCTTAATAGCATACATTGATTTCACCCAATTATTTTCATTAACATTAAATTCTATGACCAACTTACTCCAAGCTGCCTCAAACTTCATTTCTTGGTCATAATTATACATACACTTTTTGAAATCAGTCAAGAAATGGCTTCCTTTCTTCATCAAGTTGCCAAGATGTTTGATCCCATTCTGCATCAAATTCCAAGTGCATAAACCATGTCGAGTCTCTGACATCACATGAGCTAGTGCTTTAGCCATTGCTTGGTCCTGGTCAGTGAACAAAGTTTGAGGCTTCTTCCCATGTGCTTCAAGGAATGTTTCAAATAGCCATTTGAATGAATCAACAGTCTCATCATATAATAGTGCAGCCCCACAAATTATTGTACCCCTATAATGATTGAATCCTGAAAACAAAGCTAGTGGCCTATTAGCACAATTGGTGTAATATGTTGTATCCAAAGAGATAACATCACCAAAGAATCCATAGTCCAGGATCATTTTTGCATCGGACCAAAATACGTTTGTGATTTGTTCATCACAATCCATTTGATATGCATGGTAAAATGATGGAGTCTCCAAAAGTTGTCATTGAAAATATTGTAAGAGACAACCGGCTTCCCCATACACCATGTTGCGTTGTCTTCTTGCTTTGAGATAGTTCTTCATATCCAACCGTGTATATCCAAGATTAGCTCTACATCCTGCATGTGTGCTCATAAGCTAAAATGAATCCTTTTGCATTAATCCAGAGTCCTCTGCCATTTCAATCTTATATGCTTGAACTTCTAAAATTTGACGGTGTGATGCTAGCATATGTGTTGTTTCTACAAGTTGTAAAGGGTGGTTATGGTTCTCTACAAACTCATGAATTACAAACTTCCCATTTTTCACAACAAGTTCTATTCTTACTTGGCACTCGGTTCTTGTATCAACACTGGGTTTTTTTAACCAAAGATGAATTCTTGTTCTTTTTCCCCTCCTTACAACAAACGAATCTACAAGATGTAATGGGGGCATCTTCCTTCCTTTTGTTGAAGTAATTTTTTCTAACTCCAAAACCCATTCTTGAACTGTATTCTACCCAAACTTCCAGGCTTCTTCAGGATCATCAAATTCCTTGCCAACACTACTATGAATCCAATCCATCACAAATCTTTGACAACAATCCAAGCTATAATGAAACAAAAAATATCATTCATTTGATAATGAAAAAGAGATGTTATAGTGAAACAAAATAGTATTATATATTTGCTAATGAAACAGAGAATGACTGAAACAGTTGTATAATTAAATGAGTTAATAGAAATAAAAAAATTGTAATAGAGGAAGCCTTCAAAGAGAGGAACAATGGTAGGAAAAATACTCACCTTTGAATAATATTGATTGAAAAGGAAAAACCTTGAAAGCAAAGAGTCTGAGTCTTTGAGTGTCGAGTGTTAGCACAAATGAATGTAGTGAAACTATATATACCCGCGTTATTGGCGCGAAAGAAGGCTGAAAAATATTATGCCTCTGCCTCATTTTGATACCCATTGTTTCTTCTCTTAATAATGGATGACATGGAAATATGTGGATAGTCAGATGAACTGAATGGTGGAGCTTCATTGAACTGCACATAACTGCATCAAAACCCAATAGCATACAATCCGAATCCGAGGTTGCTCCCTTATTCTTTTGGATGTGATCGCTCACGATATTGAGAAACATTTTCTCCACCTTTGAACTACATAACTTAGCCATGATTTACATGAAGCAAACATATGCATGAATTTCTTAAACCTAGGCTAAATCTTTATTTATGAGCAAATAGCTTTCCATGTTTGGAGTTCCCTCCAACTAGTCTCTCCCTTTTAATATATGCTTATGGAGTTGTTAACCACTACCTCCATTTTTATTTAATTATCCACTACTGCAGAAAAAAATTGTTTCTATTTAATTATCCATTTACAAACTCAATGCAGTAATAATTTCATTTTTCTCCATTTTACCCTTACGTTAATAAATAACCCACTATTGAAAATTAATGAAACCTAATAATACTAAGAGAGATAAAAGGAAAGGCAGAAAGTTTAAAATTTATTTTCATGAAAAAAATAATAATGATTATATTTCTTAATCTGTGTGTTTTTTGTTTAAGTGGACAATTAATTAAATAGGAATTGAAGTAGTAGTTTATTGTAATGGTTTTATGATGGTGTCTTGTTATTTACTTTCTCATACACACACAAAAAATTGATTTCAAAAGAGTAGTATTATTTATACAATAATTTTGTATAACATTTTATATAATATTTTTTTATTTCTTTCCATCACATTATTCATTATATCACACTTTTTTTTCTCTATTTTTTCCTTTCTCTCACTTGGTTCTAATGAAATATTGTACACATGATGTTGTACAACTTTCATTTCTCATTTACTAAATAACTTTTAATCAATAAATGATTTTTAATTTATTTTTGTCTGTTTAATTATCCTTTCTCCAACATAATTGCAACACCAATACCCAAGTTTGTGAGAAGGTTTAGTGTCGTCTTTGTACATCCAGTTGACTACAAACTTGATAAACATTAAATCCAAGTTGTACCTCAAAATCTCGTAGGCCTCTGTCATATTCTTTGTCCCCACACCAACTACCCACCACCAATATAAACTTCAATGTATCATTTAAAAAATATTAAGAAAAAAAGAATGTATATAATTATTATGTATCATATTTTACCAATGTTTTAAAAATTGAATCAATAATTGAACCGATTAAGACATTGGTTCACAATTCATTGGTTCAATTGTGTTCGAACCGATATTAATTAAATATATAATTATAATATTATATAAATTTTAAATTAATAGAATAATATGAACTTATAAGAAATTAAAATATATAAAATTGTAAATTAGTATAAATAACCTTATTATATGTTTATAAGATAAAAAATTAATAATAATGGATAATTTAATATATATATATATATATGTAATTTTTAAACACATGTCTTTATTTGTCTTAAAAATACATAAGATTAAATGGAAAAAATTTTAAAATAATTTTTTTAATTAAAAAATCGGTTCAACCGATTTTCATTGGTTTTGGACCAGTTTGACCGATTCTAGACTGATTCTTACCAATCTTAAAGACTATCGATTTTTTTGGGTGAATGGACCGATTATCAGGCCAATTCTCGGTCAAACTGATTGAACCGATCGGTCCAATTCGATTTCTAGAACCATGTATTTTACAATCCATTGTAAAATGAAATGTTTAGTACAACTAAATGACTTCTTTGTTGAGTGTCTCACTTAATGATTTATAATATTCGCAAAAATGATTCAAATTTGTTGGTATTGTAGTATAAACTTTGGAATTTTTAAAGTAATTAACTTTAGTTATTATTTAAAAATATAAGAGTTTTGTAATACCTATATAAAAATTTGTCACTCTATTGTTTTATTTAAAATGTGCAAGTAATATAACTTTCATAAAAAATTAATAATTTTAAAAAAGTATTTTTACTTCATAAATGCTACAAGTAGTTTTATCAATATATATATATATATATATATATATATTGTGAATTTATGTAAAAATTATTATGCTGCCGTATAATAATAAGATGAAAGAAATGGACTTTAAAATAGTAAATTTCACAATCAATCCTTTTTAGTAATTTGTCACACATAAATGAATAATTGGAAAAGAAATAGATTTGAAATATAATTCAAAACTATATTATAATACAATAACATATATAAATATCCGATTCATATCATCAGCATCATATTCTTGTATTCATCCATATTATTATTATTGATGTGTTATGTTCCATTCTGCTTTGAACAAAGTATGGCGCAAAGAGGGCGTTAATTCATTGGGAAATAAATTAATGGTTGAAAACAAAAACAAAGGAATATGCAATAATTGGAGGCACGTGGCGGTACATTATTGGATAGAGGGAAGCACCGAAGAACAAAGGAAAATGATGGGCAATAATAATGTGCTTTATTGTTCAACAAGTTGCCTTTTATTAAACAGAACATCGCTATGCCTATCACAGTGTTCAGTTTTTTTGGTACATTATTTGAGTATTATTATACCATTATATAGTGAATAACACAATTATATTGATTTATAATACTTAATAATTTCTTTATTCAGAATAATATTCTCAAAATACTTTTGTCATGAACATGATTGGTTCAAGTGGTACATACTTGATTTCCCTTAAATAAGGTCTCGGGTTCAAGTATTATGGATAGAAAAAATTCCTGGGAGAGTTAACCCCACTATGACGTGGATTGTCATCCGTTGAGCATATATATTTTTAAACCAAAAAATAATTTTGTCATGTTTAGTTCATAAAATAATGATTTCACAATAATCGAAGTGAAGTAGTAGGCTGGAAGAAAATTAATAATCGTTTTAAAACACATTTTAGTATCTTTTGAAATGATATAACTATAAAACTGTTCAATTCAATTTTTATGTATAATGTTTGTATTCAAATTTTTTAAAAATTAATAAAAAATGATGTAGTTAATAAAAAGAGATTTTTTTTTTTGTGAAAAGAAAAAGTAACATTGTGTATGCTCTTTAATTTTCAGCAAAGTCATAAGAAACATTTAATTCGGACATTATACACAACTAAAATCAATCTTCTTTATTTTTTTCCTTATGATAATATATATGTAATCATTTAAATAAAAATATATTTAATTTTATATTGGTATTAGATATTAATTAAAGAATAGAATGATTTAGAAAATCATTGCAGTTTTGAAGTTATCCAATTATGGATTATGAATGGTCATATATATTAGTCCATGTCATTTCATTATTATAGATAGCACATTTCATCTTGTTTTATTCCTATTTTACAAAAATAATGAATTTCGCTATCAAGATGTGATATTAGTGGAGTGGTACAATATTTTCAAAACTAATAAGAAATTATAAAACAGCCAAGTGGTATTATATTATAATAATATTCATAAGAAATTCTAACACGGCGCTGCAAGTATATATAGTGGGGTCACATTGTTCCACGTAGAACTAGGAATTAGGAAGGTATTATTGGTAAATATTTCCACAAATATAAAAAGACATATTAGGCGTCAACATCTCCATCACATTCACCTTTAGCTTCCAGAACTACTCAACTCAGAAGCCTTTTTTATTTTTACTTAAATAGAAAATATAAAATATCTACACTCAAATATATATTACATAGATATTTAATGGTGTGTCCACGTCATTGAATGAATATGATATCTCATGTATTATTAATTAAATTTAATAAATGATGTGTCAGCACACAATTAGAATATGTCAGTAGTGTATATATTAAAGTTATATTTAAATAGTAAAAATGTAAAATAATGTGCATAATTGTGTATGCGCGCATAACATTACTGTATATCATTTTCGGTTAACATTGATTAAAACATAGGATAATTTGACATTTTTGCTACTATGTTGATAAACTTAATTATAATTAACCGGGTCATATGAATAAACTCTTTATTTATAATTATGAGACGCATCTTTAAATTGAGGATAATAGTTAATTAATTTTTTAAAATTATAACTTCACTGTTTGAACCTTGACATTATAATAAAATTTACTTCTATTTATGTGAACAAGTTTTCATGTATATCTTATTTATAAATGAAAAAACTTTTTTTGAGGAAAATGAACTTTTGCCATGAAAGATGTGATGCTAATTTGGTTCTTTTGTGTTTCTCTTATGAGACAACTTTAATTTTTTTTTTCTAATTCTTCTTCTTTAAGTAAACAAATGTAGTCACCACTTCTTAGTGCCTATTTTAATTGTCAAAATCTAGTTAGAAAAAGGTGAAACTTTCTTATTTTTCGTTGAGAAAAAATCATTCTAGGTGTAGTACCCATAAAATTAAATATAACTGTATATACACTCTAAAAGTAATTCTGTCTTATAATATCTATTTGTATAACCATATAAAGGTACCCATAAAATATAACTTGTATTTAAAGTGGATAAGTAAAAATATATTTATTCTTAAATTATAATAATAATTTAAATTAAATTAAAATTAATATATATACTCTTATTTACCTTAAAGATAAATCTGCTTACTTTAAAATATTTTTTAGATAGATAAAAGAATAGGTCCATTATGTGTGTGTGTGTGTGATTGTTATATATATATATATATATATATGACTAATTTTTATTAGGGCATTTGCACTTTATTAATTGTATATATATTGAAGTAGTTTTGGTAAAGGCATCTTACTAGTTACTATTTCAGTGAGAGAATCTCATAAAGTAGTGAATCAATCAAGAGCAAATAGATTAAAATGAAATTACATGCATTTTTTTTATAGTTTTAAAGATCTATGCTAAAAGGTTCCATATTGAATTAAAAAACAAAAAATTAGTGCATTGCATTGCAAGAGGGTTTGATCTGCACACTGTTTTTTTTTTTATATATAAAAGATTCAATATATTTATTTTCAATTTTATCAAAGTGAGGGATGCATTTATACACCCTCACTTGTATGTAGGTCCGGCACTGTGTTTGGTCATGTTAATCTGTTTTATTTTTCTTGCGTTGTTATTCAAGAATTTAGAGTTTGCTTAATCCTCGGGATAAGAAAGTTAAAGATAGGATAATCTCTTTTGTTTTATTTTAATTATTCATTGGTTGATGACTGATGAGTCAGCTCACTCAGCTGTACGTGTAGCTGGTAGAACAAGTATATTCTCAAGGATAAATCCAAAAATCATTTAAAAGATAGACCAAAAGTGTATAGATATTATATAAGTATAATTTAGCTTAAAATTTATTTATCGCGTGTCAAATAAAAAATAAAAGTTAATTTGCAAAACCATAAAGGTGCGAATAAAAAGTCCCAATTTACACAACATATATATTTCTTTTTTTTTTGGGTCAATTCCGTCGTTGATTTCTTATCTTGTGAGTTTATGCAATGTCGCTTTAGTCATAAAGTAAATTAAAAGATAAAAATTAATTTTAAGAAATAAAAGATTATAAATGATATAAATTTTTTAATAAAAAAAAGAATTATTTTAAAGAAAAAAATTTTGTATTAAATTAAATTATTTATTTTTTATAAAAAAAATATTTTTAATTATTATCTATTAACTAATAATTAGTAATATTTTTATATTTGATATAAAGATTTTATTAAATTTTGGGTAAAATATATTTTAATCCTTGTAAATTTAAGCATATTTGGGTTTGATTCTCATAATTTAAAACCAATGTGGTTGGGTTTCTCTTTCCTTAAAATTATCTCAAATTAATCCTTCACACCCTTCTCGATAGGGACTAAAAGTACACCTGATAAGAAACACCGGAGACTAAAAACACACTTGATAAAAACTAAAGGCTAAAATATGTTTTTGGTCCCCCAAATATCTCGATTTTCCCATTTGGTCGCCAAATTTTTTTTCCCAAGTGGTCCCCAAAAATTATAATGCATTCCCATTTGGTTCCTCCGTTAGTACACCATTTATTATCCTTGTTAAATCACTACAACAAAAATGATCTTTAGGGGCAATTAATTTTGGTTTTAGCGGCAATAAAAATGGCCGCTAAACGTTTTACCAGCAATTGTATTTTGGCCGGTGAATCGGGCGTCGGTAAAACGTTTAGTGGCAATTAAATCGAGCGCCGGTAAAGACTCTAGGAATGGCCGCTAAATGCATAGGACTTTTAGTGGCATTTGTATGGCCACTAAAACTAACTTCCACGTCCCACTTTTTCTCCATTTACCAGCTCTTCACTATTGCCACTAAAATCCCATTTGAAAGATAATATTTTGTTACCTTCGTAAATATAAATATTCTAATTACCAAATTTCTATAATATTAAATTTTGCCCAGAAAAATAAATAATAATACATATATTTCAATAAACCATCCAAAATTATTATATATATATATACACCACTAAATCCATAACAAAAAAACAAATTACTATATTAATCATTAAAAATTCATGAGTATCAAAATATGACAATATTAACACCATTAAAATCTAATTCCAAGTGCCATTGAGTTCAATATTTGATCTAGTCACTACAAAAGGGTACATGGTCCAGAAATTAATTCTTCTAATTCTTAATACAAATAACTTCTTCCACATTAGATTTCTGAAATGAGAGTGCATGACCTGAAACGAAAAATAAAAGAAATGTGTCAAATATATAATTCATGACATAAATAGACAAAAGATAATAAGGTTTTCTTATAACATCAAATTAAAAAAAATATTTAAAGGATATTTAAAGGCTTTATACCAATTACCAAATATGCCTAAGTACAGAATTATACCACTGTCACTTTAAAGAAGAAATTAAGAATTAATGTAACAATTAGAGCTCCAGAAAAGGCATCAGTCTACAATTTATATTGCCAGGATAAATAATAGAACAAAACTCTATTTATATAAATACTGGCAGAATAAACACCAAGAAGCAAAACATTGCTCAAGATCCAAAAAATACTACAAAGCAAGCAAGTGAACTTGACATTACGAATTGTATCTTCTAGAGATAGATATTTTATTGCTGTTTGATTTTGTATTAGGATATATATATATATATGTGTGTGTGTGTGTGTGTGATTCTACCTAACATAAAAAGAAAGAGCTCAAACTATTGACTAATACTAAACATATAATATTATAGAAATCACCACTAGCATGAAGATACAGCAAAAAAAAAAGCATAAGCTTGCTTGTGACCACTAAGTTTTAGTTTCTCATACATGAATACAATCTTAATCATGAATTAACAACAAGCATAAATGCTCCACTTGTTTCATTCTGTAGCACTTACATGGATGGGTATATTATAAAGATAGATGTAAAAAAACAGGTGTGAGCTGAACATTATTATTCACGTCTTCATCATCTTCTTTTTTGATTCCCTATTTCAAACTTCAAAGCATATATATAACACAGCTTCTGATCCAGTTAATGCGAGTAGCGCAGCTTCAAATGTTGTAGTGTTTGCCGCGAATGTCAAGTACACAGCGATTTGTTTACAAATTCCAAAATCAAATTCATGTACTTATATATCCAATGATCTATTTAATTGTGCCCGTCACACTCCTACTTTCCTTGAATAAACAAGGGATCCCAACTCTGATTGTGAAAGAGAATCAAGACCTTGAACTTGCCACTCAAGATTCCAGAGTCTGCAAGTTAATTTCTCTCTCTCTCTCTCAGTCATACCCAGTACCATAAAATTTTAAACTAGCTCTGCAAATTCTAGTAAAATAAAAACAACTTTTTAGTGAAGAATTTGATGATTATGAGTTTAACTTCATTTTCCCCCCCCATCTAGTGGCAGGCCACAATTATATATTGATTAGAGTATATATGCATGTGAAAGCATTTAAAATGTATATATATACATACATAATAGCTAATCAGGAAAAAAAAGGAACTAATTTACCTGATCCAACAAGATAGAAATCCAAGTCATGCACAAGTAATTAGACCCTTTTAAGTTCCCTTTAGAACAAACTGAGAGAGAGTACTGTTTGCATAACTGAACTACTGAAGCATGTTATAACCACCAACAGCAGATGTAATATACACCAAGATCCTATAAATAAAAACACACAATTAATTAATTCCTAGATAGAATAAGAGAATGACAAACAGAGTGGGAGCTCTGGTCTTACTTGAGAGCATCCAGGCCCTTGTAGGTAGCCTTCTTCTCAATAGTTAATAGGATAACTTTGGTTTGAGTATCAAAAGCAACTAAACAAGCTGTTAATATCAAGACAAGTATTGTTGAGACCCTTAAACAAACTTCCCCTCTGGCCATTCGAAACTCGATTCACAACACCTTCATTACCTTTCATCTCCCACAACCCCAAAAGAAGCGAAAAAAAAGGTTAGAGAAAAAATTCATGAGTAGTGGGGCAATTAATTAGATTTATTTTACTCTCATGATCATCATCATAGGAAAGCAAGTTGCTAAGAGAAATTAACTATTTTTTTTAGCTAAGTTGCTCCAAAAGGTTGACGGGTAAAAAAATATATGCATGTCACTTTTTTAAGTTCAGCAGAAAAATACTGAAACATAGAATAAAAATCTCAAAACCAAAAAGCCATGGGAGGGAGAGAAAATAATCAATTCATGGTTTTGAACTATTCTCTCACACACACACATACACAAACTCTCAGAAATTTCTACATATCCATGACCAATTCATGGTTTTGAACTATTCTATTATACTGTCTGATTTAAGTTTGTTTTGCATTGTAGAGTGATGCACCATGTGGGGAGGGCTAAAGGGTGGCCAGGTCATGGCTCAACCTATCATTTTCAAGTTGAGTAAAATAACCCCTCTTTTTCCTATACCATCCATGCAGTGTGATACATACAAACATATTTTATACTAATATACACACTCAAGATTTAAATGCAAAACAGTCAGTCCACTCACCTGCAACAATATTTGATCAGTATCCCCTAAATTAAAGTCAGTCCAGTTCACCACAAGCTACTGCCATCTTCTGCAAACCCCCGTTATTTTTTTGAAGCACCAACTATATGCTTAGGAAATGCCTGACTTTCATGAAAGTGACTCATATTGAAGGGATTTCTTGAATTAAGATTGTAAGTAAGGAAATGCAATGGACATTATCACATTGCAAATTGTTTTAACTTGTCATCATATAATAAAGCTATTTTCAAGGTACTAACTACATGCTTATATGCTATTTTCAGGGCACTAACTTTATGCTTATAATGCTAATTTCAAGGCACTCAAAGCCAAACCCCCCATTATTGCTCCTTCCAGTATTTCTTTTAAACATTATCACAATATCAAGGCTTGTACCTGATAGAAACCTAGTTAAGTTAATGTTAAAGGAAATCTCCAACTAATTGAAGAATCAAGATAGCAAACCATACCATCACTAACAAAATTATAAGGCTAATTGTCTGTAGCACACACAAATTAAAAGGTAAAAGAGAAGAAAAGAGGGAAGCATATATCACCCAGGTTGAGCAAGAGAAGAATCAAGTTGAGGAGACAAGAGAAGAGGCATTTCATCATAGAGACGGTTGGCACCTCCATCTGCGCAGAGTCGTAGCTGTGCTGCACAACAATAGTATAGATACAGGAAGGAACCAAAACCAATTAAGAATGAATTAAAAAAAGAAGGGGAGCGGCGTGGAACCGAGAACAGGGGAGCAATGACGGCGACCGGGAACAAAGGGAGCGGGAGCGGCGACCAAGAACAGGGGTGGCCACGAACGACGGGAGCTACGACAGAAACAAAACAAGCAAACACACAGTGGAAAGACGAGGGTTTCGCAGCAAGGATGATGACCTACACAGAGTGAACGGTTTTGGGGCAAAAGGGATTTCGCAATTGGAAATACAAACACGAGGGAAGAGTTCGCGCTGGGACTTTTTTTACTTGGAGGGAAATGAAATAATAAAAATAACTTACCCCATGAGATACATATGGACTCTGGAGTAGCATTCATTTTTACCGGCAATTATTAATATTGCCATTAAAAATTAATTTTTCCTGATTAATTTTTATTAGCCACTAAAATATTGAGCTAAATAAAGAAATAATGGCAATCAATCTATTGCCACTAAAAAATAGCCGCTAAAAGCAAATTTTGTTGTAGTGAATGCTTACGTGGCAGCTTATGTGGATCAAATAAGCCACCTGGCCTGCCTATGTGTCACATTTCCATGAAGTGGATCAACATCAATTCCAGGAGATGCATCAACACCAGCTCAGGGAAGTGGATCAACAAGCATCCAAGGAGATGCATCAGCAACACCTCCAGGAAATGTAGCACCAGCTCCAGGAAGGGGTCCACAAATCAGAGGAAGGGGTCCACAAATCAGAGGAAGATTAGGAAAAAGAGTGTGCTATTTTGGAAAGATACCCTGAGCTATTTAGACCAAGAATAGTTAGCATTAGACCCTATGAATGATTTAAGTAGATGTTTCTCAAGTTGTATTTTGGTTTAGCAGATGTTATGTTCTGTTTGCTTCTATGAATTATTTTAAGGGACATGCTACTCAGACATCTTTCTTTTTGTAGTTATTATGCACCTTTTTAATTAATGAATGCATTTGAATTTGGTTTAGCATATATTTCTTTGTTTAGCAAGTATTTCATTTAGTGTTTCTCAATTTCCAATCCAAATACACAAATGTAAGACTGAAATTTTGTTTCATTAACCTAAATGCAAATGGGTACAAGAGTGAACATGTTTCTCTATAGATACACAAACAACTCTTTCCAACCTAAACTATTTTATCATATTTTAGCCCCATTAACATTATCACTCAACTAATAAGGCACATTGCCCATCCTAGTATACTACACCACATCCAACATTTGGTCCTTCTCTTATGAGTCAAAATCTTATGTTCAAGCTTCAAGTTTCTCCTATGTTGGGCTTTCAAAACTTCAGAAACAGGTTACAAATCTTCTTCCTCACGGACCCACTCAAAATAATCACATTGCCCATTGTTCTGCAACAAAACGAAATCAAGAAATGCATCAGATTGATCTCTCATAACCTCACTAAGAAAACAAGGGTCTCCTCATAAATCCCCAATACCTTCCAATTAGAGCATCTCTATAATCTTCTTCCTGGATTGTGCTCTGTTTTAGAGGTCAACTTCACAACCCTTAATCCACAGTTGCAAAATCTGCGGCTTAAACAACTCGAGCTTGATGCATAACTACCGCTTGACATTGTATTCCTATTCTTGAACCGAACTTGAATTGGGAGAATGAAGAAATGGTGTATACACACATGAGGAAAACAATAGAGAGGGGAAAATGTAGACGCAGAGACGGTTAGGGTTCTTAGAAAAATGATAGTGTATTTCCATGAAGGGTAGTGATGATATAAAGTGATTTAGGACAAATAGTGTCACACATAGGTAGGCCAAGTGGCTTATTTGGTCCACATAAGCTGCCCTACGTAAGCATTTAACAAAGATAATAAACGGTGCACTAACGAAGGGACCAAATGGGAATGCATTGTAATTTTTGGGGGACCACTTGGGAAAAAAATTTGGGGGACCAAATGGAAAAATCGGGATATTTTGGAGGACCAAAAACATATTTTAGCCCAAACTAAAAAGTGAGAGACTCAACACACCAACTTTAAGTTATGAGAACCAAAAATAAATTTATTTAATTTTACAGAAACTATAAACATATTTTGCCCTTAATTTTAATGTATAAAATATATATATAAATATTTGAGGCCTTGTAACAGAAGAGACCTAGAACGATTGCTTTACTAGCCTCCCCTTGGGGCGACCCTGAGTTTAGAAACCTAGCTTGGCATAAAAAGTTTTTAAAAAGCTTATTTTATAGTAATTAGGTTTTTAAATACACCACAAACATACCCTTAGATGCCCTTAGATAGGTCAATAGCCCTAATTCTTTATATATGCTAATAGGTTTAGTCATTTAAATGGGTCAAGAAGATAATTTCAACAATCATATATTGGTCCAAATAATATCTTGTTTGATTTCCTTTAAATAAGATCTTAGTTTAAGTTGGTGCACAAACTCAATTCGAATTAGTCAACGCCCAATATGGTTTCGGATAACAAGGGTCTTAGATAAAAAAAATCAAGACATTGCAATAAAAAACAATATATTAATAATAAAATATTTTATTATTTAAATTTGTTTACGTGGGTTATCTAGACCGGATCTAATATATAGGAAAAACCATAAGCCCTAGACAACCAATTAATCTATTTCTACTCTTACCACAAAAAATATTGACTATTATAAATGTTAATTTAATAAATAGTTATATATCTTAAAATGCTAAAAGAACAACTTGAAATAAAATTATAATAATTCTAACAAACTATTTTAATTAGTTTTACAATATCTTATCTTAATTTTAGACTTTGATATACATTGGATTGCTCCTACTTGAAAATTTGTACTTGGTTATCTCTTGCATGGTTTTATCAACCTCTTGCATAGACATAGGGATGTCAACGGGGCGAGGGCGGGTAGTGTCTACCCGTATACATACCCGCTTAAATTAGCGGGTAATGGGTATCCGTGGGTATTCACGGGTATCCATTAATGTTTAAGAATTTAAATTTTATAAAAAGAAAGAGAGTAAATGTTATATAATATATCATAATTTCATACTATATATATAAATAATCAGTATATAATACAAATTACATGTTAATATATTAAGAATATCATAAAAATAATATAAAATAAATTATATCTCATCATAAAATAATAAAAAATACTAACATTCAAATATATTAATAGAAAAGTATGTTTAATGAGTATGCGGGTACCCGCGGGACGAGTAGTATAATATCCGTCCCCACCCATTTAATAAATATGTGGGTATTCATTGCCGGTATATCCACGGGTATCCGCGGGTGCGAGTTTTTTTGACATCCCTACATAGACATGACAATGGAGCGAGTTGGGGTGTGTTTTACTCTCATCATTCCCACCCCACAAAAGTCAAGATAAGTTTGGGTTCAGATTTAAATAGATCAGCGGACATAAAATTATAAAAACTCAACTCCATCCTCGCAGATCACTGTTGGGTTTGGGAAAACCTACAAAGATCCTACCCTACTTAATTTTTTTTCATTATTTTTAATAACTCAAATACATATTTTAAAATAAAAATTTGACATTGATATTTTACAAAATAAAAAAACTTAAAAAGTTTTATCATATTTTAAGAAAAAAATTACCTTTATTATTTAATTATTATATCGAGATATAGTTTTATACGCCCCTAAGCCCTCTCCAGACCTCATTAAAAATGACTCGAAATCGCATTTTCCTTAAACTCATTTAAAGCGAATTTTCCCTATTCAAATTGGGACATGTACAGGCTGGTACCACAGACACATTTGGTTGTTATGCCTAATTGCATGCGAAAAATGCGATTCTCATCAGCCCCTTCATGTTATTAAAAATATATATATAAAAGTAAAAAAAAAGTCTCATTGTGCTATCTGTGAAAGCAGGAAGTGAATTGGCCACATACAATTGAATATTTGCATAATTATACATGTTGTTAAGTGGAGTCATTTAAATTCAAATAAAGCCATGCCCACTAACCAATGAAGGTCACATCTTTTATTAAGCAAAATGAATAGCCTTAGATTTTCAATCGGAAAGCCTAAATATTTGACTCTCCTTACAGACAGTAATAAATTAGAAATGTAAGGGTTGCTATAACTGGAAGCCTAACATGAGAAAAAAACTATTGATGCGACATTCCTTGCTAGATTGAGCATGGATAATGTGGCATAAAATGCCAACACACAATGCATTACAGTTGAGAGTTATTCCCTCCATTTCTTTTTCTTTTTAACTGTGATTTAAAGCTTTTATATATTTCTTTTTCTTTTAACTGTGATTTAAAGCTTTTATATAGAATTAAGAAATGTAATAACTGTTTTTAAGTTTTTATTTATATTCACATTCTTATCTCTTACCATAATTTTTTTTAATTGGAATTAAACATAAAAAAAAATACATTTATTAAAATTGAAACTTTAAAAAACATTTATGATATAAATATTTAAAATAGAGTAAGCTAGCAATTTCATACTCGACTTTTACAACATAAGGGACTAAAGTGCTATTTGGAAAGTCAGGGATGAAACTGTAAACGCTGTAAAAAGTCAAGGACGAAAGTGTTAGTTTACTCATTTAAAATAAAAAAGAATCAGATTACGATAGGAATTAAAATTAAAAAAAATAGCATTTATTATTATCTTGGTATAAAAAAATGACATTTACTTATAAACAAATTTGATTTCCTAAAAAAAACATAAGTGTGTTTAGGTTCTAATTAGAAATCTTAATATCGTAGTTTAGACAAAAGCTATAAGAATCAAGCTTTTAACCAAATCATGATTTTTTTTTTCAATTTTAAACATGATATAAATGACTTGGGTGAATCTCTGAGCACCAAATTACCAAAACAAGCTATGCGTATTTTAACATTTTAAAAAGATAATGCAAGGAAAAAGAAGTCATAGCATAGAACTAATCTGAAAATAAAAAATGAACATTGAAGCCATAAAAAATCAAACACACCAATACTTATTTCAGAGTGCAATCCTATGTGTATTGCACAAATCAGCTAAGCCAAGCTTCAAAAGCAGAAAAGAGAAGCATAGGCCAATTAAATCTCACACTTTAAAGTTTAAACCACTCATCCACCCATTGAAAGGGGCAAGGACAATGGTCATATACCAAACCAAGGGAATAATATTAATACTATAACTTTTTTATTGTCAAATTTGATGCTATACAATTCTTTCTACAAACCACTATGTACATTTAGCATCACATACCAACAACACTTGAATGCTATTCTTATACCAACATAAAGTACTACTCCCCACTCTATGTCATATATTATCATTATTTGCTTTTTACATATATGTTTCTTTTCTTTTCTTTTCTTTTTGACATTTTTCTCCCTATTTTCTTTTTCTTTCCTATACAAGATAGAGCAGTAGTACTAGTTCCCAATACCGGCCTCAGTGAACAAGGCTCAGGTACTTTCAACTATGTAAAATGTACAGCATATTTTCTGAGATGCCACTTCAAGTGCTATCTTTGGGGGTAATATAAATATTGAAATTGAAACCACTATATATACATTAGTAATATTGTATAATGATTCCCTCCCCCCATTGGAGCTCTATGTGGAATTCCTTTCCTTCTCTTAGCTGTTCTGTAATTGACCACTGTTGGGGTGGAGTTGAAGGTGTGAAGCTATGCATTTTGTTTCTGCCACTTCCATTGCTGCTGATGATGATGCCATTCATTGATTCTTCACCATCAGACCCATCTGTCTCACCTAACATTTTGTTCTTCCTGAACTTCTTGGAGTTCCAACAATCTGAGAAGAAAATTCATAAGTTGAAGAGGTCATTCATTCATTCATATGAGTCATGTCCACCTATTCTCATCATCATCATTAGTCTTACTTTTTCAAAGGAAACATGAAAAGCCCCTTTAATGTTTTACATAATAAAAGAAGTAGGATAGGAGGTAGTTAGAATGGTTTTAAAAATTCAGGAAACACAACTCACCATATCATGCTAAAAAGTCTAAAAAACTAGATGAAGTTTGGAACCCCATTTTCTAGTAGGAAATTTTGAAGATAGTAGTCAAATGAATGTGTAAAAAATCAATTAGAGGTAGTATATAAATTTGGTTAAACTATATGTTATATTATAAAATTATACCTTACAACCAAGAGAGCAAAAACTGAAGGAATCAAGGAGGCTGCGCTCACAGACTTGGCAAGTATTGGTGACCCCTTTTCCAGGCCTAGGTTGAGGCCTTTCATTCAAGAAAACAATCTTGGCACTGTTGATAATGTAAGTTTGGACCCCTGTTATGTCCAGAAATTTCTGTATCTCAGACACCCTTATCACATCATGGTATGAAGATCTCCTTATCTTTCAAAATTAATCAAAAAAATAAAAAAAAAAGAGTCATCAGAGATATCAACCACATTATTATTTATTTATTCTAGCTAAAATAAAATATAATAAAATAATCTATGAAAGCAGAACCAAGGGACAATATAATTGAGTGACAAGCAATTATTCAATGGAAAAAAAAAATCAATTCAAAGTGCAAATATGCAACTCATCTCTGACTTTTGGAGGTTGCAATAGATATTTTTAGGACCGATCAAAAAGGGATTGGATCCTAACAATGCAGAACACACTATACAATCAGATTACAGACACAAAATCAAATTTTTTTGGGGGGGTTCTAATCCCCACAAAATTCATTTCAATGATCAATTTTCTTTTCTTTTTTTTTTCATCACCAAAATCTGGTACCTGAATTGTTCTGTTCTTTGTGGGAAGCTAAGCAAGCAGAGCAAAGGGCTCCATTCATACAGTCCAAACAATACATATTGCATTCACTCTTGTGAGAATCTGTGTGGACTTTGCATTGAACAAAGAAGCTTGTCTTCAGAAGTGGCTTAAGCCATGGAGGCCATTTGTTCTCTTCTTCTTCTCTCACACACCTTCTTCTTCATTGACACCTCCTCCCTAATTCCATAGACCCAGTAACCAAAAAACACACACAATTGTCAATTGGTAACAATAATTGAAAACCATAGAACAAAAATCAAAGGGTTGATCAAATTCAAAATGAAAGAAACCCTGTAAAATAAAAGGGATATATTGCATTTTGCATTGATTGTTGGTACTAGTAAGTAGTACTAACCATGATTTTTTGCATTTTGTTGATGGGTGTTGAATTTTGATCCTCTAATCTATCATAGCAAATTTGGAGAACTAAAAAGAGAACTTTGTGAGTGAGAGAAGGGAAAAGGTTAGAACTTGGAAGTGGGGGGTATGCTTTGTAGTGGCGGGTGATGGATGGAAGTGCTTATCTCTGCTCTTCAAAGTCCAAAACCGAACCTCACTCCGAACCTGAACCCAAACCAAAAGGGGATGCGTTTTTTTCAAGGAACTGACCCGGTGTGATGTGGTGACCTTCCGTTTATCTATTATTTAATTTTTATTATGCCAATTTTGTTAATATCTTCCATTTTTTTCTGATTGTTATTTGCATTTTTTGTGATCCAAGTATTTTTTCAGAATTGGCTGACAATTATTATGGGACTTTTGTTTTTATGGAAACTGCGAGTTTATTATATTGATGATATTTTATAGTTTTTAATGAACCGTGTGCCAATTTCAAACTTTGATTGCTATTGAAGTTATAAATAGATAAAATCAATTTTAAAATTAATGATGAAAAATATATTATACATGAATTATAATGCAATATTTAAAAAAGTGATATGTATTTTTTATAAGAGATAATTTTATTCGAATCGGATAGGATCTCTATGGCCAATGGATGACAAACATCTCTTTCTGAGTACTTATTAGTTAGAAAAGTGCTAGCAATACACTCTTTAGCACACTTTTCAACACACTTCATGTGATTGGTTAAAAGTCATATGGGTCCCACCACATTGGGAGTGAGACCCAATAATTTGGTGGGATCCATGTGAATTTTACTAATCACATGGAGTGTGTTGAGAAGAATGTGTTAAAAGAGAGTATGTTAGTAGCACTCCTCTGTTAGTTAAGCGGAAACACGCTTACCGGTTAATCTCCAAAGGCTCCTTTCAAATGTTTTTTCAAGACAAAAATATGGTTTCAAACAAGTTGTAAGGAATTTAACATTGATCCAATTTTAATTTATTAATTGTCATTATCTTTCAACCATATTTTACCACAGAATCATTAAATTAATTTGGGTTTCAACTTTAGGCTCAGAAAACTAATTCCTTTGAATATACCATGATATCACAATAATATAACTGAAATATTTTTTTTGGATATAAATAATAGATATCCCTATTACCAGGGATAATCCTATTCGGGGCTTAATCACAGTTAAGGCTCTTCACCCCTCCCGAAGAATGTGTTTAGTGGAGATCGAACCCGAGAGAATATATTAATCATAAAATTCAACTCTTTAATTTAATTTAAAATCCATTACTAAAATTTAAATATAACCATTTAATAAATTATGTATATATCTGTAAAGAGAATAATTTAGGCGAAGAATGTTAAGTTTAACTTTAATTGTTAAGAAACTTAATAATGAGGAATTTCTAATACATCATTATATATATTGTCACAGTATTATTCTGGACAGGTTTGTATCGATCGATTTATATATTTTATTTTTATTTTTATTTAATACAATGGCTTGTATGATTGTTGTGTACAGGTGTCACATTTTAAAGTAGTATGATGCTCATAGGATATAAGAACTTTTCCTAATAATACATCAGAGAGATGTACGTACAGAATTTATTCACATTAATTTATGTAAACTAATCAATCAATTAATAACTAATGCGTCACCATTAATATTAAAATAACTTGTGTCATTATTCAATATAAAATAATAATGTCAATTGTTAATTTATTTACACACATCTTGTGTAAAATAAAATTCCTTCAAAATTTTGAAGTTCAAATACACACGAAAACACACTTCTGAAGAGAAATAATATAAACAATTAAATATTATTTTACATACAATAGGAGTGGGGAAACCTTTTAAAAAATATATTTTATAATTTTGTTAATTAATAGAACCTAGAGAAATAGTGTTACTGTATTAGTATTTGGCTTACATTTATGGCTGGGAAATTTTTTGACTAGGACAAGGTAGGTTAAGTTTGGCAATGATGTCTGTTTTCGCAATTGACACTTATGAGAATATTGAATTGCGACAATGTGTAGAGGTTTGATGAGTCATCTATTTAAAGGAATATATCGGAAAAAAAATAGCTAGGGAGAGCCATGTGTTAGATAGATACTTGTTGTATAGGTTTGATTGTTAGAACTTGGAAGTAACATATGCTCTTTTATATGAGAGAAGTTACTGAAAAAAATTACAGAGACTTTTCAGTCAATACTAAATTTAGCGCATTATTTCACTTTAATTGAGGGGGGGAAAGGCAGTAAAAAGAAAAAAGAAATGACATACAATCAAGGTGTGATGAATTTATGAATGTTTGGTAAATGTCAATAACACAATCGATTTCAAATTTTGAGTAATGAATTAATGATATTTTTCAATTCACCCCTCAAACAATATCTGTCATTATCTCTTTTTATTATCACAACATATCCGGGGCCGGCCCAACCCACAGGCTGCTAAAGCACTCGTTTTAGACTCCTCAAAAAAATCACTTATAGGCCCAAAAACATATTATTATTATATTTACAAAAAATAATATTACATTATTAACGGTAACTAAATAATTTTTCTGAAAAAAAAACTCATTTTATCATGATTTTCTTCTCTTCTTAAATATATTTAAATAAATTATAATTATGATAACTGATTCTTTCTCCAATTAATAGTAATCTGTTCCATCAATCAGTTATTATTTCTCTCTGTGTGACTTTTCTCCTACTATTATAGTTATTTCATAATCTATTCTCTCTGACTCTCTGTGTCTCACTCTATAACTTCTATTGTACCAATTGAACAAGACTCATTTTTTATTTGGCGGTCACTCTTTTCTCCCACTGTGATTCATATCACTCATCTCATTTATCACTTTTCTCTTCTCCTTTATTTATGCTCTGGTGTAATACATCCTAAGATGTGAATCGGTCATTTTTCTTCAAATTTAGTGATAGTGGAAAGTTTATAGTACATGAAATCACATTATAACTTACACTCGTGTAGATTACACCAACTCTTACCAAATCAAATTATGTTTTAGCTTTGATTGGGGGTTAAAAAAAACTTAGTAAGAGGAACAATAATAGTTGGGTGTGGATAAGGGTTGAGGGATTCGAGGGGTTTGTCCTTTTTTTGTTCCTTCTGAAAAATACTTTTTTTTTTATGTTTTTCATCATTTGGTTAACTTGCATTGTTGCTGGTTGGGAGTTTATTGTTTGTGTATTTTTTCTTCCTGCTACTACATGTTTGAAGGCTATATCCTTGTTGTTTTCACGTTGTATGTTGGTTTAGGCGTTTCTCATGGGTGCTAACAGTGTGTACATAGGATTGTGGTTATCTCATACTCGTTTCTCATGTTTTGTACAAATTTGATGTTCAGTATTTGATGCAGTAGTTTTTTAAAATAATTTTTTTAGTTTTTAAAAATCTATTTTCTAATTATGTTTTTAGTTTAAAAATATTGTGTATTTCCTACTCCCCACCACCATCATAACTGCTACTTGACACTATACCAATGTCGCCATCGCTACTCACTCTTTATCATTGTTGTGCCACTTAATACTCTTCACCACTGCTGCTTGACACTATCCACCGTTACCACCATTTCCCACACCTTCCACCACCCCCACTGCCAACAACCTCTACTACCACCACCTTGTTGATACATAAGGAAACACAAGAAAATGGTTGATTTATATTCTTAAACATTTTTGCAAAAAAAGATTCTATTAAAAAAGTGTTATTTAAAGATTTTAAGAGAAAACTAAGACAAATTAATGAACCATCTGAACTTTTGAAGTTATCATTTAAAGCTTTAAACAATAATTGAATATATTTTTCTATTGAGAATGAGTTCTAAACTATTAATATTTTAGGATACATAAATTGTTCAGGCAAAACCCTCTGAAATGTGGTTTTAGTGTTGACAAACTCTCTAACCAAACTACAGTTCTCTGGACTAGTGTTTGTGTGTGAGAAAGTTTCAAAACAAGTCAGGTCTCAAGAAATCATTATATTCCTACCTAAGTTCAAAAAAGAATCAAGACTTGTTAACATCTGAAAGGTTCTCATAAGAAAGACCCAATATTCAAAAGGATTTTCACTCTGAAAGATATAATCCCAAAAAATTAGTAGAAGGACATGAAATACTTATAAAACCGATATCTTAAAAGAGCTCAAAGTGATGTTCACTATCAAAGTGATAGATTCTAGAATGCTACAGTGCTAAATGATAAGTTAATACTGTTGCATCAGAAATATTGCAAGAAGATTGTTGAACTAGTCAAGTTGGATGGAATGAAGAAATCATATGAGACTTCGTTGATTTTCAATTGTAATGTTGTGTAAAAGTTTATTGCACTTCGGAAAGGAAATGTCATCAAATTAGATGCATTAATAAAGTTCAGAAAGGATACATAAAAATGCTTTTTCATGATAGTGTCTTCTAAGGAAATTTATAAAATGTAAAGAAAGAAAACATGATGAGCTAGAGGAGATTCTAAGGAATCATAGTTGTTCGTGTGTGAATGTCAAACCCAGATTCGAAATGGTATCTCTAATGTGGATCAGGGGGTGTATGTCGAACAGGGTCTGGTTACGGGGATGAATTTTGAACCTCGGGTCACGCCGACGGTGGGGGGATACCTGCAAAGGCACTCTGACGCTCAAGTTAGTGGGGTCTGAGATGGGGGTAGTAAATGCATAATTAATGTGTACCTGACATCAGACGTCTACAGTATTATAAGAGAAATCTTGGGATTTGGGTTGTGGGCCATGATCCACAGGATTATACTCCGTGAGGTGAGGTGCATGGGGTGTTCCGGTGCTCCTTTTTGGGCAACCGTATGATGAGGACCGGTATGTTGGAACACAACTGACATGCTTGTCGGTCCGGGTCAACATGCTCCAAATGGATTGGACCTTAGAGGTAATGGGCCTTTAGGCCCAATACGTAACAATAACATTCATGACTTAATATTTCTATGCATCTTAAACTTATTAGAAAGACAACTTCAATTGAAAAGAATATATATGAATTGATAGAATCTCCCAGGAAGTACTCTCAATCTCTCAATTATTTAAAAGGTATGTGTTTCTCTCAAAATCGACCCATGAAAATTGCATTATCATAAGTTTGCTTTGTGAAGTCTATAAATCAGTTTGAGCATTCAAACTTGACTTAAGACTTAGCATCCTTAGGTTTTAATGATTAACAAATAAGATCATATAAGCAAGTTCTACTGAGAAAGGTATTGTTTTGTTGATTGTGTTTCAGGTTGGAGTATTCATCTGAAATCAAAAGAAGAACAGAATTAGAAGAAGAAGATCAGAAGAAGAACAGAATCAGAAGAAGAAGAAAAAGATCAGAATAGATCAGAAGAAGATCAGAAGAAGAAGAAGAAGAAGAATTAGAAGAAGAAGATCAGAACAGATCAGAAGAAGATCAGAACAAATTAAAAGAACAAGATCAGAAGAAAGAAAACAATGTAAGAATCAGAAGATGAAGCAACACAGAATCTGAAGACTTGAAGTCAAAAGAACCTAGTCTGAAGAACATCTATCATCTGAAGAATTGAAGCTGAACAAAAGTAATCTGAAAGCTGAAGATGACAGAATCAAGAAATAATCTCGCGAAGACTTGTCAAGTATGAAGAACACTCTATCCAATGGTTTATACCATTTCAGCACAATAGCTAGGCATATTTTTCTGCCTCGATCAAAAGACTTGCACAAATAAGGAAATCCTACAAAAGTTGTTGCACCTGCAACAAAGGAGATACTGTGCACACAGACACACTGCACCTGCTGCTGCCTAAAAGCAAATCAGAAGTCTGAACCAGAAAATGACGAAAAAGGTGTTTGAGCTAAAGATAATTAATTCAACATCTCTATTCATCTATAAATCAGAAGAATCAGAAGAGACAAAGAAGAACAAAGCCTGAATCGTCTGAAGAAGAGAAGAAGCAACTCCTAACAAAAGAAAGAATCTTGCTGAATGAATTCTAAGGATGAAGAAGCAAGAAATGGATATGGAAGCAAATGAAATCTAATGAGATAATGCCTGAAAATGAAAGCTTACAAATCATCTGAAAATATGAAGAGCTTATATCATCTGAACATATTCTTGATTTTGAAGACTCTCAATACTTATTAATTAAACAAAGTCCAATATGAGAAGTCTCAATTAAAGTGAATATAAGTGGTTCAAATGGCTAAGATATTATTCAAACATTAGTAATGAACTCTGATCAAGAAAGAAAGGAGAAAGGAACAGATTGTTAGAAGCTGAGCAAAAAGGAAGCTTGCACATTTCGGGCTAAAGGACAAACTCAACGGATACATCCTCACATTCACAGAAAGTTCAGAGGATCAGAAAAGCAGAAGAAGAGAGATAAAAGAAAAGAAGACATCCATCTGATTAAGGAAATTCTCTCAAGGATAAAAAGCTCATCAGTAGTGTGTCAGATCAAAAGCTTTCTGCACACCTATTTTGCTTAAGAAGAAGCAACCGTTTAGAGAAGCTATTTCACAACGGCTACTTGAGCCAGAATCACTTCCTTTCTAACGGTAACCAACAAACCTTCAACGGCGAAGCAATGTTTTTATGTTGTCTGGTTTCTTTTATTGATTCTTATAGACATAGAGTGGATTTCATGAAAATGCCTGGCATAGAAGATATTAAGTAATTGCAATAGGAGTAGAATTTAAAAATCCACATTTTGTTACATACATTCTTGTGATATATCAATGATTTATTTTCTTATCAATGATTGAGATTTCTTACTTTTCCTTCTAATATGAAGCTAAATTTGCAATGGTTATACGTGGATTTGTTATAGTAAATTCTCCACACAGTGTACACAAGATGGATATTGCATATGCTAACTGAGATGCATATTTTCATATCTGTGTTAGGAATCTTGAGTTGAGTATCAAGTAGCAAGGGTCATTTTTTAGTACTTTACTAGGACAAGTACTTTTTGGGTAGTGTGTGTTTGGATAGGAAAGTCATAAGTGAAAGTGTCAGAGTTATTAAACCAGTTCCAGTTGGATCTGCTTTGGATCTATGTGTAACAAGCAAAAATTAGAGAGAGGAAATTAAAGTGAAAAAGAGAGAAATGGTGAGTGAAGGAGTAAGTGTAACAGCAGCAATGGTTGCAGCTCAGTTGTTGGAAGTTCTGTATTTTTTTTTATATATTATAAATAAATTTATGCTTCCACATTTATCATCTTAATTGATTTTCTGAGCAGAGGACACCACTTGTTTGGACTATATTTTCCGTTACCTACTCCCACAAAAACCAAGCCAGAGAAGCTCTTATGTGAGTAAAACAAAGCATGGCATAAGGTAAAAAAAAGTAGTACAAACAAAGCATGACAAAAACTATTCATGTGTAGTTATGTTTTCACTGCGTTTGAATGTTTTAATTTCATTTGTAATATCGTTTATTTGTTGCCTTGTGTTTTTTGTTTACTAGTATTAAAGTTTGTTTGTCCTTTAAGTCATTCTCTTTTACTTCTACTTGTTCTTTTATTTTGACTTAATTTGACATTATGATTAAAAGAGTCATCCTGGACTCCATTTTAATATTTCACGGCACCTTATATTTAAATAATCAAAAAATTTGATATAACTAAAATGATATATATGTATATATGTATCAAAAGTTAATTAAATGAAATATATTGATATATAGTTATTTGAAATAAAAATATCAAAGAAATTATTAAGTAATGACTCTTATAAGTAACTTTGATTTTTCATATGTTGGTGCTAATATGTTTTAGCAATCTAGAAACTTGGATATTTTGTTTCTAGACATTAAGAAGTAGGGTAAGTACTCTATTGTTCTTCTACTTCCTAGTGATGCGCGTTTAAGAATCTTATATGTTATTTATGATTTCAAAATTCTTAACTAGAAAGGCCTTTTATTTTGTTTTTAGTGCTTGTTTCTAAATGATCCTGGTTGTGAAATAGCAAGGAAGGTTCAAGACAACTATTATTAACTGCAAAAATTTTCTTAGCTACAAAACCTACTTGGCTAGGGATTCGCTACAGAACCTGCTGTAGCTAATCTACAAATTTCATATGATGAATATATCAATTTCTGTGGCAATATAAATTGCTAGTAATAATTGCCACCATAAGTCATGACTTTTCCCGGCAATTATTTGGGCCTTTACCAACATTCTTCATACTTTCCAGGAATACTTTTAGCGACACTGGATACACCGGTTAATAATCAATTGTCGGTAAAGAATTTTCTAGCCATACAAATGGCCAGTAAAAGCTATAATTATTGCCGCTAAAAGTATTTTTTATTGTTGTGACTCAGTAATCACTTTGTACAAGAAGAATCTGAGTTTACGTTTCTAACGAACTTAAACTTAGATTGAGTTGTAAACACTTTATGTGTCTGAGAGCCTGGAGAGGTTTGGAGGAATAAAGAATACTCGTGTGAGAGCCTAAAGAGGCTTGGTGTAAGAAAGAATACTCTGTGTTGAGCCCGGAGAGGCTCTGTAAGAAAGAATACTTGGTAAGAGCCTGGAGAGGCTTGGTGTAAGAAAGAATACTCTGTGTTGAGCCTGGAGAGGCTCTGTAAGAAAGAATACTTGGTGTTGAGCCTGAAGAGGCTCTGTAAGAAAGAATACTTGTTAAGCCTGGAGAGGCTTGTGTGTGAAAGAATACTGCATGAGTTGCCTAGAGAGGCAGTTGAAAATGAAAGAATACTTGTGTTCAGCCTGAAGAGGCTGTAGAAAGAATACTTGTATTTGTGATTCAGATAGTGAAATGCCAGTGGTGATTTGCCCGGGGACTGGATGTAGCTCACTAGGTTGGTGGGTGAACCAGGATAAATTCTTGGCTAAGTCTTCTTTCCCTTAAACTCTTATTTACAACTTTATATTTCTGAAGGGAATTGAACAGTATTTTTCATAATAAACTTAACTCAACAATTTCAATAAAACAAGTTTCCAAAGATAATAAACCTTTAAGTTGATCTCATATCATTTGAAGAAGTACAGAAAATGCGCTTTGAAGAACTTCTGAAATAACTCTCTGAAGTGGATTTGAAAAGATCTCAGTTCAGAAGTTAGAAGTATACTTCAGACGATTACCAATCATCTGATGAAGTTCAGAAACAATTCTGAAAAGATTTTCTGTAGTATCTTTCAGAGGGTATCTTGAGATGCATCTGAATGGCTAAGATTAATTAATTAAGAGTCCAAGCAAGTCAATGTTACTGTTCAACTTTTCATAGTCTCTAAGTTTATCAAAATAAGTCCTTCTTATCTTCCGCAATTTACGTATTAACTCTGGTTATAAGCTTTTCACTTTATTATGTCTTAATGGCTTCGTAATTTATTTTCAAGATTTCCAAAATGGTCAAAATATTCAAAACACTATTCAACCCCCCTTCTAGTGTTGCCTGTGGAACTAACATTTGGTATCAGAGCTCACCTTCGGGTTGAGCATCTAACAAATGCAGAAGGAGTAGATTCTCAGAAGATGGAAATCTCACCAAGCTGAAGCAACTCTGAAGAATGATAATGAGAAAAGGAAAATCATTCTCTTAAAACTCATTATTCATGCATTAAGACATCATTCAGAAGGACGTGATGAAAAAGGAAAGTACATCTATCTCAAGATCACATACGGGTAACATCTTTCCTATCCTTGTTTAGCTTTAAATACAGTTATTTAACTGTTGTGTGATTTATATTATGTTATTGAAATTGTTGATGCATGCGTGTTTACATTTGTGTGAAAATAAATTGCTACATGATTATTTGTGTCATATACTTTTTTGAAGAGTCGTGTATGTTAATCATTTTGTCAATAAATACGATACGGCCCTACGAGAATCAATGAATCATTAACTAGTGTTTCATAATGGGCACGATGCATAATTCTCCATGGCTATGCAGTGCATGTAAATGTCACTCATCAATGCATGAAGCACGTTGGTTGCCTATTTATAATGATTAGAAGATCAAGATGGAAACTACACTTCAATCAATTTCTCGTCAAGAGGCAAAGATCTTCAACTATCTTAATCCTCAATTCATCAGTACTCATTCGTCAAAATGTCTTCATCCAGTGAATCAAGCTCTTCAATGTTTGATGAGAGAATTATTCTTTCTAAAATGGTTAATCTTTCAGAGTTTGATGAAGCTGGAATTAAAATCTCTGAGTATTTTGATGCGGTAGGATGGACTCCCTTCTTTAATAACATTTCCTCTCCATGGCACGAGGAAAGTGTTCTTGAGTTTTGGGAGAATTCCAAAATCACTTATGGAACTACCCGGACTGGCATAAGGACTGTGGTGCAAGGAAGAACGCTCTTTATTGATAACAAATTAATAGCAGATGTGATTGGAGTTTCTGCAAGTGGTGATAATTTCTTTGAAGGATGGGAATCGCTGAATGGTGGAACAAGAGTCTATGACAAACTACTGTTTGGAAGAAGATTACTCGCTCCTTACAAACAATCTCAACTGCTGAAAACTCCCAGAGCTCTACTTGCTGTGTTGAACTGTTGCATTCTTCCAAAAGAAAGCAATAACTTCTTTATCAGCAAGCTAGAAAGATTTGTGCTGGGGCATCTTATGTAGAAGCAGAAAATCAGTCTCCCTTTTGTGCTGATGTATCAGTTGTCATTCAGGCATGAATTGGGCAATGAGAACTTCTTTCCACACACTCTGATCATGAAAATCCTTATGCACAAGGGCCTTCAAATGAACAACTTATTTGATCAACCACCTCCTTAATTTTTCACTCCGGAAATGTATGTTGAATTAGACCGGACATTATCTGCACGAGAAAAGCTTCTGAGCATCAAGCAATCATGCCTTCTCTCTATGCATCCTATAACAAAGAGAAAAGACCAGCTACGCATCTGAGCGCTCATGGAAGGAAAAGGTTGGTGATGGCAGAATATAATCTGAAGAAGGTTAATGACAAGGTGAATCAGCTTGCAAAAAGATTAAGAATGACTGAAAATAAGCTACAAGTGCTCAAGGTTGAGAAAGAATTTGTTAATGCTGTTGAGGACACTTCTGATGATCATTGATTCTGCTCAAAGCGTCTTTTGTTGGTCTTGACAAAAATTGTGTTTTCTTTTTAATATTAATAATATTTAATTTCTTTTATTTTTCTCTCTTTTTAATATTAATAATATTTTTAAGATTCTCGTAAAAATTGAACTTTTTAAGAAAACATCATCTAATAGGGTAGTTGATATAACATCATCTTCACTTTCTGAACCTGTTCAGAAGGTTCTCAATGAACTTACTGAAATTGTAGGTCAGAAATACTAAGGTGGTTAATATCCAACAGTCTTAAACTACCTCAAATCCTGAGAGACAAATATGACAAGATATCATCCTCATTTGCTGAACCTGTTCAGAAAGTTCCAAGTGAACTTAATGAAATTGTGGGTCAGGAATGTTAAGATGGCTGATACTCGAATCATAAAAGTTTATCTTAATTCCTGAGGAATAAGTCAAGATGATTGTTCAAGGAATCTCTTGGAGCACAAAAGACAAAAAGCACACTGTAAACATGCTGGCAACAAGCAACTTCAAAAGGAGAAAAAGTCTTTGAAGAAAAGTAAAGTGTCAGAAAAGCATCCTTCCAACCAAAGAACAATAAGTGAATCTAATGGTAACATCACTTCACCCTATAACTTTGATATCTGTGAAAATTGAACTCTAGTAATACTTGAACCCTTTAATAAGCAAAACTTAAAAGACTTAAAACTTCTCAGATAATAATCATAAAAACTTTGTTATGTGTTATCTTTTATGTCGTGTCTGAAAAGTTTGTTTTAAAGTTTTCTTTTTAAAATGGTTTCCCCTATTTATTTATTTTCTTATTTATTTCTCTCTTTCTCTTTTCTTTTCTTTTTCTCAAAAAGTGTTTCAAAAGTTTTTTTTAAAACATGTTTTTATCTTTTCTTTGTTTTCTTTCAAGAACCGTTTTCCAAAACTTTCTTTATCAACGCTATTAACTCAGCTTCCTATGACTATAGTGCTTCATCTATGACCAATCAATGGTGTACGTTTCGATACTCCCAAGGTCTGAAACTGTCATCATTAAAGCTACCCGAGCCCATATGTATCCCGTGAACAAAAATCCAAAGGATTCAATCTCCTTACTTCTCTCTTTTACCCCTGCTTCAAAATCCTATAAATTCACAAGAGCTCTTTACACAAACTCATATCTTCAAAGCTCTTCTATAGCTTTGTCCAAGATTCTGAGTGTGTTGCTCTCAGAAGGATGATGAAGAAGCAAAGGAAAACCAGAGAAGGAAGTCTGGAACACGTTTAGGCAAAGATCAAATCATCTTGGATGATGGATGGAATGATGATGAGTAAGGGAAAGGGTTCATCTGAAAACCCGTTTCTCTACACTTGGACCATGGTGATCTTATTGCATCACAAGTGGACTGGAAGACCAATGGGAGATCCCAAAATAGCCAATCTTATGATGAGAACCACTTCAAATGTGGTCCTTAGGATTAAGATTGTGGCTGGTGATCGAAATACATTCTTAAATGATGCACCTCCACTGATTCAGTTGTCACAAGGAGACTGCATGCAAATCGCACGGTTGGGAGGAGAACACAGGCTCAAGAGGCATTTCTGAGGCTTTTCAGCCAAGGAAGCAAGGGTAGCTTTGAAAGAGATGAAGCTGCTAAGGCTATGCCTCAGGCCTTCATAGGAATCGAGAGATGTAGCGATGATAAATGTATTTGGTGGTTTTTCAAAATTTTTCTTTGTAAATAAAAGTCTTGTTTTTCTCAGTGTATCTTTGTTTGATTTGAGTGTAATTTCCTTTTATTTCAGAATGAGTTCTGTACATATTTGTATGTCTCTATTTCTATTTCAGAATCTATTGTTTAAGAAGATATAAAACTTAAGTTTAATAACTTCTATCAACTGGTTAACATTTGACATTTCTTTTAATCAATTAACATTTGACATCAAAAATCTTAATTCACCAAGTATAAATCTTAAGTCCAACAATTAATAACAATCTGTATCTTAAAGATTTTTTCTCTCTTTAACAATTGGTATTAACATTCAAAATAACAAAATCTCATAACATCTGATAACTCATAACAAATTGGTATATAACAGTTGATTTGTCTTTAACAATTTGGTATCCAAAAATCAGAAAGATAATAAAGGAGCAGAAAGATAATAACAAAACCTTTTTAATCTATGACAAAAGGGGGGGAAATATATATAACTGTTCAGAATGTGTAATAAGTTCAGAAATTCAGAAGATAAGATTTCAGAAGTAACAATTGGTAAGAAACTCAGAAGATAACAAGAACTCAAAAGTTCTTAAGAAAACATAACAGTTAAATTCTAACAAAGTGGTATCTGTGAACCATTAAAATTTGTCTAAAAATTGGTATCTGTGAAGCATCAAAATTCTTGAACCCTAATATAGTTAACAAGTAACAATTGGTGAAACTAAAATAGTTATCAAGTGATATCTAAGAAGCATTAAACACCTGGTGTAATTTAATAACATTTGGTATCTGTGTTAAGTAAAATAACAAGTAGTATCTAACAATTTTGGTATCTAAAAGACTAATAACTGATTTCTAAGAAGTTAACAATTAGCTTTAAAAACTTTAATGTTCTTCTCAGGGGGAGTATATAGATAGGGGGCCTTCTATTTACTTAACCTTCTTCCTTAAAACATTTTGTAAGTTATACATATCTTATTTGTCATCATTAAAAAGGGGGAGATTGTGAAGTCTATAAATCAGTTTGAGCATTCAAACTTGACTTAAGACTTAGCATCCTTAGGTTTTAATGATTAACAAATAAGATCATATAAACAAGTTCTACTGAGAAAGGTATTGTTTTGTTGATTGTGTTTCAGGTTGGAGTATTCATCTGAAATCAGAAGAAGAACATCAGAAGAAGAACAGAATCAGAAGAAGAATTAGAAGAAGAAGAAGAAGATCAGAACAGATCAGAAGAAGATCAGAAGAAGAATTAGAAGAAGAAGAATATCAGAACAGATCAGAAGAAGATCAAAAGATCAGAAGAAGAATTAGAAGAGGAAGATCGGAACAGATCAGAACAAATTAAAAGAAGAAGATCAGAAGAAAGAAAATGATGTAAGAATCAGAAGATGAAGCAACACAGAATCTGAAGACTTGAAGTCAAAAGAACCTAGTCTGAAGAACATCTATCATCTGAAGAATTGAAGCTGAACAAAAGTAATCTGAAAGCTGAAGACGACAGAATCAAGAAATAATCTCGCGAAGACTTGTCAAGTATGAAGAACACTCTATCCAATGGTTTATATCATTTCAGCACAAGAGCTAGGCATACTTTTCTGCCTCGATCAAAAGACTTGCACAAATAAGGAAATCCTGCAAAAGCTGTTGCACATGCAACAAAGGAGATACTGTGCACGCAAACACACTGCACCTATTGCTGGCTAAAAGCAAATCAGAAGTCTGAACCAGAAAATGACGAAAAAGGTGTTTGAGCTAAAGATAATTAATTCAACATCTCTATTCATCTATGAATCAGAAGAATCAGAAGAGACAAAGAAGAACAAAGCCTGAATCATCTGAAGAAGAGAAGAAGCAACTTCAAACAGAAGAAAGAATCTTGCTGAATGAATTCTAAGGATGAAGAAGCAAGAAATGGATATGATGAAGCAAATGAAATCTAATGAGATAATGCCTGAAGATGAAAGCTTACAGATCATCTGAAAATATGAAGAGCTTATATCATCTGAACATATTCTGGATTTTGAAGACTCTCAATACTTATTAATTAAACAAAGTCCAATATGAGAAGTCTCAATTAAAGTGAATATAAGTGGTTCAAATGGCTAAGATATTATTCAAACATTAGTAATGAACTCTGATCAAGAAAGAAAGGAGAAAGGAACAGATTGTTAGAAGCTGAGCAAAAAGGAAGCTTGCACATTTCGGGCTAAAGGACAAACTCAACGGATACATCCTCACATTCATAGAAAGTTCAGAGGATCAGAAAAGCAGAAGAAGAGATAAAAGAAAAGAAGACATCCATCTGATTAAGGAAATTCTCTCAAGGATAAAAAGCTCATCAGTAGTGTGTCATAGCAAAAGCTTTCTGCACACCTATTTTGCTTAAGAAGAAGCAACCGTTTAGAGAAGCTATTTCACAACGGCTACTTGAGCTAGAATCACTTCCTCTCTAACGGTAACCAACAAACCTTCAACGACTATATTTTATCAGAACATATAAATAGCCCCAAGAAAGAACTTGAAGATGTTGGTTGGTTGGTTGGTTGGTCGGGTTGGCAGAAGTTTGTAAAAATGGATTAATGTTGATTGGCATTGACAATCATGTAGACCAACCAAGTCAACCAAACTGGGGACTTTGAAGTTCACCAGAGAAAGGTTGAAGCATAATTTCATAACCCACTTAGCCAATTAGTTGAGGGAGATGTACCTCACTTAGAAGACGAGATTGTACTTAATTCATACACTTGTATCTCTGTCTTATCCTTGTACTTAGATTGTAAATCATGTATCCTGAGTTAGACTCAGTAATCACTTTATACAAGAAGAATCTGAGTTTATGTTTCTAACGAACTTAAACTTAGATTGAGTTGTAAACACTTTATGTGTCTGAGAGCCTGGAGAGGCTTGAAGGAATAAAGAATACTCGTGTGAGAGCCTGGAGAGGCTTGGTGTAAGAAAGAATACTCTGTGTTGAGCTTGAGAGGCTCTGTCAGAAAGAATACTTGGTGAGAGCCTGAAGAGGCTTGGTGTAAGAAAGAATACTCTATGTTGAGCCTGGAGAGGCTCTGTAAGAAAGAATACTTGGTGTTGAGCCTGAAGAGGCTCTGTAAGAAAGAATACTTGTTAAGCCTGGAGAGGCTTATGTGTGAAAGAATACTACATGAGTTTCCTGGAGAGACAGTTGAAAATGAAAGAATACTTGTGTTGAGCCTGAAGAGGATGTAGAAAGAATACTTGTATCTGTGATTCAGATAGTGAAAAGCCGGTGGTGGTTTGCCCTGGGACTGGATGTAGCTCGTTAGGTTGGTGGGTGAACCAGGATAAATTCTTGGCTAAGTCTTCTTTCCCTTAAACTCTTTTATTTACAGCTTTATATTTCTGAAGGGGATTGAACATATTTTTTATAATAAACTTAACTTAACAATTTCAATAAAACAAGTTTCCAAAGATAATAAACCTTTCAGTTGATCTCATATCATTTGAAAAAGTACAGAAAATGCGTTTTGAAGAACTTCTGAAATAACTCTATGAAGTGGATTTGAAAAGGTCTCAGTTCAGAAGTTAGAAGTATACTTCAGACAATTACCAATCATCTGATGAAGTTCAGAAATAGTTCTGAAAAGATTTTCTGTAGTATCTTTCAGAGGGTATCTTGAGATGCATCTGAATGGCTAAGATTAATTAATTAAGAGTCCAAGCAAGTCAATGTTCTGTTCAACTTTTCATAATCTCTAAGTTTATCAAAATAAGTCCTTCTTATCTTCCACAATTTACGTATTAACTCTGGTTATAAGCTTTTCACTTTATTATGTCTTAATGGCTTCGTAATTTATTTTCAAGATTTCCAAAATGGTCAAAATATTCAAAACACTATTCAACCCCCCCTTCTAGTGTTGTCTGTGGAACTAACATGCTTATCTTCTACTTCTCCACAGCTAATTATACATTTAAACCATAAATCAAGAGGTCTTTATTATGATACTGATGAGATTAAGGTCATGGAGAGATATAAACATGTGCAATAAGTTAAACCGAAAGAAATAAGAATGGTTTGGAGAACGAATCCAAGTAACAAGTATGATAGATACAAATGAAACAAAAGCTTAAAATTTAGTTACAACACTTTAGTCATTTGGATTCACATTCTTTTTCACATCCTAGTCTTAAGCACTTAGTATTCAACAACCCACATGATTAGCATTCCCTCAAATTTGTTCATGAGTTCATTATGAAAAATCTAAAACTCTTCTATTTCCTAAGGTTAAGTAAAAGTATGGTTCTAAACTTAAATGTGGAACAAGGAATGACACATAAGGTTCAATAAGGGTGATTCAAAGGAAAATCATTTAAGGTTAACTATTTGGTTTATTAGTTTTATTTAAGAGAAAAATATTGCATCAATCATTTTTGTTCATGCATATGCAAGAAAAGCTTCTAAAAGAATCAAAGCAAGTTTTGAAGTAACAAATTTCATGGGTGAAAATCATACAAGAAAGAAAATTTGATTTGTCAAGAAAGCCCAAATCATCACGGCTAATGACTATAAAAATCAATTCATTCAATTTAAATCTATTTTTCCAAACAAAGTGATCTCAAGATGTTAATTAGGTAATTAGTTCAATCATGATATGAAATCTTAAAATCACCCTTTTCTCATTTTTTTTAACACTTCTTAGCTTCATTGGAAAGCTTAAAACCAAACACACAACTTTTTTTTCAAAATACACAGGAAAATGATCTCTATTACTAATGAGATGCGTATCAAGAGTTAGGAATAACTTTTTAATTAGCCATCACATTAATCTTTGGTTTTACTAATATTAAAAAAAAACAGATTATCCTCATACCTCCCTCCCAACCTAATCGAGACCTAATGTATTTTATAGATTGGTAAGAGATTCTTTTTTAGAAAATGGCATGTAATTAAAAGTTATGTGAGTAAAAGTATGGTTACAACTGGAGAGTGGTATCAAAATCTCCCTATTTGTTGTCATCCTTGTTATGCTTGTCCACATGCTTCCTTAATGCATAAGGTTTAGATGAAAGGCTATGCATCTATTTAAGAAGTTGGTTAGCATTTGAAGAGGATATTATGATACGACGCATTGCTTGGGGTATGAATTCCTATTCCATAGTATGTTCTAAAAATCACAAAAAACCATTATAAAAACAATTAACATTTAAAAATCCTAATGGCTTTTGATGGAAGTTCAATTTAGCTCAAAACATAATGGTGAGGATTTCTCCCAATGTTCCAAGACCACTAGGTAATGCAATAAATGCATCATTATTGTATATAGCATGTATATCATACGTTCTTACATGGTTGAAACCTTCGGCCTAGTGCCTAGGGAAAAGCTTATGGTGTTTTGATCATTCCCATCCTTTCAAACAACACCAGATAATTTGCTTCCTCTTATTATTGTAGATCCTATTGTATATCCCCTTAAAACTTGAATTCATCCCCCATACACAAGGTTGATCTTTAGGGTACCTGATGCTTTACCAAGATCATAAGCTTCATACTGAAACTCTTCAACCCAACAATGCGGCCAAAATATTGACATTTGTCAAACATGTACAAAAAATGATTATTCGGAACCCCTGCAATGATACGTGGGGTTCTCTACAGAGAGAGCTCTCAAAATTTAGTTGATTAAGATTAATAGAATTAAGTAATCACTTAACACTTTGTTATATCTAAGTCAATCTCATCACCAAAAACCCAATATGAATTTAAACTGACAAAATATGCTTATGAATATTCAATTAAGAATATAAGAATCATTAAAAGATTATATGAGGAATGATTAATTATGTATGGAAATTGTATTTATTAATAAGAAAGATCATAGCAGATTCTTTATAAAGGCATAAAAATGACGGAAGAAGCTTATTTAAGTGCTTCTGAACCTTAAAGTGAGGAAAGGAAAAAAATTAAGATATTCTAATCTACTTCAAAGTTCATAAAGAGCATAATAGAAGCTTTGTGAACATCAGAATGGATATGATATGAAGACCTACACACCATAACAGTTGAGTATTCCTCCACATAGCACAAAAATACATTCTTGAGAAAATTCAAGTAATTAAGGATTCAATTAAGTTAAGAAATATTGATTCAAGAAGCTACATCCAAAATGTTAAGCTTAGAAAAGCAAACCATTCAAAAAAAAATTCTCACAACAGTTCAAAATGACTAATTTTGACTAGGAACATGTTCATTCATTGCCACTGGCTCTATAAAAGCTAGTGAGTTGCTAGACTCTATATAAGGCAATGTCAAACCTAAAAACATGAAAAAGAACAAGAGAGAGACCATAATTCAAAGATTTAATCAAGCTCTAGTATTTTCCAGCTTGTCACCTTTTCTAAGTCTCTTCACTACTCATTTTCTTATTGTTCTTCATTGTGAAAATTATCTTGGGATAGTTTTAGCCATGTTACTCATTGGCTCTACTCTTAGAGATTAATGAGTGGTTTTCTCCCAGCTAGTTAGGTGAACTAGTATTGGTTGAGATGTGAAGGAGTTAGGAGAGGTTGTGTCTCAAAGAATACTTAATGGTTAGTCTGATAGGTCATGTGGTGTTATAAAGAAAACTCAGGGTAAGTCTAGAAGAGACTCGTACAAAACAATACTTAGTTGTCAGGCTTGGAGGGATGTGGTAAAACAAATACTTGTATGAACTTGGTGATAGTGAAATATCATAAGTGAATGAGGTACCTCAAAAAACAAAACCAAGAGAAAGTTGGATAACGAAAGAGTAGAAGAGATATCTCTTGAACTAAAAAACAAGATTATTTCTCACGTGTGCATTAAACATAACTAAATATGGCAAGGTGGCTTGTTACGAAGCAGTGAAGGAAATTTGAGATACCTTGCAAATTTCCCATGAAAGGATTAGGTTGATCAAGTCAAGGAGTAATAAATAACCATGTTGGTGCATGAATATGAGATGCTCAGAATGTAAGAACATGAACCTATTGATGAAATGTTTTGCAGATTCATAATCCCTAATTCAAAAAAAATTGCCTCTTAATATTTACATAATAAATTTTAATTATATACATAATTTTAATTAATTTTCTATAATATTTACACATTAAATTTAAATTATTTCATTTTTTTGTTAAAGGGAGGCCTAAGGTCAAGCTACACCGAAACTACTCTAAGAAAAACACTACTAGAATTACCATAACTTAGATTGAAAGACACACACACGTGGGGTATTAAAGACTTGCACTTCAGACTGAAATGAATGGCAAAGATTAGCAAGGCGGTCAACGAAACTATTAACCTCCCTCCATATATAGGAAATACACACTCTTTAATCTCTATCCACAAGAGCTCTAACTTTATGGATTGCAAAATGATAAGGATGAACAAAAGAAGTCCCTTCTCAGACGAGTTTGACAACAACATCTGAATCACATTCCACCCAAACCTGTCTAGCCCCCATAATTCCAGGCAACCTCAAAAACAATAATAATTCCTCTGAGCTCAACCATTAGAACTGAAAATGGCCCCAAACTTTGCAAAAAACCAACAAGCCACCTTCCATAATGATCACATAAAACACTCCCATAAGCTTTCCTATCATAACCTTTGACTGAGGCATTTGTGTTAAACTTACACTAACCGTCCGAGGGAGGAGTCCAACCCACATTAACCGATCTATATCGTGACTCCAAGGAGTGCACCCAACCACTAGCACCTTTAATCTCTTGAATGAGATGCTCTACATGGTAAAACCAAATCAATAACTTGAGGCGTGTATTGAAAGCCAACTCATTCCAAGCTTTCCAAAATAATATATATTTTGAATTTAATTTATACTACATTTTAAATATATTTATTATTAAAAATAAAAAATATTAATTATATAAAAGAATATATTTTTTTGTGCATTGCACATAATAAAATATTAATTAATACAAATTATCGGCTTCTTATCTTTTAGATTTTTTATTTAAAATAGTAATAAAAAAACACATTACTAAGTTTTATACAATAGTTTCCTTATATTTAGGATGTCTTTATTTAAATTTTAAAATATATTATTTTTTTATAGTTTTTAAATTACACTATCAACAAAATAAGAATATAATATTGTGTATTGCTCATATGTTCAAAATACTAGTTTATTGGGTTATGATTATTGTACTGCAAACAGTGGTACACTGTTTGCAGAGACCCATAAAATCGCTATTTCTCTTTTCTTCTTCTTCTTTTAGTTGTACTAAACACGAGCAGTGGTACATTCAATGTAACCACTGTTTCTGGTATATAAACAATTTCCCTAGTTTATTTAGAACTGATTTAAGAGATGGCTATGTATATAATCTATTTTAACTAGTTTGTTTCATGCGTGGTGTATATTTTTGAAAAATAGGCCATAATTCATAAGAGTTATATATATATATATATATATTACTGTTGGGAGGGGTCCCCGCTTTGCGCCTGACAGTACCCCGAGAGATTAGTCTCTCACCTACCGGGTGGGAGGATACTTTGGAAAACCAAAAAAATATTATTTATCAAATTTAATAACACATGAGGTGTCACATTCATTAAATGATGTAGCGATATACCATTGGATGTATGTGTAAAACAACTTTTATATACTATCAGTGTATATCAATTAAATTAAATTCTTAAATCCACAATACGATTCTTTAGAAGAAAACATTTTATATAAATCAATAGAATATATTCTAGTATATAAATATATTTGCGTACGATAAAGTTGAGCAAGAAAGAAAGATATAATTGAATTAATAGAAAAAGTTTATAAGAGAGGAAGCTAAATTGGCTAGGAAAGTATATTAGAGGAGAAGCTAAAAATCGCCAGAGGTCAAGACTGAAGTAATAAAGGGAATATATATATTTTTTGACGTCTAAAGGGAATATATTATTGCCTTGTATAAAAAGAGCACCACTATCACTATATATACTATATCTTAAGAAATTTTTCTCATGAAAAGCGGGATGAACGGAGCTACAACCAATTATTGTGATCGATAACAATACATGGTTGGTGAGATAAAAATAACTGTGAGATGCCATGATGCCACGTTGCCTTTGATTTGAGTCTACTTCGTGTAGAAATTTTCATAATGATCAGTATCTCGGGTATAAAAATCTTGGTGTTAGCATAGGATTTACACATCATTAAGATAATATTGAAAATAATATTTATTTAATAAAAATTAAATACAATAAAGTTGTTCAAGTTTCTTGCCAAAGACTAATAATGTGTTTGATTTCTATCAAAATCACGTTATAAACATACATTCAAATCAAAACTATTTAACAATGTTGGATCGGATTAACGATTGTAATGTGATTTCAATTAACACTAATCAAACTTAAAGATGTTTTTCTATTAGTTCCTGAAGCCATGGGGAGGAGTCTAAGCCTACCGTCAAAGAACTTTGAGTCCAAGTAACAGCTTGTCGCGTGATATATCCATTCACATTAAATTAAAACTAGAAGTTATTGAAATGTAATTCGACAAAACATATTTTTTATGTCAAAATAGTTTTACTTTAGGAGTTTTTAAAAATTAAAGACTGCTCCAAAAATTAAGCAAATCCAACAATCAAAACATGCCTCTTTCGGGTTAATCGTTAACATAATCTGGTTCTGATGGTCCAAGTAGAAAGAAGAGTCGTCGCCAACAATTCCACTTTATTATCACACACTGAAATTTTGCCACAGGATATTTTGAAGTAAAGTGTAATAGAAATGCGCTGTGAGCTATATATATCCTAAAATAAATCACTTTAAAAAATACTACTTTGAAACTTGGGATTTGATTTCTCTAAAGTGCAACATAAGAGATTTTAAAAAACTTCATAGCTTGTTATACATGAGTATGTATCTTATCACAATTACAATCTCAATTGTTGATTATTTTTGCACCTTATTCCCTAATGTGTAACCAGCATTTTAGGGGAGAACTCCAAAATAGGGTCAATGAGCAAACCACACAAGTGAGCTAGACAACCACATCCAACCCAAAACTGTATGGGTCTTGCCACTTATATATTACTTTCCTTACTCATTTCTATCCAATGTGGGACTAACACTTGATATCCCAACAATATTTATGGGGGGTTTCACAAAAGATGCAAGCGAGCCAAAGATCAGTGTATCATTGAGTATAGTTGTTATATGGAAGAGAATATACGACAATTACAGTACAGGTATATCAATCAGTTATGATGGTTGAAGAGGTAAGTATCTATTCTACTTGATCTTTGACAATTCCATCAAAGACCAAATATTGAAGAGCTATGGAGTACTTTGCAGCTTTAGTCCTACTACCTGTGTCATCAGTTCGCGAATTGCTCCTATCTTTCAGAATAAATGATCCAGATGCATCCCCTTCTGCAAGACCCAATAAATAAATATATATCACTCATAACATGACATGGCAAAAAAGAGCACATTCTATTCTTTTCAAATCCTGAGTCTGACATGGAATGAATCTACAAGAGGATAAGGGACTAAGGGAACCAACCTTTAATTGTAAAAGTGGTGTGTATCCATTTCTTATAGATGAAATGAAACCTTGGGGAGTCTCCTGGTGAGTATGAGTATCTGACAAGAGAAGCTTGCAAGACCCTTTTTGACTGCCACAAAAGGAAGCTCATAGTCATCACAATACTGTGAGTTGTGAAAGTTTAAACAGCTTAGAGCCCATTTGGTTAGTAGTTAGAAACAGTTAGAATTAATTCTGGAATTGATTTTAAATTACTTCCGTCCAATTACTTACTTTGCATAAGTAATAGCATTGTGGCACAAGGCTAGAGTCTTGACCATGGCCAAGTCTCGTCCGCGGGGGTTAGAATATCGTTGTTGGCAGACCCTTTTCAGATTAGAATTCAGATCAAAAAGATGAAAGAGGAATGAACACTTCAAAATAAAAATAAAGATAAAAAATACTTGTTGTGAAAGAAATCTCCAAAATCATCAATAAGAACTGCTGCAGGCAATGTATCATACAGGTGGAAGGCAGCAAAGTAGTTCCTAATGTCTTCATCATCATTCACATACCTCAAATCAAACAATCAAGTTATTAATTATATAATAAGATCACATAATAATAGTGAATGAAGCAAGGGTTTATGGTGGATACTTCATTTGAATTCGGTGGAAGACATCAGAAGAGGGGGTCAATACCCTGAAATTCAGAAACATTTCAAAAAATGGAATGAATAGGAAATGAGAGAGAGAGAGAGAGAGAGAGAGTACCTGAGAAAGAAAAGGGGGTTTTGAATCCAACTTTTGGCGGTTGCAGATGAAGAGGACGTTTGGGTTGGAAGAGTGAAGTGCAACATTGAATGCAAATTGGAAAAGCAGAGAGGTCTTCCACTGTAAGAAACAATTTATTCAAACAAGTCAAATTGTTATATAGAGAGAGAAATAGGGTTTAGGGTACGAACGAAGAAGGAGGGCCAGAAAGAAGAAGAAGATTGGAATTGTCATCAAATTGTTGAAGGAGGTTGAGGTGGCTGCTGCTTCCCCTCCAGAAGAACATCTCCACCATCACGTCCAACAAACCTCCTTTGCTTCTGCTATTCTTCTTACCTTACACCACGACGTAAGGAAGCTACAATTATTATTTCTTTTTTTTACCTATAGTTATCCCCGGTTACTACTTAGGGTGAGTTTGTTTGAAGTCATAAAATCATATTCCCGGAAATGATACTCCCAGGAATCCTATTACCAGGAATGTTATTCCGGGAAAAAACTTATATGTATGTTTGGTATGTATTTCATATTCCTGGGAATGCTTTTAAAAATAATTTACTTTAAAAAATTTAAAAAATAAAAATAGAAAGAATATTGTAGGATGAAGTGGAAGTGAGAAAAATAACTTTCATTCCAATGGGAATATAAGATTCCCACCCCTCACCATGGGAATAGAAAATGGGTGAAGCATGGCTAAAATATATTCCCGGGAATCAATAATACCCGGGAAAATTTTCTAAAACTTGAATCAAACGTGGGAATATCATTTTCCCAACCTCACTTTCCCGGGAATCTTTTTACATACCATGAAACAAACTCACCCTTACCACTTTAAGCATTTATATTCGGGACTTAAATTAGAGCGGTAAATAAGCCGAACTATTCGTAAATCATTTAAGCTCGGTTCGTTACATGCTTAATTCAGCTCATTTATTTAATTAAATAAACAAGCCCAAATTTAAAATTGAGCTCGATTATTTAAATGAGCCAAGCTAGTTTAATATTAAGAGCTCGTGAATAATTCATTTATTATATATATAATAATTATTAATATAAATAATTAAAGTAAAGTAAGATTTAAACCAAAAAATACCAAATTCATAAACTTTAAAAATGATTTAATTTTTTTTCATAAAAGTAAAATCAATGAAGTTATAAATGAACTAAACAAGCCAAAGGCAAGCCCAAACTTTAAGTTTGGCTCGTTTAAATAAATGAGGCAAATTTGAGCCACCTATTTTTTTTTTACAAGCCAAACCTGATTTCAAGTATTTGGCTCTAGCTCATTTATAACACTAATTAAAACTTCTCACCCACTCCTAAAAGTGTGTTTAGTAGGGATGAGGAAGCTACAATCTAATCTAGGAATAGTAAATCCTAGAAACGTATAATAAATATAATAAAACGTACTAATAAATATTAGAAACATATAATAAATATAAATATAAATATAAGTCATAATATATCTAATACTAACAAGATTGTTAAAATCTACTATTAAACTAATTAAAAAGGAGTCTACACTATACGATTCTATCATTTTGTTTATGTATCAACTCAAATTAATAAAAATGTTTAATCTGATAAATTTTGGTTATCAGTTCTTACTTAAATATAATTTTTCTCAAATGTTTAGTAAAAAATAATCTTTACTCAAATGTATTTTTCATAAATATGTATAATGGTAATTTATAAATATATAAGAAAATGAAAATAAAAATGTAAATATAAATAGTATGGTGAGTTTATAAATAAGTGTTCAGTTTGAATTGATTTGAATCACTTTTTAATTTTTTAAATAAGCTTTTATTAAATTGAATTAGTTCATGAACCTCTTTAATTCTTGCAAGTCTTGCTTCATCTATGTGATCTTCATTTTCAAATCATGCAAGTCTTAAATTTAGAACTTAGAACTTGTTTACATAAATTCAAATCACATTAGTAAAGGTTTGTGATGCTTCATTTCTTCCACCTTAGTACTTTTATTTATTGGATAAATATATTTTTTGTCTCTATATTTTCGATCAATTTTAGTCTCTGTTCATGTACTTTAAATATTTTGTATTTTGTCCCTAAATTTTCTAAACCCCGAACTGTGGTCATTGTCCGTCAATGAGATCTGTTGATGAGCTGACTAACAAAAGTTACATGTTAGCCTCAATAGTGAGTCACAAATAACTGACTAATCACCTAATTAACTTTTTTATTAATTTTTAATTATTAAAATAACCCAAGTTACTAAATTAGGGTTTTCACCTGAGCAATTTTACCCGATAAAAAACTTAATTTCATAATTATGGTTATTTTAATGATTAAAAAATTAATAAAAGAAGATTAATTAAATGAGTCAGCTATTTGGGGTTCACTATTGAGGCTAACATGTAACTTTTGTTACTCAACTCATTAGATTAACATATCTCAATGACGACCAGGGACCATGGATTGAGAGTTTAGAAAGTTCAGCGACAAAAAACAAAGAATTTAAAGTATAGGGACGAAAACCAAAGTTAACCGAAACTATAGTATTGAAAAACATATTTTTTCCCTTTATTTATTTTCCCCTCTCCTCCAATCAAACCACACAAATGAATTTTAGTAATAAAGGGACTTTATTTTCATCTTCTCTCCACTTTTTCTTTTCTCTTTGCTCTCATCTATTAAAATCCGTTCTTTCTTCCTCCTTTATAGTGAACACTCTACTAAAGTCAAACAGGACTGACCCAACATATCTTGAGGCCTAAAGCAAATTTTGAGATGAACCACTAGGGTCGGCCTAGTGGTGGGGGGTTTGGGTAGTTTAACATGAGGTTATAGGTTCAAATCTCATTGCTTTCCTTGTACACCGAAAAAAAAAGCAAATTTTGAGATGAGATATTTTTTAATTAATTAAAATTTTTTCTTAAAAAAAATTAAATATAAAATTATTTATTAAATTATTATTATAGATAATTAATGTTTATGATAGTATTTTGATGACTTTGATATATTACAATATTTATTATATTACATAATAGAAAATATGTATTTTAATTAGGATTAATATGATAAGAACAGTCAAGTAATAAAATAATTAAATAATTATTAATTATGACAAAAAGTTATAGTAAGATGAGGCATATTATTTTAATTAAAAGAGATTTTTAGTAATTATAAAATTTTCATAAATCTATTATATACTTATATAAATTTTAAATATAATTATCATTAATACTAGACATAATACCTGTGAGATGCACGAGTTTGTTTATATTTTATAACTATAATATTTTATGAGATAAATTTAAATAACGTGTTGTATTATAGATTAAATATATTAAAAAAATTTAAGATAATAAATTTATGCATGATACTAAATTTATAATAATTTTATGCATAAAAACTGAAAACAACGGTATAATAAAGGATAACACACGTATATAAATGAGAAATTGAACAATTATAATATAATTTTATTTTAATAGAATATTTTAAATTATTAAAAATTAATTGAAGATAAATAATAAATAAACTCAAATTTATTTCAACACTAGAATAAGGTTAAATTATTTATTTATTTCTATAATATTTTCTAGATAATATTCAATCTCTATTTCTAAATTTAATTAATATATATTTTAATTTATTTCAAATAATTCTTGTAATATTTAAATAATATAAAATTAGTTGAATTTATTATTTTGGTATAATTATAAATATTATATTGATGATTTTGTTTTAAAATAATCAGAAATAATTTTTTAAATTAAAAATACAATCATAAGTTGTTGTGACCTATTAAATCAAATTTGTAGTAAATTATAAGATTTAATAATTCATTTAACTTATAATTAATATAATGAATTATAAGTATTGGACATTAGAATTTAATATTTGTCACAATATTTAATGTATTATATATAATAGCTATAATATTTAATATTTAATAATACTAATAACATAATATGAATTATGAATTAGTTATAAGAGATATTTGGTATTCCATATGTTACATTTCATCAATACAACATTAGTAGTAGTGCTCAAGTTAATTTTACTATATAGAATATAGATAGATAGATAGATATAGATAGATAGATAAGTAGTATAAATTTATGAGGCCAACATTGGAGACCTAAACCATTGTTACTATCCTACAAGGCAATGACTTTCTTTTTTGTTAAAACAAAGTAACGGATTTCAATGTGTGTTACTCTAACAACCCTTTATTATTAACAATTTTTCTAACTATATGGGATAATAAATTAAAAGTGAAAAGGTTATATTGAAAAATACATTTATCAATACTCAATGCATTCATAATATCAAATATTTCATTTTTCAATAAAATCTTTCCATTTTTAATTTATTATGTTATATAATATTGCGCAACTTAAAACATTGTATTATTAATGATCTTCACTTTCACACCATGCTAGTCTTACTTCCAAAGCGTGTTCACAATTGTTCAAGTCACATTATGTGATACTTCATTTCCTATATCTTTTGCAACACATTGTAACAAATTACATTTATTTCTACACCCCACTCCTCCCATCAAACCAAAAAGAGGAATTTTATTGTCCTCATCCTCATCCTCTCCCTTTTCCTTCTCCCTCTTTTATCAAGATCCATTCCCCTTTCTCCCTCTAAACCGAACACTATGAAAATACTTTAAGAAACACTCATCTCCTTACAAAATGACTACTTTTAATTTGATAGGTTCCTTTCATTTTCCCTTAAAAAATTAAAAATAAGAAAAAAAAGCAATGAAACGTGTCATGATACTTTAGTAGAATGCATATTACACAAGGAATGCTCAAGGATGCTTGCTATGAAGTACCAAAAAAATCAACATGTATTTATCTATATTTAAAATGTTTATCCATGTTGTATTCCTTTTTTAGATAATTACTCATTATATATTTCTAATGTGAAATACAATAAGTTTATTTTCATTAAGCATTGATAATGTAATTATTAACAATTTTGATTATATTTTTGACAATTTATAGATTGCTTTAAATCACAAAGCAATAATAAGTTTTAAGATGGTGGCGGCGACAGCGACCCTAAAGGTTGATTTGTCAAAATACCAAACTCAACTTGCGAGAAATTAAGATAAAAAGAAGCAATTGTGGTCACGTCCATCATTCATCACAATTAAAATGCTAACCAGATGAGATTTAAGAAGAATCTCTAATCCATTTTTGTACACATTTGAAAAGATAGCACTACGATATCCTTAACTAATATTCGCACTCTCAAGTAATATTATATAAAGTACAATTATTTTAGTCACATTATAATCACTAAGTAATTAAATTCAACATATTCTATAACACATGTCGGGCGAAATCCAATGTTCACAAGGAGGTGAAGAATTACAACATTTTTATAGTTTCCTTTAATTTAGTTTATTCGTGATCATCCATTGTGGGATTTGGATTATATGCAGTCACTTTTTGGTGAAGTTGGTACAGTCATGCAATCTGGGCCGTTCGATCTTAATCGGACGGCTCAGATGCCGAGATGATTTTACAATACTGATTTAACTCGGACGGCCCAGATTGCATGACTGCACCAACTTCACCAAAAAGTGACTGCACCAAATACTGGTCCATCCATTGTGCCACCATAACCATACTCTACGACATTAATACGATAATTTAGGATAATTTCAAGTAATGCTTGTTACCCTTCTCCGATCCTAATCATAAAAACATTTTAACTACTCCACACAGATTAAAAAAATTAATTAATTTAGTTGATTATAATAAATTTGTCATTAATTATGTAGTACTTTAACTACTAATTAATTATTCACCTACCTCCACTAATGGGATATTTTTGTCAAAGAATAATTAATACATGAGACATTATTAAAATATTATAAAACTAGCTGAAAAGTTAGCTGAAATCTCAAAAGCTGAAAAGTTAGCCGAAAGCTTAAAAGTTATTGAATATGTTTGGTAAAACTAGCTGAAAATGGTAAAATTACATATAAGAACATCATTAGTTATTAAATAATGATAAGTGGGGGTGATTGAGGGATAAACCTGTAATTAATTTTCAGCTTTTTTAAAAAAAGCTACCTAGAGTACATTTTCAAAAAAAGCTAGTAGCTATCCAAAAAAACTACCTTACCAAACACAGCTGAAATTGTTTCAGCTACTAATTTCAGCTTTCAACTGGCCGAAATGGCTTACCAAACACACTCTAAGATTCGTCCTAAAAATAATTCTTATAAATAGGACGGGGAGTATTAATTATTACTTTTTTTTCATAATGTATTAATTATTACTTCAATGGGCTAGAGATAGCACCAACTAAATGGCGACAGACATGCAACTTGTGGCGGTTTATATCCATACGCATCCTACAAATGAAGTCAACAGTGGGACCATAACAAGAGAATCATTTTATGCCAACAATAAATCAATAGCAATTCCTTGATATCCGACAAAGATGGAGACTATTCAAGAATACAAGTACAGAAAAGCGATAAAACCTCATTGAACCTCCCTTATTTTACATGCTCCATTTAAAAGTGACCATCACTTTGTTAACATTTCAGTTTGCAAAACTGGGTCTCATATTTGAACAGTTGATACAATGCACATGCAAGTGAAAACGAATAATAATACTAGGAAAAAAAAGAGGTTGAAATAAATAAGTGAATCATGCCTCACAACTATCTCTTTCCACTGGGCTCCAAATTTAATTCCTGAAGATTCAACAAGAGGTCATCCGAATTCAAGTAAACCTTGTTGGCAGAGTTTGAAATTGTTTGAGCGATTTCCCTTGCAGCTTCAATTTTCCTTAAGGTGATAAATGCAGGATTATTGGCAATAGCTTGACCAATCAACTGGGCACTCTTGGCTTCACCCTGTTTGTCAAAAGGTAATAAGAAAGTGAGTGAAGGAAGAGCTTTTATATATGAATAATAAAGAGTTGCAAAAGCAGCCCTCTGTATTTTTCTGTAGAAAATAAAGGAAATTTAATATCCTTCCCTGATAGCTGGAGGATTGGAGATTTGGAGGGGAGCAGGAGTAGAAGTGTTGATAAAGTTCAAAACTAGTTGTAACTATAAGTAAAAGACTAACATTCATGATATCAAGACTTCAAGAGTTAATAAAAGCAAAGACCCTTCTAGTTGTAACTATCACTCGAGCAGGACAATCAGCAAAGACCCTTCTATGATATGATCCTTTCAACTTCTTGTTTATTTTATTTTGCATGGTTTGGTAGCAATTCCGAAATAATAAAAGCATGGCAGCCACTTCTAGAAATATTAAGAACCATCATAAACAATAGAGCAACTGGACAAGTATTTTACCTGTGCTCTAATAACTGCACTTCTTTTGTCTTGTTCAGCTTTTTCTACAACAAATTTAGCTCTCTCAGCTTCTTGAGCAGCAACCTGCTTGGCTTCAATTGCAGCTGTAAACTCCTTCCCAAATGTCAAACTAGTGATTGACACATCATCCAATGCAATGTTAAAATGGGAGGCCCTTTCAGTCAATATCTTCCTTATTTCTCGACTAACAGCCTGTAAAAGGGTAAGTTTTAGAAATAAATCAGTTTCATTTCACCTGTAAGGTTGTAAACTTGTAATTCAATTTTAATATTCATCTAAAAGTGAATTTACTTGATTCTTAAGGAAAAAAAAATCCAACTGAGAAGTAAAAAGGCAAAGAAACAATTAGTCGAATTACTAGTTGACCAGATTATAGGGAGAATCTATGTAAATACTTACCTCTCTCTGAGTAATGAGCTGACTGGCATTATACTGTGCAACCACAGCTTTGAGAGTTTCATGTATAATAGAAGGAAGGACCCTTTCATTATAATTCTCACCCAGAGTTCGATAAACTGTTGGTAATTGGTCTGGCACAGGGCGAGTAAGGACTCTAAGTCCAATTTTCACCTAGCAAAAACAAAGATCCATAATACATGAAAACTTTAGTCCAAATCATTGTGGAGTACGTAAAAAGAAAAATATGGAGATAAGAATTGCCATACACTACTAGAGTAAGCACTGACGATGCTTGCATGATCCTAATAAATCAGTACTAACACTTCTATAATTAATCTAGAATATCATGCCATAGATTGTAATAATTCAAATATAAGGAATCTGAGCAAAGTGCACAACACGGAAGGGGGAAACAGGTGAAATGTATGAACAACTTGAGGGTTCAGATTCAGTGGTTCAGCCACAAATTGGCACTTGGTTCAAAGAAGGTGAGGGGAGGTGACATTTTATCTTGTTTGGTTCAAAGAGAGGAAGGGAAGGGAAAATGACTCTTTACATGTTTGGTTCACAGTGGGAGGAGAGGGAAAATAAAACTAATTTACTTATATTCCTCTTTACTTTTATACTAGTTAGTTTTATTAACATTAGTGTAGGGGTATTTAAGCCATTTTAACTATTTAATTTAAACTCCCATCCCCTCCCCTCCTAAAAATTGAACCGAACATAAAAACCCATTTAAAATCCCTCACCTACCCTCCCCTCCCCTCGAAACCCCTCCAACCAAACAATATGTAAGAGGTTGATGAAATGGAAAGATATAAGATCAGCAAAGAGTAACACATGATATAAGCCCTCAATGTCAACAGCTCATACAAAGGAATTATTCAGACAATTTTGAACTAGCACTGTGCTAATACTAGAAATGAGCAACAGTATAATGGCTACCCTGCCCATCCTTTTTCTTAGGCAGGAAAAATCAAGGTGTGGGGGAAGCCAATCCAACTACAAACCAAAAAATATGTTGAAATAAAAAAAATAAAAGAAGAATAATGAATAACTTATTTAACTCCTTGCAGCCACAAATTCAAGCATAATACAAGATCAAATCTTGACAAAAAGAAAAGAAGTGGGCCAAACAAAAAGATTTACCATTTGGAGATCACGGCTTCCTGAAGTACTCTCTACTAAATGGGGGCGTGCACGAACATCATAGATCACAGGCCACTCAAACCATGGAATCATAATATGTGTTCCTTCAGGATAGACCTGCATATAAAAGGCATACTATATTTATATCCTACAATAGGGTTACTAGTTAACATAGGTCTGACCGTCTATGTAAGCAAGACCTTTGGAGTATCAGTATATTGAGTCAGAGGTGTGAAAGCTTACAAAATACACATGTGTGATTCATTCTTAACAGCAAGATTGTTAATCAACCATGAGACTGCAAACCTTTTATACTAGAAAAACTAAAGTGTGCATGAAGGCTGAAATGTTTGCAAAAGATAAATGACATGAAAATCTGATTCGTGCTTAACAAGATTAGTCAACCATAAGGCTGAAACCCTTTTATGCTAAAACGGCCATCAAAGCATAAACACAAGAATATAATAAACTGACCGGGTTATAACAAATTTTATGCTCTACTTAGAAGCAGAATTACCTTGTTCACGTAAGATAAAATTCAAGGAAGCAAGGCTTCCTAAATCTAGGAATACTTACCCGAGGCCTGACTTAGCCAGGTATTTACAGTCATGAACATTGGTTAATTGGTACTTAGTAAAAATATTTAGCAAGACCAGTCCCAGGTCATAAGTTTTCCTAGAATATATATGATCCTGGAGGTGATAAAAAGAACCTTGGATTGGAAAGACAAGAAAAACAGCTTAAAGTTCATTTTCAATGTTCACATCAGACCTGAACTTTGTAACAGAAGACTTTCATTTGATTACATACTTCAACTAAAGGTGATGAAAAAGTGTTGCAAGTTACAACTAGTTCTATGAAGCCCATATACTTCTAAATTGCTAAAATATTTCTGTCGTACCCATATCCAATACTGATACACATGTGATATGTCTAGATCAGTGTTGTCACTAGCGGAAGTCGTATAGCAGATGAAATAAATCAATTATATATGTAAAAAACTATGTTGTATACAAATAAAAGTAAGCTGCATAAAAAACAATAATAGGATGTATAAAAAAGTGATACAATATTAACTCAAAAACTCAATTGTTCAAAAAAAAAATACTGATAATATTGTCATGTGATTACTAAAAACAATAAACGAGTATTAAACATAAAAGACACAAGATCTATTCATTCTCCTCCCCATCCCCAATATAATTATCATTCCCATTGTCAAATAGCAAGGTATATCCTTCAACTTCTACTTTGGAATCCTTAAAATCAATGTCTTTTAATTCTTCTTCTGATTCTTCCAAGGCCGGATCTTCTTCCACTTCAACCACTTTCTCTTTTCCCTTTTTGGATGAAGATGCACTAGCCAAACCCTTCTTTGTTTTAGACGCAGCACCTACAAGGCTACAACACTAGGGGCTTCCTTTCTCCTTTTAGTTCTTTGCCTAGTATATGTTCTAGGCTCTCCAACTCCTGAAGCCCTATAAATAGCTTCCTAATTAAGTGCATCATCATCATTTTCATCCCAAAGACCCTTTCATTCCTAGCATCATCTTCATCATTATCCATCTTCCCAACCAGCAATTTTTACACTCATCAATATCTTTAAGTGAACTTGGATCAATTTCATCCCTAAAATTGTATCTTCTAAGCATTGCTTGATTCTATTTGACACGCACTAAGTTGTATCTTTTGAGCAGTGTATCTTTCTTCAGTATCATTATAAAAAAAAGGGGAAAAAAACCCTAAGATTACCCCATTTTATGCTATTATTCCCATTGCGTCCGCTATAACCACAAACATTATAGCAGTCGTTATCGTCCATATAGCAAAACTTGCACCATCATGATTTTCATAGCGGGTTCAGCAAAATCAGCTTTGCAATAGTGCTTCAGTGGCGCTATTTCCGCTATTTAACAACATTGGCCTAGATACATCATACATATCAGACTCCAGAGAGCATCCCCCAATTCTTGTGCAGCCTATTCTTCATCATGTTGTGAGCCCAATTGGAATACATAGTCCTTTATTCATTCTATCAAGATAAACATAATGGATCCAAATAGCACAAGGGATTTGATTTATGTGCATTCCAACCCATTGACTTTTGTCTAAGATAGATAAAGGATATACTAAAGGAGGGTTGTAGGACATTAGTGGAGATGTACATGATCCATTTGAAGAAGATAGTAGACTTAGAACCTACGTCACTTGAATTGACAGAGGTGTCTATTGATAAACCAAACTTAGAACCTATGCTTTTTTGGATGATGGGAATGGAGGAGATGAAAATGATAGTCACAATTATCAACCCCAGATTGCTGCATGGAGCACCGCAAAAAATGCGATAGTGGGATAGCCGGAAGTGGTTGACTAACTTGACTGCTATACCAAAGATTATAAATACAAGATAAATAATTTATAATTTATATTATAAATATATAAATGTTCAAAAACACAATTAATCAACTTATCAATTATCATAATTAATACACAAAATTATAGACCAAGAACAGAGATAAAAAAACCATTCACAATATGGACTTGAGTGTGAAAGAAGATAAGAAATAAAACAGAGACCAAAAAACAAAGACTAAGCTTGATGTGAATAGAGTCAAAGAGGAAAGAACATAGACCAAGTAATGTTGTGATGCATGAAGCTAGAGAGTGGTTAGCTTGTCAGAAATCACCAGAATTGGCTAGAAAATACATCGACAGGCGATGAATCCATCACTGGAAATCAGTATTGTCAAATAGCAAAAATAGCACCACTACAGCACTATTGTGTAGCGGAATTTTCTGAACCTGCTATGAAAACTGCGACACAATGCAAGTTCCTCTACAAGGGCAATAGCAGTCACTACTCACTACAGTGTTTGCAGTTATAGCAGACATTTGCGGGTATAGCAGAAAACGCGTAACTACAGGGTTTTTTTTCTTTTTTCTTTTTAAATAATACTAAGAAAGAAACATTGCTCGAGAGATATAATAGCGTATGTCAAATATAATCAAGCACTGCTTAAAAGATACAATTTTAGGGATCAAATTGACCCAATTTCACTTAATGATATTGACGAGTGTAATGAGTGGCTAGTTGGGAAGATGGAGGGTATGAAGATGATGAAAGGGTCTTTAGGGATGAAAATGATGATGATGATGATGTACTTATTATTATCTTGTACCAGTTTCTACCAATATCAATACAAATCTTAAATCACTTGCGCCATATACAGAATATTTCTCTACCCATGAGAATGATGATTATATTGGGGAAGAGTAGAAGAAGGAATAGATCTTGTCTTCTATGTTTAATCTTTTTTTATTGTTTTCAGTAATCACTAACCAGTAGTATCAGTATTTTCAAGTGAATATGAACCTAATATTAGATCACTTTCTAATACAACTTTTCTTTTCATATTTATAATTGATATAATTGATTTATTTCAACTGCTATGTGACTTCCATTATTTGCCCACAATGCTATCTGCTATTTCACATAGCGGAACTTTGGCTTTCCATGATTTTTCGCCATCGGCTATTGACAACACTGGTGGAAATGAAAGATGTCACTGATTGTGTTCATCAATATAGGAGTCATCACATTCACAGTTCATTTGGTTTATCAATATAGCTGTATCAGCAAAAGTAAGAACATTATCATTTAACAGTGATGGAAAATGGAATAACCTTATCTTTGACACCAGTTATACGGTTGAAGACAATGGCTCGATGGCCTCCTTCCACATTGTACAAACTGTTTGCAGCTCCATATACAGCAAGCCCACCAATAATGCTAACTTTAAGTAAAGCAGAGATTCCACTGCCAGGAACCTTAGGGACCTTCACGTTGTTGAAATTCATCTGTCAACGGTTGAATAAATAATGCAGATTAGTTATAGTTAGCATGAAGCAGTAGAAAGCACAAGTAGCAGTGATAATTACAGAAAATGAAGGTAGCAATAAGACCGTAAGGCTAGTTGAAAGTTGAAACCAAACAAACAATAAAGGAAGGTAAAAAAAACAAGAGAGAAAAGCATAACATGGAGTGCACCTTTGCAGAGAATGGAAAGATTCTAGAGGTTTCCGCTTTGAGGAAGGAAGTAGAAAGAAGGTTCAACCGTTGTAGGGTTTTAGGGCTTATGAGGAAGAAAGAGACCGCTTCCGCCTTAAGGGGTGCGTTTTACCTTGTTTGTCTGGGTCGGGTACCCGATAAATACTCGTCTACCTTTCTTCTTCTCTTTTTCTCTAATCAATTTTAAACTAATTTTGAATTTTTATTCAGAATAATTTTTTTATATAATTTTATAATTATATTAATAAATGTAAGTTCCAATAAAAAATATTTACTATTATTTCATAATTTTATCACTTTTATCTAATATTTATTCTCTTTAAAAATCGAAAATCGATCCGATCCAATCCAATTCAATTTAAATTGGATCGAATTTAAAAAGTAATCAAAACCAATCTGATATTAAAATGATAAAATCACAATGATTAGATCAGATAAGTCTTTACCTTAAAACATATCCAAACTAAACTGCGAATAACCCTACCATCACCTATGTGGTCATCATTGGTGCTTCTTTATATTAGGACTTTTTTTCATGCCATCCATTTTTAAAGGATTCATTTATTTTTCTCTCCTAAATAATTTATCATGCAAAATCCACTTGTGTATATAATTATGAATAATACTAGAGCTGGCAAAATGGGCTACTTGACCCAGAGCGGGTGGCGGGCTTTTGTGGGTCAAGCTAAAAAACATGACGAAAAATCGGTCATGTAAATTTAAAGCCCGAGCTCGATCCCTACGTGGATAGCGGGCTTGTGCGGTCAACCTGGTTAAAGTCTATTTTATTAAAAAATGTGGATCATTAAAAGTTATAAAGAATTACACTCTTACAAAACTAAAAAAAATTACAATATAGTTATAAAAAAGATTTAAAAAGTTGATATTACCTAAACGAAACACATTCAATGATTCAAATAAATTTAAAACATATTATAAGTTCCTAACACATTTCAAAACACATTCATTCATCAATCCTATTAAACTAAAGCATATTCAACACATTCAAATAAATTTAAAACACATTAAATCAACACATACACACACACGTACAAATATGCACTCACGCATTCGTACCCCACAAGAGATTGGAATTGTCTAATAAAGATTACCGTTATAAGTGTATTTACAAAAATATTCCATATGAAGTACAAAGAAGCATGATTACAAGTAGACTCACTCCATTCCGTTATAATTATTGTATCCCATGCAAATAATTTACGGGTTTGTTTGGTTTACAATTGTATATAATTGATTTTAATAGATTTATAGAATCAATGACAAGAAATGAATCCAGCAGAACTGATTCTCACTGTTCCTAATTAGTAACCAAACGGGCACTATATATATGGCCAATACCCCACATGCAACTGATTCACTCCCAAAGATCATATATATTCTCATTCATGCCATAGAAATTAAAGTAAAAATAACGTAACTTTTTTGGAATATTTTGACCATAACGTTTTGGGACGCAGTCTTCCGCAACATGAAAACTGAATTAGCTAACAAGAATGTGTGTGGTGTGGTATTCTTAAAAGTTTTTGCATATAAAATCGTTGAATATTTGTAGAGGAGTGAAATAAAAGGAATATTTGTAGAGCAGAATTATCCATACACAATGGTTGACATTCTAGCACAACAACTTTTTTTGAATTTTTTAAATATATCTGTGTAGCCCGAAGCCCCCCGGGCTACCAGGCCTAAACCCGAATTTAGTGTGGGCTCATTTCTTCGGGCTAAAAATCTGCCAAAAATGTAGGCCTTTAATTTTAGTGTCAAAGCTCAACAAAAATGTGGGTTCAACCGGGTTAGCCCCTTTTGTTGTCTCAAAATAGCACAACATGTTGTCACTATGAGTTGTTTCCTAGAAGGTTTATATGGAAGCACTAACTTCAAAATAGGAAATATGTTTTTCAAGACTTCAAAGTAATGCTCAATTGTCATACTAAGAGATGAGTGCTTGAAGATAAATAATTCTTTACAAGGTTGTCTACCTTGATCTCTATATTCCTTCGCATGATACCTTTTGGCTACCATAAGGGTAAGGAAACCACTAGTACATGGGTAGCAAGAATCATTGTTTGAAGTTTGACTCTCTTATTAGAAGTTTTAGATAAGAGTTTTCACAATCAAAAACTTTTTGTAAGCAAAGTTTCAGAATCACTATTTAACCTCTTATGTTAGAGTAAAAACTAAAATCACATAGTTAAACTAAATAAAACTACACCCGAGTGTAATTTTGCCAAACTTCTTCACTTGCAATAACAATGTTGGTTTCTGCATCCCACCCAAATCCACTATGTTGCAAAACTAAAGAGAACTCTATAGAAACATAGGAAAACACATGTCTACAAATAATAACTATATATGATATGAGATATGAAGGATGAATGTACAAGATTGAATCAGAGTTTTTTCACAGCAAAACTTGCAAAGTTTGGGCTCTTAAGGAATGATGTGTAACTTATTTGATCTTGAGCAAACTCCAGTATATATGGCTTCAAGGTCTTCTCTCTCTAGGATTTATCCATTTAGATATAGCTTTAAATGTGCTGAAACCGTTGAGACAATCTGACAACTGAGTATGAGGAAGCGATACTTTTCTGATAAAATGCAATGTTTCAAATAAGTTCCCTCATTAATTTGTGCTTCACTTTTGAAAGCGTCCCAGAAAGTTGTCTTTTCTCTTTCCATTTTCAGCAAATTCTTTTACATCTAGCAGAGAAGCTTTGACCTTGCAGAGTCTGAAATATCAACTCTTCATATGATCTTTAACTTCATATGTTAGAGCTCTTCAAACATCATATATACTTCAGATGACTTTATGACTTCAGATAGTCTTATCATCTAAAGAATTCTGATACTTTCATCTGAAAGATATGAAGTGTAGAAGTTAGTTTTTCTTAATAAAATCACTCTGATGATCTACCATTGTTTTAGGGTCAAGGGTTTTAGAGGGCCCTTGTAAGATTGAGTATATACCTTCTTTTCCTTCATCTTTGTAGATTCAAGAAATGGTATCCTTGGGACAATCCTATCAAGGTCCACCCAATTCCAAGTAGCGGGTAGCATGGTTACACTAAGAGGTGGCTTAAAGAATATGCTTCCGTGGAATTTGCTTATGTGATAATCCATCTCTTCAGCTTCCATTTCCAACTTTCTCATCAGGGACCTATCTCCATTGTTAATTAGAAATGCATCTCCCTTGAATGGATTTATCAGCCTATAGTAATACTCAAGAATAGGAGGACCATATCTAATCTTTTGAAATTGATCATGTAAAAACTCCTCTCCTGACTTCCTTTTTTTACTCCATTTTTCCTTAGCTTCCTTTTTTTTAAGATGCAACCATCTCCTCACATCAATCAACTTAGGAGTCTTTAAAGTATGTTAACTCTTCTCCAAGACAAGTAAACTTAGGCACTCTAGGCCTCTCATCAATAGAAATTGGATAGACTTGTGAGGCATTTCAAATACTTTCTCTCTACCATATTCTATTGAAGGGATGATGATTGGGTCAATGGTTTCCCTTGCAGGAACACCCTCTCTACTTCTCTCTTCTTCATATTCTTGGCCATCCATACTCCTTTGTAAATAGGGATAATGGATTTTCCTTTCTCTAAAATCTCCTCTTATGAACTGCTTGAAGCTTCCTTATTCTCATTAAAAATAAGAACTTTAACACTTGCAACAAGGATAGTTGATACTTCAGCCTTCTTGCCATCAGTAATAGAAACCTTATCATCTTTAGAAGGTTGATTTTCCTCTTCAGATGATAAGGGTGTTATATTGCCAAATACAAGATTATTTAATTATGAAAAAAATATTTAAAATTAATAAAAAAAATAGTATTTTAAAATAATATCAAAATTATCATAAAAATTGTTATTTTAGATTATTTGTGCTGGTTAATTAAAATGTTTTCCTTATCATAAATTCAATTGTTTCTATAAGAGTCAGTAATTCATTTGTTAGAGAGGAGAGAGAGGGAAGAGAGAGAGGACAAATGAGGAAGAAAAAATTATATCATACCCTTCACTCCCTAACTGAGCTCCCCTTTAGGATAAGTATTACACTAAGGGCCCGTTTGGTGCACAGGATAAGAGACAGAATATATACTTTATCCTATCCTATCACTTATCATGTATTTGTTGCACCAATATGATATGATAACTTTATCATGTTGCTTATCATATCCTTTCCTTCTAAGGTAAATCTTATCCTGAGGGGGGCTGAGTTAGGGAGTGATAAGATAAAAAAAATTTCTTCCTCATTTATCCTCTCTTTCTCTCTCCTATCTTTTTCCTCTCTCTTCCTCTCTCTCCTCCCTCTTTCCTATCCCTCATCTTTCTCTCTCCTCTCTCCCATCTCTTTCCTCTCTCTCCTATCTCTTTCCTCTCTCTCCTCTCTCCTCCCCCTCTCTCATCCTTCTCTCTCCTCTCCTCCTCTCCCCCCCTCTTTCTCCTTTCTCTCTCTCTCCTCTCCCCCCCTCCTTCTCTTTCCCCTTTTTCCCCACTCTCCTCCTCTCTCTCCTCTCTCTCCTCTACCCCCCTCTTTCTCTCTGTCTCCTCTCTCTCTTGCTCCCCTCTGTCTCCTCTCTCTCTCTCTCCCTCTTTCTCTCTCCTATCTCCTCCCTCCCTCCCCCCTCCCTCCCCCCGTCTCCTCTCTCTCTATAATAACGATTTTTTGTGGTAATTTTGATATTAATTTTAATATTTTTAACAATTTTTTTATAAAATAAATTTAAATAATTTTTTATTTATGTGTGCTTGCTGAAAAGCAAAAAAAATAATTTAAATTTATAATAAGGGTAATTTTATCATTTTAATATTCTTTATATCTCATCCTACCATAATTTGTCCATCTCAAATGTAGGATAGGATAAAATAACCATAACTGACTTCTTATCCTAGTGTATATCAAACATAGGATAAGATAAGAGTTTATCCTGCTCTTATCCTATCATGTCACTATCCAACTCTCATATCCTATCATGTGCACCTAACGGGCCCTAGAGGAAATGATTAGATAAGCCACGTGATAGAGTTATATATCATATCTTATTGGTGCAACAAACACATAACAACTAATAGGATATGATAAAATTATCATATCAATCCCTTATCTTATCCACCAAAGGCCCTGGTAGCCATAAGTTACTCGTCTTTTAAATTTCAATATAAATATATGAAAAACATTTAAAAATGATAATATAAAGAAAATTTCGGATTAAATAAAAATAATTTCACACAATAATTTACTTTGTAAATTGTGCAATATATTGCCTTCAAGTGCGATAAATTTGTAAAAGATTTATTAAATACTAGTGAGCTATTTGAATTCTATGTAATTTGAAATATAGCCTTTTTATTTTAATAACAACTAGTAAGTGACCCGTGCATTCGCACGGGTAAATTGATGGTGTGACTTATGTTGTCCGTGCTCCGCACGGGATAAAAATTAGTTATGATAACTACTTCAAGGTTAAAGTAAGCCAGTAACATCTTTATAAATTTCAAATTATGTAGTCAAACAATTTATAAATGGTAGAGCACTGAATGGAAAAGCACTCAATTTACATATTTGTACTCATTCCACTGATTAAGAGGACCTATTTTAAAGAATAGCCCTTAGCCAAAAAAAATACTTAATACAGTCTACATCTAATGGAAATAATGCATTGTTTAAATGTAGAGTTGTTAATAGTTTGGTGAACTTTACCATGTAGGAACTCAAAACATGTATTCAAAGTGCCTTTCTTTATATCCATGCTTAAAACATAACCCAAAAAAGGTTGCATGATGAGTAAATGCTAGTTTGGTTTTTTTACAAATACCTGCACATATAGAAAATCATCTAATCATGTTAAAAGGGAACTTTAGTATTAGGGGTTGAAAATATTGTTTAAATATGTTAACACTTGTAAAGGAATGCAAAAAAAATTAATACCTGAATAAACAAAATACACCATTGAAGAATGTGTTTTCTATGACTAGAATGATATTCTGTCAAGCAAAAGTTGTTTCAGAAGGGATTAATTACCTACAAAAAGGAAGTAAGCAAGATCTTATTTCTCATTATTTAGAAAAGAGATATCAACAACTTGATGTGGTTAAACAGATAATTTGTAATTATAATAGAAGGTAACCTTAATATGATACAAACATTGTAAAAAGAACCAAAATCTTTGAGTCAAAAGAAATAGAATAGAAGTCTTACATGATACTTAAAGGAAAGGATAGAAGTCTTACATGAATCTAAATGGCTGTTTTCATTGTCTGGCATGTGTCATCAAAATCATCAGGTCAATTCTGAAATTAAGTTTAGTGTAACTTAGTATATGAAATGATATTGTAAGATAAGGTAGAAGTTCAAAGGAACTTACTCATTTAAGGTTTTGGAAGACCTCTTTGAATACAACATTGGTAGTGGTATTCAATGGTCTTCCTTCTTTGTCATGTATTAAAATCTTCAATCCTTTTTTGCTTTGAACTCTTGAAAATGCCACATATAGTTGGCCATGGCTAAAAACTGGCTTAGGCAAATATAGTCCAACATTGGATAGGGACTGACCTTGAGACTTATTGATAGTCATAGCATATGAGACAATCAAGGGGAATTGTCTTCTTATAAGTCTAAAAGGCCATGGTGATTGAGACGGAGACATAGACATCCGAGGAATATATGTTAGACTCCCAATGTTCTTTCCTGATATGATCCTTGCTTCAATAACATGATTTGCCAGCCTTGTCACAATCAATCTAGTGCCATTACAAAGTCCTTCAGATTGGTCCAAATTCCTCAATAGCATAATTAGAGTACCAACCTTTAATTTAATGCTATGATTAGGAAGATCGGATGTTCGGAGATTGTTTAGAAACTCAGGAGTCAATGCATCAAATGATGCATTATCAAGTGATTCAGATTTGTCCACCGAATCAGAGCTGAGATACTCTCTTTCGTCACCTGAGGTAAATTAAAGGATGTAAACATTAATATAGTCTACAATGTCAATAATCTGCACCTAAAAAAATTTTTATGTATTGGCTTACTCAACCTGGGATCAATGAAAGAACATAATCATTTAACTTGTCAACAACCTCAATAGTTGATGCGAGAATAGCTCTTGACTGTAGGAAGTCATCATTCATGTACTGATCCACTAATCCAAGATATGTACTTTGAACTATAGCATCTAATGGATTGTCAAAATCAGTTATGAGAAATGACTGAGGAATTTCTATTGTTGAATAACCATCATTAGACTCACCAATTTTTCCATCTCCAACATCTAAGATCCACTTGGAGAATTGTCTGAGTTCATCTGTATTGGGATTGTTGACATCATTCTGAAAACGCATATTTTTTGTCAAATATAAAATTTGACAATGATCCCAAAGATAAGATGCATTTATTGTTGCATTGACTATGTCAGAATGGCTTCCTCTTGGTATGACTGGTAGAATTTGTCTGAAATCCCCTCCAAAAACCAACACCTTTCCTCCAAAAGGTAAATGTGCACTTCTAGATGACCTCATGATGTCTCTCAGAGTTTTATCAAGTGCTTCAAAACAATACTTATGTGCCATTGGAGCTTCATCCCATATTAGTAATTTTGTGACTGTTAACAATTTTGCTAGCTCACATCCCCGATGAATATTGCAAGTTGAATTCTCTATGGTAGGAACTGGAATAGCAAATTTTGAGTGTGCGGTTCTTCCTCCAGGTAATAGTAGAGATGCTATGCCACTGGAAGCTACAGTCAGTACAATGTCACCTTTAGATCGTATGGCGGATGCTAATGTCTTCCACATAAATGTTTTACTGGTTCCTCCATAACCATATAGGAAGAACATCCCACCACATTGTTGATTGACAGTTTTCATGATTGTGTCAAATATTGCTCTTTGTTCATCTGTGAGATAAAAAAACATTATGATTATTCATGAGTTGGTTGTCCAAGAATAATAGCATGTAATGTAGCGTTAAAATGAAAAATGGTGATTGTAATCAATGGTTTACCAGTAAGAGAATTGAAGTAATGTTGGAAGTCATCAGCCAACTTGTTTCTATCATAATCCAGTTCTGCATAAATTAGCTTATTCCCAACTTGACTGCTCATAAAGCCTTCTGGATAATTGATGGATAATCCTTGAGACTTTTTCTATTTAATTGCAAAAGCTCCTCAATTTGTAAAAGAGTCAGATTTTGCAATTGTAGATCAGTGAGTTGCAAGTCTAGAAACAAAAGGATCATTTTCAGAATCATAAGATTTTGCGGGACATACCTGGATAAGATTAAAGTCTTCACATAAGATTTTTACAATATATTACATAGTGTTAGTACAGAGATTTCACAACTATGTTGACCCTCAATTCCCTAAAAGTCAATTTCACATTCGTAGACAGAGAAGATGAATCAAATAATCAAATAATCAAATAATATCCCTAAAGATGAAAAAACAGCTAAATAGATGCACCAAATTAAAGTTCGTAATAAGGGTCATTAGACATGACCATTTTGAATTTGTTGACACAAAGCGTTTGTCAGCAGACTAATTCAAATCACCGACAATACCAGAGGCACAATAAGATAATAAGCATGGTTAAGGGTAATGAAAGACATGAGCACAATCAACATGAAGTTAATATCATAAAAATAATTTATGATTTAAGATTAAGGTCTAATGGACAAAGTAATAGTCATTTCTCAGAAAGTAAGCATTTATCGTGCACAATCAATATAACACACATACATTAGTTAATCTAGAGCCAAAGAAGGAAAAAAAACTGCACTCTGCTGACAGCACTTAAATACTGACAACACTTAAATACCCTATTCCTTTTTTATTTTTACTCAGTTGCTTTATCTCAAGGTGAGACTATTTATCATAATAAGCAAGAAAGATATGTGTGCACATGATAAACCCAAATCAGAACAGTAGTATTCTCAATTCCTTAATCTAATAAGCAAGAAAGGGCCTTTTCTATTTTCATTATCATAATCACTTCATTATCATAATCACTACTTGTAGAACCATCTAAATTCTTTTACTCAGTCCCTTTATCTCAATTCTTTGGACCCGTTCCAGAATAGTAGTTTTGTTTTGGATATATAAATAAAAAGGTGAAGCAAGGTGAGACTATTTATCATAATAAGCAAGAAAGAAATGTGTGCACAGGATAAATGAAAAGTACCTAGATGAGGCCAACTATCCAACATTACCACAAAAACAAATGAATCTTCTTAACATCAAAATTAAATAAAACACCGAAAATGCCAACAGTTTATCTACTATCATAATAAAAAGCATAGGCTTAATGATGAATTAAAAATTTGCCTAGATAATAAAGCACAGGAAACTGAGATCGAACCTGTAGTTAGGGTTCCAGTAAGCTTCTTCAATCTAGTTAGGAGTGGTAGGAAGGAAACGAATTCCAGTAAGCCTCTTCTATCTGTTTACACCCCTGTTGTACCAACAAAGAAGCAATAATTTGAAGGTTAGGAGTGGGAGGAAGAAAATGAATTTCAAAAGGTGTAAACAAAGAAAATGGCAAACAAAATCAATCTAAAAAAATACTACAACTTAAAATCTCATAACCCATAAGCTGTGATCAGACTTTTCAATCGATTATGTTCTTCCTATTCTTTCCAAATGCAAGGTAATCCTAAACCATAAAATGATTTTTGAGACCAAGCTTGCGGAGCTTGGTTTGTATTCTCAGACTCAAAAGCTTTGGAAGCAAAAAGACATGCAAAGTAAGCTTACCCGGCTCAAGAGATGGAAAGAATAGAGAAGGAAAGAGAGTTTGTGTGAAGGAAAAAGTTTTGGAAAATGGAGAATTTCGGAAAAAGGAGAAAGTTGTTGTATGTAAAAGGTTTGGAAGAAGGGACACGCAAAGTAACCTTATGGCAGAACTATGAGTAGCTTCTTTCTCTAAAAAGATTAATATTGATTTTTTTTTAAAAAAAATTGATCAGATTCATAAACGCAAACTTGGCAATTTACATTATATTTTTTTATTATTTTACATTATAAGTCTCAATCACAACTTTAATTCCAGATACGTACATGTCATTCTTCAAAGCTTGCTTTTTTTTATTAGTATCCCAATGATGAATCAACTCAAAGACAATTCTTCAAGTCAAATACAATTATTTTCATGTGTGTGGCAAGGGAAAAAAAATGAGCGGGAAACGAAATAAACGTGGGAAGGACACGTGTATGATTTTAAATCAGATGTAAACAGAATTAACAGTAAGAAATAGATTTATCTTTTGAACCACAAATAAAATTCTCAATGAAATTTAATGATTTTTTTAGACGTCAGTGAAAATTAAAAATAAATTTTAATTAATATTAATTAGTAAAAAATAAGAAAAGATAACAGAAGCAAACGGATAACAAGCTAAAAAACAAGGCAAGTGGCAAGCATGTCGGAAAAATAATGCAGGGAGTTGCAAAAAGATCTCGCTGAAATTATATCCACCGAAAAATTTAAAAAAAAAATCTGGCTGAACTGAAATGATAAAAAGGGGAGTCCATAGAGGGAGTGGACAGCAAGAATTCAGAGATTAGGAGAGATTTCTGAAAGGAGAAAAAATGAGTGAGAAAAGAATTAGAAAAAGGAAGAAGAGGGTGAATGCTATTGCAGAAGAGAAGTCATCAATGAGCTAGGAAGACAGGCAATACTCAATTAGTCCTTCAACAGGTAACTGATCTTCTTCTTACATTCCATGTTAATTTTGAAACAATGCTTAATCCTTGTACCATATACTTTCATGAATTCCTTTAGCATTTTTGTGTGAATAGCTTCAAATGCACTACATTATTGACAAATGATCTCACCCACTAATAATATTTAATCAATGTCACTTCCCTTCCCTCAAACCCAATCAAGAATAAGAAATCAAATCAGAGAAAAACAGTTGTTCTTCCACCTAAACGTCATCATCTCCGGTCGCCGGAGCACCCGGCCTTTCTTCTTCTTCTTCCGTCTTCCCCTCACCAACATGTGTTTGCGTTTAGAACAGTCTCGACTCGATCTCTTATTTTATTTTTATTTTAATTATTATCATAGTGAGGATTTTGGATTGACAATATGCATTTTGTAAATATTTATGTAACTTGTAAATATGCATTTTGATTTAAATTTCATGCTAACTTTAAAATATTTGTTTGATTTAAATTTTACATAATCTTTTAAATATATTATTTGATTTGTAAATATTTGTTTTTTGGTAACGATTTGTAAATATTTGTTTGATTTATATTTCACATAATTTTATTCAAAATGCTAAAATAGTTAAATAAAAGAAAAAAAATTAATTGATGCAATGATTTAATGACGTTAATGAATATCACTTTTATCTTTAACGTCATTCAAATCATATATATCACTATTGAAAATAATTTTTCTTAATAATTGATGACATTGAAGAATAACCAATGTTTTAAAAACCAAACCGATAATTGAACCGGTGGAGACACTGCTTCACGGTTTAATGGTTCAACCGAGGTTGAACTGTGGTCGGACCGGTATTAATTAAATATATATTTTAAATATTATATAATATTTTAATTAATAAAATAACACAAAATTATAAGAAATTAAGATATGTGAAGTTATAAACTTATTTAAACAACCTTATTATAAGGTTTATAAAACAAAAAAAATAAAAATAATTAATAAAATAATAAATATCTATGCGTAATTCTCAAACATATGTTTTTATTTATCTTAAAAGTATTTTAAATTAAATAAAATTTAAAAAATAAAAATAGAATTTTTTTATAAAAGACCGGTTCAAGCGGTTTTTTACCGGTTTTGACCGGTTTTACCGGTTTTTGAACGGTTTACCGGTTTTATTGACCGGTTTTTTTGCAAAACGGTTCACTGGTTTATTTGGACTGGACACGGGACTGGTTCACCGATTTTCCGGTCGGACCGGCCGGTCCGGTCCGATTTTCAAAACTATGAGAATAACATTAATATCTTAAACATCATTCAAATAATATTAAAAATAAATTATTGAGTATAGTTATTTGCTAATTCAATTGTAAATTAATTTTTATTTTTAAAATAAAAGAAATAAATAAAACTCACTCAGTAATCAAATGATATTAATTGAATAGAATTTCTATCTTTTAATATTATTTGAATGGTTCATTGTATAACTATTTACTAGCAGAAACTCTTGTAAGATCCAATTCTTTTTTTAAAATCAATTCTTTTAGAAAATCAAAATCAAAATATCTTCAAATCAATTTTCTTTGAAAAAAAAACTTAATTTTCTTCAAATCATTTATCAATTTTCCTCATTGTATATATATTATTTATAAATATATTTTATCAGTCAGATTACATATTTAGTTACTTTCTTCTCTATATAAATATATATTTAAAATTATTAATTATATAAAATATATATTTCCATGTATTAAAGATAAAATATTAGTTTAATTTAATGCGCAAATACCTCTCTACTCATCATAGTCTCCTACTCTTCAACCCTCCCCAATCCCCCATCACTATGGTAAAAGGCCTGTTTGATTTTAAGTTGGGATAAAAATAACAAATATTTCTGTTGAATTTTCCTAATTATAGAACAAACAGGTGTGAAAAAGTTTGAAAAAGAATCAACATAAAACAAAATGTTTTATTTTGTGAGAAGATATTTCAAAATAAATCATAAATCAATTTATAGAAAACATATTTTATTTTCATTGTTATATTGATAAATATTTTAACCATTAATTTGTAACTTTTATTAATATTTTGTAACCACATATACTGTACTGTTGGTTCAAAATTTATAAATAATCAACATTAGTTTTTTTCCCCAATATTGAGTCAATCTTAAATTAGTATGGATTTTTTTTTAAGTGTTAACCACATGTATCCCTTACGATTAGGAGCAATCATGTCTTAGTCATAATTAAGGCTCCTTGCTCATTTCTAAGAATGTGTTTAGTGGAGATTGAAGCCGGGACTAATCTCAATATGTATTATAACTGAGCCACAACTCTTTAAAAACTTAACATGGGTTCATCCGGAATCTTTTATTTTGATTTTATTCTAAATTGAGTCTCGACTAATTTGTTATTTTCTTCCATAAAAAAATTGTTATTTTCAAAATGCAAACAAATAACATTAACTAAGACATTAACTCCTAATTGTACTGTAAATGAAATCTCAATATTATAGATTTGAGATTTCATCTTAAAAAAAATGGAACACTCATTCAACCTGCTTTTTCATTTAATGATTTTCAACTTTATTTTATAGTGAACTCCACACACGATGAGATTCTCCCTTTTAATCTTGGATGTTAATCTTTTTCTCTTTCTATTTAAAATTTCAAATATTATAACTTTTAGATGCTAATCTTTAATTATGAATTTTATTAGTATTCAAAATCTTATCCTATTATTCTTTAAAAAAATCTTATCCTATTATATTTTCCATTATAATCTTTACTTCTAATTAGTATAAAATAATAATAAGAATTAGATTATGACGTCAAAAAAATAATAAGAATTAGATTTCAAAAGTAAGAAATAATTTACCAATACAATTTTAAATTATATAATTTCTATTTTCTATTTTTTAATTTAAAAGATATTAATTTATTATAAACGTAATTTTAATTATATAGAATTATATTTCTATTTACGATACTATTTGATTGGAGGAATTTGGAGGAGAAGGGGAATGATTTTAAAATAATTTTCATGTTTGATTAAACTTTTTAGAAGGGGATGAGAAGAGAGGAGGCCAAAATCCCTATGGAGGCCATTTTTGCTATAATGGGAGGATTTGTTTTGTGTTAATCACATATATCCTGTATTACAAGGGACAGTCCTTCTCAGGCTTAGTTACCGTTAAGCTCATCACATCTTCCTAAGAGTATGTTTAGTGAGTATTGAACCAAAAAGCTCTCATCACAATCTTAATTTGCGTTACCAACTAAGTTACAACCCTTTGATATATAGTGAATAAATATGTCAATTTGGAAGGAAGGGGAGTTTAAAATTAAATAATCAAAATAATTTAAACATGTCGATACTTATATTAATGAAACTTAAGTGCTATAAAAGTAAAAGGATATATAAGTAAATTAGTTTTATTTTCCCCTCCGAATTCCCTCCCCTCGTTGAATCAAACAAAATAAAATTTTAACTTCCCTCTATTCCCTTTTTGAATCAAACAATGTAAAAATGTCATCTCAGCTCCCCTCTTTCTTCTCCTCCTTTGAACCAAATAATCTCTATATATTATGCGAGTTAATATACTAATACATGTATAAATATATTCTAATTATTGAGAATAAAAATATAGAATGTATTTATTATATTTTCATATTTAAATATAATAAATAATTTTTCAATATTTTATCGATTTTATCATCAATCTTATTTAAACCGTTTTTATTTTTTCTTTGGTGTTACCGTTTTTATTTTGATGTAGTTATTTATTTAGTTTCATTAAAATATAATTTTTTTCTTACTCAAATTAATTGCTTTATTATCAACAGTCAACACTTGCCAATTTTCTCATTCAAATTTATTATTATAAAATATATATTTACAATTATTAAATGCTCAATTAATTTATTATTAATAAATGAATTAAAGAACGTAACTTCCTTCCTATTATTTTATAATATATAATATATATTTTTTACCTTTGTTTCATGAGTTATTTTGACCTAGGTCAAATTTGTATTGTTTATTCCCTGTTCAGAATCCCACTGTGAATCTGTGATACTGATACTGATAACCGCTAAGCCCCACTTTGTCCCTATCCCTTTTTACTTGCCGCCTTTGAATTTCTCCAAACCCCTAAAACCTCCTCACTCACTATACCCGACTCTCTCATGTTCATTATCAGCGTTGCAGAAGAAATCCATGGATGGTGGACTCCTCGTGGAACCGGAACTTGAGCGTTTCATTCAGGAAAAGCACGACGATTACGACGCGCTTCTCCAAGAATCCATTATGGAATCCTCTGCCGAAATCGACTTGAAAGAGCAAGAACTCTCTCTCCTTCGCAAAGCCATCGAGGAATGCCGCATGAAGAGAGAAGCACAAGAACAGCGACTCCTCTCCTTAGACTCTCTCATCGATGAGCGCTCCAAATCGCTCGAGTCCAAGGAGAAGCAACTCGTTTCCGTCAAGCGCCAATTAACCTTTTATTGCCGCGACGTCGACGCCAAGGAAAGGGAATACGGCGCCGTTCGGAGAAGCCTCGAGGAGCGTAACAGAGAGTTCGAAGCGAAAGGAGAGCGACTCAAGTCGATTCAGATTCAGATTAACGAATGCGAGAGGCAGTTGCGGTTGAAGGAGGATGAATGTAACTGGCAACTTGAGATGATGCACAATTTGATCAGCGAGCGTGACGAGGTTCACAAGAAAATGCAGAGAGCGATTGAAGAATGTGGCAACGATCTTGGCGCCAAGGAAGCAAGGCTCTGTTTGATCGACGGTTTGATTCGTGAGCGCGAGCAAGAGCTGGAGACGAAGGATATTGAGTTTCATAACATTCACAAAGATTGTAAGTGGAAGGAAGAGGAACTCAGGGATCTTTCAAGGAAAATCGTTGAATGTAACAAGGAGCTTAGGGCAAAAGAGGAAGAACTTGCTGCAATGCAGAGGTTGATTAATGGACAAGGTAAGGAACTTGAGTTTAAGAGGAAGAACTTGCTCAAGTCAATGCAGGTGAAGATCAATCAGCTTGTTAAAGATCTTGAATCGAACAGGAAAGAATTTGATTCTTTCAGACGGTCGATGAAAGAAAGAAACTCGGAATTTGAGAAGAAAGAGAAGCAGCTTGGAGAAGGAGTGAAGGACCTTGAATCAAGGAAGAAGCAATATGAAGAGCGAGTGAATGAGTTTGAATCGAAAGAGAAGCAATATGAAGGACTATTGAAGGAGCTCAAGTCAAAGGAGAGGGGATTTGAAGGGAGAGTGAAGGAGCTTGAATCCAAAGAGAAGCAACTTGAAAGACGAGTTAAGGAGATGCAGTCCAAAGAGAAGCAATTTGAAGGTCAAGTGAAAGAGATGCAGTCCAAAGAGAAGCAATATGAAGGTCGTGTGCAGGAGCTTGAATCAAAAGAGAAGCAATTTCAAGGACGAGTGCAGGAGCTCAAGTTAAAAGAGAAGCAATTTGATGAACAAGTGAAGGAGCTTGAAGCAAAAAAGAAGCATTTTGAAGGACAAGTGAAGGAGCTTGAATCAAAGCAGAAGCATTTTGAAGGTCAAGCAAAGGTGCATGAGTCAAAAGAGAAAAAGTTTGAAGAGCGGGTGAAGAAGCTTGAGTCAAAAGAGAAGCAATATGAAGGACGAGTTAAGAAACTCGAGTTCAATGAGCAACAACATGAAGGACGAGTGCAGGAGCTCAAGTCCAAAGAGAAACAGTTTGAGGTACAAGTGAAGGAACTGGAGTCAAAAGTGAAACACTTTGAAGGACAAGTGAAGGTGCTTGAGACCAAAAATAATCTTTATGTAGGACAAATGAAGGTGCTTGAGTTAAAAGAGGCAATGCTCAAAGTGCAACTGAAGGAGCATGAGTCAAAACAGAATCGGTTTTGAAGGACATATGAAGGATCTTGAGTCCAAGAAGAATCAGTATGAAGGGCAAGTGAAGGAGCTTGAGTTAAAAGAGGCACAGTTTAAAGTGCGACTGAAGGAGCTTGAGTCAAAACAGAATCAGTTTGAAGAACATATGAAGGATCTTGAGTCCAGAAAGAAACAGTATGAAGGGCAAGAGAAGGAGCTTGAGTTAAAAGAGGCGCAGTTTAAAGTGCGACTGAAGGAGCTTGAGTCAAAAGAGAAACAGTTTGAAGGGCAAGTGAAGGATCTCGAGTCAAGACAGAAGCAATTTGAAGGACAACTGAAGGAGTTTGAATTTAGAAAAGATAAGCAACATGAATCTTTAAGAAAATCAGTTGAAGAAGAAAAAGTGTTGACAGAGAAGTCCAATATCCTCCTTCATCAAGTAAAGGCTGAGCCGCTGGATTTTACAGATCCCAACAGTGTGAACAACAGCAAGAGTTTAGAATTGCTCTTTAATCTTCTGAAAAAGCATGAGTTGGTATGTAGTCAAGTCTCTGATGCTCTGCGAACATCTGTTGACCCTACCAAATTGGTGTTAGATACAATAAAAGGTTTTTGTCCTCCTCAGTTGAGGCAAGAACTTGTTGAATATGATGCAAAGGTTTTAAGGAGAATATGTAATCTTTTGATGGATGAATTAAAGAAATCTTCACCAGTAATTAGTTTTCTTGTGAAACAAGAAGCAACGAAATTGGCAAGTGATTGGAAGGCAAATCTAGATGAAGCTGAGAAGGATTGTTTGGAGGTCCTGGATTTTTTGAAGTTTGTTACTACTTATGAGATTGGTTCATCTTTCAATGCAAGTGAACTTCAGAGGCTTCTAGATATAATTGCGCAGCATTGTCAGATTCCACAACTCCTTGGTAATATTGAGAATCTACCAGGTAAAAATACACGTGCTTCTTTCTCTAGTTTGTTGGAAAAATTTTCAACTAATGATATTCATATTGATATTGATATTTTTATCCACCTGATACTTGCAGTCTACACAATGAATACAAATTCTAAAATTTTGTTGCTTCTTTTTTGTTTGGTTGAATTTAAGTCTTTATGATCCTTTTAGATGTATTTCTGCTACATGTCATGTGTTTCAGTTGATAAATTTAAAGAGGTTTATATTCTAAATCTTCTTTTCATCACCTTTTTCATCTATTACTTGTTTGCAGCTTACTAGACAGTACACAAGCTATATAAATTTGTGTTTGTCTTTGTATTAAAACATCATGATAGTGATTGTATGATGCATATCTATTGCCTAAATGTTCAAACACAAAAATGCCTTGTCAGTCCTTGTTCGCAAGTCAAACACAAAATGTCATATGTACCATTACATTTTATGTCTTTAAGGAATTATCTTAGTTTTTGGTGTGTATTATAGCACCACACCATTTATTGGTTAAAATTTTCCTTGTAAATATTAGTATAAAGCGGCTTTCCTTCTACAGCCCATGCATATCAACCTTGGAGAGCTTTGCATTATTGCAGACTTTCATATTGCATTCTATGATCTGTATTTTCCTATTTTCACCTTTTTTCAGATGCTTTTATTAATTTGATGGAACTTGAATATCTGCAAGCTAAACGTTCAGTTGTATACACAGATAATCAATCATGTCTCACCACCAATGATGGAAGAAGAAATTTGCAGTTGCTCTCAAATGAGTCTGAGATTGGCAATGACATTTTAGTTAATCTCCAAACATCATCAGATGCAGCAAAACTTGTTTTGGATATAATAAAGAACCCTATTGTTCCACAGAGTATGAAGGAAAATGAAGGTTTAATTATTGATGATAGCCACATCTTTCTGTTAGATCAGCTGATGAAAATCTCACCACATATTAAACCCACGTGAGAGAAGAGGCATTGAAGCTAGCACTTGATTTGACACCGCACATCAGAGAAAGTGCTGAAAATTCTTTGGCAGTTCTGGGTTTTCTTCTGCTTTTGGCTGTTTACGGATTAATTTCTTATTTTAATAAAGATGATGTTTTCAAGCTTTTAGAATTGGTTACTCAGCACAAGCAATCTGTAGAGCTGTATCGGACGCTTGGTTTTGTGGATAAAGTCTCTGGTATGTTTTGTTTAAAATTGTCTTATTTAGTCACTAGTAGCTAGGGTTTTTTTTTTCTTTATTTTGGGTGGGGATAATTGAGATTTTTTTCATTTGTTGTTTTTCAAAATATATTGAAAATGACACCCTAAAAGAAGATAGGATTGCTATATGAATTGCCTAAATCTAAAATTTGCTTTGTCTTTCCTCCCCTAACATTTTTTGGGTACTATATGCATACTGCTGTGTATAAAAATTATTAGTGGAAAATATTCTGAAAAGATAGAAGAACTCTTGTTTAAAATTGGTAATGTCAAACATTTATGGATTGTGAGGAATTTTTTTTTACAAGAGATGGCCAATAAAATATAGCAAGATGGTATTAGCTGTTTGAAGGAAGTTGAATCTGTATTTTGTTGAAAAATGTAATTGTCATTACTCTTTACAGATTTTCCTTCTTGCTTCCCCCAACATTTCTGTTTCTTTTGTCAACAAATTCACATCTTGTTTCATGCTTGGAATGGAATTTAATCTTTCTCTCTCCAGTCTCCACCCCCCCCCCCCCACAAAGTAATATCCCAAAGGATTTTTCTTGTCTGATTTGTTGAAGTGAAATTATCTCTCCTTTCTCACAGATGTTGTTCAGAAGCTTATTGAGAAGAAGCAGCGTATTGAAGCTGTTAGATTCACTTGTGCATATAAGTTGACTGACACGATGGAACCAGCTGAGCTCTTGCGACATCATATTAAGAGAGTTCAAAAGTCATCTTTTAGATTTGGCAGAAATAAGTGCGCTGCTAGAAAGGTTCTTCTTCCCTATTCAAATTATGTCTCATTAGATTATCAGTTTTCAAATAGTTGCAAGCTAATTATATGTTAAGTTAAACGTGATCTCAGGTTAAAGCCAAGGATATGGAGCTTGCTTGTCTGGAAACTGTTCTACAGTGCATTTCAGAAACCAACCTAAAATCTCAGGATCTGGTTGATGAGATTCAAGATCGTATTCTTGCACTAGAAAGGCAAAAGGAAACTATTCGTCGTATTGCATTAGAGCAAGAGGCTTCCTCCAAAGTTGAAGAGCAAGAACCTGAAGAAAAGAAACCTGCCAATGAAGCAGTCACTGAGAATCAAGTTGAAGGGCAACAACTTGAAGGAAAGAAACCAGCCAATGAAGCAGTCACCGAGAATCAAGTTAAAGTGCAACAACCTGAAGGAAAGAAACCTGCTAATGAAGCAGTCACTAACAATGAAGTTAAAGTGCAACAACCTGAAGAAAAGAAACCTGCAAATGGAGCAGTCACCATGAATCAGGTTAAAGTGCAACAACCTAAAGGAAAGAAACCTGCAAATGGAGCAGTCACCATGAATCAGGTTAAAGTGCAACAACCTAAAGGAAAGAAACTTGCAAATGGAGCAGTCACCACGAATCAGGTTAAAGTGAAACAACCTAAAAAAAGAAAAAGAAATGTGCTACTAAAGCAGTTACCATGAATCAAGTTCAAGTGCAACGGCCTGAAGAAAAGAAACCTTCTAATGAAGCTGTCACCATGAACCAAGTTCAAATGCAACAGCCTGAAGAAAAGAAATGTGCTAATGGAGCAGTCACCATGAATCAAGTTCAAGTGCAACAGCCTGAAGAAAAGAAACCTGCTAATGAAGCTGTTACCATGAATCAAGTTCAAGTGCAACAACCTCAGGAGAAGAAAACGTGCTATTGAAACAGTCCCCAACGATTATCAGTTACATCAGTCAGGTAACAAACAATAAGCGTCCTCGAACAGCTGTAGGACACTCTGTGCCTCCTGTCTTCACTCCTCAATACCGACAGGCATTTATACCTAATGGAGTGCCTCCACCACCACAATATAGATTCCCCCACAAACTTCTATGGTCCTCAATATCCTTTAGGACATGGACAGTTTGGAAATAGTGGAGCAAATTACTTTTGTCACCCCAGGCCTTATCCGCCGTTTAGATGATCCATGTGAATACATTACTTTCTGTAAATAGTAGTTGTCGTTCAAAGCTTTTTGTAGGCAAATATTTATGGAATTTATTAAGAAATTAAAACAGAACTTAAAAGAAATATTAATTTAAAGAGTTGATGCTTTCTCCTTTTGAAGTAATAGTGATAATTTCGTATCAGGTATAACTGTATCTTAAAAAAATTCCACGTTGGTTAAGGGATATTTGCTTGTGATTGTGGGGCATATATTGGTAAAATTAACAGGGTTCTCTACTTGTTATTTAATATCACTAACTAATTCCACTACCACTTGATAGTTGAAAAGACATTAAAGTTAAGAAGGGTAAATAAGAAAAATGATAATAAATGTTGCCTTTAAATGGTAAAGTACCTTATAAAAAGAATCATAAAAACTTAAGAAGTGTCTTATAAAAAGGACCGGAGTAAGTATTTATTTGGAAAGAAAGATGAGAAGAATGGAAACTAACCACAAATTTAAATACCACTAGACCGAGGTATTAATGTCATAATTTTTATTTTATTCGAAAGAAAATTTGATGACACTAACAAATATATTTAATTGTAGAGTGAAACCTCATATTGGTCCCTGAAAGATATGGGGTCGGTCAGAGTGGTCCCTGAAAGAAAGAAAATTGCAAAAAAGGTCCCTCACAGATTGTAACGTCAATCAAAATGGTCCTTCTGTTAGTCAAAGTCTGTTAAAGTTGACAGACTTGCTGATGTGGCATAAAAGACTGAAAGTCTTCATTTTAGTCCCTGCCCAGTCAGCCTAAAAGATTGGAAACTCATCAAATTGGTTCCCTGCCCAGTCAGCCAAAAGATTGGA